>CM070654.1:34117512-35540637 GCA_036346575.1 Dendrocalamus sinicus | reverse complement strand
CCCAAACCCCAAACCCCAAACCCTAAACCCCAAACCCTAAACCCTAAACCCTAACCCTAAACCCTAACCCCAAAACCCAAAACCCTAAAACCCCAACCCCAAAACCCAAAACCCAAAACCCAAAACCCAAAACCCCAACCCCTAACCCCAACCCCCAAACCCCAACCCTAAACCCCAACCCAAAACCCAAAACCCTAAACCCTAAACCCCTAAACCCCAAACCCCTAAAACCCAAACCCCCAAACCCCAAACCCCCAAACCCAAAAACCCTAAACCCTAAAACCCTAAACCCTAAACCCTAACCCTATAACCCTAAACCCTAAACCCTAAAACCCTAAAACCTAAACCCTAAACCCTAAACCCTAAAACCCTAAACCCAAAACCCTAACCCCAACCCCCAACCCCCAACCCCAAACCCCTAACCCCCAACCCTAACCCTATAACCCTATAACCCCAAACCCATAACCCCTAACCCTATAACCCTAACCCCTAAAACCCTATAACCCTAAACCCTAAACCCCAAACCCCAAACCCCAAACCCTAAACCCCAAAACCTAAAACCCTAAAACCCTAAACCCTAAACCCCAACCCCAAACCCCAAACCCTAAAACCAAAAACCCTAAAACCAAAAACCCCAAACCCTAAAACCCCAAACCCCAAAACCCCAAACCCCAAACCCTAAAACCCAAAACCCCCAAACCCCAAAACCCCAAACCCCAAAACCCTAAAACCCCCAAACCCCCAAACCTAAACCCTAAACCCTAAACCCCATAACCCATAACCCCAAAACCCATAACCCATACCCCAAAACCCAAACCCCAAAACCCAAACCCCAAACCCCAAAACCCCAAACCCAAACCCCAAACCCAAAACCCAAAACTCTAAACCCCAAACCCCAAACCCAAAACCCTAAACCCTAAACCCCTAAACCCCTGTAAGATCGAGGAGGCCGACTAGAGGGGGGTGAATAGGCGGTTTAAAAATTCTCTACAAATTAATATTAGCAATTCAAAACCTTTTCTATTTGCCTAAACCAAGTATACAATGCGGAAGCTAAATTCAAGTTGGTTTAGCTCAAATAGCGCCTACAACAATTAAATTCGCCTAAGTGCACTAATAGTTCTAGCCTAGGTCAAGGCTTGCAATTCTAAATATACAAGCAATCAATTTAATTCTATGAATGTAAATTGCTTGAATATAAATGGAACACAAGAAAACAAACCACAATTGACACAATGATGTTTTACCGTGGTGTTCGGAAACTTGCTTGGTTTCCCTAGTCCACGTTGAGGTTGCCCGAGCGATCGGACCGGCTCCACGAATTAAGCGAAACACCTCGTATCCACTAGTGGTAGCTCTTTCCCGCTCGGGTAGGTGAGCTCCAACCTTCACAACCGCCGGGTCTTCTCACAACCTTCTTGAGAAGATCACGCGCCTGACGACGCTCCCACGCCGTCTAGAGTCGGCAAACTCCAAGAGTAACAAGCCAAGCCTCTCGCTTGACTCTCACCACGTGCAACGAATGCACAAGCTCAATCCGGACACAAAGTCCTCCTCTAGATGCAACACATGCACTCTAGATCACCTCTCCTCTCTCACAAAGTGCAACACATGCACAATTGAGTGGAGAGCCTCACACTAGCTCAAAAGAGTGAAATGGAGTCCCTAGAACCTTACCCCAACCGGCCACAATGGAGTATTTATAACCCACACCTCAAAACTAGCCGTTGGAGTCAAAAACAGGATTCTGCGGTACTACCGCCGGTATAGGTGCTCAGCCATTTGCGGTACTACCGCAGTTATAAAATGCGGTACTACCGTTCTGCGGTAGTACCGGAAGTCGAGCAGTACTTCCGCTTCAAGCCTGACGACACTCTAAAAACGGTCATAACTTTTGACTCCGATGTCGGAATTGAGTGATCTTGGACTCTATGGAAAGCTTATTCAAAGGGCTACACAACCCATCTATTTGCATGATCTCAAACACATTAGATCAATGCAGAAATCAAAAGATATCCAAAGAGTCACTCCCATGGTCTAATGTCAAAGGGAATAGCAATAAACAATTTTAGACCATGCCAGGATAATACATGATCTTTAACTTTTGCAAAACATATTTGCAAACTCAGATCATGTCACAAGGAGTAGGTACATGGACTTCAACCTTTTGCAAAACACATTTGCAAAGTATAGTCACATGTTACAAGGATTTGCCACATGAGCTTCAACCATTTGCAAAACACATTCGCAAATGCAAGCCTCATGCCAAGATGAGCTAGAGCAAGTGAGGTTGAGCTATCAACACATGATGAGACTCAAACTACTAGACATGACCCCTCTTAATAGTACGACAACCTATACTAGCAATCCGGTCTTCCAACCAAACACCAAGACCGGTAAAGACTAGGAACATATCCTTAGCCCTAACTAGTCATACCTTTGCCTTGGGTCATCATCTCGATATACATCAACTCATGATGCATCCTTTTCATCAACTCCATCAACACATGATGGTCTTCCTTGACTTGATCAACACATGATCATCATGCATCAACTCATGACACATCTTCTTCTTCTTTGATTGCCTTCAGCTCATGAAGCTATCTTCTTCTTGATCTTGACTTGATGATCTTCAACCCATGAAGTCATCCCAAGTCATCCTCATTTGTGAAACATAACCTATTCATCCAACTCATGAAAAATGTTAGTCCACAAAACAATTGTCATCAATTACCAAAACTCACCATTTACTCATAATGGAGGGACTAGATTCTCAATCTTTCCCTTTTGGTAATTGGTGACAATCTCAACAGATAATGAGATAATAAATTGAAATATAAAATCATTTGAATTCAATGTGCGGTACTACCGCCGTTATAAACTCCGGTACTACCGCTCTCCGGTAGTTCCGCAGAGTTAATGCGGTACTACCGCTCGAGCCGAATTCCCAAAAGTCCCAAAGTTGGCGCTCTCTGGAAAAAAGGCTCCGCTTCTCCTCCGGAGCTTCCGGACTCCGAAAGTACCGCTCCGAACAGCGGAACTACCGCACCCAGCGGTAGTTCCGGCGTCAAATCGCCGGTACTTCCGATCCCGCGAAATCTCAAATGCGTCCGGAGGGTGCTCTCTGGAAAAAAGGATCCGCGAAACCGGATCTTCCGCTCCCCGGTACTACCGCTTCTGGGCGCGGAACTACCGCTCTCCGGTAGTTCCGACGTTCAAAACTGCGGTACTACCGCTCTTCCAGACAGAGCACAATTTTGGTTTTAGAACAGATTTTCAATGAATGCATGCTCTAGTTTGATCCCAATGTATGTATAAAAGAAAACATGGATCAATACTAGTGAAACTCCAAAACATAGAGAGAGCTCCCTAAATGTGTGCATACAAATCTATATGAAGAAAAACATATGCACATATTCATTTGAACTATTTGAGGAGTTCAATCTATATTTTGGATCTAAGGAATGCATTAGCATATGAGAAAGTGATTTTGAATGCATACCTTTTTCATTTCACCTTTCCTTCCAAATGAGACTAAGCTATAATATACTTGAACAAACATATTAGTCTCATATATGCATTTGTCATTATCACCAAAACATTATAAAAGTATTTGTCATTTATATCAAAATCTCATAATGGCATTTGTCATTAACACCAAAACCAACTTAAACGCAGCTTGATCTTTCAATCTCCCCCTTTTTGGTGATTGATGACAAATACATTTATGATAATAGCACATAGGTGAAAATGACCAAATAATATAACATGAAGTGCATAAGAGAAGGTGAAAGCATTATTTGACATACAGATTAAAAATTTTAATTTCGCCCTAATGAATATGTTATCACATTTCTCCCCCGTTAGCATTGGTATTTCTGTTATTTCTCCCCATTGGCATTATCACAATTTTAAATTTCTCTCCCCCATTATCTAAGGCTATTATTACAAATTTCAATGCTATTATCACAAATTTCTCCCCCATTTGGCATTAAGCACCAAAAAGAGACAATTAACACCAAATAGCATTGATTAGTATAACAATCAAGGGAAGAATACAAGTTAAGCCATTAAAGGAGATATTTTATCATGAGGAGCTTGATACCAATTGTATTGTTATTATGAGGACTTGATACCAATTTCATTTAACTTAATATGGTCATGAAGAAATGTAAAACTAAATGCAAATGACCAATTGAAACCACTTAAAATAGCTAAAGATATTTGAAACACATTCAAATAATCTTACTCATGAGAGCTCCTTGAAGACTTTTGAAGTTTTCTTTGTTTGGTATTTGATACCACTTGATGTTATACCACTTGTATATAAAACACTTGTAGCATGTGGATCATTTCCTGATTTTGCATTCCAAGTGGCCTTCAAAAGCTTCCTGAAAATCTAACTTAGAAATGTCCAATAAAACTGAGGAAATTTTTCAGTATAGATGAATGTCTGAGGATCAAAAGTCATAATTATAGCTTCCTCAGATTAGGAGCACACTTAAAGATACAAAAATCATAAATCAGCTCAAAACATGATTTTCAGAAATCTGGAAGTATGAAATTTCAGACTTTTGCAACTCACATTAGCTTTTAGAGAGATGGAAAATTGATCAACTGCTCTTCATAAATTCTGATAAAATTTTACATTGAAGACCAACTATAGAGGATCAATTTTCATTATTGTGGCTGCCTTTGAATATAAACCCAGTTGAAGATATAAAATCACAAATTGGCTCAGAATCATGGAGATTCTGAAAATTTCAACATTTAGCCAAGAGAGAAAAAGTCACAACTTTTTCAAATTAACTTGAAACTTTTCAAACTTTGCAGATTTGAACTTGATGCTATTTGTGACCTTTTCCAACAAGAAATTTTGGCAAAGAAGTTCTCTTTCAAAAGATATGCCTAAATGCGTTTTGAAAGCAAGAGAATGAATTGATTTTACATCTTAAGCTTAAAATCCAAACAAATTGGATTTTCATGGAGTAATTTGCTTTCTTAGCTTCATATGAGTTATAAATACTATTTCAAGCCAAGATACACAAAGAAATCTTGCTCAAATAGTTAAACTCATTATATGCAAGAATATGTCATTTTGGGTCAACACTTGTTTTTGGATGAGATTCAAATGAATATAACTTTTCAATGATTGGTCTTTTACAATAGCTTTGAACTAGAGAAATGTTTGAAATGACCAACCCTTTGAGTTTTGTATTGACCACTTTTTCAAATACTCAATAGATTATTATTTAGAGAAATATGTCTTTTAATTCAAAAACAAGATCATAAAAGATCCTTTTGGGGCCAAATCTTCCTTTTGATTTCTAAAATAGAAATTTTTACTCAATAGGCTTTGAAATCATTTGAAATACATAGTTGAGTAATTTTATTTAGTTTTTCACAATTATTGGCCTTTTAAACAAGATTTTTGATTTTTGACCAAGGAGGCTCTTTTGAAAAGGTAATCTTGCATATCATTTTAGTTTTACTCCATGAATAGCTAAAGAGAATGAAACACATTCATTCCCAAGAACCATAAATCATTTTTGGGCAAATAAATAAAATAATTTTTTCAATAGTAATATTTTACCCTTTTTGCTTTAGTAAGCACAAAAGTATTATATATGTGTTTTTCACAAAGAAAAACTCCCCGAAATTGTTTTCTCCTCTTTTGTGTAAGGGGGATTCTCCTCTTCTTGTTCTTCTTCTCTTTTCACATTAGATACCACTTGTGAAACAAATACCACTTGTAAATATGAATGATACCAAGTATACTTAATTCCAACGTTGAAAACTTGATACCACTTGAAAGATTTCTCAAGGGTAAAAGCACTTGTGGTAAGAGTATGATATCATATAGAAGAGATACCACTTGTAAGGGTGGTTACTATATGGAAGAAGTTGATATCATAGGTGAGGAGCTTGATTAAGAGAAGAGATTTTGCTCGGCAAGAGAAAAGAGTAGATATCAATTGAAAGATATCATCACTTGGAACTGAATGATATCATATATGTGAAGAGCTTGGTTAAGAAATATTTGCTTGCCAAGGTGAAAAGGATATCAATTGGAGGAATAAGGATCACTTAATTTTCACAATCAAGAGATACCACATGAAGGAAATGGATGATATCACTTTGAGAAGATAGGAGTGAAGCACATGCTGAGGTCAAGATGATCAAAAGTCTACCACTCTTTTAGAGATTGCCATTTAATGAAATGAATCAAATTAAGAGCAAAATGGCATATGGAGTCAATAAATACTTGAGGGTAGCTAACAAGGATTTACAAGGATCAACTTGACTGAGAGGAGTAAAGGAAATGGCTGAGGAAATTTGAAATCAAATTTTGAATCAAATCAGCCACTCTCTAGAAATATCGGTAGTACCGCAATTTCACTGTCGGTAGTTCCGATACCCGGAAGTACCGCAGAATGACTGCTGGTAGTTCCGATTTTTCTGGGAACACGCCAATAGATTGAATTTTCGAGAGGAGGTTTTATATAGTGTTGTCCCATGCTCCAAAGTTTTTCACAAAGAAACATAAACCTCTTGTGGAGCATTTCCAACTGTATGCAAAGATTAAAAAAATTTCAATATAGTTTTTAACAAATTAAGCTTTCAATTTTTAACAATAAGCTCATTTTCATTGAATTCTTCAAGATTGCAAAAATGAGCATTTAAGGGTATATTAATCAATCATTTGTATGTATGAGTTTGTAAATTCCCTTGTGAACCAATATACATCAATTATTTGGGCTCAAATGGCAAAACTCACATAAGTGCTAGATTGGGACCACATAGGTCAACTTAGGATTTTGGACGAGTTTCAAATCCAAATAACTTTTGATTGGTTGGCTTTTTGGAAAACTTTTGAATACCAAAAATGTTTGAAATAGCCAACTCTAAGTTTTTGGTATGAACATATTTTCAAATTCCTTTTAGAATTGATTTTGGGAATTTTTGAGTTTGAAGCCAAAACAAGATACTAAATAGATAGTTTTGGGTTGGAAACTCAATTTTATTTGAAATAAGATTTCTAAAGCCAAAATTTTTTGTAAAACCTTTGAAAAGAATTTGTATACATTTTTCAACTAGTTTTGCAAAGATATATTAATAATTTTGAAATTTTTGACTTTTGGCTAAATGGCTCAATTTTGAAAAACAATTCTAGCACTTAATTAATTTGGGCACACTTAGGGATGTGATATACATGAATATGATTTAGCACTCCCCCTTAATGTGCCACAAGTATCTTGCTCATAATTTACAATAATGAAATTTTAGCACAAGAGCAAGAGAACCCCCTTTTAAATGATTTTCATGAAATGCAACCTACACAAGGCTAGGGGCTAAATAAATTCAAATGTAGATACTTGTTACCGAAATGACATTGGTTTGTAATTTGGCAAGATCATCCTCAAGCTTGGCTTCCATTTGTGCATATGGTGGAGTTCACCTTTTCTTGAATGAGCCAAGCCTCCAATGCCTCTCCAAGTACCTATTAAGCATTGAAACACATTTTGGTACCCAAAACTTGGTTGGGTCTATTAATGTTAGTCACAATAGATTTGGGCACCCAAATGGCCCTAACATTAAATTTATGTGAACTAACATTCCTAGCAAACACATTGCCATTTCTATCTTTTCTAAGCAAATATTCTTCATTAAATAGAGATGGCTTAGGAATGGTACCTTTGGGACAATCCTTACTTAAATGTCCCTTTTCCCGGCAATTGTAGCAAGTTTGGCAATTATTACCTCTTCTTATCTTCTTGTCTTGCTCTTTGCCGGTTTGCCTCTTCATTGATGGATTTTTCTTATTTTCCACCTTGTTGGGGCACTTAGAGGCGAAGTGACCCGTTTCATTGCAACCATGGCACTTGACATTCTTCGTATGCCTTGCATTGTGCCTTGTCTTGCTATTCTCCTTCTTGGAGATGAAGCCTATACCTCTCTTGTCATTTGCTAATTTTTGACTACCCAAAATTTTGTCAAGAGAGGCCTTCCCTTTATAGCTCTTCTCCAAGTCTTTTCTCAAACTTGTGACTTGGGCTTTAAGCTCATTGTTTTCCTCTATAAGATTAGTCTCAACAAGCATAGAGGAAGTAGAAGTATCTAATTGTGAGCAACAAGGTAAATCTAACAAATCATCACATGAAATAGATACATTAACTTTAGATGAATTGCAAGAGATAGGAACTACACATGGCATATCATCTAATAAATCACAAGTTATGCCTATATCCATACTAGACTTAGTATATTCCTTGAGAAGAAGAATTTCATGTTCTTCTTTTAACTTGTTATAATCATTTTGAAGGGAAACATGATTATTCTTCAAAATCTTATATTTAGCTTTTGCTTCCCAAGGAATTCATTTAATTCTTCTAGCATGTCCATCAACTCATCATATGAAGGTGCATTATCATCATCATCGAAATTTACCTTCTTTTACCTTTTGCCATGAAGCATCGAGTTGATGTGGAGGGAATGGTGGACTCTTCATCGTCGGAGCTAGAAGTTGAGCATTCTTCTCCCGACATCCACTCTTGTATGCAATCTTCATCACTTGATGTGGACATCTCATATTTGTCTTGAATTTTAGTCCACATGTCATGAGCGCTATTGAGATTGCATATTTCATTGAACACCTCTACACTCAAAGCACTAAATAAAGCGTTAGTTGCTTGAGCGTCGAGATGTAGGCATTTCTCTTCCTCAATAGTTGGAGCTAGAGGATCCAATGGAGGAGAAAAGCCAACATCTACAATCCGCCATATTTTTGGGCTCATGGCCTTAAAATAGCATGTCATGCAGATTTTCCAATTTGCATAATTGGTGCCATCAAATAGAGGTGTGTCATCTAGGTGCACAATTCCACTAGTCGCCATCCTTTATACTCTCTAGGCGGTTAAGCCTAATAAATGAGAGACCAAGCTCTGATACCACTTGTAAGATCGAGGAGGCCGACTAGAGGGGGGGTGAATAGGCGGTTTAAAAATTCTCTACAAATTAATATTAGCAATTCAAAACCTTTTCTATTTGCCTAAACCAAGTATACAATGCGAAGCTAAATTCAAGTTGGTTTAGCTCAAATAGCGCCTACAACAATTAAATTCGCCTAAGTGCACTAATAGTTCTAGCCTAGGTCAAGGCTTGCAATTCTAAATATACAAGCAATCAATTTAATTCTATGAATGTAAATTGCTTGAATATAAATGGAACACAAGAAAACAAACCACAATTGACACAATGATGTTTTACCGTGGTGTTCGGAAACTTGCGGTTTCCCTAGTCCACGTTGAGGTTAGCCCGAGCAGATCGGACCGGCTCCACGAATTAAGCCAAACACCTCGTATCCACTAGTGGTAGCTCTTTCCCGCTCGGGTAGGTGAGCTCCAACCTTCACAACCGTCGGGTCTTCTCACAACCTTCTTGAGAAGATCACCGCGCGACGACGCTCCCACGCCGTCTAGGAGTCGGCAAACTCCAAAAGTAACAAGCCAAGCCTCTCGCTGACTCTCACCACGTGCAACGAATGCACAAGCTCAATCCGGACACAAAGTCCTCCTCTAGATGCAACACATGCACTCTAGATCACCTCTCCTCTCTCACAAAGTGCAACACATGCACAATTGGTGGAGAGCCTCACACTAGCTCAAAAGAGTGAAATGGAGTCCCTAGAACCTTACCCCAACCGGCCACAATGGAGTATTTATAACCCACACCTCAAAACTAGCCGTTGGAGTCAAAAACAGGATTCTGCGGTACTACCGCCGGTATAGGTGCGGTACTACCGCTCCCCATCATAACGGCTAGAAAAATAGCCGTTACTCAGCCATTTGCGGTACTACCGCAGTTATAAAATGCGGTACTACCGTTCTGCGGTAGTACCGGAAGTCGGGCGGTACTTCCGCTTCAGCACGCAGACAGCACTCGAAAAACGGTCATAACTTTTGACTCCGATGTCGGAATTGAGTGATCTTGGACTCTATGGAAAGCTTATTCAAAGGGCTACACAACCCATCTATTTGCATGATCTCAAACACATTAGATCAATGCAGAAATCAAAAGATATCCAAAGAGTCACTCCCATGGTCTAATGTCAAAGGGAATAGCAATAAACAATTTTAGACCATGCCAAGGGATAATACATGATCTTTAACTTTTGCAAAACATATTTGCAAACTCAGATCATGTCACAAGGAGTAGGTACATGGACTTCAACCTTTGCAAAACACATTTGCAAAGTATAGTCACATGTTACAAGGATTTGCCACATGAGCTTCAACCATTTGCAAAACACATTCGCAAATGCAAGCCTCATGCCAAGATGAGCTAGAGCAAGTGAGGTTGAGCTATCAACACATGATGAGACTCAAACTACTAGACATGACCCCTCTTAATAGTACGACAACCTATACTAGCAATCCGGTCTTCCAACCAAACACCAAGACCGGTAAAAGACTAGGAACATATCCTTAGCCCTAGCTAGTCATACCTTTGCCTTGGGTCATCATCTCGATATACATCAACTCATGATGCATCCTTTTCATCAACTCCATCAACACATGATGGTCTTCCTTGACTTGATCAACACATGATCATCATGCATCAACTCATGACACATCTTCTTCTTCTTTGATTGCCTTCAGCTCATGAAGCTATCTTCTTCTTGATCTTGACTTGATGATCTTCAACCCATGAAGTCATCCCAAGTCATCCTCATTTGTGAAACATAACCTATTCATCCAACTCATGAAAAATGTTAGTCCACAAAACAATTGTCATCAATTACCAAAACTCACCATTTACTCATAATGGAGGGACTAGATTCTCAATCTTTCCCTTTTGGTAATTGGTGACAATCTCAACAGATAATGAGATAATAAATTGAAATATAAAATCATTTGAATTCAATGTGCGGTACTACGCCGTTATAAACTCGGATTACCGCTCTCGGTAGTTCCGCAGAGCACGCGGTACTACCGCCGAGCCAATTCCCAAAAGTCCCAAAGTTGGCGCTCGGAAAAAGGCTCCGCTTCTCCTCGAGCTTAGGACTCGAAAGTACCGCTCGAACAGCGGAACTACGCACCTGGCCGTAGTTCGCGCCAAATCGCCGTACTTCCGATCCCGAAATCTCAAATGCGTCCGAGGGTGCTCTGGAAAAAGGATCCGCTCGAAAACCGGATCTTCCGCTCCCCGGTACTACCGCTTCTGGGCGCGGAACTACCGCTCTCCGGTAGTTCCGACGTTCAAAACTGCGGTACTACCGCTCTTCCAGACAGAGCACAATTTTGGTTTTAGAACAGATTTTCAATGAATGCATGCTCCTAGTTTGATCCCAATGTATGTATAAAAGAAAACATGGATCAATACTAGTGAAACTCCAAAACATAGAGAGAGCTCCCTAAATGTGTGCATACAAATCTATATGAAGAAAAACATATGCACATATTCATTTGAACTATTTGAGGAGTTCAATCTATATTTTGGATCTAAGGAATGCATTAGCATATGAGAAAGTGATTTTGAATGCATACCTTTTTCATTTCACCTTTCCTTCCAAATGAGACTAAGCTATAATATACTTGAACAAACATATTAGTCTCATATATGCATTTGTCATTATCACCAAAACATTATAAAAGTATTTGTCATTTATATCAAAATCTCATAATGGCATTTGTCATTAACACCAAAACCAACTTAAACGGAGCTTGATCTTTCAACCCCTAAACCCTAAAACCCTAACCCTAAAACCCTAAAACCCTAACCCCTAAACCCTAAACCCTAAAACCCTAAACCCCAAAACCCCTAACCCCTAAACCCCCCCAAACCCCAAACCCTCCAAACCCCAAACCCCAAACCCCAAACCCAAAACCCTCAAAACCCTCAAAACCCCAAACCCAAAACCCTAAACCCTAAACCCTAAACCGAAAACCCTAAACCCTAAACCTAACCCTAAAACCCTAAAACCCTAAACCCTAAACCCTAAAACCCTAAACCCTAAACCCTAACCCCCAAAACCCTAAACCCCAAACCCCAAACCCCCAAAACCCTAACCCTAACCCTAACCCTAAAACCCTAAAACCCCAAACCCCAAAACCCCAAACCCCAAACCCCAAAACGATACCCTATACCCTAAACCCTAAACCCTAAACCCTAAAACCCTAAAACCAAACCCCAAACCCCAAACCCTATACCCCAAACCCCAAACCCCAAACCCTAAACCCTAAACCCTAAACCCTACCTTAAACCCTAAACCCTAAACCCTAAAACCCTAAACCCTATAACCCTAAAACCTAAACCCTAAACCCTATAACCCTAAAACAACATCGCCACAAACATATGCACTTAAATCAATGGCAACGTATGCTATGCCCTCATATAGGGGTGGAAAAAAAGTTCGTTAGTGGAGCTCGTTGGTTCGGTTCAAAATTACTTCAATTATACTTACTAATTTGTAAACATTAAAATGAGTTGATTTCAAATAAATTTGAATTGCTCGGCTCGGCTCGTTAGCTCGTTTCTAAAAATACTTGTAAATTATACGCAAAATAATATTAAATTAAACTATATCAATTTTAAAAAAAGCTCGATAAGACAGGAGTTGGCTCAATATCCACCCCTACCCTCATACAATCGCTTTTCGTTTGGACACCAAATCAACATAAGTTCCAAACAATTGTAGATGTACTTCTCAATTTACGCTACCTATTTTATAAATTTTAAAGTTTAAATTCATTTTATGCTAAAAGTAACAAAAATGAGAAAAAATTGAAAAATGGTATATCAAAAGGAAAATGAAAAAGAAAAGGACAAAGAAAATGCTACTATTCATAGTAAACTTATCCTACTAGAATGCTCTATATACTACACCACCAATTGTTTCAGAATTTTTTTCATGTTGATTTAGTGCAAAAATTGAAAGTCAATTGCATGAGAGCACTAAAAAAAGGCGCATAGCATATGTTGCCAGCATGTAACTTCCACTAGAATAAAAGACCATGATTTTACAAAGTAATACTACAGAAGCATTCTGTCCACTTATGCACAGAGAAATCTGCTACAGGCTACTAATAGAGCAATGCATATCTCAGCTGCTATAATCAAATAATTCACCTGAGGAACTTGAGAGCCTTTCAATTTCATCTTCTACCTGTGACAGAAAATGTAAAGGGCAAACGACCTCAATTTCATGAATGGGCATTCAGGAAAGCGAAAAACATTTTAATCAAAATCCCTGCTCATTGTTGTTAAATTATTCATACATTAAGAGCAAACAGCATTAAATTTCCAATAATAGTACTACCTTTGGCTTTTGCTTTTTCCTAGCTCCGCTTGCTGCATTCATGTAAATACAAGAGTCGGTCGCATACAAACAATACTAATACAAGGTTGAAAGAGAAATTGAAAGCATGTGCCATATTGACAAAAGAGTAGATCATCTTACACACTGCTTAAAGCCACTGAAGTGCCTTCTTCCCCAAGCCTTGCACTTGCACAACTAGTAAGTCTTCTAAACCAGCTTTTACCCGACAAATATATGATTCTAGCTTTTAAAGATTTCAGCTTTTAAAGAAATAATAGCAAGTCATCAAATTTATCAGTTGGCTTGTTGAATAAAAAAGCACATTAAGTCAGCAACCCATTTTAATCCGAACATTTATTCTGACCACAGGTCATGAATTGAAAGATTCAAGAAGCCCTAAATGCTTCATGAAATGGTGTGAAGTTTTTAATCTCCTCCATATAGACGAAGCTGAAAGCTTCTCAAAGAACCTTCCTAGCGCCTTTGGATTATTTGACCTAATCTTCTCTACTGAGAAAGGCCTTCAGAAGCTTAGAACAAATGCTATCAGCCTACACACTAAAGATTGTAGATGGCTGCTAATACAAGATGCTTGTGACAACAGGCTTGCTACTGTACTTACATTTAGTCTTCCCTGCTGGCTTTTTTTCTTTTGGACTTGCTCGTTGCTTCTTAGCAGCAGGACCTACAGAACATGGCAAATACAAATATGATCTGAAGGGGGTTTTCTGTAATACAATAATAGGTAAGAATATGAAGAGCCTTTTGTTGCAGGAGATTCTTTCGGGCTTCTTGTAGATCTCTGAAATAGAAATCCTTTTGTCACATGCCGAATTAAATTTGTTCATATCAAGACATGTAAACAGATAATGTTCGACCAAAAAATGACAGTGGACTGTGCCGTTGCTTGTTGTTTCAATGCATCAAGCAAGAGTTGGGTTAAAGTTAAGGACATAGCTGTCTGCTAGTGATAGAGGGGAACTATGATTATATCTAGTGCAGCTGTCTGCTAGTGATAGAGGTGAAACTATGATTATATCTAGTGTGCATCGTCGTGGAATATAGCTTCCAAACAAAGAGCTCCATGCATCACTTAGCAAAGTTTTGAGTCTACCCGTATCTACCAAATATAGAGTTTTTGCATGACCTGTACGCACAAAATAAACACATAGTAAATGGTCTGAAAAATATTAAAGAAAAAGCACACGGCAGATTACTGAAAGACAGTCAACGAAAATTTTCAAAAGACTACAAATCTAGGTGGTTTTGCATTTTCACCTTTTTTCCTTCTGCTTTTCTAAACATGCTAGACAAAGTAGCCTGAACAAGTGGCTCCTTGCTAGAGAGAGAACACACTGAAGAATCTGCAGGAAAGTCTTCGCTTTGGCTTTCTTTTTTTTAACTTCTGTGCTCTTCATCTGTTTCAAATGTAGAATGCAAAATAAGCTACAGTGTCACAAAATTTACTATAAATCAAAGAAGAAAAGAGGATTGGTAGAAAAGGTAGCTTATAACTTGATACTCATCTATATTCATAAATCTGAATCTACAAGGAAAGCAAGATTTCTACTGCTACCTTCTTGTCCAAGTCCTCAGGAACCTCAAATCTCATTGTCACTGTCAGCTGAATCTCCTCCAGAGGACAACTCACTCTGTGTAACTACAAAAAGAGCCGGGGGATTTATTAAGTGGTAAGTAATTTACTGTGCATATTTGCGCATGGAGAGATGGAACCCAGGACCTCGCGTAGGAGCTGTAGCGTCTTACCACCAACCAGCCCATGGACTAAAAATTTAAATGTTCTTTATTCTAACTTTTATGCTTAAATTTTAAATTTAATCAGAGCCATTCTAACGAAATTCGTACGAAATAACTGAAATTTTGGTTATTTTGTTCCTTTTGCTATCCACCAAAAAATCAAAAACGAAATAGTTTTACCTGGTCGGCAGTGACAATAAGAGAAGGTTTCAGAAATGCGTGTTTATGAAAACAAAAGGACAACATAACAAGTTGGGAACGTTATATTTAATTAATTTTGTATTGAATATACAAAATTACATGATCCTGCAGGAGTTCATCTTTTTGTCTTTTACATCTATGCTTAAGGGGTATATCTGACTGGAATGAGTATATTAACTTGCAGAGCCGTTAGCTGTTGGGGTGAATAAGTACAATTAGCAGGCAAATTTTCAGTCAGTAAGCAAACTAGAGTTAGCACAGCATTTTGGTCACCCAACAAACAAACCAAAAAGAGTGAAAGGGTCTTACTTCAAGGCTTTTTCCCTAGCAGTTCTAGCGGACTGTCTAACTGAAGGTGGTTCACTTGTAGTCCGTGTGCCATTCTCGTCCATGTGATCTGAATCCTCAGATGCATCACCATCGGATTCGAACTTCGGAGAAAGTGGTTCTGTGATTTCCTTTCCAGATCTAATGTCATTAATTGCATCATCACTGGTGGAACCTGCTCCACCTTTAAAATCACAATCCGCCGCCGCTCCATCCTAATAGTTCAAAATGAAGAAGCATATAAGACAAATAAATGTGTCAGTCACAGAGGAACAGAAATTAGAGGGGAGGGGGTGCAGAAATAAATATGGATGCAAAGAACACGCACATTTTGACATTCTTTTGGAAACTCAAGTTTCAGTTCTTCTGGGTTTCCTTCTTTTGTCCCAATCCACCAGGCTTCAGAAAATACAATCTGCCAAGGAACAACTTCAAAAGGGTTCATGTTTTTTTTTGATAAATGGAGCAAGGTTGCAAAAGGTGGATACCAGGTTTCAAGCTATTATCGTCGAGTTGATCGACTATAGTATTTTGGGAAGATTTTCAACACAACTTGTTTCAAAATTAATGGCGCGTCTCAAAATTAATGTAGCATCCAACAGCAGTAAAGAAATAAATGACATCAAACTTGCAAATTTAACATCTAGAACTCTCAGGACAATGGATATCAGCCAATACCAAAAACCTCATTATCTCCCCCTACCTTAACATCAGAATTATAGAATAAAAATTATTTGTCCAGTTCCATCAGCAATTCAATTCAGGAAAACAGAAAAGCTTTCTGTGCACATACCATTGAAGCAGAGTATACTTGGTTGCGGAGTCAACACCCTTGTACAGAAGTTTGAAGTCAAGGGGAGATGTAATGCCAGCCAGCAATTCAGAGAGGGAGACTTGGCTTTCACTGCCACCCAGCCAATTCAAAAATGCAACATGGTAGAAAAAAGGCAACACATGATCATTTTGATCTAAGTGCAAACGAAAATAAAAAAAATATGAATGCAGCAACAGCCTCCTGATTCAGCACAGAGGGGAATTTTTTATCCCTTCTGATGAACATATTTCTATTTCATTTTCTTGTTCATAATTAAGGTAACAAGTCATATGAAGCTCATTATTGTAATGTGGTTGGGCCTTGATTTACCACAATCAGTTGATTTATATATCTCCAATGTTGTTGTTGTTTTTCTGTGTAGGCAGCAAAAAGACCACAGTTTTAAATTGCAGTTTATTATTCTAGACGAACAACTTTACCTATTGTAAAGAAGTGTGGCGTGTTCAAAAGAAAATGATCAATATTCTTCAGACTTCCACAACACTCACATTTGTCCTTGTAGCATAACAACTCATCCATTAGAACAGGAAGTTCTGCAAAGGACTTGATCTGCATAACAGGACAAAGTGAACATCAACAGTTGCTACTTGCTAGAATACATTTACATATACAAGGTTGGCTAGGCAGGAAATTTACAGTATATGACACACCTTTGTTGTTTGAGGTGAACACATCAAGTTTATGGAAAATTGTAGTGCATTCTTTTTCATCCAAACATGTCCCACATCTGCAGCTCATTTGCTCATGGAACTTCATCCCAAAAGGATAATGCACTTGACATATACAATCGTTGCAGTTGGTTGGATATACTACTTCTCTCAATCTTGCTATTGAAACCGAAATGCAAAGGAGCTTCCGACATATGCAATCCTTTAAGAATTGTATCCACAACCCCAGAAGCAAAAGTTTTTCTGGCCCGCAACTGAAATTAATTCACCAGGTTTACCCTTGTAAAGACACAAAACGTGCATGCAGAATAAAATAGGACTGAAGGAGAATTCAGATGCTAGTAGTCTCAGATGGATCAGTTCAAAACTTCACATGTTGGCCAAAAAAGCAACAATATCATCTTAAAAAAAGAAACGAAGAAGAGGAAAGCCTGAGAGCTTACAAACAAAAGAACGTCACAGCAATATATCTAATTGTGTTCATTGTAGTGCATATCATTAATATTAACATGCATACAAACAAGAAAAAATGTTGACTCTGGTGTGAGAATAAACAAACTGAAGACTTGCATTTCAAGTTTAGGAGCAGTTCAATTCATGAAATGTAGAGATATCAAATCCATATATTGTTTCGTAAACAATTGCAAAGCTCCATAATTACCAGAAAGCAAGGGATGAACAAATACAAATAAAATTAAAGCAAAGAATGACCATGTAAAGCTACAAATGGCATTGCAAGCATACCTTTTGGAATATATTGCTATCATTTGTGACTTGGCACAAATTGTTCTTTAGAGAAGTCAATGAATAAGCAATTCTGTGGTGATCATTTTTCTCCCAAGAAAAGAAGATTTCATATAATATGTCGGCAGTGCAGGGGTCGTCATGGCTTAACTGGAAGTGGACAGGTGGTCTCTTTAGAAATTCATCTCTGAAACACCTCAAATTCCATAATGTCTGCACATATTCAAACGAAACTATAAGCATGTTTATGTCAAAGCACATAGCCATATGCAACTTTCAGCTACCTGTATGATCAAATGCAAGAAAGAGAAGTCTTCAGTGTGTTGGTTGAGAATGTCAACACTCTTTTGATAGATGGAAATGCTTGCTGTTTCCTCAGAAGATCCTGCTTTATGAGATTGCCAAGTCAGAACAAATAATATTTTGCTGCATTACTGTACAGATTTGAAAGATGAGAGTGCTAGAGCATATTGTGTTTGTTTAGCACTGATCACTTGACTATACATTGTACCTATCAAGAGAAAGACATGATAACTATGGTCACATTAAAAGCATATTTTCTGTGGTGCAGCTAATGGCTGTGAGAGCCTGATGTGTTTATCTGATCTCATGAATCGAATAGTTACATCATAAGACAATATAAGTGTTAAATTCTCTTCTAAGCAAGGTGATTGTTTCAGTTTATGCTACCCAACAATTAATCACATACTGTTAATCACTAAGATGAATTTCTACAAAAGGTAGATGAGATCGTGAGAGTGCTCCATTGCAGGTGTTTAATTAAGAGTTCAATCAACATCCAAGAACAAGTATATTACTTTCTTGTGTACATGGTCTACATTTTAAACTCAAGTAGAATTTTGGAAATAACTCATGCAATAAGGTCCCAGTGGATGCAGATTACAGTCCAACAAGTGTACAATCCCAGTAAAAAGATCTTGATCAAATAGTGACAGACTGCATTTGTATAAGATAAGAATAAAGAAAATAATTAAGATAAAATCCATAGCCATTTCAAAATATTGTGTATGACTGTATGCTATATCATGCTCGAAGCATGGATGTAATGCATAAATATGTTCTTTTGATGACTATAATATCATTATTTTTATAATAATTTGGTCTACCAAAACCATGTATCTAAGATCCACATTTGGTCCGAGCTTCATCTATACTTGAATTCTTAGCTAAGAAGGTATCAATATACAGATATGGTTAAATAGTATTATTGTGGAACCTGCCTTTTTTCCTTTCCATTTGTGGGTTGTTACACTCAGTTATTGTCATACAAGTACCAACTACCAAGTAATGACCTCAATAAAAATGATATGTATAGCCAATTGCTAGAATGAATTTTCTTGTACCAATCCTAGATAAGGCCGTAGGGCCATGTCCTCTAGTTAATGCAGAACATCCCGTCCAAGCCATCATATGGAACTATGGATAAACCCATCGTCCAAAGCATCATGCAGTTTATCAAGATTCTATTAACATCCACCTGTGAGAACTTACGTAGAAAGAGATAGTACTCATCAAGGTCTCAGACAATCAGACCTAGAACATGACCTTCTGATTGTTTCAAGAATCAGTTAACTTATAATATAGTTCACATTTTATGCCACAATGGAAGAGCAATTTTCACATGAGTTCAATAATTCATACCACTGTCTGCAATGATGGAATATGAACTTCATAGTGTTACTACTAGATATTCTTACTCCCAGATAGGGAGTTCAATATATGAGCCATGCATTCATATATCTTATGAAAATACCCTCTATCCTTCTACTCATACTACAGATTACCTTTGGCTGTTCAGATTACCAGGCAGTATCTAATAGGTGAGAGGCACTATTTTCATTTGCCATGTTGGACTGATATTTCGTACCTGTTACGCCTTTTTGGTCACTTGAGCAGTGCTGAGAGGTTGCACTTGAGCTGTCAGATTTTATATCTATCTCCAATTTTTCCACTTTTTCATCTAGCTTATTTCCATTTTCTTCAATGTTAATTGGTTGATCTGAAAATTTTGTGATTACCATAGTCCCAGTCTCCCAGAACTATCTTCAACATCAACCTCACTGCAACAATAATGAAACTTAAGCTGAGCAGATTATAACATAAAAGTTAATAGATAAAAAAGAATCTACAGTGAAAGGAAATTATTTGCATTATCTAGATTCTAGAATCTGGAAAACTTCCAAAAGGAAACCAGTGGCGCAGCTATGGCAGAGTCTGATGATGAAATATCTTTCTTTTTGTGTGCAAATGGTTATTGCACTATCCATTTGGTTCTGAAAGACCAGACTTTAAATATGCTCAGGCACAAAAATAACAAACAGCTTTCCAGAATCACAAAAAACGGGCATATTCCAAATGCACGACTGAAGTTTACCCCAGAAAACATTGCAAGGTGAAATAAGAAGCTCTGCTTAAGATTTGCTGAAACTTTACCAAAAGCAAAGTAAATATTTCTATTGAACTACTTTTCTGAAATTGCTTCGCTTGCCATAAAATCCATAGCAATTAGTTGTGACCTAATGACGATGGTCTTGGATGCTGATAGGAATTTCAATACGCAAACGCAAACATCGTCGGTGAAGCAATCCTCTAGATCAGGGGGCTGCTCACAGAGTGGCACTGGTACCGTCAGCGTTGGAATGTAAAGATTTTGAACACGTCGCCCGAAGGCTATTTCTTTACAGGAAGTCTGGAAAACCCAAAATCGATCTTACATTTTAAAAAAAGAAGTCGCAAAAAAACATTTTATTTTTTAGGTTGTTTCAAGGCAAAGTTGAACTATAAGACCCTGGAATGTTCCATTTTTTTCAATCAAATTGTACCTTTTATTTTATTGATTTGAACCCTCAAACTACCCAATTTTCCGTAATCAAGCCATTACGCTTACATAGAAGAAAGTATACATTGATTCTTTGGAATTTTGGTTTCATGTCTGTGCTGCTTCTACTGACCACGATTTTTATATAAACGCAGCCTAGTAGGTTATATGCAATAGCTCAGTTTCAGTCCCATGTCTATCCACCGTCATCCTCTACCATCCCATACAACCAACCAAGCAAAGACAACCATCCCATACAACCATACAACCAAGCTAAGACAAAAGTATTAGCTAGCTAGCAAACAAGTGGATGGACACGGAGAAGCAGGTGAAAATAACAGAGGAGTTATAGAAGGGATGGATCGCTACGTACGTGAGTGAGTCGCCGACGTTGCCGACGCACTGGTGGAAGGACATGACAGCCTGCCACGGCCGCCGCGCCGGTCTGGTGGCAATCGTACGTGAACGGTCGAACGCGAGCTAAGCTAGCTAAGCTTTCCAAGCGTCGCTCTTCCGGATCTGATCACCAAGAGAAGAATGCATTGAGAAATGGATTCGGAAATGGATTTTGTTTGGACTTGGATTGTTGCGCCGCTGCAACTATCTCGATCAAATGGAAGAGAATAGGAGGCCGGGATTAAGGGCGACGTGCGACGCGCGCGGGCGACGTGGCACGCGCTGCGCCGGTGAGTGGAACGTGCACCGGCCTCGAAGCGTCGTGGAGGACGGCGACGTGTTGGCGCGGGCGGCGCATTGGGCCACGTTGCGCTCGGCGTGGAGACGTGTCCCGTCCCGTCCCTCCACGAGCTGACGTTTCGGCAGTTTCTAGCGGTATAGCTTCCGTGTTCAGATTACAGAAATGACACAATTATTACTAGGGAGATATCCCTGTGTTACAATATAGTTATAAAAATAATAATACATACTATCGAATATGATCTCAAATTATATAATAAAGATTCTTTTACAATATATAAAACGAAACATATATGTACATACTAGTACAGAAATTAAATCGAACATATGTTCAAACTTAGTAGTTGATGTTGTTTCTTATCCAACATTAGTACAAACAAAATACATAAGGCATCAAGACATAAGAACATCTCTATATAATATTATTCGGTACGGACGGTCAGTAAGGTGTGGCGCAGATGCTATGTGGCTTTCGGTGCAAATGTTGGTGACAAACGAGTGAGGCGGTACGCGCAAATGCGAACGACATTGCGCTTACGGTAGCGGGTGTCGAGTGATGGTGGAAAAGCTTGAGTGCGCCTCTGCACTTGGAAAGCGTATTTCTAGAAAGGGGGAGCGGCTTGGTTTAGGAAATTTTCCAAATTTGACAAAAACTTCAAAATAAAAATTAAAACAAATTCAAAATTTACAAAATAGCCTTCCAACTTCTCAGCTTAGGGAAGGAGGATGGTGACTGCGGGCTTGACGTGGAGGAGGAGGATGGCGAGGAAGGCGAGCTGACGCTGCCGCAACATGACAGCGAGGAAAACGGCTCTAACAAGGTCATCGATGTTGAAGATAATCTTGTTTTCACAAGTTTGGAAGTGATTGAATCCAAAACAAGGAAGAAATCAAAAGTCGTAGATGAAACAGAGTTTTTCAGGGAGTCCCGGTCAGATCGGACAGTCAGTAGAAGTCGTAGTCGGAAATTAGTAGAGTTTGAACCAGAGTCGGAGTCGGAGTCGGAGTTGTAATAGCAGTCGAACCCGTGTCAAAATCACAGAACGGGATATAAAAGGAGGAGTAGACATGTAATCAAGATGTACCAAGCTATTGCGAGAAAAGAAGAAGAGAAAAGCAATCCCTGAGCGCCATCTTTCTTTGAGAAATCTCGTAGACGTGGTCGAAATCGACCTACGACCACGGCAAAGCTACAACAAATTTACGGCCACGACAAATCTTCAGTAGACGTGGTTGAAAGGTGTTTTGACCACAATGAAATCGGAAGACGGTGAGGTCGGGAAGTGATACAACCACATTGGACAGCAACCGCAGCAAAGTTTGAACGTGGTCATAAGGAGGCTACGACCACGTTGAAGGCTACGACCTCGGTCTAATCGGTCACAGGGAGCTGCGACTTCATCGAGGAGATCTGAACGTGGTCGGAACGGAGTTCGACCATGGTGAATAGAGATGCAAACGGAGTGGATACGGACGGATATTGCTCATCCTCTATCCTTTTCCATATTTTTTATCGGAGTCGGAGTCAGACACGGATAGTGCCGGATACGAATACGAATACGGATATTCTCGGTCACGAATACGGAGCGAATACATGCCGCTCCGAATACGGTTAGTTTCGATCACGAATATTTAATCGGATAATACGCGAAAGCAAATTTCACGTGGTGACAGAGACAAATTAAGCAAACTGAGATCTAATACGAGTGTACCGACGTTCCAACAGCCACCGAAACAAGCAATCTTATATAAATAAATGGTGCTACATTTCAAGAAGAGTCAGAGATCCTACGGCGGCGGAGAGGCTGTATCCGACTCGTGACGCATCGACCGGCCGTGGTGCGTCTCACAAAGAGGACAAAGATGAGGCTATGGCCAGAGAGGTCGTGGTTACCAGTCCGGCAGAGGTGGTCGAGGAGGAAGAACTGGTCGCGGAGGCAGCGACTACCAGTCCAACAAGTCTGATGTCCAGTGCTATGAGTGAGAGAAATTCGGCCACTATGTTGCCGAATGTCGTAGCCACATTCAGTGCCATAACTGCAAGAAGTATGGTCACTACGCAGCTAACTGCAGGAGCAGGAAAAAGGTGGAAGAAGTCAACATGGCTCAAACCTCTGAACAAAAGGAGCCGACGCTGCTTCTGTCGCTGTGCACTGTAGAAGAACCGACAATGGTTCTACTGAACAAGGGAAAAGTTTTTCCAAGTCTGTTGGAGCCGGGAGAGTAGACACAAGCAGAATGGTATCTCGACAACGGGGTGAGCAATCACATGACGGGCGCATACTCGATGTTTCACGAATTAAACGAGAATGTGCTCGGGAAGGTTCAGTTTGGAGACAGCTCGTCGGTTTAGATCAAAGGGAGAGGCTCGGTCCTTATGCAGTGCAAGGACGGAGGCCAGAAAAGATTGTCAGATGTGTATTACATACCGAGTCTATGAAGCAACAACATAAGTCTTGGACAACTGACCGAAGAGGGTTGTCAGATCGAGCTCAGAGACAACTACCTGAAGGCGTTTGACCGCACCGAACGACTACTAATGAAAGTACTATTCAAAATAATTTTTAATCTTTAAACAAAATTTGCCCATGTGGGCGAGCCACTTTGGCTCTCCGCACTAGGCAAGCTTTTGCTGGCAAAGGAAGAGTTTGCTTGGCAAAGGAAGCTTTCTAGGATTCTACAAAAAAAAAACCCTACCCAACAAGGTTATGTGGTAAACAGATCCAAACATTCCCAAAGACAACAGTATAAGCAAAAAGTTACACCTTAACATTTACTAAGAATCAAGATGATTACAGTATAGTGCTCCACTATATCGTATAAGACATCAATAACATTTAAAGTAGCAGTACATGTAAATGATTAGTCTTATGCTAGAAAGAATGGAGCATGAAAAGCTGGGTTTAAAAACCATATCCTCTGATCTAGTAGCAACTAATCAATTTTATAGAAGTATCCAAAACTATTTGAGATTCACTCACCGTTGAATACTCCATATGCACGAGTTTATACCTTATGAAAATGGGTTAACAATTTATTCACTTCAAATAATCATCAAACCATAACTTGGTCCCAAAAATTCCACAAACTTTGTTTACATATTCGGGATGGCTGAATGATGAATAGTCTTTTTTTAACACTACTATTTTTAATATGGAAATATCAAAAACTTTGGGAAATCTTTTTCGAGAATAGCACATATATGTTTTTGACTATGGGGATTTGAACGCATGACATGTTACACCCAACTTCACTACCAATACGGTATATGGCCACCCAAAAAAACAAAATACATATATATTCCAAGAATACTGACTTCAAATAGTGTCTACTGTCTAAACTTTGTCACCATTATAACAAAGAACTGAAAAAAATTCCAGCCATTTCTTTTGGAAAACAGTAATATTCCAGCCATTTTACATGCCATTAAAGTTTTAGCAGTTCCAACTAATGTTGCCTTAAATGAAGTTGAAGGAATAACATTAAAAAAGTAAATTGTTTCTCATTGGCCAAACAAGGACACAAAAGGATTTAGTGAGCTGAAAAGTTTTACCTTTCTCTCCAATGTAACCCTTGTGTATGTTTCCTTTTTTCATTGACCTCCCCACACGACAAATAGACTATATATTGGATGGAGAGAAGCCCTTCTCATTGTTGAAGATGAGCAAAGTGGATGATGCACCAGATCTAGTAATATCATTCGACGTAATTAGAAACTCCACAGAAGGTGCTACTTCAGAAGGGTACTCGTTATCTTCGGCGTTCTAATTTTATCAGCAAGAAAATTAACATGAGATGTTGTACTAACATTTATTTACTAACAAGTGCAAATACAAGCAAAGCAGCCTCGTTAGTCTATGCAGCAAAGAATGGCTCCTTAAAATTATTTGTTGGCTTAATAAGATTTGAGAAAACAAGCGGATTTAGTGACACAAGTTTGGCATATTAAATTTTACAGCATTTCAACGTATACTTGATAGCAAACTGTTGCGTCAAAATTACAGGGAATGGAAAAAGTAAGTATTATGCTAGCCATATACATAATGTCTTCCACTATTAGCTATATATGCTAGTATCACAAAAATTATGCGAAAAAATAACACATACATATAGCATTTGGACATAGCCATCGTATCAAATTGGTGCATTACAAAATAACTTGGAGGGAATACCTGTCTAGCTTAAAACCAATTACTGCACTAAAACATAAAGAATACATTTGAGTATTAACTTTCAGAAATATGTAGCCCATGAAAGGCTGACTCATTCTATGAAGATAGAATACAAATTTTCTAAAGCATACATTCTATTTTTTTCGAAAAGGGAAGTTTTATTGATTTCAAGGTTGTTTAATCAAGGTGATACATCAACTTGAAATCCTCCCGGCCTCTGCCTGAACAGCACACAACCTTACACAAAGGAGAACAAAAAATGGGAAACACTAATGACTATCAATCCGAAGATGATGTTTAGAAAATTTAGGGTTTAGGGTTTAGGGTTAGGGTCCTGCTCCTCACCCGCGCCGCCTCCCTCTTCTACTGCGCCAACCACGGCCGCCCTTCCCTCTCCCTCCGGCAACTTCCCCTCTCCTCCTCGGCTCTACTGCGCTACCCTCTCCCCTTCACCTCTGCCACCGGCCACCTTCTCTGGTTTGTCTCATTGCCTTGTGTTTGTTTTGTTGTCGGTATTAGTATATGTGTATGTTTGTGTGTTGTCCTGTGCGACTTAGCGAGTCGGCGACCGTCTCCCTTCCCTGTGCTGTCTCAACCTCCCTTTGCTTCTGAATCCTCCCTCTTTGCTTTTCTCAGCGGTCGATTGATAGTTAAGTTGTGCATGTGTTCGTATTTCTGTGTTTGTCGTGTGCCGTCGTCGTCTAGTTAGCTGTCGATCGTTTTCGCTCTCATTCCCTCTCAACCCACCTAGTGCTTCTAAGCCCTCCCCTAGTGCTTCTCGACTACCTCTTTCTGTCTTGCGGTCGGTAGCTAGTTAGGGCGTCGGTTGGTAGTCGTTATCGCTCGTGGTGTCGTCGTGTTGTTCGTTCGGTCGCACGACGCCCATTCGCACGGTCGCTTGTCCGTCGTTGTTTAGTTCATTCGTTTGTTTAGTCGTTCGTCGTTTTGTCCGTGCGAGTTGGAGTTTGTTCTGTAGTTCGCTCGTTCGGTAGACGTTTTAGGTTTAGTTCTCCCGTTTCGTTTGACCTAGCTTTAGCTTAGCACCGGTAGCCTGAGTCTAGTCCCTGTGGAGAACACGACACTCGCCGCTATTTCAGTGGCAACCCGTGCACTTGCGGGTGTGCTATTTTTGCACGATCAAGTATTTTGGCGCCGTTGCCGGGGATTAGCTTAGAGCGATAGTGTTAGGCTATAGACTAGGTCGTTTTCTTTTACTTGTTTTGTGTTTGTGCTGACTTGTCTTTCATTTCGTCATTGTTCATATTTGTGATATATCGCTAACCCCTAACCCTTTTCCTAGCTATTTCTACTTCTTTTTGTGGTGTTCCTCATCTTTTTCCGTAGGTTGATCATTAGAGATATATATTGAGGATATGGCATTAGTTCATGATCTTTGGGCTCCGAGTAGTCAGAGTGCTATGTCAGGGCCGGTTTTGCCAGTATTTGAGGTCGATGATTTTGAGTTGAGACCTGGTCTGATTGCCTTGGTTCAGGAGACCCTTTTTGGAGGATTACCCACTGAGGACCCTTATGAGCATATTCGCAGATTCTTGGAGTATTGTGATACGGTCAAATATCATGGGGTTTCTCAGGACTCTATCAGATGCAGATTATTCATATTCTCTCTTCGAGATGGTGCTCGTACCTGGTTTTACTCTTTGCCATCGAGGTCATTCACTTGGGGTTTCTCAGTTGGGTGATTTTTGTTTTTTGGAGCACATTTGGCCTAAAGCGTAACCTATAGCTCACGATTTTCAGCTTTTCTAGTCGTTCCGGGGTGACCGGACCTGTCCAGGGATTTTTATTTTTCGGAGCACATTTGGCCGAAAGCGTGACCTATAGCTCAGCATTTTAGATTTTCTAGTCGTTTCGGGGTTTCCGGACCTGTGCCGGGATTTTTATTTTTCGGAGTGATTTTCAGCTTTTCTAGTCGTTCCAGGGATACCGGGCCAGTCCAGGGATTTTTAATTTTTGGAGCACATTTGCCGAAAGCGTGCCTGTAACACACGATTTTCAGCTTTTCTAGTCGTTGCGGTGTTACCGTAGCAGTCCGGGTATTTTTATTTTTCGAAACACATTTGGCCAAAAGCGTGACCTATAACTCCCGATTTTTAGGTTTTTCTAGTCGTACTAGGGTTACCAGAGCATTCCGACGATTTTTGTTTCTCGGGGCAGATTTGGTCGAAAGCGTGACCTATAGCTCACCATTACAGCTTTTCTAGTCGTTCCGGGTTTACCGGAGTAGTACAGGGATTTTTAGTTTTCAGAGCACATTTGCCGAAAGCATACATATAGCTCACGATTTTCAGCTTTTCTTGTCGTTCCAGGGTTACCAGAGCAGTCCGGGTATTATGGAACAGATTTGGCCGAAAACGTGACCTATCGCTCACAATTTTCAGTGTTTCTAGTCGTTGTAGGGTTACCGGGCCAGTCTGCGGATTTTTATTTTTCGGAGCACATTTGGCCGAAAGAGTGATCTATAGCACACGATTTTTGACTTTTCTAGTCGTTCCAGGGTTACTGGAGCAATCCGGGGATTTTTGTTTTTCGGAGCACATTTGGCCGAAAGCGTAACCTATAGCTCACGATTTCAACTTTTCTTGTCGTTCCGGGTTTACCGGAGCAATAAGGGGATTTTTATTTTTCGGAGCACATTTGCACGAAAGCGTGACCTATAGCTAACGATTTTCAACTTTTCTAAACGTTCCGATGTTACCAGAGGATTTCAGGGATTTTTGTCGCATCACATTTGGCCGAAAGGGTGACCCATAGCTCAAGATTTTTCGCTTTTCTAGTCGTTCAAGGGTTACTGGAGGACTCCTGGGATTTTTTTTTTGAATCACATTTGGCCAAAATCGTGACCTATAGCTCACGATTTTCAGCTTTTCTAGTCGTTCAAGGGTTACTGGAGCAGTCGGGGGAATTTTGTTTCTCGGAGCAGATTTGGCCAAAAATGTGACCTATAGGTCATGATTTCAGCTTTTCTAGTCGTCCTGTGGTTACCAGAGCATTCCGGGGATTTTTATTTTTTGAAGCACATTTGGCCGAAAGCGTGACCTATAGCTCACGATTTTTTAGCTTTTCTAATCGTTCCAGGTTTACCGGACCTGTGCAGGGATTTTTATTTTTTGGAGCACATTTGGCCGAAAGCGTGAAAAATAGCTCACATTTCAGCTTTTCTAGTTGTTCCGAGGTTTCCGGACCAGTGCGGGGATTTTTATTTTTCGGAGCACATTTGGCCGAAAGCGTGACCTATAGCTCACGATTTTCAGCTTTTCTAGTCGTTCCAGGGTTACCGGGCCAGTCCGGGGATTTTTAATTTTTGCAGCACAATTGCCGAAAGCGTACCTATACCTCACGATTTTCAGCTTTTCTAGTCATTCCGGTATTACCAGAGCAGTCCGGGTATTTTTATTTTTCGAAGCACATTTGGCCGAAAGCGTGACCTATAACTCACAATTTTCAGCTTTTCTTGTCGTGCCAGGGTTACCGGAGCATTTCGACGATTTTTGTTTCTCGAAGCAGATTTGGTCGAAAGCGTGACCTATAGCTCACGATTTCGATTTTTCTAGTCATTCTGGGGTTACCGGAGTAGTCCGGGTATTTTTATTTTTTTGGAGAACTTTTGCCAAAAGCGTACCTATAACTCACGATTTTCAGCTTTTCTATTCGTTGTACGGTTTCCCGGCAAGTCTGGGGCTTTTTATTTTTCAGAGCACATCTGACCAAAAGAGTGATCTACAGCTCACGATTTTCAGCTTTTCTAGTTGTTCCAAGGTTATCGGAGCATTCCTGGGATTTTTGTTTTTCGGAGAACATTTGGCCGAAAGCATGACCTATAGCTCACGATTTCAGTTTTTCTTGTCATTCCGGGGTTACCAGAGCAGTCCGGGGATTTTTATTATTCGGAGCACATTTGCCCGAAAGCATGACCTATAGCTAATGATTTTTCAACTTTTCTAAACGTTCCGGTGTTACCGGAGCATTCCTGGGATTTTTGTCGCATCACATTTGGCCGAAAGGGTGACCCATAGCTCAAAATTTTCAGCTTTTCTAATCGTTCAAGGGTTACCAGAGCAGTCGGGGGAATTTTGTTTCTAGGAGCAGATTTGGCCGAAAGCGTGACCTATAGCTCATAATTTCAGCTTTCTAGTCATCCCGGGGTTACCGGAGCAGTCCGGGGATTTTTTTTATTTTTCGAAGCACATTTGGCCGAAAGCGTGACCTATAGCTCACGATTTTCAACTTTTCTAATCGTTCCGGTGTTACCGAAGGATTCGGGGATTTTTGTCGCTGAGAGACCATGTGGTTATGACCCCATGTTTGTGATGGGTAATTGACATCGATTTAGGAAAGTTGAGTTTGGTTTATGTGGTTCGGACCATGTCGTTGCATGGTGCAATCGGTTTTCGTCAAGACTTGGTCAAACCTGGTCAAAGTGATTAGGATGCATATTCTCTTGATTTGACAGGTTTGGGCTTTTTCATGCATAAGTTGGTTCATTGATGCTATTTATTCTTACATGTGTCGAGCGGTGCTATTTGATGTGTTTCTTGTCTGTGATGACTGCAGGACGTCGAGACGGAGTCGTGGCGAGGCACGTGGTGACCGGACTAGGCACAGGCGATGTCGAGGTCAGAACGGTCGGATGTGTCGAAGACGGCGGAGAATCGAGGTGATTGTGAGGCTTGGACGACAAGGAATGCGGAAGCTTCCTGGAAGGCGCAGGAGGGGCGTTTCGGTCTTTCAACTTTGACTCTTGATGCGTTGTACTCACGCCTCAAGACTCACGAGATTGACATTGTCTCTTGTAAGTCGAAGTCGCAGTCGATGGCGTTAGTCACTGATCCCACTTCAGCTTCTGGATTTTCTTCCGAGTCACTTTGTGGATTCTCTCTTCCTGCTCTTTGTGATGTAACTGATGATCAGTTAGAGCAGCTTGCAGATGACCAGTTGGCCCTCCTAGCCAGAAAATTTTCTCACGCTTACAAGAGAAGGAGGGACAGAAAGAGAGGACCCGTGATCTGCTTCGAGTGTGGTGGACCGAACCACATTCGGGCAAACTGCCCCAAGCTGGAGAAGGGCAAAGGCGACTACGGCGGTGTGAGCAAGAATGACTACATCGACAAGAACCACAACAAGAAGCCCTCAGCTCATGCCCTAGGCAAGAAGAAGTTCCCCGACCTTGGCAAAGCCAAGAAGCTCTTCCACCGCGTCCTCACCGCCTTCGACGACCTCGACCTCAGCGAGCGATGATGATGGGATGGACGAGCTAGATCCCAAGGGTGGCGACAACTTCTCCGGCATGTCCTTCATGGCCCTTGAGGGCGAGGTCAGTGACAGCGAGCTCTATTCCGACTTCGATGAGGTATACCCTTCCTACGACCAGCTTAATGATGCTTTTCTTAAGCTAGGTAAATTCCATGCTAGATCTAGAACTAGGGTTAGCGAGTTGGAGAAGGAAGTAGAGAGTTTGTCACGGGAGCTTACTTCACTTTTATGTGCTCACTCCTGTGACGATTGTGATGTATGTACTGCCCTGCTTGGTGATATGGAGAAATTAAGGACCTCTCATGATAGTTTGTCTTCTGAGCTTGACATGCTTAAGGTGCAGAATGTTAGTCTTTTGGCTGAACTAGAGATGAGTAGGATTGTTACTCCTGCATCTACTATTGTTGAGACTACATCTTGCACCTCATGTGAGGATAAGGACAATGCGTTTAGTGGTCTTTATACCATGTTGCTCGATCTGCCCGAGACTTGTGAAAGTTGTAATAATTTCAAGATGAACTTAAAACGGGCAGATCATAAAATTGTTGAATTACAAGCTTTTCTACTTGAGCCTACTGCTTCATGTGTGAATTGTCCCAAGCTTACTGCTGAACTTGAATCTGTCTCCAAACAGTTTCAAGAATTAGTTAATGATAACAATAGATTTGCTCAATATGCTTCTAAGGACCTTGTTAGCTCACCATGCATTAATTGTAACAAACTAAAATCTGACTTGATTGCATTGGATGAGAAATGTGTGAAGCTAACTAAGGACCTTCTAGAGAAGCCACCATCAGTTGCTTGTAATGTGTGTACCGATGTGGGGGAGAAGCCCAAGGGTAAGGTAGAGACGCTTAGCGACGTGAACCAACTGGCTAGTAGTAGGACTGTCCCTTCTGAGTCGACTGTGCATGCACAAGCCATTCGCTCTTCTGCTACTGATTCTTCTTCTACTCCCTTACCTACTGTTGTCTCTTCTTCCCCCTGCTCTTCTTGCACCTCTCTCTTTCGGGAGTGTCAGTATCTTATGAACACTCTCGAGAGATTTGTAGGAGGCAAGAAGAAGCTAAATCTTATCCTGTACCAATCTAAAATTTGCAAATTCAATCAGGGTCTAGGATATGATTTTTATGAGGACATGAGTAAGCATCCACCTGCCGTGCTCAGACCCATAGCCAGAGGTGTGATCGAGGTCGAGCCCAGAACTGAGAAAGTTCAATTCAAGTCAGCAAGCTTTGTCCAAAAGATTTCTGACAGCAAGGTGAGTTCACCTGTTGCTTCGGCTCTCAGAAGGCGAAGCCTCTTCGTGCTACTTCTATCTCTCAGAAGGTGAAGTATCATTGCACCTTCTGTCAGAAAGATGGACACTTGATCGAGCGATGCTTCAGGCGCGCCAAGATCGCACGTAGAGACCGTGTTGCAGCTCTTAGGTGTATTCCGGGTCAGCCCCAGATTTTGAGTGCACCTAAGACCAACACGAGGTCTAGGTCTGCTTCAGGTGTTTCTGATAGGTTTGGGCAGCATCGAGGACTTGGTTTTTCTAAGTTTTCTAGTTTTCATCCTCATGCTCCCTTTGGTCGTGACTTCCATCGTTCTAAGGGTAGATCTCGTTTCCCCCGTCGAGATGGCTACCCGCGGTGTGATCAGCATGTTGCTGGTGCTCCGACTCGCTCTTCTATAGCAGTCGGACCCAACAACAGCTTCAGGTCTGCTCGTGGACCTTTAGACTTATTGAGCGACAGAGAGCGTAGGGTAGATAGAGGTCAGTCGTGTGTGGCTACTCTTCTACTCGACGTGTTACTCAGTATTGGGTGCCAAAATCACTCTTGATTTACCCCAGTACTGAGACTTTACTCTCTCGTTGACTCAGATTCGCCCAGGCAGGGAAGAGAGAGGTTTGGCTCATTGACTCCGGGTGTTCTCGACACATGACCGGAGACTCCCGTTGGTTCTCTTCCCTAGCTCGTGCTCCAGATGATGAGACGATCACCTTCGGAGACACTTCGTCTGGGCGCGTCATCGCCAAAGGTACAGTGCGCGTTAATGAGTCTTTTATTTTGAAAGATGTTGCCTTGGTTAGTAAGCTGCAGTATAATTTGCTTTTAGTTTCTCAGCTTACCGATGACGGCTTTGAGGTAAGCTTTAAGAAATACGCTTGCAAAATTCTTGATTCTTCGGGTAGTCTGGTTTGCGGGATTTCTCGTTATGGGAGGATCTTTCGTGCTGATTTTTCTGAGTCTTCTGGTGATCCTCTCCGGTGTTTGGTTGCTTCTGAGTCCTGTGACCTTACTTTCCGGCATAGGAGACTTGGTCATATTGGATTTGACCATTTGACCAGAGTTAGCGGCCACGATCTCATTCGTGGTCTGCCGAAACTCAAGATGGTCAAAGATCTAGTTTGCACTCCATACCGGCACGGCAAGATGGTTGCCGCTTCTCATCCTCCGGTCACAGTGACTATGACCGATGCACCAGACACCGCTTCATATGGACACGCTTGGACCAAACTCGAGTGCGATCGGCAGGAGGGAAGTGGTATGTTCTTGTCGTGGTCAATGACTTCTCGAGGTACTCTTGGGTGTTTTTCTTAGCCTCGAAGGATGAGACGTTTACACATTTTCGAGGTCTTTTAGTAGGCTTCTGTTGAGCTCCCGGTGCCTTACGAGCGATCCGCATGACAATGGCACGGAGTTCAAGAATTCCTACTTTGAGAGGTTCGGGATGAGACAGTGTAGAGCACCGTTCTCTTCTCCGCACGCCTCACAAAGAGAATGGCGTCGTGGAGAGGAAGAACCGCACCTTGGTCGAGATGGCCAGACGATGCTTGATGAGTATTCTACACCTAGGAAGTTTTGGGCTGAGGCTGTTGCGACCACGTGCCATGTTTCGAACAGAGTTTTTCTTCGGGCACACTTGCATCGCACTTCTTATGAGTTGAGATATGGGCGAAAACCCAGTGTCTCGCATTTTCGTGTGTTTGGTTGCAAGTGTTTTATTATGAAGTCCGGGAACCTAGACAAGTTCGAGTCACGTTCTTGTGATGGTATCTTTCTAGGTTACTCGACTTCTTCGCGGGCGTATAGGGTTTGGAACTGCGAGTCTAATAAGTTGGTAAAGACCTGTAAGGTGACCTTCGACGAAGCCAGTCCGGGGACTAGGCCTGATATCTCAGGTTCTTTAGAGCAGTCCGAGCCCATCTTTGTGGATGATGAGGATGATGGAGATGAGGGTTGTCTACCCGATCCAGTTCCTCATCCTCCCCTTGAGGTGCCTTCTTCCACTGCACCTCCATGCGATCAACCCATGCCTTCTGCTTCTTCTGGAGATAGTAGCTCTGTTCCTACCTCATCAACTCATGAGGTAGAGGCCACTTCTTCTTATCCAGGACCTCCCCGACATATCCAGAAAGACCATCCTTCCGAGCAGATGATTGGAGACATCTTTGAGCGAGTCACACGCTCAAAATCTGGCATGTCACATTTCTGTCTCCATTCTACCTTTGTTGCTTCTTTCGAGCCTAAGGACGTTTGTCATGCTCTATCTGATGAGTCCTGGGTCAATGCCATGCATGAGGAGCTAGAGAATTTCGAAAGAAACAAGATCTAGTCGCTTGTTGAGCCCCCTCGAGGTCACAATGTCATTGGAACTAAGTGGGTATTCAAGAACAAGCAGAGTGAGGATGGGGTTGTCATTCGGAACAAGGCTAGACTGGTAGCTCAGGGCTTCTCCCAGGTTGAGGGTCTAGATTTTGAGGAGACCTTTGCCCCTGTAGCTAGACTTGAGGCCATTAGAATCCTGCTTACTTTTGCGGCTTCTAAGGGTTTCAAGCTTTACTAGATGGATGTCAAGAGTGCCTTCCTCAATGGCTTTATTGAGGAAGAAGTCTATGTGAGACAGCCTCCAGGTTTCGAGAACCCCAAATACCCAAACCATGTCTACAAGCTTTCCAAAGCCTTGTATGGACTTAAGCAGGCCCCTAGAGCTTGGTATGAGAGACTTAAGTCCTATTTGTTGAGTCATGGTTTTGAGATGGGTAATGTGGATAAGACCTTGTTCATTCGCCGACGTGGCGCTGACCTTCTGCTCGTCCAAATTTATGTGGATGACATCATCTTTGGCGGCTCTTCTCATACTCCTGTTTCACAGTTCTCGGATGTCATGAGCACCGAGTTTGAGATGAGTATGATGGGTGAGTTGACTTTCTTCCTTGGCTTCCAGATCAAGCAGACTCGGGAGGGTACTTTCTTGCATCAAGGCAAGTACACTCGTGACCACCTGAGACGGTTTGACATGAGTGATGGCAAGCCAGTGTCGACTCCCATGGCGACCATAGCTTCTCTTGACCCAGATGAGGACGGCGAGCCAGTTGATCAGAAGGAGTATCACAGCATGATTGGCTCTCTCTTGTACCTCACTATGTCGAGACCGGACATACACTTCACTGTGTGTCTTTGTGCTCGGTTTCAGGCTTCTCCTCGCGTATCTCACAACCAGGCGGTGAAGTGCATCCTTCGGTACCTTCGAGCTACCATTGACTATGGTATCCGGTACTCTTCCTCGTCCTGTCTTTCCTTGAGAGCCTACTCGGATGCAGACTTTGCTAGCTGTAGGATAGATAGGAAGAGCACTTCTGGCATCTGCCAATTCATTGGCACTTCTCTTGTTTCGTGGTCTTCTAGGAAGCAGTCCGGTGTTGCACAGTCCACCGCAGAGGTCGAGTACGTTGCTGCCGCCAGTTGTTGCAGCCAGGTACTTTGGATGGTCTCGACCTTGCGGGACTTTGGGTTAGCTATAGACAGTGTTCCACTCTTTTGTGATAACACTTCGGCTATTAACATTGCTAAGAACCCAGTGCAGCACTCTCGGACCAAGCATATTGATATTCGATATCAATTCCTTAGAGACCATGTAGAGAAGGGTGACATAGTGCTCCAGTTTGTGGAGAGTGACCACCAGTTAGCCGATATATTTACCAAGCCTTTGGATAGCTCTAGGTTTTCAGCTCTGCGGGGAGAGCTTAGGGTGGTTTGTCCTTATGGACTGTTGTGAGGGGGAGCTTTGTGCTTTACTATTTTACTCTATATTATCATGCTCTTGCTCCTTTCTGTCGCATTGCATTTGGGTGCATTTGGGATAGTCCTTTTAGCATAGGTTAGAGTGGTTCTCTTGCCGAGTTGCTTAGACTTCTTTCTCTCATCTTGTGATTCTAGGACGCTGCTTATTAGCTATTTCTCTTCTCACTAGGTTGAGCTCACTCACTGCTTGAAGGTTCTAGCAAGGGTTGGGCCACCCTTGGGTAAACAGGGTACGTGTTTGCTCCTTAGTGTGCTAGATGATCAACTGATAGTCCTAGAGCCATATGGGGTATATGAGAGTCAGTCTGAGCCATAGTATCCTCTTTATCTTATCTATGCTTTAAGGACTACCTCTTATGTTTTTCTTCCCAGCTTCTCGTATTTATCGCTTTGGTTCAGGGGGAGTTCATTTGGGAGCTTCTAGATCTTAATGTTGACATAACTCAACTTGAACTAAAAGTGCATCTCATATTAAGGGGGAGCTGGATTTTCTGCATTTTGTTCTGCATTATAATATAACTACATGGAGCCTTAATTATTATCCTGTTATGAAATGTTTACAATGCTTTACATCTTGCCATGATCTGTGCTTATTTGCTAGATATATCATGACTTTATATGTGTAGTCAAGTCTTTGCCATGATAGGTTGATTAAAATGCTCAACTTGAACTAATTCATGTCATGTTAGCTCTTGACACTAGTCTTTCTTTAGTTATCTTTTTATGATTCATGCCATGCCAAATGAGCTGAGTTGAGTCTTGAATCTATATTGAGCTTTAGATTGAGCTATGTCAGTTCCTTGATGAAACATGAGTTAGTACAACCTTTTAAGAAAGCAAAAATATCACTTTTGTGCGAAACAACTGATCTCACCAATTCTTTCTCATGAGACGGCTTGCCATTGCACTAGGCATGAACTCAGGGGGAGTTTTGGATGACCAAGACTATTTTCTTAAACTTCTCACTATAGCTCACGATTTTCAGCTTTCCTTGTCGTTCAACGGTTACAGGAATAGTCGGCGGAATTTTGTTTCTTGAAGCAAATTTGGCCGAAAGCGTAACCTATAGCTGACGATATTGAGCTTTTCTAGTCGTTACATCAGCAGTCCGGGATTTTTACTTTTCAGAGCACATTCGGCTGAAAACGTGATGTATACCTCACGATTTCAACTTTTCTAGTCGTTCTGGGTTACTCGTCAAGTGCGGGGATTTTTATTTTTCGGAGCACATTTGGCCGAAAGCGTGACCTATAACTCACGATTTTCAGCTTTTCTAGTCGTTCCAGGGTTACCGGTCCAGTCCGAGAATTTTTATTTTTCAGAGCAGATTTGGCCGAGAGAGTGACCAATAGCTAATGATTTTAGTTTTTCTAATCGTTCCTGGGTTTCTGGACCAGTGCGGGGATTTTTATTTTTTGGAGCACATTTGGCTGAAAGCGTGACCTATACCTAACGATTTTCAGCTTTTCTAGACATTCCAGGGTTACCGGGCCAATCCGCGAAATTTTATTTTTCGGAGCACATTTGGCCGAAAGAGTGATCTATAGCTCACGATTTTCAACTTTTCTAGTCATTCCAGGGTTATCAGAGCATTCCGGGGATTATTGTTTCTCGGAGCAAATTTGGCCAAAAGCGTGACTTATAGCTCACGATTTCAGCTTTTCTAGTTGTTCCGTGGTTACCGCAGCAGTCCGGAGATTTTTATTTTTCGGAGCACATTTGCCCGAAACCGTGGCCAATAGCTAACGATATTTAACTTTTCTAATCGTTCTGGTGTTACCGGAGGATTCCGCAGATTTTTATCGCATCACATTTGGCCGAAAGGGAGACCTATAGCTCAAGATTTTCCGCTTTTCTAGTCGTTCTGGGGTTACTGGAAGACTCCGAGGATTTTTTTTTCGCGTCACATTTGGCCGACAGCATGACCTATAGCTCACGATTTTCAGCTTACTTTGTCGTTACCGGGCCAGTCCGGGGATTTTTAATTTTCAGAGCACATTTGCCGAAAGCGTGCCTATAGCTCACGATTTTCAGCTTTTCCAGTCGTTCTAGGGTTACCAAGCCAGTCCAAAAATTTTTTATTTTCGGAGCACATTTGCCGAAAGCGTACCTATAAGTCATGATTTTTCGCTTTTCTTGGCATTCGGAGCACATTCGGCTGAAAGCGTGACGTATAGCGCACGATTTCAGCTTTTCTAGTCGTTCTGGGTTTACTTGACGAGTGCGGCGATTTTTATTATTCAGAGCACATTTTGCCGAAAGCGTGACCTTCAGTTTTTCTAGTCGTTCCAGGATTAACGGGCCAGTCTGGGGACTCTTAATTTTTGGAGCAGATTTGGCCGAAAGAGTGACCAACAGCCAACGAATATCAACTTTTCTAGTCGTTCCACCGTTACCGGAGCATTCCGGGGATTTCTGTCGCATCACATTTTGCCGAAAGGGTGACCCACATCTCAAGATTTTCCGCTTTTCTAGTCGTTCCGGGGTTACTGGAGGACTCCAGGAATTTTTTTTCGCGTCACATTTGACCGAAAGTGTGACCTATAACTCACGATTTTGAGTTTTTCTTGTCGTTCTGAGGTTACTGGGCATTCCGCGAAATTTTATTTTTCGGAGCACATTTGGCCGAAAGAGTAACCTATAGCTCACGATTTTCAACTTTCCTAGTCGTTCCAGGGTTACCGGGCATTCCGCGGAATTTTATTTTTCATAGCACATTTGGCCGAAAGCGTGACCTATAGCTCACGATTTTCGAATTTCCTAGTCGTTCTAGGGTTACCGGGCATTCCGCGGAATTTTATTTTTTGGAGCATATTTGGCCGAAAGAGTGACCTATAGCTCACGATTTTCAACTTTCCTAGTCGTTCCAGGGTTACTGGCATTCCGTGGAATTTTATTTTTTGGAGCACATTTGGTCGAAAGCGTGAACTATAGCTCACGATTTTCGGCTTTTCTAGTCGTTCCAGGGTTACCAGGCATTCCGCGGAATTTTATTTTTCGGAGCACATTTGGCCGAAAGAGTGACCTAAAGCTCACGATTTTCAGCCTTTCTAGTCGTTCCGGGGTCACCGGAGCAGTCCCAGGACTTTTATTTTTCAGAGTACATTTGTCCAAAGCATGACTAATAGCTAACGATTTTTAACTTTTCTAATCGTTTCGGTGTTACCAGAGGATTCCGCAGATTTTTGTCGCATCATATTTGGCCGAAAGGACGACCCATAACTCACGATTTTTCGGAGTGATTTTCAGCTTTTCTAGTCGTTCCGGGGTTACCAGGCATTCCGCGGAATTTTATTTTTCGGAGCACATTTGGCCGAAAGCGTGACCAGTAGCTCACGATTTTCGACTTTCCTAGTCGTTCCAGGGTTACCGGGCATTCCGTGGAATTTTATTTTTCGGAACACATTTGGCCGAAAGACTGACCTATAGCTCACGATTTTCAACTTTCCTAGTCGTTCCAGGGTTACTGGGCATTCCGCAGAATTTTATTTTTCGGAACATTTGGCCGAAAGCATGACCTATAGCTCACGATTTTCACCTTTTCTAGTCGTTCCAGGGTTACCGGGCATTCCATGGAATTTTATTTTTCGGAGCACATTTGGCCGAAAGAGTGACCTATAGCTCACGATTTTCAGATTTTCTAGTCGTTCTGGGGTCACCGGAGCAGTCTGGGGACCTTTATTTTTCAGAGTACATTTGCCCGAAAGCGTGACCAATAGCTAACGATTTTTAACTTTTCTAATCGTTTCGGTGTTACCAGAGGATTCCGCAGATTTTTGTCGCATCACATTTGGCCGAAATGGAGACCCATAGCTCAAGATTTTTCGCTTTTCTAGTTGTTTCGGAGTTACTTGAGGACTTCGGGAATTTTTTTTCGCATCACATTTGGCCGAAAGCGTGACCTATAGCTCACGATTTTCAGCTTTCCTCGTCGTTCAACGGTTACCGGAGCAGTCGACGGAATTTTGTTTCTCGGAGCAGATTTGGCTGAAAGCGTGACCTATACCTCACGATTTTGAGCTTTTCTAGTTGTTCTGGGGTTACCGTAGCAGTCTGGGGATTTTTACCTTTCGGAGCACATTCGGCTGAAAGCGTGACATATAGCTCACGATGTCAGCTTTTCTAGTCATTTTGGGGTTACTCGACGAGTGCGTGGATTTTTATTTTTCGGGGCACATTTGGCCGAAAGCGTGACCTATAGCTCACGATTTTCAACTTTCCTAGTCGTTCCAGGGTTACCGGGCATTCCGCGGCATTTGATTTTTCATAGCACATTTGGCCGAAAGCATCACCTATAACTCACGATTTTCGAATTTCCTAGTCGTTCTAGGGTTACCGGGCATTCCACGAAATTTTATTTTTCGAAGCACATTTGGCCGAAAGAGTGACCTACAGCTCACGATTTTCAACTTTCCTAGTCGTTCCAGGGTTACTGGCATTCCGTGGAATTTTATTTTTCGGAGCACATTTGGCCGAAAGTGTGACCAATAGCTCACGATTTTCCGCTTTTCTAGTCGTTCCAGGGTTACCGGGCATTCCGGGGAATTTTATTTTTCTGAGCACATTTGGCCGAAAGAGTGACCTGTAGCTCACGATTTTCCACTTTCCTAGTCGTTCCAGGGTTACCGGGCATTCCGTGGAATTTTATTTTTTGATGTACATTTGGCCGAAAGCGTGACCTAGAGCTCACGATTTTCAACTTTCCTAGTCGTTCCAGGGTTACCGGGCATTACGCGAAATTTTATTTTTCGGGGCACAGTTTGCCGAAAGAGTGACTTATAACTCACGATTTTCAACTTTCCTAGTCGTTCCAGGGTTACTGGGCATTCCGCGAAATTTTATTTTTCGGAGCACATTTGGCCGAAAGCGTAACCTATAGCTCACGATTTTCAGCTTTTCTAGTCGTTTCAGGGTGACCGGGCATTCCGCGGAATTTTATTTTTAGGAGCACATTTGGCAAAAAGTGTGACCTATAGCTCAGAGATTTTCAGCTTTTCTAGTCGTTCCGGGGTCACCGGAGCAGTCTGGGGACTTTTATTTTTCAGAGTACATTTGCCCGAAAGCGTGACCAATAGCTAACGATTTTTAACTTTTCTAATCATATCGGTGTTACCAGAGGATTCCGCAGATTTTTGTCGCATCACATTTGGCCGAAAGGGAGACCCATAGCTCCCGATTTTTCGGAGTGATTTTCAGCTTTTCTAGTCGTTCCGGGGTTACCGGGCATTTCGCAAAATTTTATTTTTCGAAGCACATTTGGCCGAAAGCGTGACCAGTAGCACACGATTTTTGACTTTCCTAGTCGTTCCAGGGTTACCGGGCATTCCGTGCAATTATATTTTTGGAACACATTTGGCCGAAAGAGTGACCTATAGCTCACGATTTTCAACTTTCCTAGTCGTTCCAGGGTTACTGGGCATTCCGCGGAATTTTATTTTTCAGAGCACATTTGGCCGAAAGCGTGACAAATAGCTCACGATTTTCAGCTTTTCTAGTCATTCCAGGGTTACCGAGCATTCCATGGAATTTTATTTTTGGGAGCACATTTGGCCGAAAGCGTGACCTATAGCTCACGATTTTCAGATTTTCTAGTCGTTCCGGGGTCACCGGAGCAGTCTGGGGACCTTTATTTTTCAGAGTACATTTGCCCGAAAGCGTGACCAATAGCTAACGATATTTAACTTTTCTAATCGTTCCGGTGTTACCAGAGGATGCAACAGATTTTTGTCACATCACATTTGGCCGAAATAGAGACCCATAGCTCAAGATTTTCCGCTTTTCTAGTCGTTTTGGGGTTAAGACACCTGTCCAGGTATATTTATTTTAAGGACCAAATTTGGACGAAAGCGTGATCTATAGCTCACGATTTCAGCTGTTCTAGTCGTTCCGGGGTTACTGGAGGACTCCGGGGATTTTTTTTCGCGTCACATTTGGCCGAAAGCGTGACCTATAGCTCACGATTTTCAGCTTTTCTAGTCGTTCAACAATTACCGGAGCAGTCGGGGGAATTTTGTCTCTTGGAACAGATTTGGCCGAAAGCGTGACCTATAGCTCACGATTTTCAGCTTTTCTAGTCATTTCGGGGTTATCGGGGCTGTCCAGGGATTTTTATTTCTCAGAGCACATTTGACCGAAAGCATGACCTATATCTCACGATTTTCAGCTTTTCTAGTTGTTCTGGGGTTACCGGACCAGTCCAGGGATTTTCATTTTTCAGAGCACATTTGACTGAAAGCGTGACCTATAGCTCACCATTTTAGCTTTTCTAGTCGTTCCAGGGTTTCTGGACCAGTGCGGGGATTTTTATTTTTTGGAGCACATTTGGACGAAAGCGTGAGCTATAGCTCAAGATATTCGGCTTTTCTAGTCATTCCAGAGTTACCGTGCCAAGCCAGGAATTTTTAATTTTTGGAGCACATCTGGCCAAAAGAGTGATCTATAACTCACGATTTTCAGCTTTTCTTGTCGTTCCCGGGTTAACAGAGCAGTCCGGGTATTTTTATATTTTGGAACAGATTTGGCCGAAAACGTGACCTATAACTTGCGATTTTCAGCTTTTCTAGTCGTTGTTGGGTTGCCGGAGCAGTCGGCGGAATTTTGTTTCTCGGAGCAGATTTGGCCGAAAGCGTGACCTATAGCTCACGACTTTGAGCTTTTCTAGTCGTTCTGCGGTTACCGCAGCAGTCCGGGGAGTTTTACTTTTCGAGGCACATTCGGCTGAAAGCGTGACGTATAGCTCACGATTTCAGCTTTTCTAGTCGTTCTGGGTTTACTTGACGAGTGCGGGGATTTTTATTATTCGGAGCACATTTGGCCGAAAACGTGACCTTCTGCTTTTCTAGTCGTTCCAGGGTTAACGGGCCAGATCGGGGATTCTTATATTTCGGAGCAGATTTGGCCGAAAGAGTGACCAGTAGCTAACGATTATCAACTTTTCCAGTTATTCCAGGGTTACCGAAGTATTCCGGGGATTTCTGTCGCATCACATTTTGCGGAAAGGGTGACCCATACACAAGATTTTCCGCTTTTCTAGTCGTTCCGGGGTTACTGGAGGACTCCGGGGAAGTTTTTTCGTATGACATTTGGCCGAAACCGTGACCTATAGCTCACGATTTTGAGTTTTAGTCGTTCTGAGGTTACCGCAGCTGTCCTAGTATTTTTATTTTTTCGGAGCACATTTGGCCGAAAGCGTAACCTATAACTCACAATTTTCAGCTTTTCTAGTCATTCCGGGGTTACCGGGCATTCCGCGGAATTTTATTTTTCGGAGCACATTTGGCCGAAAGAGTGACCTATAGCTCACGATTTTCAACTTTCCTAGTCGTTCCAGGGTTACCGGGATTCCGCGGAATTTTATTTTTGGGAGCAGATTTAGCCGAAAGCGTGACCTATAGCTCACGATTTTCAACTTTCCTAGTCGTTCCAGGGATACCGTGCATTCCGCTGAATTTTATTTTTCGGAGCACATTTGGCCGAAAAAGTGACCTATAGCTCACGATTTTCAATTTTCTTAGTCGTTCCAGGGTTACGGGCATTCTGCGGAACTTTATTTTTCGGAGCACATTTGGTCGAAAGCGTGACCTAGCTCACGATTTTCAGCTTTTCTAGTCGTTCTAGGGTTACCGGGCATTCCGCGGAATTTTATTTTTCGGAGCACATTTGGCCGAAAGAGTGACCTACAGCTCACGATTCTCAGCTTTTCTAGTCGTTCCGGGGTCACCGAAGCAGTCCGAGGACTTTTATTTTTCAGAGTACATTTGCCCGAAAGCGTGACCAATATCTAACGATTTTTAACTTTTCTAATCGTTTCGGTGTTACCAGAGGATTCCGCGGATTTTTGTCGCATCACATTTGGCCGAAAGGGAGACCCATAGCTTAAGATTTTCCGCTTTTCTAGTCGTTCCGGGGTTACTGGAGGACTTCGGGTATTTTTTTTTGCATCACATTTGGCCGAAAGCGTGACCTATAGCTTACGATTTTCAGCTTTCCTCGTCATTTAACAGTTACCGGAGCAGTCGGCGGAATTTTGTTTCTCGGAGCAGATTTGGCCGAAAGCGAGACCTATAGCTCACGATTTTGAGCTTTTCTAGTCGTTCTGGCGTTACCGTAGCAGTCTGGGGATTTTTACCTTTCGGAGCACATTCGGCTGAAAGCGTGACACATAGCTCACGATTTCAGCTTTTTTTAGTCGTTTTGGGGTTACTCGACGAGTGTGTGGATTTTTATCTTTCAGAGCACATTTGGCCGAAAGCTTGACCTATAGTTTACGATTTTTAGATTTTCTAGTCGTTTTGGTGTCACGACAGCTGTCCAGGTATATTTATTTTAAGGAGCAAATTTGGACGAAAGCGCGATCTATAGCTCAAGATTTCAGCTTTTCTAGTCATTCCGGGGTTACCGGACCAGTGCGTGGTTTTTTATTTTTCGGAGCACATTTCGCCGAAAGCGTGACCTATAGCTCATCATTTTAGCTTTTCTAGTCGTTCCAGGGTTTCTGGACCTGTACGGGGATTTTTATTTTTCGGAGCACATTTGGACGAAAGCGTGACCCTCAAGATATTCGGCTTTTCTAGTCATTCCAGAGTTACCGTGCCAAGCCGGGGATTTTTAATTTTTGGAGCACATCTGGCCGAAAGAGTGATCTATAACTCACGATTTTCAGCTTTTCTAGTCGTTCCCGGCTTACCGGAGTAGTCCGGGAATTTTTATATTTTGGAACAGATTTGGTCAAAATCGTGACCTATAACTCACGACTTTCAGCTTTTCTAGTCGTTGTAGGGTTGCCGGAGCAGTCGGCGGAATTTTGTTTCTCGGAGCATATTTGGCCGAAAGCGTGACCTATAGCTCACGATTTTGAGCTTTTCTAGTCGTTCTGGGGTTACCGCAGCAGTCCGGGGAGTTTTACTTTTCGGGGCACATTCGGCTGAAAGCGTGACGTATAGCTCATGATTTCAGCTTTTCTATTCGTTCTGTGTTTACTTGACGAGTGCGGGGATTTTTATTATTCGGAGCACATTTGGCCAAAAACTTGACCTTCAGCTTTTCTAGTCGTTCTAGGGTTAACGGGCCAGACCGGGGATTCTTATTTTTCGGAGCAGATTTGGCCGAAAGAGTGACCAATAGCTAACGATTATCAACTTTTCTAGTTATTCCAGGGTTACCGAAGCATTCCGGGGATTTCTGTCGCATCACATTTTGCCGAAAGTGTGAACCATAGCTCAAGATTTTTCGCTTTTCTAGTCGTTCCGGGGTTACTGGAGGACTCTGGGGATTTTTCTCGCATCACATTTGGCCAAAAATGTGACCTATAACTCACGATTTCGAGTTTTTCTAGTCATTCTGAGGTTAGCGCCCCTTTCCAGGTATTTTTATTTTTCGGAGCACATTTGGCCGAATGCGTGACCTATAGCTCACGATTTCAGCTTTTCTAGTCGTTCCGGGGTTACCGGACCAGTGCGGGGATTTTTATTTTTTCGGAGCACATTTGGCCGAATGCGTGACCTATAGCTCACGATTTTCAGCTTTTCTAGCCGTTCCAGGGTTAACGGGCCAGTCTGGGGATTCTTATTTTTCGATGCACATTTGGCCGAAAGAGTGACCTATAGCTCACGATTTTCAGCTTTCCTAGTCGTTCCAGTGTTACCAGGCATTCCGCGGAATTTTATTTTTCGGAGCACATTTGGCCGAAAGCGTGACCTATAGCTCACGATTTTCAACTTTCCTAGTCGTTCCAGGGTTACCGCGCATTCCGCTGAATTTTATTTTTCGGAGCACATTTGGCCGATAGAGTGACCTATTGCTCACGATTTTTGACTTTCCTAGTCGTTCCAGGGTTATCGGGCATTCCATGGAATTTTATTTTTCGGAGCACATTTGGCCGAAAGAGTGACCTATAGCTCACGATTTTCAAATTTCCTAGTCGTTCCAGGGTTACCGGGCATTCCGCGGATTTTTATTTTTTGGAGCACATTTGGCCCAAAGCGTGACCTATAGCTCACGATTTTCAACTTTTCTAGTCGTTCCAGGGTTACCGGGCATTCCGCGGAATTTTATTTTTCGGAGCACATTTGGCCGAAAGAGTGACCTAAAGCTCACGATTTTCAGCCTTTCTAGTCGTTCCGGGGTCACCGGAGCTGTCCGAGGAATTTTATTTTTCAGAGTACATTCGCCCAAAGCGTGACTAATAGCTAACGATTTTTAACCTTTCTAATCGTTTCAGTGTTACCAGAGGATTTCGCGGATTTTTGTCGCATCACATTTGACCAAAACGGAGACCCATAGCTCAAGATTTTCCACTTTTCTAGTCGTTCTAGGGTTACTGGAGGACTACGGGGATTTTTTTTTGCATCATATTTGGTCGAAAGTGTGACCTATAGCTCACGATTTTCAGCTTTCCTCGTCGTTTAACGGTTATCGAAGCAGTCGGCGGAATTTTGTTACTTAGAGCAGATTTGGCCGAAAGCGTGACCTATAGCTCACGATTTTGCACTTTTCTAGTCGTTCTGGGGTTACCGTTGCAGTCTGGGGATTTTTACCTTTCGGAGCACATTCAGTTGAAAGCGTGACGTATAGCTCACAATTTCAGCTTTTCTAGTCGTTTTGGGGTTACTCAACGAGTGAGTGGATTTTTATTTTTCGGAGCACATTTGACCGAAAGCGTGACCTATAGCTCACGATTTTTAGATTTTCTAGTCGTTCTAGGGTTACCGGGCCAGTCCGGGGATTTTTATTTTTTGGAGCAGATTTGGCCGAGAGTGGCCAATGGCTAATGATTTTTAACTTTTCTAGTCGTTCTAGGGTTACCGTAGCATTCCGTGGATTTCTTTCACATCACATTTTGCCGAGAGGGTGACCCATAGCTCAAGATTTCCCGTTTTTCTAGTCATTCTGGGGTTACTGCAGGACTCCGTGGATTTTTTTCGCATCACATTTGGCCGAAAGCGTGACCTATAGCTCAAGATTTCAGCTTTTCTAGTCATTCCGGGGTTACCGGACCAGTGCGTGGTTTTTTATTTTTCGAAGCACATTTCGCCGAAAGCGTGACCTATAGCTCACCATTTTAGCTTTTCTAGTCGTTTCTGGGTTTTTGGACCAGTGCGGGGATTTTTATTTTTTGGAGCTGATTTGGCCGAAAGCGTGACCTATAACTCACGATTTTTCAGCTTTTCTAGTCATTCCAGGGTTACCGGGCCAGTCCATAAAATTTTATTTTTGGGAGCACATTTGGCCGAAAGAGTAATCTATAGCTCACGATTTTCAACTTTTCTAGTCGTTCCAAGATTACCGGAGCATTCCGGGGATCTTTGTTTCTCGGAGCAAATTTGGCCAAAAGCGTGACCCGTAGCTCACGATTTCAGCTTTTCTAGTTGTTCTGGGTTTACACGACGAGTGCGAGGATTTTTATTATTCGGAGCACATTTGGCCGAAAGCGTGACCTTCAGCTTTTCTAGTCATTCCAGGGTTAACGGGCCAGTCCGGGGATTCTTATTTTTTGTAGCAGATTTGGCCGAAAGAGTGACCAATAGCTAACGATTATCAACTTTTCTTGTCATTCCAGGGTTACCGGAGCATTCCGGGGATTTCTGTCGCATCACATTTTGCCGAAAGGGTGACCCATAGCTCAAGATTTTCCGCTTTTTTAGTTGTTACGGGGTTACTGGAGGACTTCGGAGATTTTTTTCACATCACATTTTGCCGAGAGGGTGACCCATAGCTCAAGATTTTCCGCTTTTCTAGTCATTCCGGGGTTACTGCAGGACTCCGTGGATTTTTTTTGCATCACATTTGGCCGAAAGCGTGACCTATAGCTCAAGATTTCAGCTTTTCTAGTCATTCCGGGGTTACCGGACCAGTGCGTGGTTTTTTATTTTTCGGAGCACATTTCGCCGAAAGCGTGACGTATAGCTCACCATTTTAGCTTTTCTAGTCGTTTCTGGGTTTTTGGACCAGTGCGGGGATTTCTATTTTTTTGAGCTGATTTGGCCGAAAGCATGACCTATAACTCACGATTTTTCAGCTTTTCTAGTCATTGCAGGGTTACCAGGCCAGTCCATAAAATTTTATTTTTGGGAGCACATTTGGCCGAAAGAGTGATCTATAGCTCACGATTTTCAACTTTTCTAGTCGTTCCAGGATTACCGGAGCATTCCGGGGATCTTTGTTTCTCGGAGCAAATTTGGCCAAAAGCGTGACCCGTAGCTCACGATTTCAGCTTTTCTAGTTGTTCTGGGTTTACTCGACGACTGCGAGGATTTTTATTATTCGGAGCACATTTGGCCGAAAGCGTGACCTTCAGCTTTTCTAGTCGTTCCAGGGTTAACGGGCCAGTCCGGGGATTCTTATTTTTTGGAGCAGATTTGGCCGAAAGAGTGACCAATAGCTAACGATTATCAACTTTTCTTGTCATTCCAGGGTTACTGGAGCATTTCGGGGATTTCTGTCGCATCACGTTTTGCCGAAAGGGTGACCCATAGCTCAAGATTTTTCGCTTTTTTAGTTGTTCCGGGGTTACTGGAGGACTTCGGACATTTTTTTCGCATCACATTTGCCCGAAAGCGTCACCTATACCTCTCGATTTTTAGATTTCCTTGTCATTCAACGGTTATCGGAGCTGTCCAGGTATTTTTATTTTTTGGAGCACATTTGGCTAAATGCGTGACCTATAGCTCACGATTTCAGCTTTTCTAGTCGTTCCGGGGTTACCGGACCAGTGCGAAGATTTTTATTTTTCGGAGCATATTTGGTCGAAAGCGTGACCTAGCTCACGATTTTCAGCTTTTCTTGTCGTTCCAGGGTTACCGGGCATTCCGCAGAATTTTATTTTTCGGAGCACATTTGGCCGAAACCGTGACATATAGCTCACGATTTTTAACTTTTCTAGTCGTTACAGGGTTACGGAGCATTCCGGGGATCTTTGTTTCTACGAACAAATTTGGCGAAAAGCGTGACCTATAGCTCTCGATTTCAGCTTTTCTAGTCGTCCCGGAGTTACCAGAGAAGTCCGAGGAGTTTTATTTTTCGTAGCAGATTTGGCCGAAACCGTGAATTATAACTCACGATTTTGAGCTTTTCTAGTCGTTTTGGAGTTACCACAGCTGTGCAGGTTTTTTTATTTTAAGGAGCAAATTTGGCCGAAAGCGTGATCTATAGCTCACGATTTCAGCTTTTCTAATCGTTCCGGGGTTACTGGAGGACTCCGAGGATTTTTTTTCACATCACATTTGGCCAAAAGCGTGACCTATAACTCACGATTTTCAGCTTTTCTAGTCGTTCAACGGTTACCAGAGCAGTCAGGGGAATTTTGTTTCTCGGAGCAGATTTGGCCGAAAGCGTGACCTATATTTCACGATTTTCAGCTTTTCTAGTCGTTTCGGGGTTTCCGGGGCTGTCCGGGGATTTTTATTTCTCGGAGCACATTTGGCCAAAAGCGTGACCTATATCTCACGATTTTCAGCTTTTCTAGTCGTTCCGGGGTTACGGGACCTGTCCAGGCATTTTTATTTTTCCGAGCACATTTGGCCGAAAGCGTGACCTATAGCTTACTATTTTAGCTTTACTAGTCGCTTTGGGGTTTCCAGACCAGTGCGGGGATTTTTGTTTTTCAGAGCACATTTGGACGAAAGCGTGACCTATAGCTCAAGATATTCAGCTTTTCTAGTCGTTCTAGAGTTACCGTACCAAACCGAGGATTTTTAGTTTTTGGAGCACATTTACCAAAGCGCATCTATAGCTCACGATTTTCAGCTTTTCTAGTCAATCCGGTGTTTCCAGAATGCTCCGGGTGTTTTTATTTTTCAAAGCAATTTGGCCAGAAGCGTGACCTATAACTAACAATTTTCAGCTTTTCTAGTCGTAACAGGGTTACTGGGGCATTCCGATAATTTTTGTTTCTCGGGGCAGATTTGCTGGAAAGCGTGACCTATAGCTTACGATTTCAGCTTTTCTACTCGTTCCGGGCTTACCTGAGTTGTTCGTGGATTTTTGTTTCTCGGAACAAATTTGGTCGAAAGCGTGACATATAGCTGACGATTTTAGCTTTTCTAGTCGTTCCGGGGTTACCGGAGCAGTTCGGGGATTTTTATTTTTCGGAGCACGTATGCACAAAAGCGTGAGCTATTGCTAATGATTTTTCGGAGCTATTCCGGGGATTTTTGTCGCATCACATTTGGCCGAAAGGTGACCCATAGCTCAAGATTTTTTGCTTTTCTAGTCATTCCGGGGTTACTGGAGGACTCCGAGGATTTTTTTTTCCCGCATCACATTTAGCAGAAAGAGTGACCTATCTCACGACTTTCAGCTTTTCTTGTCATTCAAGGGTTACCGGAGCAGTTCGGGGAGATTTATTTTTGGAGCACGTTTGCACGAAAGCGTGAGCTATTGCTAACGATTTTTCGGAGCAATTCCGGGGATTTTTGTCGAATCACATTTGGCCGAAAGGTTACCCAGAGCTCAAGATTTTCCGCTTTTCTAGTCATTCCGGAGTTACTGGAGGACTCCGGGGATTTTTTCGCATCACATTTGGTCGAAAGCCTCACCTATAGCTCATGATTTTCAGCTTTTCTAGTTATTCTAGGGTTACCGGAGCAATCGGGGGAATTTTGTTTCTCGGAGCAGATTTGGCCGAAAGTGTGACCTATAGCTCATGATTTCAGCTTTTCTAGTCGTCCCGGGGTTACCGGAGCAGTCCGGGGATTTTTATTTTTCGGAGCACATTTGCCCGAAAGCATGACCTATAACTAACAATTTTCAACTTTTCTAATCGTTCCGGTGTTACCGGAGGATTTTTGTTGCATCACATTTGGCCAAAAGGGTGACCCATAGCTCGAGATTTTTTCGCTTTTTTAGTCGTTCCAGGGATTTTTTTCGTATCACATTTGGCCGAAAGCCTGGCCTATAGCTCACGATTTTCAGCTTTTCTAGTCATTCAAGGGTTACCGTAACAATCGGGGGAATTTTGTTTCTCGGAACAAATTTGGCCGAAAGCGTGACCTATACCTCATGATTTTCAGCTATTCTTGTCGTTTCGTGGTTACCGGGCAGTCCGGCGATTTTTATTTTTCAGAGGACATTTAGCCGAAAACGTGACCTCAAGCTCACAATTTTCAGCTTTTCCAGTTGTTCCGGAGTTACCGACGGATTCCAGTGATTTTCTTTCGCATCATATTTGGCTGAAAGCGTGACCTATAGCTCATGATTTTAGTTTTTCTAGTCGTTCCGGGGTTACTGCAGTAGTCCGTGGATTTTTATTTTTCAGAGCACAATTGGCCGAAAGTGTGACCAATTGCTCACGATTTTTAGCTTTTCTAGTAGTTCCTTTGTTATCGCAGCAGTCTGAGGATTTTTATTTTGCGCAGCACATTTGGCTGAAAGCATGACCTGTAACTCACGATTTTCAGCTTTTCTAGTCATGCCAGGGTTAGCGGAGCATTCCGACGATTTTTGTTTCTGGGGGCAGATTTGGTCGAATGCATAACCTATAGCTCACGATTTCAGCTTTTCTAGTCGTTCCGGGGTTACCGGATTAGTCCGGGGATTGTTATTTTTCGGAGCACATTTGTCGAAAGCGTACCTATAGCTCACGATTTTCAGCTTTTCAAGTCGTTCCGGTGTTACCAGAGCAATCCAGATATTTTTATTTTTCGAACCACATTTTTTATTTTAAGGAGCAAATTTGGCGGAAAGCATGATCTATAGCTCACGATTTTTAGTTTTTCTTGTCGTTCTAGGGTTACCGGGCCTGTGTGGGAATTTTTATTTTTCGGAGCACATTTGGCTAAAAGCGTGACCTATAACTAACGGTTTCAGCTTTTCTAGCCGTTCCAGGGTTACAGGACCAGTCCGGGGATTTTTTTTTCGGATCACATTTGGCCGAAAGCGTGACCTATATCTCACAATTTTCAGCTTTTCCAATGCTCCAGACTTACAGTGAGGATCCTGTGAATTTTTCGCATCACATTTGGCAAAAGTGTGACCTATAGCTCACGATTTTCAGCTTTTGTAGTCGTTCTGGTTACCGAGCAAACCGAATTTTTATTTTTCGGAGCACATAAGACTGAAAGCGTGACCAATTGCTCACGATTTTTAACTTTTCTTGTCATTCCTTGGTTACTGGAGCAGTCCGAGGATTTTTATTTTTCGGAGCACATTTGCCCGAAAGCATGACCTACAGCTCACGATTTTCAGCTTTTCTAGTCGTTCCGATGTTACCAGAGCAGTCCGGGTATTTTTATTTTTTGAAGCACATCTGTCCGAAAGCGTGACCTATACCTCACGATTTTCATCTTTTCTAGTCGTGCCAGGGTTACCGGAGCATTCCGACGATTTTTGTTTCTCGGAGCAGATTTGGTCGAAAGCGTGACCTATAGCTCAGGATTTCAGCTTTTCTAGTCATTCCGGGGCTACCGGAATAGTCTGGGGATTTTTATTTTTCGGAGCACATTTGCCGAAAGCATAACTATAGCTCATGATTTTCATCTTTTCCAGTCGTACCAGGGTTACCGGAGCAGCCGGGTATTTTTATATTTCGCAGCAAATTTGGCCGAATGTGTGATCTATAGCTCACGATTTTTAGCTTTTCTAGTCGTTCGAGGGTTACCGGAGCTGTCGGGGGAATTTTGTTTCTCGGAGCAAATTTGGCCGAAAGCGTGACCTATACATCATGATTTTCAGCTTTTTCTAGTCGTTTCGTGGTTACCGGGGCAGTCCGGGGATTTTTATTTTTCGGAGCAAATTTTGCCGAAAACGTCACCTAAAGCTCACAATTTTCAGCTTTTCCAGTCGTTCCAGAGCTACTGGAGGATTCTAGGTATTTTCTTTCGCACCACATTTGGCCGAAAGCGTGACATATTGCTCATGATTTCAGCTTTTCTACTCGTTCCGGGGTTACCGGAGCAGTCCGGGGAATTTTTTATATTTCAGAGCACATTTGGCTGAAAGCGTGACCAATTGCTCACGATTTTAGCTTTTCTAGTCGTTCCTTTGTCACCGGAGCAGTCCGGGGATTTCTATTTTTCGGAGCACATTTGGCCGAAAGCAAGACCTATAACTCACGATTTTCAGCTTTTCTAGTCATGCCAGGGTTACCAGAGCTTTTCTAGTCATACCAGGGTTACCAGGGGCAGATTTGGTCGAATGCGTAACCTATAGCTCATGATTTCAGCTTTTCTAGTCGTTCTGGGGTTATCGGAGTAATCCAGGGATTTTTATTTTTCGGAGCACATTTCCCGAAAGTGTACCTACAGCTCACGATTTTCAGCTTTTCTAGTCGTTCTGGTGTTACCAGAGTAGTTCGGGTATTTTTATTTTTTGAAGCACATTTGACCGAAAGCGTGACCTATAACTCAGGATTTTTAGCTTTTCTGGTCGTGCTGGGGTTACCGGAGCATTCCGACGTTTTTTGTGTCTCGGGGCAGATTTGGTCGATAGCGTGACCTATAGCTCACGATTTCAGCTTTTCTAGTCGTTCCGAGTTTAATAGAGTAGTACGGGGATTTCTATTTTTCGGAACACATTTGCCGAAAGCGTACCTATAGCTCACGATTTTCAGCTTTTCTTGTCGTTCTAGGGTTACCGGGCCTATCTGGGGATTTTTATTTTTGGAGCACATTTGGCAGGAGAGTGACCTATAGCTCATGATTTTCAGCATTTCTAGTTATTCAAGGGTTACCGAAGCAATCGGGGAAATTTTGTTTCTTGGAGAAGATTCGACCGAAAGTGTACCTATAGCGCACGATTTTCGGCTTTTCTAGTCGTTCCGGTGTTTCAAGAGCGGTCCGGGTATTTTTATTTTTTGAAGAACATTTGGCCGAAAGCATGTCCTATAACTCACGATTTTCAGCTTTTCTAGTCGTGCCTGCGATAACGGAGCATTACGACGATTTTTATTTCTCGTGGCAGATTTGGTCGAAAGCATGACCTATAGCTCATGATTTCAGCTTTTCTAGTCGTTCCGGGGTTACCGGAATAGTCCGTGGATTTTTATTTTTCGGAGCACACATGCCAAAAGCGTACCCATTGCTCATGATTTTCAGCTTTTCTAGACGTTCAAGGGTTACCGGAGCATTCGGGGGAATTTTGTTTCTCGGAGCAGATTTGGCCGAAAGCGTGACCAATATCTTATGTTTTCAGCTTTCTAGTCGACCCGGGGTTACCGGAGCAGTCCGAAGATTTTTATTTTTCGAAGCACATTTGGCCGAAAGCATGACCGATAGCTCACGATTTTCAGCTTTTCTAGCCGTTTCGGGGTTACTAGGTCAGTCCGGGGATTTTTCTTTTTCGAAGCACATTTGGCTGAAAGCGTGACCTATAGCTCACGATTTTCAGCTTTTCTAGTCGTTCCGGTGTTACCGGACCTGTCCAGAAATTTTAATTTTTCAGAGCACATTTGGCCGAAAGCATGACCTATAGCTCACATTTTAGCTTTCATAGTCATTCTGGGGTTTCCAGACCAGTGCGGGGATTTTTATTTTTTGGAGCACAATTGGCCGAAAGCGTGATCTATAGCTCATGATTTTCAGCTTTCCTAGTCGTTCCAGGGTTAGGCCGGTTAGCGGGCCAGTCCAGGTATTTTTATTTTTCGGAGCACATTTGGCCGAAAGTGTGACCTATAGTTCACGATTTTCAACTTTTCTAGTCATTCCAAGGTTACCGGAGCATTCCGGGGATTTTAGTTTCTCGTAGCAAATTTGGCCGAAAGCGTGACATATAGCTCTCGATTTCAGCTTTTCTAGTCGTTCTAGGGTTATCAGAGCAGTCTGCGGATTTTTATTTTTCGGAGCACATTTGCACGACAGCGTGACCCATAGCTAAAAATTTTCAACTTTTCTAAACGTTCCGGTGTTACCGGTGGACTCCGGGGAATTTTTTCGCATCACATTTGGCCGAAAGCGCGTTCTATAGCTCCCGATCATCGCCTTTTCTAGTCGTTCAAAGGTTACCGAGCAATGGGGAATTTTGTTTCTCGGGAAGATTTGGCTAAAAGCGTGACTTATAGTTCACGATCTTCAGCTTTTCAAGTCGTTTTGCGGTTACCAGGGCAGTCCGGTGTTCTTTATTTTTCGGAGCACATTTGGCCGAGCTCACGATTTTTAGCTTTTCCAGTCGTTTCGGTGTTACTGGAGGATTCCAGGGATTTTTATTTTTCGGAGCACATTTGGCCGAAAGCGTGATCTATAGCTCACGATTTTCAGCTTTTCTAGTCGTTCCAGGGTTAACGGGCCAGTCCGGGGATTCTTATTTTTCCAAGCAGATTTGGCCGAAAGAGTGACCAATTGCTAACGATTATGAACTTTTCTAGTCGTTCCAGGGTTACCGGAGCATTTCGGGTATTTCTGTCGTATCACATTTTGCCGAAAGGGTGACACATAGCTCAAGATTTTCCGCTTTTCTAGTCATTCCGGAGTTACTGGACGACTCCAAGGATTTTTTTCTTTTCACCTTTGTCCGAAAGCGTTACCTATAGCTCACGATTTTGAGCATTTGTAATTGTTCTGGGGTTTCCGTAGATGTTCAGGTATTTTTATTTTTCGAATCCCAGGGTTAACGGGCCAGTCCGGGGATTCTTATTTTTCCAAGCAGATTTGGCCGAAAGAGTGACCAACTGCTAACGATTATGAACTTTTCTAGTCGCTCGTGGTTACCGAGCATTTCGTATTTCGTCAGATCACATTTTGCCGAAGGGTGACACATAGCTCAAGATTTTCCGCTTTTCTAGTCATTCCGAGTTCTTGGACGACTCCAAGGATTTTTTCTTTTCACCTTTGTCCGAAAAGCGCTACCTATAGCTCACGATTTTGAGCATTTGTAATTGTTCGGGTTACCGCAGCTGCTCGTATTTTTATTTTTCGAGATATTTATCGAAAGCGTGACCTATAGCTCACGATTTCAGCTTTTCTAGTCGTTCCGGGGTTACCGGACCAGTGCGGTGATTTTTATTTTTCGGAGCACATTTGGCCGAAAGCGTGACCTATAGCTCACGATTTTCAGCTTTTCTAGTCGCTTGTGGTTTCCGCATTCCATGAATTTTGTTTTTTGGAGCACATTTGGCCGAAAGAGTGACCTATAGCTCACGATTTTCAATTTTGCTAGTCGTTCTAGGGTTACCAGAGCATTCCAGGGATTTTTGTTTCTCGGGGCAAATTTGGCCAAAAGCGTGACCTATAGCTCACGATTTCAAATTTCTAGTCGTTCGGGGGTTACCGCAGCAGTCCGGAGATTTTTACTTTTCGGAGCACATTCGGCTGAAAGCGTGACGTATAGCTCACGATTTCAGCTTTTCTAGTCATTCAAGGGTTACCGGAGAAGTCGGGGAAATTTTGTTTCTCAGAGTAGACTAAGCCAAAAGCGTGACCTATAGCTCACGGTTTCGGCTTTTCTTCTCCCCCGGTTACCGCGCAATTCGAGGATTTTATTTGTCAAGCACACATAATAAATCGTGACCTATAGCTCACGATTTTAATCTTTTCTAGTCATTCCGGGTTTACCGGACCTGTCTGGGGATTTTTATTTTTCGAAGCACATTTGGCCGAAAGCATGATCCGTAGCTCACATTTTAGTGCGGGGATTTTTATTTTTCGGAGCACATTTGGCCGAAAGCGTGACCTATAGCTCACGATTTTCAGCTTTCCTAGTCGCTCCAAGGTTACCGGCCTGCTCTGCGTATTTTTAATTTTCGGAGCACATTTTGACCGAAAGATTGACCTAAAGCTCACGATTTTCAACTTTTCTAGTCATTCCAGGGTTATTGGAGCAATCCGGGGATTTTTGTTTCTCGGAGCAAATTTGGCCGAAAGCGTAACCTATACATCCCGATTTCAGCTTTTCTAGTCGCTCCGGTTACCGAGCACCAGTGGATTTTTATTTTTGGGGCACATTTGTCCGAAAGCGTGATCTATAGCTAACGATTTTCAAGTTTTCTAATCGTTATGGTGTTACCAAGGATTCGAGATTTTCGTCGCATCACATTTGGGCTAAAGGGTGACCCATAGCTCAAAATTGTCCCCTTTTCTAGTCTTTCCGGTTACTTGAGGACTTCGGGATTTTTTTGCATCACATTTGACCGAAAGCGTGACCTATAGCTCATGATTTTCAGCTTTTCTAATTGTTGAAGGGTTACCGGAGCCGTCGGGAGAATTTTGTTTCTTGGAGAATTTGGCCGAAAGCGTACCTATAGCTCACGACTTTCAGCTTTTCCAATCGTTCCGGTGTTTCCAGAGCGGTCCGTGTATTTTTATTTTTTAAAGCACATTTCGCCGAAAGCATTACCTCTAACCCACGATTTTCAGCTTTTCTAGTCGTGCCAGTGTTACAGGAGCATTCCGAATATTTTTGTTTCTCGGCGCAGATTTGGTCGGAACCGTGACTAGCTCACGATTTCAGCTTTTGTAGTCGTTCCGGGGTTACCGGAGTAGTCTGGGGATTTTTATTTTTCGGAGCACATTTGCCGAAAGCGTACCTATAGCTCACGATTTTCTGCTTTTCTAGTCGTTCAAGGGTTACCAGAGCAGCCCGGGTATTTTTATAATTCGAAACACATTTGGCCGAAAGGGTGACCTATAACTCACGATTTTCAACTTTTCTAGTCGTTCCGGGATTACCGGAGCATTCCGGGGATTTTTGTTTGTCAGAGCAAATTTGGCCAAAAGCGTGACCTATAGCTCTCGATTTCAGCTTTTCTAGTCGTTCCAGGGTTATCGGAGCAATCCGGGGATTTTTATTTTTCGGAGCACATTTGCACAACAGCGTGACCTATAGCTAATGATTTTCAAATTTTCTAAACGTTCCGGTGTTAGGTGGACTCCGGGGATTTTTTTTTCGCATTACATTTGGCCGAAAGCATGACCTATAGCTCCCGACTTTCGGCTTTTCTAGTCTTTCAAAACTTACCGGTGCAGTCGGGTTAATATTGTTTCTCGGGGAAGATTTGGCTGAAAGCGTAACCTATAGCTCAAAATTTTCAGCTACTCTAGTCGTTCCGGGGTTACCAGAGCAGTTCGGGTATTTTTATCGTTCTTAGCAAATTTAGCCGAAAACATGACTTATATCTCACAACTTTCAGCTTTTCTATTCGTTCAAAGGTTACCGGAGCAGTCGGGGGAATTCTGTTTCTCGGGGAAGATTTGGCTGAAATCGTTCAGCTTTTCTAGTCGTTTTGGGGTTACCGGGGCAGTCCGGTGTTTTTTATTTTTCAGAGCACATTTGGCCGATTTCAAGATTTTTAGCTTTTTCAGTCGTTCCGGTGTTACCGGAGGATTCCAGGGATTTTGATTTTTCGGTGCACATTTGGCCGAAAGCGTGACCTATAGCTCACGATTTTCAGCTTTTCTAGTCGTTCCTGGGTTAACGGGCCAGTCCGGGTATTCTTATTTTTCGGAGAAATTTTGACCGAAAGAGTGACCAATTGCTAACGATTATGAACTTTTCTAGTCGTTCCAGGGTTACCGTAGCATTCCGGGTATTTCTGTCGTATCACATTTTGCCGAAAGGGTGACACATAGCTCAAGATTTTCCGCTTTTCTAGTCGTTCCGGGGTTACTAGAGGACTCCGGAGATTTTTTTTCGCATCACATTTGGCCAAAAGCGTGACCTATAGCTCACGATTTGGAGCTTTTCTAGTTGTTCTGGGGTTACCACAGCTGTCCAGGTATTTTTATTTTTCGGAGCACATCTGGCTAAAAGCGTGACATATAGATCACGATTTCAGCTTTTCTAGTCGTTCCGGGGTTACCGGAGCAGTGCGGGGATTTTTATTTTTCGGAGCACATTTGGCCGAAAGCGTGACCTATAGGTTACGATTTTTAGTTTTTCTAGTCGTTCCAGGGTTAGCGGGCATTCCGCGGAATTTTATTTTTCGGAGCACATTTGGCCGAAAGAATAACCTATAGCTCACGATTTTCAACTTTCCTAGTCGTTCTAGGGTTACCAGAGCATTCCGGGGATTTTTGTTTCTCGGAGCAAATTTGGCAAAAAGCGTGACCTATAACTCACGATTTCAGCTTTTCTAGTCGTTCCGGGGTTACCGCAGCAGTCCGGGGATTTTTACTTCTCAGAGCACATTTGGCGGAAAGCGTGACGTATAGCTCACGATTTCAGCTTTTCTAGTCATTCAAAGGCTACCGGAAACGTCGGGGGAATTTTGTTTCTCGGAGTAGATTAAGCCGGAAGCCTGACCTATAGCTCACGGTTTCGGCTTTTCTAGTCGTTCCGGCGTTACCGGCGCGGTCCGGGGATTTTTATTTGTCGAAGCACATTTGGCTGAAATCGTAACCTATAACTCACGATTCTCATCTTTTCTAGTCATTCCGGAATTACCAGACCTGTCCAGGGATTTTTATTTTTCTAAGCACATTTGGCGGAAAGCATGATTTATAGCTCACATTTTAGCTTTTCTAGTCGTTCCGGGGTTTCCAGACCAGTGCGGGGACTTTTATTTTTTGGAGCACATTTGGCCGAAAGCGTGACCTATAGCTCACAATTTTCGGCTTTACTAGTCGTTCCAGGGTTACCGGGCCTGTCTGGCTATTTTTAATTTGTGGAGCACATTTGGACGAAAGATTGACCTAAAGCTCACGATTTTCAACTTTTCTAGTCAATCCAGGGTTACCGGAGCAATCCGGGGATTTTTGTTTCTCGGAGCAAATTTGGCCGAAAGCGTAACCTATAGCTCACGATTTCAGCTTTTCTAGTCGTTCCGGGGTTACCGGAGCATTCCGGGGATTTTGTTTCTCAGAGTAAATTTGGCCGAAAGCGTGACCTATAGCTCTCGATTTCAGCTTTTCTAGTCGTTCCAGGGTTATCGGAGCAGTCCGGGGATTTTTATTTTTTGGAGCACATTTGCACGACAGCGTAACCTATAGCTAACGATTTTCAACTTTTCTAAACGTTCCGGTGTTACCGGTGGACTCCGGGGATTTTTTTTCGCATCACATTTGGGCGAAAGCGTGACCTATAACTCCCGACTTTCAGCTTTTCTAGTCATTCAAAGGTTACCGGAGCAGTCGGGGGAATGTTGTTTCTCGGGGAAGATTTGGCTGAAAGCGTGACCTATAGCTTATGATTTTCAGCTTTTCTAGTCGTTCCAGGGTTACCGGAGCAGTTCGGGTATTTTTATCGTTCTTAGCAAATTTGGCCGAAAACATGACTTATATCTCACAACTTTCAGCTTTTCATTCGTTCAAAGGTTACCAGAGCAGTCGGGGGAATTTTGTTTCTCGGGGAAGATTTGGCTGAAAGCGTGACCTATAGCTCCGGATTTTCATCTTTTCTAGTAGTTTTGGGATTACCAGGGCAGTCCGGCGTTTTTTATTTTTCAGAGCACATTTGGCCGATTTCATGATTTTTAGCTTTTCCAGTCGTTCCGGTGTTACCGAAGGATTCTAAGGATCTTTATTTTTCGGTGCACATTTGGCCGAAAGCGTGACCTGTAGCTCACGATTTTCAGCTTTTCTAGTCGTTCCTGGGTTAACGGGCCAGTACAGGGATTCTTATTTTTTGGAGAAGATTTTGCCGAAAGAGTGACCAATTGCTAACGATTATGAACTTTTCTAGTCGTTTCAGGGTTACCGTAGCATCCCGGGTATTTCTGTCGTATCACATTTTGCCGAAAGAGTGACACATAGCTCAAGATTTTCCGTTTTTCTAGTCGTTCCGGGGTTACTAGAGAACTCCGGGGATTTTTTTTGGCATCACATTTGGCGAAAAGCGTGGCCTATAGCTCACGATTTTGAACTTTTCTAGTTATTCTGGGGTACCCACAGCTGTGCAGGTATTTTTATTTTTCGGAGCACATTTGGCTGAAAGCGTGACCTATACCTCACGATTTCAGCTTTTCTAGTCGTTCTGAGGTTATCTGACCGGTCGCGGGATTTTTATTTTCTGAGCACATTTATTTAAAGCGTGACCTATAGCTCACGATTTTCAGTTTTTCTAGTCGCTCCAAATAGCACGGCATTCCGTGGAATTTTATTTTTCAGAGCATATTTGGCCGAAAGAGTAACCTATAGCTCACGATTTTCAACTTTCCTAGTCGTTCAAGGGTTACGAGAGCGTTCCGGGGATTTTTGTTTCTCGGAGCAAATTTGACCAAAAGCGTGACCTAGCTCACGATTTCAGCTTTTCTAGTCGTTCCGGGGTTACCGCAGCAGTGCGAGGATTTTTACTTTTCAGAGCACATTTGGCTGAAAGCGTGACGTATAGCTCATGATTTCAGCTTTTCTAGTCGTTCAAGGGTTACCGGAGAAGTCAGGGGAATTTTGTTTCTCGGAGTAGATTAAGCCGGAAGCGTGACCTATAGCTCACGGTTTCGGCTTTTCTAGTCGTCCTGGTAAGTTTCGGCTTTTCTAGTCGTCCCGGGGTTACCAGCGCAGTTTAGGGATTTTTATTTGTCGGCATTATATATCGTAAATCGTGACCTATAGCTCACGATTTTCATCTTTTCTAGTCATTCCGAGTTTACCAGATCTGTCCCGGGATTTTTATTTTTCTGAGCACATTTGGCCGAAAGCATGATTTATAGCTCACATTTTACCTTTTCTAGTCGTTCCGGGGTTTTCGGACCAGTGCGGGGATTTTTATTTTTCGGAGCACATTTGGCCGAAAGCGTGACTTATAGCTCACGATTTTCAGCTTTCCTGGTCGTTCCAGGGTTACCGGGCATGTCTTAGTATTTTTAATTTTCGGAGCACATTTGGCCAAAAGATTGACCTAAAGCTCACGATTTTCAACTTTTCTAGTCAATCCAGGGTTACCGGAGCAATCCGGGGATTTTTGTTTCTCGGAGCAAATTTGGCCGAAAGCGTAGCTCACGATTTCAGATTTTCGAGTCGTTCCGGGGTTACCGGAGCAGTTCGGGGATTTTTATTTTTTGGGGCACATTTGTCCGAAAGCGTGACCTATAGCTAACGATTTTCAACATTTCTAATCGTTACGGTGTTACCGGAGGATTCGGGGATTTTTGTCGCATCACATTTGGGCGAAAGGTTGACCCATAGCTCAAGATTTTCCCCTTTTCTAGTCGCCCGGTTCTTGGAGGACTTCGGGGAATTTTTTCGCATCACATTTGACCGAAAGTGTGACCTATAGCTCATGATTTTCAGCTTTTCTAGTTGTTCAAGGGTTACTGGAGCCATCGGGGGAATTTTGTTTAGGGTTATCGGAGCATTCGGGGGAATTTTGTTTCTTCGAGAAGATTCGGCCGAAAGCATAACTATAGCTCGCGACTTTCAGCTTTTCCAATCGTTCCGGTGTTTTCAAAGCGGTCCGGGTATTTTTTTAATTTTTTTGAAGCACATTTCGCCGAAAGCATTACCTCTAACTCACGATTTTCAGCTTTTCTAGTCGTGCCAGTGTTACAGGAGCATTCCGATGATTTTTGTTTCTCGGCACAGATTTGGTCGGAACCGTGACCTATAGCTCACGATTTCAGCTTTTCTAGTCGATCTGGGTTACCGGAGTAGTCCGAGGATTTTTGTTTCTTAGAGCAAATTGGGTCGAAAGTGTGACCTATAGCTCACAATTTTCACCTTTTCTAGTCGTTCCAGGGTTATTGGGCCGGTCTGAAATTTTTATTTTTCGGAGCACATTTGGCCGAAAGAGTGACCTATAGCTCACGATTTTCAACTTTTCTAGTCGCTCGGGTTACCGAGCATTCGGGATTTTGTTTCTCAGAGCAAATTTGGCCGAAAGCGTGACCTATAGCTCTCGATTTCAGCTTTTCTAGTCATTCCAGGGTTATCGGAGCAGTCCGGGGATTTTTATTTTTCGGAGCACATTTGCACGACAGCGTGACCTATAGCTAACGATTTTTCAACTTTTCTAAACGTTCCGGTGTTACCGGTGGACTCGGGGGATTATTTTTCGCATCACATTTGGCCGAAAGCGTGATCTATAGCTCACGATTTTCAGCTTTTCTAGTCGTTCCGGATTGTCGAGTAGCGATTGTATTTTTATCGTTCTTAGCAAATTTGGCCGAAAACATGACTTATATCTCACAACTTTCAGCTTTTCTATACGTTCAATGGTTACCGGAGCAGTCGGGTGAATTTTGTTTCTCGGGGAAGATTTGGCTGAAAGCGTGACCTATAGCTCATGATTTTCAGCTTTTCTAGTCATTTTGGGGTTACTGGGGCAGTCCGGTGTTTTTTATTTTTTAGAGCACATTTGGCCGATTTCACGATTTTTAGCTTTTCCAGTCGTTCCGGTGTTACCCTAAAGCGTGACCTATAGCTCACAATTTTCAGCTTATCTAGTCGTTCCTGGGTTAACGGGCCACTCCAGAGATTCTTATTTTTCGGAGAAGATTTGGCCGAAAGAGTGACCTATAGCTCACAATTTTCAGCTTATCTAGTCGTTCCTGGGTTAACGGGCCACTCCAGAGATTCTTATTTTTCGGAGAAGATTTGGCCGAAAGAGTGACCAATTGCTAACGATTATGAACTTTTCTAGTCGTTCCAGGGTTACCGGAGCATTCTGGGTATTTCTGTCATATCACATTTTGCCGAAAGGGTGACACATAGCTCAAGATTTTCCGCTTTTCTAGTCGTTCCGGGGTTACTAGAGGACTCCGGGGATTTTTTTTCACATCACATTTGGCCGAAAGCGTGACCTATAGCTCACGATTTTGAGCATTTCTAGTTGTTCTGGGTTACCACAGCTGTCCAAGTATTTTTATTTTTCGGAGCACATTTGGCTGAAAGCGTGACCTATAGCTCACGATTTCAGCTTTTCTAGTCGTTCCAGGTTTACCGGACAAGTGCGGGGATTTTTATTTTTCGGAGCACATTTTGCCGAAAGCGTGACCTATAGCTCACGATTTTCAACTTTCCTAGTCGTTTAAGGGTTACCAGAGCATTCCGGGGATTTTGTTTCTCAGAGCAAATTTGGCCAAAAGCTCACGATTTCAGCTTTTCTAGTCGTTCCGGGGTTACCGCAGCAGTCCGGGGATTTTTACTTTTCAGAGCACATTTGGCTGAAAGCGTGACGTATAGCTCACGATTTCAGCTTTTCTAGTCGTTCAAGGGTTACCGGAGAAGTCAGGGGAATTGTGTTTCTCGGAGTAGATAAAGCCGGAAGCGTGACCTATAGCTCACGATTTTCAACTTTTCTAGTCGTTTCGGGGTTATCGGGGCTGTCTAGGGATTTTTCTTTGTCGAAGCACATATGGCCGAAAGCGTTACCTATAGATCACCATTTTAGATTTTCTAGTCGTTCCGGGGTTTCCGGACCAGTGCGGGGATTTTCATTTTTAGGAGAACATTTGGACGAAAGCGTGACCTATAACTCAAGATATTCGACTTTTCTAGTCGTTCCACCGTTATCGGAGCATTCCGGGGATTTCTGTCGCATCACATTTTGCCGAAAGGGTGACCCATATCTCAAGATTTTCCGCTTTTCTAGTCGTTCCGGGGTTACTGGAGGACTCCAGGAATTTTTGTTCGCGTCACATATGACCGAAAGTGTGACCTATAACTCACGATTTTGAGTTTTTCTTGTCGTTCTGGGGTTATTGGGCATTCCGCGGAATTTTATTTTTCAGAGCACATTTGGCCGAAAGAGTAACCTATAGCTCACGATTTTCAACTTTCCTAGTCGTTCCAGGGTTACCGGGCATTCCGCAGAATTTTATTTTTCATAGCACATTTGGCCGAAAGCGTGACCTATAGCTCACGATTTTCGAATTTCCTAGTCGTTCTAGGGTTACCAGGCATTCCGCGGAATTTTATTTTTTGGAGCATATTTGGCCGAAAGAGTGACCTATAGCTCACGATTTTCAACTTTCCTAGTCGTTCCAGGGTTACTGGCATTCCGTGGAATTTTATTTTTCGGAGCACATTTGGCCGAAAGAGTGACCTAAAGCTCACGATTTTCAGCCTTTCTAGTCGTTCCGGGGTCACCGGAGCAGTCCCAGGACTTTTATTTTTTAGAGTACATTTGCCCAAAGCGTGACTAATAGCTAACGATTTTTAACTTTTCTAATCGTTTCGGTGTTACCAGAAGATTCCGCAGATTTTTGTCGCATCATATTTGGCCGAAAGGCAGACCCATAACTCACGATTTTTCGGAGTGATTTTCAGCTTTTCTAGTCGTTCCGGGGTTACCGGGCATTCCGCGGAAATTTATTTTTCGGAGCACATTTGGCCGAAAGCGTGACCAGTAGCTCACGATTTTCGACTTTCCTAGTCGTTCCAGGGTTACCGGGCATTCCGTGGAATTTTATTTTTCGGAACACATTTGGCTGAAAGAGTGACCTATAGCTCACGATTTTCAACTTTCCTAGTCGTTCCAGGGTTACTGGGCATTCCGCAGAATTTTATTTTTCGGAACATTTGGCCGAAAGCGTGACCTATAGCTCACGATTTTCACCTTTTCTAGTCGTTCCAGGGTTACCGGGCATTCCATGGAATTTTATTTTTCGGAGCACATTTGGCCGAAAGAGTGACCTATAGCTCACGATTTTCAGATTTTCTAGTCGTTCCGGGGTCACCGCAGCAGTCTGGGGACCTTTATTTTTCAGAGTACATTTGCCCAAAAGCGTGACCAATAGCTAACGATTTTTAACTTTTCTAATCGTTTCAGTGTTACCAGAGGATTCCGCAGATTTTTGTCGCATCACATTTGGCCGAAATGGAGACCCATAGCTCAAGATTTTTCGCTTTTCTAGTTGTTTCGGAGTTACTTGAGGACTTCGGGAATTTTTTTTCGCATCACATTTGGCCGAAAGCGTGACCTATAGCTCACGATTTTCAGCTTTCCTCGTCGTTCAACGGTTACCAAAGCAGTCGGCGGAATTTTTTTTCTCGGAGCAGATTTGGCTGAAAGCGTGACCTATACCTCACGATTTTGAGCTTTTCTAGTTGTTCTGGGGATACCGTAGCAGTCTGGGGATTTTTACCTTTCGGAGCACATTCGGCTGAAAGCGTGACATATAGCTCACGATGTCAGCTTTTCTAGTCAATTTGGGGTTACTCGACGAGTGCGTGGATTTTTATTTTTCGGAGCACATTTGGCCGAAAGCATGACCTATAGCTCACGATTTTCAACTTTCCTAGTCGTTCCAGGGTTACCGGGCATTCCGCGGCATTTTATTTTTCGTAGCACATTTGGCCGAAAGCATCACCTATAACTCACGATTTTCGAATTTCCTAGTCGTTCTAGGGTTACCGGGCATTCCACGAAATTTTATTTTTCGAAGCACATTTGGCCGAAAGAGTGACATACAGCTCACGATTTTCAACTTTCCTAGTCGTTCCAGGGTTACTGGCATTCCGTGGAATTTTATTTTTCGGAGCACATTTGGCCGAAAGTGTGACCAATAGCTCACGATTTTTCGCTTTTCTAGTCGTTCCAGGGTTACCGGGCATTCCGGGGAATTTTATTTTTCTGAGCACATTTGGCCGAAAGAGTGACCTATAGCTCACGATTTTCCACTTTCCTAGTCATTCCAGGGTTACTGGGCATTCCGTGGAATTTTATTTTTTGATGTACATTTGGCTGAAAGCGTGACCTAGAGCTCACGATTTTCAACTTTCCTAGTCGTTACAGGGTTACCGGGCATTACGCGAAATTTTATTTTTCGGGGCACAGTTGGCCGAAAGAGTGACTTATAACTCACGATTTTCAACTTTCCTAGTCGTTCCAGGCTTACTGGGCATTCCGCGGAATTATATTTTTCGGAGCACATTTGGCCGAAAGCGTAACCAATAGCTAACGATTTTTAACTTTTCTAATCATATCGGTGTTACCAGAGGATTCCGCAGATTTTTGTCGCATCACATTTGGCCGAAAGGGAGACCCATAGCTCGCGATTTTTCGGAGTGATTTTCAGCTTTTCTAGTCGTTCCGGGGTTACCGGGCATTTCGCAAAATTTTATTTTTCGAAGCACATTTGGCCGAAAGCGTGACCAGTAACACACGATTTTTGACTTTCCTAGTCGTTCCAGGGTTACCGGGCATTCCGTGCAATTTTATTTTTCGGAACACATTTGGCCGAAAGAGTGACCTATAGCTCACGATTTTCAACTTTCCTACTCGTTCCAGGGTTACTGGGCATTCCGCGGAATTTTATTTTTCAGAGCACATTTGGCCGAAAGCGTGACCAATAGCTCACGATTTTCAGCTTTTCTAGTCATTCCAGGGTTACCGGGCATTCCATGCAATTTTATTTTTGGGAGCACATTTGGCCGAAAGCGTGACCTATAGCTCACGATTTTCAGATTTTCTAGTCGTTCCGGGGTCACCGGAGCAGTCTGGGGACCTTTATTTTTCAGAGTACATTTGCCCGAAAGCGTGACCAATAGCTAACGATATTTAACTTTTCTAATCGTTCCGGTGTTACCGGAGGATTCCACAGATTTTTGTCACATCACATTTGGCCGAAATAGAGACCCATAGCTCAAGATTTTCCGCTTTTCTAGTCGTTTTGGGGTTAAGACACCTGTCCAGGTATATTTATTTTAAGGACCAAATTTGGACGAAAGCGTGATCTATAGCTCACGATTTCAGCTGTTCTAGTCGTTCGGGGGTTACTGGAGGACTCCGGGGATTTTTTTTCGCGTCACATTTGGCCGAAAGCGTGACCTATAGCTCACGATTTTCAGCTTTTCTAGTCGTTCAACAATTACCGGAGCAGTCGGGGGAATTTTGTCTCTTGGAACAGATTTGGCCGAAAGCGTGACCTATAGCTCACGATTTTCAGCTTTTCTAGTCATTTCGGGGTTATCGGGGCTGTCTAGGGATTTTTATTTCTCAGAGCATATTTGGCCGAAAGCATGACCTATATCTCAAGATTTCAGCTTTTCTAGTTGTTCGGGGGTTACCGGACCAGTGCGTGGTTTTTTATTTTTCATAGCACATTTGACCGGAAGCGTGACCTATAGCTCACCATTTTAGCTTTTCTAGTCGTTCCAGGGTTTCTGGACCTGTACGGGGATTTTTATTTTTCGGAGCACATTTGGACGAAAGCGTGACCTATAGCTCAAGATATTCGGCTTTTCTAGTCATTCCAGAGTTACCGTGCCAAGCCGGGGATTTTTAATTTTTGGAGCACATCTGGCCGAAAGAGTGATCTATAACTCATGATTTTCAGCTTTTCTAGTCGTTCCCGGCTTACCGGAGTAGTCCGGGAATTTTTATATTTTGGAACAGATTTGGTCAAAATCGTGACCTATAACTCATGACTTTCAGCTTTTCTAGTCGTTGTAGGGTTGCCAGAGCAGTCGGCGGAATTTTGTTTCTCGGAGCACATTTGGCCGAAAGCGTGACCTATAGCTCACGATTTTGAGCTTTTCTAGTCGTTCTGGGGTAACCGCAGCAGTCCGGGGAGTTTTACTTTTCGGGGCACATTCGGCTGAAAGCGTGACGTATAGCTCACGATTTCAGCTTTTCTATTCGTTCTGTGTTTACTTGACGAGTGCGGGGATTTTTATTATTCGGAGCACATTTGGCCAAAAACTTGACCTTCAGCTTTTCTAGTCGTTCTAGGGTTAACGGGCCAGACCGGGGATTCTTATTTTTCGGAGCAGATTTGGCCGAAAGAGTGACCAATAGCTAACGATTATCAACTTTTCTAGTTATTCCAGGGTTACCGAAGCATTCCGGGGATTTCTGTCGCATCACATTTTGCCGAAAGTGTGAACCATAGCTCAAGATTTTTCGCTTTTCTAGTCGTTCCGGGGTTATTTGGCCAAAAATGTGACCTATAACTCACGATTTCGAGTTTTTCTAGTCATTCTGAGGTTAGCGCCCCTGTCCAGGTATTTTTATTTTTCGGAGCACATTTGGCCGAATGCGTGACCTATAGCTCACGATTTCAGCTTTTCTAGTCGTTCCGGGGTTACCGGACCAGTTCGGGGATTTTTATTTTTTCGGAGCACATTTGGCCGAATGCGTGACCTATAGCTCACGATTTTCAGCTTTTCTAGACGTTCCAGGGTTAACGGGCCAGTCTGGAGATTCTTATTTTTCGATGCACATTTGGCCGAAAGAGTGATCTATAGCTCACGATTTTCAGCTTTCCTAGTCGCTCGTTGTTACCGGGCATTCATGAATTTTATTTTTCGAGCACATTTATTTAAAGCGTGACCTATAGCTCACGATTTTTCAACTTTCCTAGTCGTTCCAGGGTTACCGGGCATTCCGCGGAATTTTATTTTTCGGAGCACATTTGGCCGATAGAGTGACCTATTGCTCACGATTTTCGACTTTCCTAGTCGTTCCAGGGTTATCGGGCATTCCATGGAATTTTATTTTTCGGAGCACATTTGGTCGAAAGAGTAACCTATAGCTCACGATTTTCAAATTTCCTAGTCGTTCCAGGGTTACCGGGCATTCCAGGGTTACTAATAGCTAACGATTTTTAACCTTTCTAATCGTTTCGGTGTTACCAGAGGATTTCGCGGATTTTTGTCGCATCACATTTGACCAAAACGGAGACCCATAGCTCAAGATTTTCCACTTTTCGAGTCGTTCTAGGGTTACTGGAGGACTACGGGGATTTTTTTTGCATCACATTTGGCCGAAAGTGTGACCTATAGCTCACGATTTTCAGCTTTCCTCGTCGTTTAACGGTTACCGAAGCAGTCGGCGGAATTTTGTTACTCAGAGCAGATTTGGCCGAAAGCGTGACCTATAGCTCACGATTTTGCACTTTTCTAGTCGTTCTGGGGTTACCGTTGCAGTCTGGGGATTTTTACCTTTCGGAGCACATTCAGTTGAAAGCGTGACGTATAGCTCACGATTTCAGCTTTTCTTGTCGTTTTGGGGTTACTCAACGAGTGAGTGGATTTTTATTTTTCGGAGCACATTTGACCGAAAGCGTGACCTATAGCTCACGATTTTTAGATTTTCTAGTCGTTCTAGGGTTACCGGGCCAGTCCGAGGATTTTTATTTTTTGGAGCAGATTTGGCCGAGAGTGGCCAATGGCTAATGATTTTTAACTTTTCTAGTCGTTCCAGGGTTACCGTTGCATTCCGTGGATTTCTTTCACATCACATTTTGCCGAGAGGGTGACCCATAGCTCAAGATTTCCCGCTTTTCTAGTCATTCCGGGGTTACTGCAGGACTCCGTGGATTTTTTTCGCATCACATTTGGCCGAAAGCGTGACCCGTAGCTCACGATTTCAGCTTTTCTAGTTGTTCTGGGTTTACACGACGAGTGCGAGGATTTTTATTATTCGGAGCACATTTGGCCGAAAGCGTGACCTTCAGCTTTTCTAGTCATTCCAGGGTTAACGGGCCAGTCCGGGGATTCTTATTTTTTGGAGCAGATTTGGCCGAAAGAGTGACCAATAGCTAACGATTATCAACTTTTCTTGTCATTCCAGGGTTACCGGAGCATTCTGGGTATTTCTGTCGCATCACGGTTTGCCGAAAGGGTGACCCATAGCTCAAGATTTTCCGCTTTTTTAGTTGTTCCGGGGTTACTGGAGGACTTCGGAGATTTTTTTCACATCACATTTTGCCGAGAGGGTGACCCATAGCTCAAGATTTCCCGCTTTTCTAGTCATTCCGGGGTTACTGCAGGACTCCGTGGATTTTTTTCGCTTCACATTTGGCCGAAAGCGTGACCTATAGCTCAAGATTTCAGCTTTTCTAGTCATTCCGGGGTTACCGGACCAGTGCGTTGTTTTTTATTTTTCGGAGCACATTTCGCCGAAAGCGTGACATATAGCTCACCATTTTAGCTTTTCTAGTCGTTTCTGGGTTTTTGGACCAGTGCGGGGTTTTTTATTTTTTTTGAGCTGATTTGGCCGAAAGCGTGACCTATAACTCACGATTTTTCAGCTTTTCTAGTCATTGCAGGGTTACCAGGCCAGTCCATAAAATTTTATTTTTGGGAGCACATTTGGCCGAAAGAGTGATCTATAGCTCACGATTTTCAACTTTTCTAGTCGTTCGGGATTAGGAGCATTAGGGGATCTTTGTTTCTCGGAGCAAATTTGGCCAAAAGCGTGACCCGTAGCTCACGATTTCAGCTTTTCTAGTTGTTCTGGGTTTACTCGACGACTGCGAGGATTTTTATTATTCGGAGCACATTTGGCCGAAAGCGTGACCTTCAGCTTTTCTAGTCGTTCGGGGTTAACGGGCGGTCCGGGATTCTTATTTTTTGGAGCAGATTTGGCCGAAAGAGTGACCAATAGCTAACGATTATCAACTTTTCTTGTCATTCCAGGGTTACCGGAGCATTCCGGGGATTTCTGTCGCATCACGTTTTGCCGAAAGGGTGACCCATAGCTCAAGATTTTTCGCTTTTTTAGTTGTTCCGGGGTTACTGGAGGACTTCGGACATTTTTTTCGCATCACATTTGCCCGAAAGCGTCACCTATACCTCTCGATTTTTAGATTTCCTTGTCATTCAACGGTTATCGGAGCTGTCCAGGTATTTTTATTTTTTGGAGCACATTTGGCTAAATGCGTGACCTATAGCTCACGATTTCAGCTTTTCTAGTCGTTCCGGGGTTACCGGACCAGTGCGAAGATTTTTATTTTTCGAAGCATATTTGGTCGAAAGCGTGACCTGGCTCACGATTTTCAGCTTTTCTTATCTTTCCAGGGTTACCGGGCATTCCACAGAATTTTATTTTTCGGAGCACATTTGGCCGAAACCGTGACATATAGCTCACGATTTTTAACTTTTCTAGTCGTTACAGGGTTACCGGAGCATTCCGGGGATATTTGTTTCTACGAACAAATTTGGCCAAAAGCGTGACCAATCGTTCTCGATTTCAGCTTTTCTAGTCGTCCCGGAGTTACCAGAGAAATCCGAGGAGTTTTATTTTTCGTAGCAGATTTGGCCGAAACTGTGAATTATAACTCACGATTTTGAGCTTTTCTAGTCGTTTTGGAGTTACCACAGCTGTGCAGGTTTTTTTCATTTTAAGGAGCAAATTTGGCCGAAAGCGTGATCTATAGCTCACGATTTCAGCTTTTCTAATCGTTCCGGGGTTACTGAAGGACTCCGAGGATTTTTTTTTCACATCACATTTGGCCAAAAGTGTGACCTATAACTCACGATTTTCAGCTTTTCTAGTCGTTCAACGGTTGCCAGAGCAGTCAGGGGAATTTTGTTTCTCGGAGCAGATTTGGCCGAAAGCGTGACCTATATTTCACGATTTTCAGCTTTTCTAGTCGTTTCGGGGTTTCCGGGGCTGTCCGTGGATTTTTATTTCTCGGAGCACATTTGGCCGAAAGCGTGACCTATATCTCACGATTTTCAGCTTTTCTAGTCGTTCCGGGGTTACGGGACCTATCCAGGCATTTTTATTTTTCCGAGCACATTTGGCCGAAAGCGTGACCTATAGCTTACTATTTTAGCTTTACTAGTCGTTCTGGGGTTTCCAGACCAGTGCGGGGATTTTTGTTTTTCAGAGCACATTTGGACGAAAGCGTGACCTATAGCTCAAGATATTCAGCTTTTCTAGTCGTTCTAGAGTTACCGTACCAAACCGAGGATTTTTAGTTTTTGGAGCACATTTACCGAAAGCGTACCTATAGCTCACGATTTTCAGCTTTTCTAGTCAATCCGGTGTTTCCAGAATGCTCCGGGTGTTTTTATTTTTCAAAGCAATTTGGCCAGAAGCGTGACCTATAACTAACAATTTTCAGTTTTTCTAGTCGTAACAGGGTTACTGGAGCATTCCGATAATTTTTGTTTCTCGGGGCAGATTTGCTGGAAAGCGTGACCTATAGCTTACGATTTCAGCTTTTCTAGTCGTTCCGGGCTTACCTGAGTTGTTCGTGGATTTTTGTTTCTCGGAGCAAATTTGGTCGAAAGCGTGACATATAGCTCACGATTTTAGCTTTTCTAGTCGTTCCGGGGCTATTCCGGGGATTTTTGTCGCATCACATTTGGCCGAAAGGTGACCCATAGCTCAAGATTTTTTTGCTTTTCTAGTCATTCCGGGGTTACTGGAGGACTCCGAGGATTTGTTTTCCCGCATCACATTTAGCAGAAAGAGTGACCTATCTCACGACTTTCAGCTTTTCTTGTCATTCAAGGGTTACCGGAGCAGTTCGGGGAGATTTATTTTTGGAGCATGTTTGCACGAAAGCGTGAGCTATTGCTAACGATTTTTCGGAGCAATTCCGGGGATTTTTGTCGAATCACATTTGGCCGAAAGGTTACCCATAGCTCAAGATTTTCCGCTTTTCTAGTCGTTCCGGAGTTACTTGAGGACTCCGGGGATTTTTTCGCATCACATTTGGTCGAAAGCCTCACCTATAGCTCATGATTTTCAGATTTTCTAGTTATTCAAGGGTTACCGGAGCAATCGGGGGAATTTTGTTTCTCGGAGCAGATTTGGCTGAAAGCGTGACCTATAACTCATGATTTCAGCTTTTCTAGTCGTCCCGGGGTTACCGGAGCAGTCCGGGGATTTTTATTTTTCGGAGCACATTTGCACGACAGCGTGACCTATAGCTAACGATTTTTCAACTTTTCTAAACGTTCCGGTGTTACCGGTGGACTCGGGGGATTATTTTTCGCATCACATTTGGTCGAAAGCCTCACCTATAGCTCATGATTTTCAGCTTTTCTAGTTATTCAGGGGTTACCGGAGCAATCGGGGGAATTTTATTTCTCGGAGCAGATTTGGCCGAAAGTGTGACCTATAGCTCATGATTTCAGCTTTTCTAGTCGTCCTGGGGTTACCGGAGCAGTCCGGGGATTTTTATTTTTCAGAGCACATTTGCCCGAAAGCATGACCTATAACTAACGATTTTCAACTTTTCTAATCATTCCGGTGTTACCGGAGGATTTTTGTTGCATCACATTTGGCCAAAAGGGTGACCCATAGCTCGAGATTTTTTCGCTTTTTTAGTCGTTCCAGGGATTTTTTTTCGCATCATATTTGGCCGAAAGCCTGGCCTATAGCTCACGATTTTCAGCTTTTCTAGTCATTCAAGGGTTACCATAACAATCGGGGGAATTTTGTTTCTCGGAACAAATTTGGCCGAAAGCGCGACCTATACCTCATGATTTTCAGCTATTCTTGTCGTTTCGTGGTTACCGGGGCAGTCCGGCGATTTTTATTTTTCGGAGGACATTTAGCCGAAAACGTGACCTAAAGCTCATAATTTTCAGATTTTCTAGTTGTTCCGGAGTTACCGACGGATTCCAATGATTTTCTTTCGCATCATAGTTGGCTGAAAGCGTGACCTATAGCTCATGATTTTAGTTTTTCTAGTCGTTCCGGGGTTACTGGAGTAGTCCGTGGATTTTTATTTTTCAGAGCACAATTGGCCGAAAGCGTGACCAATTGCTCACGATTTTTAGCTTTTCTAGTAGTTCCTTTGTTATCGCAGCAGTCCGAGAATTTTTATTTTGCGCAGCACATTTGGCTGAAAGCATGACCTGTAACTCATGATTTTCAGCTTTTCTAGTCATGCCAGGGTTAGCGGAGCATTCCGACGATTTTTGTTTCTGGGGGCAGATTTGGTCGAATGCATAACCTATAGCTCACGATTTCAGCTTTTCTAGTCGTTCCGGGGTTACCGGATTAGTCCGGGGATTGTTATTTTTCGGAGCACATTTGTCGAAAGCGTACCTATAGCTCACGATTTTCAGCTTTTCAAGTCGTTCCGGTGTTACCAGAGCAATCCAGATATTTTTATTTTTCGAACCACATTTTTTTTATTTTAAGGAGCAAATTTGGCGGAAAGCGTGATCTATAGCTCACGATTTTTAGTTTTTCTTGTCGTTCTAGGGTTACCGGGCCTGTGTGGGAATTTTTATTTTTCGGAGCACATTTGGCTAAAAGCGTGACCTATAACTAACGGTTTCAGCTTTTCTAGCCGTTCCAGGGTTACAGGACCAGTCCGGGGATTTTTATTTTTGGGATCACATTTGGCCGAAAGCGTGACCTATATCTCACAATTTTCAGCTTTTCTAGTCGTTCCAGACTTACAGGAGGATCCCAGGAATTTTTTTCGCATCACATTTGGCCAAAAGTGTGACCTATAGCTCACGATTTTCAGCTTTTGTAGTCGTTCCGGGGTTACCGGAGCAGTCCGGAATTTTTATTTTTCGGAGCACATAAGGCTGAAAGCGTGACCAATTGCTCACAATTTTTAACTTTTCTTGTCATTCCTTGGTTACTGGAGCAGTCCGAGGATTTTTATTTTTCGGAGCACATTTGCCCGAAAGCATGACTTACAGCTCACGATTTTCAGCTTTTCTAGTCGTTCCGATGTTACCAGAGCAGTCCGGGTATTTTTATTTTTTGAAGCACATCTGTCCGAAAGCGTGACCTATACCTCACGATTTTCATCTTTTCTAGTTGTGCGGGGTTACGAGCATTCCGAGCGATTTTGTTTCTCGAGCGATTTGGTGAAAGCGTGACCTATAGCTCAGGATTTCAGCTTTTCTAGTCATTCCGAGGCTACCGGAATAGTCTGGGGATTTTTATTTTTCGGAGCACATTTGCCGAAAGCATAACTATAGCTCATGATTTTCATCTTTTCAATCGTGCGGGGTTACAGAGCGTGGGTATTTTCATATTTCGCAGCAAATTTGGCCGAATGTGTGACCTATAGCTCACGATTTTCAGCTTTTCTAGTCGTTCGAGGGTTACCGGAGCAGTCGGGGGAATTTTGTTTCTCGGAGCAAATTTGGACGAAAACGTGACCCATCATGATTTTCAGCTTTTTCTAGTCGTTTCGTGGTTACCGGGGCAGTCTGGGGATTTTTATTTTTTGGAGCAAATTTTGCCGAAAATGTCACCTAAAGCTCACAATTTTCAGCTTTTCCAGTCGTTCCAGAGCTACTGGAGGATTCTAGGTATTTTCTTTCGCACCACATTTGGCCGAAAGCGTGACATATTGCTCATGATTTCAGCTTTTCTACTCGTTCCGGGGTTACCAGAGCAGTCCGGGGAATTTTTTATATTTCAGAGCACATTTGGCTGAAAGCGTGACCAATTGCTCACGATTTTAGCTTTTCTAGTCGTTCCTTTGTTACCGGAGCAGTCCGGGGATTTCTATTTTTCGGAGCACATTTGGCCGAAAGTAAGACCTATAACTCACGATTTTCAGCTTTTCTAGTCGTTCCGGAGTTACTTGAGGACTCCGGGGATTTTTTCGCATCACATTTGGTCGAAAGCCTCACCTATAGCTCATGATTTTCAGATTTTCTAGTTATTCAAGGGTTACCGGAGCAATCGGGGGAATTTTGTTTCTCGGAGCAGATTTGGCTGAAAGCGTGACCTATAACTCATGATTTCAGCTTTTCTAGTCGTCCCGGGGTTACCGGAGCAGTCCGGGGATTTTTATTTTTCGGAGCACATTTGCACGACAGCGTGACCTATAGCTAACGATTTTTCAACTTTTCTAAACGTTCCGGTGTTACCGGTGGACTCGGGGGATTATTTTTCGCATCACATTTGGTCGAAAGCCTCACCTATAGCTCATGATTTTCAGCTTTTCTAGTTATTCAGGGGTTACCGGAGCAATCGGGGGAATTTTATTTCTCGGAGCAGATTTGGCCGAAAGTGTGACCTATAGCTCATGATTTCAGCTTTTCTAGTCGTCCTGGGGTTACCGGAGCAGTCCGGGGATTTTTATTTTTCAGAGCACATTTGCCCGAAAGCATGACCTATAACTAACGATTTTCAACTTTTCTAATCATTCCGGTGTTACCGGAGGATTTTTGTTGCATCACATTTGGCCAAAAGGGTGACCCATAGCTCGAGATTTTTTCGCTTTTTTAGTCGTTCCAGGGATTTTTTTTCGCATCATATTTGGCCGAAAGCCTGGCCTATAGCTCACGATTTTCAGCTTTTCTAGTCATTCAAGGGTTACCATAACAATCGGGGGAATTTTGTTTCTCGGAACAAATTTGGCCGGAAGCGCGACCTATACCTCATGATTTTCAGCTATTCTTGTCGTTTCGTGGTTACAAGGGGCAGTCCGCGATTTTTATTTTCGGAGGACATTTAGCCGAAAACGTGACCTAAAGCTCATAATTTTCAGATTTTCTAGTTGTTCCGGAGTTACCGACGGATTCCAATGATTTTCTTTCGCATCATAGTTGGCTGAAAGCGTGACCTATAGCTCATGATTTTAGTTTTTCTAGTCGTTAGGGGTTCTTGAGTAGTCAGTGGATTTTTATTTTTCAGAGCACAATTGGCCGAAAGCGTGACCAATTGCTCACGATTTTTAGCTTTTCTAGTAGTTCCTTTGTTATCGCAGCAGTCCGAGAATTTTTATTTTGCGCAGCACATTTGGCTGAAAGCATGACCTGTAACTCATGATTTTCAGCTTTTCTAGTCATGCCAGGGTTAGCGGAGCATTCCGACGATTTTTGTTTCTGGGGGCAGATTTGGTCGAATGCATAACCTATAGCTCACGATTTCAGCTTTTCTAGTCGTTCCGGGGTTACCGGATTAGTCCGGGGATTGTTATTTTTCGGAGCACATTTGTCGAAAGCGTACCTATAGCTCACGATTTTCAGCTTTTCAAGTCGTTCCGGTGTTACCAGAGCAATCCAGATATTTTTATTTTTCGAACCACATTTTTTTTATTTTAAGGAGCAAATTTGGCGGAAAGCGTGATCTATAGCTCACGATTTTTAGTTTTTCTTGTCGTTCTAGGGTTACCGGGCCTGTGTGGGAATTTTTATTTTTCGGAGCACATTTGGCTAAAAGCGTGACCTATAACTAACGGTTTCAGCTTTTCTAGCCGTTCAGGTTCTGAGGACCGGTCAGGGATTTTTATTTTGGGATCACATTTGGCGAAAGCGTGACCTATATCTCACAATTTTCAGCTTTTCTAGTCGTTCCAGACTTACAGGAGGATCCCAGGAATTTTTGCATCACATTTGGCCAAAAGTGTGACCTATAGCTCACGATTTTCAGCTTTTGTAGTCGTTCCGGGGTTACCGGAGCAGTCCGGAATTTTTATTTTTCGGAGCACATAAGGCTGAAAGCGTGACCAATTGCTCACAATTTTTAACTTTTCTTGTCATTCCTTGGTTACTGGAGCAGTCCGAGGATTTTTATTTTTCGGAGCACATTTGCCCGAAAGCATGACTTACAGCTCACGATTTTCAGCTTTTCTAGTCGTTCCGATGTTACCAGAGCAGTCCGGGTATTTTTATTTTTTGAAGCACATCTGTCTGAAAGCGTGACCTATACCTCACGATTTTCATCTTTTCTAGTTGTGCCAGGGTTACCAGAGCATTCCGACGATTTTTGTTTCTCAGAGCAGATTTGGTCGAAAGCGTGACCTATAGCTCAGGATTTCAGCTTTTCTAGTCATTCCGAGGCTACCGGAATAGTCTGGGGATTTTTATTTTTCGGAGCACATTTGCCGAAAGCATAACTATAGCTCATGATTTTCATCTTTTCCAGTCGTACCAGGGTTACCAGAGCAGCCGGGTATTTTCATATTTCGCAGCAAATTTGGCCGAATGTGTGACCTATAGCTCACGATTTTCAGCTTTTCTAGTCGTTCGAGGTTCTGGAGCGATCGGGGAATTTTGTTTCTCGGAGCAAATTTGGACGAAAACGTGACCCATCATGATTTTCAGCTTTTTCTAGTCGTTTCGTGGTTACCGGGGCAGTCTGGGGATTTTTATTTTTTGGAGCAAATTTTGCCGAAAATGTCACCTAAAGCTCACAATTTTCAGCTTTTCCAGTCGTTCCAGAGCTACTGGAGGATTCTAGGTATTTTCTTTCGCACCACATTTGGCCGAAAGCGTGACATATTGCTCATGATTTCAGCTTTTCTACTCGTTCCGGGGTTACCAGAGCAGTCCGGGGAATTTTTTATATTTCAGAGCACATTTGGCTGAAAGCGTGACCAATTGCTCACGATTTTAGCTTTTCTAGTCGTTCCTTTGTTACCGGAGCAGTCCGGGGATTTCTATTTTTCGGAGCACATTTGGCCGAAAGTAAGACCTATAACTCACGATTTTCAGCTTTTCTAGTCATGCCAGGGTTACCAGAGCTTTTCTAGTCATACCAGGGTTACCAGGGGCAGATTTGGTCGAATGCGTAACCTATAGCTCATGATTTCAGCTTTTCTAGTCGTTCTGGGGTTATCGGAGTAATCCAGGGATTTTTATTTTTCGGAGCACATTTGCCGAAAGTGTACCTACAGCTCACGATTTTCAGCTTTTCTAGTCGTTCCGGTGTTACCAGAGTAGTTCGGGTATTTTTATTTTTTGAAGCACATTTGACCGAAAGTGTGACCTATAACTCAGGATTTTTAGCTTTTCTGGTCGTGCTGGGGTTACCGGAGCATTCCGACGATTTTTGTGTCTCGGGGCAGATTTGGTCGATAGCGTGACCTATAGCTCACGATTTCAGCTTTTCTAGTCGTTCCGAGTTTAATAGAGTAGTACGGGGATTTCTATTTTTCGGAGCACATTTGCCGAAAGCGTACCTATAACTCACGATTTTCAGCTTTTCTTGTCGTTCTAGGGTTACCGGGCCTATCTGGGGATTTTTATTTTTGGAGCACATTTGGCAGGAGAGTGACCTATAGCTCATGATTTTCAGCTTTTCTAGTTATTCAAGGGTTACCGAAGCAATCGGGGAAATTTTGTTTCTTGGAGAAGATTCGACCGAAAGTGTACCTATAGCGCACGATTTTGGCTTTTCTAGTCGTTAGGTGTTTCAAGAGCGGTCGGGTATTTTTATTTTTGAAGAACATTTGGCGAAAGCATGTCCTATAACTCACGATTTTCAGCTTTTCTAGTCGTGCCTGCGATAACGGAGCATTACGACGATTTTTATTTCTCGTGGCAGATTTGGTCGAAAGCGTGACCTATAGCTCATGATTTCAGCTTTTCTAGTCGTTCCGGGGTTACCGGAATAATCCGTGGATTTTTATTTTTCGGAGCACACATGCCAAAAGCGTACCCATTGCTCATGATTTTCAGCTTTTCTAGACGTTCAAGGATTACCGGAGCATTCGGGGGAATTTTGTTTCTCGGAGCAGATTTGGCCGAAAGCGTGACCAATATCTTATGATTTCAGCTTTCTAGTCGACCCGGGGTTACCGGAGCAGTCCGGAGATTTTTATTTTTCGAAGCACATTTGGCCGAAAGCATGACCGATAGCTCACGATTTTCAGCTTTTCTAGCCGTTTCGGGGTTACTAGGTCAGTCCGGGAATTTTTATTTTTTGAAGCACATTTGGCTGAAAGCGTGACCTATAGCTCACGATTTTCAGCTTTTCTAGTCGTTCCGGTGTTACCGGACCTGTCCAGGAATTTTAATTTTTCAGAGCACATTTGGCCGAAAGCATGACCTATAGCTCACATTTTAGCTTTCATAGTCGTTCTGGGTTTCCAGACCAGTGCGGGGATTTTTATTTTTTGGAGCACATTTGGCCGAAAGCGTGATCTATAGCTCATGATTTTCAGCTTTCCTAGTCGTTCCAGGGTTAGGCCGGTTAGCGGGCCAGTCCAGGTATTTTTATTTTTCGGAGTACATTTGGCCGAAAGTGTGACCTATAGCTCACGATTTTCAACTTTTCTAGTCATTCCAAGGTTACCGGAGCATTCCGGGGATTTTAGTTTCTCGTAGCAAATTTGGCCGAAAGCGTGACATATAGCTCTCGATTTCAGCTTTTCTAGTCGTTCTAGGGTTATCAGAGCAGTCTGCGGATTTTTATTTTTCGGAGCACATTTGCACGACAGCGTGACCCATAGCTAAAAATTTTCAACTTTTCTAAACGTTCCGGTGTTACCGGTGGACTCCGGGGATTTTTTTCGCATCACATTTGGCCGAAAGCGTGCCCTATAGCTCCCGACTATCAGCTTTTCTAGTCGTTCAAAGGTTACCGGAGCAGTCGGGGGAATTTTGTTTCTCGGGGAAGATTTGGCTAAAAGCGTGACTTATAGTTCACGATCTTCAGCTTTTCAAGTCGTTTTGCGGTTACCGGGGCAGTCCGGTGTTATTTATTTTTCGGAGCACATTTGGCCGAGCTCACGATTTTTAGCTTTTCCAGTCGTTTCGGTGTTACTGGAAGATTCCAGGGATTTTTATTTTTCGGAGCACATTTGGCCGAAAGCGTGATCTATAGCTCACGATTTTCAGCTTTTCTAGTCGTTCCAGGGTTAACGGGCGGTCAGGATTCTTATTTTTCCAAGCAGATTTGGCCGAAAGAGTGACCAACTGCTAACGATTATGAACTTTTCTAGTCGTTCCAGGGTTACCGGAGCATTTCGGGTATTTCTGTCGTATCACATTTTGCCGAAAGGGTGACACATAGCTCAAGATTTTCCGCTTTTCTAGTCATTCCGGAGTTACTGGACGACTCCAAGGATTTTTTTCTTTTCACCTTTGTCCGAAAGCGTTACCTATAGCTCACGATTTTGAGCATTTGTAATTGTTCTGGGGTTACCGCAGCTGTTCAGGTATTTTTATTTTTCGGAGCATATTTGGCTGAAAGCGTGACCTATAGCTCACGATTTCAGCTTTTCTAGTCGTTCCGGGGTTACCGGACCAGTGCGGTGATTTTTATTTTTCGGAGCACATTTGGCCGAAAGCGTGACCTATAGCTCACGATTTTCAGCTTTTCTAGTCGTTTCAAGGTTACCGGGCATTCCGCGGAATTTTGTTTTTTGGAGCACATTTGGCCGAAAGAGTGACCTATAGCTCACGATTTTCAATTTTGCTAGTTGTTCCAGGGTTACCAGAGCATTCCAGGGATTTTTGTTTCTCGGGGCAAATTTGGCCAAAAGCGTGACCTATAGCTCACGATTTCAAATTTCTAGTCGTTCTGGGGTTACCGCAGCAGTCCAGAGATTTTTACTTTTCGGAGCACATTCGGCTGAAAGCGTGACGTATAGCTCACGATTTCAGCTTTTCTAGTCATTCAAGGGTTACCGGAGAAGTCGGGGAAATTTTGTTTCTCAGAGTAGACTAAGCCGAAAGCGTGACCTATAGCTCACGGTTTCGGCTTTTCTACTCGTCCCGGGGTTACCGGCGCAATTCGAGGATTTTTATTTGCCAAGCACATGTAGCCGAAATCGTGACCTATAGCTCACGATTTTAATCTTTTCTAGTCATTCCGTGTTTACCGGACCTGTCTGGGGATTTTTATTTTTCGAAGCACATTTGGCCGAAAGCATGATCCGTAGCTCACATTTTAGTGCGGGGATTTTTATTTTTCGGAGCACATTTGGCCGAAAGCGTGACCTATAGCTCACGATTTTCAGCTTTCCTAGTCGTTCCAAGGTTACCGGGCCTGTCTGCGTATTTTTAATTTTCGGAGCACATTTGGCCGAAAGATTGACCTAAAGCTCACGATTTTCAACTTTTCTAGTCATTCTAGGGTTATTGGAGCAATCCGGGAATTTTTGTTTCTCGGAGCAAATTTGGCCGAAAGCGTAACCTATACATCCCGATTTCAGCTTTTCTAGTCGTTCCGGGGTTACCGGAGCAGTCCAGGGATTTTTATTTTTTGGGGCACATTTGTCTGAAAGCGTGACCTATAGCTAACGATTTTCAAGTTTTCTAATCGTTATGGTGTTACCGAAGGATTCGGAGATTTTCGTCGCATCACATTTGGGCGAAAGGGTGACCCATAGCTCAAAATTGTCCCCTTTTCTAGTCTTTCCGGGGTTACTTGAGGACTTCGGGGATTTTTTTTTTTGCATCACATTTGACCGAAAGCGTGACCTATAGCTCATGATTTTCAGCTTTTCTAGTTGTTGAAGGGTTACCGGAGCCGTCGGGAGAATTTTGTTTCCTGGAGAAGATTTGGCCGAAAGCGTACCTATAGCTCACGACTTTCAGCTTTTCCAATCGTTCCGGTGTTTCCAGAGCGGTCCGTGTATTTTTATTTTTTAAAGCACATTTCGCCGAAAGCATTACCTCTAACCCACGATTTTCAGCTTTTCTAGTCGTGCCAGTGTTACGGGAGCATTCCGACTATTTTTGTTTCTCGGCGCAGATTTGGTCGGAACCGTGACTAGCTCACGATTTCAGCTTTTGTAGTCGTTCCGGGGTTACCGGAGTAGTCTGGGGATTTTTATTTTTCGGAGCACATTTGCCGAAAGCGTACCTATAGCTCACGATTTTCTGCTTTTCTAGTCGTTCAAGGGTTACCAGAGCAGCCCGGGTATTTTTACAATTCGGAACACATTTGGCCGAAAGAGTGACCTATAGCTCACGATTTTCAACTTTTCTAGTCGTTCCGGGATTACCGGAGCATTCCGGGGATTTTTGTTTCTCAGAGCAAATTTGGCCAAAAGCGTGACCTATAGCTCTCGATTTCAGCTTTTCTAGTCGTTCCAGGGTTATCGGAGCAGTCCGGGGATTTTTTTTCGGAGCACATTTGCACGACAGTGTGACCTATAGCTAATGATTTTCAACTTTTCTAAACGTTCCGGTGTTAGGTGGACTCCGGGGATTTTTTTTTTCGCATTACATTTGGCCGAAAGCGTGACCTATAGCTCCCGACTTTCAGCTTTTCTAGTCTTTCAAAGCTTACCGGTGCAGTCGGGTTAATATTGTTTCTCGGGTTAATATCGTTCCGGTGTTACCAGAGGATTCCAGGGATTTTAATTTTTCGGTGCACATTTGGCCGAAAGCGTGACCTATAGCTCACGATTTTCAGCTTTTCTAGTCGTTCCTGGGTTAACGGGCCAGTCCGGGTATCCTTATTTTTCGGAGAAATTTTGACCGAAAGAGTGACCAATTGCTAACGATTATGAACTTTTCTAGTCGTTCCAGGGTTACCGTAGCATTCCGGGTATTTCTGTCGTATCACATTTTGCCGAAAGGGTGACACATAGCTCAAGATTTTCCGCTTTTCTAGTCGTTCCGGGGTTACTAGAGGACTCCGGAGATTTTTTTTTTCGCATCACATTTGGCCAAAAGCGTGACCTATAGCTCACGATTTTGAGCTTTTCTAGTTGTTCTGGGGTTACCACAGCTGTTCAGGTATTTTTATTTTTCGGAGCACATTTGGCTGAAAGCGTGACATATAGATTACGATTTCAGCTTTTAGTCGTTCGGGGTTACGGAGCGATCATGGGGATTTTATTTTTCTGAGCACATTTGGCGAAAGCGTGACCTATAGGTTACGATTTTTAGTTTTCTAGTCGTTCAGGACTACTGGGCATTCCGCGAATTTTATTTTTCGAGCACATTTGGCGAAAGAGTAACCTATAGCTCACGATTTTCAACTTTCCTAGTCGTTCTAGGGTTACCAGAGCATTCCGGGGATTTTTGTTTCTCGGAGCAAATTTGGCAAAAAGCGTGACCTATAACTCACGATTTCAGCTTTTCTAGTCGTTCCGGGGTTACCGCAGCAGTCCGGGGATTTTTACTTCTCAGAGCACATTTGGCGGAAAGCGTGATGTATAGCTCACGATTTCAGCTTTTCTAGTCATTCAAAGGTTACCGGAAACGTCGGGGGAATTTTGTTTCTCGGAGTAGATTAAGCCGGAAGCCTGACCTATAGCTCACGGTTTCGGCTTTTCTAGTCGTTCCGGCGTTACCGGCGCGGTCCGGGGATTTTTATTTGTCGAAGCACATTTGGCCGAAATCGTAACCTATAGCTCACGATTTTCATCTTTTCTAGTCATTCCGGAATTACCAGACCTGTCCAGGGATTTTTATTTTTCTAAGCACATTTGGCCGAAAGCATGATTTATAGCTCACATTTTAGCTTTTCTAGTCGTTCCGGGGTTTCCAGACCAGTGCGGGGACTTTTATTTTTTGGAGCACATTTGGCCGAAAGCGTGACCTAGCTCACAATTTTCAGCTTTACTAGTCGTTCCAGGGTTACCGGGCCTGTCTGGGTATTTTTAATTTTCGGAGCACATTTGGACGAAAGATTGACCTAAAGCTCACGATTTTCAACTTTTCTAGTCAATCCCGGGTTACGGGAGCAATCCGGGGATTTTTGTTTCTCGGAGCAAATTTGGCCGAAAGCGTAACCTATAGCTCACGATTTCAGCTTTTCTAGTCGTTCCGGGGTTACCGGAGCATTCCGGGGATTTTGTTTCTCAGAGCAAATTTGGCCGAAAGGGTGACCTATAGCTCTCGATTTCAGCTTTTCTAGTCGTTCCAGGGTTATCGGAGCAGTCCGGGGATTTTTATTTTTTGGAGCACATTTGCACGACAGCGTAACCTATAGCTAACGATTTTCAACTTTTCTAAACGTTCCGGTGTTACCGGTGGACTCCGGGGATTTTTTTTCGCATCACATTTGGGCGAAAGCGTGACCTATAACTCCCGACTTTCAGCTTTTCTAGTCGTTCAAAGGTTACCGAGCGATCGGGAATGTTGTTTCGGGAAGATTTGGTGAAAGCGTGACCTATAACTACGATTTTCAGCTTTTCTAGTCGTTCCAGGTTCTGGAGCGATTCGGGTATTTTATCATTCTTAGCAAATTTGGCCGAAAACATGACTTATATCTCACAACTTTCAGCTTTTCTATTCGTTCAAAGGTTACCAGAGCAGTCGGGGGAATTTTGTTTCTCGGGGAAGATTTGGCTGAAAGCGTGACCTATATCTCCGGATTTTCAGCTTTTCTAGTAGTTTTGGGATTACCAGGGCAGTCCGGCGTTTTTTATTTTTCAGAGCACATTTGGCCGATTTCATGATTTTTAGCTTTTCCAGTCGTTCCGGTGTTACCGAAGGATTCCAAGGATTTTTATTTTTCGATGCACATTTGGCCGAAAGCGTGACCTGTAGCTCACGATTTTCAGCTTTTCTAGTCGTTCCTGGGTTAACGGGCCAGTCCAGGGATTCTTATTTTTCGGAGAAGATTTTGCCGAAAGTGTGACCAATTGCTAACGATTATGAACTTTTCTAGTCGTTTCAGGGTTACCGTAATATCCCGGGTATTTCTGTCGTATCACATTTTGCCGAAAGGGTGACACATAGCTCAAGATTTTTCGTTTTTCTAGTCGTTCCGGGGTTACTAGAGAACTCCGGGGATTTTTTTTGGCATCACATTTGGCGAAAAGCGTGACCTATAGCTCACGATTTTGAACTTTTCTAGTTATTCTGGGGTACCCACAGCTGTCCAGGTATTTTTATTTTTCGGAGCACATGTGGCTGAAAGCGTGACCTATACCTCACGATTTCAGCTTTTCTAGTCGTTCTGAGGTTATCGGACCAGTGCAGGGGATTTTTATTTTTCGGAGCACATTTGGCCGAAAGCGTGACCTATAGCTCACGATTTTCAGTTTTTCTAGTCGTTCCAGCGTTACCGGGCATTCCGCGAATTTTATTTTTCGGAGCATATTTGGCCGAAAGAGTAACCTATAGCTCACGATTTTCAACTTTCCTAGTCGTTCAAGGGTTACGAGAGCGTTCCGGGGATTTTTGTTTCTCGGAGCAAATTTGACCAAAAGCGTGACCTATAGCTCACGATTTCAGCTTTTCTAGTCGTTCCGGGGTTACCGCAGCAGTGCGAGGATTTTTACTTTTCAGAGCACATTTGGCTAAAAGCGTGACGTATAGCTCATGATTTCAGCTTTTCTAGTCGTTCAAGGGTTACCGGAGAAGTCAGGGGAATTTTGTTTCTCGGAGTAGATTAAGCCGGAAGCGTGACCTTAGCTCACGGTTTCGGCTTTTCTAGTCGTCCCGGGGTTACAAGCGCAGTTTAGGGATTTTTATTTGTCGAAGCACATATGGCCGAAATCGTGACCTATAGCTCACGATTTTCATCTTTTCTAGTCATTCCGAGTTTACCAGATCTGTCCCGGGATTTTTATTTTTCTGAGCACATTTGGCCGAAAGCATGATCTATAGCTCACATTTTACCTTTTCTAGTCGTTCCGGGGTTTTCGGACCAGTGCGGGGATTTTTATTTTTCGGAGCACATTTGGCCGAAAGCGTGACTTATAGCTCACGATTTTCAGCTTTCCTGGTCGTTCCAGGGTTACCGGGCATGTCTTAGTATTTTTAATTTTCGGAGCACATTTGGCCAAAAGATTGACCTAAAGCTCACGATTTTCAACTTTTCTAGTCAATCCAGGGTTACCGGAGCAATCCGGGGATTTTTGTTTCTCGGAGCAAATTTGGCCGAAAGCGTAACCTATAGCTCACGATTTCAGATTTTCGAGTCGTTCCGTGGTTACCAGAGCAATTCGGGGATTTTTATTTTCCGGGGCACATTTGTCCGAAAGCGTGGCCTATAGCTAACGATTTTCAACATTTCTAATCGTTACGGTGTTACCGGAGGATTCGGGGATTTTTGTCGCATCACATTTGGGCGAAAGGTTGACCCATAGCTCAAGATTTTCCCCTTTTCTAGTCGTTCCGGGGTTACTGGAGGACTTCGGGGATTGTTTTCGCATCACATTTGACCGAAAGTGTGACCTATAGCTCATGATTTTCAGCTTTTCTAGTTGTTCAAGGGTTACTGGAGCCATCGGGGGAATTTTGTTTAGGGTTATCGGAGCATTCGGGGGAATTTTGTTTCTTGGAGAAGATTCGGCCGAAAGCGTAACTATAGCTCGCGACTTTCAGCTTTTCCAATCGTTCCGGTGTTTTCAGAGCGGTCCGGGTATTTTTTTTTTAATTTTTTGAAGCACATTTCGCCGAAAGCATTACCTCTAACTCACGATTTTCAGCTTTTCTAGTCGTGCCAGTGTTACGGGAGCATTCCGACGATTTTTGTTTCTCGGCACAGATTTGGTCGGAACCGTGACCTAAGCTCACGATTTCAGCTTTTCTAGTCGATCTGGGGTTACCGGAGTAGTCCGGGGATTTTTGTTTCTTAGAGCAAATTGGGCCGAAAGTGTGACTTATAGCTCACAATTTTCACCTTTTCTAGTCGTTCCAGGGTTATTGGGCCGGTCTGAAATTTTTATTTTTCGGAGCACATTTGGCCGAAAGAGTGACCTATAGCTCACGATTTTCAACTTTTCTAGTCGTTCCGGGGTTACCGGAGCATTCCGGGGATTTTTGTTTCTCAGAGCAAATTTGGCCGAAAGCGTGACCTATAGCTCTCGATTTCAGCTTTTCTAGTCGTTCCAGGGTTATCGGAGCAGTCCGGGGATTTTTACTTTTCGGAGCACATTTGCACGACAGCGTGACCTATAGCTAACGATTTTTCAACTTTTCTAAACGTTCCGGTGTTACCGGTGGACTCGGGGGATTATTTTTCGCATCACATTTGGCCGAAAGCGTGATCTATAGCTCACGATTTTCAGCTTTTCTAGTCGTTCCGGGATTGCCGGAGCAGTTCAGGTATTTTTATCGTTCTTAGCAAATTTGGCCGAAAACATGACTTATATCTCACAACTTTCAGCTTTTCTATTCGTTCAATGGTTACCGGAGCAGTCGGGTGAATTTTGTTTCTCGGGGAAGATTTGGAATTTTGTTTCTCGGGGAAGATTTGGCTGAAAGAGTGACCTATAGCTCATGATTTTCAGCTTTTCTAGTCATTTTGGGGTTACCAGGGCAGTCCGGTGTTTTTTATTTTTTAGAGCACATTTGGCCGATTTCACGATTTTTAGCTTTTCCAGTCGTTCCGGTGTTACCCTAAAGCGTGACCTATAGCTCACAATTTTCAGCTTATCTAGTCGTTCCTAGGTTAACGGGCCAGTCCAGATATTCTTATTTTTCGGAGAAGATTTGGCCGAAAGAGTGACCAATTGCTAACGATTATGAACTTTTCTAGTCGTTCCAGGGTTACCAGAGCATTCTGGGTATTTCTGTCATATCACATTTTGCCGAAAGGGTGACACATAGCTCAAGATTTTTCGCTTTTCTAGTCGTTCCGGGGTTACTAGAGGACTCCGGGGATTTTTTTTTCACATCACATTTGGCCGAAAGCGTGACCTATAGCTCACGATTTTGAGCTTTTCTAGTTGTTCAGGTTACCACGGTGTCCGGTATTTTTATTTTTGAGCACATTTGGCTGAAAGCGTGACCTATAGCTCACGATTTCAGCTTTTCTAGTCGTTCGGGTTTCGGACGATCGCGGGATTTTTATTTTTGGAGCACATTTTTTTGCGAAAGCGTGACCTATAGCTCACGATTTTCAACTTTCCTAGTCGTTTAAGGGTTACCAGAGCATTCCGGGGATTTTGTTTCTCGGAGCAAATTTGGCCAAAAGCTCACGATTTCAGCTTTTCTAGTTGTTCCGGGGTTACCGCAGCAGTCCGGGGATTTTTACTTTTCAGAGCACATTTGGCTGAAAGCGTGACGTATAGCTCACGATTTCAGCTTTTCTAGTCGTTCAATGGTTACCGGAGAAGTCAGGGGAATTGTGTTTCTCGGAGTAGATTAAGCCGGAAGCGTGACCTATAGCACACGGTTTCGGCTTCTAATCGTCCCGGGGTTACCGGCGCAGTCCGGGGATTTTTCTTTGTCGAAGCACATATGGCCGAAATCGTGACCTATAGCTCACGATTTTCATCTTTTCTAGTTATTCCGGGTTTACCGGACATGTTCAGGGATTTTTATTTTTCGGAGCATATTTGGCCGAAAGCATGATCTATAGCTCACATTTTAGCTTTTCTAGTCGTTCCAGGGTTTCCGGACCAATGCGGGGATTTTTATTTTTTGGAGCACATTTGGCCGAAAGCGTGACCTATAGCTCACGATTTTCAGCTTTCCTAGTCGTTCAGGGTTACCGGTCCTGTCTGGGTATTTTTAATTTTCGGAGCATATTTGGCCGAAAGATTGACCTAAAGCTCACGATTTTCAACTTTTCTAGTTAATCCAGGGTTACCGGAGCAATCCGGGGATTTTTGTTTCTCGGAGTAAATTTGGCCGAAAGCGTAACCTATAGCTCACGATTTCAACTTTTCTAGTCGTTCCGGGGTTACCGGAGCAGTCTTGGGATTTTTATTTTTCGGGGCACATTTGTCCGAAAGCGTGACCGATAGCTAACGATTTTCAACTTTTCTAATCGTTACGGTGTTACCGGAGGATTCGGGGATTTTTGTCGCATCACATTTGGGCGAAAGGGTGACCCATAGCTCAAGATTTTCCCCTTTTCTAGTCGTTCCGGGGTTACTGGAGGACTTCGGGGATTTTTTTGCATCACATTTAACCGAAAGCGTGACCTATAGCTCATGATTTTCAGCTTTTCTAGTTGTTCAAGGGTTACCGGACCCGTCGGGAAAATTTTGTTTAGGGTTATCGGAGCATTCGGGGGAATTTTGTTTCTTGGAGAAGATTCGGCCGAAAGCGTACCTATAGCTCACGACTTTCAGCTTTTCCAATCATTCCGGTGTTTCCAGAGCGGTCCGGGTATTTTTATTTTTTGAAGCACATTTCGCCGAAAGCATGACCTCTAACTCACGATTTTCAGCTTTTCTAGTCGTGCCAGTGTTACGGGAGCATTCCGACGATTTTTGTTTCTCGGCGCAGATTTGGTCGGAACCGTGACCTATAGCTCACGATTTCAGCTTTTCTAGTCGTTCCGGGGTTACCGGAGTAGTCCGGGGATTTTTATTTTTTGTAGCACATTTGTCGAAAGCGTACCTATAGCTCACGATTTTCTGCTTTTCTAGTCGTTCAAGGATTATCAGAGCAGCTCGGGTATTTTTATATGTGTGACCTATAGCTCACAATTTTCACCTTTTCTAGTCGTTCCAGGGTTATTGGGCCAGTCTGGGATTTTTATTTTTTGGAGAAATTTGGCCGAAAGAGCTGAACTATTTGCAAAATGCTCTTATGTGCTAACATAATAATTTTTGTTACTCACCTTAATTATCAACAAAACTACAACGAAGTAAACTTATTGCTGATTTATAAAATCACAAGACAGACATGGGTCACGACGTCAAGTGATTCAAAAGGCCAATATGTGCAAAATAATCTAAATGTACCTGCAAATTTAATTGTATCAAGAGAATAGCAATCAATAGTACAGAGCTTATTGAACCAAGAAGAGAAAGGTACGGATATGCATGCAGATCGGAAGATTGAGCCATATGCTTTGCCCAGTGGCTGCACGAGTACTGCCGCATCTCCATGCAGTCTTCATGTAGTACTTGTCTTGTGCATCAATGGATGGCATGCAGCGTGTTTCAGAGGGGGATAACATGCAGAGAACAGGGAGTCATGTTGGAGAAATTGCGACCTGCACTCTTGAGTCTTGACAGATGATCACAAGCGCCCGGAGAAAGGGATTTTGAAGAAAGTTGATTGCCGGAGCCACAAGGGGCGTGAGTGCTGAACGGTTATATTTTTTTGTAGAGGGCCATGAGTTCACGGTTACATTTTTGGATGGACTGTCGTTTCAACAGTTCTGTCACGTTGGGATTAATTAAATCAGTTTTCAGTTTTGTCATATGAGGGTATTAGTTGATCATACAGTTCTTAATTGATGAAGATAAACTCCAAAGGCCATTGATTTCTAGCTGATGTATGTAGCTTAACCATAAGACTTCGTTTGTAGTCAATAAAATAAGGGGGAGAGATTGTCCAGGTCATGTCGTAATTGTGTGTACTCTGAAACGCAGATTGAATTGGACATGTGGATCATTTGTTTGGATGAATTCTGAAACAGATCCAAAAATTTCAAAAAAAAATGAAATTTCATGAATTTCAGTTGAATTCGGATTTCTTTCCCAATTCAGTATTCTTCCTTGATTTCCCACTTTCCTCTTTGGGACGTGTCCGCTTTCTACCTTGGCTGGCGTCTTTCTTCACTTTGCCTTCTCCCCTGTGCGTGGCTCCAACTGTCGCTACGCTCGCATTCACCGTTGCCAACCTCCAGAGTCATCTCGATGTACTTGCCACAGCGCCGCCTCGCTAATGTGACGACCGAGCAATAACTCACCGTCACCTCCACGCCATCCTCGCCTCGCACATAGCGCCACTAACCGAGCTTCACCGCAATACGGGGCTTTGCGCAACCGACGCGTGCACACACGTCATGCCACCTTTGCCAGCACACACCATGGCTCCAGTGAGGCAGGTCATCCTCACCGTGTCAGCCTGTGCCAGCTCTCTCCACCGAACCCTCTGGACCGCCACTGCAACAGCCACACACTACCATCCTAGTCGAGCCTCCATTGCTGCCATCGTCTTACCTTGGCTATAAAGCCCCACCGAGCTGCCTCTGAGTGTCGCATAGCCTCCAATTGCCTCATTGAAGCAACTCTGCCCCCCAGAACCGATTCCCAGCACCGCCAACACCCTCCCTTGCATTAGTAAGCCCCAGTGGTTGTTTCCCTGCTCTAGCCAATTTCATCTTGATTCCTTGTGACTGTAGTACCCTTAGACAACCACAACACCATTGTCGACCTTGCTGACCCTTCTCTTAGCCCTATCTTCGCCGGCATCTTTCACCACCGTTGTGCAAAACCAGCCACACAAGGACAGCCCACCACAAGCCACCCGAGCTAAATTGGACGCTATCATTAGCTTTCTCATCATCCCTAGATGCTCAAAACCCTATTGTTTTCGCCGTTTAACCCTTGGAGTGCCACTATGCCATAGGAGAGCTTCGAGGAACCCTTCTTACTGCTGGCCACCTCCGCCGATCCCCAAACCTCAAAAATCCCAAAAATGGAATCACACTGACCTACTGAGCCTATCCATGACCTCAGTTAGCACCGACGACCCTCGCCTGCACCACAACTGCTCACCATCATCGTCGCCCTGTTCTGGTGCATTATAGAACGAGAGTGATGAGGATGACGACCCAGTAGGCCATGGGCCAAACAGTGATGGCCCAAAAGCAAAAAATAGTCAAGCCAAGCCACGGGCCGACCCAACACTATAGCCAAACACTAATCACAACCTGACCCATCCCTGTTCAAGATTTGACCTGATACTGTTAGAAACCCATTACTATTCCTAGCCCAACCCGTAATAACAATGATGATCTATTATTGTGCACCGTTCCAATCTATTATGGCGCAGCGGTGCGCACGCGGAAGCATGTGCCCGCCACCTGGTGACAATGCACCATGGCATGCACACGAAGGCGTGCGGCTGAAGGCCATCGGTGGTGACACCGGCGAAGGTGTCCAGAACGACCGATATACAATAGTTATTTTCGACTTACCTTTCCCACTTGTGCAATTATTGATTTATTACTTGCTGTTGATAACAAATAGGGCTTTTTTTGAAACCTCAAGATGATGTTTTTTAAAAAAAAATTAGATATGTCTGACTTGGAAACTTCCATCTCCAATAATATCTAATGGCTATAATTTATGGAATATAATTAGGGCCTACTGAATTAAATGGCAGATGTATAAAAAAGGAAATGAAAACTAAAATGTAGAAAAGAGTAACCTTATCTCTTAAGTCTGTGGAAGCTGGGCCCATCCACCATTGAGCATGTCGACCGAAGGACGACCATGGCGGCCACCTCACCGATCCGCTTCTCTCCCACTATCGGCGATCCCAGCCGTCCGATCAAACGCCAATCCGCATACGACCCCACAAAAGGTCACCTCGATGGCCTTTCCTCGGTCCGCGCTGAAAAATAAAACAAATAAAGAAAATTAAGAAAGGGGAAAGGCATATTCAGCAGCGACCGGAGGCGAAATGGTCGTCGCCGTCGCCTCACCCTCGTCGGCGCCGGCCGCCGCGGCCGGCCGCCCCCACCCGACCTACAAGGAGGCAAGCTTCCCAGCTACTCTCCCTCTCCAGTTTTACCTTTTCCCCCTGGCTTGGATCTTGCTGCATCTGGTGGCGGTGGTTCTTACTTGTCCTGAATCTTGATGTGCAGATGATCGTGCAGGCGCTGACGGAGCTGCGCGAGCCAAGCGGGTCTAGCCGCCGCGCCATCGCCAAGTACATCGCCGACCACTTCTCCGGCCTCCCCGCTCGCCACGACGGGCTCCTCTCCGTCCACCTCCGCCGCCTCAGGTCCCAGGGCCTCCTCCTCATGTCTGGATACTCCTACCTCCTCTCCTCGTCCGCGCCCACCGCTGTTCCACCGCAACACCGAGGCCGCGGCCGGCCGCCCAAGAAAGGGAACCCCGCCCCCTCTGCGGCTTTGGCGCCTCCTCCTGGTGAGAAGCGCGGGCCTGGGCGGCCTCGCAAGAATACAGCTTTAGCCGCCGTTCCCGTTCCTGTGTTTGGGGCGAAGCGGGGGCCCGGGCGGCCTCGGAAGAACGCCGTCCCTGCGGCTTCCTCTGCTGCGCCGCTGGGAGTGAAGCGGGGACCTGGAAGGCCGCGGAAGAATGCTGCCTCTCCCGTTGCTCCGCCGCCTACATCTGGAGTGAAGCGAGGGCCTGGACGACCACGGAAGAATGCCACTCCTGCGGCAGTGCTACCCACTGCTGTGTTGGGAGCGAAGCGGGGTCGTGGTCGCCCACCTAAGAGTGCGCCAATCCTGACTGCAGCACCAGGTGCGAAGGGAAGGCCAGGGAGGCCGCTCAAGGTTGCAGTATCTGTTGCTGCCGTGCCCATTGGGAAAGGCCGGCCTGGACGGCCACGTAAGGTTGTGGCAACTGTTGCTGCCAAGCTGAATGGGAGGCGCAGGCCTGGACGGCCACGCAAGAGTGTTGTGACCACAGGTGCTGTGCAAGGTTCCTTGGAGAATGCTGTGGTTAGTACCAGCTCATCTGGTGCGAGGCGGGGCCGTGGGCGTCCTCGTAAGGCTATGCTGCCTGCTCACAGTGGCATTGCTGCTCCAGCAACTGCAATGCCTTCGCTGGTTGCTGGGAAGAGAAAGCGTGGCCGAACTCCTGTGGAGAAAAGAAGGCCAGGGAGACCTAGAAAAGATAAACCATTAGAACATGGGTATGTGCTGTCCGGGAATGCTGCATTGACTAAGAGAGGGCCTGGGAGGCCAAGAAAGGAGAAGGCTTTGGCAGTTGGGCCCTCAGAAGTTGGAGGTGCTGTGGCGGCAGAGATGAGTGAAGCTGGACCCATTGAAGCTGGAGGTGCGGCTGAGCCTGCACAAGCTGTAGGCGAATATGTGGCTGTTCAAAATGGAGGTGAAGCTAGGTTTTTGCAATCCGGAGGCGCTTCTTCGATGGAGAAGAGAGGGCGTGGGAGACCTAGAAAGGAGAAGCCATTGGAAACTGAACATGCAGAAATAGGAGTTGCTGCATTGGTGGAGAAGCGAGGGCGTGGGAGGCCAAGGAATGAGAAGCCATCAGCAGCAAGGTCTCCTGAAACTGGAGATGATGCGCCAATGGGAAACAAGAGAGGGCGTGGGAGGCCAAGAAAGGACAAGTCCTTTGAAACTGGATTTGCGCAAGCTGCGCGTGAGGTGTCTAGAGACTTGACAGAAGCTAGGCCTGAAAAAGGTGAGGATTTGGTGTCTGAGGAGAAAACAGAGACTGAAGGTGTAGCTTTGGAAGAGAGGAAGGAAACTAGGCCTGCAGATGCTGGAGGTGTGCTTGTGGCTGGAGAGAAGGCAGCAACTGCTCCCGTGGAGTCTGGAGGTGCAGTGTCAGGGGAGAAGACAGGAGTTGATCCCATGGACTCTAACCTTGGCACCACGAATCTGTAGTTCATCGGCGCGGCGGCGGCACGCAAGAGAGGACCTGGAAGGTTGTGCAGAACCTGCAGCTGTGAATGTGTGTGCTCATTGATTTAGCTGATGATGTAATGTGAAGATTGGTAGATGTTGCAACCGAGAATATTACTCTTATGTTGTTAAGTATGGTCTCAAAATTAGGATTGGATTATGCATTTGATGATATTTACTTTGGGGATAAGTTTAAATTTATAATCCTTAAGGTAGCACGTCTGATTCCTTTAGCCAGGGTTGGAATATTTGTTGCTTGTAGGGAAATATAGACCCTAGTGATGACGAGATTGATCAGGTTTTATTTCTAGTTTGAACTTATATTAGTGATCCGTTCGCGTAATATTTCTGTTTTGTGATTTTATGTCTTTCTATTTCAAGTAATTTTTGTGTAGTGCCTGTTTTTGAGTCATCAAATTAATTTACTTGGTAAGTATTGTCTGTGTCTTGTTAGCATATTAGCCTGCACAAGACACATACAATACTAGCATGTGCAAATTCCTCCCAGAAATGTGCTCAATGTGCATGATATGGAGCTTTGGTGCCAGCTTGTTTGCTCATGGATATATATCTGTGGTGTTTAACAATTCCTGATTTATTTTGTCTGAAATATCTTGTTTACATGGTCTAATGAGGTGAGGTACTCCGTCATTGTTTATCAGGATTCAGTATATTCTAGACCCTAGCCATGCTCAATTTGCATGTTCATTCGACTATGCACAACAAAATAGCGGATTGTATTGCTGTGTTGTAGAGTTAATATATGTGATTACATGCTGTATACAGCTGCCTAACTTGATTTTTCATATGCCAGTGTATTGTTTAGCTATACTACATACACTTCAACTGTTGAGCATCATTCATGCATCTTCTGACATTGAAAAGTGAAGTGCTCCGACATAGATATGGTTATGCTCAAATGAGTATTACTGATACGCTCCATTGATAAGCACAGCACTGGCCTAGCTTGCAACAGGCCGAGACAACTTTACCCAACGTGATAATTCAGAATTCTTGTGGGTTTATCTTGAATGACTTCACATTTACTTTTTGGCTCTTTTTTAGGAGATTTTTTTTTTTGCTTACAAGCTCACATAAGATCCATGCAAGTTGAACTGAATACAAAATTTTAAGCAGAAATTTATCAAGGGTAAAATTTCATTTTTCTTACCCACAAGATCAGTCATTAATGGTAAGAACTGCGTTTGGACCAAAAGTGGACTGCGAACAAGACCATGTGCCCATGCCAAGTCCTATTATATTCTATCTCTTCTCATGTGGACTGCTTGAATTCTACAAGACAGTTTCACAGGTCAAGAGGCATGATATCTGTCTATGAAATTATGAATTTAGTCCTTTTTTATATATACCTACTGGACTTGCACAAATTCCTTGAGTTGAGCTTACATATTGCAGCAAATTTATAGAGAAGTTGGGCTCTGATGCAGCTCTTCCACTCTGTGCAAGAAAAAATGGTATTCTTCTAAAAATAATTCGATTTAGAAGGTTGGAATGTAGTAAGAATGTTGGCCTACTTTCTTCATTCGCTGTTAGTGCACATGAGCTTGAAGTTATTTCCTTTGTTCTGTTAAATCACTGCTTTAGCAAGACTTTTCGTGTTGTTCCTGATTTTTGCAGTTCATATAAAAAGTTTCTGGAGCAGTGCCTCTATGTTTTTCTCTCTAACAAGAATAGTATTAATCTCAAATCAAATGAAAAGGTAAGTAACATTTATCCACCAAAAACATAAAAACATCAACCTTCTATAAAAATACAAAACATCATCTTCTTTGCTCTCATCTTTTTTTTATATATTCTGCAATATTTGCACTTTATGGTCTCCTGGTTATACTGCAATCGAAGGGTACAGGAGCAAACTGTTTAATGCATCAACGCGCTGATTTGTGGTGCTACGGATCAGGGTCAGGGCGCTCCTATCCTATCCTGTGTCTGTCAGACAAAAAACGAAGTGGCTGTTGTGCCCGCTGGCTGTTGACAAGTTACTTCTGAAGGGTGAGGTTGTCCTGTGCTTTTGTGCTCTTTTGCTAGGTAAAGGGTGTTCGCTTTTGGTTTGTGTAAGTCTTTTTTTTATAGTAAATAATTTTTTAAAGCATCTAGCTTTTAAATGTAGTGTCTTTTTAAGATAGGATCTACTAATTGATTGTAGTACACATTGTATTCACTTTATTTATATCGGTTAAAATTGCATGCGAGTATTTCTCTCGACAAGCTGTTACTATTTATAAACCAAAGCCAAAAGTCATCAGCAAAAGCCAATATAAACGCCTCCAAAAATTTAGTCTAGATTGATATGCTTGCTTATTGTATCCTTCGCTCCTAAGAAGCAGACCGTCTCCACTATTCCAACCTGAACCTGGTCCTGGTCCTGATGTTGCTAGTCTCTACTATTCCAACCTGAATTGAGAATGACAAGAGTGGTGAGTTAGGGTTCAGTGTGAGAGGCGGCAAGAGGTGGTCGGGGTGGCGGATGTGACGGCGGCAGTGGAGGAGGCGTCAGGGAGGGTGGCAGTAGAGGAGGAAGTGGTAGCGCTAGCACTACCCTCGATGCCAGCAGCCGCTATGGGAGGTGGAGGCGGTGGTGGCACGCTGGAGGGCCACGTTGGCGCCGGGGATGACGCCGGCTAGGTAGGGGAGGAAGCATGCATGGTAAGGGAGGGGTGGCAGCGGTGACTGTCTGGAGAGAGGAGGATGGGTATATTAGGGCTTGCATGAATCTTAAAGTGATCATATGGTCCAAAATGTACCTAATTTCAAAGAAAAAACAAGTACCTAATGCTAGGCATACCCTACTTTCATTGTTTTGGGTGTGTTTCCCAAATGTATGTGCACTACAAGAGGATATGTGAGACATGAAACTATGAGCTAAGCTGTAAGACCCTATTGCTTTGAAATAATAAGGCTAGGTAATACTTTCGGTACTTATTATCTAGATTCAATTGGCAAAGTGAAGTCAAATTTATAGTTCATCACCAAGCATTGTAATTTGCCTGCGTGCCTACTTGTTCTTTCCATTTTCAGGATGGTCTAAATGCCTTCTTCTTCCGACACGTGTGACCATGTGCAACAAGGTATAGATCATGCCAGAACCACCTATTGTTATTGTGGTGCTGGTGATGGTGTGAGTGTGGCATTTCACCTATTATGCACACATTGTTGATTCATATGCGTCGTTGTATCCACCTATCAATGCATATGCTCTCCCTCCCATTTCTCCTGCCCTCTTGTGCAAGCTTCCACCTGCTGTTATGTTCCTCAGTGGCACTCTGCGCACCACTATATCCCACTGACTAGTTGCTCGTGGCGTCCCACCTTTAAGAGGAGATGCTACCGCCCTCATTGTTGGTTGAGGGAAGATGACCATGAAGCAATAAGAAAATTTGAGAAATTTCATCCCTAAATCCAAGTTTTTAGGATTGAAACTTTGAAATTGAAAAGTTTTCTAGTGTCAATTGAAAGTTCCCAAACTTAATTGTGTTTGAATCTAAGTTTTCAACTTCCTGAGTTTGAAAGGTTTGTAGAAGTTTTTGAATCCCAGTGGGATTCCGGATCTTGATTGAAAATTCCCCTTGAAAGTTTTGGTTTCTCAGCTAAAAGTTTTGATTTCTCATGCAGAAAGAACCAACGAAAAGTGGAATTTAATTGAAATTTCTTCAATCTGATTGATTTTTGTGACGAGTTGAAAGTTCTAGTGGTGCGCTCTAGCGATGGAGTTGGTAAGAGAGGGAAGTTGCGAGAAGACCTGGCCAAATAAGCCACCCGACCCAGCCCAACACGAGCCGTTTAAGCATGGCCCGGTTGGCCCGATTAACTAAACAACCCATGTCATGTTGGACCACAAGCTTAGCCTCAAACTCAGGTACAACCCAAGGAGTTTATGGGCTGACCATTGGACCATTAGGCACTGCCACCACCTTCTAACCATCTCGGCCAATCGGCCTTCTGCCCTCCCTAGTCCCTTAGTTACTTTGCTCTAACTACTCGCCCCTCTTAGCCGCTCTGCTCTGGCCGCTCGCCACCCCTAGCCCCCACCTTCTCCAGCGCTCCGCTCCCACCTCCTCCCACTTTCTAGCGCTCCACCCCCACTAGCCTACCTCCTCCGTCGCTCCCTCTACCCCTCTTCCACCACTCAGCTTGCCCCCACCTTCTCCGGCGCTCCACTCCCCCCGCCCCCACCTCCTCCCACTTTCTAGCGCTCCACCCGTCCCCACCTTGTCCAGCACTTCATCCCCCTCTTTGGTGCTTAGCCAGTCGGCTTGCCCCCACCTCTTCGGCACTCCACCTCCCACTCGCCCCCACCTCGTCCAACGCTTGGCCCGCCCCCACCTCTCCCGCGTGCTGCCTCCCGCCCGTCCCCCACTCCCTTTGCCACCTACCTCTTCGCCTCATCTGCCATCGCCACCTGCCAAATCCGTTGGAGTGCCGGACCACCGCCGGCTCAGCTCCCATATCGTCAGGCCTAATGGTGCTCATCCGTGCATGGGTCGTGCTTGGCTAGGCATGGTACTTTTCGTGACGTGCATGCCACGTCGTCCCACCATACCGCGGTGCCGCTCCAAACACGGCATGCCATGCCGATTAGCACGGCTCATTTATTCGTGAGTTGTATCGTGTCTAACTTGAATTAATAGTACCGTGCTTTGAATTGACATGGTTGATCAGTCTATTTGGAGAGCTCAGTTGCGAGCATATGTGTCATGGGGCATGCTTGCTGCAGTATTCTCGTAAAAATAGAATCACTTTAAAAATAATTAAAAAAAAAAAGAAAGATGCTACCGTGAGGCATGATTCCGGCGGTGTCAGTACCACCCAACCCAACCGCAACCGCAGCACTTCCAGTTTGAGGCCCTCCCAACCCCGATCTGCAGCCGCGCGACCTCTCTTCCCGATCGCCGGCAGCCCGAAGTGCCTCCGACCTCAGGCCTACCTAGCAGATCTCAAGCGAGCGAGGGAGCACGGTAGAACAATTGGAGGGAGGCACCAGGTGTTGGTTCAGGTATGCGACGAGCCCCCAATCCCACCCCACCCCACTGTTTCGTTTCGTTTCGTTTCCTCACAAATCATACTAGAACAAGTAGGAGGCGTACTGGTTTGGTTCCGCTCAAAAGGCTCAATTAAGGCCCAAGATTTAATTTTGATGCTCCTCCTGCACTGCAACCTGCGATTAAGCTTCGCCCTCGTATCGATGTGCTAGCTCAGTACATCGTAATTGTCTCAGAGCTAAGGCTTCAAGAACAGCAACGCTAGGAGGAGCATGGATAAGGAGGAGCCCGGCGCCAATGAGAATAAGCATGCGTCGGTGAGCGTCAGCAATGTGGACGAGGACGATGGCACGGACGCCAACGATGTGGAGGACGAGGATGACGACCATGGGAAGCACACCATGGTGCTTGGCCCTCAGGTTCCCCTCAAGGACCACCTCGAGCTCGACAAGGTACTATTAACATACTCTTTCTTTATTTATAACCATGATATGGCACCTTCAACATCTAAGTGTAGGGTATCATGGATTTTCTTCCCATAGGATGATGTCAGCCTCAGAAGGTGGAAGGAGCAGCTCCTTGGAGATGTTGACACCACTAAGCTTGGAGGTACATATATGTTAATCACTAATGCTCCTGCTTGTGTTTGAATGTCAAAAACAAGCATTGAATGGGCACGCTAGAGCACATAAGTTGAGCATTTTATTTCTTTTAACAAATTAGATGTGATTTTGTTAAAATTTCTATTCAGTTAGAATAGATAAAGTGAAACATGGCCTAGAAAGTGCAGTCAAACCAAGTTTCCAGATGCTTAGACTGATTGTTCCTTTCATATATTCAGAGACTGCAGAACCAGAGGTGACCATATTGAACTTGACCATCGTGACACCGGGTCGGCCTGATCTGGTTCTGCCGATCCCATTCGTGCCGGATGACAAAGGGTACGCATTTGCACTCAAGGACGGGAGCACCTACAGCTTCCGTTTCTCCTTTACCATCTCCAACAACATTGTGTCCGGTCTCAAGTATACACATACCATCTGGAAGACTGGAGTAAGAGGTGATTCATAATTAATCATATCTATGGATTGTTATGTCCTCTTTGTTGGTTATGCTCTGAAGCTGCCCTAAATGAGAATGAATGGATTTTTGTTTGAAACAAGTTTAGTGAGATGATGGGCTGAGTCGAAAATAGCTCTATGCAATCCTTGTTTTGATCTGAATCTGCTTTACGATTTTAGTGGTCATTTATATAAAGCACCATGGCACTACATCTTTGATCAATTAATTTGCACTATATATGATTGGCTTCGAGGCATGTAGTCTTAATCACCATTTTCCACTTTTCTCAATGAGATAATATATCTTAGTAATTCTTATCTGAACCATAAAGTCATGTATTCCTGCTATTACGTTTCATCAAAGATCTTTTTCCTCACTCAATAAATGTGCTGTCAATTCAAGATCTTATGAGAGAGTGATTATTTCATGATGCGGAATGAATCAACTGATTTTAAGGCAATCTTATGTTGTGCGTAGCAGCATGGTTCATGATTCTCAGTGGAAAAAAGGTGTGCATATTATGCTGAATGTGCAATTTTCGATTGCTGTTTATTGAGTTCAATTAATCGTGCAATGATCTATTGAGATCAAGATCATAGTCATGTAGTACAGGAGTAGTATTTGCCACTCAATTTGCCCCCTCTTATCTGTTCTCTCTAAATAGTTGAGTCCCTATTCCTTTTTGCAGTGGAAAATCAGAAGGTGATGCTTGGGACCTTCAGTCCTCGGCAGGAGCCTTACATTTACGAGGCTGAAGAAGATAACACCCCAAGCGGTATGTTTGCAAGGGGTCCGTATGCTGCTAAATTAAAGGTAAGGCCATGTTCAAACATAAACTTATACAAATTTCGAAATAGTCATGATGAGATCAAAACAAGAGCTGAATCAATGAATATGGTCTGGCCTAGTCCTAGCACCGTAATAATAGCTATTTCAGTCAATCTTATATAAGTCATCTGCGCAAGTGTCCTAGCTCACTTCTGTAATGCATTTGTGTGAATTTTGTTTCCAGTTTGTGGACGATGATGGGAAAGTCTACTTGGACATGAGCTATTGCTTTGAGATTAGGAAGGATTGGCCAGCCTAACAGTAACATGTTTAGGTTATAGGTAAGGACACGCATGTGTGCTCATGATGCTTCTTGAACAACCTGAACAGCCTTTGCTTTGAATTTGTCTATTTGCCTTTGTCTCCGCCTTTATTTGTTATGGTTGTTCCTTCCAAAATCATTGGCATCTCTGTGGGGATAATTCAATTTGGAGGTTTATGTACTGAACTATGTGTCTATCTGAACAGACTAAAGCGAGCTGTTGCTTCTTTTCTAAAATTTTCTATCTGCATTTTAGTTGTCTCTTAATTAATTAACAAGGTCATTGAGAATATGATCTGTTTTGTTTTCAGTTCTAGAGGTGATTGAATTGAAAAGTTTTTTCCCTCTGGAGAGACTTCGATTGTATAGTTTGGTTCTGTTACTGTTAGGTCATTTATACATAGGTGGGAATTGGTTATCTTTGTTACTCGTATATCTTGCTAGGCGGGCAGTCGGATATCCTAACGATATTGCTTGCTAATGCTGCGCCATTCACTCAACCACCGATCACTGATTGGATTGAATTGAAGTAGAGGCACACAGCTACTCAAGTAATAAGTGAGCACGCGGGAGTGAGCAGAAACCAAACATAGGAGCAGTCGGAGGGTCAAGAGCACTCGTGAAGTACTAGTCGGGTAAATAGTAGTACAACATTACATTACAATATGGCAATTACTTCGGTTATACATAAGAAGCCCAAGGAATTGAGCATGCAGATCATGCTATATGTATATTGCTAGCTCTGCATGAAAACCCCAAACTGAAGGAAGACTCCTTTTCGATCTTGATCGCACCAGATGAGCACTTTGCTTTGTGGTTGCATCTCTGTCCATCCTTGTGTTGGTAACCACCGCCGCCGCTGCCGCATCTTGCTCATCATGAGCAGCAGCAGCATGTATCTTAGGGTGCCTTTGGTTGAGCTTTTAGGAGCTACTTTTGCTTCCAAAAAACCAAAAGTCAACCAAAGAGGTGGAAACCAAAAGCTGCTTTTTCAGAAGCAGCTACTTTTGGGTAGTACAGTTTTGAAAGCACTTTGGACCCTGCTTTTGGCTTTCTGCTTTTTGAAATGGTGAAAATAGAGAGATGTTTCACAGTTGTTTCAAGGAAAATAGAGATAGGAGGTAAGTTTTATATTTGTTTGAACCAAACAGTTTACAGCTTTTCCACAGCTCATAACCTACAGCAGCTTTTCCACAGCTCACAGCAGCTTTTTCAGAAGTCACAGCTCAACCAAACACACCCTTGATGAGCCTAGAGGAGTCATTCTGTTCACGAGCGAAGGCATTGGGCATGGGCATGGCCCTTGTAGCGGTAGTAGCGGGAGCAGACGAGAAAGTAGAAGAGGTTGAGGAGCCCCATGATGGCAATGACGTAAAAGTAGTAGTCCACCTTAGCATCGTTTATGTCGTCACTTAGCCAGCGGGAGCCGGTGAGCTTTTTGGTGATGCTGACGAGGGCGGTGCTGAGGTAGCTGGAGCCGCCCAGGCTGCAGAAGAAGAGGGAGCCCGCCAGCGTCTGCATGTGCTCCGGGAACTGCTTGTTGTAGAACTCGATCTGCCCCACCGCGTTGAAGGCCTCGGCGACGCCCATCAGCGCCAGCTGCGGCGCGAGCCACATCACCGACATGGGCGACACCCCTCCGTGGGCCAGCGCCGAGCTCCTCCTCCTGTGCTCCACGAGCCCCGCCACCACCATCGACACGGGGGCGATCACTAGCCCTATTCCCTGCCTCTGCAGCAGCGTGATGCCGCTCTCCACCCCGGTGAGCCTGCGCGCCGCAGGCACGAGGAGGCCGTCGTAGACGGGGATGAAGAGGGTGAGGGCGAGGAAGGAGATGGAGAGGATGGAGCCCGGGGGGATCTCGAAGCGCGGCCCGAGGTGGCGGTCCATGGTCATGGTCTGCAGGATGACGAAGGTGAACTGCTGCGCCAGCGCCACGAAGCACAGCACGCCCGAGACCCATATGGGCACGATGCGGATCAGGCACTTGACCTCCTCGATCTGCTGGACGCTGCACGGGCCATCGTTGCTCTTGCTCTTGCTCATCTTGTCCTCCTCCGGCTCCCATACGCTGACGACGATGGCAGCCTTGTTAAGGAAGGCGAACTGGGAGGTGAGCGGCAGCCTGAAGACGCGGTTGCTCTTGGTGGGCGGATTGTAGTAGAGCCGATGGTCATCAGGAAGCTCGAGGCGCCTGTTCCTGAAGGCCGCCACCAAGACCCTGGCGATGCCGGAGAAGACGCTGCCCTCCGGCGGCACGTGCACGTAGAGGCTGGCACCGGCGAAGAACAGGGCGATGGAGAGCAGCATGAGTGCGGTGGGGATGGCGAAGCCGACGGCCCAGCTGACGTTGTTCTGGATGTAGACGAGGACGATCATGGAGAAGACGAGCGCGGCGGAGGTGGTGCCGTAGTACCAGTTGAAGTAACTGTTGAGGCCGCGGAGGCTGTCCTCGTCGGTCTGGTCGAACTGGTCCACGCCGAAGGGCAGGCTGCACGGGCGGATGGCCCCGGCGCCGATCGTCAGGAGGCCCAGGGACAGGTACAGCACGCCCTGCTGCGCCGGCGACAGCGCTGCCCCTGCAGGCCGCAGCGCCGGAGCCGACGCGGACAGGGTCATACCCAGCAGGCCCTGCATGCATGCGCATACAAGCATCCGAGGAATATCCAAGAAGAAGAAGAAGAAGAAGAATTGATGGGCGTACGGTACGTACGAGCAGCGTTGCGAATGATCCGTAAGCGAGGGTGCGGAACCTGCCGAGGTAGGCGTCGGAGACGAAGGCGCCGAGTAGCGGCGCGAAGTTGGTGCTGCCGAAGAAGATGTTGGTGATGTTGGTGGCCTGCAGCTGCCCGACCTTGAAGCGGCGCACCAGATACACCGTCAGGTTCGCCGCCACGCCGAACGAGGCCGCCTTCTCGAATGTCTCGTTGCCTGCCCGCCCGCCGGCGATCAGCATCAAGCTATGATCGATTAGAGGTTCATACAAGGCCAGCAACCAACCATGCAACATACCTACCTATGATGAAGGGCATGCACCTCCATCCGTGGGCCTTCTTGTTGCCCCTTTTGGCTGCAGCCACACCAATGATCTCTTCCTCGCTGCTGCCTCCAACCATCGATCTTAATTTCTTGCTGGTAACCGGCCTGCAGCCTGTAAATTATTCGACACACACATGCATATATACTCTCCAACCACCGAGTGGCCTGCCGCCAGACAGTGATCTCCTCTAGAATTTTTAGCAGATTTGACACTGTGGATCACGATATTTACAAAAGTAGCAGTATACGTATCTTATTTGCAGAAATATTATTTTTGCCGTCCGGTGAGCGGGTGGCAGTGCCGGCGAGGCAACGCGTGGGGAGGCCGCCGGCGACAGGCGCCTGCTACCCTGCCAGAAGATGGCAGGCAACCTGTCGCCTGGTGAGGAGACTGCAAGTAAAGATGGCAATGGGTACCCATAACCCGAAACCCGATGGGTAATTACCCCATTAGGGTACATATATGGATTAAAATGTCTACCCATGGGTCTACTAATGGAAAAAAATAGGACCCAATGGGTACGCGGGTGTGGGTATGGTTTGACACTACCCATACCCATTACCCAATGGATACCCGAGTATTTATGGGCCATCTATTTGTAGCCCAGCCCACACAACAAATAATTATATTTGGCCCAGCCCAATAGATGTAAACTAAAACCCTAACCCTATTCCCCAGACGGCCGCCAGACCCCAATTCCCCATTTCACAGCCTCCAAGCCGTTCGGGGCTTCGGGCGCCCTCCAAGCCGCCGCCGCCCTCCAAGCCGTTCGGCGCCGCTGCCCCCCTCGCCGTTCGGCGCCGCTGCCCCCCTCGCCGTTCGACGCCGCCGCCCTCCAAACCATCCTCGCCACCCTCTGCCAAGCTGCTGCCGTCACCCATCTGCCAAGCCGCCGTCGCCCATCTGCCAAGCCGCCGACGCCCATGGCACACGTTATCCTACCTTGAGGAGGATTGCAAGAGATATTTTTGCCATTCTAGTGAGTACAGTTGCTTCAGAGTCTGCTTTCAGCACTAGTGGAAGAGTTCTTAGTCCGCATCGTAGTAGGCTCACTTCTCAGTTGCTTGAGGCTTTGATGTAGGTGATTTGATCCTTAATCTTGTATATCATGTCTCGGGTATGGGTCACCCGTCGGGTTTATTTCACCCGCGCGGGTATGGGTTTGGGGGAAATGTTGTACCCGCTTGTGTTATTGGGTCCTCCAGCGGGGATGTTTTTGCTTAATGGAGGTGGGTTTGGGGTGGTGAAACCCAATGGGTATAGACCCATTGCCATCTTTAACTGCAAGTGATTAAGCCGGCTTAATTATCTGCCCTAAATTTTTTATTTAGTAATTATTTGAATTTTTAAATATATCAAATAAGCTCAAAAAATTACAAAAATTTATGTACAACCTTCTGACATAATGTAGTTGACAATGTAATTTTTGGATAATTTTATCCATTATGAATGTTGCTCAAAAATTCATACAATTTTGATATTTGTATGAGTTTTTATATATAGCAAACGAGCTCCAAAAATTATAAAATTTTATATGAAGCCTCCCGACATAGTCATAGTTATTGTGTAATTTTTTAGGAATTTTATGTGATCCAAATTTATCATGTTTATTTGGGTTAATTTAATCATGAATTTAATGATGCTCAAGCATCTTTTCAAGCGGCTGACCTCTGTGCTTCGCGCATATGTCGGCCCCATCGTTCTATATTTTCTTTCCTGCTATGTTCTTCTCACAATTGTCACTCTGTGTGTCATGCCCCTCGCGCGCTCCGTCGTCCGCACTAATGCCGTTATGTCTGTGTCGTCCCCCTCGCTCGCTCCCTCATTTGCACATTTATCAATGTTACCATGCCGTCCCCCTCACCTGAAGTGCTGCTCGTGACAATGGGTCCTCAATCTACGGGGTGAGTGCACCGGGTTCATTTTTCACTTGGCTATAAATATGAACCTCTCGCAATTCGTCATTACTCATCTCAATCGCTCATCGTAGAAGATCATTCTCGTGGTCGTCACTCAAAATTAGGAGTGTGTAGCTAATTATTTTGAGAAGCCAGTGCATAGCTCATTAAGGATGCGGCAGTGCTAATTGCTTTTCCCGAAAGACATGTAATTTTTTATGGCATGCTTTCGACGTTATTCCTGTAGTCCTAGTCATAATTACTATTATTTAATTAGTCATAATTAGTGTAGTTTGTATAATGAAGTAAGTTTTACTGTTATTATTAATGTTCGTACTAATATTTGGTCTGTCCTATGCATTGTAAGGTATGGCTTTACCGGAGCTTCTTGAATAGTTGTATGATAAGAAACACCGTTGCCACTCATAGATGACGGATGACTAGGGGTAGGAAACGGTAACGGATAATCAATTTTATCCTATATTCGTATTCGAGAAAACGCGAATGTGGTAAGCAAAACCTGTATTAAAAAATGTTCGCATTCGTATTCGACAATATTCGTATCCGTATTTGAGAATGTTCGTATTCATATTCGTATTTGAGACTATTCGATTCGTATTTGATCCATTTCCTATGTTGATCGATTGGCCCAACGGCATTCGTATTTGTATTCGATCGAATTAAGTTGTTACAGAAGTTATATGAGGATATTCATATTCGACTGAATTAAGTACTTATCTGATTCGAATTCGTATTTGAGAATAGTCGAATTCATATTCGTATTCATTTTAAAAATATGGATTCATATTCGTATTTGAGACAATTCGATCGTATCTGATCCATTTTTGTCCCTACGGGTGACGCGGCTAGCGATTTGCCCTTCAAGCTGGAGGGATCCATGGGCGCTAGACGAGCGCTACGTCCTAACCCTGCGAGCCACAGGCTTGTTGCCCTTTGCAAGGCTAGTCTCCAGAGGACACGAGTTCACCATCGACAGTAGCCTGTTTGAGGCATTGGTGGATAGGTGGAGGCTCGAGACACACACATTCCAGTAAAGCTTGCGTCCAAAACGACTTTCCGGAGGGAATTAGGCCCTGTTTGGATCCCTCCATCTAAAGTTTAGTCACTAAAGTTTAGATCTAAATTCTCCAAACAGGTGGTCTAAAGTTAGATCTAAACTTTAGTTAACCCCTAAAAAACACTTTAGACCATTAGTCCACCAAAGTGAACTAAAGTGGTCTAAAGTTTTGGGTTCTTAGGCACAAAGACGTGTTTGCCCATGCATGTTGGTCTCTCACCTCCCATTTAATGGCTGACGCACGAAACGAGGAGAGGTAGTATGGTCTTTTTGAAACTTTAGTCCTATCCATTAGTACAGGATCCAAACAGGACCTTCGACTAAAGTTTAGTGGCTAAAGTTTAGCCAACTAAAGTTTAGTCCAAAACTTTAGACAACTAAACTTTAGACTATGGGATCCAAACAGGGCCTTAATCCTGTTGTCCAAAGAATCTTGCTTTTCTCACATACATGTACGCATGCATACGGAGAGTTCGCACCATATTTATGATGCGTACGTACCAGGCCCGGCCCTGAGGGGGGGCGAGCGGGGCGGCCGCACCGGACCCCCAAAATTCAGGGGCCCCTAATCCCCCATATACATAGTATATATACTATGTATACTATCCGTCTTCCGAATTCCCGGCCGGGCCGACTTCTCGTCTTCGGTCTTCTTTCTGAAATCTGACTTTCCGACTTCTTAGTTCTTCCGTGATTCCGTCTAGCCATCTAGGGCACGCCGCACGCCGCGGAGGGTGGCCGTCTCTCTCTCCGCCGCGACAGGCGAGCCGACACCGCGACAGGCGAGGCGAGCCAAGCGGAGCGAGCGATCAGCCGCGGAATTCCCAAACCAGCAGGTCCACATCTACATCACTTTGTCATTGCTTCTTGTAGTTTGCATATTAGGAATTTTTTAATCAATAATTAGTGCTTTGTAGTTACTAATTATACTATTGTTCTTTAAATTTTCAGTACCATGTCATCTAGAAAATATGCATCCGGCAGTGAAAAAAGAAAAAGAGGAAACGAATAGATGAGTTGATAGAATCACAGAGAGGATCCATCAACAAATTTTCTAAAAGTAATATGAGCAGTTCAAGAAACCCTGATGAATTGGCGATAGTTGTTGTGGAGGAAGATGCTAATGTGAATCTAGAAGATGAGGGCCCCTATTTCTAGTTTCGCCCCGGACCCCTAAAATCCCAGGACCGGCCCTAGTACGTACCCTATTCAACATGCTGCGACTGCGAGCCAGTTAATCCTACTACTGTATGGACAGGACAAGCAGACAAACTGACTGAGAGACAGCGGAGCCATCCAAGAGATGCTAGCGGACCTGTTCTTTTCCTCCAAAACTGACGGTTTTTAGTTTTTGTTATAATACCTAACTTTTAAACGGAGTATTTTCTCAAGACGAGGTCTACAACTTAAACGATATACACGTTTAAAGCCCAACATCTGTACCAATTAAAATCACAAGTGAGTATCTCTCTCCGTAATATATACCGTAAACAGGCAAAATTCAAAAATTTCAGCCAAAAGCCATAAGCCACAGCCATTGCCAAACATGCCCGCTAATTAAAGCAAGGCAATCATGCATCTACACTGTACATTTATAATTAAATCCACAAATGTTTGACCGACATACATCCTAAAACGAATTACATTTAGAATTATAATATACATGCTACATAAGTACCTACATATACGGGACGGAGACACATCTTGAACATCATAGGCTTCAGCTTGCGGTGTAAAAAAATATCTAATATATAGTATGGTTAAATTCAATCTAGTCTAGATAATATTTTTATGTTCCAACCCAGATAATCTAGATCATTCACCACTGAACCCGGAGCGTAACTAATTTCTGACACCGCCACTACACATACACGTATACATAGGAAGGAGTATTACGCAAGTGATATATGCAAGCGGAAGAAGTAGCATGCATATGATGTGGATCGATCATGCGCATGCGCGCGTGGATCGATCGGCCGGGTCAACATACTTACATACAGTGAAAATAGTGCATCTTTACTAAAATAGTGTAAATGACATCTTTCGTGAAAATAGTGCAAGTTTTACTAAAAGTGATCGTACAACTTTTCAAATTCTCAAAAAATGACAGCCGTAGATAAATACATGATCTACCTTTATACAAATTTTTAAGAGCAAAATTAATCACGTTTGTAAGATACCAAAAAAAAAGACAAATACAATATGTAACAGCGTCTATCACTGTTCAACATTGTTGCTTGTTGTATGTTGTATTTATCTTTTTTTATATATCTCATAAATAGGATTGAGTTTGCTCTTGAAATTTTGCATGGATAAAGACAACATACTTACATACAACTGACATTGTTTAGAGAAATTTTGAAAACTTGTACATTTGATTTTAGTGAAATTTACACTATTTTCACATAAGATGTTATTTTTACCTTATCTCCTCGATAGATAGATAAAGACAGGACTCCACTAGCTAGTACATACATATAGGCACAGTAGCTAGCAATTGATTAAGGCTGAATTCTTTTTCACTTCACTCGTGACTTATAGTTTATGCTACAATAACTAGTTTTTAAATGGTGTATTTTCAAGAAGATGTCAACATGAGGATTGTAGTAAAAAAATGTATTGAGTTCAGCTGTATTAGCCAAAATTATATATGACTATTTTCTCTACGTAGTGCCTCTTACGAATAGCTAGAATTCGAAAATTAAAGTTATAAACCACAGGCCAAAAGAACCTAAATTGAGTAAGCTAGGACTTGCAGCCTTTTTCCGTACTCCCAGAGGACATACTCACAACTTCCAATATACAACTTAAACGAACGTGTTTTACCTCTTTATTATTTTTGATATATTTAAATACTAATTCTAAGATACTCTAACGTGACATAATTAAAAACACATGCTTTTGTGGTATCTAGCCACGTAGTTGCGCCAGAAATTCGGCTAGTTTAGATACTCAAACATATATTAATAGTAAATGTTTCAAAACCATGACCACATAGATCTGAATGGACTTATAATGCATAACTTATATTGCAGAACGGAGAATATATAGGAGTTGTCGGTTGCTTAGATTAATTTATGGTCATCGTGTTAGTGATATGCTCTAAAGACAATCATAGAGATGATTGTATTACTTATATGTTTTATGATCTTTTGAATAATATATTATTTTGTACCTTGAATAAAAGTCTTTCGTATTAATCAATAAGTATATGACTTGTTCGTGGAACTCTTTATTTATGTTTTGATGTTATTCTAAATTATCCTTAATCTTATATCGTTATGTGGGACAATTATGATTTACAGATCAGCACACATATTGATTAATGATCATGTTTTACGGATCTTGGATATGGGATATCAAATCAATAATATGGACACATGTTAGAGAACATGATGTTGGATTGACCAACCATGAGACACTGCGAGAATTGTTATATTCTCAAGTGTCATTAATTGGTATCATACATAGTATATGTAGGATCTTTAGATTTGAGGTTGTCATTGTTTTCTACATGTGTAATAGTTTACTTAGGGGTTACTAAACAATACTCTGTGACTGTGTGGTCATAAAAGTAGCTTTCGGGTTTACTGTAAAACATGTAGAGAAATATGAGCGATTAACATGAAATTTACCTCTCCTATATAACAGGAGAGATATCTCTGAACCCCTTGATGTGGTTGGATTAAAGAAATGCATGGCCATGCCGAATATGGTTAAGGAATCAATCACAACTGAGTAATCCACTATAAATTCGAGTTAAGAATCGAGCTATCATAGGATGTCACGTTTCTCGTCTTGAATTCGATCTGATACCATAAGGCAAAGGGATCAGTATATAAGCATTATATAGGTTCATCCGATATGATCTTTATGTATGTTTGAGAGTCGTTATGTTCTGCTAAGGAGCGCTACCGACTTATGAACCGGAAAGGAGTTTTCGGCCTATGGCCAAATATACATGAACCTACAATGTCACACACTTAATGGGCTGGAATGATAAGTGTTCGGATGATAGTTTCTGAGTGGGATACGATCTCTGCTCGTATCGGCTAAGGATCGATTGGAGACTATATAAGACGAGGTGCGGGGGCTGAGGGAGGCATCCTGAAACACACCCGTCGAAACCCTAGCTGCCACCTCTCATATTCCTTGCCGTATGCACTAGTGCTAGCACGCGGACGCACGGTGCTCCATCCTTGGACGTGTGAATCTCGGTAGAGGCGCTGATCAAGATGATCGTGAGGAGATTGTTGGCCAGAGGATAATCGACTACTACCACTATACTGACGCGCTCTTCGTTGAATCGGTTGCTTTAACTTTACTTTCGCTGCACTATGTATCCAGCTGTAACGATCTATGATCTTTTACTTATATGACTTTTTGATTTACGCGATAGAAAATCCTAATATGCGCTAGTTGTGTCTCAACATATGTTCGTCTGACCTTAGGTCAGCTCGTATCTCCCGATTGCGCGCGTGCGTACGTGTGGATTCTGTTGGTCGATCGATGGATCTTCCACTTAGTTCATCGTATACACTGGAAATGCACATACAGCATTCGCACGCGCGCGCGGTCCTAATTGTAACGCCCGTTTCGTGGGCGTCTGGACGGACACGACATTCATAGCGTTCACGCATGAGCGATTATGGAGTGTCGCGCAAAAGTATACCATTGCATGCCTACAACAAAAGTTCAGCATATATTTCACATACGGATTAACATCCATTTTCAACGGTGGGCGTGCAAGCCCAAAGTATAATTACATTACAGAAGCTCCAAGATCCGCTTGAGCGCGGCCAAGACCTAAAGCCACGGATCCTCGTCGAAGAAGCGACCTTCCGGGACTTCCTCAACAGGGAGGCAAACACCTTCGTCTTGATCCTCTAAAGAAGGGCAAAAGCAAGCCGTGAGCCAATCAACCGGCTCAGCAAGTCCCAAAGGGACCCTAACTTATTACATGCACGGAACATCAAAGGAAGGGAGTATACTTGGTTTATTAATTTGAGTGGATGCAGTTTTATTTGCAAGCATTTTTAGAAGACGGACCCAAAACTACTCAAGAACTCAGGGGTTTTTCATGAAGAGTTCATTAACCAACGAGTCAAGTTTAAACATGTACAAAACTACTTAAGCTTTGCTACTGGAATCACCCAAGTGACACAGCTCCAATAACCGGGAGCACGGCGTATTCGAATACCATTTATTAGACTCTGCGAGTTTGCTCGACTTTACCCACACGATCCCTTAACTCCGCGACGAGTTAAGAAAGCGGTCGTTTCAACGCTCAACTCTTTATATAGGCTCTACAGGTAGAATTCACTCAGTGCGGCTCGCTCACACACACACACACAAGAAAAAGCGGTGCCGCTTCGAGTGAACTCTACCGTTGTTAGGCACCCAATCACGGCTGCCTAACCTTTGTTACCCAAACACCTTCTCCACAACGCTGTAGAGTTTCAATCGAGTTGGCGACTACTAAACCGGTGTTGACAAGTCAACTCCCGTGGTTGGCGGTCACCATGTCAATTGCTCGGCGTAAGGGTCTAGTCCTTATATTTTTCCCGAGTCCGCAACCCGGCCAGTCCGCAACACGCAACCCGGGGTAAGAGGCGGCGAAAAATCTCATGGCGCACCACGACCCCCTTACCCTATCTTACAAGTCGACATACTCCGCCCTAGGGCACGGCATCCCATACTACCCGCCCTAGAGCGGGTTTTCCAAATTCTATTGGCCCGACCACAACCTTATTAGAATAAGACTTTGCACGATAATAATAACTTACAAATATCTAGAATAACAGATAATTAATTCTAGGGTTACAAAGGCATGGCTACGAGTTTAACATGGCATTTATCGGTGGTAGGGTTAACTATATAACATGTCATTCTAAACATTTTATTTTATTTTGAACTAACATTTGAGAACTAGCTCAATGCAAATAGCGTAATAACATAATTAAATAACATGGGTTGCAACATGATCAAAGGATTTGGGACTTGCCGTCAATCCAGAATGATTTCGCTAGCTCGAGCGAAGAACCTCCGGCTCCTGTGATCTGCACTTGAACTTCCGGAGACTCCGACACTAGCGCAAACACACAAAATAATTAAATCCAGCTTGAGCCTAATCAAGCGAGGAAAAATAAACTATTTAAAAAGGAGTAAAAAGCATAAATCCTTCAAATGGGGAATTTTAGGAATTTATCTGGGATGATTTTGGTGGAAGGGAGGTCACAAATGGGTCAAGAATACTATTTGGAGCAAAGTGGTGAAATTTGGGGATTTTTGGGATTTTCTGTGATTTTCTAGGATTTATTTGGATTTTCTGGGATTTTGGAAATTCATAAATCGGGGATATTCGGGATGAACAGTAACTGGCCCGGCCGCTTGCTACAGTGCGGCCCGGGAGAGAAAACGGCCCGCTCGGCCGTTCAAACCGCGCGGCCCACGGGAGAGCGCGCGCGCGGCGACGCAGGCCGGGAGGCCACGGCCCAACCCAGCGCGCGCCCACCCAATTGGGATGGCGGACGCGTGGCCCGCGCGGACGGCGGGATGCGGGAGGCGCGAATCCAGTGCAGGCGGATCGGACGGAGGAAGCGGTGCTGATGAAGATCCGGCGGCTGCGGCGAATTCCATCCGATAGCTTACGTTAAGCGGCAGCGAGGCGAGGCAGGCGGATGAGATGGGGCCATGTCGCGGCGAGGAGTCGTCTTCCTCCTCTCGCTGCTCTGATGCTCCGGCGGTGGTTCTGGTGGCGATGGCGGGCCGGGCGTTAGGGAGCTCGCCGCGTAACGGAAGGTGCCAATGGGAGAGCCCACTACGGTGAGTCCATTTTGGGGCATTGGAGGTGAGAGCCCACGAGAGAGCGGGAGGCGGATGGGGAGGTTTCGGCTCTCCGGCGGTGGAGGGTCACCGGAGCCGGTAGGGGTCGAATCGGCGGTGGTTTCACGGTCTCGGAGACTCGAGGCTCACATTAGTGGCGGCGGGGTTAGCTGAGGAGCGTCGAGGAGGGCTGGCCACGGGCGCACGGTAGGGGCGGCGGTGAGCTTCGGCGGCGGCACTCCACAGGGCTCCACCTGGCCAAACAAGGGTACCAAAGAGGTTAGGAAGTAGTGAGAAGCTCAGGTGGAATTGTCGGAAATGGAGGAGGAGGAGGAGATCCACTCTGCGGTGTCACCGCGCGAGGCGATGGCGGCGGCGAGGCGACGGGAATCAATCGGTAGCAGGGAGGTGCAGGGAGTGGTGGGAGGCGGATGGAAGTGTTGGGAAGCTTGGAGAGCAAAGGAGAGGAGGAGCGGTGAGGCGGTTTTATACTCGTAGGGAGTTGGAGCCGTAGCGGAGAAGGAAGGCGATGGCGCTGGGTCAACGAGGAGGATGGGAGTTGCTCGGGCGTCTCCTCGCGCGAGAGATGACGTCGGCTCTGCACTGGCGATGGCGGCAGCGGGGCGAGTGGAGGCTGCGGTCACGGGCGATGGCGTCGCGCGAGAAGGAGGCGTGGCGGCGCGGGTGGGCGAGGCGAGGCGGGCGGCGTGGCGCGCGGATAGCCCTCCTCCCAACCCGGGCTGCCGGGGGCGAGGCGCGAGGAAGGGCCGGCGGCGGCGGGCAGCGCGGCGCGCGCGCCGCGCCTGCAGCGTCTTGTGAGGAGGCGGAGAGGCTGGGCGCCAGCCAGCTAAGCAGGCGCGCGCGCGAGAGAGAAAGCGAAGAGGAGGCGGGCGCCAACGGAGGAGAAAGCGGAAAGGCGAGAAAGGAAAGCGCGTTCGACGAAACTTTCCCGAAAAGGAAAGTTTTGAAAATTCACTCAAAAACCCAGCAAAAATCAAGGAAAATTTTGGTTTGAAAATTTTGGGGTTTTTCACTAATTGTCACACATATCTTTTATGACTGTACTGTGAATCAACAGTACTTTCCGTGACCACTGATCCTCAGGTCAACTCACTATCCGAGTACGCACTAGTACATTCTGATTCCATTGACTTGTAGGTATCATGGGCTCGATAGTTTGGGCTGTGCATCCTTCTTTTAGGTGGCTGTCGATGATTTTTTTTATTATAGTTAATAATTTTTATTTATATTTTTTCAAATAGTAATGGACATTAGAGACGTTGATAAAGATGACGTACATGATTTTTAATTTAGAATGCCGTACCGTTTCATTTGTCCGGCTTCCAGAAAAGCTTTAATAAAAAGCAAAAAAAAAAGAACATGGATGGGTTCGGTGTGACTTCCAACTTTGGCTTATCACTTATGCTATAGTAACTAACTTTTAAACGGTGTGTTTTTCAATTCAGTATCTTTACTTGCATGTATAAATATTTTTCACTTGATACACATTTGGTATTACGTTTGATGATATGTATCTTTCTTTTTTAGATTCTGTTGTAACGTATGGCCGTCAGCCAGATTAGTAGGTTAGTATGTAATTGTTAAAGGGGTAGGCTGGTGGGTGGGCTTCCTATCTGGGCTAGCCCAGGCAGTGCCCCTGGAGCCGAAAACGGCGGCCCAGGAACCGAGCAACGGCGGGGATGATCAGATCATCGGACGGCCCTGAGCCCTTTAAAAGGCCACCGCAGCCAGCTCTTAAACCCTAGCAGGCACGAGGCAGTACTCCTCCTCCCAGCAACCAGAGCTAGGGTTCTTCTCTCCGCCGCCGATGGAGTTCTGGGGTACCCTCTCCCTCTCGCTTCGAATCCCCCGTCCTCCCCCCTTGGCATGTGCGCATCGCATGGCAAGGGGAAATTTGACGGCCGATTTCATCTGATTTTGTTTTCGGTGTTCCAATATTTTTCGCCTACTCCAGTACAATAGTCGGTAGCTCTTATCTATTTTAGGGTTTAAGGAGCATGCCATGGTTAATGTTGCTCCGCCGCATGCCCGCATCGGATGATTACCGCCTGTGTCTGCGTGCTCTCTAGTATACTGTTTTACGCATCCATCGATGCATCTGTCTACCCTAAAAATTAATCTGCATCCTTCTTGTATTAAGAGATGTTTTATTGAACCCAATAGGGGGTGAATTACTGAAAATACTGAATGTATGGAGTCACTAGTTGCTGTACTAGCACGAATGGCATTGCATACATGAAGCCCCCCTATTCTATTCTATTCTATTCCCCATTCAACTTTCTTTGCTGCTCGCTTGCCTGTCTGTCTGTATCGTTTGTTTTTCTGTGTTGTGTAGCGATCAACTTGTAGCCACAATCTATATTTAGCTGTCGTACTTCATAGCTATGCTTCTGTATGTGCTCTTCTCCTCGTTGATGTTACATACATATTTTGGCAATTTGTAGCCATAATTGCTCAGGACACAGCACAAAGGCACTTAAGTAGTCCGTTTGATCTGCTTAGTGTACGGAAGCTCATTACATTCTGTAAAGTCAAATGTTATCAAAGATTGTTTTTCTTTTGTACTTGTTATTTTGCAAAGCGAAGTTAGATTCCGTAACCGAACTTCCGCTGATCGATAAAAGTTGTGCAGGTCTCGAAGTCAAGCCTGGACAGACTGTTAAGTATGAGCCTGAAGATGAGCACATTTTGCACCTTTCTCAGGTCTGGATTATGCCCATCCTTCTTTTCTTCTCTCAACCCTTTTAGTTAGAAATTATGTGCCTGTAGTTCTGCCTTCTGTTATGTGTTCTTTTCTATGGTCATTGAGCAGTTCCTTTTTTGTGTTGTTCAACAACTGTTTGGTAGGCTGCTCTTGGGGAATCGAAGAAAGGAAGTGACAGTGTGGTGATGTATGTTAAAGTTGATGATCTGAAGCTAGCCATTGGAACCCTCTCAGCTGAGAGGTTCCCTCAAATCCAATTTGATTTGGTCTTCGATAAAGAGTTTGAAATATCACACACTTCAAAGGCTGCCAGTGTGTTCTTGTCTGGTTACAAGGTTTACCAGCCAGCTGAGGGCGATGAATATCCTTTATAATGATTGGCCAAGTCCTTCGAATCCATAATGTGTATATTTTATTTTTCATTCGCTAAAAGGTATAAAAGAACTTGTATATTTGAGCTTCCTTGACCTGCCTTTTGCCTTGTTCCACAATGGATTTTGATTCTGAAGATGTTGAAGGTATATAGTGTATGACTGTGTGTTCTATGTTATGTGTTCTTGACAAGGACTTAACCAGATTGTTACAATTTCAGATGAAGAGGAGGAGGAAAAGAACATTCCAGTGATCAAGGAAAATGGTATTCAAATTCCTCATCTCTATTGCACTTATTTGAATCATGGGTATCTGTTTTGCACCTCTCTTTTGAAATTGATGAGGTTAACTTCTGAATGCATATATACTTCTGTGTAGGCAAGGCTGAAGGAAAAGGGAAGGAGCAGAAAGGTCAAGTCAAGATAGACGCTGCCGCTTCAAAATCAAAGGCTGTTGCAAAGGACGTGGGAAAGAATAAGAAGGATGCGGACGATTCTGATTCTGATGAGACTGATGATTCTGATTCTGATGAAGGATTATCTCCTGAGGGAGGCGATGGAGATGTGAGTTTTTGACAATAATTTATATTTACGTATGGTCTACTTTATAGATTGTAAGGAGGATTTTGGACACTACCATTATGGCCTGTTGTAGGAGACAAGTGATGAGGATTCCAGTGAAGATGACGATGATGAGAGTGATGAGGATGATGAAGAAGAAACTCCCAAGAAGGTATGTGCTTGATGTGTTTACCCTGTTGTTTACTTTTACTGTGACTGCTATCAGACATCAATGCGATGCTATGTTGCAGGCAGAGAGTGGGAAGAAGAGAGCAGCTGAAAGTGCGTTGAAGACACCTGCTTCAGATAAGAAGGCAAAGGTTGCAACACCATCTGGCCAGAAGACAGGTGCGAACTTGTCAACCAGCTAAGTTGGGAGGTTTTCTTTTTCCGTCATGTGGTTTTGGTTTGTAATCTGTACGCCTGTTGAGCAGGTGACAAGAAGGGTGTCCATGTGGCGACTCCACATCCGGCGAAGCAGGCGAGCAAGACCCCTGGAAACAATGACAAGTCCCCAAAATCGGGTGGGTCAGTTGCGTGCAAGTCGTGCACCAAGTATGTTTCTCTCACTCACTCACTCACTGGTTGTAAAGCATGCTTGCCTCATCAGTGGTTTGACAATAGTTGATTCAATCTAATATAATGTTTATTGCCCCTTAGGACATTCAACAGTGAAATGGCTCTACAAGCTCACTCGAAAGCGAAGCATGGCGGCAAGTAGGATTGGTGCTGCGATGATTATTTGTGTTGATTGTCTGCCGTATCAATATGTTATGTTAGTCTCTCTTAGCCAAAAGTCTATGGAAAAACTGCAAACTTTGCTGTGGTAGTGGGGTTTATGTGATGAGTCGCGAAGCAAAGGTATTATTATTGTTATCTCTATCATTGTGCGAACCGGTTGCGATGCCCGAAGTGAAGTGATGGTCTATTTCGAATGATTGAATTCTTCTTGTATTTGTTTTTTCTTTTTTTTAAAAAAAATATTTTGTGATGTTGGGCACAAGCTATATATACATAGCACAGTCTCGGACGCTGTTTTGCATGCTCCGGACGTCAGATTGTAGCGAAAAGCCTCTAATGGACACCACCAGAGTTGGGTGCGCGGCCGGCGATTCGGGTATTTTTGCTTTTTAGCCTAAATTTTGAAAGCTTTTTACATATAGACACCTAGAGAAAAGAATTGTAAAAATAGACCTTTACCACGGTGTCAAATTATATGGCGCCCACGGTACACAACATGGCTCAATATGCTTTGGCGCCGTGCGTGGCCACGTAGGATCCACGTTGGCACAGATCGACGCCAAAGCACATGGCGCCGTGTTGTGCACCAACGGCGCTAACGACCGTGGGCCGTGGCGTCGTGCTCTGCGATTTGGCCCGAAATAGTTTTGGTGTAAGGCCACATATCACGGCGTCAAACAGTCTGACACTGTATGTGCCTCATGCGGCGCTAGACGTTTTGGCGCCGAGACTTCTATATACGGCGTCAGCAGATTTGGCGTCGTGCTGGCTACACCAGAAAAAACAATAAGCTTTGCTGTTTTTTTGCAAAACATATGCACATACATATACAAAACAACAAACATATACATTCACACATAAAACATCTGAAAACGCAAATGACAATATCGCATAATTACATAATATCACATAAGTATCAAAAGTCTCAAAATATCATATAACTGTCAAAAGTTTGAAAATATCAATAAGTTATTGTCTCTTGGCCTTTCCCTTGCCCTTGGCCAGGGCATCAGACCCTGGAGTGTATGTGCTCGAGGGACGAGCCGAACAACGAGGCCGCTGCGAAGCTTGAGTAGATGGTGCGTAGATGCCTCCTCGTCCTCGTGCTCCTCCTCCTCGTCATCCTGCTCCGCCTCGTCGTCGTCGTCATCGCCCTGACTGAAAGTCGGAGTGCTTGACGAGCTCCTCGTGGACTGGCGCCTGCTGGCGTGTGATGACGAGGCTGCAGCGGTTGAGGCACCCGAGCGCTGGGAGGCCGCCGGTATGATCACATCCGAGCATGCGTGGCAATCACAACGACCTGCCGCCCGACTGAGCCGACGTCGAAGTCTCTGCAAGTAATGATATGTCATAATTGCATACATGCTGAATGGATCTAACTTAACGAATTATCTTCGTACCTGCAGGAAGTCCCTCAGGGGGTGGCTCTCGCTGTCCAGGTGGCTGAGAACCGTGTCGATCTCACGCACCGAGGTTTGGAGAGAAGTCCCCTAAAGAAATAAGTAAACATAAGTGCGAGATAAACGTATGGAACGAAAGTATTGCAAATGTCATGCATTCCGTACCACTCGATCGAGAATCGGAGCTGCCTCGACCACTGTGCCCTCCCTCGCACGCCTGTCGTACGCAGTGTCCTCGTCCTCGGACGAAGCAAGGTCCGCGTAGTCGACATCGGTCCACTGCTGCCTCAGCCTGTAGCGGGTGGCAGTGTGGTACCAGGACAAGTAATCCCGGAAGCTGGTGTTGTTGTGGGGGGTATTGTCCCGCTCGTAGTTCTCCTCCATCCTCCTCCACCACTCGACGTACTCTCGGTGGTGATGAGCGAAGTCCGTCACCTTTCGTTGGCGGACCCTGTCGAACCTGTACGTATAGCAGATGTCAACAATAGGTGTTAGAGTACGAACCAACAAAATTTAAAATAAAGCATTCATTGTAACTTACTTGTGCAAATCAACAGAGGTCGACACCGCCTCGGGGGGATGGAACTGCACGAGGCCAAACTGCCGCGCAACTCTGTGGGAGAGGTGAATCTCTACGGCGTAGAAGCAAATCAGCGGACACCTCATCCTCCAAAGATGGTAGTCCCTGCGGCACATGGTGCTGAGCGGTAGAGCTGCAACCTGTGGCTCAGAGTAAGTCTTCCACGAGACCTAGCAAGCAAACATACGGGCAAACACACGATTAGCCTTTTACAAAAACCAAGAACTGTAAGAAAAATAAATGCATTACCAATTTCTTACCATCATGGGAGACAAGGTGTCCAGCTCGTTGCTGAAATCCACGCACGCCCGCTCGTGGTCGCGAACGGGGCGAGGCGCTATCCACAGTGCACGCCTTTGTGGGGCGAGGTCATCCACACCTGTGAACACCAAGGCTGCGCTTGGAACACTCGAGGCGTCCCACGAGAATGCGTGTCCACATCCACACTGCGGGAGGAAGAAGCGCGCCACCGAGCGTCGGCGTGGCGCCATGCGTCTGCAGGCCTCGCAAAGCTGGCGGTAGAGGAACGCGAGGACCGTCGAACCCCAGCTGAATTGTCCAGCGTCGCCCCAGTCCTGGAGGCAGTGGATGTACATCCACGAAGCGGCGTCCCCCGTGGCGTCCGGGAAAAGCACAGCCCCGAACAGGTGGAGGACCCAAGCCCGACAGTGGTAGGTCACCGTGGCGTCATCCGCGACCGCAGGGCATGCACCAAATGCATCCCGCAACCATCTAATGTGGACCCCCAAGACGCGGCCTTGCCTGGCATTCTCTGGGACAGGAGGCAATGGCCGGCCCAGGAAGGCCTCCACACGTGCCCTCCAGCCCTCAGACACCACCGGGCCGACCACCGGCTGTCCCCTAATGGGAAGTCCAAGAATCATCGCCACGTCCTGCAGCGTGACGGTCATCTCCCCACAGGGAAGGTGGAACGTGTGAGTCTTTGGCCTCCACCTGTTAATAGTACACGGAGAAAAAATTAGTTACGTACGTAAGAATATAAACACGAAAACAAACGGACACAATAGAGAAAATGCACCTGTCGACGAGTGCGGTCAAAACTGCGGGGTTAAAGACCGGCATGCCCCGCTGTACTAGGTTGGCGACCGTGTGAAGCCCAGCACGGCGAAGCAATGGGGTATAGCAGTCGTCGTATCGCATCAAGTGGAACCCATCATAGGTTCGACAACGAAATATATGAAGTTCCTGAAAATTGCTATAAAAGTTAGCTGCGTGATGAAAACACATGTATATTTCGACAACACACGTACCTGGCCGTCCTCCGTGAGCCTGCCGCGGTGCTCCCTCTCGTAGAACTCGTCTAGCAGCCGGTACCTCGCCATCCTATGCATTCATAAATACGTTAATGATAAGAATAACAAAAAACCGTAAAAACATATGTATTTCTAAATATTCATCAATCTCGCTCAAATCAAACCCTAAAAACATATGTATTTCTCAACATTCATCAATCTCGCTCAAATCAAACCCTAAAAACATATGTATTTGTAAATCAAACCCTAAAAACATATGTATTTCTAAACTGGACCCTAAAAACATATATATTTCTAAAATGGACCCTAAAAACATATGTATTTCTAAACATTCATCAATCTCGCTCAAACCAAACCCTAAAAACATGTGTGTTTTTAAATCAAACCCTAAATCTAAACATTCATCAATCTCGCTCAAATCAAACCCTAAAAACATATGTATTTCTAAATCAAACCCTAAAAACATATGTATTTCTAAAAATCAAACCCTAAAAACAAATCTATACACATTACTACTCTTACATTATGCATATCTATTGAAAATCCAACCTAAAATCGAGCTAAATTGAACTAATTTCATCTAGGATTTCAAATCTTACCACACGAAATGTACATCAAATAATCCATATTTATTGCAAAAAATCAAGGGAAAGGAGGGGGTTCACCTTGCTTACTCGATTTGAAAGCAAAATCGCGAGAAAAACAGATAGATTTGAGTAGATTTTGAGGGGGAAGAGAGTGGCGGCGGCGGTTGCTCTCGGCTCGGGCTGAACAGAGTGAGGGGGTGGGGGACCAGGGGCCGCGCTCGGGCTTAAGTCCCAGAGTACGGCGCCACGGCCGTTAGCGCCGTTGGTGCACAGCACGGCGCCATGTGCTTTGGCGCCGTGCTGTGCCACCGTGGATCCTACGTGGCCACGTACGGCGCCAAAGCATATGACGCCGTGCTGTGCATCAACGGCGCTATATACTTTAACGCCGTGGTAAGGGTCTATTTTTGTAAATCTTTTCTTCAGAGATCTATATATAAAAAACTTTCAAAATTTGGAGTAAAAAGCAAAAATTTTACGCGATTCGGTGCCAACTGCTTCAGCGGTGGCTTGGCTTTTGCAATGCGTTTTGCTATTTCGCGGATGCTCATGTCTGATCAATTAGAGCCAGGCGACGCAGAGTTGATCGCCGACGACATGAGCAGTACGACGTGGGCTTTTGGCTCAAGATGTAATAGAAGTACAAGTCCGTCCGAACGCTGGTTGACTTGCCGTGCATAATGGCCCATGCGGCAAGTCAACGTCCGTGGTGGTCAGGCACAGCCCAGCCGCACCTCAAGATTGTGTTTTTTTTTTTTTTTGCAGTCTGGAGGCGGACAAGCCAAGGGAATTGCTGGCTGCAAAAGAAATCCTCGTTCCCGGAGGCGGAGGCGGAGGCGTCCTCTGCGTCTGCTGCGCTGCCAACGAACCAAGCAAGGTCGCCCTCTTCTTCCCGTTTCTTGCGTATGATTGTACTTTGAACTATGCATATGATCGATCCTATTAATTGCCTAGCCGCTAGCTCCATCTCTTTCCTCCCCTTAATTTCTTCTGGGGGACGAGCAATTTCCTTCATGGTCTCCATCTAGATTGCATGAATCCCAATTTCTTCAGCAATTTTCTAAGTCTGGCAACTACACTGCTCAGTCCTTATGGAATATACCACAAATAGATAGATTAACGCGGAGCAAGTCATTGACTCAATTAGATTAACACAATCTCTTCTTGTACATTCTACTCCGTCCCAATCCAACTGTCGACGACCACGACCTATAAAAGGAATTTTTTTGGCTTTCTTGGCAGCTGCTATATATCACATATAACTTTCATGCCTTTCATAGCATACAAGATACATGTGTTTGACCCAAAGCTATTAGAGATAATATTATTTGCTGTAAATTTCTTTCTTCATTCACAAACATATTAAGGTTTAGTCCGGCTAGAGCAACGATGGAGATCTGTCTGCTGTTTCACAGTCAGCACAACGAGGAACAAAAGGATGGATGGGCAGGCTGACAGCTCTGGGCAGCATACAACAACAGATGATGAGTGGGAAATCCTGCGGGAAAAACAAACAACACTAGTTGACCAGCTTCAGACATCATATGAGGTATCTATTTGCCCCCCTCTTCCTTAGATTTGAAGAAACATCATAAGAGTTATCTTCGATACAAGGATAATATCTATGTAGAAGCTTTTCAGTGTACAGGACGGGGAACTTAGAGAAAACAAGCATTTCGCAGATTTCCCAGTCTTTTTAACAACCATGCTTTCTCTTGTTAATACACCACTGTGTTAATTTTCTTTCTAATATAAATTGTAAAATGGTTCAACTTCTTTGCCAAGATAGAAAATCAAAGTTCCCTCTACAATGGTCCATGGCCCCGTTGGACGATGGCTGTCCTTGAGCTCTGCTTCACCTCCTGGGTTGGTATCGGATCTATCAAAGTTTTTATTACCGACTGTTCCATCCCAAAACGGCATGGGAAGCAGATTCCTTACCCTGACCGAAAGGAGGGTTTTCTCCTCCAAAGCTTGGGGGAGTTCCCGAGGGGGTTTGAAGCAAGGACGTGGCTTTCACCCGTAGTCAGAGATGTGGGAATTTCATTCATGCCTGAACTAAATGTTCATTAAAAGGGCAGCATGAGATCTATATAGTCCATGTTTACTCTTTTCAATAGCACGTGTATAGTCCATAGTTTCGGTATATACAAATACATACATTTCATGATCTGTTCTGGGAGCTGAAGAGATCAGCCATAGCTCCCTGTGAATCAGGTAGCAAAATCAAGCTTTTTTTTAAACTCCAAATCTTCATTTACTTGGGAGTTGTGGGCCATTGGGTATTGGCATTTTACAATACCATCGAAGTAATGCACATTGCTTTTGCAGGTGACTGAAAACTTTCGAAATGGTGGTCTATCTTCCATACGTCTTATTACTGGTATTGACTTCACAAAAGGCAGCAGGCATTTAGGTTAGTTCCAGTGTATCTCAGTTTTTTTCCCCTCTTCCGGAAGCCAGTTCTAGCATCATTTCCATTAGTAATTACTGTACATTCATCTGACCTGCAACTGGGGACAGAAGAAAATTCATCCAACTGGCAATGCTTGCATCAAGTTGGCAGGGATCCAAATCCCTACGAGCAAGTGATGAATATCATGGGAAAGACCTTGTCTCCTTTACTGGAAAATAACTTTGTTCACTGCTTTGGCTTTGGGGATGGTATGGCAGTTTTCCTACTTACGATCTTAAGAACTTTTATCAATTGCTTTAATGTGTAGATAACGAATGGAACTGCCTTATTTGTTTTCAGAGTCCACGTGTGATAAAGACGTATTTACCTTCTATCCTGATGAGCGGCCATGCAAAGGTTATCAGGAAGCTGTTGAACGGTACATAGATATTGCTCCACATGTGAAATTAGCAGGTATTTTGTACTTCTTTCGGCATAATGTTCATGCTTCTGATCATCTGTATATTGATTGCTCTCTTATCTTTTGTTCATAGAACCAAAGTGCTTTGCTCCAATAATAGAAATGGCCATTAACATCACACAGAAGAGCGGTTGCTTCTTTCATATCTTACTAATAATTGCAGATGGAGATGGTCAGGTCAGTATTATTTAGTAACTCTGTCTCCATGTTGTTGCACAGTTGATACACCATTTAATTCTGCTTATTTGCAAATATGAAGTACCAGCCGCACTATTCCATGTGTGCTTAAAATAAAGCCTTCGCTGTTCAACTTTACGTAATCATATATTCCTTTTCCCAAAAAAAAAACATGTTGCCACCTGCTAACTTATTTTGCAGCAACTATATGAGTTTCGATCTGTTGAAATTAATCTCTGCAGTTTTTGGGAAATGTGAATACTCAGTCTGACAAGTTAAGTTTGGGAGAAGAAAGGACCATGAATGCTTTAGTAAAAGCTAGGTACGTAGAGTTAATTATTCAAATGAACAATACATTTTCAAATACTTATTTAACTTAATATGAATACAGACTGTCATAAGCTCTTTTTTTAGATCATCATAAGTTCCACTTAAATTTCGCATCCTATGCCTTTTAAAATCTCTTTGCTTTGTTTTCATGCCACAGCGAATACCCATTGTCTATCATTTTAGTTGGAGTTGGGGGTGGCCCTTGGGATCTAGTGAAGAGGTATGAGGATTACCAATCCAAAAGATTTTTTGATAATTTACAGGTACACGATAGCACCTTTTTCACATCTACATCAAAACATCTATTCTAGTACTACCTTTTCTTTGACTTGGGCTATCTTGGAACTTGCAACTATTGGTTCGGCAGTTTGTGAATTTCACAGAACAAATGATGTCACAAGAGATACCCAAGTCGAGAAAAGAAGCAGAGTTTGCATCTAAGGCACTAGCCAAAGTACTTCTACAATATGCTTACATGCAAGAATTTGGAATCGAGGGGTATGTGTATTCTTCACGAATGCTTACTACCTGATATTTCATATTGACTATACGAGACTTGCCCTTGTGTATATGATTGTCATGCATTTGTAAATGGTTTTCTACCAGTAATCCATTTGCAAGCCTCATGGAGAGGGTCCCTCTACCACCACCTGTTCCAAGCTACATTGTGGAAGCAAGTTCACCTTCGCCCATGACATCTTCCAGAAAAGTTTCTAAAGTGGGCATAAATCCTGTTACAGCGAACACTCCCCCCTACAACAAGGTACAACTGAAAGGAAAACAAACATATTTTAAATCTATTTTGAATTTATGAAGAAAAGAAAAAGAATACCTAGGAGGAGCTAGGTATCTTTTCATGAAGATGAAGAATAGACACCCAAATTCGGGCCGAGGACTCAGAACCTGGGCGGTGGGCGTGTATTTATTCATCATTACATACGCACGCACACAAGATGTTGACTATGCTTTTAATAAAAAAAACTGTTATTCTGTATTTTAGATTTGCCAATTATGCGGATTGAGAATCAAAGAGGTGATCCTAGGCTGTGGGCATGAGGTAAGAAGTTTTAAAGGTTTAGCCGCTGTTAGAATTCTTACGTAACCCATCTATGTGTGTATTTGGCAATTCCCTTGTAGGTATGCAAAAAATGCCTAAGTCGGCGTAACGAATGTCCAGTTTGCCAGGATGTTATCAGGCTAATGTCAAGCCTCTCACTACACTAGGTAATCCACTCTAGCTATGCTATGACTGCCCAGTTTGCCAGGAAGCCATGCGTATAGGACTAATCCATCCAGACTGCTAGCTAATTCATCAATTCGACTATGGGTTGCTGTCAAATGAATAGCGAGTAACGTATATGTTTTGCCCACGATGCAGGGGTTTGACAATCGAAGTGGGCAATCCAGCAACTAACCGTCGGATGGCCAGAACTAGAGCTGGATTGGTTTGAGATCCATGTTACTGTGAATTGCGACGTACGAAGAGTGGCTAGCTAGTTTGGTTTTGTGGATACATTCGTATTTCATACATACGTACGTACATACATTGGGGTATCAATTACTAGTAACATGCATGCATGCATGCATGCACCTGATCTTTGCAGCAAGGGCAATTAACCGAATTGAACGTGGTTTAATTGGTACCGTATGCGTCCTTGTGTTTAATAATTAGTGTCTAGCTTAGCTAGCTTCTTGTTATTCTCAGAAATTGTGTACATAGTTGAGTGGTAGTCAATTTCTAGCGAAGAATGCCTGCGCGCGCAAACACATCTACTCCCTCTGTTGATGAGTATTTTTATCACGAGTAAATTGCATCGTGGGTTTAGGTCACCGATCTTCTAATTTGCACATCACTAAATCGGATTAGATTAAGTGGGTGATCAATGTCACTGTCCATGCCGCCACCTCGGGACCGATCTTGAATTTGTACCGAGGCGAGGCCCCTGCTAAGGAGGAGGAGGAGGAGGAGGAGGAGGTGTCTTGTCATCCCTATCCTAGGCTAGGCTAGGCTAGCTTACCTGCTATGCCCCTCCATCCATCCCTGATCCTATCCCCTCCTCACGATCCGCCGGCGGCCAAGGCGACGAACAACTCCACCCTAAAGCTCGGCAGCCCTACCTCTGCTCTGCCTTCCTCAAGCCGTACGCCGCCCCTCTGTTGAACACCCTGCTCCCTCTACTCTGTACCCTAGTAGGCCATTTTTCATTCACTGATCATTGGATAGCTTTGGCGGCATTGCTGCACGTGGTAAATCTATGATCCATTCTCGATCATCTTGATGCTTTGAAGCATAGGTTTAGAGGAGTTGATTCCCTAGCTAGCTAATCATACCACAGTTTGCTCGCAGTATCACGTGTGCTGCTTGCATTTACATTTTCATATGAACTATATCTGCATATCTGTCATTTTCATGGGAACATTTCATTTCACCCACCGCTCATCATCGCTGGCCGGCCATCTGAGACGCCGCTAGGAGGCAACCGGATGAACACTACTCTTGCGCAGGCAGTGCGGCTCCAATCCCTCCGCCCAGTTGCTCGACGCCTCGGGCCACCGCCGCATGGGGATCAATTCAAGACTAAGAGATGGGACCGAGGACTTTTGGAAAGAGAATAGATCTGGGCTTGTTCTTTTTTTTTTTCTCCGACTTATGGTTTATGATTGTAACTTCTATCTTTTGAGCTCTTCGTGAGAGAGTATAGAGTAATAGAAACTCACGTGTGGTTTTAATCGATATAAATGAAGTTGTTATAGTATGTATTATAATAAACTTGTTTATCCTATTTTGAAAAGATATTTTATTTAAAAACTAATTACTCTAAAAAACCGAAAAACGACTTTTAGAAGCTGAAAAGAACAAACATAGAGTTAGTAATTGGGAAGTTTGTGCAAAATTTCTCACACGGGTGCTTCTAATGCACTGTGCAGCCCACCTAGACACGTAGATCAGTCCAATGACCCACTTAGGGCCTGTTTGGGACTGCTCTGCTCCAGTTTTTCCAGCTCTGCTCCATCAACTCCACCATGGAGCAGCTCCACTGTGGAGTTCCTGGATAAGGTGATCATGTTTGACACGCAGCCTAACTCCAGCTCCAGGAATGTAAAGTTTCCCTGAGAAAGGTCCAATGTGCCCTTGAATGATGTTTGGTGCATGTTTTGATGTGTGCGGAGCATATGTAACTGAATATTTTTTGTTGTCAATTGAAATATGATGTAAAATATTATAATCACAATTAATTTATTCGAGAAAACCAAAAAAACAAATATTTTGGTCAAATAATTACATCCTTTTGTCCCATAAATTGCAACGTGCATGATAGATAATTAACAAAGTCCATCATTCAAATACAAACAATTGTCCATAGATAACTAGAGAGTGGTGCTAGGCCAAGTGCAACAGTGGTGCTGCCTTCTCTTTGTCGAATTCTGCAAGTTGCTCCCTTGCATCACAAAGCAACTTTTCTACAAATTCAACCACCTGGAACAGCAACCCTATTGATCTCGCATACTTCCGCAACCTCTCAATCTGCTCATCCGAGCCACCCCCAATAATTGCCCCAATAACCACCGAGGCCTCAAGCAATGCAGCAGTCTTGTGAAGATAGATGTACTCAAGACGGTCAAGGGGTACGATTTCAGTTGAGCCAGTCATCTCAAGATCAATAACCTGACCAAAAGTAAACAATTATTTTTCAGTAATGTGATCACTTCTAAGCCACATACTATGTTGAGAGTAACTTTCAACCACTAATACAAATGTATTCAGATAGCCATGAAAATCATCATCCTTAGAAAGGAATGCGATTCACAGAATTAGCACATTGCCTAATTTGCACTTTCTTTGTTTGCTCAAGGACATAATGAAATAGAATCGATCGAGAAGAGACTGGTGGCGACGAGGCCCTCGAGCCGATGCAAGATGCGAGCTTCGCCAACGGCGCGGATGACGCGGCGGGGTGCTTGTCGGTCGACGTCCGGAGGGTAGGAGTCGACACCGCCATGTGGCGGAAGGCAGCGAGCAGCCGTCGCCGGCGAGCACGGCGATGGGCTCGCCGTGAGACGGCGTGGCGGTGAGCTTGCCGCGGTGGAGGTCGTCGTTGTCCATGCGGGAGGTCATCGTGGACGGCGACATGGTGTGCACCATCTCCACGGCCGCGGCGAGGCATCGCCGAGCCTCGCGCCGCCGGCGGCGCCGCAGCGCCAAGCACAAGACCGGCGCACGCGCTTCCCCGGCCAGCCAGCGTATCGCATCGCCTCGTGGAGCGCCGCCGGGAGCTCGTCGGCCGGGATGGCCGCGTCCAGTGCGCGGTTCATGGCCACCGCCCGCTCCCCCATGTACGCTCTGAAGTCGAACTCCATCGTCGCGGAGGCGGCCGCCGTGGCCATGATGGCGGAGAAGCGGCGCCGGTGAGAGGACGGTGCCGCGACGGCGGCTGCGGCGGGGAGGAGAGGAGGGAGGTGGACGCGCGAGGCTGCCAGGGGGTGGAAGGCCGCCATGGCTTTGGGGTTAAGGAGGGCTGGAGTTTAGTGGGGATGAAGCGGGGGCGGAGATTGGAGAGGAGTCGCGGGGGTGGGTGTGGAGGAGAAGGAAAAGAAATCGAATCGGTACGGAGGAGAGGAATTGTGTAATGGCAGTGGTGGGTAATTTTCCCCCAATTCCATGAGGAGATACAAAACTTCAGTTTCTGGAGTACCCCTTGAGGAGCTCCAGAAAAAACGTGGAGTAGGCCTCAACTCCACCTTTTTCTTGGAGCAGAGTTCTTGGAGTTGGACCCGTTTGGCTAGACAAGTTTGGAGCAGAGTTGAAAAAGCTGGAGCGGAGCAGTCCCAAATAGACCCTTAATCAGATTTAGTGATCTAAATGTGTAAATTAGGAGATCAATGATCTAAATAAGTCACCTAAACAAAAGCAACATAATTTACTCTTTTATCGTTCATTCACTCTTTATTGTCGTGGACGTTATAATTTAGGAATTTGTTAGTACTAGTGGTTTAGTAATTAGCTGATGCTAGACATAATTTGAGTGCGCTAGGCAATTTCTAGAGATGGAAATGGATCCAATATGAATCGAGTAGTCTCAAATACAAATAGAATCCATATTTTTAAAACAAATATGAATGTGAATACAGATATGAATATGAATTCATATTTTTATAACAAATATGAATACGAATTCAAATATTCTCAAATACGAATCGAATGTCGTAACGAATACGAATTTGAATCGAATATGTACTTATTCGATCGAATGAGAATATCTTAAAACTTTTGTAACAAATCTCAATAGAACAAATTTATGTAATATAACTACACGTTTACACGAGCTAGTAGTATAGCGTATAGAGTTAGAAATTATGCAAAGTAATTTTCACTTCTTACTTATGAATCTTAGTTCATCAGAAAATTGCTCTCTACAATCATCCCCGAAGAGATCGCTAGGGATGAAAACGGATCGAATAGTCTCGAATACGAATATTTTCAAATATGGACATGAACATTCTCGAATACGAATGTGAACATTCTCAAATACGGATTTTATTTGCTATATTCGTGTTTTCTCAGATACGACTATCGGATAAAATAGATTATTCTTTACTATTTCCCATCTCTACCAATACACCTAGTTAAAAAGATGGGTGCATGGTGATATACAGATGCATGGCCGAGAATGGTGTTGCTAGAGGACACCCGAAAAATTGATAATTTGCTGATGGACATTGCAAAAGTTGTGATAATTTGCTACTACACGTTAGACTATTAAAATAATATCATTTTGAAATATAGGAGAGAGTAGGGGTGCGAAAAAGTCCTGTTTGCTCACAGAAGTAAAGAAGCATAGCTTTATCATCATGCGAAGTGGAATTCATGGCAACAACTTCAGATGTATGCCAAGATATTTGGTTGATAAGATTACTTCATGAATTGACTAAACAGACCATCAAGCCCTTCCCATTATTTGTGAACAATAAGTTAGCAATAGCGCTAATGAAAAATCCAGTGTTTCATGGAAGAAGCAAACACATTGATACTCGGTATCATTTTATTTGAGAGTGCATTGAAGAAGGACTGGTGGTTGTTTCACATATTTCAATAGAAAAACAGAGGGCTGATGTGCTCACAAAGGCATTGGGTTAAGTCAATTTTGGTCGAATGACTAATCTACTCGGTGTCAAGGAAGTTGTTTAAAGTTGGTAAGGATTAGGGGGATTTGTTGGAACTAATCTTGCTAAATTCTAAGTTTAGAGTCTACATCGAGTTGAGTCCGAGTTAGTTTAGAAGTAGAAATTTATGTTTCAGAGTCAGTTTCTGTATCTGAGTCATGTTTGGTTACTTAGAAGTATTGTCTATATTTAACATGTAAATTTGTGTATAAATAGTGGGGAAAAAACCAAAGAAAAGGTGTGATGATTGGAGCACCACCAAAAGATTTTGTTTGCTCTATCTCTTGATTGTTTGTGTTGTCGCCAACAAAAAACAGAGGAAATACGAGTACTTAGAGATTGAGTGTTCAGGGTACTCGAAGGTTACGAGTAACTAAAACACTTGAAGTTTACGACTGTGAGTCGTGGTCGAAACTACTAGTAAGTGCAAATTGATCGAAGTTATGAGTAAGTGCAAACTGGTCGAAGCTACGAGTACTAACCGCTCGAAGCTCTCGAGTAAGTGCGGAACGGTCGAAGATTCAAAGTGCGGAGCGGTCAAAGTTTACGAGGACCAAACTTTCGAGGTCGGCGTCTAGCTCCCCCGGGGTGAGCAGCATGTCCGCGCTCGGGTTCCGGTAGAACATGGAATGCCAGGGCCGTGCGCACGCCGGCGTCGAATACCACCCCGAGGAGTCCACCCCGTTGTCGCGCAGGATGCGGACCAGCATGCAGCCGAACTCGTCGTCGCCCAACTTGCCCACGAAGGCGGCGGACCCGCCCAGGCGCGCCGTGGCAATGGCGACATTGGCGGGCATGCCACCGGGTGCCTTGAGGAAGGCCGGAGCCTCGGCGAGCGAGACCCGGCGATGGTGGGGACAAAGTCGATGAGCATCTCGTCGAAGCTGACCACGGGGCTTTCTTCCCTGATGCTCCTGCTGGCGGCGCCATTGATTGACAACGAATGCGAGCGTGCGCAGTGTGGGAGACAGATTGATGGAAATGACGAAGACGGAGAATTAATAATATATTGGAGCTAGGTAGGCAGAAGAAGATGGCAGCGCTGCACAGCCTCAGCGATGGTGGGGAATTTTTCCAGAGTGTGGACGAACTTGAACTTTGAGATTATACACACGAACACGAGTAAATACAGATAAATTTCTGGTGACGTGGTATGTTTGCGTCTTTTTTTATCTTTCTTATATAGAGAAGTAAAATACAAGACTCTGTATCCAACACCGTATCATATGTTAAGAGTCATACATGAACACACTTTGACTTTTTTTTCGACTACTCTGAATCCTATGCGGACTCTGAATTTTGACTTTTTACGATTATGACTGCTACTACAGTATTTGATTCCGACTGCTACTCGACTTACAACTATTATAGTACTCGAACTAGTCGTAAGCTATAGTGATCGTATAGATTGTTGTGGTCATAGATATACTCTGATTGTAGACTCGATTAACTGACGATGGATGGAATTACTACTACTAGCTGACTAGATCGAGCAAGCTAGCCAGACGGATCGGATCGGCTGGAGCCAGTAGATATCATGCCATGTACTCATGCATGCATCGATCTGTGCTAGCTGTGGTCTCAAATTACGTTGTCCGTCGCATGCCTGCCTGCGGATCAGCTCAGAGCTTCCATGCATCCATTCATTCCTTCCTCCGAATTGCCCGGCCGATCGATCGGGCAATGCATGCATGCATGCATACCAATCGATCAAACAAAATTAGTTAAGTTAGTTACTAGTTGTACAAATTAAGTACTAGCTAGTACTGCCTCCAATCGCTAGATATATAATACCGTTTTAGACAACGTCACAGACCCTAAAACGCAAACCTGAGTGCTAATTTCTATTGCGTTTGATTGATTTTCAGTAACACATGCATGGTTAAAATAAGTAATTATAATGGTCAAAGATGTTTTTTTAAGAGAGAGATGTGCGATGGGGAAGACATCCGATCCAGCGGTAGAAGTGTGGATAAAGGCCCGCTCCAAACAACTTTTGCTTCTAACTTCTGAATTTAGAACACATATATAGGTTTCTTAATTTCGTCTTCTTTTTTTTTTTTTGCTATATATCGTCTGCGAGTGGGCCTCAGCGTATCTTAATTTGTGTAGATCGTCTGCATTAACAGTTAGCTTAATTAGCTTCTCGGTCTTACTTTAGCGCTTCACAGCCTGATGATGGTCTTAAGGCGGACCCAATTATTCCGTACGTTGTCATGCATGATTCAGGGCACACATGCAAACAATATATAGCAGAAGACGACAAGGAATCACATGCCTGGAAATATCTATCTATCCTAGCAGCTCCGTACACAAACTAAGGATGTAAATTCATTGTAGATAGTGCTCATAAGTTAAGATTACACTAATAATTTATATAGCATTCTGCGATACAGTAGAACTGGCCGGCGCATAATTGATCAGCAGAGTACTTAGTTTCTGCAAATTTCTCCGATCGGTCGATGTGATGCTAATATATATATGCTTGCTGCATGTCTTACATTTTAGACAGATTAAAGCTAGTAAGATTGCTTAAATGAAGTCTAGAGTCTAGACTAGAACTGCATGTAGAAATTGCGTGCCTGCATCTTAAAATTATATCAGTTGATAAATGAACCATATATATGTATATATAGTTATATCGCCATGGATGAGTAGGTGAGCTGCTCCTGCTGGCAGCAGAAGGTCTGCTGAACCTCCAAGGCAAGGTCATCGACGCTGAGCTGGCACTCGAGCCCAATCTGCCAAGTAGTGATCGGTCGATCGGAATTAATTAAGGTTGCAGAGTATGAATTTACGTAGCTAATTAAGCTAGGTAGTGAATGAATGAATCTAGGTAGGTAGGTTTAGGTACCTTGATGACGAAGGAGTGGAGGACGGTGTCTTCCATGGTGCTGATGTTGACGTGGAGCACCTCGAGGTCGAGGCTCTCGAGCAGGCCGATGATCTTGACGGCCTGGCCCGGGATGCGCCTGGAGAGCGTGCGGAGCAGGAGGTTGGAGCCGGAGATCTTGGCCTCCACGTCGGCGAGCGGGGAGTTGCAGCAGGCGGCGAGCTCCTTGATGCAGCAGCTATTGCTGTTGTTGTTGGCGGCGCCGGCCGGGGAGACGACGGACGAGGAGCCGGCGCTGCTGCCGGTGGCGGGCGAGCGGGTGAGGAGGGATCGCGGGCTGGGCGTGGGGCTGAGGCTGAAGCAGGAGGAGGCGGCGGCGCTGCTGTGCTGCTTGCGCTTCTTCTTGGCCTCCAGCGACTCGAGCACCGTCTGCAGCTCCTTGATGAAGTCGATGGCGCCACCGATGATGGAAGCTTGGTCGCCCTTTGATTTGATTAATTAATTAATCGATTGCACATATATGCATGAAGAAGAAGCAGAAGCAGCTAGGTACGTACCCGCTTGATGTAGAATGCGGGCGTAAGGGAGCGGAGCACCTTGAGGTGCTCGTTCATCTGCCGCCGCCGGTTCCGCTCCACGGCGATGTGCGACATCCTAGCTAAGCTAGCTAGCTTGTTAATATCTTAGCTTCTTGATTCTTGTTATATCTGCTGCTGGCCTGCGATCGAACTGAAGGAATGCTGATCTGCAAGACGAATCTCGCTTGCCGTGTGTGCTTATATAGGCGCCTCCTGAGGTACGTGCGTGCATGCCTTGGTGGGGACTGAAGCAGCTAGCTAGCCGCCGGGACCGTACGTGTCGTATGAGAGAGAGAGAGAGAGAGAGAGAGAGAGAGTGATTAGTAATGGCCTGGCTGCTTGTCCCCGTGAGTAGTGAATGTCGAGCATGCAGTCGACGAGGGCATCGCACGCATTGCATTCCGATACTAGCTAGCTCAGCTCCTCACATGATACGACGGCAGTGATCGATCGAGGGAGAACGCGCCCGGGACTAATACTGGAGTATCCATTAACTTGCCGGACGGGACATACGTGCCCCGCGTTTACTCGCAGCTGGCTGCAATACGTGCCTACCTTTTACTAGTTTTATTCCCTCCCTCCGTTAACCTAAGACTGTTTTTTTTTCTTTTTTACCTCCCTTTCCATAAAGACTAAGGGGTGATAAAATTACGGATTACAAAGATAATGAGAGGAAATGATCTAAGAACACTACCAAAATGAGGAAAAAGTATATATACTTTTGGTCCCTAATGTTTGACGATTGATTGATTTTAGTCTTTAACGTTCAAAACCAGACAAAAGCATACTTCAAATTCGAAAACCATTTATGTTTGGTCCTACGATCGGATCAAAGCGGTATTTTTGCCACATCGGCTGCCAGTGAGGTAGACCATGGGCTTCGGCTAGACATTGGGCATGTATGTCTCCATCACTCTATCACACACTCTCTCTCTCCCTCCCTCGCTCACTCTATCACTCTCTAACTCTACATCTCATGAACCCTAGAGACGGCGACAGAGGCGACCAAGCGGCACCCCACTTGTGCCTCCTACACGCCGCATTTATGCAGTAGCGCCGCCTCCGCCTTGCCCTAGCTCTGCTGGAGACTAGTCATGAGATCAAGATAAGTCCTATCTTCTATAGATCTGCAGTTTGTGATGAGTCCGTCATGATATAGGAGCTAATTTAGTGATTGGTGTTGGTGTTAGGGTTAAAATCCGTAGATGCATTGATAGATTTCCCCGAGTTGCATTCGTTGTAGTGCAATAGATTTCCCCCCTGTTCATTTGGGGTGCTTCGTGCCCTGTAAGCACTAGGCAATGAGTTGTGGATTTTCTAGACAAACTTGTAGTGAGGTTCCATTTCAATGGGGAATTCTTTGACGGTGGGAAGAAATTGCATTATACTGGAGGCACTAAGGGGTTGTCTTACATCGATCGGGGTAAGATATCTCTACCAGATATTCTTGGGCACTTGAAGGACCATTTTCCAGACCAAGAAGTAGCATTATTGCACTGGCTTTTCCCTGGGAAAAAACTAAAGGATGGCCTTAGGGTGCTAACAGATGACAAGTCATGCCAAACCATGTCCGATTATATTACTAAGGGGGGTGTTGGTGATATTTATGTGGAGTCAATGTCAATATATGCAGATGCTCCCATAGATGAAGAAGTTGTAGGAGAAGAAAAAATCAGTGATTTGGAAGATGAGTCTAATGTTGGGGGGATGAAAGCACAGAGGAAGAGGATGATGTTGATATGGGCAAGCAGAAATGCAAAGAGGTTGAGGTGTTACCAATCTCACCAGCTGATACTGGGAATGAGGCACCATCCGCTGATGGAGATGTTGATGACTCAAAAGATGATGAGGAAGCTACTGAAAACAAGAAATCAAAGTACCCAAAGTTTGACAGGAAGTCAACAAACCCTTAGTTTAGCCTTGGTATGACATTTGCTACCAAAAAAGAATTTATTAAAGCAGACATATAATTAAGTTAATGAAGAATGAATAATTAGTTCACTAGTGGTTCATTACGTGAATGGTTAGTTCACGGGTGATTCATTGAGTAAACGTTTAGTTCACTTGTGGTATACAGTTCCTTTGATTTAACTACTTATTGACTATTTTTAAGGTCACTTTTAATCTATTTATTATATTTACTCTAAATTATTATTTTCTATAAAATAACCACTCGGTCATCAGTTGTAAGCCTTGCATAATTATAATTTCATCTTGTTACATATGACTTGCTGAGTACTCTTTGTACTCATGGCTATATCCATAATTGCTCAGTTATTGAAGAAGAGCTATATCAGTCAGAGTTAATAGAGGAAAGATACTTCATCAACTTCTCGGAGTAGGACTTCGCTTCCCAGTCAATTGCCTGTGGACATGTCAAATGGCTACTATGCTTATCATTATTTTCCTCTTGTTAAGCCCTTCAGGCTATTATTTGTAAACTTGGCCATAAGGTCACAACTCTGATAACTAATACTATTTGAGTCTTTCTTAGTTAATCATGATTATGGTCGATATTTCATCTACGTTTTCATTGTGTGCACTAGCGTAATTCTGAATTAATGCAGAATACATAGAGGGTCTGGATTTGCATATTCAGGTCTCGACAATTTGGAAGGAAGAATTTGAGCTAATACACGTACCAAAAAGGAGGCATCTTCCATTTGAATCAGGAGTACATAGACATCTAGAGTATATCAAGAGACAAGTGCAGTAGAATTGAATTTTCTTCTATTTGAACAAACCAGCATGACAATCTCAATAAATAATAGAAGAGCTCCGCTCAGCTAACAAGCATACCATTTTTTTCCTATACAATAATATACTCCAAGAATCAATACAAAACTACATGATGCTAGTTAGAAGATTATTCTAATTACACCAAATGGGAGCTAAAATGAGTGCTCGTTGTTAAGTGCTTGTAGGTTGCTCCTTCAGTGCATGTAGTAAAGGTGCACCTAATGTTCTTTGGTACCAGTCACTCACCAGTAGGTTGTTGTGCCACCGCAGCTGGCCATACTACTGCTCAAAAACTTGTATGCCTCTCACCTCTAAGCTGTTGGGCACTAACACTGCAAAATCAAAAGATGTATGTAGAAAGAAGTATGTTTGAAATGAAAAAAAGGGGAATCACAATTAGTATCTCAAATGCAAGGATTGTGGATCTATTTCATGTTCATGATGAGCTACAGAGTTACTGAGAATCAAATCCACTGTCAAAAATCCAAAGCTAATCACTCAAGAACACAAAATCTCGAAGAACTTAGCTCCTGGAGGTCTGACCGCCAACTAGGGGACGATCTGACCTCTCCTTGGTGGTCTAACCACCAACCAATGGGCGGTCTAACATCTATTCAGACAGTATGACCGCTATGAATAGTATTTTCAAGCTTATAAACTGTAAAATTGGAATGGGTGCTAGATTTCAAATCCACGTAACTTTTGATTGGATGATCCAAAGTTGTGAAACTTTATATACACTTTGCTTAAGATCTCAAGAACATATTTCATCCATGGATCGTAAAGACCTATGTCAAAGTTCAGACATTTTTGAGTTTTAAGCAAGGTTGCATCCAAATTAAACAAAAACGAATATCGATAATCAAGATTTACTCATGGGCAGATGACAGCTAAGATGACTTTGGATATATTCTCACATATCACAGCAAGTAAAAACATTAAAGAAAGCACTCCAAAAACTCTCAGATCAAGAAACCACTTTGAAGGTCATAAATATGCAAAAACTGAGTTTCTTGATGAATTTGGTACCAACATACATAGATGGGTGGATGATGATTTCTAGATATTCTCTGCATCTCTACACGTCTTTGGCACAGCAAGATCAAGAAAGGAAAGGAGGAGAGAAAAAACCAACCAAATCAAGAGCAAATCAATCAAGAAAAGAGATAGACATGAGAATGATCAAAGATTAAATCTATTGCCGCTTAAGGAGAAAAGTTTTACAGCCACTCTACCTTGAAGGTCAAAGAGCACACCATGTACTCAAAATGCTAACCCTAAAACAAAAAAGCACAAGAGAGGTAGGTTGGAAGGTTAACCACATGTCTCCATCCCAACCCCCTTTTATAGATAGGCTAGCCAGCCATATCCACCCCACACACGTGTTTTACTCACATATATTCACTTATGCATGTTTCTCAAAGCGCATAAGGTCAAATTTGCTAAATTCTTAGTCTTGATCCATCTTGATCAAACCAGCTCCACCTCGAGCTGCACCACTCTCCCAAGCATCACACGTGCGCTACGGTTTTGATCCAACGTAGTTTTTAGTATTTTGACCAAACTACCAAAATACCCTTCGTTGACCTGGTCATCACCATCTATTGCAAGCAATCTCCATGCCTGCTATGTGTAGGTGCACCACTAGCTTGTCACGTGTTATTAAGTCTCTCCCGTGCTGGTTTTACCAAACCACGGCTCACTTGACCCGTCCAAGCTACATGGTACCATCCCGCTGTTCGAATTCGCCTTCTATATTTCTCGTCTTTCTTATGCCATGCTTGAGCTCACCGTTTCACCTGGCATCCTCAATCGTTATAGGTCTTAGCTCCTCCATGAGACTAGCACCAATCCTCGCTGTTGACCACAATTGATTACAAGCGACCATGCACATCCAAAGGCAAAAGAAATCATTTTCGGGTATAAGTTTTTTACAACTTGACCCACGTTAGCTATAACATAGCTCATGCAACATAAAACTACTGACCATACTCACCAAAACCCATTCCTTAACTCAAAATCCACAAATATGAATTCTGGCCGAAAGTCCCCATCTAGACATTTCTCAGCCAATCAGACCGCCAACCCTCGGGTGATCAAACCACTGACATCAATTGGTTAGACCGATCTACCCAAGTGGTCTGACCACTAACACCAATCGGTCAGACCGGTGGCACAATACCAATTTGACCGGCCTTCCCCTGTCCGACCAGCAACACTGTCAATCAAATTTCCAAAACTCCTAAATTGCAAAGTTCGGTGAACGGTGGTCGTTTGCAGTTCCGATGACCAAATCTTTTCTCGGCGTTGATCTCGTAGGAAAATAAAGAATTTGTTGGATCAGCCAGCGTCGTACCCCAATCGCCCGAATTGAAATGAAGAATCTTTCAGAAAGCTGCTTATGGGTACTCGGTTCCTTATCCTATATGTTTAATCTATGGCATATGGACGAGTACAGCAAATTTAATCAATTACCTAGCATGAAAATGGGATGATCCTTCACATAGTTAGTTAGTAAACGAAACGAGACTTTTTGAGACAAAACCTAACAGTAAATTAAACACGAAGCTCCTCTTTAAAATTTCCATTTTCTTGAGAATTTTGGGTTGGGTTTGAACTGATCAGAGAGAGAGAGAGAGAGAGAGAGAGAGAGAGTACAGGTAGGATAGGATGAGAGGGCTGGCTGGCTGGAGCTGTTGGTGGTTGGACTAAGCGGAGGTGGACCCACGTTCCAGCTCATATCAATACTTCCTTCCACCATTTGGGAAAGTTGCAGCCGATCCATCGACCAAGAAAAGAAAAGGCTTGCTTCCCTTCAATCCCCCCTCCTTGGTCTCCAGTCCAGTAGCCCAATCCAATCCAATCCAGTCCTCCGTAGATCCATTCGCGCGCGCGCATATCACGAAAGCAAGCATCATCGTCCATCCATCAGCATTTTTTCTGTTGATCACTCACTGTTTCTTGGGTGGCCGGTTGTCTTCGTTGTATTCATTCATGGATCGTCATGCTGAAACCGCCGGCGGCGTCGCAGAATTTGGTAGGCATCTCCTCAGTTCAACGATTCATCCATCGTCATCTCTCAATTTTATTCCTTGGTTTTCTCTATCCACCAATCAATCAGTCAATAATGCGAACAGTCCGGTAATTAATGATGAGAGCACTATTGCAGTTGAGGACGTGGTGCTGTGGCGGCGGGGCGACGCGAGCGCCTGCGTGCTGGCGGCCACTGTCTCCGCCTGGCTGCTCTTCGGATCCGGCGGCTACACCCTGCTCTCCCTCGCCTCCAACGTGCTCCTCCTCCTCCTCACCGTCCTTTTCCTCTGGGCCAAGGCAGCACGCCTCCTCAACAGGTACGTGCCTTCAGACTTCCCTTCCCCTCCCCATGCTGCTATACTGGAGTTGGAGTATACTACAGGTTGAGTATGGTGACTCGTATCCGTCTTTTAGTATTTGGAAGTCTTTTAGGATTTGGAAGACTGTGTTATAAGGAGCCTTAGGATTTGGAGGAGTGTGCTATAAGGAGTCTTAGGATTTGGAAGGGTGTGCTATAAGGGAGTCTTAGATGTTGAGGACGGTGACTTGTATCCAGTCTTTTTAGTATTTGGAAATATATGCTTTAAGGAGTGCTACATAAATCTTAATAGGATTAAAATTCCTACTTTTTTTAGTAGAATTCGTACTCTACTTCGGAGAATGGCTAGTGGGACTATATAAAACAACGAGGGGTGGTTATGGAGAACCTAAGCAACCAAGATACAAGCAACAAAGCAAAGAAATCATTTATCCAAAGGTAGATGTGCATAAGAGGATTAGATGGTAGGTTATTTTTTAGCATTAGATTCTTATATAAGACAACAATCCAGGGTCCTAAAAGATTCAAGGGGTTGTGAGAGAGTGAAACCCTTTATACGCTTTTGAGATTGTGCTTAAGGAATTTGCGGTCGGCTTCGCCAAATCTTCTCTCTTGATGTGGTTGCTTCAACGTTGTTATTTTGTTCTCTCTACGAGATTCATCTTCTTTGTTCTTGATATCATGCACGTTTGTACCGTATCTCATAAATTCTGATCCAATCCGAAGGGTGTTGCCCATAAGAAATGGTATTAGAGTGTAACAAATAGAATCAGAGGTAAGACCGGATTAATCTAATTTGTGAAAAAGTCGGTAAAGCGTCAAGTGGCACAAAATCAAGATCGACGTCGATGATGTGGAATCAAGTAGAGAAATTTGACCGTGGAAAAAATTTCAGCGTGTGGCAATATGTGGTGAAGGATATCCTTGTCTAGCGGAGCTAACCGATGCTCTTAAAGGAGACAAACCAGAAAAGACGTCCGATGAAGACTAGAAAGTGATGGAGTAGAAAGCTGTCAGTATAATCCTTCTATGTCTCTCCGATGGGGTAAAATACTCGGTGATCAAGGAGAATTCACTGAAGAAAATATGGAAAGACTTGGAAGAATTGTAAACGTCGTTATATTGTGCGAGTCCACAAATTTATGTGTCGGTCAACTGATTGCTTTGCTAGCAATGGTCCATCCTCTCGGATCGAGTGTGATCTTCTCCTTCTTTTCGCATGATCGCAGCCGTTGCTCTTCTCTTTGAGCTATTGCAAATCGTAGAGGTTATACTACTGCTGCTTTTCTCTGAGCCACTACCCCAAGTTTTTAGAGCCATCGTACTTACCTTCCGCGCTGCTATCGTCTCGGACTTCGATCTGCTTTATGGGCTGTCATCATGCTTTATAGGCTACCGCACGACCTTAGATGGAGATCTTCTAGCCTCGACACAATTTTCAAGATGTTCACCAAATCTTCTCTCCTTTGAGGTTGTGATTAAGGAATTTGCGGTCGGATTCGCCAAATCTTTTCTCTCTTGTCGTGGTTGCTTCAAATTGTTATTTTGGTTCTTGGTACGAGATTCATTTTCTTCGTTCTTGATACCATGCATGCTCGTGTCGTAACTCACAAACTCTGATCCGATCCGAGGACTGTTGCGCATAAGAAGGGGTATTAAAGTATAACACTACCTATTTCTATCCCATATGGCCATTCCCTCGGCAGCTACTACTGTGTCCTATGCTACAGTGACCATGGTCCATTGCCCCTCCGGTTGATCTACTAGATGGAACTTCAACTCCTAACTAGCTAACCTCTGCAATTTGCACAAGACGGATAGACCGATAGAAGCCCCACAAAAAAAGGTTGAGAAGAAATAATCAAATTGTGGAAAAAGATTACAACATTTCCCCGGATGCCCAGTAATATGCTTTGTGTTGTTTCCCTGGCACACTTGGACATGAGTGACACACTTCACTTTCCGTTTTTGGATCACCAGTTAACTAACACAGGCACATGCGACTAGCTCTTAGTTGTTGCCCTCATCACGCCTTTCACCGTTATCCTAACATTCTTCCATCAATTCTCATCATTACTTCACTGACAGAGTAGGTCAATGCTGCCCTTTCACCAGATTCTGCTAATATACAGCCTAACAATTAACCAGACGATAGGCAAGTGATACATCATAGTTAACCAAGAGGCCTCGTTGCCTATTTAGTATTTGGCCACTTGTTTGAAATCTATCAACCCGTACAAAATTACTGCCAACAAAGAGAATTTCTTTTTTCTAGCCGTTGTGATGCCTTTGCAAGAGCTTAAGTGTAGAACTAGATAATAACGTTGCCTTGCATACAGCTTACTATTCCCTTTTCCCTTCAGTAAGATGAGTTAATCGCTCATCACTTTGGACTTTTGGCAACATATATTTATAACTATGCTGGTTGTGTGCAAACAAATGAGTTGCAGGACAGAGCCACCTATTCCAGAGATGCGTGTTTCGCAGCAGGCTGTGAATGAAGTGGCAACCCTGCTGCATTCTGGTCTGAACACGGTCTTCTCCGCCTTCCATGATATCGCACTTGGGAGGGATTCGTTGCTATTTTTCCAAGTCTTCCTTTGCCTGTGGATCATTTCTATCCTTGGCAGTCTGACTGATTTCCCCACTTTTTGTTACACTAGTAAGTTGCTTCCACTTTCTTTTTCTGTTTAATTTTGTCGACGTTTAGCTAGGATTGGATTGATTCTAAGTAAGCATGCACACACTGCCTGTTTGTCTATATGGTGGACAGGTATTGTTGCTGTTCTGACCATCCCGGCATTGTATCAGAAATACCAAGAATGCGTTGACAGATACATGAGGTTCGCGTTCAAGAACCTGCAGATGTATGAGATGGTGTACGAGAGATTCTCCATGAAGTGCTTCCTCAGGGCTAGGAATTGGGTTATAGAGGTACTGAAGGAGCCATGACCTGATTGGTTTTTACAGGGATTTGAATTGGATAGCGGTTGATTTGTTGCTTGTTGAGCATAGCAGCCAGAGTAGCCCCTAAAATCTGGATAGTGGTTGAAATAGTTTGATTGGTGCTGATGATTAATCGATTGATTGTTTGGAGTGGTGTGCTGTTAGTATTTTGTTTGCTTGCTTTTCAGTATGATGCAAGTGGCAGGCGTTTCAGTGTGTTGATGGAAGCGCCGGTAGTTTTGCTCTTTGTACATACTCCTCTCGATCGATTGTCAGAGAGCTTTTTGAGAGGCTGAGTTGAAAAAAATGAAGGAACAGAAATTAAATTCAGCTAGATGTTCCTCGATCGAGATGCGTGCAACAATTACGTTTGTACAGACAAATTAAATTCAGTGTGAAAGTTTTTGTTTGCCTTGATGTTACTACTTGTCTGTCGCATCCATTTCTAATTTGCTGAGTATGGGCTGTGAATTGGACAATTGGAGTGGCGGGCTTCAGCTATTCTATATGGCAACGTATCAAATGCAGTAGTGCTGCGATGGTCCGCTCCAGCTACAAGCAATGTCTGCGTAGCGCACACAGCACAGCACCCACCTTGATTAGACCAGAGTTGTTGCAGTTCAATTTGCTGGTTGGAATCAAGAACCGAAATTGAAAGGCACTGGTACCTTTTTTTTTTCTTTGAACGAATTTCATTCTCAGAAGATAAACTAGATGAAGTGGTCAAGTCAGGTAGTACTCTTATTTGAGCCATTGTGGGAAATTGAGCTATCCGGACTCGTTGCGATTCGCTGCTAGAATCTGCGACAAGATTAAAAACAAGCAGTAAAGGAGTTCTAGTATGTAGTAGTACCTATATACCGTGCACATGTTTACTCGACTTAACAATTTGTTTGGCTCAAGAATTGAATTGAAGTAGCACATATGTTGTGTGGCTTCTTATTATGAGTCGAAGATTAATCTCTCGTCGCCCGGCTCTTTATCCGTGCCCGTGTTACATGGATCTGTACAAATAGCATTACATGTGTCGTAGTATACTATATTCTTTTTGCAGGTCAGGTCAAACAGATGGCAAATTCAAATAATAATTTAAATAAAATACATATATTTGAAAAAATATACACAAATTCAAATATTTTAAACGGATTTAGATCACATGTTTTGCTAATTTTTATATAAAATCAATACATACTTACAAACAAACTACTGTAAAAAAGATAACTTCAGTTCAAATTTTAGTTCAAACATATATATATATATATATATAGCATTTTCCATACTCTGGGTGCGTACTCTAATTTCTAATATACTACTTAAACGAATATTTTATACATCTTTATCACTTTCAGTATAGTTAAATACAAATTTGAAGATACTTCAATGCAGCTTGGTTAAAAATTTTCATCAGAATCTTTTATTTTTTTTGCTATATACCTTTTTGCATACATAAAAGAAGTGTATACAAAAACCATGCTATAAAAGTGGATTTTGATGAAATTTTTCATGGAACTCAGTTTGGAGTATCTTATAATTATTATTAGAGTATACTCAAATAGATAAAGAGATATAATAATACCATTAAAGTGGTATATGAGGATTGATAGTACGTCTGAGGAGTATCAAATTATTTTTCTATATATTATATATACACACACATATGAAGTATTTTTCATATTCCTACTTTCAATATGCCACTTCACGTGTATTCTTCGGTGCCATCCTGGTCTCGACGTGAGCCGCCGCCTGGCAAGGAGAGCAGCACGTGACGTGAGGATGTTTGGCTATGGCTTCTGCTGCTCCACGCGGCGTGTCCTCCCTCCTCGGGACCCGCTTGGATTTGTTACGCCGGCTGGAGCTGGAGAGACAAAGAACCTGAGACAAACCAAGACTGGTTACTTGCGCATATGCTCTTTTGTTTAGAGCAAACAACTATTCATATTCAACAAAGTCTCTACGTATTCAAGAGTGATTATAAACCAGCTCTAGTATCCATATTAAATATTTTCTAAATATAAAACACAAACTCTCCAAAATAACAGAACCTATCGAAATAAGATTAATTATATCTACAACGAGCCTTCACTCGCTGCTGGAACTGCAGCCTTGGGCACTCTCTTGTCTGCTCTTATGCAGCACTGCGATCTGTAACACCCCCGTTTCCAGGGGCGCGTACGGACACGGCATTCTGCAACTATTCACGCATGAACAGTTATGGAGTGTCGCGCGAGAGTATACCATTGTATGCTTACAACAAAAGTCCAGCATATATTTCATATATGGAATAACATCCAGTTTTGACAGCGGGGCGTGCAAGCCCAAAGTATAATTACATTACAAAATACTTCCAGAATCCGCTTGAGCGCGGCGAAGACCTAAAGCCACGGGTCCTCGTCGACGAAGAAATCATCAGGGACGTCCTCGACGGGGAGACATTCACCAGCGTCTTGATCTTCTAAAGAGTGAATTAAGCAAGCCGTGAGCCAAACAACCGGCTCAGCAAACCCCAAAGGGATTCTACCTTACTACATGCACGGATTTACAATGGAAGGGAGTATACTTGGTTTATTAACTTGAGTGGATGCAGTTTTATTTGTAAATATTTTAATAAAACGGACCCAAAACTACTCCTTAAGAACTCAGGAGTTTTCAACAAAAGTTAATTAACCAACTAATCAAGTTAAAGCATGTACAAAACTACTTAGGATTTACTGCTGGAATCACCCAAGTGACACAGCTCCAATAACCGGGAGCACGGCGTATTCGAATACCATTTATTTGACTCTGCATAGTTTGCTCAGCTTTATCCACACAATCCCTTAACTCCCGCTAAAGAGTTGAGAAAGCCAGGTCGTTTCACTGCTCAATTCTTTATATAGGCTCTACCCGGTAGAATCCACTCGGGTCTGGCTCACACACACACACCCACAAAAAGAGAAAACAAACGTCTGCTTCGAGTGAACTCTACCGTTGTTAGGCACCCGCAGCACGGCCTGCCTAACCTCACTGCTAAACCTCCTCCTCCGCCACTCCTGTAGAGTTTCAATTGAGTTGAGCAGCTACTAGACCAGTGTTGACAAGTCAACTCCTGTGGTTGAGCGATCACTATGACATTTGCTCAGCGTAAGGGTTTTAGTCCTTATATTTTCACATGGTCCGCAACCTCGCCAGGCCCGCGACCCAACCTAGGGTAAGCGCTGGGCGAAAGCCGTCTCGCAGCACCCCACAACACCCTTACCTTAACTTCAATCCTAGGGTAAGAGATGGGCGAAAACTAACTCGCCAGCTCTTCCCCAACCCTTACTCTACCTTGTGCACGCCGGCACTCTCCGCTCTAGGGCACGGCATCCCATACTACCCTGCCCTAGAGTCGGGTTTTCCAAAGTCTATTGGCCCGCGGCCACGACCTTATTAGTGTAAGACATTGAGTGATAATAACAACTTACAGTTATCTAGATTACCAAGTAATTATTTCTAGGGTTAACAAAGGCGTGGCTACAAATTTAACATGGCATTTGTCGGTGGTAGATTTAACTACATAACCTGTCATTCTAAATATTTTATTTTACTTTGAACTAACTTTTCAGAACTAGCTTAATGCAAATAACATAGTAACATAATTAAACATCATGGGATACAATATGATCAAAGGATTTGGGATTTGCCGTTGATTTGGACGATTTCGGCTAGCTCGAACGAAGAAGCTCATGGTTCCTGCGACTGCACTTGAACTTCTGGAATCTCCGACACTAGCGCAAACACGTAAAATAACATAAGTCCAGCTTGAGACTAATCAAGCGAGGAAAAATAATCTATTCAAAAAGGAGTAAAATGCATAAATCCGCAAATAGGGAATTTTAAGAATTTATCTGGAATGAATTTGTGGAAGTGGAGGCCAAAAATGGGTTCAGGATATTATTTGGAGTAAAGTGGTGAAATTTGGGAATTTTTGGGATTTTCTGTGATTTTCTAGGATTTATTTGGATTTTCTGGGATTTTGGAAATTAGAAAATGATCTGGAAAATGGGTGAACAGTGCTAGGCCGGCCTAAAGCCACAGCCAGAGCCTCAAGATGCAGCCGCGCAATGACCGAGCGCGGCCGGCGCGCAAGCGCTGCAGCGTTCGGCGAAGGAGCAGCCGAGGAACGCCCACGCGCGCGCGCCACGCGGTCCGGATGTTCGACACTTGGCGCTGGCAGACGGTGGAGATGGCGGGGACGCGAGCGGAGGGATTGGAGCGGGGTGTCGATCGGACGGCGAAGGAGGAGGGAGGGTGGCGAAGGGGTACGGGAGATCCGACGGCGAAGTTAAATGGCAACGGGAGGATCCGACGGCGGAGGAGGGGCCACGCCTTCGCCTTCCTCCTCCAGCCGCTACAGTACTCCCGGAGCGGTGGTTACAGTGGCGACAGCGGCCTGGGCGCCAGGGGGCTTTCCGGCGATAAAGGAGGGCACCAGCGGGGGCGGCTTGACAAGAGGGTTCCGTTTCGGGGCTCAGGGAGGTGAGGGAACCAGCGGGGACGGCGGGAGGCAGAGAGGGGGAGCTCGGCTTCCCGGCGGCGGAGAAGGTCACCGGAGCTGAACGGGTCCAATCGGCGGAGCCTACACGTTCAGGAGGTCCTGGGGCTCACGTTGGTAGCGAAGGACGAAGCTCGGAGGCTCCGGAGTGGTCTGGCCACGGTGAGGTGCGACGGCCGGAGAGAAGCTTCAACACCAGCGCAGCACAGGGCTCCACCTGGCCAGAGGAGCACGCCACGGTGATCAAGGGGAAGTAGAGGAGCTCCGGGCGAATGCAATCAAGAAATGGGCAAGGAGGGAGAGAGCTGCTTACGGGGGTCACCGGCGCAGGGGAGAGCGGCGGCGGCGACTAGGGCGACGAGAGCTCAATCGGCAGCTCTGAGAGAGGCTTGGGAGCGGTGGGGAGCGATTGAGAGTGGTGGGAGAGCTGGAGGAGCAAGGGAGCGTGAGGGAGGGCAGTGACGGGGTTTTATACCCGGGCGGAGGGGGATGAATCCGTGGGGGACGAGGCACGGGCGCGGTCGCGACGGTCCATCGGGAGGACTGGGCGACGACCGGGCTGGGGAGGCTGGCAGGTAGGGTCACGAAAAGGGGCGGCGACGCACGGCGGCGGTGCTGGCGTCAGCACGGTGAAAAGGGGGGGTGAACCCGCGGGCGAGAACGGGCGCGACTCGGTCGTCCCACGTGCGGCGCGTGCGCGAGGGAGAAGGCGGGGAGGGGCTAAGGCGCGAGCGAAGGGGAAGGAGCGAGGCGGCGCCAGGGGAGGAAGGAAGCGGAGAGGGGAAGCGGCGCCAGCGAGAGAGGAAAGAGGGAGGCGCTGGGAGAAGGGGAAAGCGGGAAATGGCGGGGCGCCAGCGAGAAGGGGCGGCGCCTGGCCGAAAAAGGAAGGCGGAAAAACGGGAGACTTTCCAAAAAGGGAAAGTTTCCAAAATTCACTCAAAAATCCAGCAAAAATCAAGAAAAAATTTGGTTTGAAATTTTGGGGCTTTTCACGATCCCCCACAACGGAGATAAGGAGATTCCCTCTGGAGAAGGGGATTGCTCTGCCGTGGTGGCCAAACGATGCAGAGGGGTGGTGGCCAAAGTTGAGCATCCTTAAAGATCAGAGCCCCCCGCCATACAAGAAGCCTCGTGATCTTAAGAAGGCTTGGAAGGTCTGCATCCTGACTTCTGTCATCAAGCATGTGTATATCAGTGATTTTTTCTAGAGACAATTTATTTTGTTTTTTAAATAAATATCTTTTATATTAATTAATAAGTATGTAATTTATTTATGAAACTTTTTATTCATGTTTTTATGTTATTCTAGATTATCCTTAACTTTATGTTATTATATAGGATAATTATAATTTATATATCAGTACATATATTGATTGATGATCATATTGTATGGATCATAGATATAGGGGATATCAAATCAATAATACAGATACATTTTAGAGAATATGGTATTGGATTGAACTACCATGAGACACTGTGAAAATTCTTATATATGACATCACTTGGTTTCATACATAGCGTATGTAGGATCCTTAGATCTAACATCGTCACAGTTTGCTACATGTGTAATAGTTTACTTAGAAATTGCCAAACACTACCCCGGATCTGGGTGGTTATAAAGGCAGCTTTCGGGTTTACTAGTAAACATGCGGAGAAATATGAACGATCAAGACGGAATTTGCCCCTCCTATATAACGGAAGAGATATATCTAGGCCTCTCGATGTGGTTGGATTAATGAAATGCATGGTCATGCTGAATATAGTAGAGAAATCAATCACAACTGAATAGTCTACTACAAGTTCGAGTGAAGGATCAAGCTATTATAGAATGACACGCTTCTCACCTTGAGTTCGATCTGGTATCATGAAGCAAAGAGATCGATACATGAGCACTATATAGGTTCGTCCAATATGATCTTTATGTATATTTTGGATTTGTTATGTCCTGCTAAGAACCGCTACCGACTTATGGACTAGAAAGGAGTTTTCGGCTCATGACCAAATATATATGAACCTACAAAGTCACACATTTAACGTGTCAAAACGATAAGGGTCCAGATGATAGACTCCAAATGGGATACAATCTCTAATCATATTGGATCCGGTTGGAGGTTCTCTGAGTAGAATTCGTATTAGATAAAGATCTAACCTGAGACTTTCTAAATTGAATACGATGTATGATCGTATCGGATAAGAATCCGATTAGAGGTTACATAAAGGGAGGCGCAAGGGCTTAGTGATGTATCCCGAGACACACCCATCGATACCACTTGTTGGATCGGATCTTAGCCGCGTGTCTAGGTCTAATCAGGTTTACTCTCCGGACCCCAGGTCCAAACGGGCTGAACACAATTAAACCCACAAGCTGCTGTGTGCAAACCCTAAAACAACAGTCTTATAAGTGGTATTGCACCTTCTCTCCCTTAAAAGTAGTCCAATATATAAGGTTTCTTACACGTTTATAAGTTATGCTTTTTTTTCTTTTTATAACCGTTGTGAGGCTATTTCTAACACCGGATGTGTGCATGCCATAGTACCGGCGTACCAGAATCGTGTGGCCTTTGGGTTTTGGGGAGCGCTGACCTGAATCGTGGCTGGGTGGTACCAGCGCACGGGGAAAAATTTTCGATTTTATCTAATTTTCATAGAATATAAAGAAACTTTGCAATAGTTTCAACATTTTTTCTTTCTACACCTGAAAATTTCAAATTTCAATTCAAAATTTGACCGAAAATCGCTACCCTAGATAAAAATTTTACAATCTAATAGTGTTTTCCTGCCAGCGCACCACAAATCACAATGATTCCGCAAACATTCTAAGGCCAAGCCTAGGACGGGTTAGGTTTCGCGGTTGCCCATGCTCCCCGGAGTCGAGCAAGCTTTTTCTAGGGCAGATTCACCTCCCTCCAATAGCTGGAACATCGATTCCGTATCACCAGGAAACGGGGCACACACAGGACGGGAGAGCGAACCATGCATAGCCGCACAGTCAGAGAGCGGTACACAAACAAAATAACAATAATCCATACGACCTGTTGGATAAACGCTAACACACATGACATGATCCATAAGACAGGCAAGGCAGCACGCCGTTCCATGTTTCTCAGCGCGACAAAAGGACTGGTTCAGTCTACAGGCATCCAGAGTTTCAAGGTTACATATATACACCACCACTGAGCACCGACACGGTTCACGTCGATCAGCAGAAAAACATGGAGCTCCTCACCTTCTCGTGCAGGCGAGGCAGCTCCGGCACAGGAATGCTGCCCACAGACGTATGGCCTCCTTGGCTCGACGACGCGTCTGACATATCTTCAAACTTCAGGAATGTGCCCACCTGGGCAGCAGCAAGATGCGCGTAGCAAATCGGAGCAACTGCATACACACACGGATAAGCACCGGCACAAGCAGAGGAAAACAATGGGCCGAGACAAACTGGAAGGGTGTGGAAAGTGGCGTACCAACTGATATGGCTGTTGTGCTCCTCTGATACCTGAAACAGGCCACAGCAACAAGTTAAAGCATAACTTGCCATTAAGTTGGCAGAATGACGTGTGGTACAATTTTCTACGTACACGTAAGAGAGTGAATGCACAAATTCCTGCAGGTCATCAGGGGAGAAGCCTATCTCATCATGCAGAACATGGTAATGTGTTGGCCTTGTTGTCCCCTGAAACAGACAGCAAACATAAAACAATTAGCACTCTATAAATGCATCCACAAGTTCAAAAACAATTGCAAGCTTGAGCGTTGACAACACAACAAAGCAGAGAACAGAGATAGCTTACAATCATCCCTGCATGTGCACACATGTAGAAGTCGTGATTCCTGGGGTGGCACACTTGTTTGTCCACAACAGTACCTACCGAATGGCATTAACATTTATTTTTACCATGATTTCACAGATAATCACAAATTCACATGAAAAGGCCTATGTCTGCCCTCCATAAATGGTAGGGAACTTTGTAGATAGATTCAAAATAAAGTTTACCAGGAGGAACATTATCAGGAGATCCAGTCTGAAAAAATTTTGTATGATGATTTTTCTGAGCAACAATGAGTGTGAACTTAGGCGACCACTTCTCATCGAGGAACTTGCACGCCTGCATTGGTTAAGAGTGTTGAAATAACAATGTGCAATGGGGGATAGTTACTTATTGGTGAGTACGTGTGTTGGACGTGTAACAAGGACATGTGGAAAGGCTATTCATAACTAATACACTACCTCAATGATCTGATCAAGCTCGATGTTTATCACCTGAGTAAACTGGCTTTCGCTGACTCCATCCCTAAAATCAGCAAGAGTTATGCCAAGTGGTTAAGACAGCATCAATTATCCATTTTCAGTAAAAGAACATTTCGCTACAAAATTCATTGATATTTGCAAATAGTAATTTCAGAACTTCAGACCTGAAAATAATTATTTGGTCTGGTTTTCGCTTCCCAGAACTAGTGTAAAAGTCAATAAGTGATTCCCTGAAAGTCCCAAGTGCAATGATACGCGTCACATTCAAAAGGCATTACATAAGAAAGCATAAGATGCATACAGGGACAGATGCACATAATATTGACAATGAAATAAATTTTAAGATTGGATCAAATGACACCTCTTACCGAATGAGGCCATCATCTTCAGTTCCCCGTGGCTTGAATAAGGAGGACATCATTTCTAGCTTGGGTGACTGAGTGTGCACTGATGCTCTGTATTTAGAGATGAGAGGCCATTGGCGAGAGCTAACCACCTAAACAAAGCCAAAAGGCATGAGTATAGCCAATTAGTGATTAACACACACACACACTTATATATTTACAAAATCATTCAGATGCCATGCGAGCTACTGTTCAGATAGTAGAACTGTACGAGTAAAAGTTTATCCCTCTTACCGCAGCAATGGAAGGTCTATCAGATTGTCCAGGTTGACCATGTGACACATCCATGCCCAAGATGATAGTAGGTACCTTTGACACAAAAGGTATTGCAGGGGATGCTTCAATTTGCAGCAATGAGTTCATCCCACCAAGCTGGTTAACAACAGAGGAAAGAGCACGGACATAAGCATACATAAGTGAATAATACAGTCAAAGAACACAGGATTACGTCACAAACCTTAGCATTTATCTTCATCAGCAGATTAAGTAGGTATGGATCATTAACTCTTGTTGGAGCAAGACATTGTGTGACAATACCAAATTCAGCAAGACACTTCCTCTTCCAAGGACCTGGTTCAAAGAAATTAATATAACTCAGCAAAGGGTTGAAAGTTTATACAGAAGGGTGACAATGAAAACCAAAAATATGAACCAACCATAAACTTCACAGTTTTTCCTCTCAGGAAGAAGGCACAAAAGGAACTTCGGTGCTCCAGGAAGTTTTGATTTTATCTGATCAAACATATCATCTACTCTTCTTGAGACAGGCGCTCGTCTCATTGAGGGGCTCTCTTCAAACACATCAAAGGGTTGATCCATTTGCTGCAAACAAACAAAGTTGAGCAACAGAAAAATGTTGCGAGTACAAGATGATGTGAAAAGCTAAAACATACAATCCCCTTTGCAGTTGCATTCCTGATGAGGTCACGGAGAAGACCTCGGACATCACAGCGTGCAGAGAAATTAACAACTGCCCACTTGTCAACAGAACAGGTCTGAATCAACTTCTGAAAAATAAAGATTCAGCAAAATCATCAGAAAGTTCCTTCGTAATCAAGAGGTAATAAAGATATGATGCAAAGAGAATAAGAGATACATGCTGACCTTATTGGTGAAGTTCCACCGTCCATTACGTGGGAGGATATCTTCACCATTGCCGGCTTTCAGCTACACGATACAAGATTTACTTAGATACACGGTTGAAAATCAAGCACGTGAAAACCTTGTAAGTACATAAAATTCTCACCAACCTTGGGGGCTTGCAGGACCCTTCCTTCAACTTGGGTAAAATTTTGAGCAATTGAAATGCCACATGCCCTCAACATGGGGTCAGAATCATAGTTACTACGTCGCAGTGCCTTGCATTTAGAGTAAACATGAACTGTCAATTAATACAGTCATAGCAATCAAGCAAGCCAGTTATATATAGCTATAGCAGGCTAAAATCAAGGATGACAACTCACATCACTAAGGACCGACATCCTCTCCTGAGGCTTCTGTCTGGATTTCTCAACAAGGGAGGACCTTTGTAGTGTAGACAAAGCTTTAGTGTATCTTTGCAGTGGAAGAAGTGTGCAAAGCTGGTAATACAAAAAAGTTCACAACATAACTTGAGATAATAGATAATTTTAGTAAACGAAGAGGCTTAGGGGTGTCGAATAGCAAAAGTGAAACAAACCTCTATCGGGAAATACGTTGGACGCTTTGGCTTCCCCACATTTATACAGGGAAGATTTCCTGAATACCGCAGTTCTATGCCTCTGTTCTTCACAAAATAATCATACACTGTTATTTCAACAGTGTCACAGTCTCCATTGTTACCATTCCTCTGCCGCAATGAAAACCTAGTTAAACATGCCAATCAGAAAGCAATTAATAAATAGCAGCAAGATTTGCAGAACAAAAACAAATTGTAAGCCCGAAACACAAGGATACCTTCTCCAAATTGTTAATTTAAGTACTGCTAAAATTGGATAAAACATTAAGGGAAAAGATATGCTCTCACATCTGTTCATTGCAATTTCTGTCACTCAAACCGATAACCTTGAATTCTGAATTTGCAGGACTGGTTTTTATCCTCAAGTTCTTGAGAGCTCGCTTGGCCTGTATCGAGTAAGCAAACATCAAAATTAGAATTATCAAAAATAAATATGGTTGGCTGATTTTTCACAGTATCAAAGATGCAACTTACCTTTTGCCAGTCAATTCTGTCAGGGTGATCAACTTTCTGGTTAGAAAGAAGAAAATCAATAACAGGGCCAGGTTTAACAATCATTGTTGTAGAAACATCTGCAAGTTAAAAGATGTTGACATTAGTATGTAAGATCAAATGTAACCATTGCAAGATGAACACTGTAGTTACATAATGTACTTTAGGACGAAATACATACCAATGTTCAGGGAAAGCCCACTCTGTGTGCCACGGAAGCTTGAATGAAATCCACGACATCCCATCACACCACCTCCCAAGTCAACAAAATTAGAAGGATTGTTGTGGAAAAATGACTGACGGACTAAAAGGCAGCCCCTGTGGACAGTGAGAAAAATTAATTGCAGTCATGACATGGATGGTATATGGAAGCCTGAACACAGAAGAATACTTTTAAAAAAAATCTTAGGAATAATTCATTCATGAAGGCACATACTGTTTTGAGGAATGCTGCCTCAGTATGATATCAAGAACTCGAAGAGCCTCCTGGCAGTTCTCTGATTCCTGACCTCTAATGGCCTGAGAAATGGCACTCATAGGGATTTTTGCTGCAAAGCACAGCTCCACTTTGAAAGTCTTGGTCTGGTGCGGCCTCCTCACTCTCTTCCTGTCACCACCCCCAGGACTGTCGTTACCTCCAGGGCTCCCATTGGCAGCAGTTCTACAACCAGGTGAGAATTAGACAATATGTTGTACCAACCAAACACAGTACTAGATAAGGACAAACAACAAGAAAGCAGGTCAAGGAGTAAAACTAACTTTCCAGTTGCAACATCCTCCAAGACCACAGTGAATTCATTGTTTACTTGTGGAAGAGCGCCAATTGTAAACAGGCTTTTTTCACCGTCATAAGCGAAGTCCTTGTCTGAAAGCTCAGAATGGTAGGTCTGCTGCAGCTTATCAATCACCTTTCTGCCTATCCCCTTGCCATCAACCGGTCGATCATCCTCATACTTCAGATTAACCTATTCAACAAAGTAGAACACAACAATCAAATCAGCCACGACATATATATACTAAGGTCACAAACTTCTCTATTTTGAATATAAGATCATAAACTAGGGCATCAGACATACATAGTAGTGGAAGAAAAAGTCTTCAGTACTCTTCACAGAGACTTTAAAGTGATTGGAATAGAGCTGGATCAACTGCCCTTTTTTCCCTAAACCGTTCCTGGCGATTGGGAACCTCTTAGGCTTTGTTGGCCTGTTTGCTGGCGACTCTGTCCCGGCATCATCAGCTTTAATGGGCACCACATTTGGAGGTACAGGAGGAGGTGGTGGCAAGTCATGGGCCTCACCATCATGAGAGTCCATTTTATGAGAAAACAGAGCTCTCTGCAAGGCGGAAAAAGGAACAAAAACGATTAGTACTTGAAGGAACTGACATCAATGCTACAGAAACACAATAGTTAACATCTACACGTCAAGTCAAATGCTCAAATGATCATTGCACAAATAGACAAGCAGATAATGGAAAGTTATACGGCTGAACTCCAAAGCAACACAAAAAACTTTAGTCATTAACAAACCAATCAAATAGAATTGCTTCCAGCAGCAGATTGATAGTTTTAGAGTGCACAACAACTACGTTGTAGCAAGTTTAAATAAAAAACCTTAGCTCACTTTCACCGTCTGCACCCAGTTGCTATGTATCTGTAATACTATAGTGCTTATAGCCGTTTTCTGTTGTTGTATTAATGCCTATATAAGCTATATCTATTATATAGCATATATGATATATCCCATAGCATTATCGACAATGATTATGAGTATTGAATATTTTTTTACTTCTTTAGTGGGCAGATCCAAATAAAACAGATTGCCTATCTACTGAATTGAATAACTATAATCTCTCGCAGGATTAGCGCCCTATAATGATACATCATTATTACTGTCTGCCAGTTCTTTCCTCAACTCCTAAACTGAGCTCTCTCACCTCTGATCTTCCTTCTGCCTATTGGCCAGTGGCGGAGCCACCGCCTAGTGACCCCGGGCGGCCGCCCGGGCTCACCGGCAAAAAGCGCAACGGAACTTCTCTACAATCAATGGGGTTAAAGATAGTATTGTCTCAGGCAAACACTCACCGTCACCGTAGTTTGGTTTGCCCCGGCTCCAAACATTCCTAGCTCCAACACTGCTATTGGCCACTGCGGAATTTCGATTGACTTGCTCCATATGACTCTTTTGAGTAACGAGACGATTCGCATATGAAAGATTTTTTTTTGTGAAATTTTACTTGCATTGTGTGCGCGTATTATGCACATTTACATGTAATACAGATGATTATTACTGTTCTCTATGATATTTGAAGCAAATAAATTGCCGCACACAAGTAAAGGTTGCCCATTTGGTTGCAAACAACGACATATCTAGAGCATTCTTTAAGAATATGACAGTACTAGTTGCAAAGCACATAGATTTATGCTTGGGAAATGAGGAAAAAAAACCACACGGATTGTTGAGGTAAAAAAATAACTGGAAATGGCAATTGAAAGAGCTGAAGGGCCTTGCCCAAAGCCAAACCTTTTTGACAGAAGCCTACTACTACCCAAATCACCTTAGTAAACCTCTCCCCCAAGAATGAAGGTCCTTTTTTCAGAAAAGAAAAGGAAAGAAAGAGCGAGAAACATCCTAAAGTTGTATTTTTTTTAAAAAAAAAGTGAAGTTTTGATTAATTTGTTTATTTAAGAGATAAGAACAAGACATTGACTTGAGCCCTGTAGAGAAGAGAAGCCCAGAAGAGTGTGACTTGGACGAGGCAGAGGGAATGTAATGTGCGACGTTTGGAAGAAGCAAGTCGTGTCCAACACAGCACAATAAAGAGAAACCCCAAAAAAATCGAAATTAAAAGGTTTAAAATCCAAGAAGAAGAAGAAGAAGAAGAAAGGTGTGAAGAAGAGTGGCAAACCTCCCGAAAACCCTAGCAACAGTAAGAGAGAGAGAAACATTTCCCAATCTATCTAGAAGGAAGAAAGAAAGAAAGAAAGAAAGAAAGAAAGGGTAGATTTGGTTCAAGCGGAGGAGGTAGAAAGTAGAAAGAGAGCAAGAAGGGGAGAGGAGAGAAATGTGGAGGAATCCAAATGGAAAAGGGGTCGTACTAGGCTATGCTAGGGTTAGGCATGCGGCATTGCTGTAACAGATTAATTGGAAGCAAAACACAAACGCAGCGGCGGAGCATGGAAGTGGAGCGGAGGGAGAGAGGGAGGAATTGTAAGAGTCGGGGAGGGAGAATCGATGAAGCAAGGAAAGGAAACCCCTAATTAATCCGATGAGATCCCCTTGCCCTTGCCCTGGATGCGATGCAACAAGGAGGGAGAGGAGGAGGATTACCAGCGAGAGCGAGGGGAGGAGGAAAGAAGAAGCAAGACTCTGGAGGGACCCTCTTCTTCTCCGCCTTAGCCTAGCAAAGAGCCAAAGAGCTTAGCAAGCTCCGCTCCTCGGGCGGGCAATGGCTCTGCTCTATCTAGTCGTGCAGTGCAGACTCTTTACATACAGGTGTGGGTGGTTAGTTAATGACATCTCGAGCCGACCGAGGGACAGCGCGCTCGCTCCCGAGCCCGACCCCTGCCTGTAAAACTAATGCTGTGCCAGTAAAATAATAAATAGATAAGCAGTAAATGCAGCCAGCGCGTGATGGATGTCGACTCGAGTGTGACAAGCAGCAAGCAACAATGGAAGGGGCGCAGATCCTCTAACAACATCAGGTGACGTTGGGTCACTGACAATGTAGGCCCATAACTCGTGGAGCCCACGCGTCAGTGCCCCAACGTCACCTGACTTACGTCAGAGAATCCGGACGGCAATGAAAGACGCAGACAGATGGACTCCCGTCCCGCCCATCCGGAGCAGTCAAAGTCAAACACCAGCCGCTTTCTAGCTTTTGGTCTCACTTATTTCGATTTTAACTTCTAATCTATTTTTCACTATTTCTAAATTTTATTTTTTTCTGATTTTTTTTTAGCTTTTTCAAGCTTGTGATAGGCTAAACTGTTTGTTTCATTTTTAAATTTAGTTACGCGAAATAAGCCACCATCATCTACAGTGTAATTTCAGCCAGTTACAATGCAGTTTTAACCATAAGTCAGCCTATTTCAGCCCAACCAAGCGGCACCTTTGTCAGCTACTTATGATTTTTTTAAAACTATTTGTCTGTGTGATAGAGTACTTTTGTAGATGTCAAAATCGAAACGTCAACCGTGTTACAGATCAACGTACACGGGAGCAAAAAGTGACATGAGAATTTATACTGGTTTAGAGTTTAATAGGATCGCTCTACTCCTATCAGTTTTCTAGGGGGTTCAAAGGTTACTCCTAGAGACGTACCAGTTTGAATGATTTATTGTATTCCTTGTGAGCTCAAGTTACAAATAAAAGACATGTAGTATTTATATGCTCTTGAACCAAAACAAATGATAGGATTGCCCCTTTGGTAGGATAGCTAGTGTATGATATATGTGAGGGGTATACTTGTCTTTTCTAGGCATGATTGTAATCCCTTGATTTGTAGGCAACTGCTCTTTCCAAAACGGTAATTTTATTCTCCAACACTAGCCCCTTTGCGCTAAAAATACATTCTAAAAGCACCCATAGTGTTAAGGCAAAGTAGCCTCTAAGAGAAGAGAGTAAGCCGTAGAGGCTAACTTTATACATTACAAACTTTAGGGCTTGTTTGGCTGCGGCTGAAATTTTTGAATTTTAGCTGTTTACGGTACATATTATGGAGAGAGATAAAATTTAGATATTGTAAGTCAATACGGGACAAGGCTGTTGGGCCCATTCCAGCCATGGACTTGGGTTTTTCGGCCTGCTTGGCGTTGCTGGGCTTTTGTTCGCCATCCGTCTTTTTCTTGCTCCTGCCAGGCGCCATTCGAGGGAAACAGGCGGAGGTTGCGGCGAGGCGGGCCCTGATCTTCTCCGGCGCCGCGCTCGCCGGTTAAAATCTGCAGCAGCAATCAGCCAGCCCTACCCTCCTCTCCTCGGAAATCCTCCAACGCGCTCAGTTTTCTGATCCACCCGTATATCTCATCATCAATACAGGAAAACAGATTAACAACAAATTATGGCAGTAATCGATCCATCCATCATCCCTTGCATGCTACCCAAATGAAAGAGAAAATGCATTGAAAAAAAATCCAGTTGATTTCTGCATGCTAATGGCAAGCTATCTTGGACTAGTGATTTCGATCGATCAGCTGTTGACATTAGGAGTTGGACGTCTCCTAATTACATTCAAACTAACTACGTAGGAATGGATGGCGGCGGCCTTTTTAGATATTTTCGACAAGGCTACCACGGCACTTTCAATGACCCTACGTAAATAGCATCTATACCATTAATTAGTAAATCAAGTAGGATTTATACTGAAATAGAGAGAGAGAGAGTTAAAAAAACCAAGATACTGTTTGAACATAAAATCCAACACTAAGAGAGAGAAAGAGAGAGCTTGGTGAAATTTATTATCCAATCCCATTGATAGATACCATATACTGGTGGTGATCGGTTCGACTGAAAAGCTCATGGCTTATGGCTGAAAACACTGTAGCTGGTTGAAAAAAGCACTGTAGCTGACAGAGGCTTATTTAGCATAATTAAATTTAAAAAAATTTAAAAATATAAAAAAAATATGTTAGCCCATTACGTATAATACAAACAAATACGGGAAAAAAAAAAGAACCGGCAAAAAAGCTCAACAAAAAGCCAAAAGTTCAGAAAAAGACGAAACTTATGAATAGTGAAAAATAAGTCAGAAGCCGAAGTCGAGTTGATCAGGGTAAATTTGATGATGTCTATAACTATTTTTTAATGACGAGAAAAGTATAGTATATTATATATCGTTGGGAGTGCCCTACTACTACTAGCATGAGGCCAGCTGAAACGACGGAATAGCTAGTTATGGCCTTCCCCTCTGCACCCACCAGTATATCCAATCGACAAATGGACAGGTCAGGCTCGTCACCTGTGAACTGCATTTGACATAGTACTGATTGCATTCGGTTTCAAGGCTAGCAAGCATTGAACCGAACCATGCCCGCTTCTGACTGCTTGCATTGAACCCAAATGGCCATAAGAACATCTATCAGTGTTCGCTTATCGCACCACATGGATTACGGAGAGGAGTAAATACGCAAGTGCATGCGGCGCGCTCGCGAACTTCCTGGGAAGACAAGTGATGGATGGGTGGAACATGCATGCATCTGCTCCTTCCTTCACTCGTGGCGATGCACAGGAGAAAGGCCTATTCTAGATTATGGTATTTTCATACCATGGGTCTCAATTAATTATTATATGTAGAGAGAAGGAGCCAGATCCATCTCAATCGTCTCATCTAATGTAATCTAATCCTAGCTAGCTAGCTAGTTCCATCTGTTTCCAGCTAGCTGTCGGGTCTGGGTCCAATTAGGCGCTGTTTATATTAGATTCCGCTTCTAGTTTCTATTTAAAATTACTCAAAAATCAATCCCTACAAATATCTAGTTTTCTCCACTCCTCCCGTTACCATCTTATTTCGGAAATAAGTCAGCGAGTTACAGGTACATCATATACTCCACTCCTCTTAGTCCTGTCATGCGCACGCATCTCTCTTACACTTTTTTCACCACTTGTTTCTCCTTCTAAAAGCCACTTTTTCAGCTATTAATATTTATTTTTAACTAAAACTGTCAGCAAAAATCAATATGAACACCTCCTTATGTTGTTAATTTTTTGTCGAAACTCAATTAGTACTATACCACTAATCAATATGTATAGCATCAGCGGAAGAAGAAGTAGTGGATATATGTGAGACCGTTTGGAGATCATCTTATGTTTGTGATGAGTATTTAACTATGCTCGTACTTTGGTGTCGAAATTTGAGTTTGATTTTGTGTCTCTTGCAATCTGAGAGACAGTGGTCTGACCACTATGCAAAGACAGTCCAACTGGCCGAGAAAGGTAGTCCAACTGGAATTGCAATAGTACCGCCCTGTTAGTTGACGTTAGCTATTTTTCAGAGAGGTATTTGTTGCGTTGCGCAAAGTTTTTGAGAGTGGTGCGACCTGCTAAAGGTTAGCAGTCCGATCGGAAAGGAGTCAAGCGGTCCGGGTAGAGTGGAGTCGGGCTGTGACGACCCGCCTTATTACCACGGGGTAATAACGCTAGTCAACGGATTATTATTCGTTTTAACTAATAGAACATTGCTTTAACGAATAATAAGCCATTCAGAGTATTGCGCAGAACAATCATTAGAGATAGAATTTACATCCATTCACAATGCCACACAGGGCCAATTACTACATAACAACTGCAGTTCTAATTATTACAGATAGAAAGTAGCTAGACTTCTAATTATACAAAGATGTTCTAATTATACAGAAGAGAGTACAAATACAATACACTAATAGCACAGATACCCAAAAGGGCGAGTCCGAGCCACACGCACGTCCCTACGACTCCCAATCGTCGTATGCGGCGTAATCCTCAAGCGGCTCATCCTCGAAATAATCTCCCTCTCCGGGAGAGTAATACTCCTCTGTGGAGCCATCCTCAAAGCCCACCTCTAGCTGGCTATCCTCTAAACAAAGGAAAGTAATAGCAAGGGTGAGTACAGAGTACTCAGCAAGTTTATATAACAAAATGCAAGAAATGATTTTTATACAGTTCCCCATTAACATCTTTCATGATCAAACACCTTGTTGCCAAATTACGTTTATGGAAATAGGTTTTTAAGTTGTGGCAAAATATCAATTTATTACTTACAAATCTACTGAACATCCATATGAACAGCAAAAACCCCCATAAGTTTCCGTAGTTCTCCTTTCCCGGAGACAGGCATGAATTCATGATTTTAAATAGCATTGCGCAAGCTTGTATCACTTTACCCATCATCACTCTACTCGTGTTGGCTCTTGGGATTATCCGCAATTCCTTTGAAGCGGCGCCCAGAACAGAGTACAGTACAATTTATCTCTAGTTCAGTAATTATATCTCCACCCGGTTATACACAATCAGCAGCCTACACAGACCCACTGAAAACGACATAACCGTTGGCTGGTAGGGTACTCCGACCTTTCCCCAGCCCCCTGCCAGCGTAATATAACGCCAATGCGTAACCCGCCTGTGGGTTCTTACGCTCCGGTCTTATACCGGTTTCTTTGGGCCTATCCCATAAATAAAATCACCCCTGTGGAGAATATAACACCTCACTAGAGTACCGACTGCCCGTGAAAACGGAACGTTGGTTGATACGAGTGGATACGGTCTGTTCATAAGAATGAAGTTGGTAGGACCTTATATTTTATTCTTATGCAGAGGTTCCACGCCTGCCCTGGCAACCTCTGCCCACCTTTTTAATACTAATAGGGCCAACTGCTCTATCAGTTGCCAATTATTCCATCCTTTTGTAATCATCGTATTAATTTAAATCTTCCTTTATTTTTCAATGCAAGATGATATTATCATACTATAAAATACTGATTTGTAATGAATCTATTTTGAAGACTTGTTCAAAGGATACTTGCCTGATGTTATACTATCTTGCTGAATATCCTCACTACCTTGATATGACTCCTTTGGCAGATTCGGCCTCTTTCCTGCTGATTAGACGCTAATTAATCTACGGTTCGATTATTTATAAAATTTTGGTCATCATAAGATTTCTAATAATTATATTCATGACTCGCAAATTGTTCCTTTCTTTCTTTTTAAGCCAAGTGTAATAGTTCTCAATTCACTTTAAGAGTGTCCACAATTTAGGTGTAAGAACTAAGCAATTACAGGTTATTGCATTCTAATTAATCATTTTAATTAACGGCAATTTGCAATATTAGATTTAATAATGTCCAGGCGCATGCATACAATTATTCTATCTCATGGCAATTGATCATGAAACGTATTTATAGTCTACATAATTTCTTACCAAAATTGCTATTAGTATCATCTTATTTGTGCCCTAATTGGCTCTATGGTTAATTGCCTCCTCGTTTTGGGTTTTCTCTGGGCTTTCGGCCTCCCCTCGGCTGCCGACGCCCCTCTCTCCTTTTTCTTTTACTCCACCGATGCCTCCTCTTTTCCTCTGCCGATGCCTCTCCATCTCCCTCCTTTTTCTTCCTTTCTCACCCACTCCACCGGCTCCTCTCTCTATTCCCCTCTCTCTCTCTCTCTCTCGGCCTCCCTGCTCTCTCCTCACGCTGCCTCTCCCCCGCCGGGTCCCAGCGCCGCCGCCCGGTTTAGCTCCCCTCACACGCCGCCTCTCTCTCGTGCCCGTGCCTCGGCGCCTCAGCCCCGGTGCTCGGTGCCTCGCCTCGTCTTTGCGCCCCTCACGCCGACTCCCCGCCGACGTCTCCTCTGGCCGGCCGTTCCCGCCGGGATGACCGGCGCCGCTTGGGGTCTCCGGCCAGATCTGGCCAAATCGGATGCCTTTCCCCATTTCTTGCTTGATTTACTTTTGTAATTTGCTAACTTTTTTATGTTTGCCTAGGGTTTGGTTTTGGGAGGCGGGTGACCGTGGCCGTCCCCGCCGGTGAACCGTCGCCGTACGCCGGGGGAGTGCCGACGGCGGTGAACCGGTGGCTCGGCCGAATCCCGCACCGCGCCCCACAGTAACCCTCTTCTCCTCCTCTTTACCTCCGGTGACATGCTTATGGTTGCTAGCCTATGTTGGATGTATTGAGTAATGGCATTGTATGGATGTTGGGATTGTGGGGTTTACTCGCACCGGTGCTTGTGAGAGATGCTAGGGTTTGGGTGTTGGGGTGGTGGCCGGTTGGCGGTGGCGATGCTTGCCGATGGCTTGTGGTTCTTCTATGGCCGCCACGTCCCCATCTCCCTTGACTTGTCGGTTCTTCACTCCTGGACCTTGGCTCCACTCGGTGTAACGCCGCCACTGATCCGGGATTGGTGGTGGTGGGAAAATCTACCTTACCTTTCCTTTGTCCCTCGTGCTCTATTCTCTCGGTTTGACTACTGGTATGGGATGTGGGATATTTGTTGGATGGCTTGCCCGTGAGGTTTTTGCTGGCTGTTGATGCCCTCTGGGCGTGGCTGCTCTGGCCCGGTGCTATCTATTTCACTGTGGTGGATATTTGCATGGTGAGGGCCTTGACAGGTGGTTTCTCTGTTGTGGGTTTGGCTGGAATGATTTGTGCTCACCTAGTCTTTGCCTTGGTTGGATTCCTATGTTCAAAACAGGTTTGTGTGTGTGTGTGTGTGTGTGTATATATATATATATATATATATATATATATATATATATACCGTGTGATGAGCCTATAGTTGTGAGAGTTGCCGACTGGCCCCCGGTTACCCCGCCCGAAGTTAATCCTTAGGGCTCTGACGGCAACACTTACTTTATATTGCCTTATTTTCAATTACTCTTTTGTTCGGTCTTTTTCGGTCTTATAATCTGGTTATTAGTTCATAAATAAAATAATGTTGTATCAATAGTTAATAGCAATTGAATTGTTGTAAGAAATGCTCATGAATGTAATTTTGAAACTTCTTGTAATATAAGCATGTTTCTCCCCTTGTAACCTTTATGTTTAAGTTTGAAATGTAATCCGGATGTATGCAATGCAATGCTGTATACTTGTAATAAATTTCTATTTATCTTCGTTCCAATACAATTGTGATTAGCTTATAAGTTGAACCATTAAATAATTAATACGAAAATTTTAATTTGGTTCCGATACTCACGGTTATTAACACTAATGACAACACAACAAATAATTAAGAACAGCGGGGTGTCACACCCTACCACCCTTAAAGAAGATTTCGCCCTCGAAATCAGACTTACTTAAAAAGATTAGGGTAGTTAACTCGCAAATCTTCCTCTTTCTCCCATGTCGCTTCTCGAGCAGTGTGATTTCTCCATTGAACCTTGCAAAAACTAATAGTCCTATTCCTCAATTTCCGATCCTCGGTTTGTAATATTCGCAGTGGACGCTCTTCATACGTCAGGTCGTCTTGCAATGAAGGTTCTATTGGAATAGCTTGCTCTGTCGGCCGATTCAAACATTTCCTAAGTTGGGATACATGGAATATATTATGAATTCGGGATAATTGTGTTGGTAGTTCTAGCTGGTACGCAGAATTGCCTTTTTGCTCCAATATCCAGAAAGGTCCAACATATCGGGGACTCAATTTTCCCTTCAATCCGAATCGACGCGTCCCTCGCATTGGTGACACTTTTAAATATACGTAGTCACCCACTGCAAAGGTCAGATCTCGCCTTCGTCGATCCGCATAACTTTTCTGCCAACTTTGAGCAATTCTTAGCCTATCTTTAATTATCTGAATTTTCTCATCATTTTTACGGATGATGTCAGGACCTAGGAGTGGTTTTTTCTCCAACTTCATGCCAACAGATTGGTGACTGACACTTTCTACCGTATAAAGCCTCAAAAGGCGCCATCTGGATACTGGATTGAAAGCTATTATTATATGCAAACTCTGCTAATTGTAGGTATTTATCCCATGACTCTCCAAATTGCAGAGCGCATGCTCTCAACATGTCTTCCAGTACTTGGTTAATCAGCTCCGTTTGGCCATCGCTTTGTGGGTGATAGGCTGTGCTGAAATTTAATTTAGTTCCAAGCGCGGTTTGGAGACTCTTCCAAAAACTAGAAGTAAATACCGATCCTCGGTCTGAGACAATTTCTTTAGGAATGCCATGTAGGGTAACTATTCTTTCTAGGTAGAGTTCGGCTAATTTGTCGAAGGTATATGTCTGCTTGGTGGCAATAAAGTGAGCTGATTTAGTGAGCCGATCTACTATGACCCAAATAGTGTCTTTCTTTTTCAAAGTCATTGGTAATCCTGTTATGAAATCCATACTTATTCCTTCCCATTTCCATTCCGGTAATTCTAGTGGTTGTAACAACCCGGCTGGACTTTGGTGTTCCGCTTTTACCCTTTTACAGGTATCGCAATTATTCACATATGTCGCTATTTCTCTCTTCATTCCATTCCACCAAAAATTTCCTTTAAGGTCTCTATACATTTTGGTGCTTCCTGGATGTATGGTGTATAGAGTATCATGAGCTTCTTTGAGAATAATTCCTTTAATCTCGGTATCGTTGGGTACGCATATTCTACCATGGTTGCGTAATACTCCCTCCTTATCTACTTCAAACTCTGATGGCTGTCCTAATTTGATTCTGTTAATTTCTTCAGCTATAAACGAGTCTTTGAATTGTTCTTGTTTTATTTGCTGGTATAGGGTTGGTTGGACAGTCATGCTGGCTATAGCGGCTTCTGTTGGGACATGTTGAAATTGAATCTCCATTTTGGCCAGGTCTTGAAGTAAACTGGAATTGTAAACTGTCATTGAGATATGATTGCAATGGGATCTCCTACTGAGTGCATCCGCCACTACATTAGCTTTTCCAGGATGATAATTGATGGTCAAATCATAATCTTTAATGAGGTCCAACCATCGTCGTTGTCTCATATTCAATTCCTTCTGAGTAAATATATATTTGAGGCTCTTATGATCACTGTAGAGTGTGCATTTGGACCCAAATAAGTAATGTCTCCAGACTTTGAGTGCAAACACTACAACTCCCAATTCTAAGTCGTGGGTGGGATAATTCATTTCATGTGGTCTCAGTTGCCTCGAGGCATATGCTATGACCTTGTCTTGCTGCATTAATACACATCCTAATCCCAATTTTGATGCATCACAGTACACTGTGCACTCGACCCCACTCTGTGGCAAGGTTAGGACAGGTGCAGTAGTAAGAAGGCTCTTGAGTTTCTGAAAACTTTGTTCACAAGCTTCTGTCCATTGAAATTTTTCCGCTTTCCTCAACAGTTTAGTGAGTGGTGAAGCAATTTGGGAAAACCCTTTAATGAACCTACGATAATATCCAACCAAACCTAGGAAACTCCGGATCTCCGTAGGATTAGTGGGACGTTCCCACGATTGTATAGCTTCAATTTTCTGCGGATCCACTTCTATGCCTTTACCTGAGACAACATGACCTAGAAATGCAACTTGATCCAACCAGAACTCGCATTTATTAAATTTGGCATAGAGTTGATTTTCCCTTAAGATTTGCAGAACAAGTCTTAAATGTTGGATGTGCTCTTCCTTACTTGATGAAAATATCAGGATGTCGTCAATAAAAACAACGACAAATTTATCCAGATATTTCATAAAAAGTTTATTCATCAAGTTCATGAATACGGCTGGGGCATTCGTCAATCCGAATGGAACCACCGTATATTCATGATGTCCATAACGGGATACGAATGCGGTTTTGGGAATATCCTCTGGTTTCACTTTGATCTGATGATATCCTGACCTTAAATCAATTTTTGAGAAAACACAGGCCCCTTTAAGTTGGTCAAACAGATCATCTATCCTGGGTAGTGGATATTTATTCTTTATGGTCACTTTGTTTAACTCTCGGTAGTCTGTGCACAACCGTAGGCTTCCATCCTTCTTGGTTACAAATAATACTGGGGCTCCCCAGGGGGATACACTCTCTTGAATAAATCCTTTAGCCTCCAGCTCGTCTAATTGAGTCTTTAGTTCTACCAATTCAGTAAATGTCATTCTGTATGGCCTTCTCGAAATAGGAGTTGTGCCCGGAACTAAATCAATGGAAAAGTCTAATTCCCGGCTAGGTGGCATACCAGGAAGCTCTTTAGGAAATACGTCTATAAATTCTTGAACTACGGGTATATCAGTTATTTCAGCTCCTTGGAAATTATTGAGGCTCATTTTAGCTGAAGATGGTTTCGTCCTACTCCCCACATAAATAAATCTAGAACCATCTGGTCTTCTTATAGAGGCATTTTTATGTTCACAATCTACTTTCACTCCATTTGCAGCCAACCAATCCATGCCTAGGATAGCATCTAGATTGATTAAGCTAATTACATGAAGATTAGCAAAGAATTCAGTGTCTTGGATGTGTATGGGTTGCTTTATCACCATCGAGCTTACAATTATAATTCCCGCAGGAGTATTAACTCCAAATGACTTTTCTAACGGTACCTCAACTAACCCATTTTCTTTTGCAAATTCCCGACATATAAAAGAATGAGTTGCACCTGGGTCAAAAAGAACGGTACCTACAGATGGCGGGATTATTAACTTACCCATAACCACATCGGTTGCCTCTCCAATCTGGTCAGCAGATATATGGTTGAGTCGGGCTTGCCCTCCAGATTTGCTTCCTAACCCTCCTGGTTTCTTTGCATTGTTTCCTGGTGTTCCTACTCCTCTTCCCCCTGTTGGGTTGTGAGTTGTAGTTGGTGTCCTAGGGGCTTGGTGTGATTGTCCTGGATATCCAGGATTTCGGGGAGGATATGGACAATTGATTTTGATATGCCCTTCTCTTCCACAATTATAACACCCAGTTATTTTAGCTTGACAGTCCTTGGTAAGGTGTCTGCCCTTGCATTTACCACACTGCACTTGAGAAAAATTTGGTGATGGATTATTGGGTCTTGAAGTGAATCATTGGGGTTGATATCTACCCTGTTGATATGGTGTGGTAGGACGGTTTCGGCTCATACTACCAGCACGTTGATCATACTTAGCCTTCTTGCACCTCTCTTCTACTATATTCGCGTGCTCTTTCTCTAGTATTATAGCCCTATTTACCAGATCCTCAAACTCAGTAATCCTATGAGTGGAAAGATGCATTCGGACATGAGGATTCATCCCTCTCTTAAACTGATCCATTTTCTTCTCTGGGGTGGAGACATCATCTGGGGCATAACGAGATAACTCATTAAATTGATGCAGGTATTCGGTAATACTCTTACTTCCTTGTGTGAGGGCCCGAAATTCCTTCTTCTTGATTTCTTTAGTCCCTGTGGTACATGTGAGGCACTAAAATTCTTAGCAAAATCGGCCCAAGTGATGGGGTTATCCGGGGAACGACTTTGCTGGAAATTTGACCACCAAGTCGCTGCCGGTCCCGTAAGCTGATGTGACGCATAGCGCACTTTCTCCTCATCAGAGCACCCCACTGTATTTAGTTTCTTCTCTACCTCTTGTAACCAATCTTCTGCTTCCGAAGGATCGGTGGCTTTAGAAAATGTGGGTGGACGGGTCTGCAAAAATTCCCCCAAAGTCACGCCTTCAGTAGTTGACGTGATCCAGGACTGGTTATCTTCGTCAACAAGGCTTCCATGAAACGATTTTGATTATCTTGTGCTTCTTTACGAGACGTTTCCATAAATTTTAGAACATCCCCAAAGTTCTGGAAGGCGGTAGCATTGCCTACATTACTAGCCTCTCCAACTTCTGGTGGTACACCTTGGGCTTCTGGAGGATGACCTATTACTTATGGTTGTTTCTGCTTATCTCCTGGTTGCCCTTCTTCCACTGTATGCTGACCTGACTCTATTTCTGGTAAACTCACAGGTTGGCCTTGACCCGGTTGTATACTCTGGGTAGCTGATTGTTGATTTCTGTAGGACCGAAATGGCAACAGAGGGGGTGAATGGTGCCTTCAAAACTCCCCAAGTACTCACACAGCAAATCGAGTGAAAGAACTAGTTTCTCCGATCGAACACACGTGGTCGTAAGCCAATTGATGGTCGAACACCACGTGGTCGAACACTTGCCCAAGCTGACAAAAGAAATCAAACAGAGATAACTGAGAGGAAGAACCAAGAACAGAAGGACTCGAGGCGCACAATCATCCGGTAAAGTGAATTTCTCTAATTCGACTCTGCTCGGGAATGAGCGGCCAAGTGGCCTTGAGGCAGATTCTCGGTTACGAGCTAAACAAAGCACACAAAGACGAAAGCGGACTCACGAAGAAGAGAGGAGAGAAAAGGATAGCAAGAAGTTCAAGCTCTCAAAGCAGATGGCAAACAAGTCAATCACAACATCTCAAGACGACAGAAAACAAATAGAGGAAGAGAGATGAATGATTGATAATGGAGGTTTCTGACCACTCCAACTGGGAGATACATGAGCACACTGCTCCATCCGAGAACCCACACACTCACAAATAACAACGGAAGAACAGAGCAACTCGGGATCGAGAATCTCACAAGTACCCGAGCTCTACCTCTCTATTTATAGCCACACACTCATACACCAAAGAGGGGAACCCACAAACCCCACCTAACACCGGGTTTTCAACTCACTTTACCCACTAGCGAGAACGAGCTCGATGCTTTACCCGTTACACCCAACGGCTCCACCGCTTTGCCCGTTAGCGCCAACAACTCTGTGCATTGGCAGAGACACGACTTCCCTTTGCGACTTTCGCATTTCTCCAAAATGCCACTCCACCGCCTTCCCGGAAGCTTCCTCCCGCCTTGTCGTCCAAGCTTGCAACCACCTCGCAAGACTAGGTCTCCTTCGGCTTCCCGGTCGTTCGGACCTCGACATCCCCATGTCTAGTCCCGACCACTCCAAACCTCATCAAGACTTGTCTCCAAGGTCCTCTGGCGGCTCGGCTCCGGTTCCTCATCTCCTCGGCTTGCAACCACCTCACGGACCTCATCGTCTTGGCACTTCCGGCCGCTCTTGACCTCAAGACCGCCCGTGCCTAGTCTCGGCCCTCCATGCTTCGCCACGACTAGTCTCAAGGTCCCGCAAACATCACGGACAAGCAAACCATTACATAGCACCGCACAACACAATGTGTACAGACATCTGCATAAAGGAACTCAAAACATGCTTCACAAGGTCGTACATTCACTACGATCGGTCAAAAATACTTAAACATTATTTCTCAAGACCTACAATCGTTACCATAGACCATACGACCACCCGGTGGTCCTTACGACCGCCTTAAAGCTTGCTACGACCATCACAAGTTTCGGTTCCAACTTACCCACCAAGTTGTACCAACTTATGGTGGTCGAAACCATACATCAAGACTTTCTTAAGTCCTCGACCACATCTCAAGATGATACGATTATCTCGAAGTCCATACGACCGGTTCCCGAGACTACGACCAAAACCAGAGATTCCATCATGGTCGAACCACTTTCCGACCACGTTCATCGCTTTCCACCGTGGTGAAACCCTTCTCGATCACGCACGACTTGGTTCAGCGTGGTGAAGCCCTTCCAACAACGTTTGAACACTTCCGACCGCGATCGCCACTTGCGACCACGCTCCAAGCTCGTCGATCGCATCCAACCGAAGCTACGACCATGTTCACCCATAACGTGGTGAAACCGCTTCGTTCTTAGGAAGTGAAGTCTGCGACAACGTGGTCGTATGCGCGCCGACCACCGACTACGCCTTATGACGCGTTACTGCGGCGGTGTGGTCGTAGCGCCGACCACGACCAAATGTGGTCGTACTAGGTTTCGACCACGGCCAAAAACAGCGTGACTTCACGGTGACCTACGACCAAGGTCGAGTGGTCGAACGCCATGTGGTCGTCTGACCTTCCGACCACGGCGAAAGAGTAAAACATTGTTTTACGGCTTTATTGGCGATAGAATGGTCGTAAACAACCGGTGGCTCCCGATTGGCGACAATAAGTTCATAACTCGCCCGACGAGCCCGACCACAACCAATGTGGTCGTAAGAGCCTACGACCACAGTCAGAAGCTATGACTTTGCCCAGAAGGCGATTCCGATCACTTCTAAGGCTATGACTTGGCAGGAAGTGCCCAACCCAAACTCAAACTTACTAAAACAAGAGTCAATTACTCATCACAAACATATGGTCACCTCCACATGGACTCTCAATTTCCTTCCATTGGTTGATTTCCTTCGGGTGCTCCTCCCACATTTGGGTTGGAAAAATGCTGACTTGGGATCGACATCTGTCATAGGAATGCTATCAGTTTGAATAATAGTAGTTTCTAAAGGTTAACTTATTACTTACCTTCCAGGATTGTGACAATAAGTTAAATTCCCAGGTTTCGATTTGTTAAAATTCTCAGGATTATTTCTCTACTTCAGCAATAATTTTAGAGAAACGAGAGAGTTAAGATAAATTGACTAATTTGGTTTCGGGTCACTTTTTGACTTAATTTAAGTTTTCTAACTTCCATACATCATCACAGAAGCAAATAACAGCCAAGAAACATAGAGACCAAAAAGAACCAAATGTCTATACTACTCTGGGATTACGTGCCCAGCAACGCCCGAGAACCCGCTCTCGAGACCGCCCAAATCTTTCGCGTTTGGGACCACGCTCGGAGCTCACCTCCGAGTGCAACCTACACTACCCTGGATCTCCGTGCCCAGGCACGCCTGAGAACTCGCTCTCAGGATCGCCCAAAACTGTCGCGTTTGGAACCACGCTCAGGGCTCATCCCTGAGTATGCCGAGACTTCTCGGGTCCGTCCAAAACACGTTCGGAAGCGCCACGGACCACTCGTCCGGGAAATCTCGTATGCAGAATTGAGGGGTAAGCCACTTTTAGTAATTATAGATCTTGCCATCTTAGTTATTAGAGTGAATAGAGAAGAAATTAAGATAAAATATTACTCTCTAATTTATTAGTACTACTAACACTCAAGTTTACTACCCTAGGTTGCCACATGAGAGTTTTGACAGTATCATGAATGTAACAGAATAATTAAAAGTAGTAAGCATAAGCATGTAAGAATTAAAATGGCAATTCTCTACCCTTCCTAACATGCATGAATAACATAACGACCAATTATTTGCAAGTAAGATTCTACCATGACCATTATGGTCCTAATCTAACAACATTAAATTTATAAATTCTATTTGCTACCAATATTCCAGCAAAATGTAAATATTAAGAATAACAGAAATAAATCTACCTCAGTTTTGTCCATCCCCACTGCCCCCACTGGTACGGCTATGAGAGTCAGAACTGATCTCTCCCCTCCTACGTCCCCTCATGAAGTATGAGAGTGCTACATCCAATCTATTCCCTCGACGAGAGGGTCCCTGATCGATGCTCATGCGGGCATTACGAAATGCCTCGCGCCTAGGAGGAGGAAGACTCTGCTGGGGTATATCTGGATATCTCGGTATGGGTGCGGAATTCTCCCCCTCACCCGAATGCACAACAGCTGCCTGCGGAGGCACATCCTGAGGTGGCTCTGGGTATGGTGGATACGGAGGTGGTACTGGAGGTGCATCTGGTACTGGACCTGGTGGTGGTGGTGGATATGGAGGAGGTCCCTGTGCCATGTACTGATATACTAACTCCTGAAACTCCTGATGCCTCTGCTCACTCGCATAATAATCTCTCCGCCACCTCTCAGCACTATCCTCTGCTCTCTCCCAAGCGTCTCTAGTACCATGGTATAACATAGTGTCGGAGATCATCATCATATTAGAAGTGACACTACGCGCTGCAGGCGATGGAACTGCAGTCCCTATACTCATATTAGCACCACTGGGATCAACTACCCTCTGCAGCCAAGAACTCCCAGGAGCAAAGGCGGGTACGTCGCGATAACCCGTGCGAAGCAATAGCTCCCCAAAGTGTGATCTAACTGCATGCAACGCTTCCTTAGCTGCCTGCTGCATAGGTAAATAATCATCTGCGGTCCTCCACGGTACCGAATGTGACCAAATATATTCCATATCTGCTGGAATCCCTGTCACTACAACCCCAATCCTAGGTGGTGATCCATCATCAGATATCTCCTGATAATATACTGGACTAGGTGCCCCTAGCTCCTGAAGCATCTGCCATAGCAGTAAGACATGCTGCCCCCTAATCCTAGCTGGTGCAATCTCTAGTCTGACCATCCTACAAAAGAGAAGCAATAGTTTAGGATTAACTCATACCATTTAATCTTATTAGAAGAATTAACATGACGAGAATAATAAGGAATAATACTCTAATCTAGACAGTATAACATGGTAAGAATTAATACCAATATGTTAAAAGCAATATAGCAGAATCTCTACTTCTATTTCTATAATTAAGCGTGGCTCTCAAATCATTGCTCTGATACCACCTGTGACGACCCGCCTTATTACCACGGGGTAATAACGCTAGTCAACGGATTATTATTCGTTTTAGCTAATAGAACATTGCTTTAACGAATAATAATCCATTCTGAGTATTGCACAGAACAATCATTAGAGATAGAATTTACATCCATTCACAATGCCACACAGGGCCAATTACTACATAACAACTGCAGTTCTAATTATTACAGATAGAAAGTAGCTAGACTTCTAATTATACAAAGATGTTCTAATTATACAGAAGAGAGTACAAATACAATACACTAATAGCACAGATACCCAAAAGGGCGAGTCCGAGCCACACGCACGTCCCTACGACTCCCAATCGTCGTATGCGGCGTAATCCTCAAGCGGCTCATCCTCGAAATAATCTCCCTCTCCGGGAGAGTAATACTCCTCTGTGGAGCCATCCTCAAAGCCCACCTCTAGCTGGCTATCCTCTAAACAAAGGAAAGTAATAGCAAGGGTGAGTACAGAGTACTCAGCAAGTTTATATAACAAAATGCAAGAAATGATTTTTATCTGATTTCCCATTAACATCTTTCATGATCAAACACCTTGTTGCCAAATTACGTTTATGGAAATAGGTTTTTAAGTTGTGGCAAAATATCAATTTATTACTTACAAATCTACTGAACATCCATATGAACAGCAAAAACCCCCATAAGTTTCCGTAGTTCTCCTTTCCCGGAGACAGGCATGAATTCATGATTTTAAATAGCATTGCGCAAGCTTGTATCACTTTACCCATCATCACTCTACTCGTGTTGGCTCTTGGGATTATCCGCAATTCCTTTGAAGCGGCGCCCAGAACAGAGTACAGTACAATTTATCTCTAGTTCAGTAATTATATCTCCACCCGGTTATACACAATCAGACCTACGGACCATGAAAACGACATAACCGTTGGCTGGTAGGGTACTCCGACCTTTCCCCAGCCCCCTGCCAGCGTAATATAACGCCAATGCGTAACCCGCCTGTTGGTTCTTACGCTCCGGTCTTATACCGGTTTCTTTGGGCCTATCCCATAAATAAAATCACCCCTGTGGAGAATATAACACCTCACTAGAGTACCGACTGCCCGTGAAAACGGAACGTTGGTTGATACGAGTGGATACGGTCTGTTCATAAGAATGAAGTTGGTAGGACCTTATATTTTATTCTTATGCAGAGGTTCCACGCCTGCCCTGGCAACCTCTGCCCACCTTTTTAATACTAATAGGGCCAACTGCTCTATCAGTTGCCAATTATTCCATCCTTTTGTAATCATCGTATTAATTTAAATCTTCCTTTATTTTTCAATGCAAGATGATATTATCATACTATAAAATACTGATTTGTAATGAATCTATTTTGAAGACTTGTTCAAAGGATACTTGCCTGATGTTATACTATCTTGCTGAATATCCTCACTACCTTGATATGACTCCTTTGGCAGATTCGGCCTCTTTCCTCTGTGATTAGACGCTAATTAATCTACGGTTCGATTATTTATAAAATTTTGGTCATCATAAGATTTCTAATAATTATATTCATGACTCATAAATTGTTCCTTTCTTTCTTTTAAGCCAAGTGTAATAGTTCTCAATTCACTTTAAGAGTGTCCACAATTTAGGTGTAAGAACTAAGCAATTACAGGTTATTGCATTCTAATTAATCATTTTAATTAACGGCAATTTGCAATATTAGATTTAATAATGTCCAGGCGCATGCATACAATTATTCTATCTCATGGCAATTGATCATGAAACGTATTTATAGTCTACATAATTTCTTACCAAAATTGCTATTAGTATCATCTTATTTGTGCCCTAATTGGCTCTATGGTTAATTGCCTCCTCGTTTTGGGTTTTCTCTGGGCTTTCGGCCTCCCCTCGTCTGCCGACGCCCCTCTCTCCTTTTTCTTTTACTCCACCGATGCCTCCTCTTTTCCTCTGCCGATGCCTCTCCATCTCCCCTCCTTTTTCTTCCTTTCTCACCCACTCCACCGGCTCCCTCTCTCTATTCCCCTCTCTCTCTCTCTCTCTCTCGGCCTCCCTGCTCTCTCCTCACGCTGCCTCTCCCCCGCCTTCGGGTCCCAGCGCCGCCGCCCGGTTTAGCTCCCCTCACACGCCGCCTCTCTCTCGTGCCCGTGCCTCGGCGCCTCAGCCCCGGTGCTCGGTGCCTCGCCTCGGTGCTGCTCCCCCTCACGCCGACTCCCCGCCGACGTCTCCTCTGGCCGGCCGTTCCCGCCGGGATGACCGGCGCCGCTTGGGGTCTCCGGCCAGATCTGGCCAAATCGGATGCCTTTCCCCATTTCTTGCTTGATTTACTTTTGTAATTTGCTAACTTTTTTATGTTTGCCTAGGGTTTGGTTTTGGGAGGCGGGTGACCGTGGCCGTCCCCGCCGGTGAACCGTCGCCGTACGCCGGGGGAGTGCCGACGGCGGTGAACCGGTGGCTCGGCCGGGAATCCCGCAGCCGCCGCCCCCACGGTAACCCTCTTCTCCTCCTCTTTTACCTCCGGTGACATGCTTATGGTTGCTAGCCTATGTTGGATGTATTGAGTAATGGCATTGTATGGATGTTGGGATTGTGGGGTTTACCTGCACTGGTGCTTGTGAGAGATGCTAGGGTTTGGGTGTTGGGGTGGTGGCCGGTTGGCGGTGGCTGATGCTTGCTGATGGCTTGTGGTTCTTCTATGGCCGTCACGTCCCCATCTCCCTTCAGCTTGTCGGTTCTTCACTCCCTGGACCTTCGGCTCCACTCGGTGACGAACGCCGCTACGGTCTGGGGATTGGCTGGTGGTGGGGAAAATCTACCTTACCTTTCCTTTGTCCCTCTGTGCTCTATTCTCTCGGTTTGACTACTGGTATGGGATGTGGGATATTTGTTGGATGGCTTGCCCGTGAGGTTTTTGCTGGCTGTTGATGCCCTCTGGGCGTGGCTGCTCTGGCCCGGTGCTATCTATTTCACTGTGGTGGATATTTGCATGGTGAGGGCCTTGACAGGTGGTTTCTCTGTTGTGGGTTTGGCTGGAATGATTTGTGCTCACCTAGTCTTTGCCTTGGTTGGATTCCTATGTTCAAAACAGGTTTGTGTGTTTGTGTGTGTATATATATATATATATATATATATATATATATATATATATATAGGAAGCCTCTTTTCTACTCCAGGTGTAATTACACCCTATGTCGTATCTCACAACGTAGCGAGTATCTCGCGTAACGAGGGGTATGTACATGTAGTATAAGAGTATTTAAGACCATATAGGTGATATGAATAATTTTTCAGAGGTGGTATGTACATTTTTTTCGACATACTCCTTTTTATGTACGTATAGAAAGGTATTTACAAAATACACTAAAACTATGGACTCCTTGCAATTTTTCATGTGGTTCACATTAGAATATCTTATAATTAGTATACAAGTATACCTAAAGTGATAAAGGAGTATTTCAAGTTTGTTTAGGTGGTATATTAGAGGTGGGTGTAATTACACAGGAGTAAAAGTATTTTTCCTATATATATATATATATATATATATATATATATATATATATATATATATATATATATATATATATATATATATATATATATATATATATATATATATATATATATATATATATATATATATATATATATATATATATATATACATATACCGTGTGATGAGTCTATAGTTGTGAGAGTTCCGATGTTCCTGAGGACTGGTCGGTATCTCCGTGAACAGATTACCCCTTGAAGTTAATCCTGAGGGCTCTGACGGCAACACTTACTTTATATTGCCTTATTTTCAATTACTCTTTTGTTCGGTCTTTTTCGGTCTTATAATCTGGTTATTAGTTCATAAATAAAATACTGTTGTATCAATAGTTGATAGCAATTGAATTGTTGTAAGAAATGCTCATGGATGTAATTTTGAAACTTCTTGTAATATAAGCATGTTTCTCCCCTTGTAACCTTTAAGTTTAAGTTTGAAATGTAATCCGGATGTATGCAATGCAATGTTGTATACTTGTAATAAATTTCTATTTATCTTCGTTCCAATACAATTGTGATTAGCTTATAAGTTGAACCATTAAATAATTAATACGAAAATTTTAATTTGCTTCCGATACTCACAGTTATTAACGCTAATGACAACGCAACAAATAATTAAGAACCGCGGGGTGTCACACCGGCGGTATGACCGGCATGGGTATCGCGGTCATACCGGCCCCCTGTTACCGAGAGGAGTTCAAGTTGATTTTTGGCAGTATGATCGACCGTTGGTTAGCGGTCATACTGACCTTTAGGAAGTTAAGTGACTTTAGTTGGTTTTCAGGAGTGTGAGTCCATGCATATCTTGGTTTGCTAATGAATCAAGTGCATGTTATCTATGCTCGGAATGGTTGCTTGGTCTTTGATGTGCATGACACTCGGTGATTGTTTTGGCCAACGGTAGGATAGAGGCTAGGGGAGGTGGCCTAAGGCCACAGCGTGTCGCATAAGCTCGGGTGGAACATCATCTCAATCAAAGAACCATGGGAGAAAGGCAAAGATAGCGAAGAGGCAAATGTCTGTATGTGGTGTGCTGATTGGATTTATGCGTTTCAAATGGTGATTGTTCTTGGAGCAAACACACGATTTTGGTAGCAAGTAATTGGGCATCACAGGCTATATTATTGTATGGTGTGCCATAGGACTAGGGTGTTTAAAGTAGCAATAGTCCTCTGAGCAGACGTACAATCTTGGCAGCAAGTCATTGGGTATTATATCTTGATGCGGTGGTTGCTTCGAGGAGAAACACCATGGAGTCCGATGGGTGATAATTAAAAAAATTATCCAATACCAGTTGGAGAGGCAATATATGAAATCTTGGTGGTGGCCTAAATGGTTTAGGTCACATCTTGGAGGATGGAGCGTCTTATCAAGCTATCGAAGCAATAGAAAAGTTGTGCTTTGAAAAACATGCAAGTAGGGCTGTAAATGAGCCGACCTCGAGCGAGCTTGGCCTTCGAAGCTTGAGCTCGGTAGAAGCTCAAGTCGAGCTCGAGTTGGGCTCCAAGCCTGGACCTGGGCTCGAGTTCGGCTCGAGCTCGGCTCGTTAAAACTCGATAATAATAAAAATAATTTATTATGCACTAATTTTCAATAATAAGAAAAGTTTGAGTTCGAGTTCAGTTCGAGTAACCTTGATAACAGTCAAAATAATTTAGACATACACTAATTTTCAATAATAAGAAAAGATTGAGCTCGAGTTCGGCTCGAGTAAACTCGGTAAGAGTTAATACGTATCACTATTTAAGCTCGTATCGAAACTCGCGAATTATTCGAGCTTGGCTCGGTGAAGCTCGCAAGTTCAAGATCAAACTTGAGTTTGGCTCGTTGAAAGTTCAAGCTGAGCTCAAATCAAGTCTAGAATGAGCCGAACTCGAGTAGCTCGCGAGTTTCAAACTTTTTTTACAGCCTTATGTGCAAGTATGTGTGAGTGTAAAACCCATTTGTATGTGGGTTACCGTGTTTTTCTATTTGTAAGTGGTTGTGTTCACTAAATGTGTGTTGGTTAGGATTTTGTGAGAGGTGAGAAAACTCTACTATATAAACCCTTGTGTGTTGAGAATAGTAGCACTCTAGATGAGAGATTATGGTTTCCTTGTGTTGGAGTCTTATATGTGTGATCTAGGGTTAGAGCTTAGTCCTCCATAAGAGAGTGGTTGTAAAACATTCATTTTTAAGTGAAATGAACATCCAAATTTCTTCCAAGTGAGTCGTGCCATAGATTCCGAATTTTGCTTTTAATTTGTTTGGCTTTCTTGTTTAGATTTCATCTCCTCTTGATCTTTTCTAGTGCCAAAGACATATAAGAGGCAGAGATATCTCTTAAAGATCCGATCCTATACATCTAGGCATGATCTAGGAAAAGTTCTTATGATTGCTCAGTTTTCCTCAAGAGTGAGGTAATTTTATGGTTTCGATCTTGTGGACGATTTGGCTTGAGTTCGTGCTGTGGTATAGTTTACTATGACATATGAGTAACCATATAAGGTTATCTAGATTATTAAAGACTCATAGCAAGAGTAGATTAAGATTTCCCTCTTTTCCCCAAATTTGGTGCAATTTTTCTTGTTTTGGATAAAGATCATAATTTTGGTATTGATCTTCTAAATCTATTAGCAGAATAGGTTGTTGACATCCTAGAGATGACTTGTATCAAGTTTTAGTCTATTTGGTTCAGTAGTTTGAAAGTTAGCTCTTTGATCGTGTGCAGTGCTGTTATGTACTCGGCCTCGGCAAGCAATCATATTGATGTGAGCAGTTCGACCGGAGATCCCGATCAGACTGGTGATCCGAGCGGTTAGACCAGCCGGTGGACCGGCCGCCCCTCGACCAGTGTTTAGACCAGTGAAATAGAAAAGTCTCTGATGGTTTGTGTTCTCTATCTCTTAGTTTTGATAAGTTTGTGAGTTTATATTTTTGCTGTATTGAGTTAATAATATTTAGAATTTGTTTTAAACAAGTCATTTACGCCAGTGACTTGCGACCCGATCCTACAATATATACATTAGAATTCCTTCATTAATTTTTGGCGACCTGTCTGTCGCATTCGATCGTCGTGACAATTTAGTGTCAACGACATGCAGGTAGTACGTAGAGTCCACGGAGCAGTGAGTTCAAAAAAAAAAGGGAAGAAAAAAAGACTTGGAATCCATTTCTTTTTTCTTTGCAAACGTTGGTGGCGTTTGAACTTTGAAGAACAATTAATAATCCATGTTATAGTGCCAAATTGCCCGGTGCAGACTAAGCTAAGCAAACCAATTTTGCTCTGTTTAGAATTAATAGCTAAGCAATTAAACCAGTTTTGCACCCTCTCAATTGTTGTGCAAACCAGCACTCTATATATATATATATATATATATATATATATATATATATATATATATATATATATATATATATATATATATATATATATATATATATATATATATATATATATATATATATATATATATATATATATATATATATATATATATATATATATATATATATATATATATATATAGGACAGTGTTTCATGCACCATGGTGCCTAGGCACCAATATCAATACCCGTTGATTTGCTTGAGATTAGTAACGTTTGATGTGGGTATCTTTATATACCCATAAAAAGTATATTTGAGATGTCAAACTCGAAAAAATTAAATTCAACTTCAGTTTAATTAGTTTGAACTATTTTTATGGTATATACTCATCTGTAGTTGCATTGAACTCAAAAGTAGTTCAAACTAATTTGAACTGAGTTCAAAACTTACTTACCATAAATATATCAAGGGTATAAAACATTTTCATACCCAAACTCAAAAAATTATCAATCATACACGTGTATCGGATGTTGGTGCCTTATGTAATTTTCCTATATATATATATATATATATATATATATATATATATATATATATATATATATATATATATATATATATATATATATATATATATATATATATATATATATATATATATATATATATATATATATATATATATATATATATATATATATATATATATATATATATACCGTGAGCAGGCCGAATGACATATGTATATCTGCATAGTGGTTGACCTGCCTGACCATACAATTAGTAGCCGGGGCAGCGGCATTCGATCGATCAGGAAATCTAACGGATGAATAATGATTTACCATTCATATATAATAATGAAACTCGAAGAAGTATAACAACTCTCCGAGCAAGTTGGCTTAACGTGGCGCGTACATACAAACATAATTGGCCGGCTTCCCTAGTCAATACGCAGGTACAATAAGGCTTAGTCAGCAGGCTATAGCAAATATAATATCAACCAAATCTTACGTGGCAGAGAGAGAAAGGAAGAGAGAGAAGGAAGCTAGCTACTAAATTACAGCTAGCTATAGCACGTAAAAATATGCATTTCACTCTCTTACACGTGGGGCCAAATAGTTATTGTAATAGCTACCTTATTGTATGAACTATTTTTTGAAGGCTATAGATGAAATGGACAAGTGTTATAGCCACTAGTTGGCTATACTATTGTACTTGCTCTAAGGTCATCTCCAATGGTTATAGCTAGCAACTAACTATAAGACTTCCACATCATCTATATAGTACACACTAAAGTTAGCATTCTAAAGAACTATCTATAAGTATAGCTATTTGATGCTTACATGCACACACAGAATTTATGGAGGCTGCCTCGTTTGGTGCTATAGACTATCTCTAGAGCTGTAGAGAGCTGCGTTCTCTTTCTTCATTTAATATCTTCCACGTAGGACAGTTGATGACATGAACTTTAGCTGCTATAGACCCATTGGAGATGCCCTAATCGAACAGACCAGATGGAATCTGTAGTTGGAGCAGGCACCATTAATTATATTGCCCTGCTCCATTTACCAGTAGCATGCAGCCAAGCTCATGTTGGGCTATTAATTTAATTAATGGCTGCTGCCTGCGTCAATACAAATTTGTTGTTGTAAGAAACAGTACAAGGTGGTGGTTGTAAGAGAGAAAAAGGCTCCGTGTTTACAACCACTACAAAGTTGTTGTAAATCGATCCAAAAAGAAAAGAGGGGGAAACAAAAACAAACAATTGTGTATGCAAGCACTAATGATCTTTTCCTCCGGTGTTTAATTATAAGATTGCAAAGAATAATAAGTAAAGCTGCATATTTATTATAAGTATAAAGAAAATATCATATTAATGTTATATTTAAAAATAAAATATAATCTATATTTATAGATAAAAATATTTAAAAAAATATGTCTTATAAATTTGTACATGTGAAGTGCTATTGGGTAGTTTTTTTTTGGGTTGATGGCTTAAATATTTAAATTCTAGTTGTTCACAAGAGGCAATACGCAGAGAGAAATAGTTGTATGCGATTTTGGCTGATACAACTGAACTCAGTATATTTTTTATTGTAATGTTTTTATTAATCTCATTTAGTTACTGTAGACTAATAAACTTCAAGTCTAAAACAACCCGGCGACTATCTGCACCATAAACTGACCCGTTGCGTTGCGTCATGCTTTGACTTTGGCACCTTGGGATGTACTTTACTAGTAGTATTATTGTTAGGAGGCAACTTCCAACATGCGAGGAGACGTGGCCGCGTCAACCTCCTCCCCCTTGACGTAGCGCCTCTCGCGCCCCGCGGACCACAGCGCCGTCCGCCGCGCGATCGGCAGCCACCGCCTCCGCGCTCTCTCCTCCTCCGTCAGCCTCTCCCTCACCTCCGCGCGCAGCCGCCGCAGGCTCACGATCTCCGACACGGACCGCACTCCGGACGATATCATCCTCGCCGCGGACGCAGCAGACACAGGCTCCCCGGCGTCCACTGCCTCCGAGCTGCTGCAGCCGCAGCCGCCTCGCCTCGCGCCCATAACCCTGGCCTTGCTCTGCAGCAGCCGCTTCTTCTCCGTCTCCTCCTTGATCGTCACACAGACGATGCCGCCGCCGCCGCCGCCGTCGTCGCACTTCGGCTCCTCCGTACATAGCTGCTCCTGCGCGTCGTCGGGGGAGGGGAACCGCCCGCTCGACATGGAGCGCAGCATCTCGCCGTCGAGCGCGATGAGGTCGGCGGAGTTGAGGTCGCTCCACCGGCTCTTGAACACCACGTCCGACACGATGATGCGGTGCATGTGCCTGTCCAAGCACTGCGCGTGCGCGGGGGCCTTCCCCTCCGGCTCCTCGAACCGCGACGACGGCACGCGCTCCACGAAGATGTCCAGGAGGTCACGGCCTGAGACGGCGGAGCCAGGGTCGGGAGCGTCGAAGCGGTCGGAGGCGCCGAAGACGAAGCGGGCGCTGGCGGTGTACTTGAGGCCGAGTGCGGCGGCGTCGGCGTCCACGCGCGTACGGCACAGCGGGCAGCTCGCGTTGGACTCGAGCCAGCGGTCGACGCAGTCGAGGTGGAAGGCGTGGCGGCAGCGCGGGAGGAGGCGGAGGAGGTCATTGTCGTCGAAGTGGGCCAGGCACACCGCGCACTCCAGCCCCTGCCGCGCCCCGCGGAGCACGGCGAAGCGGAAGAAGGGGAGTGACTCGATGACCGGCTTGGCAACGCCGGTGGGTTGCACCGCGTCATTGCCGGCAACGTTAGCGTCGGCGACTGGCGGGGCGGCGGTGGGTAGGGGGAAGGAGGAGTGGCAGAACTTGGCGTACATGAGAAGGAGGAAGATGAGCGACAAGATCATGGTGAAGACGCCGACAACAATGGCGACTCTGGCCCGGAAAGAGACCTTGATACCGACTCCCTCGGGCGTCTCTGGAGCAGCCTCGGCGGTGGCCGGCTGCGCCGCCGCGACGCAAGCCATCGCAGAGAGGAGCAAGGCAAGGAGAGGGAGGCGGGCCATGGGGAATACGACTAGTGGATGTGTGTGTTAGTGCGGGGGTGGGGTTTGGAAGGAGGACGGAGAGGATGCCATGGACACGGCCGGAAGACGAGGCGAGGGGCTCCGGCTCCGGTGGTGTTTGGACTTTTGGGATGCTAATTGTTTTCTTATACCATTATACCATGCGAGCTGCGGTGGGCGGGTCCCACGCCACGCATGTATTTGATTTTTCAGCCATAGGATGTTCTTTGAGATCTGTGCTGTCCGATTTTGGGCTCCAAACTCAACCAGTTAAGACGACCGCAGGTAGGGCTGAAAACGGTCGGAAACGATCGGTAGGAGATCAAATCACTTTCATTTCACATTATTTTCTATGTTAATGTGACATCCTAAATTTTCGATGTTAGAAATTGTGAAGAATTTAAATTTTTTATTTGTATCTTGCTAACATTTGAAATTTTGTCGAAACCTTATTTGGGTTTTCCTGAGTTTTGTGCTAAGCAAAATAATAACCGAAAATAATTCTCAAATACAAATAACAATCATGATATAAAAGATATGAAATAATTTAAATGTGAGTTTACACTTTGAAAGCCTAAATTCAATTTAATTCATTAAAACCAGTGAGCCAAAATGGGAAGACAAAATCGCATCCAAATAAAGAAGTCTTTAATATTAGCCAATTGCAAAAGTTAAAAAGGATTTAGAACCACACTACAATCTTAGTTTAAATTCCAAGTCAAAGTTCTCTTAAATCCAAACCGAAAACCAAAATCCAAAAATCAAATCAAATAAAAATCCGTCTTCAAACAAATTGACCTGAGAACTCAAACTCGGACTTAATTTTGAGTTTTTTTATTGGAAATTAATTTAGAAATGTGAATTCCAAAATCTTGCCTAAGCCTTTCCTCCTTCCCCTTTTCTCATTTCCCTTTTTCTCCTTCCTTTCACTGCCCGTGGGCCCAGATTTTTCCTCTCTTTCTTCTTCTCCCTTTCCTTCTCTCCTCTTTCTTCGGCGCCCGACCAGCCGACCACGCCTCCCCTGTGTGCGCACGTCGCCTCGCCTGTGCCCCCACGTCCTTCAGCCATCACCATCACCACTCCCTGGAGCGTGCCATGCCCTGTTGCCACCAACTCGCACCACAGCGCCGCACTAGAGCCATGCCGCCCGTGCGCCCGCCTATACGTCATGCCAAGCCGCAACGCCATGCCCTGCTCCCATTAGCCCGTCACCACGCCATGGCCCTCCTATCGCCATGCTCCTGCAACGCCCACATCCTATCGGTCACCTCATCGCCTGCTCCCGCGCCACGCCATGCCCTGTTTTCGGCCGTGCTCACCTCCGTTCTCGCCTTCCCTCATCACGGTGACGCCGCCCCGTTTGTCCTCCACCGCTGGCTGCCCAACCCGCCACCAAGCTGCCTCTGCTCCATCTTAGGCCACGCCACCGCCCCTCCTGGCTCCCTTGCTTACCCAACATCCCATTTTGTGGCTCACCGCTGCCTCTCTGGTCCCCTACCTCCGGCGAAGCCGTGGCCTGGCTGGCCGTCCACCGCTCGTGCGCCCTGCCTTGTTGTGCCTGAACATGCCCCTCCTCTATTTTGTGTGTTGCTTATCCCTCTCTCTCCATTGCATGATAGGTAGGCCCATTTATGGTTAAGTAATGTGGTGGCAAATGGGATTAGTGGTAGCTAATAGCATCTAGTGAGAAATTGAGATGGTAAACATTTTGCTTGGGTTAATGCTCACATGAGATGATTACAGATTAATTGGAATTTTGCCTAAGAGATTTAAATACTGAAATTACTCATGGAACTAAAAATACAAATAAAAGTTCAAACTAAGGATATGATAAATTAAAGGATAATTTAGTTACGGACCAAAACACAGATAAACCTTAATTATAAATTGGAAATAAGTATTGGTATATATTAACAGTAACCGTGGCTAGATGCATAGGGTAAGTAACACTAATTAACATCAATCATTGCAATATGAAAATATCTAATGACATGCGACCAGACAATCATCGTAATATAATAATTATGGTCTAGGACAACGACAATAGCCAATCTAGGACAGGTGACATATGAAACAGAAAGGTTACGGCCGCGAGGTACTTGTCTTGCGCATGCTCGACGGACACACTGCACGATGGATCCGAGAAACGCAACTACTCAGCTGCTCCCTCAACAGTCGCGTGAAAACCTACAGGGTGATTTGGAGACAATCGATCAGATATGATGAATTTGGTTGAGAAATGACAAGAGATAAACGACTGGGAGGAAAAATCAGCAGTTTAGTCGAGCGAACGCGCGTTTGGCCGCGCGGACGGCCGTTCAGCCGCGCGAACACGCGTTTGGCCGCGTGGATGGCCATTCGGTCGCGCGAACGCGCTCTCGGCTGCACCACCGTCGGCTGCCGATCACCTCCGGACACCACCGCCGTCCTGCTGCCGGCTGCCTTGCCGCAAGCGTTAGGCGCGCGCGCGTGTGCTGCGTGCGCACGCGCCTCGTCGCGCGAGCCATCACCGCCGCCACCCGCCATCGCCACCGATGCCGCTGCGATCGCCGCTGTTCCTCGCCGCCACCACAACCGCCGCGATGGCGACCATCGCCGCGAGACCGACTCGCGGCGTGCGCGCGAAGCACGCGTCGCAGTGCGGGCGACGTGGCGCCACCGGCGTCTGCCGCCACCGCGGCGCCGGCCGGCCACGCCGCCACCACCCGCGCCTCACGGGACGCCGCCGCCACAGTGCCGGCTATGGTGGCGTGAACAGCGTGCGGTGTCTTTCAGGCGACATGGGCGTCTTTGTGCGGCGACGCGCGCCGCCGCATGAGAGCCACCGCCACCGGTGCCATGCAGCTACATGCGTGAGAACGTGAGAGGGAGAGATTAAAAGAGATAGATGGAAGGGAGAGAGAGATTAGGAAGGATAAAGAGATAACGGGAGATAGAGTTATGCAGGGAGAGAGAGATGTGCGGTTAGTTAGCTTCCCCTTTTTTTGGGGGTGTTACAGTTCAGCCATTCATCTATTATTACTGCATTCTATGTGATGGCTTGCTGAGTACCTCTGTACTCACTGTTGCTTAATCACAATCATTCAATAAGTCAGAAGGAGAAATATAAGCCCCACAATCATCTAAGCGCGTCAACAAGAATTCAAGACGATAAGGCCAAGAACTAGGTCGCGAACCCCAGTTGGCTGCCTGTGAGCATGTCCTGAGAGTCTCACCTATGTGTAGTTTTCGTTTCTGCTGCTCTTTAATTATTTCGGCCCGATCGGCCCATGTGTAAGTCTATTATTATATTTACACTTCTGTATGATATGTACTTTGATATTTAGTAATGTATCTGTGAGCACTATCTACTAATCTAGGGAATAGTACGGTAGAATTACAAAAGATACTGGATTGCAAAATCTAGGTCCGACAATTAAGATGTAAACATTCTTTGTGGTCATCGACTATTTATTAAAATTGAACCATAAAACTTGCCCATTTTTGACCTGAAGTTACAATATCAGGTTGTATGCAATTCCAGTTTAAAATGAGTGTATGTTTGCGATCTCGATTAGTTCATATTTCTTTTCATTCAAGGTTCAACTAGCTTAGGCTTATTTGTGTCTTGGTTATATGATTTTTTTTGTGTATTGACATTTTTATTGTTAATGGTATCATGTCTTTTTCATGCTATACATGGAAAGGTGGAGCCATGATTTAGAAATAAGAGAGGCCAAATAGCGCAAACGACAATAAAATTTATTAAAATATAGAAAATTATGGTGCAAATTTATCCAACTATGAGGGGTCTAGCCCGTGCCAGCACTCCTCCCTTTGCCTCTGTATACACCTACCATTTTAAAAAAGTTATAGCACTTGTTACCAATTTTGAATGATTATGTGCAAGGTAAAAAATTATATGCAACTACCATGTAAACGTTCGATCGGTTATAATGTTACCAAGAAACTTGTAAACAGTTTACGTTGAATTTTCGGTAGATGCAAGTTTAGTAAAGTAGGGGGGCTTTTGTAATTTGGTCGGTGTGTTTAACGGGTACTCCATGTTAGGAGTATAGTATTAGTATGTAGGAGCAGCAGCCAGCACTAGAGAGGGGGAAGCCGTCGGCCACGGCACGGAAGGACGGTCGTTCCTCGATCCCCTTCCGTCCGCCGCTGCGAGCCAGGGGACGGCCGGCCATGTCCTCCTCCTCCTCCGCCACTCCCAAAGCCAGGCCCGCAATCGGTTCCCCGTCCGGATCCACCGCTAAATTCGAGGTTCCAATTCCAATCCCCCTATCTGCAGTCTTCTTCTTCTTGCTTGCTTTAACTAGGAATATTATATTCGGATCCTGTCGACGCACGCTCCTCTCGGATCTTGTCTTCTCTTGCCTGCATCTGCATGTATGCCCTAGGATTCATGGGGTGGGGTTCCCCTTGCGTGTTACTGCGCCCTGCAGCAGCAGCAGCAGCAGCAGCTGCTGCTGGTTTTGTTCCTTGCTCGATCTGTGCATTTTGGTCGGAGCTGCAAGCTGCCTATTCGTGTCGTCTCCAATCCATCGTTGCCAAATTAGCACCATCTCTGGGCTCTCCTACCCCTTAATCGAGGGAGAGAGGGGATCGCCAAAATCGATCGATCGATCGTTGGCAAAGGTTTCTTGCTTGTAATTCTGTTTGTGTGCTTGCTTGTAATTAAAACCATACTACCTACCGGTACTCATGGCAAATATATAAATCTTGCTTTGCACACAGTCTAAAGGCAAACCCTCCGTAGCAAGCTCGTCGAGAGCCAAGACCACCACCACCAAGCGAGCCACCACCAGAGGCAAGGCCGAGAAGAAGGTCTACTCCTTGCCCGGCCAGAAGTTTGATCCTCCTGAGGAGGTGCGTCGCTCCACTCTCCCCGCATCAATTTCTTTGATCAATCGTATCCATGAATCTGGGCTGATGCTATCTTTCTTCCTTTGGTTGATTTGTGGCAGAGAGAGCCCCTCAGGATATTCTATGAATCACTATCCAGACAGATACCCTCCAGCGAGATGGCTGAATTCTGGTACACTTCTTCCTTCCATTTTCATAATCAAGATGACGCAGTTATTTTCTCTCACAGCTAGTACATCACATATTGCATCCTCAACTTAATGCGCACGGTAACATATTAATAATGGCCACCACCTGTTCTGCTGCTACCCTGCTACAGGCTTGGGTAGATGCCTAAACAAAATGTAGCGTTTTCCTTAAGCCCCCCGTTTCATTTCTAAATGTATAATCGCGCCTCTTGTTTTCATGGGGGAGGCATGGTAACACATATATAATAATGTCATTCATGCGTCAAGGTTGGTAGGATTCAGACAATTATGCAAGGAATACTAGGTAGGCTGAGTTCATCACGGCTGGCCATTAAGAAACAAATATTTAGAAGATGGTATACAATTTAACTCTTAACATTCTAAAACAGTTTCTCCCCTCGTGTTAACAGAAGTTCAGGCATCATGCTAAGGAAAGAAGGATAAGAAATGGTAACAGAGATGGTTGTAAATTGCAATGTACTTACTGCAGGACTTAGAGCAACTCCAGCAGTAGCCCTCAAAACAGGGCCCCTACTTTTTATTTGAGGGCTCTCCTTACTTTTGAGAGCTCTGTTTTTTAGGCTACACTCCAGCAGGAACCCTCAAAACAGGACCCTCAAATTCATTCTTAGAGGGGATGACACATAGGACCCACCCTCATCCTCATCCTACTTTTGAGCAAAAAACTCACTCCAGCAGAGCCCCTACTTGAGCCCTCAAAAGTAGGGGGCTCATTCCTGGGGGGTCTGGAGGGAGCCCCTACTTTTGAGGGCTCAAGTAGGGGCCTGCTGGAGTGAGTTTTTTGCCCCTCGGCCCTCAAAAGTAGGATGAGGGCTCAAGTAGGGGCTCTGCTGGAGTTGCTCTTATACATTAGTATAGAACTAACAGGTCAACATCCTACCATGGCCTAAGTAAGTCCAAAACCAACCCCATTTGTGAGAAACAGGCACCTTATTTGGACGAACACAAATATAGTAGCCATTAGAACAGCAATGTGAATGTGGTGAAAGAAAGGACAAGAGGGTGCAAGGAAATTAACTGGTTCATATTATTTAAGATGGAATGGTTCGGGTTCCCAAAGGAAAAAAGAAATCCTTACAGCAGCATAAGGAGGTGTAGCATCTTACCCTCCCCGCATCTCTAGAATAAGGGAAGAAAGATTATTACATTTCCTTCACACTAAGAGTGTAACAATTTACAGTTAATGCTGGTTATTCTGTTTCTTCTCTTTTCCTTCCTTTCTGTTCTTCAATCCCCGGCGCGGGGTGCAAAAGAAGGCTTTATTACTATAGAGTAAATGCTATCCACTAAACGATAATGCAAGGCTGCAAGATTGCTTCTCAACGTATGGTCCAATTTAGCAGACTGTGAGGTATTTCTGAACGAAAATCGTGATAGTATCAATTGCCTGTTCTAGACTAAGTTATCTCATGTTACGTCACATGCTAAATACATAACAGGTTAATGGAGCATGGGTTGTTATCTCCGGAGAGAGCAAAGAAAGCATATGACAGAAAGCAAAAGCGGCAGCAGCAAATACGATTGGGGACCCCAATTAAGTCCAGTGTGAAGAAAGATAAACCTGAAAGTTCGAAGAAACCAATCACATTGAACAATGTGGATTCGAAGGCAAAGAAGAGAGTTGCTTACAGTGATGACGATGATGACTTCATTGTAAAAATGAAGAGATCCAAGGGATGATATACGAGACGGATTTGGCATAGTCTACAGATAGCAGTATGCCTTATTGAGGTAGCTGCCTTCAAATCTACAAGAACCAATGCTCAAAGAAAAAACAATGAGCTGACGATGATTCTGAGGATATGTTTCTATTTAGAGGAATTATCGTCTATATTTGAGTATAAAGAAAAAACAAATAGACATTCTTTACAATGGCGAAATAAATGTCATATTGGGCAGCATTCTGTCTGTGTTCTAGGGACATGCACTTCTCTGGAACTGGAAAAAGATAGGTTAGTCATGCTGTTGTCTTGTGCGATTATATTTGTATCTTCAATACATAAAGTTGGCAAGTTATTTGGGTTGCTATTGCGTTGGAAATGCCTAGCATTCTATACGCTGAAGTTTTCTAGAAAGGTATTTTGTGTACGACACTACTCAAACACACCCTAGACTTGGGGAGTACATGTGTTTCACTTCTGACTTGCGTGGATATTAATAATTAGTTCGGCGTTACATGATGAGCTGTGGCTGTATTGTATAAACGTATAAACGTGCACATATGTGTATAGTACATGATTACATACAGAATTACAGATGGATATGCATCTTCTTTTGCAAACACAGGCTTCATCAGTTAATAATGGAGTGATCGATGATCGGTAGAGCAGAGGAAAACGCGAACTCTAGTTAATTACGCGGTCATGGACGGACGGAGGAATGGAATAAACGTCAAGCAAGCAACAAACAAGGTGGATTGGGATGAGTGGATTCGTTTCAGTCGTGATGGTTGGGAGAATTGTTTAGCTGATGGTTGAGGCACTTGTCCTTCCTGAACCTGAGCTTCTCGGCCATGTGGTCGAACTCCCAGATGTGCTCCTGCATCAGGACGTTGCCGATGATGGACGGCCCCTCCACCAGCCGCCGGAACGCCAGGCACGCCACCCCCGGCACCACCTCCGGCATGACGATGCTCTTGGCGTCTGGCTCCAGCCTCGCGCCGCCGTCCAGCTCCACCACCAACTTGGGTATCGTCACGTTGTGCGCCGGGTCCACCCCGTCCCCGGCGAAGGTCCAGTTGTAGCAGAACTCGAAGCCGGGCACGTCGGTCATCCTCTCCAGGTGCGCCAGGTGCCTGTCCAAGGCCGTGGCCACCGCGGCGTACGCCGGTCGGACGAGGCCGGTCACCGACGTGCCGGTGTCGAGGACGACGCCGGCGCCGACGATGGCCTGGTCCCACACCTCCGGGGGGATGTCCAGGAGGTCGCCGCCTACGAGGATGCCGGTGACGCGGGCACCGTAGGCGACCATGTCGGGGTTGTAGATGAGCGGGGTCTCCATGGTGGCGGGGCCCTTGACGGCGGGGTTGGGGCCGAAGGTGAGGTAGCTGGAGGCGTTGCGGCCGCTGGCGGTTGCGAGGAGGCAGAAGGAGAAGCGGGCGCCGAAGCGCCTGGCGGCGATGATGCCGAAGGAGATCTCGCTGTTGCCGAGGGAGAGCACGCCGTCGTGGGAGTCGACGGCGCCGCCCGCCTCGAAGGTGGAGCAGCCCAGCACCAGGCCCGGCAGCTTGGCCATCCGGCCGCCGGAAAGCGCCACCGTCGCCTTCTCCTGGCCGTAGATGCCGCTCGTCGTCGTCCCGTCCTGAACCCTGCATGCGTTGGCAATATTAAGTAATCAAGTAGCTAGCTAGGTACGTGCAGTGCAGAAGGTGCTTAATTACATTTGGTAGTAGGTGCACGAGGTGGTCTGGTTGGGGCTCTCGCAGGTGTTGTAGGGCAGCCGTCCGCAGACCGGCTGCGAGCAGCGGTACCTCCGCCACGACGCCGACAGCGCCGGCCGGTACCAGTTCTTGATCACCTTGACGGGCGCGCCCTCCGCGTCCAGCGACAGGGTGGTGGTGGTCGCCGACTGCTGCTTCACGTGGGGCCGGCCGGGGTGCTTCCCCTTGCGGCGGCGCAGCCGGCAGTTGATCCAGGTGAGGTCGTTGGCGGTGTCGAGCGCCAGGTTGTAGGGGAGCGCCGGCGTGCCGATACGCACGGACACGATGTACATGCCGACGTGCGAGATGTTGACGGCGCTCCGCATCGGCAGCTCGAACATGGACGTGTTGGACATGACGTCCGGCACCTTGGACGACTCCCACGCCTGCCTCCTGCCTCCCGCGTTGCTGCCGCGCTCCATCGTGATCTGCCGGTGCCGGAGCAGGTCCTTGGCCTCCATGGCGCGGTAATGCTCGCGCCGTTCCTCCGTGGAGTCCGGCACCACCGGTGGGGAGACCGGGAGGTGGAAGCTGCCGGCCTCGTCGTCGGTGGACAGGGTCAAGCCCAAGCCCAAGCAGAGGAGGCCGTGGAGGACGAGGAGGACGGCGGCGGCGGAGCGGCCCTGCATCTCGATCGACGCCGCTTGTAATGAATTAATCTTGCTGCAGCTCCGTGATACGTACGTACTTGTAGGGATGGAAGAATCGATCGTGCTAGCTAGCTATCGCTGCTGCATGCATGCTGCCGCTGCTCTGTGCTTTCGTTATGAAGGGCGTACGTGAGGATGCCATGGATCTGCTACGCTGCCTGCCCCTCCCTTGTTCGTCTGCACGATGGCCTGCAGGCTAAACTTGTGTGGCCATGAGCCCTTTCAGGGCGCGTCTCTGCTATAATAAGGGTTCTGTCTAAAGAGAAATTTTCTTGTTAAGTAGCATTCAAATTTTGACCTTTTAATGGAATTTGTTAGATGTCACTCTGGTAAATTTTTTTTTATGAGCACTCAATTGTTTATTCATTAGACGTTCATTTATTTATGCTTTATGGTTTTGACTTTGTGATTTTTTCTGTGTTAACAATGTGATAAAAGAGTAATCAATTTATTTAGTGTCGTTAGGAACCGCAACATAAACGACCAAGTAGGATTTTTATATAGTTTTTTGTTGTATTCCTTATAGTTTATTTTGTTCCTCTTTTCTTACAAATTGTCACATCATTTTTTACATATTTTAATTTATATAAAACTAATATATATATATATATATATATATATATATATATATATATATATATATATATATATATATATATATATATATATATATATATATATATATATATATATATATATATAATTGATGTAAGAAGGCTATAAATAAAAGAATAATATGTATTAGAGTATTTATCAATGTATTACATCACATGTTAAGAACTAATGAATAAACTAGTGGATAGAGATAGATCTGCATCTAACATCTAAAAAATTGAGTACTCTTAATAAACAATTGGAGGGGAGAATGTAAAGTGATTTCATGTATTAGATCTAAATCTAAAGACTCAAAATTTGAATACTATTCAATAAGAAAACACTTAAATACTCCCTAGACGCCACCTAATAAGATTATTACTAAGATAGCAGCGGGTCATCTACACGTGGAAACCACGCATCCTATAGCTAGCCTCCATCTGCTGCACGCTTAGGGCATCTCCAATGGTTTGAGTCAGCTAGCTATATGCATGTACACATCAGCATATATCCTATGTGGAGGAAAGAGAGTATGCAAAAAAAAAAACCGAGCCAGCTCTTCCTTAAGCACTAGTCTATAACGCCAAACGAGGCAGTCTCTATAAATTCTGTGTGTGCATGTAAGCATCAAATAGCTATCCTTATAGATAGTTCTTTAGAATGCTAGCTTTAGTGTGTACTATATAAATGATGTGGAAGTCTTATAGTTAGTTGCTAGCTATAACCATTGGAGATGCCCTAACTGCAAAGAATTAGACAAACCTTATTTTGGCAGCCGGATCATTGGATTGGATGTATAATGACCGGCCGCCCTGGCGGTAGAGAGAATGTGAACGACAGCTGCCTAATTGTAAGTGCGTGCTCTTGATTTGGTACAATTAAGGACCTGTTTGGGACTGCTCTACTCTAGTTTTTTCAGTTCTGCTCCACCAACTCCACCATGGAGCAGCTCCCACTGAGTTCTTTGGAGCGGCTAGACTGTTTGGCATGTAGCATGACTCGGCTCGAAATGACGATTTTCTTAGGAAAGATCTAATATGCCCTGGATTGAAATATGATGTAAAAATATTATAAATGCAAATAATTTAGTAAAAAACATATATTGTGCTAAAAACAATGAAAGCAAAGCGTGATCTACCACTAACCCAAAGAACAAATCAAACAAACGTACTACTAGTATTGACTACTACCGCTACTGATTGCTACGGGAGAAACGATCTCCAGGCCGCACGGACAGCCTTCAGGCCGCGCGAACAGCACCGGCGTCGTGGCGGTGGTCGTTCCGCGCGGGGCAGCCCTTGGCGCCGGGACAACCCCTGCCTACTGCGCTTCTTCTTCGAGCAGATCGAGTAACCCCTGCCCATCTTCCCGCGCTCTGAATAGGGGTGTGGCGGCGCTAGTTTTCACGGGCGGAGGGGCGACGACCATGGAACAGGAAGCGTCGGGTGGAATAGAATAGATGCGAACCGGTACGAGGAGGCCTTGTGTGTCGATGTCGGTGGCAATGGTGGGTAATTTCCCCACAACTCCATAAGGAGGTACAAAGTCCAAATCCTGGAGTACCTCTTGAGGTGCTCCACAAAAAACGTGAAGTTGGCCCCTAACTCCACTTTTTTCTCGGAGCGAGTTTTAGGAGCTGGAGGTGTTTGGCAAGACAAAGCTAGAGCAGAGCTGCAAAATCTGGAGTGGAGCAGTCCCAAACAGGCCCTAAATATTCATGCATCCACGCAACAGAAATGGAAAGGAAACTAGCTAGCTTATTATAGCAGGAGACGACGGGGACTGACAAGGGCCCGTTAGGAATGCATATATTTCATAAGGTACAGTTAAATAATTTCTGTGTTCCAAACGGTCCTAGCTAATTGGGGTTGAGACGATAGCTGGCAGCGCTGCTAAGAGGAATCGGTCCAGCGGTGCTCGAGGAGGCAGTGGCAAGGGTCGATCGCCTGATAATGTTGAAATCCTTGGTGGCAAGGGCCCAGTCTTGAAGCAAGCGGTCAAGGGATCAACGAACAGTTGCACCATTCTTGGTCTGAAAAGGAGAAGAAAAAGAAAGGAATTTGCGTACACTAGTCGTCGTCTGCCTATTGAAGGTGACGGTACCATGACTGACCATGAGATAGCAGCATCAGCTGGTCTGGTGTTTCCCCAAGCGTTGGCATTGGCATTTGGCATTGCAGCAGCAGCAGCAGCTGTTGTTTCATCGACTTGTCGCTCCATCGCTAGTATCAACCGCGCGGCTAGATGCCAAAACTTGGGCGCTACCTGCATAAAAAGGAGATCTATGTATCCCTTGTCGCCAATAAAGTCCAAAAAAAGGTTCAGAAAGAAAGGGGAAACGGCCTAGCACTTATGATTTGATCGTCTCTTGATTCAGCAACTCATCTTACTGATTCAACAGCTAGGCCGCTGCACGTACTTACGTACGTGGATGCTTACGGGCCGTTTGTATTCTCTTTTTGCTGATGACTTTTAACTGTAACTTATGATTTTCAACTGAAAATAAATAGTAATAATTGAGAGAAATACCTTTTAGAAGGAGGGGCAAGAGATGAAAAAAGTGAGAAAAAGATGCGTGCGAGTGATAGGAGTGAGAGGAGTGGGGTGCATGACACACCTGTAACCCTGCCTAATTCGGAGCTAGACGATAGCAAGAGGAGTAGAGAATCCGCTTTGAGAAACCTATTATTCATATTGACTTTTGACTTTTCTAAATAGACGCCAATACAGATAGGGCTAACATCTGATCAATTAATAGTAATGGCATATAAGTAAGTATACATAGGATTAATGAAGCCTCAACAGTATGTATATTATAGAACCACATTTTTGGGTCGGATAGTGAAGTTTTAAGTATACGACTCTATTCATCATTCAAATTTGTATTCATCTATTATGCACGCACGAGGATGCTTAAGTAGAAATTTTGTTACTTATTATACACATATGAGTACAATTTAGTAGAAATTCTGTAAGGTTATGGATTTATCTCCGGACTCCGTTTATATCTCTTAGATGTGTGTGACTTGGCCAACGTTGCATATGGGGTTGGGTTAGGGTTTGAGAGAGAAAATTGAGTAATATGGTGTGCTCTCTTTTTCTCATGGAGTAGCTGTAAAACCTAGGGATGGCAATCAAACGCGGCGGGTATGGGTAGTGCTCACCCATACCCGTACCCCGCGACCCTAATTTACGCCCGCGGACATACCCGTGAAGGACGACGGGTAAAAAACCTCGCCTATACCCGTTGCCCGCGGGCATACCCGTTTACCCGCGAACTGAGTGCATCACAAAATGTGGTTGGTTTCATATTGATTCATCCAAATTCATTGATAATAGAAAGTACTTCTAAATATGAATCTGACAGTACTTTTTTTTTTGTGTGTGACCAAATAACCATGAAGGCAGCTTGGCAAAAAGTTGAAATCAATTGTTAAGACATGAAAAGGTTATATATTACAGATCACGGTATTTGGCATAGCACATATTCTAGTCATGTAAATGGACCCATCCTAAGCCATCACACGGGCACAAACAGATCTGTGAGCTCTGATTTTATCTCGTTGGTGTGTGTGTTTTCCAGATCCAGATCCATCGAGGGGAAGATGAAGAAAGTAGAGGCACACTGACCTTGGAGGCAGTCGCAGTTCTCGGCCTCCTTGCGGACGACGTCGAGGACGGAGTCGATGAGCTCGGCGCCCTCGGTGTAGTGCCCCTTGGCCCAGTTGTTGCTGTCGCCGGAACACACCGAAGACGAAGTTGTCGGGGTGGAAGATGTGGCCGTAGGGGCCGAACTGTCCGCATGAGGCCCCGTTGTAGTAGACGTTGAAGCGCTCGAGCTAGAGGTCGGAGTCGCCATCGTAGCGGCCGGTGGCGTCGATGCTGTGCTCGGCACATACCACCTCCCAGAACTTGGCGCCTATCTGGTTGCCAGGTGGGGGGCTGGGGGCGGAGGCGGCAGATGAAGCGAGAGCGCGAGAGGGGGCGGATCTGGCCGGGTGGGGGCTGGGGCGGACCGGCGGAGGCGGCGGATGAAGCGAGTGCGCAAGAGCGGGACGGATCTGGCCAGGTGGGGGGCTGGGGGCGGACTAGCGGAGGCGGGGGATGAAGTGAGTGAGCGAGAGCGGGGCTGATCTGGCCGGGTGGGGGGCTGGGGGCGGACCGGCGGAGGCGGCGGATGAAGCGAGTGCGCGAGAGCGGGGCTAGGGGATGAAGCGAGTGCAGAGGCGACGGATGAAGTGTGAGTGCGTGACGCTGCGTGAGGGGGAGCCGGATCTGGGAGTAGGGTTTTATTATTTTAGGATAGCCCACCTGTCAGTTATTTCATGGGTAAACGGGTGAGATGGGTACGGATAGAGCTAACCCATACCCGTACCCGTTTACCCGATGGGCAGAATTTTTCCCCCATTTTCATACCCGTGGGCAAAGAATACATCCCATACCCGGCTCCATTAGGGTATTTACCCATGGGTACACGGGTAAACGGGCACAATTGCCATCCCTAGTAAAACCTCATCTACAAGTAACAAGATAATCAAGTTCATTCATCTCTTGTAGATCCTTCTTGTCTTGGTTTTACTCTTGTTCTTATTGATTCTTTGTCTCTTTTCTCCTCTTCTTGATCTTGCTGATGCCAAGAATATGTAAGTGATGGAGATAACTCATGTAGATTAAATCATATCCATTTAGGTATTGTGATTTATAAGACCTCGAAGGTGTTCGGTTCTTACATGATTTGAGGCCCTTCTTGAGAACCTTGATCTTAGGGTTTTGGCTTTGATTTGTCAATTAATTTTGCGTGCTATGACATATAGGAACACATATAAAACCATCTTAGCTATTCTTAACCCACGAGCAAGTTGTCTCTTAAGATTTAGAGATTTGCCCGGTTTTGATGCATCTTTGCATGTTTTGAGGAAATAATGAGACTTTAAATAGATCGTTGGAAGGAATAGGTTTCTAAAATCCTCACCAAAGTGTGTGTAAAGTTTAATCTTATCTGATAATAGATTTTGAAAATTGCACCAAAAGTGGTTTGGACGTGAGTTTATTTTTTGTTATGGGAATATGAGAGCGATCATACCGCCAGCTTGAAGCCAGTCAGACTGCCAACAACGAGGTGAATGACGTCCTAGCTCACCTCGCGGTTTTGAAAGACGTCCGATTGGAGCAGAGCGTGTCAACAACAAGGACACCGATGGTAGCGTGAAGTCGTGCCCTCACGCAACACCAAGAGTCTCCGTTCATAGCCCCCGCTCGAGTGAACCATCTCTGGCCTCCCGTGCTCGGGCCTGCCACCGCCACACACTTCTCTTGCCTATTGTCACCAGGACTTGCACACATGGGCGGAGCCACTGCCCAATGACCCTGGGCGACTGTCTGGGCTCGCCAACAACTTGCCCTGTTGAACCCTTGTCATCGTCCGAGCTCCATAGGGAGCTCTTCTACCTACCTCTTCACCTCTGTCGTGCAGGTATCCGATGACATGAGATCTCCAGGCTTCCACCCAGGAGGCGGCACCCAGTACGGCTCGACCACGTTGGCCTCCTGCGGCCCGGCGGCTAGCTCTGCCTGGGCTCCCAAAATCGGTTGACTCTACCACTGTATGGACGTGCCCGCCACCGCCGCAATTGGATGGATTTGTTTCGCTCCCTGTTGCTACCGTGTCCTACTTGAACGCGTTTGCCGGGACAATTAGATATCTAATGTTATAACGTTAGATATCTGGTGTACGTACGTTCGCAGCTGCTAAAATGGCAGGTCATGAGCTGTGGATAATTAGTACTGGTATTTCTACAAGGAGCTAGCCAGGTAGCTAAATGAATTGTCCTTTTCAGTCCCGGCCGGCCCGACCACATTGCATGCATGAAACAGCAAAAGAATGCCACGCACGCCAGGGAAGGGGAGGGAGACGCTGTGCTGCGTGCGTGTTTTGCCTGGTATGTCGACAAGGACACATCAGAAACAGTAGCAAAGACTGTAGTACATACCACCGGCCTTGTTTTTTTCTCTCTCTCTCTCTTCGGATTATAGATTTTGGTTTATGTTTTTTATCTGTGTTTTTTAATGGTAGTATTTGAATTATCTGCATTAAGAAGCTATTTCGTTTATTTTGATTTTGGAGAAACCAAAAGAACAAGAGACATGATGAGATGAGTAGAGGTAGCATGCAGTGCTACGCAGCGCGCATGTATAGGAACATATATACTACGCCACGTCAGCTGAGCTATGCTACAATTCCATTCCTTTGATGCAGCAGCAGCAGCAGCAGCAGCTGAGCTCTGGACTGCGACTGCATTCGCATCTGCGTTTTGCATGGCAACGTAACATTCCCAGAGCTAGCGCTTTATAAGCTCTGAATGGCCTGCTTTTGCTTTAAGTCTTTAATCTAGCTTCCTCCCTCCCTCCAAAAGAAGAGAAAGCCATCGGCCGCGACTCGAATCTGATGAAAGCAGCCGTCCATCCGGCGAGAGGCCCAGCTGCTGCTGCTGCTGCTGGCATGCTACTCCATCGATCCATCGATCATTAACCCCAGAGGCAGATCCTCATCCTCCTCCTCCTCGGAGAGGCAGAGGAGTGGCCAACATTCACCAACACCTCCGATCCCTCCCATGGGCTTGGGCTTGGCCATGGCTCCTCTCATCCTCTCCTTCCGCCTTCTTCTTCCCCTCTACATTCTTACGAATACGATCCCACTGCTCTTCTTCTCCATGGTCCACTTCCAGCCCTCCCCTTGCCTCGCCATTGCAACTCACCACTACTCCCTCCGGAAGCAGGCCGCCATCCTTGTCTCCATCAAGGACTCCTTCTCTCCGCCTATCCCGCCGCCACTGCAGGCCTGGACACTCGCCAACTACGCCTCGCTCTGCTCCTCCTGGCCCGGCGTCGCCTGCGACCCCGCCGACAACCGCACCGTCGTCTCGCTCGACATCTCCAGCTACAACATCTCCGGCGCGCTCTCCCCGGCCCTCGGCGACCTTGCCGACCTCCAGTTCCTCTCCGTTGCCGCCAACTCCATGGCCGGCCAGCTGCCGCCGACCATCACCGCCCTCATCAGCCTGCGCCACCTCAACCTCTCCAACAACCAGTTCAACGGCACCTTGGCTACCCTCAACTTCTCCGCCATGCTCAACCTCCAGGTGCTCGACGTCTACGACAACGACCTCGCCGGCCCGCTCCCGGACGCCGGCCTCCCAAGCCTCCTGCACCTCGACCTCGGCGGCAACTTCTTCTCCGGCAGCATCCCGCCCAGCTTCGGGCGCTTCAGGGCCATCGAGTTCCTCTCCGTCGCCGGCAACAGCCTCGGCGGGGCCATCCCGCCCGAGCTCGGCAACCTCACCACCCTGCGGCAGCTCTTCCTCGGCTACTTCAACCAGTTCGATGGCGGCATCCCCGCCGAGCTCGGCAGGCTGACCAACCTGGTCCACCTCGACCTGGCCAGCTGCGGCCTGCAGGGGGAGATCCCCCCGTCGCTCGGCGACCTCACCAGCCTCGACACGCTCTACCTCCAGACCAACCAGCTCAACGGCACCATCCCACCGTCGCTCGGCAACCTCACCGGCCTCAAGTTCCTCGACGTCTCCAACAACGCGCTCACCGGGGAGATCCCGCCCGAGCTCGCGGAGCTCAGGGAGCTCAAGCTGCTCAATATGTTCATCAACCGCTTCCGCGGCGGCATCCCGGAGTTCGTCGCCGAGCTCGAGTCCCTCCAGGTCCTCAAGCTGTGGCAGAACAACTTCACCGGAGCCATCCCCGCGGCGCTCGGCAGCGTCGCGCCGCTCCGCGAGGTCGACCTCTCCACCAACCGGCTGACAGGGGAGGTGCCGCGCTGGCTGTGCGCGCGCGGCGAGCTCGAGATCCTCATCCTCCTCGACAACTTCCTCTTCGGGCCGGTGCCGGAGGGGCTCGGCGCGTGCCAGACGCTGACGCGGGTGCGCCTGGGGCAGAACTACCTGACCGGCCCGCTTCCCCGCGGCTTCCTCTACCTGCCGGCGCTGACCACCGTGGAGCTGCAGAACAACTACCTGACGGGGCAGTTCCAGGAGGACACCAGCAGCAGCCCGGCGAAGCTATCGCTGCTGAATCTCTCGAGCAACAGGTTCAACGGATCGCTCCCGGCGTCCATCGGCGACTTCTCCTCCCTGCAGACGCTTCTCCTCAGCGGCAACCAGTTCGACGGCAGGATCCCGCGGCAGGTCGGCCGGCTCAGGCGGCTGCTGAAGCTGGACCTGAGCGGCAACAACCTCACCGGCGAGGTCCCCCGCGAGGTCGGCGAGTGCACGTCGCTGACGTACCTGGACCTGAGCGTGAACCAGCTGTCCGGCGCGATCCCCGTGCGCCTGGTGCAGATCAAGATACTCAACTACCTCAACGTGTCGTGGAACAAGCTCAACGAAAGCATCCCGAGGGAGATCGGCGGCATGAAGAGCCTGACCGCCGCCGACTTCTCCCACAACGACTTGTCCGGCCGCGTGCCCCAGAACGGGCAGTTCGCCTACTTCAACGCGTCGTCGTTCGCCGGCAACCCGCGGCTGTGCGGGCTGCCGTCCAACCCATGCAACCTGACGTCCGGGCCGCAGCAGCTCTGGCCGGACGAGGGCGGCCAGGGCCAGGGGAGGAAGGGGGGGCCGCGGTTCGTGGGTCGGTTGAAGCTGTTGGCGGCGCTGGGTCTCCTGGCGTGCTCGGTGGTGTTCGCGGCGGCGGCGGTGGTGACGACACGGTCCGCGATGGTGCGGCGGCGTCGATCGTCGTCGAGCAGGTGGCGGATGACGGCGTTCCAGAAGGTGGCGTTCGGGTGCGAGGACGTGGTGCAGTGCCTGAAGGAGAACTGCGTGGTGGGGCGCGGCGGGGCCGGGGTGGTGTACCGCGGGACGATGCCCGGGGGGGAGTGCGTGGCGGTGAAGCGGATCGTGGCGGTGGGGGACGGGGGCTTCTCGGCGGAGGTGCAGACGCTGGGGAGGATCCGGCACCGGCACATCGTGCGGCTGCTGGCCTTCTGCTGGAGCGGCAGCGGGAGGGATGGCAAGGAGGAGGCGGAGAAAGGGACGACGAAGCTGCTGGTGTACGAGTACATGGTGAACGGCAGCCTGGGGGAGATGCTGCACGGCGGGAAGCGCGGCGAGTACCTGACGTGGGCGATGCGGCTGCGCGTGGCGACGGAGGCGGCCAAGGGGCTGTGCTACCTGCACCACGACTGCTCGCCGGCCATCCTCCATCGCGACGTGAAGTCGAACAACATCCTCCTGGACGGCGACCTGGAGGCGCACGTGGCGGACTTCGGACTGGCCAAGTACCTCCGCGGCAACGGCGCATCCGAGTGCATGTCCGCCATCGCCGGCTCGTACGGATATATCGCGCCAGGTATGTATGTATGTATGCATGCATGCATGCGCGCGCTGCTTCTTCCATGCATCTACGTCTTGTCGTCTCCTGCTCCAGGATTCATCTTACTTCATCGTCATCGTCATCTCATCTCCGGCCCATAACTTTGCTTTGCCTGCATTGTCATCTGACTCATCTCTCGCTCGGATCCATAGCTAGCTCGCTGGTCACTGACACCATCCATCCATCCCAATATACGCACGTACATACATACATATACTGTCATGTATAGCATTAGCACACATTGCAAGATAGATAGATATAAAGGAAGTGCTTCCTTTTAGCGCCATCACGAGGTCTGTCCTTTCACGTACGTACGTCTTATCATTCTTTCTATCCTCTAGCGAATTTTGCCACGTGAATTATTTACAACCTTTCTTCAGAATAGAAAAAAGGAAAGGAAAGGAAAGGAAATATTCAGGAATTAACCTCGCCTGCTGGCTAGCTAGCTTGGGTTGTGTACGTATGTCCTAGTTTACTGAGACTTAATGTACATACATCTGCTCCGCATGCATGGATCGATCCGTCCTATGTATGCCACTGTAAGCCTGCACTCACTACTATTAGGCTGACTCGCTCTGTCACACGGTCAAAGTTGCGTATATATCGAGCGGTGTATCACCACATATATATATACACTGCATGCATACGGTACGTACGGCTTCCTCTGACGATGCTGCATTTGATCGATGGGCATACGGTAAACTAGGCGGTGGTGGTGGTGGTGACGCGATGGCCTTGTAGGTAGACCAATCATCCATCACTAGCTAAGCTAAACTGACATGCATGCTAATACTCCTACATGAGTATTCTTTTCATGCATGTGGGGAGAGAGAGGAAAGAGACAAGGTAGCATGCATGCATGCATGCAGAGGTGGATCGGATCGGACGGATGGTCGGATTACTTGAGCTACTGCAGCAGAGGTGGTAGCGAATAACAAATGCAGGACAGGACGCTAGCCGCTAGAACTAAAGCAGAAGAGAGGAGAGGACAGCCTCTGATGATGATGACTAGACTCCTCAAACGAAGAGCCTTGCAATTGCCCCAGCACCAGCAGGAGGAGGATCTCTCCTTTTGCTTTTGCTTTTGCTTTTGCTTTTGCTTTTGAATGCTCACTGCTCACTCGATCCCGCAAGCTCTGCTTACATAGTTACATGTCACGCAGCTAGAGAATTTCCTGATGATCCCTCTTCCTCTGGCCCATTATTCCTTTTACAGCTTGCCAGCCTCACTGGAGTAGTGGCCGTCCTAGCTTTTTTCCTGTTTTATTACTCAATCCACTGCCTTGCTCAGCTCTTTTTTGACCAGACTAATCATCATTCAAATCACTTGCCGCACGTTTTATACTGGAAACATATATTCATTCAAATCAGCTTGCTGCATCCATCGATCACTTTCTCGATGGAGCACTACCACTCACTTGGCTGCAGAGGATCACATTTGTGCGTAGTTACTGAAAATATATGTATATAGTTGAAGACAAACATCACACGTACTTAATTAGCATATATATTATCATATCAAAAGGTACGTGTCAGCAGCACCGGGGGTCCACATGCATGCTGTACTACGGGTAGTATGGCCTTTATAGGCTACTCTACTTTGTTATACTTTGTACTAACACAGTGCATGGCGTTATAACCTTTGTATGGTCGTCTCGTCTTAGACAGGAAGGAAGCTTTAAAATCCTAAAAAGAAGAAGGCACGTGCACGGTCGATCGATCAGCTAGCTCAAGAATGGCAAAGACTCTTTTGATCTTGGCCCCCCTCTTTACCATGCATCATATATATATATATATATATCGATCCCTTTGTAGCTATGCTATGCTATGCTGACCACCTACTACTAATTCATTTTACTCACAAAGCGTAGACCATCTTTCATTCAAACGGGCGGCCGTACGTTCTCCTGCTGCATGAATGCAGAGCTAACTTTACTTTGCTGCTCCAAAGCCACCAGCGTACTAGGTGGGCGTGTAGATTGGACCATAGAATCCAAAGGCATGCGTATATATGCTTACTGTGATAAAAGCAAGTGACTTTATAGTTTTCTTCTATCGTCGACTAATTGCTGCATGCATATAAGTGTGTACATATGTACGTATCTCCGTGCATGTATACTTATGTATGTTTGTATGGATGCAGAGTACGCGTACACGCTTCGGGTGGACGAGAAGAGCGACGTGTACAGCTTCGGGGTGGTGCTGCTGGAGCTGATAACGGGGCAGAAGCCGGTGGGGGAGCACCTGGGGGAGGAAGGCATGGACCTGGTGCAGTGGGCGCGGGCGCGGAGCAAGGACGCCGGGGTCGCGGGGATCCTCGACCCGCGGCTGGCCATGGCCGGCGGAGGCGTGCCGCTGGCGGAGGCGATGCAGGTCCACTTCGTCGCCATGCTCTGCGTCCAGGAGCACAGCGTCGAGCGCCCCACCATGCGCGAGGTCGTCCAGATGCTCGAGCAGGCCAAGCAGCCACCCCCCATCGCATGATGATGCAAGCTCGCCCAACGCACGATCGATCGAGGCGTACGTGCGCGCTGATGCCCGATGTGACGATGACCGGGCAGTAGTGTGCAGTGCAGGGCCGGCCGGGCGGAGGAGCAGCAGATTGTCAACTTTTTTCTACTACGGCGTCCGTCCGCCCTGTACCTACTCGTCATTCATGTGCAATTTTACGATCCAGTACTAGTTGTATTACACCTATGCATGTATGTACGTACGTCGGCTCCTTAATTTCTAGTTGTGACCCATCTCCAGTGCACACGACTCCGGAATCAACCTAACCTAGGCATGCATGCATATATATACATCGGCAGTGCTTTCACTTTTCTCTCTAACAAAAGTTACGCTAATATCAAAGTAAATAAAAAGATAAGAGCAAATATAATAAGAGGCTGTTAGTAAGCTGTATGCTGAGATAGAGGAGATATAATAGAGGTGGGTTGTAAGTTTACAGCCAGCTGAAGCACAAAAACCAAAAAACTTTATGAGAGAAAGGGGTGGATCATACAGCCTTCAGCTGGCTGTAAACTACTATATGAATGGGCTGATAAGTGGGCTGTAAGTGTCCATACAGCCAGCTGAAGGCTATATTATTAGCCTTGCTCTAAGTAACATCTATCCATCATTCATCATGCTTTAAAACTAGCTGAATGCCCGTGCGTTGCTACAGATTCTTAAAATTTATCATACTACATATTTTAAAATTCACGGGTAGTAAAATTTTTTAGAATATGCATACAAATATGTTCTAAAAGTTTTTAAATCCATCAAGTAAGTCAAAAGCCATCGATCACACCTCGTGGTCATAAGTCGGAAGATATCGACCACACCTCATGGTCGTAGATCGGGAGCCCTCGAGCACACCTCATCGTCGTAAGTCGGAAGCCGTCGACCATCGCACGTGATCGTAGGTCGGGAGCAGTCGACCATCGCTGGTGGTCGTAAATTGGCAGCGGTTGACGATCGATCGTGGATCTAAATCGGGAGGCTTCGATAATAGCTCATGGTCATACAGTGGAAGCCGACGACCATCGTTTGTGGTTGTAAGATGAGTATCTTGGTTCAAACCTTGACGGCTCAACACGTAAAATGCGTATCTTGGTTCTTTTTCATCTTCCGGCACAAAGTTCGGAAGCTGCCCTACTTCAACAGTATCACATAGCAGCGTGGATTCTTGTGGACTCACATCTGAAATGCATTACGCTGTGTATCAGCTAAGGTTCAAGTTCAGCGAGACAAGTGCATGATAACTTGACTTCCACCAAAAGAGTCTAGTCAATCTGCCCATGTACGGCATGCCAAGAGAAATGTGACATCGGTTTTGTGTGCGTATTGAGCACGTACGCTGCATATTCATCTATGATTGGATGAGCAACCCGTCGTATTTCGAAAAATGAAAGCTTTACCTGTAGACTTCAGATAATAGTATATACACTGCCCTTGTAGAACAACAAAGCGGGGAAGCCAATAATCGACGTCAGCATCATCCATTATAGGTGGTTCTCCAGGAGTTGAGTCCATCTCTACATGCAACAAGAGATCATAGTCATCGTCAGTCTCGATTCTTGAACAGTTTCCACAGGAATGAAGCAATGGGGAGGAAAAACAGAAGCGCACAAGCTTCTTACACTTCAAATATAGAGATATCCAGAAAGGCGTGCATACCTCAAAACTTCATCAATATTTTCCAACCTGGAAGACTGATCTATATCAATCACATACGACGAAACACAAATACACTGAATATAAAACACTCGTGTTTAGGTGAAAAAGCAGGCGCACGTCTAATTGTCCACACTGACTTTGTATCTTAGCATGTGAAAAAACAGGGGAATTTATCATACCGAGCTTTTAACTGGGATTCCCTTTCGTCAGCATCAGCAATTTCGGTCCGTAAAGATTCCACTTCAGCTCTGGTTAATTCGATCTGCTACCAATGAAAAATGTTGTTGTTATAAGATAGTAACTCATGATATCAGACAGCAGCAGGGTATGAAACTTCTGTACTGATAACGTAGTAACCTTGTCATCATGCTCTTTGCTGGAAGACCACCTAATGCGAGGGTTTGAGAGAAGTTAGGCGAGAAGTTGGGCCATGGTAATGAAGATTGAAGAAGATATCTGTACATGTAACAGTTACGAAGTGCGTTTTGGAAATTGTATGCACAGTAAAGGAGTCAGTGCCTTGTACTAGTAGCGGCTGTTATCTCAGATGGAGTGCATACTACTGGTGCGTAGCTACTGTGTATTCGTACATAACACACGACATGTAAAAAAAAGGTAAGGGATAGTACAGTAGGGAATTAAAGGCTAGTGAAGATGGTGCAGAGAATCAGGTGTAACCCCAGATATTGCCACGTAACCGTGTCCAGGGAGGGCCTCACACATACATCAGGCCCTCCTCCTCCATAGATAGAAATGGCTTCCAGTTGGGGCGGAGCATAGCAATCGAAGGAACGAGCATCTGATTCGTGCATTTGTAGCAGCCAAGCTTGTGCGGGAATAATAGATTACTAGGTTAGGTTGGTTGGGCAAGAATGGCGAATATCATCATGCGTTGCCACCGTTGTTGTTGCTCCAACCTGTTGGGGGCCCTGTAAAGCCTAGCCTCCCCTTCTTTCTTTCTTTCTTTCTTTCTTTCTTTCTTTCTTTCTTTTGGTGAGAATGGATCCTCACAAAAGCAGAACAAAAGCAGTTTGGAAAGCACCCATCTACACTAATTTGTTTTTTACTGTGGTTGCGAGGAACATTTTGAGACAGACTGGCTGTGTAACCACTTGATGCGTGATTTATTTATTGTTGTTGTTTTTGTCGCCTATGTTCAGATTTGGGCGAGGCACATCGATATGGGACAAGTCAATATTTGTCAGTCCGCGAGAAGATGGGATCTACAATCACATCTGATCTGATCTAGCATATGAATGCAAGGCCGATCGCTGCGACGATCCGATCCGTCTGGAACGGATCGATCGATGAACAAGCGTGGTGGCATGCAGCCGTTTGCGCGTGTTTAGACTGATGAGTTAGCTTACCTTACCTCCTGTCCTGGGAGAGCAGGAAATGACCATGCTGGACCCGCGCACCGACGACGACTCCTTCTCCCTCGCCAGAGAGGGAGAGGGAGAGAGAGGGGGGGCAAAATGGTAAAGACGAAGAGCGAGCGACCTCCCTCCTCACCTCAGCCATTCCCTTGATCATAAAACATTGCCGAGTCGAGTGCACTCACCATCCTGTTCCTGCCTCAGCTCAGACCCCGGCCTAGCCTAGCCTCACCTAACCGCCGACCATGGGTTCCTCCTCCAAGCTGTACCAGTCGGCGTGCAGGGCCGCCAGGTCTTTCCTCTCCGCCTCCTCCCCGCGCTCCTCCTCCATCCTCGCCGGTCAGTTCCCGGACTCCCCTCCCTTAATTCATGCTCGCCATCACCGTTATTCGCTCCTACCGATTACGTACATCCTCCTTTCCTTTCGATTTCGATTCCGATTCCAATTTCCCTTTTCCCCCTGCTCTGCAGATGGTCGGAACGCTGCGCTCGCCACGCTCACCAATCTGGGGAGGAGGACGGTCCCCGCCGCCTACTCCTTCCACAAGACCAAGGCCGCCGCCTCCCACGCATGGTCATGGCTCCCCGCCATCGCTGCCGTCCCCGCAGCTGGTTCGTTCGTATATATCCATCCTCCCTACTAGTAGTACCAATCCCATATATGATATATTCAGATTGATTGCTTGCTTGATTGATTTGTCTCACTCCTGCTAATTCCTCCTGTTGGCTGGCTGTCAGTCTACATGCTCCAGGACCAGGAGGCGCATGCTGCAGAGGTCCGCACGCACTCTTGCTCTCTCTTCTCTTGTTTTGTGTGTGGACTCCACTCAAACCTGTCACAGTCACCTGGGCTGGGCAGGCTCCCTAATCCTAATGTACTATTAATCCTTAACACACTCGCCTCCCCTCCTCTCCTCTCTACCTGCAGATGGAGCGCACCTTTATCGCCATCAAGCCTGACGGCGTCCAAAGAGGCCTGGTGAGTAGCTGTTCTGCCTTCATTTTCCCCTCCCCCCTCTAATGGGTTGGGCCTTGTCCTTAATTCGATCCGTAGTGGATCAACAGTTGGGCGCTCTGGCCCATTCCCCTCCCCCCTCTAATGGGTTGGGCCTTGTCCTTAATTCGATCCGTAGTGGATAACAGTTGGGCGCTCTGGCCCATTACAGTTTCAGGTTTGTCAAAAGATTATCGGCCCTGGTTTTATGGTACTTGTAGGCAGGCTGATATGTAAACCATTTCAATCATGCAACCCATCACAAGTTTGTACTGTTTAGCCTTGTCTCCGTGGCTGGTAATTTCCTATAGAAACATGATGGATCTCTATCTTTTCTTTTCTTTTCTCTTCTCTTCTCTCTGGGGACAGATTTCTGAGATAGTGTCCCGATTTGAAAGAAAAGGGTACAAGCTTGTTGCCATCAAGCTGGTGGTTCCATCCAAAGAGTTTGCCCAGAAGCACTATCATGACTTGAAAGACAGACCTTTCTTCAATGGACTGTGTGACTTCCTTAGCTCTGGCCCTGTACTTGCGATGGTAAGCGAATCCTCCCATCTCTTTAAACGAAATTCCGCCCTGCGCCGGTGGTGAATAGTGTTATGTTAATGGGCTCCATATCTCTGAAGGTTTGGGAAGGAGAGGGTGTCATCAAGTACGGGAGAAAACTAATTGGCGCTACAGACCCACAGAAATCTGAACCTGGAACCATCAGGGGTGATCTTGCTGTGGTTGTTGGAAGGTACGCTTCATCTTGTATTCGCTAGGCCTAGCAGTGATGTGTCAAGAAAGAAGGCTTCATCCATCTGGCATTTAGTTATCAATTTTCACTGGTTAGCTGTAGCCTGGAAAGCTAGAAATAAGACCTGATGTGCTATACTAGTCAACGTTCGCTATCATGCGCTCTTAGAATTCCTTCGTACTCACATTCCATCACTTCAACATCAGGAACATCATTCATGGAAGCGATGGCCCAGAGACAGCGAAGGCTGAGATTGCTCTCTGGTTTGAACCCAGGGAGCTGGTCTCTTACACCAGCAACGCGGAGAAGTGGATCTACGGGGTGAACTAACTGGTGAATGAATCGTTTTGTTTCTTTTCCTCTCCGTTTCCATAATTGCCTCCAGACCATGGCGGAGTGTAATAAAGTTGCGACGGTGACCTTTGAGCTGGGTTATGCCTGCCCTTCTCATCTGATGAAATAAGGCCTGCAGAATTGTACCTTCAAATGTCGAGCGTGCACTTTGCAATCGTGGTGTCTAGATCGAACTATCGCCTTCAGCCATGTGATCGGACGGATGGTGATGCCCATCTTTTGATCTGTTTCCCAATTCAGAGCTATTCTGCAATTCCCTACGCTCATGATGGCCGGCAGTCCATTCTTTTTGTTCGTTTTTGGGCATGTGGGGTTCGATCTGCTTTTTTGGGGTTAAGAGGATGAGAATTGGTTCGGGGGTCGTAACCCCAAGCTCTTCCTTAACGTACTGTCGATCCACAGAATTTTGAAAAGACCCCTCTACCATGTAGACGTGATACATCACTCCGACCCCAAATAGTTACACCGTTGCAGGTTGAAACCTACCGGCCAATTCTTTTTGGCAAAGTAGAGAACGGGTTAATATCTAAAGCAGCGACCTTTCACATAATTTAGGTCCCGGGCCGCGTTGCCAATTAAATTCATTTCGACAGTTCACGAAGAGGCATCAGCGATCATCAGAGGAGTGCACTAGTAATATTAAGATTACATGCCAAGCAAGAGGGGAGCCGAATTTTATTGTAATCTTCGAGCCTTTGTACAGGAGGCGGCTTCAGCTCTTCACTCCCTTGCAGCTAAGGATCATATTATTACACAGGGGAAAATAGAATGTGACCCGAACAGAGGAGATCGGTTGAGCAACTAAATTAATTCCGACGGGCAACACAGCAGTGCATCTCCACCTCTGTTGTACAAGGTGCTGCACCTCACCTCGATCCCTAGAAAGCCTCTAGAAGCCAAAGGTCCATCAGCCACTGGCAACTCGAGTGGATTCCTTGCGAGCTCTGCAACCTTCGCCATCTACTTCCTTGGCTTCAGCATGTCTGATTCTTCGATCTTGGCAAACCTCCCTCGCACTCTTGGCTGGCTGTCTGCCAGAGCCTTCCTGCAAGCATACTGCAAAGGTTGCAAACAACATTTATCAATGATCTTGCATTCATCAGTTTTAGCCTTCTCTAATCTTTTTCTTTCAACCTTTGAGTAAAAGAGATTGAGAACCAGGAGGCTTATACCTTGATCTTTCTGCCAAAGTTTCGCTTGACCTTCTTCTTTCTGTACCTGGAGAGCTTTTGCTTCCTTTCTTCAGTTTTCACGTCACTGATGGTTACAAGCCTCTCACAAGATGTTTGAACATTTGCTGAGTTCCCTGGTCGAGGGGTATTCGCACCAAGATTCTGTTCAAAAGTCAAAATCGTAAGTGCAATCTGTTGAACACCTAGAGTCTGCAAAGATTGTATGACTAATCTGAAAAAAAAAAGAACTTTCCACGATGCTACCTAAACACGTATCAGGATGACAAGTGATTTCAAAATTTACCAGCTAGAAAATTTTCTCCTTGCTAACCAGCATATCAAGCAGTTCGCTGTACAGGTATCTAACAGATTTTCTATCTGTGCATTTCTGGAACATAGAATTACGACAACTGTGCATGTGAAAAAAATTGAATACCAATAGCGTGCATGTAAAAGTAACTTAAAAGAAAACTCACTATTGTGCAGAATAGGTATGTTTTGGATCAGCTAAAGTAGTGACCAAATCATTAAGAAAAAGGTTGCTTTGGGCAGAAATAGTAACATGTGAAAACAGTGTCACAGCTTTAACGGCCTTTGAGTAAAGCACTACAGTAAGGTTTTGCTTTTGGTTTTGCTTTCTATCTCAGCATTTCTTTTCTCGACAGCTGTGTTTCAGAAACACTTTACACAGTCAGTGCACTGTCTTCCTCATAATAATTCCATTATCTGTATTCTGCAAGAGAAAAAGAAGGTACTGATGATACCTGAATGTCTCCTTCGCTATAAGCTCTCCTCAACCCAAACGCTGCCTCAAAGTCCAATCCTTGGAAGTCCAGAAAGTTTGGCCTGGCTGGTCCATTGATCCAAGCTTCTGAGCTCAGGCATCCAGAACTAACACTTTTCTGGAGTGAACATTCAGGGACGGATGACTTGTCTTTCTCCATGGTCGGGAGTTTGATCTGTCCAAGAACTTCTTCAGCTTGTCTTGGGAGTTCTTCAACTTGCAGCATTGGAATCTTGACATCCAGCAATTCAGAAATTGTCTCTTCGATTGCAGACTTCTCCATGAGTTCCTTCTCACACTCGTATAACACTTCGCTTAAAAGAGGATCATTTTGAATGGTGCCAATATCTGCAACCTTGATAGTTTCATCCATTGCATTTTCACTACCAGACATCATTGAAATGGCAGCTGCAACCGGATCAAGGCTAAGCAGCGGTTCTTCAATGATGGGTTCTGGAGCATTGAACAAGTCCCCTTCTCCTCCAAGGTCATATTCTGACACTAGGGACGGCTGTGCCATGTTGCCCTGTTCAATAAAAAATAGAGTTGAGAACAAGCCCTGTTCAATAAAAAATAGAGTTGAGAACAAGTTCCAATATACTAAATACCTAATAGCAATATCAGGATTCAGACTGTAAATATCAAGAATTATGGACACGAAGCATCTATGATTCATTTGAACCAATTTCTGTAAGAAGCAGGAATCAGGCTAAAATGGTAGTAGGACAAATGAAAGTACTGAGCTGTTCCTACTAAAATGCTATTTGTAGGCCAGCCAACAATAATTAATCTACTTTCTGGTAGGTACAATGAATCACCACTGCCAATGCTTTGTTTTGTTTATATGACTTTCAGTTTTCCCAAAAGTATATTCACTATAAACTGCAGCCTCAGGGGCCAGCAGTGCGCAGTTAAAGCAATATAAAAATGTTTTGAGGGCGGAGACGTGTAAAAGCTATGCTTGCAAGAAGCTAGCTAGCTGTTGTGTTCATGCACATGTCAACTTACAAGTCCCTATCATGCTCCCAGAGCATATACTGATGGACAGGGGCATTTGATCAGCATCTCAGCAGGGATGGCATCAGAAATCCTGGCCAACAACTGAAGGCTGAACCTAATTTGATCCCTTGGCTACCTGCTCCCTTAGCAGCAAAGGACAGACACTAAATATCTCAACCCGTGTGGCCTTTGTGCGACTAGAAAGATATGAATGAGAAGATTCGAAGACAAAAGGAAATGAAAAGTTGGAGCCAACATGATCAATTATTATTTAGGATTTCAAGCGAAAAAAAGAGAGCCAATTATTATGCGGCTCATATCTTAATCCGTCACCTATTCGACGTAATAAATCACAGCTGATTTTGTGTTTTGATATGCTCATTTTATTGAGTACTCAGTTAGGAAGCAATAGCAAAGCATCTCAAAAGAAAGGAACCAGTAGCAAAGAGTGTGAGGACCATGTGAGACAGTTAAGGATTATTTGTGATGAACCATTGTCAATATATATGGAGTTAAAATTCAAATTTACGAAAAATTTGGATTTTCAGTTAATCGTTCAGCTCCTGGTCAGATTGGCCATGCATAGTGGTCAGACCGACTATCTCTGTAATTTCGGCAGTGTGTTCTAAAATTTGATAATTTGGTCGAGCATTGGATAATTTGAAAGTTTGAGCGATGAGTTGCACCAAATGACTTGGTCACTCCAAGTGAGGCGTGGTTCGGAGGGAACCAGAGCGGGAGAGACTTGACAATGCATGGTAAGCTATTGGTGCACCTCCACGTAAGCATGATGATTGTTTGCAAAGAAAGAAGATCGGGTCAAGGCGAGTGTATTTTGGTATTTGACCAAATACCAAAATTTTCCTTTGATCAAAACCTCGATGCTTGAGTGGTATTTGGGAAAGCGATCTAGGTCAAGTAGATGCTGAGAAGATCATGTGGATCAAAAGTTAAAGACTTAGCCGGTTCAAGCTCACGTGCTTTGAAAAACGTGCATAAGTTAAGTGTGAGTGCAAAACACATGTTGTGTGGGGGTTAACGGGTTTTCCTCAATTATGCTAATGGATAGTATCTATTAAATTAGATGTTAGCTGATTGCTCCACTATTTAATGGGTTGGAGGAAGCTTGCAAGCCAACCATTTTAACCATCCCAGCCATTTCATTCTTGAGTTAGGGTTAGAGTTTGAGAGAGAAAAGTGAGTGTTGTTGTGTCCTCTCTTGTCCTCCTTATAAAGTGACTATGAAACCTTAATCCTTAAATAGCAATATTATCAACTTTGTTCATCTCCCAGGAAGTCGTCTTGTCTTTGTTGATTTCCTTTTGTTCTTGTTGGTTCTTTGCTTTCACTTCCATTCCTGATCTTGCTGTGTGTTAAGAACGTGTAAGTGATGGAGATGACTAATGTAGATCAGATCTTATCCATCTAGACACTGTGGTTTGCAAGATTTCGAAGTTGTCTGGTTCTTACTTGATTTGGAGCCCTTTTTGAGGTTTCTTGATATGAGGTTTTTGGTTTTAATTCGTTGAGTGATTTTACTTGCTGTGACATGTGAGAATATATCTAGAGTCATCTTGGCTGTTCTTATCCTACGAGTCAATTGTTTATCAAGTTTTTGATATTTAGCTAGTTCTGATGCAAACTTGCATATCTTCAGAAAAGTTTGGAACTTTGGTTAAGATACATGCGATTCTTATATGGAATAGATTTCTGAGACCCTCAGCAAGATTTGTGCAAAGTTTGATTTCATTTGATCATGTATTTTGACGTTTGCACTAAAAGTTGTTTTTTACTCGCACTGATCTTCTGTTTCTGAGAACAAAGGAGCGGTCCTAAGGCCGGTCAGACCGCGGGTGCGTGGCCGATCATACCGATTGCGTGCTGAATTTGTGAGACTTTGTTATTTTCAATTATGATTTAGAGTTAGGTTGTCAAATCTAATCTTCTTAACTCTTTAAGTATCAAGGGAAAGATCTTTTGAATACTTCGAAAAAATTAGAAGTCATCGTTCACACTTGTGATACAATTGTTGGCCCTATGGTGTTTTAGGTGGTGCTGTCTAGCATACAGTTCAAGCTTTTAGTTGTGATTTTTGATTTATGATTAAAATTATATTGTAGCGATTGTTAGGTTTTTTTTGAGAAAAAAAATTGTAATACCATCACGACAATATAAAAGGAATGAGAAAAAAAGGCAAAAGGACAAAAAACCCTGAAAAGCAAAAATAAACCAAAATTAGAAACTAACTTCTTCCAACTAACATCCGATTTAAATAAACCGCAAACCAAAATAAAATAGAAGCTAAAGTCATTTTTTCAAGTGACTTCTTATTTAAATAAATCAAAAACTAAAATAAAACAGAAACTAAAGTCGTTTAGTGCGGAGCCTTGACATAGCCAGGTAGTAGTAATAAGGTTGTAGCATCAGTAATCCCATGTGTCTTTCTCCTCGTCATCAGTACAGGAGTTACAGTTCACAGGATTGTTTATTTATGTAGTAGTGAATATAAAGTAGGACAATTTTTTTTAAAAAAAATTGGCGATCATCTTGTCTGCAGTGCAAGTTTGAGGAAGGCAGTCATTTTTGGCAACAGCTACTCCTAAATTGTCCCTGTTTGTGTAAAACAGTGGATTTATGCTGATGAAATTTTGCAGTACATGCTATTATAAGAGGAAATAAGAAAGGAAAAGGGAGGTTCTTGTTCACATGTACTCTTCCATTTTTATTCCCCCGACAAGCTATCTATATCAAAGTGGGGGCGAAAAAAGAAAAGAAAAGAAGAAAAAGAAAGCGACGTTTCTTTCTGAGACGGCGGAAGCGCATACACAGCAATTCGAAGAGAGACCCTGCCCCGAAGACGTTTCCAAATAGCACGAAGCAGAGTTCTTTAAAAAAAAAATTCTTGACAACCCAGATTGCAACCCGAGGGAATAGGATTAATAAAAGAAAAGAAAAGAAAGTGTGGAGAAACAGCAGCACCATCAAAATCGGGAAAACGCTATGATGCACATATATGCTAGTCAAGTGGACCGACAAGTGAGTGGTATGTGTGCTATGCATGATTTTATTTTTTTTTCTTTTTCTGAAAAAGAGGAGGCTGCTTCTAAGAAACAAGAGAATCGTGGGAATTGAGGGTGGAAATCGCAATCATGCAAGCAAGAAAGAGTTGTAGTAACTCACGAGGTGGGCGGCGATGTCCGGCGGGGGATCGGCGAAGAGCGGCATGTCGGGGGCGTAGATGCAGGAGGCGTCGGCGGGTAGAGGTGGCGGGAGGAGAGGGTGGGCGGCGGAGAAGTCGGGCGGTGGCTGCTGCGAGAGGGCCGGCGAGTAGGCGGCGAAGCAAAAGGCTGCGTCGGCGTACATGCCTTGGCTGTTTTGGTGTATCTATCCTCGATCTGATCTTGCTCGTCCTCGTCCTCGTTCTCTCTCTCTCGCTGGGCCTCCTCCTCGCCTTGGGTTAATTGTCGGTGCTGCTGCAGTAGTCCAGTACTAGCAGCAAGCTAGCTCAGGTAGGGAGAGTCGTGGCGCGCGCGCGCAGAGCCGCCTGTACTAGCGGCAGCACTAGAGAAGGGAAGAGGAGGGAGGGGAGGTGATGGGGGGGCAGGGGAGGGAGGGAGGCGGCCGGCCGGCTGGCCTCGGCGCTGGGGTTTATAGCAGGGCAGGGCAGGGCAGCAGAATGGGACAAGAAGGACAAGATGGGTGGTGGGCCCGAGTTGTTGCGGTCGCGGGACCCACGCGCCTACAGTCTCTCTCACCCCTCCGTCGTATTGTTTGTTGCGTTAGCCCACCGCCTTCCCATTCCTCCCCTCTCTCACCAATGCTGCATCTCTCTGCTTCCGCCATTCCTCCCATCAACTTCCCTGCCCCTGCCCTCACGGTGTAATTCTAATCAGTAAATTTATACTACTTAACCTTTTTTTTGACTCTGCTTAATGGTAGTGGCAGATCTAAAATTTAAGTAATATGATGCAAAACTGCAAATTTAAAAATTCAAAGTATATATTATAAGAGTTTAAATGTAGCACATTACAACTTTATGAATCAAAATACAAAATTCACCAAAAAAAACTCTTTTAGGAAAAAAATCACAAAAACATGCAAATAGAATCTAATATATGTACATGTATATAATATACCTCTTATATATATATATATATATTTTTATTTATTTTCCTTTCAAAAATTTAGGGTGATGCGCCTCTCTTCCAAATCCGCCCCTGCTTAATGGAGTACTTAATCATGCATTATATTGTCCCCTCACTCACCCTCCTCTGCTTCGGTAAGAGGGTGTTTATATTGATTTTTTCTGATGATTTTTTTGTCTTGGTTTATAAATAGCAATAGTTTATAGGGAAATTTGTAAATAGATACTCGCGTGTTATTTTGACCGATGCAAATGAATTCACTACAGTATATACTACAATCGACCCTATCTTGAAAAACAATCTGTTTGAAAGTTAGATATTGTAGAAAGTCATTTATTGTAGAAAATCGCTTTATAGAAAATCTCTCCAACTATCTTTTGGCTTGGTGATCATTTGTGGTTTTTTGGTGGCTTATGGCTGAAAAGCATCAGAATTGTTGAAAAACACTCACTGACAGAGGCTTATTTAGCATAATTAAATTTAAAAAAATTAAAAAAATATATTAGCACATTATGTATAATACAAACACATTCGGGAAAAATAAGAACTGGCAAAAAAGCTCAACAAAAAACCAAAAGTTCAGAAAAAAAATAAAATTTATGAATAGTGAAAAATAAGTGGAAGCTAGAAGCCGAAAACTAGAAGCTGAAAATAAGTTAAAATTGAAAATCTATGTATTCCAAGTGATTCCTGCATCAAGTAGTTAGAGCGGGGTTAACCCCTGCACGCATGTCCTTCAAAAAGGAAAAGGAGCTAAAACCAACAATAAAAAGTTAATCAACTCCGTACCAAAGTCAGGTCACATGGAATTAACAAACAAACCAAGGACGCCTAGCTCCTACTGGCTGCCCGCCTTGGTAACCATCATTCATACTACACCAAACAAACCAAGCCAACACACACTCCGTAAGATAAAGATACTCCATGGTTACTTATAGCAGCTTAGCTTGTAGTATCATTTTATTTCTCTTACCAGCTGCGGCTGCGCCTGCGGGTGCTAAATATCAACCAAAAAAAAAGATAAACCCCACTGAAAAAAAGGGTCTCCGGCGGCCGGAATCGATCTCGGGTTCATTCTGGTGCTAATTCTTATCCCTTCTCCCCCGTTCTTCCCACGGGCATCAGTTTTAGTATATTACATCTCTGGTAAAAGGTTTGTTTGAAATTCAACTTTTGACTGCTCATACACTGATACACGTATTAAACCTCGCTGTGTTGCTTGATGTATTTTGTCTACGTGGAAACATAATACCTATTTCGTTGTCAAATATACATCTGTATCACAATATTTGTCCATTGTCCTGGAAATCATTGTTTCATAATGTTTATCTCAAGATTGCAGTTATTGCAGTATGTTCACTCTCTACTTCTACTTTGATTGATAGCGTAAAGAGGTTAAGTGGCTGTAGAATGTTATCTTTAATTAATATGGGCTGTATGGTCTCTGTAATAAACTTTTTCTTGTATTTGCTGTATTTCTTGATCTATATGCACAGTGAGTTTAGGCAAATATTTGTGAAACAGTGGGAGTTTAGGCAAATCAATATTGATCCTCAGGTTAATTTGTCAATCTTGCGATAATTATTTCATACTTATCAATTTACATATGTATGCATGACATTTACCTTCCTACCGACAAGTTCTATTCATCACTACAACTCCGTTGGAACAGCCTGACCTCTCAGAAATTCGAGGACAGTGTGTGTACTTCTTGTGATCTAAAGTCATAAAAGAAGATGGGGAATTCCATAATGTATAACAAATTTCACTGGGATAAGATTGAGCTTAATTATTCATGTGTACATGTATTTGTTCATGGATAGACAATTTATTTCATTTTAGTTAATTGATTTATGAAATGGGTTTCTTCTTTCTGAAATGAATGAATGTGAATTGGATGTATACATACAGTATTGATATAAAAAAGAATATCACAGACGGTTTCAAGTATAAACTGTCTGTGATTTCTACTATCACAGACAGTTTGTAGCTCAAACTGTCTGTGATATAAAATTTATCATAGATGGTTTCAACAACGAACCGTCCATAATATTTAAATATCATGGATGGCTCATAGTTGAAACCATATATGATAAGTCTTATATCACAGATAATTTTAACTACTATCACAGACGGTTTCAACTCTGTGAAATACTACATCACATATTATTCGAATGTTGTCTGTGATGATCTCATATTATTACTGACCAATAAATTCAGACGGCTCATGAAACCATTTGTAATGATGTTTTTGAATCGTTTCTGATGATATATTCTATAGTAGTGACCATGTGTTAGTGAGTTGATTTATTTGAGTTTGTTACCATAAGAGAGAATCCACATGTATAAAGAGGAGGGATATGCAATGGTAGCAAATAACTGTTTCCAATGCTTTAGTATTTACAGATAGGGCGATTCCACGTAAAAGGGATAAAAGATGTATTGGAAGTGAATGTCCTTATCGACCTATCCTTTGATGTGCAAATACAAAGATCAGGAAGATCTTGTTGATTTTATTATTTCTATCCGATTGATTAAAATATCCTTAATATAGGGTCCATGTGCCATGCACAAGACGATTCCATGGCCAATGCATGTTTTCTTGATACCTACGCTGGTAACTTACAACAAACAACATTCATTGGCTATGGTGTGTTAACTAGTGATGGGAATTAGCTCGGGTTTTTTCAGGCTTGTCCGGCATGACCCAAGTATGGCACTTACCTGTCATGTGATGGATTGAGCTGGCACAGCACGGGCGGGGGCTGAGCCGGGCCTGGAAAATCAGCCTGTTGGGCGGTACAACCTAGCCTGGTGTAGCATACCATGCTCAAGTTAGCCCGACATGGTAGCAGTGCAGGCGTGGTGCGGTGCGGTCTAGGCGACCGGACCTAATGGTCGATGGTGATGAAGGTCGCCCACCGTCGGCTTGGCTCGGTGGTCGTCTCGCCTCTCGCGTGGCTGGGGGGCAGAGCTCGCCCGTTGACGGCCTGGCTCAGTGGCCACCTCGTCTCCCACATAGTCGCCTCCAGGCTCATCACTCGCCTCCTAGCTCACTGTCTCACCTCCTGACTCGCTATTGGTTGGAGCTAGAGGTGCAGGGGAGTAGCAGCCACATCCTAGATCATCACCCACCTCATCGGCTGGAGCTGGAGGTGTAGGAGAGTAGATCAACAAACAACCAGGAGGAAAGGAAAAATGGAGAGAGAAAGAAGCAATGGAGAGAGGAAACCAGGAGAGAGTGAGGAGAGTTGGAGTATGGAGAGAGGAGAGCGAGTGAGAGACAAAGATGAGTGGAGCCATTGTTTCATGCCATGCTAGCACCAGAGACTAGAGAAGCAACGGGTGGGAGGGAGCAAAGATTGTAAACCAGAGAAGCAACGGGTGGGGAGGGAATCAAGCAACGGTCGAGAACCAGAGAAGCAATGGGCAGGGAGGGAATCAAGCAACGGTCGAGAACCAGAGAAGCTCCACACAGTGACGACTCCCTAGGGGCTCCCAGGGCATCCTTCACTTTCGAGACTATCGGTTTCACCTCGGCCTCTCATCGTGTTGCATCCTCCTCTACCCTTGCGTACTCTTCCATCTTGTCAAAGAGTTTAGCCACCAACTTTATAGGTTTTGCGCATTCTCTAACTTGGCAGCGGATCTTCGCAAAGCGCTTAAAATAGGCCTATAGCTTTTCTCCCAGCTCCTATCTGACCGCAAAGAGCTGGTCGGCATCAACACGCTCTACGTAATTGCCCAGAAAGTTGTTATGCATGAGATTCCAAATATGCTCTCATACGTATATGGAGCCAGGGAAAATGGTGAAGAACCAAGAGAGTGCCACCCCCTAAAAGGCGAAGGGTAGTCCCTTGGCCTTCCATGTCATCACCTCTGCCGCTCCAATCACCATCTCATAGACGTGCAAAAATTTGCGGGGTCCATTTTGCCTTTGTACAGCTCCACGGTAGGTATATTGAAGTCCTCTGGCCAGGCGCTCTACGGCGACCCTGAGGAGAGAGGCGATTTTGGGTACAGGTGGCGAGAGGTTTCTGCACGGTTCGTCGATCCTATGCCCTGGCCTTGGTCACCTCCTTTGCTACCCCAACGAGGGTTGCCGGGTTCGATCCCCCAGCATTTCGCGCTTGGCTCGCCACAAGTCCGCTAACTCCTATTGTATTGTTCCATAGATTGCCTCGAAGGCATCTCTGCTTGTACCTGTGGTGAGTGGGAGGGTCCTCTCTGCCCTTTGCGTGGTGACGGTGGCGGTGCCAACACCAACACTAGCTCCGGGGCTTGTGTTGGCCGCTACCCCGTCACGCTCTCCGATCCCCTAGTCGTAGGTGCCGTCGAGAGCTTCCCCGCTGGTCGTCGCTGCCTCTGTTGCATCTGTACTGATGCGCCACTACTTCGGAGCTCCTCACAGGCTGCCTCCGTCGCACCTGCGCCAGGCTTGGAGGTTGCGGTTCTCTTTCGCTTTGTAATCGATGTTGTCACCTTTTTCGGGGTCGACATCTTTTGCGTTGACACCTCTGTTTTCTTTGGCGCCATTGGCTCCGGCCACTCTTATCTTAACTCGCAGCTTCTTTGTCATCCCACGGGCGGCGCCAACTGTTGTGGTTATACACTAAATAGTAAAGGACAGAGGCTACAGGGGAGCCGTGGAAAGGTCGCATGTAGCCTAGAACACCCTAAGGATAACACTAGAAGTATGTGCTAGTATCTTGAAAGTTGATAATGTCTGTCTCTTCACTAAAAAAGAGTGCTCTGTGTCCCTATGATGCACTCAGGTGCGTATATATAGCCATAGGGGGTATAATTATATGGATACCTCTTCTTAAGTCTATCTTTACAGGGTGCATAAGTCCTTTTCTCTACCTATAGTTACATAAATACCCTTATCTAAACCTATTCTTCTATGGATATATATGCCATTTGTTTGCCTTGTGGGCTTCCACGAACCTGTCAGCTTGGCTTTTTTGGCGTCGTGGGCCGTTTGGGTTAAGATGAGGCCACTCTCCCAACCAATATATCTCTAAATCCGAACATCCAATGGCCACAACAGTTTATTTAATCAGGACTCATGGGATTAAGTGTCATATATTTTTCTTTTTAGAGAATATTTAGCTATTTTTTTATTAGCAACTCTAAAGCATTTGCTATCAACGTTTAGTATACATAGAATAGACGCGATCATCCTGATCCTCATCACGAGGCATATATCATACATCTATATCTATTTGTACTAGGTAATACAGTACATGTTGCTACGAAGAGAATTTGATGGTTTGTCTTTATACGAAAACCGGGGTTTATTATTATTAATTTAGAGGCCGACATCCAAGCAAGCAGCAGCAGCCTGCCGATGGATTAACGTTAATCTTAGTACCAACTAGGTGCAGCTAAGACATGAATGATGCACGCATGATATATGAAGCCGCGATAAGGACAGAGAGAAGCCGCATGCAGCATGCTGTTACAGTAACTTGCTTCGTTTCTGTCTTGGCAGCTCGAACATGCATTTTCATCTTATTTCATCTCGGATGACCTCCCCGGCCGGCCCCTTGGATCCTTCTCCCATGCTGCCCGCTCATGTACACGCCATCAGTTTCCACTTGTACATGTCGTTCATGGAACCCAACCTAGTTCCCACCCATATATACCATGCATGAATTCCTGCTGCGAAATTAAGCGTAACGCCCCGTTTCGGTAGCGCAGACGACACGGCACCCCGCAACTATTCACTCATGAACAGTTATGGAGTGTCGCGCAAGAGTATACCATTGCATGCTTACAACAAAAGACCAGCATATATTTTACATAAGGATTAACATCCAGTTTTGACAGCGAGGCGTGCAAGCCCAAAGTATACTTACATTACAAGAACTCCAGAATCCGCTTGAGCGCGGCCAAGACCTAAAGCCACGGGTCTTCGACGGGGAGACCTTCTTAACACGAAATCTTGAATTGCTTTCTTTTCCTTCTGGTATCTGTGGCATTTAGCAAGCCTGAGTACTCCGACCCCGTACTCAAGAAATCACAAGGAAACCCTAACTTACTACTTGCACGGATCAACAAAGGAAGGAGTATACTTGGTTTATTAATTTGAGTGGATGCGTTTTATTTAGCAATCATTTTACAAAATGGACCAAAACTACTTCTTAAGAACTCGGGGTTTTTCACGAAGAATTCAATTAACCAACTAAACAAGTTCAAATATGTACAAAACTACTTAAGCTTTGTCTTTGGAATCACCAAGTGACACGACTCCAATAACCGGAGCACGGCGTATTCGAATACCATTTATTTGACTCGCAGAGTTTGCTCACTTTACCCACACGATCCCTTAACTCCCGCGACGAGTTAAGAAAGCCAGTCGTTTCACCGCTCAACTCTTTATATAGGCTCTACCCGGTAGAATTCACTCTGTCCGGATTTCCACACACACACACACACCCACACAAAAGAAAAAGCAGATCCGCTTGAGTGAACTCTACCGTTGTTAGCACCCATAACACGACTTGCCTAACCTCACCGCTAAACCTCCCGTAGAGTTTCAATCGAGTTGAGCAGCTATTCGACAAGTGTTGACAAGTCAACTCCGTGGTTGAGCGATCAACGTGACATTTGCTCGCGTAAGGGTTTCATCCTTATATTTTCACATGGTCCGCAACCTCGCCAGCCCGCGACCCAAACTAAGGTAAGCGGTGGGCGTAGACCGTCCCGCGGTTTCCCACTCACCCTTACCCTACTCCAAACCTAGGGTAAAAGATTGGCGAGGACCGCCTTGCGGTTTCCACTCCCCCTTACCCTACCTTGTGCACGCCGGCACTCTCCGCTCTAAGATACGGTGTCCCATACCACCCTACCTTAGAGTCGGGTTTTCCAAATTCTATTGGCCCCACAGCCACAACCTTATTAGTGTAACATTTTGCATGATAATAATAACCTACAGTTATTTAGATTATCAGATAATTATTTCTAGGGTTACAAAGGCATGGCAACAAATTTAACCGGGCATTTAACGGTGGTAGGTTTAACTACATAACATGGCATTCTAAACATTTTATTTTTACTTTGAATTAGCAAAACAGAATTAGCTCAATGCAAATAACATAATAACATAATTTAAATGGCATGGGATTTCAACATGATCAAGGACTTGCGACTTGCCGTGAATCGGGACGAACTCGGCTAGCTTGAACGTAGAAGCTCCTGGATCCTGCGGCTGCACTTGAGCTTCCGGGAATCTCCGACACTAGCGCAAACACATAAAATAATTAAATCCAGCTTGAGCCTAATCAAGCGAGGAAAGATAAACTAGTCAAAAAGGAGTAAAATGCATAAATCTTCAAATGGGGAATTTTAGGAATTTATCTGGGATGAATCTGTGGGAATGGAGTTCACCAGAGGGTCTGGAATAATATTTGGAGCAAAGTGGTGAAATTTGGGAATTTTTGGGATTTTCTGTGATTTTCTAGGATGTATTTGGATTTTTCGGGATTTTGGAAATTGGAAAATCATTTGGAATTTTTGGGTGAACAGTAGAAGGCCGGCCCGGCGCTACAGCGCGGCCCGGGTGAGGAAGCGGCCCACGCGGCCGAAGGCGCGTGGCCTCGCTATGGCGCATCGGGCCGTATGGCCGAGCAGTTAAGAGGCCACGCCGCTGCGCGCCTCCCCTCGGCGGATGGCGACACGCGCAAGGGCGAGCGCGGTTGGGATGGCGAGGAACAGGCGGCGAGATGGTCGCGGGAGATCATCTGACGGCAGCGAGAGTGAGGAAGGCGCGGAGCCGAGGGCTTGATCGCGGCCGGGAGAGGGGTGTTTAAGGAGATCGGACGGCGGGGAAGGCTGCCATCCGACGGCTCGCTTTGGATGGCAACAGAGGGGGAGGACGGCGGCGATGCGATGGAGCGGGCGGATCAGATCGTCTGACTTGAGTGGGATCGGACGGCCATGGCGCGAGGCCATCCGAGGGCTGAGGCCAGACGGCGACGGCGGCGCGGACGACGGAGATGCGTCCACGTCGGGGGGGGGTGTCGTCTTCAACCTCCCGCCGCCATGTGGCTTCGGCGGAGGAAAGTGACGACGACCGCCGCACGAGGACGCCGCCGCGACACCCGAGGGCACGGGTGGGTAGAGCTCGCTAGGGGTCCCATTTTGGGGATTTGGGAAAGGAGCATGGGTGGCGCGGAGGTAGGAGAGATGTTGGCGGCCTCCACTGCGGCTCCGGTTTCCCGCGACTCCTTGGCGAAGTAGGAAGTGGTTTGAGCATCTCGGGTATAAGGATCACGGCGGTGTGGTTTGCTCTGCCGGGAGCTCCGGCTGGGGCTGGCCACGGGAGGGCTCTCGGTGGTAGCTCACGGTGGGAAGCTCACGGGAAGCTAACCGGGGTGGAGCTCTGAGGCGACTTTGTGGAGTCTTGAGGATGCTAAAGCGCAAGGAATCAAGTTTAACCGAGGAGAGGAAGAATTGCGCACGGAGGTCGCCGGCTCAAGGGAAGGGCGGCAGAGCTGGGAGCAGTGGAGCTTGGCCGACCGGTCGGGAGGCAATTGAGAGCGAGGAGGCTAGCTGCGGGGTGGGAAAAGCTGGAGGTGTGGAAACGAGAGGAGCAAGGAGAGTGAGGAGTGGCTTTTAAGCCTCGGCGGAGAGAGGGGATCCGAGGGGAAGAAAGAGTGGGCATGGCTTGCGGGTCAAGGAGGAGGGACGGGAGCGGTTGAGGCGTCTCCCCCGCGCAGAGATGACGCACGCTTCTGCACAACGCGATGGCGACGCGACGGGAGCAGGGAGCAGGTGAGCTCCGGGCAGGGGTGATGGCGTCCGCGCGCGGGAGGGAGAGAGAGCGGCCACTGGCAGGTGGGGTCGGGGCAGAAAGGCGGCGACGCGTGGCGCGCGGGCTCTGGCTGGCCGACAGGGGAACGGCGGCGCGCGGTCCGAACCCGAGGGGAGGGAGGCGGAGGAGGGCGCGAGCAGCCTGGCGCGGCGCAGCGAGAGGGAGAAGGCGGGGAGGAGGCAGCGCCGGGAGAAGCGGAGGAGGCGCCAAAGAGGAGGGGAAGACGGAAAAGAGGCGGGGCGCCAAAGGAAGAGGGAGGCGCCCGGCCGAAAAGGGAAGGCGGTTTTGGGGAAAACTTTCCAAAAAGGGAAAGTTTTCAGATTTCACTCAAAAATGCAGCAAAATCAAGGAAAATTTTGGTTTGAAATTTTGGGGTTTTTCATTAACTAGCTGTTCTTGCTGCATGAAATTTAGAAATGACACTATGGAGTACTATATATACTATCAGTACCAAATATGCATGCCCCTGAAATGAACTTTTAGCTAGTAATTCCACCAGAAGATAGGGACGGCAGGATTGAGCCGTCATCAACTGACAGAGACACCAACTAATGATGTTTTTTTTCCCTTACACCATCAGTAAGCTACTAGTCGTAGTACCATTAAATCAAATCAAATATGGCAACCTTTCAACTGAAGCCACTCACAGAGCGGAAGTTAGTTTTTAATCAACATCGCTATCATCATCATCATATCTTCTAGTAGTTTTATTCTCTCTTTTTAAACTGGTCTAGATGGATGGCTCCCTCTCCAAAAACAAACATATATATTTTTTGAAACGAATAAGAAAAAACCACATAGCCAATAATTAAAGTGAACCATGTGGAGATAGCTCCAAAAACGTCATTTTATAGAAGCATCAGCGCCGAGCCATATTATATACCAAGTACATGCAGGCAGTAAAAGTGGATGCCTGCATCAACTGATCAGGTGGACTGTAACTGGTGTCTTCTTTTCTTTTCTGTTGACAAATAATGTCTGTCTGATGATCTGATCGCACAACGAAAGGTAGCTAAGCTAGCTAGCTCCATGATCCATCCATCCAACTAGAGACAGTAACCAACACTTGAAAATGTGCACATCAATCAGCTGTAGCTAGCACGCCAGTTGATGAATGTTACAAGTCATCAGAGAGTTTTTAATAATGTCTAAAACAATCATCATCTTGTCCGCCAAAATAACATGCATGTCACGACGGTTGAAATGACTATAGATAAATTAAAAATACAGCTTGATCGGCGACCCACAGTTTTTTTTCTATTATGTGAGTGCGTTGCAACTATATTCTAAAAAAAGAAAGATATCTTATCATTAACGGTGAGGTCGGTGTAGCGGGATCCGTCGTTCCCGAGATCCCCGCTCTAGATCTACCCTCCTGACCCACCCCGTCGGTTTCGTGGTTCTTCCTCACCTCCGACAGTGTACACATCATTTGAGCCGTTATACTATGCCTCCCTGATCATCGTCCGTGCCAGTGTATTCTATGTCTTGATTATCAACCTTGGTGATGTACACTTCCGTTTTGTCGTCGTCCTTAGTGGTGTACACCAACACCTCATTGTCCACACCGGTGTGCTCCTATTCTTCATCATCGAGTACCAGTCTATCTCTATCTTCTTCACCGTCCTAATGCAGCTACACCATGGCGAGCACGGGAGGAAGGGGTAGCAGAGACTCCAAGGGGCTGGGCTTAGGGACCAAAGAGGCTGGCTTCGTCACCTTTTTTCATAGTTGTTGAATTGAGATCTAGTGGCTAGGATCGGCTGAGAAAGGAGGTTGCCCCTAGATGTAAATAAAAAATGCATCCAACCTCTCCACTTCCACCCGACGCCGCCTCCTTCCCTCCTTCGTCACTCCTCGCCTCCCCAGCCCACGCGTCGCCACCGTGCCACCTGTACTTCCTGTGCCTCCTCCCGGGGTCACTTCATCCAAATCCTATGTCCCTGAGGTTGCCACCACTAGATCCAGTCGTTCTCACCTTCACCGCCATCAAATCACATTGTCCTCGCAACAAGATAGTGCGGGTGTAGGTAGATCAAGGACATGGAGCCATAATTGGAGCCGCCCGACCACGCCGGCAGAAAAGGAGAAGTGAAAGTGCTAACGCTGGTGAAGGAGAGTCAAAGAGAGGTTTCTGTCATCGGACCCCGCCATCCCTGTGCTGCTATAGCTTGAGTCCGACGGATCTGGTGATCCCTAACCACCACGCTGCTGGTTCCGACCACCCTCGACCCCGACGGCACTAGATATGGCCATCCTCGATCCTGGTGCCACCGTCTTTCTCCTCCCCGCCGTTGCCTCCTCACTCTTCGAGCCCAGCTGCCACTTGGTGAGGGCCCTTCTGCTTGTTGTGGGCATCGATCACTAGTGCCGTCACTCATCGCGGATCTGTCCTACAAAACTGGCAAGGCACTGCTGCAGGACATGGAAGAGAGAGAGGATTAGAAGAGGTTGATTAAAGTGAGGAGAGGGAGCAGCACTGATCAAGGCATGAGAATAGCGAGATTAGCTAGCAGTTGGGGCCTGAAGGGTGTGGCCACATGGGGAGTGAAGAGGAATGGTTGGGGTGTGAGGCCGCGAGCAATTCGGGGAAAGAGCCGGCTGATGACATAGACCCACATGTCAGTGTATGTCAAGAGGAGGTGCGGGAGTACGCTGCGGTAAGAAGAAGGAAAGTGAAGGTGGTGAACAGACAAAGTCTCCTTTTATATTAGTAGAGACAAGAAAGGCATAGGTCTAGACAGACATAGGCTAAAAATAAATCCGTAACATCACAAAATTCCTACTGAAATGTAATTGTGTGTGCATAATAGACGGGCACAAAGATTTGAACTCTGATAAATGGAGTCGTATATCCACATCTCCACCACACTACAAAGAGATGGTTGTTGGGCAACTAACAGCTTGTACTACCGAACCAGTGTTAGGGAATTTTACGAGTGAGGTCTCAATTGGACTCAAGGCTAAAAAAGGTAAGCCCGACGCCTATACTTAGTGCAGTGAAGTGTTGGATGAAGGTGCGTCCGGCCCAACCAACGACTAAAGATATCCTAGTAGAGTGAATGTGTAATATACAAAAATAGAGAAAAAGTTTTGTACTTTGATTTAGGCAATGCATCTAAGGAAATACGAAAAACCATTCACGATAAATATCTATGGATAAAGTGGTACAAGCCTATCAATGGAGGCTATGTGAACGAAATAGTGGTTCTATCTTGTCATGTCTAAATTTAAAATATGAAACCTTCTCCAATATAAAACACTTAATTTTGAGATGATGTGAGGTGAGATAAAAATATATGGAGGTATTGGTTAATGTTCATAAAGTTACATATTTGCTATTAATGCTTGCTGGGTACTCTTGTACTCACGTTTGCTATTATTCTTCCATGTTTAGATACTAGTCAATTTGGAGTGCTACCGGGTATAGATGATGTCTATACAGAGGGCAGCTATGCCGAATGGGATGGAATTGACCCTGAGTATGACATGTATGAGGTGGGTAACCTATATGAGACACATGGGACGAGTAGCAGGCTACTAGTAAACTGTAGGCGGAACCCACAATATAATAGCATACTTTTAGAATCATTAGCGGAAATGGTTGTATTTGACGTGTTATTTGTAAAAATAGTATACTCTTAGCATCAATTGCAAAAATGGCACTACCTGCCACTCGGTCACCAGGCAGCATGCTTCTTGGGCCGACACGTGGCACCTGCTGCCTGGCCACTAGGCGGCATGCTTCTCAGGTCGACACGTGGCGCATCTGCCGCCTCGTCACCAGGCGGCATGTTCCTTGGACTGACAGTGGTGGCTCACCCTGGCATTAGACCCACCACGTGTCGGTCCGAGGCACCTGTTGCCTATTGATAGGGTGGTAGGTGCGCCACATGTCGTCTCGAGAAGCCTGTCACCCAGTGACTGAGCGGCAGGTAGTGTCATTTTTGTAATTGATGCTAAGATAGTGCTATTTTTGCAAATAACGCGTTCAAAACAGCCAAAAGTGGCTTTTTCCATACTTTTATATGTAGTTCCAGTACTTGTATGATTATTAGATAGAAGTATTTCTGTTTCTAGCGGTATTGTAATAATTGGACAACTGTTTAGCCTTTTAACGGATCTCAGCCCTGTGTGGCCATGCTATTGTAATATTATTGTACTATCTATAATTATTGTTCTGCTATAACGCTCTAATGTGGTTTATTAGTGTTTTCATACTTTCCACTCTAACAAGAATGGTACTAATTTCAAAGCACACAAATGAGTAAGTAATCGCCATCCACTATTTAGTTCTGCTTTAAAAGTTATGCAAATAGCTTTAAAAAAGCATAAAAGCACATTCCTAAATATAGATTGGTATTATTACCTAAGAGCAACTCCAGCAGTAGCCCTCAAAACAGGGCCCCTACTTTTTATTTGAAGGCTCTCCCTACTTTTGAGAGCCTGCTTTTTGGGCCACACTCGGCAGAGTCCTCAAAGCAGTAACCTCAAATTCATTCTTAGAGGATGACACATAGGACCCACCTCATCCTCATCCTACTTTTGAGGGCCGAGGCAAAACTCACTCAGAGGGGCCTATTTGAGCCCTCAGTAGGGCCTCCTCCGCACTCCCTGTGAATGAGGGCTCGAGGAGAGATTTGAGGGCCCCCTACTTTTGAGGGCTCAAATAGGAGCCCTGCTGAAGTGAGTTTTTTGCCCCTCGGCCCTCAAAAGTAGAATGAGGGCTCACGTAGGGGCTCTGCTGAAGTTGCTCTAACACAGTAATGATATAGATTGCGTTACGTACGGGACCCGTGCATGGTGAAATTAAAGCAGCCAATAAGCGCATCCACGCCCTCCTCTCATGACCAGAAAAAAAACGATGATGCGTGCAATTGATGTAGAGCATTTGCTTAATTTGCACTTACTAAATGGGGCGAGCAACATGCTAAAAGAAACATATGTCAAATTAAATAAAGCCAGGAGAGGAAACAGCATTATCTGGATCCTTGATGTATAAAATCACCGTCGATCTCCTCCTTTCAATTCAGCCTGCTGGCTCAACAAAGCCAATCTATCTATATAGACTAGGTGAATATCTATAGGGTAATGCTATGATCCGGATGTCCGATCTGGGTGTCGGGCTCTGGACGCTCGGGTGTAATATTTTTTTTTGACTATATTTGTAACAAAAAATGAAGAATGATATGCGTATTTCTATCTGTAATATTTCTCATCCATATCTGCAACATTTGTTAGTCATGCGTGCAACACAAAAAAAGAAAGAATGATGTAAGTATTTGCATCGTACGCTCTGATACAACATTCTTAGATAACGTGTGCAATATTTTTAATCACCGTATGCAATAAAAATATGTTATACAAAAGTTGATGTTGCATACACAAAATAAAAAAATGTTGCAAGAAAACACGGACGAAAAATATTACAAACATGGATAAAAAATATTACAAATAAGGCCAAAAATATTGCAGCTAAGTGTCCAGAGCTAATGCCCGAATCGAACGTATGGACGCTAGCATTTCCCATATCTATACACTAGAGAAATAGCTAGGTAGCCTCATGTATGTATTAATTAATTTGTTGCAGATCCACCGAGAAAAATGTTCTTTAGTTAGGCTGGGTTGGCCGGGTCGCGATATAGGGCCTGTTTGGGAGAGCTCCACTACTGAAAACGTGGATCTGGAGCAGCAGCTCTACCATGGAGCAGCTCTACCGTGGATCTGGGAACCCACCATGGAGCTGGACAAACTGTTTGGCTTGTAAAGCAGCTCCAGATCTACGAAATTGAGATTTTGGTGGGAATGACCACTTTTGCCCTTGGGATTGTATGATATATCTTTTTTCCATATAGCACACGTGTTTTATTCATATTGATTTAGAAAAAATGGTGTAATTATTTTTGTGACAACACAAATGCAATATCTCGACACAAATATTCATGAGCATACAACATTGACGCACAAGCATGGCATAGATGGATTTACTACTTGCTATCTTCTCCTTGCATCTCTTTTTGGCCTGCTAGCAAATCACAAAGCACTAACTAGCAACATTGTCTCATGGCCTGCGGTCAGCACATTGGCTGGAATCACTCAAGAGAGCAGGAACAAGTGAACAACATGGCAAGCACTAACTAGCATTTGCTCCTGGAACACCTGAAGAACTTGGGAGGACGAGTAGAGCAAATAAAATAGATGTTCTTGCTTGCTCTGGGTGAGCTGAGACATGAATAAAACTGTGGAAGATTAAACACTAATCTGTCTTGCAAACACTAAAGATGATATCATGCTAGATAGTAGTAACAGGGCAAGAACAGAAACACCCCAACAAGTGAACCACATGGTAATCCCCAGATCTACAAGTCGCTGCGCACCGGATGGCACTTGATCTCCAACCAAGAAAAGATGGACGGTTTGGTGATCTAGATCTACATGAATGCCAAGCAAAACTAGAACCTTTAATTCCTCCCCAAATCAACCCACAACCTTGTCCATCTCACAGTAGCGAAGTTCCACCCCAGCAGTAGCACCATTGGAAAAGCTCATCTCATTCCAAGAACCTGCAGGAATGAACCAAGCAGAAGATGCAAACCTTTCTTGTCTCACCATGGATGGATTCAAAAACAAGAATCTCTCTTCATATTAAGGCCAACCACAGGGGCACACAGGGTGATGCGGGAGCAGCCGCGGTGGTAGGGGTTGGCCTGGGCGCCGGACGCGGACAGCGCGGCCACGCAGAGCAGGAGGATTACGAGGCTCTTGGCGGCGTCCATTGCGCGCGGCGGCGTTCGACGAAATGCAAGCGGCGGCGGCGGAGGCCGTGAGGGGAAAGTGCGTGGGGAGCTGTCTCGTTGTGCTTGCGCGAGGGGAAAGCGCGTAGGCCGCCGGAGCTCCGGAGGTGGCCGGCGCGAGCTGCAGGAGGCGGCGACGGGAGCTGCAGGAGGAGCTGCGACCTCTATCGGACGAGAGAGGAGCGCAGACAGAAGAAACGAACCGGTAGGTGGGATGGAAAAAAATTCTCTGCATACGCGGACCAAACCCCATCCGCTGCATACGCACCGCCAGCCTGCGACGCGTGGCCTCCCAATACATCGGACGCTCGAGGCCATTTCCCGCACTCGGACGCTCGCAAGGACGCTGAGAATCGGCTCCTCCCGTACCTGGCTCGAGCCATGCGAGAAGTTGAACCGCGCGCACATCTCCACGGACCGCCGCCGATCTCGGTCTTTGGCCGCCGCCGCCACGTCTCCTCCGGCCCGGCGCGCAGCAGCCGCGCGCACATCTCCACGGACCGCCGCCGATCTTGGTCTTTGGCCGCCGCCGCCACGTCTCTGCAGGCCCGGCGCCGCACTCCAAGTCCGCCATTGCCCGGAGAGAGAGGGAGGAAGAGCCGCCGAGCGTGAGGGAACGATAGATCGCGGCGAGGGGCGGCGTGAGGGTGGAGAGATGAGAGGAGGATCAGAGAGGCCGGTGGTCCTCGTAGGCATCTAAACTTTTGATTGAAACATTTGAGCAGATGCAAGAGCAGCAACAACAGCTTCAGCAACTTACATTCCCTGGACAGATGGTCAGGAAATTCTCCGAAATCAGCGGCAAAGGAAAGCACTTCTTCAGACAATTATGAACTGATGTCTTGTTCTCCACATTCACTAGAAAAATTATATGTGACTAAAGTAGTTTACCAAATGGCCAAACATGTTTAATAACTTAATAAACAAAGAGTACCCCATGTTTATTCATGTTCGGTGCCTTGAGTTGGATGACACTAGTTCTCCCTTTAATATGTACTATGAATCTATGACAGAAAAATTATCTATTTGGAAAGTAAGTGCAGAATTGTATAATCTGTCCTCTGATTATAAGTGCTCGAGCAAGAACAAACTATTATATAGCAGTTCACCTTAGGTACATAGGACTCTACTTCCTCTTAAAAAATGTTGGAAGCAATCATTTCATGATGACACCATGTATATACTGATTGTGTGGATCAACATCAACGAAAGATTATACAGAAACTAGAAGCGCAAGCCACCATGCCATTTCTTGAGAGTTTTTGTATATGAATCAGTACAAGCTTGACTCATAGCCCAGTCTTCAGAGTAGTACAAGCATTGCTAGATAAAAAAAAAGAAACAATTCAGTAGTAACATTCCTGAATATGTTACAGAGCAACACATCAATGTTACTTATTTTCATGATTTGGCACTCCACCAAATTGTAATTTCCTAGCAGTTGATTGAGTTGTGGCAGCTTGATCAACTCCAAGTATGAGACTTGTATATCCTCCTTGAATATAAGGACCGTCAATTGTAGAAGAATTTCCATACATATGAAAGTTTGGCATTGTACTATTAGCATATCCGCCTTGGATCAAATGAGTATCCATGGCGCAGTTGCTCAATGGCGCATGAAGTCCCCGTGTCATAGAATGTGGAATTGTAAAAATGCATTGAAGTAGGTTAAGAAAAAAGGAATGAAATAATGAGTAATGGAATCTTACCATCAATTGATTTGGATCAGCACCATCTCTATTTTTCGCAACATCATTTGAATCTTCCTGCAGGCACACGGATATAAAATAAAAAAATGAAAAAAACACCAACAACCATGATAGAAACAAATCAGCTAAGAATGGATACAATCATTACCTTTTCTCTTAGCACTTTTCTTCTTCTTTCCTGTGTTCTTTTCTAATACGTTTTGGAATCGTTTATTCTTTGCACCTTTTACAACCCGGGGAACTCTAAATGATATTGTACCTTTCAATGTGTCTGTATCACAGTTAGTCGAAACTAAAGGAACCTCATCTAATTTTTCTTGCGCCTTGCTTAGAGAATTATCCGCTTCCGAATCCAAATTATCTATAGCTTTCTCCAAATCTTGAAGAAGTTCTTTTGACACCGAACACTTGATTGCAAGGGATGTCGCCTTTCGAGATACGTGCAAAGATATGTTTTCAAATTTTCCTTTTCAGATCCTTGTTTCTCAACATAAAATCCTCTTTTTGCATATTTTGTCCATCTGTTTAGTATATATTGCGACGGCAAAATGAAAACATCATTCACATTGAATACTTTGAAGGCATGCTTGCACAATATACCTACAAGATAATGGTACTGTTTTTCAGCATTTTTTTTATTGCAAAGTATATAGTAATTTAAAGTGTGTGTACATACCTATGGATTCATACTTTCTGCAAGAACATGAAATGGTTATATCCATGGTGTTGAAGGTGACGATTGCTCCGTGAACAGAATGCATATGCACAACCATATATGTCAAAATTGACCCATTTGTTTGCAATAATTTACAAGAGAATGGAAATTGTAGTTTAAATTCTTCCTCAAACTCCGAATACATTCTCCTTGTATATGATTTAGTTGCAGTCTTCAATAGAGGCAAGTTTGGGATGTACGTAATCGGGGTTTTTCGACGTGAGTTAAAATCTGCATCTAGCTCATTTTCACGAAGACTAGCAGAAACCTTCTCGCATTCTACAAGGAGTTCTGAAAGACCAAGTTTCCTACGAAATCTTTTCTTGAAGATATTATTCATACCTTCACTCCTTTGAGTCGAAGTCATATCATTGTAAATGAGTCACGGTGAGAAAATAGCCCACTTTTTCCTCAAATCATATAGGTTTGCCATCCATCGGTTGTCCTCAAGATCATACTTATTCAACAATTCATGCCATACGGATGAACATAGCCTCGATCTATCTTCGTACACACATTTCTTAAAATCGGTAGAAACTTCTCGGGATGCTTCAATCACATGGTGAGATGTTTAGCAAGATTAAGATAGATGTGCCACAAACAAAGACGATGGCTTGTATTTCGAATACAAAAGCAATTGCTCCTGCCATAGCCGCATCTTGATCGGTGAAAATTGTACTTGGATGCTTTCCGACATTCTTTGTTAAAAGGTTTCAAAGAGCCAAACAAATGATTCAATAGTCTCATTAAATATCATTGCGGCACCAAAATTATTGTTTGCTTATGATGGTTGGTTCCAAGGAATGGAGCAAAAGGCATTTCAAACTTATTAGTCAAATGTGGTGTCAAATGACAGGCGTCACCAAAGCATGCATAATCCATGATAGACTGACCATCGCCCAAAAGAAATTAGCTATCCGACTATCTTCCTCGTCTATTTGAATGGCATAAAAAAGGTAGGATCTTCAATGCTTATTCTTCAAGTATTCTAGCGGTGTTTGTGCATCATTCGATTCTAAATATTTCTTGCGCTCACGACCAATCTCATTATTGCAGTCCATCCTTGAGAATGGAACTTTATCGATCCTCCATAAAACTCCTTCATAAACTCATACACTGGTGGCTTCATCCCGCCTTGACGATATCGCCAATTAGCTTCTGTGCGCTTCTACAACACGTCGTTGGGACCTCAACTTGTGTGACTTATTTGGACTAGCAAGATAGTGATTGTGATCAAGTACAACTTTTGCACTCTCCAAGTCCCTTCTTTGCTAACACTAAGTGAATACGTGCATCGCAACCAGTCCTTATAATGTCCTTTATTCTGGCTACTCTGGAGGTTCAACCAACTCTAGAGGAGATGATCAAGGCAGCTCAAGGAGAAGATAAGTATGTCAAGGAGATTCAGAAAATATGAAGAAAGGGAAGGCACCGTGATTTACGGAAGATGAGGAGGGTATCATACGGTTTGGTAAAAGAATTATCGTGCAGAAGAAAGAAATAAAGGACTTAATGAAAGAAGCCCATGAGTCCGGATATTCAATTCACCCCAGGAGTACAAAGATGTACCAAGATCTCAAGGAAAGGTATTGGTGGTCAAGTATGAAGAGAGAAATTGCAGTATGTAGCTTTATGTGATGTTTGCAGTAATTAAAGCGGAGCATCGAGAGACTGTAGGGCTTCTACAACCTTTGCGAGATACCAGGAGTGGAAATGGGAAGAAATTGGAATGGACTTCATAACGGGATTACCAAGAACAAGATCGGTATGATTCGATTTGGGTTGTTGTAGATCGTTTGTGAAAGTCGCCCATTTCATTCCCGTAAAGACTACCTACTCGGAGAGACTCATTGAGTTGTATATGTCCGAATCGTGTGTTTGCACGGAGTTCAAAGAAGATTGTGTCGGATCGAGGACTCAATTCACCTCGAGATTTTGGCATAAGTTACATGGACTTTTGGGCACCAATCTAAACTTTAGCACAGACATATCATCCCCAGACGGATGGTCGGTGAAAGAGTAAATCAAATTTTGGAAGATATGTTGAGGGCTTGTGTACTGCAAACAAGGCTAATTGGGATCGAGTTTGCCCTATGCAGAATTCTCCTATAATAATAGTTACCAATCTAGCTTGCAAATGTCTCCGTTCAAGCCCGTATGGCGGAAAATGCAGGACCCCATTGTATTGGAAGGAGGCGGAGAAGGACAAGTATTTGGACCGGATGTGTTGAAGCAAGCGGAGGAACAAGTTCGTCTAATCCAGGGCAGTTAAAGCGACTCAAACCGGACAAAAGAGTTATGCAGGACAATCGTCGAAGAACATTAGAGTTTGTACACAGGGATCACGTTTATCTGAAAGTTTCACCTCTCAAGGGTATGCGGCGTTTTGGAGTTAGTGGAAAACTTTCCCTAGATTCATTGGACCCTTCCTATTACGGCAAAAGGGAGAAGTTGCCTACCGGCTTGAACTTCCACCTCAATTGTCCAAAGTGCATGATGTGTTCCATGTGTCCCAAGCGAGGAAATGTCTCCGGTACTGAGACAGAATGTCACTAGAAGAAGTAAATGTGAATGAGGACCTAACCTATCGAGTATCCGTGAGGATATTGGAAGAAGCGATCGAACCGAAGCAAGGTCATAAAATTTTGTAAAGTGCAATGGAGCAATCACTCGGTGGAGCGACTTGGGAGCGTGAAGATGATTTAAGAGAAGAGTTCCCGATCTTTTTCCCATTATCCGAATCTCTGGGTCGAGATTCTTTCTAAGGGGGTAGGTTTGTCACATCCCAAAAATTTGCTTTTGGAAAAATTAAATTCAAGTTAATTATTTTAAAGTAATTGGAGCTTATTTGGCTTTTATTGGATTTCTGAATTTTCTGGAATTTAAAACCTATTTTAAAAAGTAAAAGGTAATTCAAACTATGAAAATTAAATATCAACAATAGTTGGGAATAATTTTATTCAGTCCAAAATGTCCCCGAAGCTTCGTGAATTTTTGGAATTTTGGAGGTATTTTCATATTTTTCCGAGGCCTAAACAATTTTCTAGCCTTTTCGAAAATCTAAATCAATTTCTAAAAATAAAAATTCCAACTCTCTCCTCCGCGCCACGTGGGCGTGGGTGGAATACCGCGCCGCGTCGCGCTCGGCCCATCCGAGCCGCACTCCTCTCCTCGTATCTAGCGGGCGGCCGTCGCCGCAGCGGCCGCCCCGCCTCCTCCTCGCGGCGTGGACGGCCGGATGAGCTGCGTCCCGCGCTGGCCTCAATCCACCGTCCCCTTCCACTTAGCGGCTCGATCGCCCGATTTCCCTTCGGGTTACGTGGCGCCATCCGCACCACGCACCGCTCGCCCGCTGCGAGCCCCGCCGGTCGGTTCAAGTCGTCTGCGGACGCGGACTCCTCCTCCTTTCTCTCTCCGGCGGCGCGACGAATCCTACCGAACTCTGCCTCAATCTTCGATTCGTTCGGGATTTGAATTCCGGGAGATCGCTCCTTATCCCTAAAACCGGAGCTCGCGTCGCGGCTCATCCCAATTCAAACCGAACCCGCCGCGACTTGGCGAGAATTCCCTGCCTCACCCTCCCGAGCCCTATAAGTAGCCCCTCGACCTCCGCCTCTCCCGCACCACCGTCCAGCACTCCTCCATCTCCTCGGGCCTTGAGACGCCCGCGCCAGAGCTTCTCTCTCCGCGAGCCCCGCCAACTCGACGAGCTCTCCCGCGCCTCGGACCTCCGGGCCCGTAGCCGCCACCTCTGCCTTCTCCGAGCATCGGGAATCTCTGAGCACCTCGGCCACCTCTTCCGTCGCGGGCGCAGTTGCCGAGCACCCGAGCTACCTCACTCTTTCTCCCCGCGGCCGTCTCGTTCATCCCGGACTTCGCCAACTACCTCCAGCGAACCCCGCCACGTAGATGATCCGGCTTCTCCGTGTCCTTGGCTACTACAAACAATATATTTTTGACATATACTACCAGCTGCTCGACGCCTTGTCTGGCTCTTCCTTATACTGAACCCAACATTACCAGCATAGGCATTGTACATTTCATAAGCTTTGTCCTCTGATTCGAAAGTCATACCGACTTCAGGAACAATCCCAACTTTATCAACCACCTATTACAATATGAAAGAAGAATTAAAGTTATATTGCCAAAATACATTTATATGCTCTCTACCTTATTTTTTTAATCTCTTTTGTTTAGAAAAAATGTGTTACCTTATCTGCTACTTCATCTGTAATTGCTTCAGGTACTACTTGACGGAGTGTGTTGTCATTGCTATGAGAGTTGTCATCGACAACACCAATAGTATTCTACACAGTATAATATCCGCACGTTATGCATGATCAACTACACATATAATAGACGATCGAGGACGATCAAAGACCAACGACGAGCATACCTTCTGCGTTATCTGCTCTCTGCCGACTCCATGATCACCAGCAGGCTGATTCTCTTCCTGGCCTCCTCCTCTTGACGTACCGGCCACGTTGTCCATGGCGGCGGCGGCGCAAGATGCGATCTGATGAGGCGGAGCGTCCACCCTTTATATATTCGCTCGCAGCACCACCGGCCTCTCCGATCCTCCTCTCATCTCTCCACCCTCACGCCGCCCCTCGCCGCGATCTATCGCTCCTCGCGCCGGCGCTCTTCCTCCTCTCTCGGCAATGGCGGACTTGGAGGCGGCGCGGCCTGCAGAGACGTGGCGGCGGCGGCCAAAGACCAAGATCGGCGGCGGTCCGTGGAGATGTGCGCGCGGCTGCTGCGCGCCGGGCCGGAGGAGACGTGGCGGCGGCGGCCAAAGACCGAGATCGGCGGCGGTCCGTGGAGCTGTGCGCGCGTTCAACTTTCGCACGGCTCGAGCCAGTGCACGGAGGAGCCGATTCTCGGCGTCCTTGCGAGCGTCCGAGTGCGGGAGATGGCCTCGAGCGTCCGATGTATTGGGAGGCCACGCGTCGCAGGCTGGAGGTGCGTATGCAGAGAATTTTTTTCCAGGTGGGATGGGGTGTGTAACTAGTGGTATTGGTAGGTAATTATCACTCAACTTCATGAGGAGGTACGAAACCAGCGTTTTTAGGGCCTGTTTGGGACTGCTCCGCTCCAGCTTTTTCAACTCTGCTTCAAACTTGTCTAGCCAAACGGGTCCAACTCCAAGAACTCTGCTCCAAGAAAAAGGTGGAGTTGAAGGCCTACTCCACGTTTTTTCTGGAGCTCCTCAAGGGGTATTCCAGAAACTGAAGTTTTGTATCTCCTCATAGAGTTAGAAAAAAATTACCCACCACTGCCATTACACAATTCCACTGCCCATCCGCCCACTCTACTCCCGGTTCCCCACGGCGGCGTGGTATGGGGTGTGTAATCAGTGGCATTGGTGGGTAATTACCATCCAACTCCACGGTGGAGCACCCCTTGAGGAGCTCCATGAAATCCATGGATCTGGCCCTCAGATCCAGGATTTTGGTGGATCCAGATTTCGCGGAGCTGAAACGTTTGGGTAAAATTTTGTGGAGTGGAGCTGTTTTTCGTGGATCTGGAGCTGGTGGAGCTCTCCCAAACAGGCCCATACATAGATGATGTGTTGTGCAGCCCGCATATCGCAGAGCAAGTTGGGGTTGATTGTTGGCAGCAAATGAGAAATCAAAAGATCATGAGGAGAGGTGCTAGCTAGGCACAAGTGTGGATACAAGAGGGGGGGGCACTCACGGGCTCCAAACTCTAGCGAGCTAGCCAGTAGGGATCCCTCACCACACCTCAGTCTTTGCAGTGCACACTCCACAAGCTAATCTAGCTAGTGTATACTCTAATCAACATATGCTTGTCTCACTCCCAACTTGTGAATTGCGATGGATGGCCTTTTCTTTCTGAAAAGGCTTTTCATATCATTGAGCCTATGACCCTTATGAAGTGTGTTAGTTGCTATTTATGACTTGTTTAAGAGTGACGGAGTAGCAGCTTGCATCAGGCTTCGGCTGTTTCTGGACATGTAGTGCTTGGTTAGCTTCGGTTTGCTCTTGGTGGTAGCAGTGCATATCACCATGCATGCATGGTGACTTTGCGATTCCTAGCTGGCAAGATGCATGCGCACTATGTATACTTGAATTTGCACCATGCATCGATCTCATACAGCTAGCTAGCACGTACGCTAGAAAGTAGCACAACGAAAGTCATTGCTAGCTACTAGTTGCTACTCTCCATCCATACGCCATAAAGAAAAGGAATTGAAGGAAAGGAGAGAAAGAATTGACGGAGCAGAGAAGAAAAGATGCAGCCGGTATGCATGGCCTGGTTTTCTGATAGTGGACCTTTTTGTTTTGTGCTGCAACACTTTTTGTGGAGGCCAAAAAAAAATCCACACATAACTTCTTTCTTCACCGGCTAGGGTTCTTGCATCTACTCATCTAAGTACGCACGTGCCTATTTCCTTCCTTCGGCAGTACTGTCGATGTGCCTCGATCCCATATATGTTTATTGTAGCTACACACGAATTTTTTTTGTACGGATAATCCATTTTTTATTCAAAAATACATAAATATACCTGTAGGAAATTTTTTTACAAAAATAGCCTCAAGTCGCCCTCCCATTGGCGACTCTCACCTTTCGCCCAACCGGAAGGCGACAAAACTTGTGTCGCTCTACCTTAGAGCGACTGCAATTAGTCACCTTCCTATTAAGCGACTACATGCAGTCGCCCAATGGATGGACGACTTATAATGCAGTCGCCGAATAGGAGGGCGACTTTACTCTCCCCCGTGATTTTTGTAGAGTTTTGTAAATTTTGTAGTTTTAAACTGGGAAAAAATTTGGTATAGTTGTAATAAAAGTTTATGTTCACTGGATGTTGTACGTACATAAAAAATTTTGGAATTTTTTTTTAAGAATGATTGAGTGTAGAACATTTGATACATAAAGTGGTAAGTGATATTTAAATGTTCTTGAGAAATAGTGTACGGATACATACATAGTGTAGAACTTGTAATGTTCAGAACTCCATTTGTCCTAACAAGCCTTAGGGAATACAACTTGCTGAGTGTATTACATTTTGTCTACTGGGTGTAGCGTGGTTGTTTCCCCTTTTTCTCGCGCCCTGAAGATGGCTCCGCTGCATCATTCTTCCTGTTACTCTTGGTCTTGAGAGCTGCCTACAACTCCAGCCTTCACATGTCTGAGAAACCATAGCCAGCTCTCATAATTCTCACTCTCCACAAATGCAATGGCCAGCGGCAATATTTGATTGTTACCGTCAACGCCTATGGCCGTCAGGAGCTGCCCTTTGTATTTTCCTGTCAAGAAGGTCCCATCTACTGAGATCATTGGCAACATGTGCCTAAATGCTTCAATGCTAGCACCAAATGCAAACAATACTCTCTGCAACACTGCAAATCCCGGTGGACTTATGGACGGCTTGTCGTGCACGGCGATGTACGTGCTCGGGTTCCTTTGCTGCAACACCTTCAGCATACGAGGAAGGTTATCGTACGCCGCCTCGAAAGTGCCAAAACGTTTTTCCAACGCTTTTTGTTTGGCACGCCACGCCTTCGCGTAGCTAATCTTATACTTGAATTTATTCTCGATAGATACCACAATATGCGTGGCCGCAATATCTTTCTTCTGCACTATCTCCACATACATCAAATTGGTTATAAATCCAGACATCAGGTTACGATGCCTCGCCAAGATAGTGTTTAGGATGCAGGAGTGCGGCTCCACCTTGGACACAATCCAGTGAGTCTAATACTTGGGTCACGCGTGCACCTCCAAGGACAACCATCTCGCCGCACTTCACGGTAATCGTTCTCGCTTGATTTCACGACGCGAAATATCCGCCGCATTGAAAGGGCCCAACGCTTGATGGCATCCTGCAGCGCTTCCTTGTCAGCGAACATAGCATGCAACCGAACCTCTGTGTCATGATACTCCCATGGTGATTCATGCTCATCATGTGCGGAAACACCCTCCGCATTAAACCGGTTCCATTCCCGAGGATAGGAATTTCTTCATCATCGAATCGCCCTCCTCGCCGTCCTCTACAGCTTGCTCTTCATCCCATGCCCTCTGGTCATCAGATTCCATCTGCTGCACGATATACTCATTATGCTCTCCTTCATCAGCTTGCCCAGTTCTCTCTCTATAGCTTGACGGCTGTAACTCTCCTCCATTTACCGCATCGGCTTGCCCAGTTCTCCCTCTATAGTTTGACGGCTGTAACTCTCCTCCATGTACCGCATTGCCTTCTTCACGAGCAACTTCATCAGCTCCGCCATCGAGCTGCCCGCCCGAGCTGCTAGCACCTCCTGAAGCATAGGCGGACGCACGAGCTTGCGCAGTGCTTGTAGTGAGCACGGTTGCACAAGTAGTACACACTCGTATCCACGCGCGCAGCACCCTTGCACAAAGCCCTTCCACGGCCGAGCGCACCAATGTATTCAACTCCCATCTGATGTCTGTGGGAGACCGGCTCCAAAGCCCTTGCACAACGACACTGCACATCTCGGGGTCCAATGAAAAACTCTGGGTCAGCCAATGCTGCACATCTATCATTCGAGCATTCTTGTCATCCGGAAGTACGAGAGTGACTTGCGAAAAATCGCTCAAATCCACACCATTCGGACCTTCACGAATAATTCCAGCACCATAATACACTCTCAATGTAGTCGTGGCCATTGATGATGTAGGCCTGCGTGTATGATTGAAATTTATGGCATGTCAAATAACATCGTACAATAGTAAACTAAATTTTCTATACTAAAAAGGGTGCTAAAATTAATATACTACAAAATGTTCCATACTACAGAATGTATACTACAACTTTTTGACACTAATATTTCCATACTAAATTTGTACTACATTTTGTACATCTACAATTTTTACTAACACCAATATTTCATCTAAATAATAGTGCAAATACAACATAATCAACAAAAATATCTGGATCCAAATGGATGGAATAGCTTCTACTCCTCCTTCCTCCCTCACCTCCTTCTCCGTCCTCTCTTCTCTTCCTCCTTTTCTTCCCCCTTCCTCCTTTCCTCTTTTTCCTCTCCTATTCTTCTCTCGTTTCTTCTCTGTGCGCCTCTTCTCTTCTTCTCTCGTTTCTTCTGCGCAGTGAGGGGAAAGTGGAGTGGTAGTGGGCGGCCGACTGTGGAGAAATAAATTAAACCCCTCTATCGCCCTACCGTTGGGCGACTGAGATTCCATTCGCCCAACCGTACAGCGACTGTAATAAGTCGCCCAACGCTCAGGCGATAGTATTGATTCGCTCAACGGTTCCCACATTTCCTAAATGTCTCCTCCCGGTTGGGCGAAAGGTGAGAGTCGCCCAATGGGAGGACGACTTGAGCCAATTTTTGTAAAAAAATTTCCCGTGAATATATTTATGTATTTTCGAATAAAAAATGGATTATCCGTACAAAAAATCACACACACACAGCTCTGAGATTAGCCGATCGATCACTAATCTGACTAGTCCATACATTCGATAGCTTCTTACTATAACGCACTATGTACGCAGATTATGCTATAAAAAATTTTCATAAGAATCCTTTATTTTATATATATATATATATATATATCCTTTTCCATACATAAAAGAAATATGTACGCAGATTATGCTATAAAAATGATTTTTTATAAAATTTGTCATGGAACTCACTTTAAAGTATATTATAATCATTATTAGAATATACTCAAATAGATAAAAAGACAAAACAACACCATTAAAGCAGTATATGAGAAGTAGAAGTATGTACTCCTAGGAGTATGGAACCATGCCCCACACACACACACACACACACATATATATATATATATATATATATATATATATATATATATATATATATATATATATATATATATATATATATATATATATATATATATATATATATATATATATATATATATATATATATATATATATATATATATATAGTATAAATAATAGGCACCTAGGTGTGGACACCTAGTCTCCTACCTTTGGATTACTTTTAGATGCGTGCTAGTGTAATTGAGACTTTCCATCCATGATTAAGACTTTCCATCCATGATTGATTTAGTATGCCTAATATATTACATACCATACATACCATTGCTCTAGCACGTATCTAAAAGCAATCTAACTACAGGAGCCTAGGTATCTAGGCACCTAGGTGTCCCATTTTCAATATATATATATATATATATATATATATATATATATATATATATATATATATATATATATATATATATATATATAGTCACCATGTTCTTTCTCAAGAGTTAGAAATTATCAAGGAAGCCACCACGTTCACTCTCAAAAAGTTAGAAATTATCATGTTAATCGGTAAAAAAAGAAAAAGACCAACACCGTCCATTAAGGTGGATCTAAATTATAATAGTGCAGATCAAATAGATATAATAATCATATAAATACAAGAGCCGTTAGAGTTGTATATGGAATATACAATTATATTTTCGTTGTAAGCATAGGAATTGTATAATAAGTAGGATTCTACGTCCTCATATAAACATATGATAATAAGAAGCAGAAACATGCATGATCGAGCATGTATGATGTTGCTTGGAAGAAAGAAAAGATAAAGGGTCTGTTCTTTTTGCTTCAGTTTATAGCTCTTGGCTGTGGTTTATACCTTTTGGGCTGTTTATGTGAGAGAGTACGAAGTAGTAGAAACCTGCATGCGGTTTCAACCGATATAAATGAAGACGCTAAAGTGTGTACTACAATAAACTTACAGATTCTGTCTTAAAAAGATATTCTATTTAAAAATTAGTTATTATAGAAAAGCTAAAAAAGCTTTTAGAAGCTGAAAAGAAAAGCCATGAAGAAAAGGTGGGCATGCATGTCGTGTTACCTATTAATCTCTCGGCCAGCCCCGTCCAGCGCACATTCATATATGCAACCCTTGGTTATGCACATACGCAGGGATTGAAATATCTAGCGCTCTTGGTGTAACCGCGCCACGGAAATCCGTGGGTACCAGAGGGAAAATCACCAAATCTCGGTGGTTACAAATACACTTTCTAAGTTGGTTTAGTCTTGTTGTGCTAAATTTTCTATTATATAAACTATATATATATTAGTTTCAATATTTTGTGCTAGGTTTTCTCTAGTTTTCTTAGTTTTTAGTGGGTTTTTGATTTTTAAACAGGTTTTTTTGTAACCGCAATGGTTACTGGTTTTAAAATCGTCCAGGTTCAGATTATGATTTGTAAATTTTAATTGGTTTTTCGGTAACCGATCATTACCGTTACCGCACGGACGTCGGTGTTTGTTATGCTAGCGCTTAGCTAGCTAGCTGGGTATCGTATCAACGTTGTTCGTTGCACTGCACCTCCTCTCCTCTGATGGATCGATCGATCACGTGCGGTGCTAGCTATCTAGTACAAGCTGCTATTGCCTCTGTCCTTCGATTTGACCGTAGTTAAAAAAAAGACTTATGACTTAAATTATAATATAGTTTATTATAATTGTACTATATTTAATGACGGTTTATTTGAAGTAATTAAATTTTAAAAAATTTAAATTAGAGAAAATATATTAGCTCATCACGGATAATACAAACGAACACAAAAAAAGAACCGGCAAAAAAGCAAAAAACCAGAAAAAGATGAAAATTACGAATAGTAAAAAATAAGCCAGAAGCTCAAACCAAAATGAGCAGGATATTATGGCTCTATAAACATGATATTATTAGATTTATAATTAAACATACAACCATAATATTAAAACGTTACGAATACGTCTTTTAAGTACCAGCATGGTTTCTCGAAGATTATAAAAATTAAAAAAATGTTAAAATTTTACGAATACGCCTTAAAGTACCAGCATCGTTTCTTCTGCGTCTGCGGGTGCAAATGTTTTTCAGGGGCATCTCGCTCGCTCGCTCGCTGCTGGTGCTGGTCGCTTTACATTACAGCCAGAGCCGGTCCTCTGGAGCGGCGCTAAGCTATTAGCTAGCTGGCTGGAATCGCTGGTCGTCGTAATAGTTAAATTAAAAACACTGTCTGAAAGGGACCTAAAGCAAGCAAAGAAGGTTGGTATTCTCTCGTAGATAGAGACACATACTCCTCCCAGCTAGATAGATAGTTGAATGAAAGGCAAAAAGCTACCCAAAAAAAAGAGCAAAAGTGCGCGCACCATCCATGTATACATCGCCAAGCTAGCTAGCTGCCGAATGTCCATCATATTTCTTCTGACTTTTCACCGGGCGTAGTAGTAGTACTGATCTAAAGAGCTAACGAGCCGAGTTAAAACAAAATTCAAATTTATTTAAAATAAATTTATTTTAATGTTTAACAAATTAATATGTATAATTGAAATAATTTTGAACCGAACTAACGAGCCCCACCCCACTAATGAGCTTTTTTTTTTATCATCCATTTATATTGCAGCTGTGTGTTGGATAGAAATAGAATTGTTGCATGCATGCATGCGAATAGGCTCGATCATCTCTCCAAGGTTAATCACTACGACACCGTATAGGAAGAAACTAGACCTGATAGGAGAAAAGAAGTTTATGTACATGTGTCCTAAGAATGTATTTATGTGTGAGGTTTGGTTCTGTGTTGTTTGTGTCTCGGTGTTGGTCCCCTTTCAAACTAGTTATTTTCGTTGTGTGTGTGTGTGTGTAATATATACTGTACTGTATATACCAGGAGGCAGGAGCCGGCGAGCATTTTCTGAGGGTCAATATTACGAGTTGGTTTTTGTAGGTTTGCGCGTGCGGTCGTGGCCAACCATGTATAGTAAATTTGTACGTACTCTTTTGCGCTGTCGTGCGTAGCTTTCCTCTCCCGTCTCGTCTTGGATGCTTTCTTCTTCCACTGCTCTTGCTCTGCTTTCCTCTCAGCCTCCGCCTCGGCTAGCTGCCGCATCTGTCGCCGTCGCCGTCTCTCCCTTTCTTCTTGTTTTTCCTCCTCTTTTTTTGCAAAATGTGTGCGGCGCCTGCACACATGTTTGGTTCATTTCATCTTGACTCAAATTGGAGTATATATATTTCCTTGGCGGACTACTGCCGACCGAGATGGATCGACTTATTAATTGTGGCCTATACAATCATTACATTACAGCAGTTAAATTTTTTCTATTTTTAAAATGTTTTAAATTTAATTACGTTGAAAAAGTTTATAGCAGAATACCACCAAATAAATTCATAAGCTAAAAACATAAACCCAAATAAGTATGTTTAGCCTGCCTATCTCTCCTCGCTTTTATTTCCTGCAGACTTTTCACCTCCCACACTCACTCTCTGTGGCATGCGCGTGCCATGCCTGGCATACACAGATATTAGTACGTCAAAATTTTGGCTTGGAAATAAAATTTTGGAAATAATACATCCTATAAAAAAATTGGAGGGAGCATAATATATGCACATCATTTAAGGTCCATCTCTAAATTACCCTATAGCGGCACAAGCAGAGCGGATAATTTTTCTTAGACTAATTGACCGAAGACTTGCCTAAGGTGGTGATCGGTTCGGCTGAAAACCTCATGGCTTATGGCTGAAAACATGTGAGTTGGTTTGAAAAAATCAGAATGGTGTGAGGCTTATTTACCATAATTAAATTTAAAAAAAATTTAAAAATAGAAAAAAAAACATATTAGCCCATCACGTATAATGTAAACAAATACGAGGGAAAAAAGAACCGGTAAAAAAACTCAAAAAAAAGCCAAAAGTTCAGAAAAAGACGAAATTTATAAATAGTGCAAAAATAAGCTGAAGCCAGAAGCTGAAGCCATATTGATCAGGGCCTAATAAGCTTTTCCATTCCAAAAGTACAACACATAATAGAAGGGCTCTTTTACCATACGTAAAAATAAACATGAGACGTTCATTATTTTTGATATAATAGATTATATTAGTTAGAATTTAATTATATTATCACCAATAGTACTAACAGTAGAATCTCGAGATGAGTATAATTGTAAAGGAAACGTGTGGCATAAGAGTGATTTCTACAAACACCGTAGCGGTGCATGTACGAAAGATAGTGGACATAATAGGTGAGAGAAGAGACGACAGCAACTGAAAGGATTAATAATAGATTTAGAGGAAAAGTCTATAATATCCTCATGAGAAAATTAGATTTATAAAGAAAAGTTCATTATACCCTCATAGATCAATGATCAGATTGAATTTCTACTATCAGTAAACTATACTATAAAAATTCCCTCACCTGAGAAATTGCATGGTTTGGTCAGTTCCTGCAGGAAAAGAAGGTTGAACTCGTGCATATATAAGCATACAAACTTAAGACCGTCCGTGAAAAAAAAACGCAGCCTATCCCTATCTGAGAAAAGGAAACTTTATGTCTCGTGCAATACATTTATTTATTTATTTATTTATTTTTGAACGGTGCAGCTGCATGTTGTTGAGTTGTCATACTTACAATTTCCTTGTATTTTGCCTTTCCTGTGAGGGGAAACCGGCGCCCACTTTGAACCAAGTAGGATTCTGCTATCCGTACGTGCCAAATAATTGTGGCTGGAAAATTGATCCGGCTAGATTGAATTTCACAGGCTCCTCAGCCGCTAGAAAAAAGTTGAGAGCTGTAAAAGACTAAAAGTCAATGCGGAATGCCGTGGTGCAAGGATACCAATTTTCGAGACTTAAATTCTTAATTGTTAAGATAATTTTGAAACATACAAATTTCTAAAAAAAATTATAAAATCAAATCTACTATGTAAGGATCATTTAGAGCTCGTTTTGCGTATTAAAAATTCTTAGAAACAGTACATTAAATGATTTTTTGAGTAAAACTAAGAACGGATAAAATTCTGAAAAAATTATATAGGAGGCTCTACAAAAAATTTCGTAAGTTTTTTAGCTCATTTGTTATATCTAAAAATTCGTACAAGCAGTATACTAAAATGAATTTGCTAATTGACTGACATAGCTAATTAACAAACCTTAATTAACCAGTGGCCGTGCGATCTTGGCGACACTGCAGGCTACCGTGCACCACCCTAGCGTGTCGCCCCTAAATCATTTATGTGCGATCGATGTGTTAATTCTATAGTTTTTGCACGACGGATGTCATTCTTACAAAAATGCAACAAAAAAGTATCAACACGGCTAAAAACTCGCAAATAGATAACTAGCTTTGTATGTATATACTGCGGTGCTCGCTGTACGTATATGCTAGTAGCAGATATATCTAGCGTGTGCTCGCTGCCAGCTGCCTGGGAGCACTACGTACTACTCTACTTCTTCTTCTTCTTCCAAGACGCTACTTCTTCTTCTTCTTCCAAGACGTTCCAATTAATTAGTATTCACACTTAGCCCCGTTCAAAGAAAAAGAATGCAGAAGAGAACGACAAGGACTGGCATCAACATTTGGGAATTGACCTGACGATCGATCGATCGATGGATAGATAGTGAGTGGGGCATGGGCTTTTGTCCGCTTTCGCAGTCCACGGGAAGATCCAGCTTCCATCTCCATATATATAATAGCTAGCTAGCTTAGCCTAATTAGGTGGAGCAACCTTATCATATCTCATCTTAATTTCTTCCTTCCCCTTAATTATTAGCTAGCCTAATTAGATGTATGCTTACGGCCGACTCTAGGCATAATTTCAGTACTAGTACCTTTCTAACCATCAAGTTAACATTGAGTTTTCTTTCTAGAGATGATCTTTTTTATGCTAGCTAGCTTGATTATCTCAATTTTGAACCCCGGTGAAACATTTGGAATCCACGGGCAGCTAGCTAGGAGCCAATTAACTAGCTGCCTAGCTCACATGCGTGCGTGGTCATGCATACGTAACAAGGTAAGTGAACGAACGCAAGTATGTAACAACCCAATTCAAGGAACCGTTTTTCTTCCAACACGTAGATGGGATGGGATCAATCTGTCCTGGCCCGCATGCTCCAGTTCCTAGCTAGCTTCGATATTGTGCATGGTAACATATATATAATCCTAACATACAGCTGCATGCTGCTAGTAGCACGTACTGCACTAGCTAGCTCGCTGCCCCACATGCATCAGTCATCACCCACCATCCATGGAGTAGTAGCTCGCGCGATCGAGCTCATATCATGTGCCACGTGCAGCAGCAGCAGAGAGAGAGAGAGAGAGAGAGAGAGAGAGAGATTCATTCATTCATTCATTCATTCATTCATTCATATGTGCAGTCTCCAGAATTGGCGTCCTTGGCCTAAATATGGAGAGAGAATGTTGGGCTGTATTTACAGGCAGCGTTGCATTGCCGAGGACCTCATTTCCCGGGCGCACAACCAATTTTGTGTGGTTGCCCGTGCTGTGCGCCGCCATCCATGTCCATTCGTTCGAGCTTCCTTCCGTTGCCAGGAAAAGGCAAAGCGAATTAGTAATCGATCGACACAGTTAAGCAAGCTCTGCGTGCAGCAAAACCACCGATTTAATTTCCTTTCCTGCTACTCATGAGTGACTACTTCCCGGCGTGCACAAGCTATAGGAAACCGCGCGCCTGCCTGCAGCGTAATGGATTAAACCACTAATTGCATGCTTAATTGCCTCTGCTATCTTAATTTCCCTCGATCAAGGGCAAGGGAGAGCCAGAGAGAGAGAGAGAGAGAGAGAGAGAGAGTCAGCTAGAGGTCATATACGTACGTCGATCGAGAGGCCGGAACTGAATTAATCAATGGCGGGCCTTGTCCTCCTCGTCCTGGTCGACGTCGTGGCAATGGCGTGCGCCCTGCTCACCGTCCCCACCGCCGCCCTCTTCCACCCGCACGACCTCCTCCCCACTTTCGACGCCGGCAGCGGCAACCCGCAGCAGCAGCCGCACTCGTTCACCAACGGGCGCGGCACGTACAAGTTCATGGCGCACGAGTTCCTGGAGGCGCACAACCGGGTGCGCGCCAGGTACGGCGTGCCGCCGCTGCGGTGGAGCAGCAAGCTGGCCAAGTACGCGCGGCGGTGGTCGTCGGCGCGGCGGTTCGACTGCGTGCTGATGCACTCGCCGGGCTCGCCCTACGGGGAGAACGTGTTCTGGGGCACCGGCTGGGACTGGCGCGCCGAAGACGCCGTGAGCAGCTGGGCCAGCGAGGCCGCCTTCTACGACTGGCGCTCCCAGGCGTGCCAGCCCGGGCAGATGTGCGGCCACTTCACGCAGCTCGTCTGGAACGACACCCAGCTCGTCGGATGCGGCCGCTCCGAGTGCTTCGCCGGCGGCGTCTTCATCACCTGCTCCTACGACCCGCCTGGGAACTGGCTGGGCGAGGCGCCGCTCAGCTAGAATTTTTATCCATCCATCCATTCATTTATTGTTATCTTCGTATTATTCATGATCCATCCATGCGCATCTTCATGTTCAATTACGTATGTGTTTTCTCGTTATTGTCGATCGATCAATCGATCGGAAGTATATATATATTTGTACACTATGTACGCACGCGGTAGTGCATTACATCTGTAATATAGCAAGCTAGCATGTATGCATTTCGGTTTGATTTGATTGATGTAAGGGCGCGCGCGCGAGAGAGAGATTTGGGGATTTAGATTTCCTCTTAAGAAGCTTAATTTTGGTTTGCATATACTAGTACACTATAGTCTAGCTAATGTGACATCCAAAGGGGAAAAAAGAAACAGACGAGGCAAATTATTATAAGGGCACATGAACATGCATGCGTGCACCTTAATTAAACTGGGCTTTTACGTATGTATGGGCCGGTTCTCCTGGTGTATATATACAATCTGCCCTTCGCTTTGGACGTTTCGAATTTGGGCTTGCAGCGTGACATTATTGTCTCGGTGGGCTTTATGGAACGGACTGATTATTATAGAATTTGGCCAGGCAATTTCAGCAACTCGCTCCCTCGTTGCGCGCTTGGATGTGACCGGGAACGAGGAGGAAGACGGTGATCCGGAGCACGAATCTCCAAAGCAAATCACAACTGCTACTACACTTCATCATTTGTGAAACTTGAACTAACAAGTTTGTTCTCTGACATGCTTGCTCGACAACCTGTTTTTTCCTTCTTTCTTTCTTCAGTCCGTCAAGCATTCTAGATCTTCATTTTCCACATAACACAACAACGGGCTGTTACTTGAATGTTATCATGCATGTTAATATGATATATACAATTTTGTTAGCACACCTGCACGACCAGTATGTTTCGCCTTTCTCTTCATGCAATCAAGCTCGCGTTATCTTCTTTGTATAGTCTCTATTGTTCCTACTTGATGCAAGAATTTGAAACTCCGACAAATTTATTCGTAAACAAATACGCCTACTAAACAATACCTGTATTTTTTTCTATTTTTTATTGATTTGGTCGAGCATTCAATTACTTTACTACACTATTATATTTCTACAAAATACACCAGTGGGTTTTCACCTAAACTGTTCTGTATTTTACAGATCTCCCTGGCATGCTTGCTCAAGTAGACTTTTCTAGTTTTCTTACACATCGAGAACAATTAGAGGCCGTACTCAATAATAAAAAAATTAGCCTGCTAAATTTAAAAATATTAATAGCACAGGGCTGTCAGGAACGTCCAAATGAATTTACGAATTACAGCGAACTTGGCGTTGACTACCTGTGCTATAGGCCTAACGATAACCTGTGTTAAGTCAAAACCTGAATGAAATTATTAGTTCCAATCTGGTAGCCAATCTAATTATTTGGTGTAGCATTAACTTGCTGAAACGACGTCTTAGATTATGGATGGTTTCCTTGGCCCAAGAAAAACCTGTCTCACTAATCCAGATGAAAATGGAAACATTTCATACAACAATCTGAAGGGATTACTTTGAATATACCAGATTAAGCAAGCAACTAAGATAGTTGAAGAAACAATAAAACCTATCACTGAAATAATACATGTGAATTGGATAGGTTGAACACGAATCATCTTGTACACATGGGTAGATTTTTCGTGAACCACGAGAGTCAACATTCCTGTTAGCTATACCATGAATACAACAGGAACATGAGTAAAAGAACAGCTTTACAAAATTATATAGTTAATGAGAAACATCATAACAAAATTTTAATCCACAGTTTCAAACATATCATAAGGATATCTTCTTTTCAAAACTCTGTAGTTGTCAATTTATCATGATTAGGGAGAGCTGTTCTCTTATAAATTAGGAAGAGTTGTTCTTTCATACCAGGAAGCCAGATTCCAGAGCAGGGTATTCTTCCTTTAACCATCCTTAAATCAGGAATAGCTTATGACAAGTGGACTAATCATGACTATCATCACATATTTGTGCTCGCACTTGACCTTATACACGTCTCCGAAGGAAAACAAGCTCTATGAACACTTTTGCTGCATCAGACAAATTCATAAATAAAAGTGTAGACTCAGTTTGGACTTCTGAAGATGGAATGCAACTTAGCAAATTGTGGCCACATTCCTTACCTCTGGTCCAGAAGGTGGTCTGAGAGACACTGCACTACTGTGCTATACAATAAGAACGCATCAGTTGAGCCTAGCAAAAAGAAGAAAAACAATGCAGTCGTTGAGCACATATTTCACCTTTTTCCATGCAAAAGAATGTACTTGCCTTGAAAAAGATGCTTAGTTTTTTCACCCAAAAAAATAGATACAGTGTAGCTCACGTTAAGTGGGGAAGAGGAATGGATGAATGAATGTTAGCTCTATTGCAATAGCCCAAAGCGCAATATATAGAGTATATAGACACAACACAAGAGTACGTAAACCCTAAAACACTAAGAAATACTGTAAATATCCTTAACACCCCCAAATGCAAGACGTATGTAATAGCATTATATTTGAAAGAGCTAATACTAAAAAGGAAAATGTAAAGTCCGAGTCTTGATAATATCATCGTAGCGTGCAACTCTTGAAAAATATGTTGAGTATCAAATGATCTCCTCCCATTCGGAGTCGTGCGGCAGCTCATAAAACACAAAGTGCAGGGACTAAGAAAATAGAGGTAAGCGGGAGCAAAGTTGACCATGACAACACGACAAACAATATAATGAAGCAGACATAAAAAGAAAGAGCTGATGAATCAAGCCGATGAAAAGAGAGATAGATTAATCGTGCCCATAAGAAGGCAAGGCGGAGGAAGATGTGTGATAATAACCACAAAGAAGGCCAGTGCGCCATCCTTCCGGGGTTGATTATTGGTAGAGACACAAACAAGGCAGGTTGCACACATGGGTTTATTAAAAGGATAAAGCTTCCGTAGTGCAGATGGGGTATCGGAGACCCCTTTTTAGGAATATTTCTTTTAACCGGTTATAGTATGTAAAGGGTACCAGCCGGTCGTAGAATAACGTGCTAAATAAGCGTGTATTATGATATATATTATAGCCTCATCAATTGGTATAGATGAGCGTCGTATGTAGTAATAGTTTTTTCTTTCAGTTTGAAGTAAGGGGCGCACCAAGAAGATGAAGCCGGCTCCCAAGGCAAGCAGAGGAAGGTAAAACGGAAGCGGATCAACGACCCACGTCCACGTGTCGACAAAGAAAAGAAATGTTGACTAGTCAACTCCCCTGCGAGGCCGCGACCTTTTTCGATGACTCCCCCTACCCTCACTGCCTTCTGGGCCCCGCCTACTACTCGCAACCAGCCAAGCCCGCGGCTCCATGTACAACGCCACCGTCGAACGCCGGCGCGCGGCGCCTTGCCCCTCGTGCTCTCTCCGCGCTCCTCCTCCTCCTCCCTTGGTCAAGCAGAAGCTCTTGGATCCTATCTTCCCCGCAGGGCGCAGGCATTTCCATCTCTCGCAGAGTTCGTCGCCCTCCCTCCGTTTGCAAGTACATACGCCGAGGCGCCGGCAGGACTCTTGCACGGCCTACGTCGTCGTCACTACTGCCGGCGACGTCCGTGTTCTTCAACGTATCAGCATGCAAGGGAGGATCTACAAAGACCATGCATGCATGCGATGTGACATGTGACCGACCGTGACTTGCATTTTTCCTGCGGACTGCCACTACCACGCTTTGAGGCCACCACATATATTCTTCAGTGACCGGGGTAAACAATCAGTCGGTCAATCACTATGCTTATTCATCAGTCAGCCCCGCTAGATTTTCTAAGATAACTTCAAAGTTTTTAGCTCTTGCTTCATCAAAGAAGTGGGTCAGTAGCAGAAGCCAGACAGCTCGAGGACGTGTTTTTGCATTAAACCAACAAGATGCGCGAGCCACAGGTTCGGTTCCTCCGCTATCAACACGGATGGCAAACGATTCTTCTGCCATGCCATTCGTACCAAGCGCTCGAGTCAAGATTTTCGGAGATCGAAATTAATATACACACAGAAATGAAATGGTATGTTGATCCCACAATACACGGCTCAATTGCTCGCACTCCCAACTATTCTGGCTAGGAAGACTAGGATTTCGCAGCAGTGGACACACTGATCTGATGAATCAAGAAATACCATATATAATTGTTATTCCACGGTCGGCAAAATATTACATCCATCGGTTTGTTCCTTCGACCATGGAGATTAGACCTAGTAAGGTGGACGGACCCCCTACTCCCTATACAATGCGGCCCATCGGATTAGTAGTAATACGGTAACAGTCTTTTTATTCTCTTTCTTCTCTCTTTATGATGATGATGATGCATGGCAACTGTGCAGATATATATAAGTTACTACTGGGTTTTTTGCTGCTGTCAGATATGGATTCCTGCCCTGCCTTTCAATGGCCGTTCTCGCGCGATCCATATCCGTAGGGGTTCTTGCTTGCCCAATTCCACTGGTCTCTGCACATCTCCACCACCCCATACTTGGCCCTGTTGTGTTCACATCAAAGCAAGTTTAAAGACGACGAAAAACCAGCACAGATCACTTAAAACGGCATTATTATTTATATTTATACTGTCGGGGGGAAGAAATGGAATACTTACTTCCATTTCAGTTCCTTCTCAGCTTTGGCAGTTGCAGCATAGACTATCTCAGCATCTCCAGGCCTTCGTCCAGCATAAATGAGCGGGATATTCTGTACAAGTTGGGGACAGATTCACTTTAGGATATCAAGCATCACCAACTCACGACCCCACTGCTACGGAATCGATCCTCAACAAGTTACCTTTCCAGAAACTTTCTCGAATGCAGCAACCATTTCCAGGACTGATGTACCCTTTCCAGTACCGAGATTGTACACTTCACACCCTGGTTCACATTTCATTACTAGAGGTCAGAACACTCGTGATACAAATACAAAAGGACTAAACGAGAGCATCATTTGTTTTATTTGCTCTGCTGGCTACACGGTTCGTTAATGTAAACTAATATCAAAGACATGGGAGCAAGTTTGTCTAGTTGGCCCATACCTATTTTATCCGAGTCTTCGTAGAGCTTCCTCAAGGCTGCTATGTGACCATCAGCCAGATCAACAACATGGATGTAATCACGTACCTGCCACGTGTTTACATACTAGTTAGGATATGCATAAAACTATGCTTGAATGATCGATTACAGATTGGATGATGATCCAAGAATACAGAAATATACCCCTGTTCCATCCTTCGTGTTGTAGTCAGTCCCATAAACTGTAAGCGCAGGCCTCCTCCCAACAGCTACCTGCTGCACATAGGGCATCAGGTTATTTGGGATCCCACGGGGGTCTTCACCGATGTATCCACTTGGGTGAGCCCCAACAGGGTTGAAGTATCGAAGCAGTATAATCTTCCAGTCAGGGTCTGAGCGATAGAGATCACGGCAGATATCTTCAATGACAAGCTGCACACAATCATAGTAAGACATTTGAGAGTTTTTTCACGAGGAGACAATAACAAAATGGCCCAATTGGGGGGTGGAAAAGAACCTTGGTTCGCCCATAGGGGTTCATCGCGCAAAGGGGGAATTCTTCTGTGCAGGGCACTTCCTTTGGCCACCCATAGACGGTTGCCGATGATGAGAACACCAACTGGAAAGATAACCAAAAAAGATGTTCATTTAGCATTCAGAAAATCAGACCAGCTGATCTTTCTTTTAGCATTCAGAAAATCAAGACCAACAGATCTATCTAACGCATACATCACTCAACCTGGCTGCATTTATGCAGAATGCACAGTAAAGAGTAGTCTACAGACCCAGCTGATTATTTTTTGAAACAAATGGCAGGAGCTCTGCCCATTCATTAAAAAGTTACACCATTATCGCCCTTCCCAGGTAGGAACACCAAGGGCCCAAAAAATTAGTCCTGATACAGAGCCCAGTACGCGATAGAAAAAGCTAGAGCCAGCAAAAGCTGGGGCCAGAAAATTTAAGATAAAGAGTCCTGTCACGGATCTCCTGCCATGCATGGCTCTGTGACACAAATTGACAACTTACCTGCATGATGAAGGGCAGAGCAAGCACTGGTATCCTGTGACCCAGCAATTGCAAAGCAGGAGGCGCAACCAATAAAGAAGGTAAAGCAGAGCACAACTCCTTAAAAATGCACAGCCAGAGAAGGAGGAAAAGGGGGTGTACCTTCTTGCAACCATGTGCAGCCATCACCTCCAGAAGAGTAATTGTGCCAATGAGGTTGTTGTGATAGTAAAGCAGGGGCTTTTGCACGCTTTCGCCAACAGCTTTCAGCCCAGCAAAGTGAATGACAGCCTCAAACCTGCAATGCAAATGTTTCCGAGAACTCAGAATCAGGCCTCTGGGCAAAGCAAGGGCACAGGCTACGGAATAGAAGAGACCTTCCAATAACTAATTTAATAAGCTACTAATATTGATGGAGAGCACGTCTATGTTGGACAACCGGGAATGGGGAATACGCATGAGCATAACCACTAGAGACAACTTTCCAGCCCTGGAGAAATCAAACAATCAATCAATTTTAGCAGCAACGCTCGTATGGCACCTAGCGTAATAAACGCCTGCAAGCCGGTGAAGCACCAGATTCGCCTGGCAGGCAGGTCCACAACTTGATTCCCATCATAAACTATACGAGGACACTAATTATTTGGAGTAACAAGCCTTTCAGTTTGATTGTCCTAAGAAAACCGCAAGTATTGCTCCGGCCAGCTCTTCTTTCTGACGACTAGTACAGAAGATCATTAATGATTGAAACCGCCGGCCAGGAGCAGGGTCTCTCCCCGAGGACTACGTTGTCATGTAGGAGTATGATGCTAATTATCGTCAACTACGGTTTTTTAAAAGAAGTTTTCAACTACGTTTGTTATCTTAATTATTATTATTATGTCCTGGGGTGGGGACAGAGGAGAGGCTTCTTCTCTTTAAGTCGAAGATGACACCCAAAAAAGTGTGCAAGAGGCTTTTTAACACCCAAGAGCGATTAGACTTGGAATCAAGAGCAGATTTTTGATAGCATACCTTTGCGAAGAGAAGATCTCCTCCAGAGCTCCCTTGTCACGAAGGTCGACCTGCAGCAGTTAGAATCGCATGGTACGTGAGAATGGGGTCAGACAAGACAATAATGCACTGTAGAGGGACATTTGCAGAGTTGGAATGGAGTAAGAAACCCAAGAGAAGCAAAAGGACAGCGATGTGCGGCGGGACAAAAGAATGCCAACCGAGGAGGCCCGCAGACGAGCCGGTAATCATGCATCCAATCCGCTGTCCTACCACCTAGTTAGAGTTAGGCAGGCAGCAGAGGCTGACCGGACCGGACCCAAGGCAGGCGGACTCCTGACGCGTTTTTCCCAGCGCCGCGCAGTTGGTCGCTGGGTTTCCCCTGGGCGGCAAGCAAGGAAGCATCCTGCTTACGTCCATGTGATGTGGCGGTGGCGCGCGTGGAGCTGGAATTGACTCCGGAGATGGAGCCGTCCCGTGCCACCCACGCCCGCCCGCCCTTGCTTCCCACGGAACCAAACCAGGCAGGACTCATCTCGCAGGCGGACCATGCCGATCGTGTGACCCACCGGCCGGAGCCCACCCAGCCGCCAAAAAAAGCAAGATTGGATTGGGGGTTCGAATCTTGTACAGTTGGCGCACGGCACGGTCACCGAGGGAACCCCGCCCGGCCCGCCGGAGTGAATAGCACAGCCGCAGCAGCAGCAATTGGGCGAGCCGCATCTCGGTGGCGGTGGTATTAATAACTCCTCATTTGTGGAAGGGAACCCAAAAAAAAAAAAAGAGGATCTTTTCCTGCTAGAAACAGAGGATTTGATTTCGTTCGTTTCCCTTGCCGCATAATAATATTGTAACCGCCATCCCAGACCCCCCCCGGATCGAGTAATTCAAGGAAGCAGCAGCAGTAGCACGAAAACGCCGCGCAATCTGATGGAAAACCAGGACAGGGGGCAATTCGGATCGGAATTCTCTCCCTAGTAGAATCCGATTATAGAGAATAACAAGCTGGCGCGTTGGCTGGCTCTCCGAGCCCGAGGGAAGAAAGGAACGGACTTTACACAGGCAGAATCAATCCCCAAACCAAAGTCGAGCGAGGATGGAGATGACGGTGGGAACAGGAAAGAATCGATCGGGAAAAAAAAATACTAGTAAAGAAGAAGAAGAATGAATGAAGGGAAGGGACCTTGTGGAAGTCGAGGTTGTTGCCGTTGTGGCCTGCGAGCTCGGCGACGCGGACGAGTGCGACCTCGGAGGCGTTGTCGAGGTTGTCGATGACGACGACGCGGAAGCCCTGCTGGAGCAGCTGCAGGACGGTGTGGCTGCCGATGTAGCCGGCGCCGCCCGTCACCAGGATGGTCCGAAGCACCGCCGAAACCATCTTCTTGTCGACTTTGTGTGGCTTGGCTTCTGAATGGGGGGTGGTCGTGAATGCCTTGTGTTCTCTCTCGCTTCTTCCTTCCTTGGGTTTGGCTTGGCTGGCATCACCGCATCGCGTCGCGGGCGTGATATATAGCCAGGCCAGGCCAGGCCAGGGGGCAGTTTCTTTCGTGCTCCTTACCTCCGTCCACGTGTACGGAGATCCGCCAAGGATAGGGATACGCGTCTTGCGCTACTAGTATTTGGTTTCCTTCGTCCAGGGATATATCATGTTTCTTTAACAAAGTCGGTCGCTTTTCATGGCCAGTATTGGTTCAAGATTCATGCAAATCAACCCTAATCGTCCGCCCCCTTATCCGCGCTAAACCTTTTAAAACAATACAAAGCAATAAAAGAAAAGAAAATTTCTAAAAAAAGGCCAAACAGCCAAAATTAGAAGGAAAAAAAATCGATGCGTTCTAAATGACCGAAAGCTTAAAAACCGTTTGCAGCAATTTATTTGCTTAGATCGGATTATACAAGCTGTACTCAGATTATCTGTCCCTCCTCGTCTCAAATGTGGGGTTTAACAAGGCAACAACAGTTGATCGATCCTTGGTTTATTTGTTGGGGATGGATCCGCATGCATCTTGCGAAGTCGATGGGCGCCTTTGGGTTACAAGAAAGAAAGAAAGCCAAGTCTTCTTCCACAAGCCCTGCTCCTCCTACGCAGGAGAAAATTTCGGTCAGTTATTTCGCATGTACTCCACCACTCTACAACCGCTCGATTTAAGTAAGGTGCCCATTTCACCAGTGCACGGAACAGGGTTGAACAGTAGGTCCATGGGTTAGTTCGTTTGCATTCTGGATGACTCTCCAGGCCGGTCGGCATTGGCGGTTGGAGTGAGAACCAAACGCGCGGCTACGCGTGTAAAGAAGGAGCGACCGACCGTTAACCAAGGACGCAGCAGTCAGCTGTGACCACGTCCGCACCTTCCCTTCCATTCATTTGGTCCAATCGACTGACACCGCGCGCCACCTCTCGTTGCTATCCATCGTACGGTGGTATTCACGATACCGCCATCAAAACATGTACTACGACATCTGGACAAGCTAAGTAAGTACCCTTTCCCAATGTCGAATACTCCCATGCTAATTGAGCTTCCTCGATCGAGCTACTAATAAGCATACTAGGGCCTACTCGGTTAGGCTAAAAATAGTGGTTTATAACTAAAATTACATTATAGTTGGTTGAAATTACACTATAACTGAAGTTGACTTATTTGGTATAATTAAATTTTAAAAATACAAAATAGAAAAATATGTTAGCTCATCACGAACAACGTAAATAAATACGTAAACGAATACAGAAAAAGAACAAGCTTAAAAAAAGTTTAAAAAAACGAAATTTATATATTGTAAAAAATAAATTAAAAATCAGAAATTTAAGTCAAAATAAGTGGGATGTAGGATAATACTTGATCTTATCATTTTGTCATATACCGAGACAGACAGACAGACAGCCATATGCCAATCCCATACCCCCGACATTTCCAGCATATGTACAGCAGGTAGGTTCCAGAATGTGTCAGCAGCAGCATCCCCTTTACGAGAGAGCAGCAGCGAAAAAAAAAGAAACAAAAGGAGGTGAGGTGGCACACCCACATACTGGGATGATTCTTCTTGTTAAGTCAGGTGCATACACTTGGCGAACCTATCTATCTACTCGTACCAGTCTTCTTATCTTTTTAACTATCCCTGAATTTTCTTGGAGCCGCGCGAGCCAGGGAAGACGGCTCTAGAGCAGCAGGCCCCACTCTCCGCGGCACAACTTGCCTGCCCATCCCTCGGAGCAATGCCGTGTCTGGGCAAGCTTTTGAGTCGGCTTCGGCTTCCCAAAACCGTTTTTTACTACGATTTTTAAATAATCTAATTTTTATTTGAAAATACAAAATCATATTTGCATTTTTATTTTTATAAAAGTAATCCCTGCCGTCGAATCGTTGGACGACTGGCCCCTGTCCGAGGATGATGATGATGACTTTAAGGAGGAGTTAGCTCTCCTTGTGAGGAAGATGAAAAATTCATGAAGAGTCGCTCATACTAAAGCGCTACCTATGAGAAGAGCAAAAAGGACCGCGATCGTATTCGACGGGAGACGCAGACTCATCTCGAGGCATGCAGGAGTAGTAAGCATGAGGCTCACGAGGACGAGCGCGAGAGAGCGCGAACTCGCGGCTAAGGCGAGGGCGACGGGCGAGAAGTACAACGCCAACCTTGCAAGGAAGAGTAAATGGCGTGATCCATCCAGTAGTTCGAGGCATTCCATAGCAGCCCCCTGCCGGCCATATTATTCCTTTATGCACATACATGTATTCTAGCATTAGTCTCATGCTTCCGTCATAGTGTACCATAGTAGTATCGATCTTTACTTACGTAATTACCGGAAGTACTACGCCATGTATCTGTATCATATGCGCGTCGATTCAGGGACTCTAATGTATAACATGCTTCTTGTCTCCTAATTTATCTTTGGTTGGAATATTTCAACACTCCTATACCTTTTGATGTATTTGCAATGTAACAAAAAGGAAAATCGGCCTATTTGAGCTATTTTTTTAACTAGGACAAATTCACTGTACCAAAAAAATCATATTTTCAAGACCTATGTCATATCTTAGGAGCATATGAGAATTTTCCCACAATTTTTATACCTCATTTAGTCTTTGTAAATAGTAGTTTTTATTAGCATTTAAATTAAAAATCTGACAATTTTCTTTAAATAGTGTCTTGAAATATTTTTCCTGCCTCACTTACATGTTGAACAACAACACCGTGAATTTTCGTAATATTTTTATTATTCCTCTTATTTATTTTTTTCTTTAATTAAATATTTCAGCTAAAAACTACCCGCCGCCACGCTGTCTATTTAAGCACAAATCCAACAACCGCAGCCAAAAGCCGTTTTGTGTGTAGAGCTAACACCGGCCACTGCCAAAAACCGTTTTGTGTATTGTGCTAACACCGGCCACTTGGCTCCTTAATTGACTACTCCGGCCAGTTGTGTCATGAATTCGGTGTCACTGTCAGATGGTTCGTAGGGGTATCGTGTGCTAGCTAGGAATGAAAGAAAATGGTGGCATGGTGTCCAAGGAGAGCTTTCTTCCCGGGCGGCTAGCACACGGAGCGATCGATCGTTTTCAGCCATTGGTCGCCCCGCAGCGTAGAGGCAGATTCATTCGTATAGCTCAGTTTATAGTTTATAATTTTTAAATAAATAAACAGAGCAGCAATCAGAATATTTTTTAAATCGATTTATTTGACAGTTTTTTTAAAACAATTTATGGTTAATCAGTATTCGATTCGTTCATAAAATCACTTGTGATACGGTAAAAATCATAAATCAGAAAAGAACTCATCCATAAACGATGACATCCGGATCCTCCCATCCAACCCGGTCCCTGTCATGAAAGGATGAGATAATCGATCAAAAAGGAGGGAGAGCTTCGTCTTTTGTCTACTCCAGCACCAGCAGGGAGCAGCACAGGGGGTGAAGGAATGACGACGGATGATGCATATATGTATGTTTATCTGATCCGCCCTGGAGTCGTCTAGCTTGCGTCAGATATCCTGCCTAGCAGCTCATCCGTCCGTCCTTGTGATTCTTATCCGATATGTGTTGCATGCAGAGTCCAGGAAGGAAATCAAAAGGTGAGGCGTGTGAGGATTGGTCTTGCTCGCTCCAGCTGAGACTGGTTGAGTGCCAGACGACGCGGTTAGTGATCCACGTGTACAAGTAAGAACATCAATCTTAATTTTCTTTGGCCGGCCGGTCCGTTCGGCCCTACCTGATCGACGTACTCTGCTGTGATGCAATGGGAAACGGAATTTTTTGCCCGCAGGGCATATCTACCCGGTTACCACCGTTGATTTGCATCACGATGCATGCGTGTATTTTGAGACAGTACAAAATGCCCCCTCTCTTCCCTCCCATTGTCTCCCACCTACCGTCACCGTCAAAAACCTTGAAACCTCACCCTCAAAATCAAAAAGTTTGAAACCTTCCCCCTTTGCCACCGAAAACCTCGAGAAACCCCGTTGGCCTTGTCACCGGCGTCTCCTCAGCAGCCCCGCCCAGGGACGGATTTGGGGATGCATAATGTGCAGCTGCACCCTTAAATTTTTTGGAAGAAAAATAAATATATAAAAGATATATTAGATGTGTTTACATATATGAGGTTCTATTTGTATTTTTTATTTTAGTCAAAAAAAAAACGTTTTTCTTGTGGATCAGCCCATGCCCCATTGACGCCGGTTGGCCAACCGCTCAGTACCCTAGCCCCAGGCCACAACGGCGCAGGTGCAGGTGCGCATGCTTAGCTCGGACTGCTTGATGAGTCGACATCACGGTGGAGTGACTACTTAAATTTACAGTTTTACTTTTACATACCCGCCTGTCGTCGCCGCTGAGATAAGAAAGAACATAGAGAGAGAGAGGAGAGATGAGTGTTTTTAGAAAATGAAAATATCTAAAGGAATACAGGGGTACCTATGAGCTACGTACGAACCTCAAAGCAAGGTGAAGGGTGGATGGCACGGGTGCACAAGCCCCTTGGCGTGCCGCCCTGCACGTGTGTACAGAGAGTAGTAGTATATATCCCCGGCAAGCGAGGTCCACCTGAAATCCATCCCAACTTACTGTAGCAAAATTCAGAGATGCATGCGAGCTCGTGTTTGTATCCGTATTTAAGAAAATAACATTATTTATAACGATAAAAATGATTATCATCTAATGGTCGGCAGACGAGGCTGGAGGGCTGACACGTGGCTCTGCCGCCCCACCATTGAACGACAGGTCGCCTGTCATCCCATCACCGGACGGCAGGTAATTAAACCGGTTTAATTACCTATCTTATTTTTTCATACTATTTGCTCAAATTTTTAAATATAGCAAACCCATACCTATCGTTGGAGCCGGAGGGCAACGCTATGGCCAAGGGCCTACTGCTGCGATGCGCGTTGGCTGCGGCGTGGGGGCGACGGGCTGAACTAGAAAGCGAGGCGACGGCGAGGGCGTGCGGGAGGACGAGCGTGCGGCGAGAGTGGCGGGAGCAGGAGCGGGAGCTGCGAGACAGGAGAGCGAGCGTAGAGACTGCCGGAGACCGAGCGCGGAGTGCCAGATGCGCCGCTGTTGCGGCAACTGTTGAATCGAGGTGGGGACTGGGGAGGAGTGAGTAGTGACTGCGGCCGAGTGCTAGCTAGGGTTAGCCGTATAGGTAATAGGGCATTGTCGCTTGGATTTGGGGGCTTGGGGCTGGGCTGGTTTGCCTGGGAGCCTGGGTTTATAACTCCTATGGATTAGGTTTATATTACTTATGGGTTTACGGGTTTGGGTGCTATAGGAACGTAACTCGGCAGACCTGATGGGTTGAGCTTTTTGCCTATTAAGAGACCCATAAGTTAGAAAAATTGACTCAGATCTATGCTCTAATAGAGTAAAAACCCACCGGATATCAGGTTTCGGGTACCCATTGCCATCTCTAATATATATATGCGTGCATCGTCGTCAAGCCGGCTTTTCGATCGATCGAGCCCGTGTTACGTGAGTACTCATACATATACTTAATTAATTAGGCTTAGGAGTAGCTGGTACGTGCACCTAGGGGTGGAAAAAAAGCTCGTTAGTGGGCTCGTTGGCTCGGTTCAAAATTGCATCAATTATATTTGTTAATTGGTTAAACATTAAAATGAGTTGATTTCAAATGAATTTAAATTTTGCTCAAGCTCGGCTCGGCTCGGCTCGTTAGCTCGTTCCTAAAAATACTTTTAAATTATCCGTAAAATGATATTAAATCAAAATATGCCAATTTTAGAAAAAGCTCGATAAGACGAGCAGTTGGCTCGATATCCACCCCTACGTGCACCTGGCTGAAAGTAAGCGGCACGGCACGGCACGGCGGGGCGGTCAATGAGTTGAATCAATCTCCGCTCGGAAGTTCCACTTTCTTCGGGACAAGAGCACCGCCATCACATCCACCGAGTCCAGAACTCTAGCATTTTCCTTCCAGAATCCATTTCATTCATCTAGTGCGTGTCAGTAGGTGCCAGAAAAATACTGTACAATGCTTGTCGAAAGCGACTTGTATTTTTGTTGGTCTCCGCACCGTACGTGAAACTCGTCTCCTTTTCTTTTTCCTTCTGACTTGAAAATATTCCCACAAGTAGTTTCTTGCTTAATTTACCAGGTTAGTCAAAAAAAAAAAAGGGCGAATCGGCCGGTGCACATTTTCCTGTTTCTCGACATGTACGTTGACCACGTACGGTACATTTTCCTGTTTCTCGACATGTACGTTGACCATGTTTCTCGACATTATACTAGTCTAGTGCTCGGTATAAATTGTACTCCTACGTCGCCGAAGATAGTGATGTTGGCCGGCCAATGGTAACCTTGCACGAGGAGAAACAGGAGGCGTAGCTCGATGGAGGTCAACGGGAAAGAAGGCATGCATCACGCCTAAACACACAAAAGATTTTAGGGTATAGAAAGGGCGGAGAGCAGGAGATCTAGGAAGCAATGGTTTACTTTACACAGTACTGGTACTACTACGAGTGTTAGTGTACTGTACTGTTGGAGTAGCTCGGATCAGGAATATTCCTGGCTTGCACTACTACTGTACTGTATGTTTCCTCGCCTCCAAGTTAGTAATGGCGTTGCAAGGTTCGCTCCTAGTCAAAGCCCATGCTTTCGGCGTAATACTCTACCACTGTATCTACTCCACATTGCTGGTCTTGCAAATTTTATAGGTCAACAACGCTCGCTAGCTTAGATCTGAAACGTATACGTAGGCACCTTAATTTCTTTTGACTCCTTCCTAGCTAGTACTCGTCACAAAAGAAAATCGTTTGGAACATGGACATAGTTTAAAATACAACTTTAACCATTTATTTCTATTATACTATATTTATAAAAAAAACTAATAATATTATACTAATATAGAAATATTTTTTGAGCCAAAGTTTAGAACGTTTTACCAGCAAAAGTCAGCCATCTACCTAGCATCATTAAATAAATTACATGCATCAATCTCAATTAACTAACACAGATCCACATGCCGTTTACCATCATGTGCAGCAAGAACCTACGTACTAATACTACGCTGCAGACTAGCCTCAGAAAGAAAATGTAATGTAAGGGTATATATAATACTTCGTCTCTTGATCTTGTCTGTAAAATCTCCACATTAGCTAAATACAGGACAAGAGATAACCTCTTTAATACACCATCTCTAGTATAATCTCCAACATCAATTATTTTATACTTTTTAAGTTAAGCCCGTACGTCAGTTCTTTACCCACTCCACCCCCCTCTCACGCCATATCTCCCAACAATCGCGCTCCCTCTTCCTCCCTAAAACTTTTCCTCTTCTAAAACTTTTCAGAATTTTTTTTTAAAAAAAGATATGAATGTTTGTTCAGAAGTGATCCCTGGTTTTTTTTTGTTTTTTCATGTTTTTTCTGAAACTTCTATGATTTATTGGTATTTTTCACTTTTCTAAATTTTGTACAAATTATTTAACGGTCAAACCTGGTTGACCGGGTGGAATGGCATTTTTGAAAAGTGCATTAACGGACGATGGCATAAATGAGAAGTGAAAAAAATTATTGGCATAGTTGAGAATAGACCTTTGCTTAGTGGCAAAAACAAAAATTTTCCTATAATATATCCGGGAGCTGAGCTGAACAACACGATCGAATTAATCCATGTATATATATTCCAACTCCTTGCTAGTACGTAGTGGAACCCAGACAGAGAGCATCGATCGATCGTTCATGCACGGCCACCAAGTGCACATATGCTGATGCTCCATCCATACACCATCGATTAAATTATATTCTCATGTGTTTTTTTCCCTGTTTTTATGTGTTAAATTATATTCAAAGCGTGCTCTGTTACTGCAGGCCACCTAGTGGCAGATGCCTCCTACCTGCGTAGGTTTGTAACGAATTCTGTCTTATTTTAGAAGTCATTTTAAACACGCTGATTTTTAATTTTAGTTTATTTTAATTTTTGTCTTTGTTTTTCCTTTACACGGTTCGTGATGCTAAAACGTTTTTTTTCATTCTTAAAAAAAGCTAACGGCTGCTATAGTGTAATTTTAGAGCTTGTTCATATTGGCTTTTTGCTGATGACTTTTGGTTGTGTCTAATAAATAGTAGTGGCTGATAGAAACGATTGATTAATAGTATTGGATGATGGATAATAGTACATTATGTAACAAAAACAGTGTAATGAAAGACACTACAATATTCGAATCGCTATACGACTTACGGAATTATGATATAATAAAATATAAAGTACGTTACACTATGTAAACAAAAAGTAGTGATCAATGAATAATAGTTGCTGATAGAAATAATTTATAAAAGCTGAAATGTTCGTATTGGTTTCTGTTTCTGAAAGTAGAAACTAATATAAACTGATCCAGTTATAAACTAAAAACTACAATAATAAAATGCTTAAACCGTAAGCTAGATGGTACAGGCTTAGAAGGGTTGAATAGCAGGCAGCCGTAAGCGGCTACGCTGGACTGGAGTCTGTCTGGCCACGCATTGCATTGCATTGCTGCACCGGGATACGTAACCGACCGCCATGGCTGAATGCAGAATACAGTGCCATATTTATTTATTTATTTTCTTATTTTTTTTAAAAAAAAACAAGCCCAGCACCAGCGTGGAGATCATCATCGTCATCCTGTATGATAACGATGCAGGTGTCTGGCCCAACATTAACGGCGAGACAACAATTAAGGGCGCGGACCGAGGCAGAGCCAGCGCACATGCGTATATTTGGCACAAGCTCCGTTCGTAAATATGAGACGCATTTTGATTTTGCACTAGGATCAAGATAATGAGAAATCGAGAAAGATACGAGAGTAATAACTTAAATAAACTTTGTATGGGTGATAATGAATAAATGCTTATGATTAAAAGAGAATAAGTAAGGGATACAGTAGAAAACAACTCATTAAATTTACATATAGGACTTATGTTTCTTAACAAGTTCATTCGAACTGTAAACCTTATATTTCTGGGCAGAGGGAATAATTCAGATGGATGCATGATTGGTTCTTCCCGCAAGATACTAATTAATGCCCCCGCGCAGTAATCATTGACTGATTCATTGATTCGTGGCCAACTTTTAGTTACAATGTTTGTTTGTTTGTTATGAACAAATGGGCAACATAATAAGCCAGGCCAACCTCCTACTACTTCAATTCAGTTGGAGCAGCCGGACGAACATTCCATATATATATATATATATATATATATATATATATATATATATATATATATATATATATATATATATATATATATATATATATATATATATATATATATATATATAAACAACATATTTCATGGAAGAATGAAGGAATGAATCATTGCATGCAAGCAGAAACAGCAGAATCTGATCTGTAAAAGGGTACAAGAGTACATGCACAGCACAGCTGAGCTGATTGCGCGCGCAACCTGCAGAAACCAATTGTTTACTACTGCTAATTCCTTCCTTAATTTAGCTTTAGCTTCGGAGTGATACTGCTACTAGTTGTTTCGATGGTTTCACGTGAACTAATCGTAAGCTGCTTGCCTGCCTCGAAGCTGTCGCAACTAAACGCGCATCTATCCTGCTCCCCATCTGCAAGGTGTTAGTATTTGCCGTATTAATTATACTATCTCTGTTATAAATTTGCTGCATATATCTCTGTCCTTTTCTGTTTTCTCCCGTGAGTGAAAGCGCGCGCGAAACCATCTGTGAATCTTTCTTTATGATCCGAGCATATATATCGCTCATTGCTTGCTGGCCATACATTTCTGCATGATCAGTGCCGAGGTCATGGCCCAAGTGCTGCTAAATATATAGATAGAGTGATACATCGCCATGGATGGCACCAGAGGCTTGACTGACTGCTCATCTCAGCCAGCGCAGTGGTACCAGAAACTGACGAAACAGCAGAGAGGGGCATGCAGAGCGATCCCATCCCGTGCGTGCGACGTGCTGCATGCAACATCGACAGAGCAGGCAGAGGAGGAGCAGCGCTAATGATCTGTGAGGACGATGGATGAAGGAACCGCACAATTAATTAAGGAGAGCAGCTAGCATGCATGGATCCAAAATAAGGCGGCCGGCGCTCCAGGTTTGTCTCTGCTCCCCCGGCTGACATCCATTGGTTGACATGACAAGACATGCAGCATGCGCATGGAGATGGTGGAGAGCCAAGAAAAGCAAGCACCGCACCCAGTCGGGTCGGATCCATCGGGCATCGGCCGGCCGGCCGCACCCTCCTCCCCCTCCTTTTCCAACTCGACGTTGGCAAGGGGCGAGAGGAGAGGAGAGGAGGCAGGCCACATCGATCGAGGGCTCACCCATCGAGCAACGCCATGGCGCGCATCATCCTCAGATCCCCGGCGGTGCTGCTCCTCCCGCTAGTGCTGCTCGTCCTACTCTCCCACCTCCCCTCCACCACCCCGGCCACCGTCACCCCTCTCAGCAAGCTCTTCAAGGGAAGCGACTCCTCCTCCTCCTCCTCATCGGCGCCACCGCCATCGCCGGCACCATCCACCACCCGCCAGCCATCAAAAGAGGACAAGGACGACGACGACGACAAGCAGGGTAATAAGGCGCCGGCGCCGATGGTGTCGCCTACGAACGGCGCTGGGTGGTACAAGGGCATGGCCCGGGAGTTCGTCAACGGGCACAACAAGGTCCGGGCGCGCTACGGCGTGCCGCCGGTGATGTGGGACAGCAAGCTGGCGCTGTACGCGCGGCGGTGGGCCAACGCCATGCGCAAGGACTGCGTGCTCAAGCACTCCAGCGGCAGGTACGGCGAGAGCGTGTTCGTGGGGAGGGACGGCTGGAACGCCACAGCCGAGGACGCGCTCTGGATGTGGAGCGCCGAGGAGCCCATCTACGACAAGCAGACCGGCAACTGCACCAGCGGCCGCCGCTTCAGGGAGTGCGGCCACTTCGCGCTCATGGTCAACAAGGACAACCGGAGGATCGGATGCGGCCGAGCAGAGTGCTACAATGGCGTCGGCGTCTTCATCTCATGCAACTACTACTTCCTTAACCGTGACTGATCATGCGCGCATGTACTCATCGCAAAAGCTAACTAAGCAAGCCATCTTCTTGTACTGCTCCCCACCCATTGCACCAGCCAGACACAGTGCATGCCTCGGACGTCCAAGAGCTAGCTTGCCTTTTCTTTCCAGTTTTGGGGGGAACGGAGACTTCACATGTACACTAGTCTCCTTGCTGCTGCAGATGCTTCCATCAATACGTACACACGTTTCTTCTCGTCTTTCCTCTCGCTGCAGAATTAATACGAGGGGAAGCACTCGACACAGTAATTAATACCTGGCTTGCAATATAATCTTGAGCAAGGTGCAGCTCAAACATACATATCACAGATTAGTAGTGATTCACAATTGCAAGATAACTGCGAAATCATGTTCATGTTGGGTCGTCCATGATGCCACATGGATCCTGACATTGAGCAATGAGACGGCATAAAACTAACTGATCCAGTCCACAACTTGTCCAAATTAAGCACAATCTTGCAACGTTCAGTGGATGACGGGCTTGAGCGGGTGCGCCCTCAGCTTTGATAGGTCCAGCCTTGCATCCAGCTCTTCATCCACCTCGCCCACGACACTTCTGCACATCCCAAGACCAACGATGGGATAAAGATTCAACTTCAGTTAGGCAGAGTACTAAACAGGTCTAACAAAGAAGGCAGGCAGTACCAAACAAATCTATAGAAGCTATAAAAGGGAGCAATAAACAACTCAAAGGACAATGACAAAATAACATACATGTTGTCACCCCTGATAATGTACAGACCAAGAACAAGTTGTTGTACTCCCTCCTGCAAGGTACAATAATGTTTCTCATGAGTGCTGAAAAATTCAAATGTACCCCTAAGTTCTCACGCACAACAGAGACACAGCAGAGACTGAAGAATAACACGAGAAAGGCACTGGTTCCTAGCTGTCTATAGGCGTATGCAATATACAAGTGCATGAGAAGAGTTGGCTGGTCGCTTTAGGTTTTCATTCACCCAGTTTTGCAAATGTTAGTGGCTACTAGATAGGTAGGTTAAAGCCCCTATCACAGCCTAACTCAAAATCATCATAAATCAATTGCCTGCGTATTGTTAGTGCCAGAATTCTGCACTGCCGAAATAACAAAGGCATCTCAAAGCCCGATTTCCAAAGACAAAAGTTGTATAAGGGAGATTATGCGCTGAACCAACCCTTTTCTCCTGGGCCAGTTTAAAATGCAAGAATGTTGCAGATATTTTGTAGGAAAGAGAGCAAATCCTCTATTACTATGAAAATCCTTTATTCCAAACAGGGCCAAGGAACTAAGGAAAACACCTAAACAAATAACAATATGAGGATCACTGAACAAACAAAGGAAAAGGGTTTCGGCAACTAATGCTGCAAAAGTTGCTTCGATAAACTCGGATGGTAGCAGAAATATAACAGAGAAGCTAACCACATAGTAGCATGACAAACGGATGTTTTCTGAAAAACTGAAGGTATACAAGCACATCATAATCAGATCATTACACAGTATGCCCATAAGCACCTCAAGCAAACTTGGCATTTGGCAATATATAGATATGAGATTAAAACCTAAGATGACAGTAAAAGGAATTCATCTAAACATATAGACCAAGTATTCAACTACAGGGTAACTCATGGTTCGTCATAAACTCATGTTGCAGGAAATTAATTTTACTTTAAAAAGAATAATCATGGTAGATGCAGGCAACAGAGACTCATTAGGCATGTATAGTCATCATGAGAAAATTAACCCGTGATTAAAATTAAAATTCTTTACTATGACAAACAGTCACATTTGAAAATAATTTGTCCAGTCTTAAGGCAATCTGAGGGTACAACACTACATCCTACTAAATTATTCAATGTTTCCAATTCCAGAATTTACTGAGCTGACAAAAAGCATTTCCAAAGCAAACCAAAGAACAGAAGTTTCATAACAGAGCACCATAAAGATTCACTGAGGTAGTAAGCAAAAATGACCGAACAACTAATGCTGCAGAACTTAATCTTACAAGACTGGCAACAGATATAAAGTAGAGTAACTATTAGTATGACCAACTGGCAACTTCTAAAAATTACTAAGGTAATGAATTCATGAAGTTGATGTACAGCGCAACTTGTCAGATTATCAGAGGACATGCAGTTATATTACTGAGCACTCAAGCAAACTTGTTAAGATATTGATGTGTGATCAAAATGATGTAACCTATGATGCCAGTACATGAGAACTCATTTAAACATCCAAATCAAAACCAAGAATTGAGGTACAGGATAGCACGAAATTTTCTGTAAATTATATGTTGCAAGAAATTAGTGTCCCCAATAGTACCATGTAAAGAAGAGCTCAGTAAAAAGAAGTCGGTGAGTTTGGGGGTGTGCTAACCTTTGTAGAGTACACCCTCTCATGGGACTCGTCGAGAATAATGTTGGTCGCCTGATCGAATCCTCTCAAAGTCCCCTGAAGAACATCAAAATTATTCAACAGGCTGTAGAGAAAATTCCTGGGGGTCCTTATGAGAATTTAGAAGTCCGACGCTTTAAGAAAGCAAAGAATTCCGAATGGAATGATTTTGAATATCGATTTCTTGGTAAAAAACCTTCGCCCAATTTTGAATTGTCAAAGCAAGAGCTTTATGTAAGAGTGGAAGCTCCAAAAGGTGAATTAGGAATTTATCTGGTAGGAGATGATAGTCTTTTCCCCTGGAGATGGAAAATTCGTCCACCTGGTTTTATTAATTTGCAAATTCTTCCTCAACTAGTTAAAAAAATGAAATTGGCTGATATCATGACGATATTAGGTAGTATAGATATCATTATGGGGGAAGTTGATCGTTGAAATGATAATAGATAGGGTAGAGGTAGAAACTATCAATTCTTTTTCGAAATCGGAATTATATATATATATATAGGATAGTGTTTATATGGTGCCTAGGCACCAATATCAATATGATTTGCTTTGAGATATGATGTGGGTATCTTATATACCCATATATATTTGAGATGTCAAATCCGAAAAAATTAAATTCAACTTCAGTTTAATTAGTTTGAACTATTTTTATGGTATATACTCACTGTATCGCATTGAACTCAAAAGTAGTTCAAATTAGTTTGAACTGAGTTCAAAACTTATACCATAAATATATCAAGGGTATAAAATATTTGTATACCCAAACTCAAAAAATATCAATAATACAGTTATGGATGTGGGTGCCTAGGCACCATGATGTTTTATACCCTTGATATATATATATATAAGTAGTGTTTCATGCACCTGGTGCCTAAATTATATCAAACTGATTTGATTTGAGATGCAACGTTTGATGTGGGTATCTTCATATACATATAAAGGATATTTGAGATGTCAAACTCGAAAAATTAAATTCAACTGAAGTTGAATTAGTTTGAACTATTTTTATGGTATATACTTTGACATGAACTCAAAGTAGTTCAAACTAGTTTGAATGAGTTCAAAACTTATTAAGATAAATATATCAAAGGTATAAAACATTTCCATACCCAAACTCAAAAATTATCAATCATACACGTGTATCGGACGGTTCTTGATGGTGCCTAAACACCTGTGCCTATATATATATATATATATATATATATATATATATATATATATATATATATATATATATATATATATATATATATATATATATATATGGATTCTACCTATTTTGACCCTCCTACTGGGAATCACAATAGAAGTACTGGTAATTGTGTGGTTAGAAAGAGAAATGTCCGCATTGATACAACAGCGTATTGGTCCTGAATATGCTGGAACCCTGGGACTGCTTCAAGCTATAGGTGATGGAACTAAGCTACTTTTTAAGGAAGATATCCTGCCATCCCGATGAGATATTCCTTTATTTAGCATTGGACCTTCTATAGCAGTCATATCAATTTTATTAAATTTTTTAGTTATCCCTATGGATATCATTTTGTTTTAGCCGATCTCATAAGCCCTACGAGGAAGCAGCGCGAACACATAAGCTCTACCAAGCCAGCGACAACAACGAATAAGCGGTTTAGATTAGGTTAATTGGGCTTACCACAATATTGCGTCCATCGTTTGTGATCACAGAAATGACCTCTGTGAAAGGAAAACAACATCAGTAATGGAAGCAATCGAAATCTCGGTTGCTCAGCTTGGGTAAGAAAAAGATGCTACTCACGGTCGACTAGCGATTCGAGCGCCGGGCCGCCGGATGACATTCTGTCGAGAGATTCGAGAATTCGCCGCCGCCGGTTCTTCGCCTGAGGGGACCGCACGGGCGGACCTAACGTGGGACATGGGGGTTCAGTTGAACCCCAAAAATATGGGAAAATAAACTGCTACTGGTAATCCACAACGCAGCAAGCAAATCCACCACAAACTCCATGGAATGGACTATCCATCCCAGAAAGGAAGATTTGGATGAGATTGCTCACGGAAAAGAAAAGATCCTCAGGAGCAAGTAGGGCTTGCTTACCAGCGAAAGAAGAGAAAAATCCGGCAGAGCAGAGGACGACGACGACGCCTAGGAGAGAATAATTCCTTCGCTTCGAGGGTTAAATGACGTTGGCGTGAGAGTTTGAGACAAACGGCGAAGCAATAGCCGCCGCCGCCGTCGCGACGAGATATGGAAAATAGTTCAAGGAAGAGGATGGGCTGGAATAGGGATGGCAATCGGGCGCGGACGGGGGCGAGGGGGGCGGCGAGCGGCGGAACAAGGGGCGGCGAGCGGCGAGGGGCGGCGAGGAGGAGGCGGCGGAACGAGGGGCGGCGGAGGGGGACGAGGGCGGATCTGGTGTGTCGGCGAGGAGGAGAGGCGGCGGCTGCTGGAGGTTTCGGTGGATTGGAATTTGGGAGTTGGGACTTGTCGACCGAGATTTGGAGGCCGCGTGGTGGGCTGGACCGACTGGTGGATGTTAGGGTTTGCTGGTTTTAGTAGGGTTTTGCTGGTTTGTCCCACTTTTATTTCATGGGTAACAGACGAGAGGCAGTGCAGGTAGAGTTAACTCATACCCGCACTGCACTCCGTTTACCCGATGGGCAGAGATTTTCCCTTATTTTCCTACCCGTGGGTAAATATCCATCCCATACCTGACTCTATTAGGGTATTTATCCACGGCTATACGGGTAACCGGGCACAATTGCCATCCCTAGGCTGGAACTAGAGACGAGCGAGGTTTGGGATTGGGCCATGAGGATTGCGGATTTGGGAAAGAGGGACAGGGGCGGACCTATAGGATATGTCGGGTGGGCCACGACATACCCTGAGCCCAGCCGAACGGTTCGCCCAACTAAGGGGAGATGTCCGTCGAGTGGAGGGCGGCGACGGGCGATCTGAAGGAGCGGAGAGCGGCTCGGCGCATCGCTGCGTCCGGCGTCCGCCACTGCAATCCTTCCGGCCATGCTCCGGCATCATGGGCCCTTACGCCATCTTCCTCCGCGGCAATTCAACTCTAGGCTCGCCATGAACCCCGTCTGTCTGAGGGCAGGTACTGCTACTCTCGGTTTCTTTTCTAACCTTAATCTTTGGGAGTGTCTATTTGCTTGCGTGTGGACTTGTAGGGCATAGGACCACTATGGCATTGTATTGGGGGTTGACAACATTGACACATTATGAAGGAAAAATCGGTGTTAAGGGTCTATTACTCCTACTTCGGTGAACCCCCCGTTTAGGGCCTCCAAAGCCTACTACTATATCTACTGTTCGGTCTCGTAACCATAACAGAAAGTGTTGTAGCTTCGTTCTCCAAGACTCCAACATGAACACAATTGATGCCATGAGTGATCTAGCATTTAGGTCATCCTTGAACACACAGAAATCCTATATGGATAAAGAGTAAAACCTCATTAAGTGAATAGCCCTCCAAAGAAATGAGTCCACAAAATCCCTTTCCTTTCCATCAATTCACAAACTCCATGCCTGAACAAAGAGAATAAAGTTCCTATTTAGTTGAAATTAATGTTTTGAATGGTTGAAATTTTAGGTGTTCACTAATACTTACACAAGCTATAAGGTTAGGATAATCGATTATAAGATGAGATGAGCTAATCTTTAAACCGCTTATAATCTCCAAGACTAAAATACGAAAGTTGTAGATGTGAGACTTGACAGAAAAGATGCCTTCCATCGCATATTCAGGAGACATGTAGTAGGCTAAAAAAGGCAGACAAGTAGTATTGTAAGTCTCTTTTATGTATATTTGAGACTATTAGTATGATGTTTGAACTATTTATATTGTAATTTGTGCAAGTTTCCAACTTAATCCTTGAATTTAAGACTTATCATATTATTTAGTGCATGTATACCGAATTACGGTGCAAATTTTACAATTATTTACCGAATTGCATATGAAAATTTTGGTGCGGCATACCCTTTGTTAAATCCTGGGTCCGTCACTGAGGAGGGAGGAGGATAGAAATCTTGACGATGGTTTGTCTCTTGTGCGGAAAATTGGGATCTATTCTAGAGAGACTCGTTGAAGGTCCACATGTCATGCATGTTACTTAACGGTGGCCATTGTATCGCTCGGCTACCGGGTTCGTCAGTTTTGCCTTGTTGTATGCACACGTGGACCGTGAGGACCAGTTGCTGATTGTTGGCGTAAGGGAGCAACGAGCAGGCTGGGGAAAATCGGTGTCAATCAAGAGAAGAAAAGGAGGAGTAGCAACGGAACAAAAGCAGGGGAAAAAGGCAGAAAGAGATCATGGTTTTCTCGCTCAATTGGGTAACGATTTGATTTTCACTATGTTTATTAATTTAATTAGAGATTAGAGTTGGGATAAGAGAGAGTGAAAAGTATTCATTAGGGAAAAGACTAGTATATCGGCTAATCTGGTATATTATTCTCCTGTAATGTTGGGTACTGTATGAGAGTAATTTAAAAATGTTATCTACTAGATAATTGTAGAGAAATTCGATAGTTTTTATACAATATTTATTTATATTGATCAGATAAATAGATTTTAAGCTATGAATTTTGTAATCCGGCTATCTGGTAAATTTATCATCTTCTAGTACCATATATTAATTTGTAGATTAAAATTACTAGATGAAATATTGGATGATTTATCTACATAAAAGATGTAGATAATTAAGGGTTCTAGAGATCCCATGAACATGATCTTAAATCCAGATAGTTTCCTAGAAATATCTAGATATTTTAGATGCTTTATTCAAAAGAATTTGATTGTGCCAATTGTCATAAATCTAGTAGTCACAAGAATCTATATAATCCTTTCAATCCAAAATATACATCATTTGGGAGAGTTGGTTTGGTTTATAAATATTTATATTTTATTTTTCGGAAGCAATATGTTCAAAGTGCCCATGTTAATTGTTATTCTTAGAGAGAGGTAAATCATAAATAGAGACAACATATGTCAAAAACAAAAATATGTACTACTTTATTTTCTATGTGTGTGAAAAACACCATTTAATATGCTAACATAGAAAAATAAGAAAAGAGAAGTGGGTTAAAGTTAATATCTATTTAAAAACAAAGTGCACAATTGTGTTGTCAACTAAAGTTGTAATAGTTTTACTCTAAAAGGTTGTCATTGTGCTGTCACCAAATAAAGTGTTAGTATTAGTTTATTATTTCAAATTTTTTAGTGTTATTGACTTTCAATAGACTTAGCAATGTGACTTTTATCTTCAGTTTTTATAAACCAATATAAATATATATTAAAAAATGTAACACAATGTACTTAGCGAACACCCATTCATAAAAGCCTAAATCCGCCATTGGGGGACCGTAACTCTCCGCCGCCTTCGCCTCTCCCCGCCGGAGTTGGATGCGGCGCCATGGGTGCGTGTGATTTTGGATGGGAAAACGAAGACAAAACCCTAGCCTAGCCTAGCCCCTTTGGACTCTACTTGCGCACTTCCAATTGTAGGCCGTCCGAGTTGTGGTAATGGGCCCATTTGTCTTCTTAATATCTGCTTTAAATTTTTACGTAAGTTCTGACAGTAAGACTTGAGAAGTTTATGGACAAACTAATCAGCAAGGGTCAAAATGCTTTTGTGAAGCAAAGAAATATTATGGATGGTATCCTCTCATTGCATGAAATTATTCATGAGACCAAATGTGAAAAGCAAAATGGGTGGGAGTTTTTGTTTTGTTGTCTGTCTTGGAAAGGTTTCAGCCCTAGATGGCTGGACTGGATAAAAAAAGGTGGTTAAATCTGGAACTCTTTAGTGTGAAAGTTAATGATAATGTTGGTCCTTAATTTCAAAGTTAAAAAGGGGTTAGGTGGCAGTAGTGTGTCGGGCGATTTGGAAGCTCACGAAGAGAGCTTGTTCTGAAAATAAACTGGTGAGATCTGCTACTGAGATCATATGCAATATTTGCTCTTTCTTGATGTGCTGAGCAGGACTGCATAAGGGAGACAGGAGAGAAGCTGTGACAAAAGGTGTTTCAATATTTATTGTGGTTATTATCAGTTTAACTCAATGTGAAATTATTTATATTATTGATGCAAGTGATAGAGAATATTTTGATACGGAATTTAACTCGATGAATTAATACTCGAGGTGTCGAGGATGGATGTGATAGAATATGGTAGATATATATATTGAGATCAAGTCTACTGGAATTTAATATACATATATTTCTTAACCCGGGTACAACACATGGTAGAATAGCTAGGTTTATTAATAAAAGGGGGAATGGACAATGCAAAGGAAAAAATTTATAAATACGCGGGTACAACATATATATTGAGATCAACACTGAGTAATTAAATTTAAAAAATAAAAAGTTATATCATCATGGACAATGCAAAGGAATAAAGGGGGAAGCCAAAAGACAAAAAAGGATAAAACTAAGAAGTCAACACGTTTTAGAAGCCAGAAGCAAAAGTGGTTTGGAGCAGGCCCAAGCGGGATCAAAGGCTAATGACTTAGCGGATTCAGGCTCACGTGCTTTGAAAAGTGTGCACGAGTAAAACCCATGTTATATGGTTTAACAGATTTCTCCATATGCATTAATATTAGATAGTATCCCGGTTGCCTAGTCTATTTAATAGATTGGGATGAAGATTTGCTAATTAACCATCTAACTTTTCTTCATTCTAGAGAAGTGTTCTAGGGTTGGGATTTGAGAAGTATGAGTGATGTGATGTGCTTTTTTGTTCTCTAGGTAGAGTAGATGTAAAACCTTCATTCACAAATAGCAATATGTCAACTTTGTTCATCTTTCATGGAGTCTATTTGATTTTGTTGATTTGCTTTTGTTCTTATTGATTTTGATCTTTTATCTTGCCTTCTTGATCTTGTTGTATGCCAAGAACATATAAGTAATAGAGATGATTCATGGACTTAAATTGAGCAATGCTAGTTACTTATTCAAGCATAAGTTAATCTGGCAATTGATCATATACCCTCCATTTAGATGGAAATTGAGGATTTACCCTCCTGGTTCACGTGTCAGTGACTTATGATGACCCACGTGTCATTGAGATGTGGAGGGTAAATCCTCAATTTTCCAACTAAAGGAGGGTATATGATCCAATCTCCCTAAGTTAATATTAGTTCTCTGTTCTTAAACTAAGTCAAGAAAATACAAAATGATCTCTTTTGTGCAAAAAATTGTTCTCACCAATGCTTTCTCATGAGACGGCTTGACATTGCACTATGCACAAACTCGTGAAAGTTTTGCATGATCTAGACCACTATTTTAAGTTTCTTGCTTGGAATGGTTGTAGTAAAACTTCAGATTTAGTGTAAGGCTAAGAAAGTAAAAAAATGGTTGAAACTTAGAAGACAGTTGTGGATGGTTTCTTGTGCAGGGCTTGCTTTGCTAAGATAAAAAAAATAAAAAAAATGAATTTCAACAAGTAATAAATGTGCTAATCATGCTTAATTTTAAGTATTTGAACAAAATGATTCAATATTGACCTTGTAACACTCTAAATCGACTCAATTAACTTAATTTCATTTGGTTTATTGACATGGCTTGGCTCAATTTTTTTGACACATTTGGCTAAACTATGATCTTGAGTGATTTGGCATACTGAAAATTCGTTTAACTCTAAATTATTGTTCATTTGACTTTAGAATTACTATATATAGTTTGCTATGATCTCGAATAGCTATTTCATTTAATATGGCTTGGTGTAATACTTATAGAGTTATTTTTGATAATCTTTATACTCTTATTGTTAAAAATAAATAAATTACAGATGCATGTATTTTGATTACTCTATTATTAAAAGGAGAAAACTATCAATAAAAATACATATCTGATGGCTCGGCACTGGCAGTGCTAGCTTGGCGTCAAGGCCAGCCGCGAGTCTCAACAATAATTATATGCAGTTTTTATCTGTCAAATATGACTTTCGTAGTTATACATTGAAGACTTCTAATTTAAGAAAGTTCATACATTCAGATAAGAGAAGATAAATTCAAATAAAAAATTAAGGTTAAGATTTACCTACCTTCTCCGGTGACGACGAAAGATGCGGGCCGCGCGCGGTGGGTGGTTCACCTGAGATATATAACTAGTATTATATCTGTCCTTGCCACGTGGTCTGGTGAATGAATGGCAAATCCTAATCGAAAAGACAAGTCACATAGTACTCCTTCCCAGGTAGGTAGGAATTCCTAATCGAAAAATAAAATAAAACGTCTGCTCAATCCTGTTTGGTTACATATATACTGACATACTAGTGTCTTCTAGTGGGTAGTACAAGCCGGCGGTGGATTTAGGTATGGGTTCTTTGGTTGTCTGTTTGTATATATAGTTGTATAGCGTAGTTAGCGAGGAGGAAGCTCTTCATATTTATCTCGATTTGGTTTATGATTTTTGCATCCATATACTCTTTCCTCCATACAGGCAACTAAACACCATCTTCCTGCATGCGCTGGTGTGAACCACCTCTATGCAGGCAACTAAACAGACCCGTAACTGCTCTCCGTGGCCCGATTGATCTTGTGGCCGCCGCGCGCTACTCTTGGAGATGGCGTAAAACCGAAAACGTAAAGTAAAAAAGAACCAAGGTACTAACTATAAAACGAGATTCGATTATGATCAGACACGGTGCAATTGCACGCAAACTATGCACTAATAACCAAGAAATTGCACCGCACCATGCAAAAACACCATCCTAAAACCAGCCAGCCAGCTACATCTGATATCACAGCCTAGGACGGTTTCAGTAACCGTCCATGCACGCCTGAGAAAGAAGGTTACTCAGAACAGAGCAGCACCCTTTTTCGGCTTCCAAGCAAGGTATCATCCGTGCAGGATTGGAAGATCGTATCATCACTGCTCCTAATTCCTAGCTTGCACCAACTTTGATTTGCCACGCACGGGAGATATTAATGCATACTCAGAGAATCCAACCACGAACCAGTTCATTCATTTGGTTTGTCCACTCATCGCAGCCATCGAAGAAAGAACAAATTGTTGTTCATCTTAAGGAGCAGCAGTATATGAAATGCACATTTGTTTTCTTCACAAGAAAATGGTGATTAAAAGAAATGATATAAATGAAAAAAGCCTAATTGACAAGCTAGGAGGAAGTTTTCTTAATTTGGTTCTAACAAAATTAGATCATCATCTCTCCCCCTCCCGAGACTATTGTGTTAGCTAGCTCTATATAGGATAGCAGTAAATCAACTCGATCTTGCTCGTATGAATTCCCCGCGCCATGCATCCATGCATTTACATCCCAGCTAGAGGAACCGGAGGCCGACGAAAGCCGGCTCGTCGGCGCTCCAGCCGCTCAGTTGGTAGGCGGCAGGCCGCGTGACGTGCGCTGCGACGGGCGCCAAGCCAAGTGTGAGCTCGAGCCCAAGCTGCTGCTGCTGCTCCTCCACGTTCTCTGCGGCTGGTCCCGCGGGCGCTGTGCTCTGCTCCGCCTGGCTGACGTGCGACCCCGCCTCGGCGTCCGACGCCTCCTGGTCCAGCTGGCAGTGCGGCTCCACCTCGTCGTCCACGTGGTCGTCGTCGTCGTCGTCGTGGTTGTCGGACGACTCATGGCTCGAGGCCCGCTGGAACGCGTCATCCCCCTCCACCTCGTCGTGGTGTCCAGCGTTCACCTCCTCCTCCCGATCCGGCTCCTCCGCCGCCGCCCGCGGCTTGGGCTTGTAGTTGGATGACGCGGAGGAGGCGCGCTTGAAGCGGGTGCGGCCGGCCTTGGCGACCTTGTGGAGGGTCGCTGCGGCGGGGGTGTCCTCCTTGTGGAGCTTGGAGACGTGTCTGATTGTTGAATATATAAGCACATGTAGGTTTAATTTATTCCATAAATAAATCATGACACCATGCACGCAAAATAACAGAACCATCACAGGCATAAAAGATCTAGACATGTAAACCAGAAAGCGTACATGAGCAGATCTAATACGGAGAACATGACCGTACGCATCGATGGTTCTGCTACGATCGGCTTGCGATGTAGACGCCGCAGCACGGTGAGGATGACACGAAGTCGATGACGATCGCCGGCCGAACGACGAGGAAGACGAGCGAGCTACTGGCGGCGAGCCGCGCGAGCGCTTCCCAAAACCTTATTCGCCTCTCCGTGCAGACTTGGCGGCGGTGCCCGAGACCGCTCTCCCGAACGACAGCACGCACGCGGGACGGACGGAGTAGACTACGTGGGACGCGCAAAGACAATGGATGGAGGAGGCAAAACCTAGATTGATTTTCGCGTATCAGATGGAGGCGGCGACTCGTATTTATAGAAAACCAGACGCGTGATCAAGACGCCGCACGTTCTCCATAACTCGTGAATCAACCGGATTAGTTGCGTAATCGATCCGGATTCACCGCCACACAAAACAAAGAAAAGATAAAGCGCAAAAGGAAGCCGCGTCTGCGCAAGCACTGAGCGGATTTTGGCGGACCATTCACGCAGTGCGCGCGCGCGCCGCCCGCCTTGACCCGGCCCGCCCGGCCGGCCCGCGAGGCGAGGCGAGGCGAGGCAGCGAGCGCGCGTGTTATCCTCTAGTTCTCTCCCACACATGCCTCAAGTGACTAGGAGTGCACCATCCCTTTTAAGGTGGTCTTCCTCTCCTAGAACTAGCAATATGGTACTAAAGGTCATGCATGCATGCCTTTGCATGAGTGGGCCTTTGAGATTTAATAGAATTATTCTTATTATATGGGCTTGGCCCACATAATCCAACAATCCCCACCGATCTCAAAGTCCCACAGAGATTTGCCTCAATTCCAATGTACTGTTTATATATCGATTTCGATGGAGACCGATTAAGGTTGAACATCCACCTAGAACTCAAGCTACACTTACTCACAACTTGAACAATGGACTATGCCTTGAATTGCAAGTTTGGTGCAAGCAAGCTTCACTTAAAGACTTAATCGATACTAGGCCGCCATGAGGCTACCCCTCGGTTGGAGCGTATAAGTCATACTCCTTGGTCTCTTCATGAGCTTAGTAGGAGATTACCCAAGATCTCCATAGATGCGACTAACAATCGGGCTCATATAGGTGTGTTCTTTCAAGAACGCTCTGCAGATAGCGTCTTCGCTTCTAAAAGCCAATGGAACACATTAAGACCTTAGTCAACCTCGCCTTGCAGTTTCGAGAGTATTGCATCTTCACATAGAGAGGGTTGAAATTACTCTCCTTCGATTAACTAATGGCTTGTTTTTCCTGCATCCTAATTCACGGGATCTCCGATCACATAGGTTGGGTTACTACCATAGATAACTCACATGGGTCTCATACCCATCTCCTTCGATGCACTATCTATCACATTCCGTGATAGTCCCTTTGTAAAGGATCGCTGAGTTTTATCTGTTTGGATGTAATCCAAGGTTATAACTCGGAGTTTCTCAATTTCTGATGCACTTCAATCGTCTCTTAACATGCCCGACGATTTCATATTATCCTTAGAACTGTTCACTTTAGCGATAACGGTTTGATTATCACGATTCATAAGGATAGCCGCACGCGCTTTTCCACCGTAGGTAGATCCATCAATAGATCTCGTAGCCATTACGCCTCAACAATAGCGATGTCTAGTGCCGCAAGCTCGCTTCCATGGTTGACCTCGTCAAAATGGTCTGCTTGCAAGACCTCCATGAAACAAAGACCACCACCAATAGTGAAAACATATCCACTAGTGGCTTTGATCTCATCGCATCGAGATCCATTGGAATCACTATAACCCTCCAAAGACCGACGGTACCCGGTATAATGAAGTCCAAAGTTCGAGGTACCTTTCGGATAGCGCAACACTCGCTCAAGCGCCTTCCGGTGATCATCTCTGGGTTAGATGTAAACCGACTCAATTTGCTCACAGCAAAGGAGATGTCCGGCCTTGTTGCACTAGCTAGGTACATTAGTGAGCCAATTATCGGGAGTATTCCGGTGATTCTAGCAATTTTCTTATTCTTACGAAGTAACACGCTAGGATCATAAGGTGTTGGAGAAGGCTTGTGTCGAGAAAAGCCAAAACGGCTCAAGACCTTTTCCACATAATGAGATTGCAAAAGTGTAATCCCATCCTCACCTCTAACCAATTTAATGTTTAGAATAACATCACCACTCCCGGATCTTTCATATCAAAGTTTTGAGACAAGTATGATTTGACCTCATTTATCACACTAATGCTTGTCCCAAAAATCAAGATGTCATCCACATACAAACATAGAATAACTCCCTCACCCCACCATAACGATAGTATACACATTTATCCGCCTCATTGACAGAAAGCTCGCAGATGTCGGTGTTCTATCGAACTTCTCATGCCAACGCTAGGGGCTTGTTTGCACCATACAAAGATTTCAACAGCTTTAACACCTTGCCTTTTGACCTTCTACTACAAATCCATCAAAGTCGTTCCATGTAAATTTCTCATCCAGCTCTCCGTTAAGAAAAGGCGTCTTAACGCCCATTTGATGAACGAGAAGACCATGTGAGGCAGCCAAAGCAAGTAGTACTCGAATTGTGGTCGGTCTAGCAACGGTGAGTAAGTGTCAAAGAAATCTTCGCCTTCTTTTCGAGTATAGCCCTTGGCAACAAGCCGAGCCTTATATTTTTCAATAGTACCATCGGCCTAAGCTTCTTTTTGAACACCCACTTGCACCCTACAAAGTTTGCACCCATAAGGTTTATCTGTCGCTCCCGTGTTCCATTAGCGATAATGGAATCCATTTCACTACTGACCTCCTTCCATGAGTGCATCGGGGATGCATACGCTTCAAATAGACTTGGGAGTGTCGTCCACAAGGTACACAAGAAAATCATCACCAAAGGATTTGAATATCCTTTGTCTCTTGCTCCTTCTAGGAGCTCCACTGTCATCCTCCTCATTGACAAGTTCATGTGTATGTTCAAAAGGTTCAGTGATGTGATTGAACTGGGAATTATTTGAGAAGGTTGACTAGTAGTGTTATGTGTATCCTTCATAGGAAAAATATTCTCAAAGAATGTTGCATCTCGAGACTCCATAATTGTACCAACATGCATGTCGTACCTCGGTTTTAACTATCAAAATCTATAGGCAATGCTATGATTAGCATATCCCGTAAAAACGCATGATCCACGTTTTAGGTCCAAGCTATGCGTTTCTTAGTTATTGGCACATTAACTTTCGCCAAGCACCCCATGTACGCAAGTAAGAAAGTGATGGTTTTCTCCCAATCCATACCTCGTATGGTGTTTTGTCCTTATTTCATTAGGAACTCTATTTAATACGTGATTAGACGTTAGCAAAGCCTCCCCACCATGCCTTAGGTAATCCTGCAGATCTAACATGGCATTCACCAAGTCGACCAACGTGCGGTTTTTCCTTTCGGCAATCCCATTTGACTCGGGGAATAAGGAGGCGCCCTCTCATGTATAATGCCATGTTCCTCACAAAATAAGTCAAATTCGTTTGAGAAATACTCTCCACCACGATCGACCTAAGTCTTTTTATCTTTCTATTTAAGCGGTTTTCAACTTCGCCTTATAGATTTTAAAATAGTCTAAAGCCTCATCTTTCGTTTTCAATAAATACACATAATGAACCTAGTTGCATCATCAATCAATGTCATGAAATATCGTTTTCCACCCTTCGTCAACACGCCATTCATCTCGTAAAGATCCGAATGCGGGAGTTCTAGTGGTGCCAAGTTTCTCTCCTCGCTGACCTTGTGAGGCTTACGAGGTTGCTTTGATTGCACACAACTATGGCATTTAGAACCTTTGGTGATGGAAACGTTTGGAATTAAACTCATATCGAAAGCCGAGACATCAAACCAAAATTAATATGACATAGACGTGAGTGCCAAACATTAGCCTCATCATCCACACCGCCACAAATATGGTTTACGATCTTATTGCGAAATCGAAAGGGAAAAGCGGAACAAGCCTCCGCACTCATAGCCTTTACCAATAAAATGTCCATGTTTAGACACGACTACTTTATTAGACTCAAATACCAACTTAAGCCCGTCTCTACATAAACGGAGCCACTAACGAGATTCTTGTCTATAGAAGGACATGTCGACGTTCTTCACCGCACGATCTTTCCAAGTAAACTTCGATCTACCGTGCCAACACCATGAACAGAGCATGTGACCCATTCCCCATTAGGACGGAGGAATCTCGGGCGACTGATAAGAAGAAAACAACGAAATATCGGCACACACATGTACATTAGCTCTGTATCAATCCACCAATTGGTAGATTGACTAAGCGAAAAAAACGAGAGGTAAATTACCATACCCATCCCATCTCCGTCTTGCCAATGGTCACGTTGATGGACTTAGAAGTCCATCCCCGCAGTGCCTTCTTTCCTTTGCGTTGTGGGCACTTCTTGGCCATGTGACCAGCTCACCGCACACAAAGCAAGTTCTATCATCCCGATTGTTGTTGTTCTTCTTCTTCTTGAAGTTGGTTGTCTGTTGGGCTTTAACAAATTTCCCTTTGTTCTTGCTTGAGGGTTTCGTACCACATTGGCACTAGATCGCCTCCATCACCCTTAGACACGGCGTCCTTTTCCGAGCTTTCTCCTCAATTTCAAGAGACCCAATCGATTCTCAACAGAGTATTCTTGTCTCTTGTGTTTGAGTCTTTGTCCAAATTCCTCCATGAAGAAGGTAATTTCGCAATAATACATCCACCACAAACTTGTCGGGTAAGGCACACTTCAGAGTTCGAGTTCTTGGCAATGGCCTCAGATCTCATGAGCACGATCTACTACGAGCGGTTATCAACCATCTTGTAGTCATGAAATTGCTCCATGACATACATGTCATTGCTGGCATCGATAACCGTATTTGGAATTGATGCATCCCATAACTCCTTCGCGTCATCATGTGCATATACACCTCGCACAGACGGTCGGCAAGAACACTAAGAATGCATCCAACAAAGAGAGTAGTGGCGGTCTCGAATTCTTTACGCTTTTCAAAGATCAAGAACACCTTCGGGCTTGCCATTACTAACCTGAATACATTCATAGCAAGATAAGCCACGAGTGACCCGATCGCCATCTCTTAAAGTGCACACCGAGAATTTATCCGCCTCGATTGCATCGGCAAATCCAACCATAGTAAAACCACAATGCCTACAATAAGGTTTTTGGATTGTTGAATATATAAGCACATGTAGGTTTAATTTATTCCATAAATAAATCATGACACCATGCACGCAAAATAACGAGAACCATCACGGGCATAAAAGATCTAGACATGTAAACCAGAAGCGTATACGAACAGATCTAATACGAGAACATGATCACACGCATCGATGGTTCTGCTCGATCGGCTTGCGAGATGTAGACGCCGCAGCACGGTGAGATGACACGAAGTCGATGACGATTCGCCGGCCGAACGACGAGGAAGACGAGCGAGCTACGGCGGATCGCGCAGAGCGCTTCCCAAAACCTTATTCGCCCTCTCGGTGCGCAGACTTGGCGGCGGTTGCCCGAGACTCGCTCTCCGAGCAGCGATTGCACGCCGCGGACGGGACGGAGTAGACTACGTGGGACGGCGCAAAGACAATGGATGGAGGAGGCAAAACCTAGATTGATTTTCGCGTATATCGTATGGAGGCGGCGACTCGTATTTATAGAAAACCAGACGCGTGATCAAGACGCCGCACGTTCTCCATAACTCAGAATCGAACCGGATTAGTTGCGTAACCGATCCGATTCACCGCCACACAAAACAAAGAAAAGATAAAGCGCAAAAGGAAGCGGCGTGCGCAAGCACTGAGCGGATTTTGGCGGACCATTCACGCAGTGCCAGCGCCGCGCCGCGCCGCCACCATTTCACCCAGCCCGGCCGCCCGGCCACGGCGCGAGGCGAGGCGAGGCGAGGCAGAGAGCGGCGCGCGCGTGTTATCCTCTAGTTCTCCCACACATGCCTCAAGTGACTAGAGTGCACCATCCCTTTAAGGTGGTCTTCCTCTCCTAGAACTAGCATATAGTCTTAAAGGTCACACGCACGCCTCCTTTGCATGAGTGGCTTTGAGATTTAATAGGAATTATTCTTATTATATGGGCTTGGCCCACATAATCCAACACTGATGTCGTAGGCCTTGAGCGGCGGTGTGGGGTTGGCTGCGGCGACCTCGGAGGAGATCTGGACGATGGGCGCGCCCTTGAGCACGGCCTCGACGGCGGCCTGGCACATCTGCCAGTTGCCGGTCCAGAGCAGGCCGACGGAGCCGTAGATGGGGTTGACGACCCTCCCGCAAGCCTCGTACAGCAGCGAACGGAAGATAGCTGCATCACAGACGAGAAACGGTGAGATACTGATCCAATGTCTATGAGCTCGTACACGCGCGCACGGTGGCCGGCCGGTGCAACTGAACTAACCAACGAGCTGCTACTAACGGATAAGATGAGGGTGAGAGGGGTTTACATACCAGGCCTGAGGTTGTGTGGGCCTGCGTTGATGAGGTTCATGAGTCCCGCGCGGCCGTAGAACTTGGCGAGGAAGACGGTGGCGTTGGCCTGCGCGTCGGGGCTCTTGATCCACTGCAGGCACGGGCGGATGCTGCAGGCGTCGCTGCAGCCCTTGCGCAGCACGCGGCACCCGTTGCAGCTCAGCCTCATCCTCCGTCGATCGATTGAGCGCTAGCTAGCTCCTTGTGACGCTTGGGAAATGGCCGGTGATCGATGGAAGACAAGAGCGGTATAGGCCGAGAAGAGGCTCCCTGAATCTGATGGATTGGTGATGATGTGAGCAATGGAGGGGAGGGGAGAGAGGAGGGATGGATTGGATTATTATACACAAGTGGAAGGAGGAGAGAGGGAGAGAGGAGGGGGCGGCGCGGCGCGGCGCCAATGGTTTTTCCAAAAACTGGGAACGGGAGGTGGAAAGCCGCGTGCGTCGGTGTGCAGTCCACTACACTCCAGTCCGACGAGGCGAGGCTTCCGTTTCCGTCTTTTGTTAACTTGCTTGTCTTTCTTTGTGTTAATTCCACCGGCCCTCCCCCAGCACAGCCCCTCCCTCTCTGTTCCACCTGCCCTTCCTCAGCACACAGCACAACTTACTTCCAAATAAAATATCTTTTTAAAATAAAATTTATAAAATTGACTATAGTAGACATTATACTGACTTCAGCTACATCGACTAAAATCACACATAAATATCTCTATCTCTGTACTATCACTCGTAAATAGCTAGAATTTAAAATTTTAAGTCATAAATCATATGCCATGGTACAAAAGAACGACCCAACATATACCGTGAAAACCGTAGAGCTTATTCTAGCTTAAGCTTTAAAACTTTTTTTGGACTATTTGGCACTTTTTGAGATTTTTTGCGTTGTAGCTGCTTAAGATTTTTCGGTATAGTTAAATTTAAAAATAGAAAAAGCAACTCCTCTCGTCACGGACAATACAAAAAAAATATGGGAAAAAGAAAAGCCAAAAACCATAACAGTACATAATTAAAAAACTAGAAGCTAAAACGTAAAAACTTAGGGGCACTCAGTTTGGTGATGGCTTATGGGCATGTTATTTTTTGTTTCAGTTTATGGCTTTTACGCTGTTCATGAGAGAGTACGGAGCAACCGAAAGTCGCGTGTGATTTTGACCGATATAAATGAAATCACTACAGTGTGTACTATAATTAACTTGTAAACACCATTTTAAAATGATACTTTGTTTAAAAGCTAATTACTATTAAAAAAGACGAAAAATAGCTTTTAAAATTTGAAAAGAACAGGCTCTATCGCTTTTTCACTGTAGTTGACTTATTTTCTTACTGTAGCCGATAATGGCTTATTTGATGTAATTAAATTTTAAAATAAAAATATACTAGCTCATCACATACAATACAAAGAAATATAGAAAAAAATCTAAAAAGACAGAAAAACAAAATAAGTAATAGTAAATTAAAAATTAGAAGTTAAATCTAAAACGGACGGGGCTCCCTGAATGAGCAGGGGCCGGGCCATGTCATACCTAAACAGATGTGATTCATTTCTGGGAAACCTCCTTCCCTGCCCCGGTTTTGCCATCCTCCCTCCCCCTCTCCGTGGGCTCAAAACCACGCCCGGTTTTCGCCTCTCTCTCTCTCTCTTCCCCGTCCCCACGCTGCACCACGTTTCTCCTCCTTGCTTTCTGGATTCTCTACTCCATCCATCCATCCCGTTCGTTGTGTTCACCTGCTCCTCAAAAAAAAAAAAAGGGTCCTTGTTTAGTCGCTCGTGTTAACTAACATTCGTCCAGGTAGCTAGAGAGATGCATGTGTAAGACGTGTCTTGTACTACTTCGAAAAATATAAGCTAGCTAGCTAGCTCTGACAATTTGCTGGCGGGCGGTGCATCGAAGAATCAAAGATCATTAGCTAGGGCGCCAAGCATTGTATATATTAGTGATCAAATATTTCGTGGGGAGGATTTTAATCTGTCAGGGCTGGCCGGCACGATTGGTACGTGACACATGGAAATATTTCTGATGTGATTTGCAAAATATGTATGTACGTCCCAGCAACCAAGTTGTCGATCGCGATCTGAAAGTGAAGTACGTACGTCGCTGGTGATCGTACTGGCTAGTACGTAGTACATCGATCTTGAATTGATTACTGCATGTTTCATTTGCTGGGCCATGCCCATGCATACATGCATGCATGTGGAACAATTGATCAAACAACGTCTGTTATCAGATCAGATGAATGATCAAACAACGTCTGTTATCATATATTCATATGGCATCACTATTAGCAGTGGTCCATATGGGTGCGTTCTTTTATGCCATGGTTTATGTCTTTTAAATTTTAGCTATTTATAAAAGAGAGTACAAAAAAACTGTCATATACGATTTTAACTGATATAGCTAAAGTTAATATAATATCTACTATAATCAATAACTCTGTCTTAAAAAGATGTATTTTTAAAAGCTAGTTATTATATTAAGAGCCAAAAACCACGAACAAAACCGAGCCACACCTGTCATGTGATTTGGACCCAATACTCCTCCATTTCATTTCGTTCCGTTCTTTCTTGGCATCATCATTACACACACGCTCTCAAAGAGTCTTCGGGGGGTGAATCCACAGTTTTGGGAAGGCGGTTTTCTGGCTTCCTTAGAGCCGTGCATGGCTTCTTTTCGTTCCGTTCTTTCTGGTTTTCTGGTTTCGATCCAGCTCCTCCTCATGCCCGGTATTCTCTCTCTCTCTCTCTCTCTCTCCCTTAGGATTGGAGGTGGGGAGTACTTAATTGCAATAGTACCATATTTTATTAGGATTGATGCCATCTTCTAGGGTTAATATAATTCACGTTTGCGCATGGACTTTGTGATGGTTTCCATTTCATAATCGTTACCACTAGTACTGTATTGGAGTACTCTTGTATTTGCTTTGAAAAATCTTTTATTGATTATATTGGCGTGGTGGCTAAATGTTATTGTAGTGGTTAAGTCTAATTCGGATTTCATGTCTACGAAATCTAGTAGGGGTACTGTAAGATGTACTAAATCCAAACCCTAAAGTACTAGTGTTAGGTTCCGTTCATTTCGACTTGAGTTTCTGACTTCTAACTTATTTTCTACTATTTCTAAATTTTATCTTTTTTCTGACTTTTTTGCTTTTTTGCCGGTTCTTTTTTCCGTATTCGTTTGTATTATTTGTGTTGGCTAACCTGCTTTTTCTATTTTAATTTTTAAAAAAATTAATTATACCAAATAAATCATCATCAAATACAATATAATTTTAATTAATTACAGTATAATTTCAATCGTAAATCACTTTTTTTACCGAAGTGAGCGGGCTGTAGGAAAGCTCATTGACTGGACTAGAGTACATTACTCTGGGCCCTAGCTTAGAGCATGTGCATCTCAAGTTGTATAATGCTAAGGGTTGTGGACATGAGCAATGTAGTTAACATGATGCTAAATGTTGTAGGTACTGTTGATAAGGGTTAAACAATTTACCACTAACCTATTTCTACCGATCATAGTCGGTTCACTACAGTACCAGGCCCATTCTCACCTTCGTATAATAGTCTATTGGTCAGGAGGCAAGCCACGTATAAGTTGATATTCTCTTTACTTTTACTTCAGCTCAGTGTTTTTACCACTACCCTCGTGACACCTCACCACATATGTGTCCTGGTCATCTTGAATCATCCCGAGCTACACACGTATGACACATCCATTGAGCTCTTCATTGCTTCAGTTGCCTCATGCTTAACTCAGAAGGCATTATAGCGTTTTAATTTTTTTCCTTTTAGTTTTGGTTTTAAATAGTAATTATTTATAAAGAAATTTTAAAAAGAGATATTTATATACGAATTTAACTGATATAAATAAAGTCGTTGTAGTGTACCAGGCCTTGTGCAGTTGTAAGTGCACGTGGAAATGCCCAGAACCACTGCAGGGCTGACGTGGGCAGAGGCGGTGGTTCCGTGTGAATCAGCAACACTAACCTTGGCAGGGCGGACGCACGCACGTAAGTCCAATCAAAAGAGGGAGAGAGAGCTGCCCCCGGTTTTGCCACCCTCCCTCCATCTCCGTGGGCTCAAAACCATGCGCGGTTTTCGCCCCTCTCTCTCTCTCTCTCTCTCTCTCTTCCCGTTCCTCACACCACGTTTCTCGTCCTTGCTTTCTGGATTCTCTACTCCATCTATTTATACATACCCTAGTTGATTATCTGTGCATTGCTATGATCTTTTTTTGGAAAAAAAATCATATCCTATGTTCTAAAATCACAAAATAAAACCATCACCACAGTCAGCTCATCGAATCATTCCACTATCAATTTCCAATCGCTGTCAGAGAGTTGTATACGAGCTTACAAAACTAAAGTTGCTAGCATTACAAAGCTAATTTCTTCAAAAATTTCAGTCCAAATTTAGGACGTACATCCAACCGTCTATATTAACACCCATCTTCCTCTCCATCTTCAACTCTATCCTTTCTATCCTCACGCTAATCCATCCATCCATCCACGGCCACCACCGCTATATTCCTCCTCAGGCCGTAGCCCACATGGCAAATTTGTCATTGTGCTACTTGTTTTATTTTTTTCTCGATTTTTCATTTTACCAGCAGAAGAACCTACCATTTATCAATGCAATAACTCGATTAAATAAAATTTTACAAATATGAATATTTGATCCAGTGATGCAATGTACTCTCCACAACAGCGCACTAGATTGATAAATCAACCCATAAATTTGATAGAAATCACATCAAGAGAGGGGGGTGGGAAGAGCTAGTCCACTAAGTAATACACTGAAACAATCAATTAGAAATGTGGGGGAAAATCTAAAAGGGGCTGGGCGGGAGGAGGCTTACTGGCCGTGAGGAGGGGCGGCAATCGGGAGGAGGATGGGGGCGGCAGTTAGCTGGGATCTGGATCTGCCGGTGATGAGGAGTAGTGGCAAGGTGGGGGGAGGGCCGGCCGGGTGGGGGTGGAAGCCGACCAAGAGGATGCGATGTGCAGAGTACAGATGGCCAGGAGGATGAGCCAATGAGGTGGATCTAGAGATTTTGGATTTCTGGAGGTGGTGCTTGCCAGCTGGGAATCGGGAGTGCCGAGTGGGGAGGGAGACTAGACTGGAGTACTGGACTGGCCGACTGGGACTAGGAGTCTACTAGGGTTTCAGAATTCAGACTTTGGTAGTGTTGAGTATGTTGGCCCACCAGTTAGTGTGTAGGTCACGGATAAACGAGCGAATCAGATACGAGTAGAGCTTACCCATGCCTGTGACCGTCTACCCGATGGGCAGAGAATTTTCTCCATTTTCATGCCTGTGGGCAAAAAAACAATATCCCATGCCCGGCTCCATTAGGGTATTTATCCATGGGCACGTGGGTAAATGGGCATAATTGCCATCCCTAGTCACCATCACTTATTTTGATATGGTCAGCTTATAATGGTGTAGATTTATCATATATAGACATTACAGTTATATAATAAATACAATTGTATTTCAATTATAGGACGTAGAATTGTATATCAAATATAATTGTATTATGATATCTAGCCGCACAGTTACGCGGATAAATATGCTAGCTTTTATAATAGTAAAGATATTCCATCTCTACTTATAGGATGCGTTCTTTTTTGCCACGGTTTATGTTTTTGGTTCTAGTGCGAGTGATTATATGAATAAATCGAATGCTGATAAACCGTTTTAAAAAAACTGTTTCGATAAACTATTTTAAAAAGATAATAAAAAAAATTATCTTATTCATATGTTTGGGAGAAACCATGACCCATAAGGCTCCCTCTCACTGTGTTTACCTGCTGCTCTCAGGTCAATTAGTCCTTGTTTGTTTAGTCACTCCTGTTAATACAGCATAGGTTAACGTACACTCCTCCAGGTGGTTAGCTTGCTTCTATTGCTGCCCTGTCAAATAAGGTGATTGCACTCGCACAAGTTTATTTGATATATATAGTACATCACATATTCACATATCTGTATGAGTTAAAATAACACTAGCATCGTAGGTTCCAACTAGTACGTACTATCAAGTTTTCAGGCCAACTAATCTACCTAGACGCGTGCAAAAATGTTACTTCCTAGTTAGAGAAATGCATGTGCAAGGATATATTTGTATTGACTTATACTTAAAAAAAATATAAGTTAATATCAATATTTGGTTTTTCGAAATAGCTTCTTCACTTCTTTTGCTTTCATCTTATTTTAATAAAAATAAGATAAGGGTCATAAGCGTATAACACACCTCACTTCTATCATTTTGTCTTATATATGTATCTCTAACTTACTTTTCTTACCCCTCGCATTCTTTTTCTAAAGTATTTTTTTAATCACTACCATTTATTTCTAACTAAAAATCACTCATCGCAGCCAATGCCCAACACAGCTAAGCTAAGACGTGTCTTGTACTTTGAAAATTATAAACTAGCTAGCTAGCTCTAACAATTTGCTGGTGGACGGTGCATTAAAAATTAAAGATCATTAATTAGGGCGCCATGCATTATATTAGTGATCGAATATTTGGTGGGGGGATTTTAATTTGTCAGAGCTGGCCGGGACGATAAGATTACTTGCATGAACGTGACACAAGGAAATAAATATATATTGATGTGATTTGCAAAATATGTATGTACGTCCTAGCTACGAGATCGATCTCGATCTGCAAGTACGTACGTCGCTGGTGTATCGCAGTGGCTAGTACGTAGTACATCGATCTTGAATTGATTACTGCATGTTTCATATGTTGCGCCATGCAAACATACATGCATGTGGAACAATTGATCAAACAACGTCCTGTTATCAGATCAGATGAATGAAGGATTGACCAAGAAGAGCAACATATCCAACCAATCAACTGGCACTCTCTAGATGAGTAAGTCGTACGACGAAGAGCTACAGTGCCTAATTTTCCTGCAGTACGTACACAGTATCGATCCCTAGCTAGCTAGTATACATACTGGCAGTTGGCCTGGTGAAAAGAAGCCAAGGAAATTAGCGGTAAATAACGGTAACCTAAGTAGCTACTCCAGAGTCCAGAGAGGCGTCATACTCATATAGCTAAGCTAGCTCACAGATGGATATATAGATAATAATCTCAATAAGCTCTCAGATTCTATCACACTCAGTAGTGGTCCATAAAGTCCACACCTGTCATGTGATTTGCCTAATACTCCTCATTCCATTTCGCATGCACACCTCTATCAGGAGTCTTCGGATGAATCCACAGTTTTGGGAAGGCGGTTTTCCGGTTTCCTTGGAGTCGTGCATGGCTTATTTTTCCAGCTCCTCCTACGTATACCCTAGACTCTGGAGCCATGCCTCACGCGTGACGTGGGGGAGTACTTAATTGCAATAGTATTATATATTTTATTAGGACTGATGCCATCTTCTCGGGTTAATAATATATATAATTCACATTTGCGCATGGCTGCTCTGTGATTTCATAATCACTACCACTACAACTGTATTCAAGTACTCTTGTATTTGCTTTGAGAAATCTTTAGTTAATTATATTGTCGTGGTGCTAAAGGTTAGAAGAATATATAGTCGTTTAAGTCTAATTCGGATTTCATGTCCTCGAAATCTAGGAGTACTGTAAGATCTACTAAATCCAAACCGTCAAGTAGTAGTGCTAGCAGGAAAGCTCAGTGACTGGACTGGAGTATATTACTCTGTAGCTTATACCATGTGTATCTCTGGTTGTATCAATGCAAAGGGTCGAGATAATCTAGTTAGCATCGATGTTAAGGGTAGTAGATATAGTTGCTAAAGACATAGCGTATTTCTACTCCAATTTCAAGCAAAATTCAAACAAATTCTTTTTTTTTTGAAATTTTGTTGTTTCTTCAACTTCACTCTGTACATACAACTGACTGGCAGGTTAAGAGGCTTGCATTGTAAACAACCTCACGATCGAGTCTGCCTGGGAACTCTGATCATCTCCTAGATGCTATTGTTCACGTACAGTTTCAGGCAGAGACAGCGTGTCTGAGCCGTCTTGCCTGCTCTGCACAGGCGTCGTCCGTCGCGATTGCCGCTTGGTGGGGACGATAACCTCTTCCGCCCCGGGATCGTCGACGATCGAGAACTTGTCGTCCTCCTCGTCGCTCTTGAATACCGGGTGCAGGTACGCATTGGCCAGGTACGCTTTCAGATCGAAGTTGGGCTCCCTCGCCCGTTCCAGGGTGTCTTTCCGCATTGCCTCCTGCACAAACCAAAATTATAACGACACCATGTTCAGCACGGGAACCAGTACTGGTAAACAACGCATGCCGCTTCAGATCCCATTCAAAACATCACTCACCTGTAGTGGGTTTCTCACAAAAGCTGGTTCGTAGCGGTGTTTGCAGTACTTGTAAAACCAAAAGGTTAATACAGGAAGAACAAGAAGCACTGGTGTCGATTCCTCAAAACCTTTTGTACTCAGTAGTCCAAGGAGAAGCAGCTGTGATACTATCAACGCTGTGATTATACGCCCATGCACACTAGGCCAAAATTGTGCGCCACTCTCGTATCGTTGGTTGTAGACATTTATTATCTGAAACAATGTAAGACATCAAGTAAGCGAACAAACATAGCAAAATTAAGAACAGTATGTTGAATCAGAAGGATGAGTACAACAAGTACCGGAGTTCCAGTTACAAATATATGTCGTTTTGGACATTCACATAATCCCAAAACGCTACCTTGACCGCTAATTTATATTATAATATAGTTATAAAACTCAATAAAATTATAATATTATGAAAGTACTTTTCAAGAAAAATCTATACATATAATTTTTATGTATCCACTCTAAATATTTTAAAAAGATATTAATAGTCAAAGTTCCAAAAGTTTAACTGCACATATCTCAAAACATGTATTTGTGATTGAAGGGACTAGTCAATTGTTTTGAGATCAAATAAAAATGAGTGCTCAGTTTGAAGGAAAGGAAAATCCAAAACCATTAAGATTTACTGTCGTTTGTCAAAATAGTCTTTTCTTGAAATTAAGCATACAAAACAAGCTCATTCAGTGGTTCATCAGATTTCACAATCAGTGGACATGTAAAAAAATCTCTCAAGAAGTAGGGTTACAGAACTCTTCACCTGGTGGCGGTAGACCACATATGCCAACCCAAAGAACACCAGTATGAAAGGAAGCAACAACGGTGTCACCACAGCATAGACAAGACCAAGCAAGAAATATAGCTGTATTCGAGGTTCACACCAGTCAAAACAGATACTACCCGGATCCATTGCCTCCTCTCTGTCCTTTTCAGTCTTCACCAAGAAAAAGTTTTTCAAATGGAAGATTATAAGAGCCTTCAATCTCAATATTTCACCAGCTACACCAGTCCAACCATCAACCATTACATATGTTATGAAAAATGTTGCCTTCATTGGAATGGCTACACCGATGATCTTTGGTATGCTGCAAAAGAAACGACTTAGACCCACTGGAAATAGCGATCACCATTTGATTTCAATAAGAATAGACGAATGAATTGTCATATGCACAGGTAAATAGTAGGACATGAAGATTAGTGTGCAATAACGAACATAAACATGAGTCGAAGCTCCAACAGTATCTCATTCATAAAAGCTCAACAGTAAAAAATCCATATCTTAATGTAAGCCAAACCTTCAACAGTAACACATCTCTTTTTTTTAAAAAAGTCCAACAGTAAAAATCACATGTCCTGGCCCCGTTCAAAACGACTTTTGCTGATATTTTTTTGGGTGTTGATAAACATCACCCGGATGTTTTCTTCCTAACAAACATCCAACGGTCCCAAATCTGGATGTTTGTTAGGAAGAAAACATCGAGTCACCCTTTTTTTTTTGGCTGAAACGGGCATTGTAGCGGTTGTTAGCCAAAAGGCATTCAATTAAAGAAAAATGAAGAAAATTGAGGGAAAAGAAAAAAAGTTATATCTCCAAGGACAATGCAAAGTGAAAAAAAGAAAGAAAAAAGTCATATTAAGAAACCAACACGTTCAAAACGGCTTCCGTCTTCTACAAACTAGAAGACAAAAGCTGTTTTGAACAGGGCCTAATGGCAACAATGTTCTATTCATGTCCAAAAGATAGGTTTTACTGCCAAAATTTCTTAGTCACACAAGTAATTCTCCTAGCTTCTATGGCAATTTCAACTAATTATATGAATTAACCTAATCTAGAGAACCTAGCCTGATCAGTTTCATCAAATCTCTATTATTTATGACGTCTTAAGCATCAACAGATTATGTTTGTTTCTAAAACACAAGCTCCACATGAATCAAATAAACTATGTCACTACAAGAAAACCTCGATTTTTTCACTGATCTCTTGAGCATCAATGAATCATGATACCATTAAAGCCGACAAGGCACAGGTTTTCTTTCAATAAAATACACATGATGCACTGCTTACAAAAGTATCATTGACACAGTGGTCTGGACTCTGGTCCCTGACCAGGACTAGGATTTCTGTTTTCCCAGAATTAGTTGGTAATGAAATTATCATAAACACAAAATGCAACATATGCCTGACAGAAATCAATTCCTCTAAAAAGGGAGAAAACTCAATTGACCATCCAAGGAGCTGTATGAAGTTCCAACTTTCAGATGTGTTATGCTATTATATGTCTTTTTATTGGAAGTGTATAAACAGTGGATGTGGTGGCACTGGACATACTCATTTGCTGACTGATGGAGGTAGGTATTAAGCTGCTCCAAAGCAGATCCTGTAATGATGCTCCCCAAAAATACGTTGAAGAATAAGAATATGTAGTACTTAGATGCAGATCTCCGCTCCAGTGATGACTGTGATATCAATCCTTCGAACTTCGACATAAACATCAGTATAGTTGGAAGTAATATGAGGAAGATCTTCAAAGCAATTCCAGGAAGAAACCCTTGGATGAATGATTTAATGAGAGGCCTGCATAATAGTTGACAAACAGAAATCAGGAGACGCCATCAAAAGAACATGCAAAAGACAACCATATAAGCTTTCACACTAATTCTACAGCTACGCTGAATTCTGAAAAAGACTACAGAAATGTCATAAAACTGCTGAATAATCAACATTTGAAAGTAGACTTACACTTCAATTAAGGGTTTTAGAAATGGAAGCGCCTTCTCTATTCCTTCAAGGTTTGCAAGAGACTGTACGAATGCTATTGGAATGACATAGAAGAAGTTAAGGAAGAAGAATGCCACAAGAATTATCAACCTCCTCACTGTGAGGGAAACAAATGGGATAGATAGATTATTCCAGTACACATCACGAGGTTCTGGAGCCCATTCAGTCAACCAGACAGTTGGATTGCTGGTTTGCTGTGTCTGAGCACAAACTGCTGCACCCCACCGTGAACGAAATGAAACAAAGGCTGCTGGAACAGCTGACTTGGGATCCTTCTTGATCTTTTTACGCTCTTCATCTTCCTGTGTATTGTCACGTATTAATCTATAGTTATTCTGACAGTTGACTGTAAACAAAAGATAATGCAGATAAAAGAATCGAACACATAAAAGACATATTTACAGGAAAAAATACGTTGATTTGTACAAAGGTAAAAAGCAAAAGCATAGATTCAAGGAATAATAATCCTATCAGAACAATACAAATGCCATAGCTTACTTCCTTTCCTATCTTCTCAATCTCTGATTTGTAGTATTCAATAGCATCCACCTCAGAACCAAAACATCCAAGAAAGCCAGTCTGTAACGTAAGTCCAGAAAAAGGGGAAGGAATTAAAGAAAACAGATCATAATACAACGTTCCAATTTTAATGGAAATAAACAAATCAAGATCCACATGGAGGAGAAATGGACGGCTAATTATTCTCATGGCTTAACCTTGGTGGTGGGCCTTTTAGATTGATTTCGCTCATACTTGAGTTCGTAGTAATCAAGCCAATTCCGCATTTTCTTCTTCTTTTCAACCAGATCATCAAGTTTATTTGCATTGTAAACAACCTACACAGCAACAAGGCTTACAAAGATTATTACCTAATATAAAACATTTAAATACGGCCTCCATTACCATGTTCGGCAAAAGAAGGAAAATGTGCAAACATAAGGCATAAAGACAGCAGTTAGTATAAGGAAGAACAAAACTATTATTATTATTATTTCTAATGAAGTAGCAACAAAAAATCAGCCTGATGCATATGATACTCTAAATCTGATCCATCCAAACCTCATCCAATGAAACATTATGAGTTAGCACATTAGCATCCAGAGATGGTTTTGCACTAGATACTTCCCCTTATCATTTGCATATCATTCTTCAGATGAAATTTAAAATAGACAAACAAATAAAAATATCTCCACCTGCTACTTGACAAGCCCAAGCAATTCATCCCCAAAATTTTTTCTGGAAATCCTTATAGGCTCAATTTGTAATAATTTCTTGTTGGATTAACATTTTCACTCTTCTCAACATGAAACCGAAAAATGTTTACACTAATTCCATTAGAAACCATTCATAACTTGCAGAGTAATATGGAAATATGCAGTTATAATAAATAGAATAACAACATTTACGCTAAGCCAATCTACAAAATCAGAAACTAAAGATCCTAACTAAGCAGATTGATAACCTGTTGAAACAGAAACAAAAAACAAAGCCACTGAAACTCCAGACAGCAATAAGCATCTGAACCTAGGTATCCACAAAATTTAGTAAATATTACCTGGTGTCTTAGATAATGATCAGGATGATTGACAAGGAAGAAATGTTCCACAAGCTCACTAATTGATTCATCAGGATCTGGTGGTATATTCCGCACAAGAACCTAAAAATCCATTTGGTAACTTAAAATCAAAAAATAATGAAAGGCACATTAATTTTAGAAAGTTCATTGAGACCATTGCCATCTGCAACATTAATTTTCAAAAAAGAAGGGATCTAAAAACAAGCCCATGTAGAGGTTGCAGTCACAAAGGTTAGGTGCATTCTACCTAGAATGCGTAAAAAACTGTAGCAGGACTTGTTGATTTGTAAAACCTATAAGATTGGGACCTTAGGCCAAGTAATATAAGGATCTGAATATGAATTTGGCATTTTACATGATTACAAAAAAATTTAAAGTGTCTAGTGATTTTATTCCCATGATGTCAGTTAGATGCATTACAATGAAAAGTATGTGCCAGAGCCTTTCAACTTATCCAAGCTGACATACAACACAGACTAAACATTTCAATCAAGTTCTACTAAATAGGAAGAGAATAGGCAAACCATACAGTGAACTGGTCTGGTCGGCGTTTCTCTGAAGCAAGAAAGCGCAACCTCATGGTAGCAATTATTTCATACTCCTTCAATAGTACATAGCAGGTCCAAAAGGTAAATGCATAAGCCATAGTCAAGTGAGCAATAAATCTGTACAAAAATGGGAAAGTATGAGCATCATGAATGTATAAAAATTATGAGCATCATGAACGTATAAAAATGTGCTAACATCAAAAGAAACCAACAAATATGGCCTGGAAGGCCTATGCTGCATGGCCAATATGTAAGAACATGCTTTTGAGCAGAGCCTAAATGATGGGCCTGCACCTTACTAAGTGGGACACATAAGAGTGGTCCATTGCTCATATCACCCAAATAAATGCTAAATAAACAACAATTCATAGGGATAGTGCACCCTTATGATCCTACAGCCTGTAAGAAGTTCATACAAATACTCGTGGTCAGCATGAAGATTAGCAAAATGCTTGAACTTCAGGAAATATGTCATCCATAAATTAAAAAAAATGTAGTCACAACCATAGCTGATTATCAAGAGCACGTATAAGATTAAAGAATGCATATACATAATTTATTTGTGGTAAACCAGTGACGGTATTAAAGATCTACAACTTCTATGAAACAGACCTGCAAAATATTTCAATAGAGTAATGCAGAAATACACTTGAGGATAGAGATCAAACAATTCAAGTACATGATCTAATTGCTCACCTCTTTGACCCATAGGGTATGTTGGATATGGAAAGTTTGTCAATATCACTGTGGACTACCTTCATGCCTTCTAGGCTGTCATTGGTCCAGTTCACAGGAACCAGAACAAGAAAAGCAAGAATTGTAATTGGAACAAATATCTTGAGCCTGCAACAGTTAGTTAAAAGTTTAATTTTTTTATTGCAACGAAGTAAAAAGTTTATTAATGTACAGGCGTTGGAAGATTGGAACACTTGACATGAAGGATGTTAGATCAAATAATAAAACTACCCAATTTTATATTCTGCATACAGTGCTAAACCATTGTAAAAGAAAAACAAAAGAAGGACAGCAGATATGTCTATAATATAAATGCGATTGCTTCATACAACTGAAAGAAATAAATGACAACTCAAATGATAATGTGTGGTCCCATTCAGAACAGATGAAAATGCCTCATGAATCCATATTGTGTTATTTACAAGCCTCACATGTCAGACGTCTTTTCAAGACACAGCGATGCAAAAATGTACCAATGAAACATATTTAGCATGCATGTACAAAGCCCTGAATTTGGCTGTCATGCCCTTAGAGATTCAAAATGAAAAAAAAAAGGGTCCATTGGAGCAAAGCATCTTCACAATAAAACATGCAAGTCGAAAAAAGGGCTGGTTTTTCTTCAGAAGTTATGATTTTCTTCCATCACTACATCTAAACACACGGTATCGTAACTCTCTCTCTCTCTCTGTGAATCAAGAGGCAGGCCCCAATTTTCAGCAAGGAAAACAGAAACTACATAAGTTCGTAGGTATCGTAGACTATAGTAACAGGTATGCTATAGGTAGCTTGCACTGGCAAATATAAAACCACCGTTGCTAGCACATTAACACGATCACACGTGACACTAGCAATGACATGTTTAATGTTTTGTCTTGTCTCCTCATTTACAAACAAGCAGAAAGTCAAACTGCTGGACTCTACTACCTAGACTAAATGATCATTGAGTAATTGGCATTGTTTCAAAAGTATGACTGGGAATTGAGAATGAAATGACAACAATTGAGGATAGCAAAGACACAAAAGAAAAAAAACATACCCTGTTAGGTATATGCGCAGATAGACAACGGAATCAAGGCCTGCATGGTTAATCAACTCATCCTGGGGCATCTTGAGAGCAGCCGGCATCCAACTTAAAATTTTCAAGTATGATCTCATGTTTAAATTGACAAACTTCTGCACAACAGCACCAGAGGAAACCGGGCTGTCTCTCATGCCTCTGAGATACCATTTTGGAAAGTAGACCCTATCGTTGATCGGCTGTAACCGTAGAAAAGTAAATGCCAACAAGAATGCAATGGCAATCAATATGTTGATAGCCGCGGCGACGCCTATGTCAGAAATTGTAGCCATGGTTGCCTTCCAAATAACTTGCCAGAGAATGCCTGCACATGTTAAGCGTATGGTGTAAGAATGACTGGAACCACATAATTGAAAAGCAACATAATGTCCTAAAAGCATATTTCTAAGGGAAAGTTGTATCACAACCTCGTGAATTTGAGTTTAGCTAGATCCCCACGTTTAGTTGAGAGACGCGCATTCATGAGATGAGTGCAAATGGTGAGCATGTGCAAGAACTTGCCACCCAAATCTACCGAGACATGATACGTTAGTATTGATAAACGGAGGAGCTGCTGAACGGCACATTCTTAAGCAGTAAGTAAAGTAGTGTACAATTAGGAACGTGACAGCGTTGAATGGTGTGAACGGCTATTGCAAGTGTACTTGTGAACGGGGAGGTGCACGGAAAGGAACTGGTAACCGAAGGGAAAGGGATGTGGCAGCGGTGCGAAGGCTCGAAAAGAAAGAAAAAAAAAAAGCCTCGGATAACTTTGCATATATTCCACCCATCCCGAAGCGTCCGAATGCAAGCTTGACCACAAGCTTCCGTTCCGTTCCGTCTCGGTGCCGACATGACAGACGGGATTATTAAAATACGGCACTCTTGCATCAATCGATCGATCGATCGAGAAATAGGAGTACTAGCTAGTGCACTGGAGTACCCCAAAAAAAAAACGTGTTTTCCCTAGAATTTTCAAAGGATGACGATGATACGCACAAAACAACAACTTTTGTTTTGATCTAAAAACATTACATGAGAACTAAGAATGGCAAACTAACTTTAAAGTAGGGGAAGGAATTTGCAAAGTTATCTGCGCTGCAAACATTACAATCGAAGCCATCTGCCCTGCAGCCCCCGTTTTCTATGCAGATGAATTTCAAGATGGGAGCAACTAAACTAAACTAAACTAAACTAAACTAGAGAGCCGATGGGATATATGGGAGTGCAAATTAAGCCAAGTTTCTAGTATCTATTGGGTGTTCCCAATCGGTGATCGAGCGGCAAAAAGGAATCAATAGAAGCTCATCCAATCCAACAAAGAAGAAACAAGACAAGATAACATAGCAGCTGAAGGAATCATTCAATGGAGAGAGAGAGAGAGAGAGAGAGAGAGAGAGGAAGGAAGAAAAGGTACGGGGAGATACGATACGATACCGCAAGGATGGAGAAGAGAGGATTGCGATCTGTAAAAACCAACCAAGTGGAGAGAGAGAGAGTAGTACTAGTAATTAAGCTGCAGCAGCATGCATATGGGGGAGGGAAAGAGAGAGGAGGAGGATGGAATTAGCGAGCACCTTGATAGCAGCTGAAGGATGGATTGATTAGGATTTAGAAGAAGACTTGGGGGCGGACCTGCCCTGCTGCTGCTACAAGTGAAGTGATTGCAGGTAAGGTAGCCTGAATTGCATTTGCTGGTTGCTCGATCTGCTGGTATTCTCTGCTCTGCTAGCTGCAGGTAGCGTGCGTGATGCTGTTTTCGGGAGCAATTGAAAAGAGAAGGGAGGTCGGAATGGCGTAGCGTGGGGGAAGACGGACGAGCGCAGAGCAGAGCAGATAAAACGCCGCTCGCTTGGATACCTGGGCTGGGCTGGGCGGACGGATGGGGGAGCGCAACGGTCACCTAGCTAGCTCCGTGGGTCCCACACACGCCTGGATTCGCTGGCTCCAGCGCCACGTGGACCACACACGCTCGCGCACGTATCATGCATCCATCCATCCATTTCTTATACTTCGCCACTATAAAAAAAAAGGAAATTGGTTTTTAATACTTCACCACTCGAAAAGTCTACCGATTTATAAAAAAATCTCTCGGTCCACTTTAAATTTTCCTCAGCTCTCCATTGCTAATTGCCATTTAATTTACTGAATTGCCCCCTTTTTTTTTATGTCCTCAGAACTCCAAGATAACAGTATTGTCTTGGTTTCTCTACTGCCCCTACAGCCTCTCCCAAGAGAGAGCGGGCAAGGGCCCAACTCGCTCGCCATCGCCCGTATGCCGCCGCAACTCAAATCCCAGTTTGTCTGATTTTTGCTCCAATCTTTGCTGAAATTGATGTTCAATCTTTATGTCTCAATCTGTTTACTTCTTTTTTCGGACTTCCTCCAATGGAGGATGGCATTGGCCTCCACTCTGCACAGAGAAGAACAGAGGAAGGCCACGGAGTGGTATCCATATCTCTACAAAGTTGGCAAAGAACCTAGGGGTATGAAACTGAACAGATCGAGAGGTTTTAATTCCGGGAGAGAGGGAGAGAGAGAGAGAGAGAGAGAGAGAGAGGCATGGCATGGCAGCAGCATGGTTGGTTTCTTCGGCCATTCTGAATTGATGAGCATATTCGATGGTAGGCTGGAAAAGAGTTGCTACGAGTTATTCATTCCGACGGGTCGAGCCTACCTCAAGATGATTGAGCACTGAATTCGGTCGGGCTCAATCCTGACGACTCGATCGGCACTGAAGACCCAACTTTTACAAAAAGAAGATTAATGTACGCATTCGTTGGTGTCAGCGGATTGGAGGATCAAGGTGACTAGTCCTGCTGTGTGATGGTAATATACGGGCACTAGCGAGCCACTCCTTGAAAACATATACAATAGTCTACCTATTAAAGTTGTCTCTAAATCTCTTATCTCATCTAAAAATAGATGCAAACTCTTCAACAGTAAATCACTGCTATAACTATTTTATACTATTTTTATCATAACTTTCTGCCTCACACTCTCTCACTATTTACGTTGGTTTATATGTTCGAATCTTCTCTTGTACAAGAGACAACATATTATATCTCCTTAACCCATTTCTCCTCTATATAGGATTTTATTTATTTAAATATCTAAAAGATAGTGGAGATGTACTACTAGAGATGTCCTAAGTAGTATAATATAAGTTCCTATTATTGAGAAGCCTCATCCCACGGTATATTTATTGTGGAGATCAAAGATTAAATTTAGTATATTTTTAGTTTGCACGTATAGTGGGTTTATATATTTTATATTGGAACCGTCGGCAGCGCTAGCTAGCTAGCTGTGTGGCCTGAAGCTAAGCCGTCTTTTGCAAAGAGCCCTCACATTTACACGTGTCGTGTGAGCCAAGGGAGAGCATGCAAAAGGATGCGGGCACGTGTGTTGTAGCTTTGACGAACGGCGAGCATCACCCGGACACCTGGAACGCGCGCGCATCTACTCTAATCCAATCTAAAGCTAGAGCCCTCTCGTCGTCGTCGTCGCCGTCGCCGTCAAGGAGCCATACATCGCCGTGGGACGTTGATCGGCTAGGGGCATAAATTACTGGCTCACTGCACGTTCACGTACGATTCTGTCTATAACAATTCGTTCATTCATTTGGTTTCCGTCAATTACTACTTCGTCAGGAGTATATTATCCGCTCCTCCATGTTACAAGTGTATTATCTATATTTTTCTTATCGGTTTAAGTTTTAGATAAAACTAGTTAGTACATAAATTTTAATATAATATTAACGTAATCTTAAAAGAAAATTTTAGACCCACTTTAAGTCTATATCTTCAGTTTAATAGAGTCTAGACGTAAGAGAAAAATATTAAAGTATATCGGCCATATTTTCTCGCTGGATTAAATCTTTAGGTGAACTAATGCGCATCAATCAAATCCAACACTTCTACCGGAACAGAAAAGAAATATTCTTCCCTCCGCCAGCTCCACAACCACCACAGATCGGGGAAAAAACAGAGAAGAGGCCACAATCTCAAAGCAATCTCGACCGCGCAATTCGTCTATAAATACCGGCGTCCTCCATTGCCCAATTCCCTTTTCCCCTTCATCTCCTCCCCCTCGCTAAGTTTGCTTTGCTTGCAACGAATTAACCCTTGCTTCACCTGACCTGGCTGCCTTCCTCTTTTGCATAAGTTGATGCGACCTTGCTTTATTAGTTGCATCTTTCAGCTCTTCCATATTCTGCCCAGCCTTTCCGTTTGCAACTCAGTATTACTACTTTCTTCTGACACGACAGAATCGACACCGTAAATATTCTCATCCGGCCTCGTTGAGGGCAGAGGGAAACTCTGCCAAATTTTTACCACGTACTCTGATCTTAATTTTTAGGGGGTAAACTCTGCCCGAATTTTATGTAGCTGAATCTCTCTCGACGCTGATCGATGCAGCTCAGCAGGGCTGCTATATGTCAGCGATACTCCCAAGTGCTGAGGCCCTGACGACACTGCTCTTCTCCGGGTTTATGATAAGCTTCAAGTGCAACCTACTCGTCCAATCCTTCTCCCTTGTCTTCCTCTACTGGTTCTATGTCTTCTCATAATTAATCGCAGCTAATTAGTTGCGGCTAGCTGCATATATATATGCCACTGTCAGTTCAAGAAGTACGTGCGTGACAACAAAATTTTTTTTGTTAAAAAGAAACCGTACGTGAAGTGAACGGTGGCTGAATAAAAAATGGCCTCTCCCGGAGGTGGCGCCTCCGCCTCGTCGTCCACGGCGCAGGCGCGGGCCGCGATGGACGACGAGCGGCGGCGCCAGCGGAGGTCGTCGAACAGGGAGTCGGCGCGGCGCGCGCGCGCGCGCAAGCAGATGCAGGTGGACAACCTGGAGGCGGAGACGGAGGCGCTGCGCGGCAAGAAGAGCCGCCTGGACGCGGCCGTGCGCGCCACGCAGCGCGGGTATGCCGCGGTGGAAGCCGAGAACGCGGTGCTGCGCGCGCAGGCGCTCGAGCTGGGAGCGAGGCTGCGCTCCCTCATCGAGCTCTTGCAGTACAGCGTGATGGACAGCTTTAGCCTGGCCGCCTCTGGTTGTAGCGGCGCGCAGATACTGCAGCAGCAGCCACCGGCGTTCACTGATCCAGCAGACGATGATGTGTAGTACTAGCACCAATTACTGCTGCTGCTGCTGCTAGCGCCTGCCTCGAATGTACCATTACAGTATTACCATATATACCTCCCTCCATACCATCATGTATGTCGTCTTGTCTCATTTTCTGTGTATTATTAAAGCATGCGGTGCTTAGAGAGGTGTTTAGTAACGAAAAACTGATTTTTCTAGCCATGTAAGATAGGTCAGGTGTTTATTTTATAGCATCAACACTAGTAAACATTGATGTTTAACAAATACTTACGTGTGTAACATATCTAATTAATAGATAATGTAAGAATTTTTTAAATAATCTATTTTTTATTTCAAATTATAGTAATATGCTTACATTGTTTTATTTTATAAAAATGGACATATGCCTACATTGTTTTATTTTTTATTTCAAATTATAGTAATATGCCTACATTGTTTTAGTGTGATGCAATATACTCTCCTTTGTAAAAGGATACTACACGGATACATACATAATTTTCATCTAAAGCTACGGCTATTCAAGCTAAAGGGTCTGTTTGGCAACGGCTGCGGTTTATGGTTTTTGGTTGAAAATTTTGAATTTTGACTGTTTACAGTACAGATTATGGAGAAATAAATACTCACTTGTAATTTTGGATGGTATAGATGTTGGGTTTTTAATGTGTACATTATTTAACCTGTAGATCCTGTTTAAAAGTTAGGTATTGTAGTAAAAGTTAAAAGTTGTTAGTTTCGAAGGAAAAGAATAGGCTCAAAATCAGGTCGTTATATTTATGCTCGAAATAACAGGAGCCACATTCCTCTCTGCCGCAGCAGGCAGCTCATAGCAGAGCCCAGTCCAGCAATCCGTATAGGAGGGGAGCTCGGAGGATAGCCGGCCGGCCAGGAAGGCCCTCCGGGCTCCCCAAATCGCGTCCCACCACCACCCATTCCACTCCCCTCGCGAAGGTCGCCACGCCGTCTCACCGCCGCCGCCCCTCCCGCCCTTCGTTTCCTTCCTTCCCCTCCTCCCCAGATCCCTCCCGCTGCACCTCCTTCTCCCCGCACCGCACCGCCCCTTCACCGCGCCCACGCGCCTCTGCAGGCCCACTGCCACCACCGCTTGCTATTCCACCTACCGTATCAGCCCCACGTGGGCCGCCGTCGAACTGGGAAGGCCGGATTCGGGGAGCTTCCCGCCATTCGTCGCCAGCGAGAGTTCTTCTTCCACCCATCGCCTGGAGATGGCCGCAGGGCCCACCTTTTCCCCTGCATTGGCACCGCCGTCTCCAGCGATGGCGTCTTGGTCCACGTTGGCAGCAACGCCCGTCCCTTCACTGAGGAAAGCCCCTGCAATCCCTCCCTCTCCGAACGTGCATAGACAGGTGACGCCTACGCGTATGCACAGGACAGGTTCAACCTACGAGCGGGATGCCCGCCATCTTGCCCATTGCATCAGGCAAGCAGTCATCTAGCATACTACCTCGCCCACTTCATTTTTCCCCCTGTTGCTAAATTGCTTAATCAGATTTGCGCCTAATTTTAGGATGCCATTGTCGCTGAGAAAATTGCAAGCTGAAGAAGGAATAGGTGCCTATTTTCTGTAATCTGTTCAGTTTATGTTTACAGAATCTAATCTGTATGCAGTGCTTCGCCTATTAAAGGTAGCGTCATGCTCATACCCTTTTACATTAGATTACTATACGTGCTTGCTCATATGCTCCTATATGAAATTGTAGAACCTGGCAACCTGCTAATTCTTAGCGGAGCTATTTGGAACTGCTGGTCTGCTATCGTCAACAGCTGAATTCTTTTTGTTATGCATTGAAGTATTTAGCAAACCTCTGTGTTGCTTCCAATAAAATGGTATGTCAAACTTGTATAAGATAAACAAAGATCTTCTGTTCTTATTGTGCACCTGCTATTTGTTAAGGACAATGATTTTGCAAACCACAAATAATTACTTAAAATATAAATGATGCCCAGATAGTGAGCTGATGGAAGTGTGTGATTCCATGCATTTTCATAACATGTTAGTTTTGCTGTGTTCATAGTCGTAAAAACATTTATGCTTTCTTTATGATTAAATGGTTAATCCCTTTGCAGTGTAACATAACTCACTCTACATAATATGTCCTCTCTTTCAGGAGTTTTCCCCTGGATCCAATGGTAAAATGACTACTATGGGTGTTTATGTGCGTGATCTCCTCCTTGGTCAGGTATTTCTCTTAGACTTTGCACCCATTTCTGCCATTAGATAGAACAGTGTCGCAAAGTTGCTATTACAGTGTCCTTTAGTTAACCAACCACATCCAAGGGCATACATCATTAACATATTGTTTTCTGAACCTAAATGCAATTAGTCTTTGTTGAATCACTCACATGTTGATTTGGCATACTGAGTGGAAATTTCAATTGTGGAGTTCCTTTAAGAGGAGACATCATCTCTACCACCAGTAACCATTTCGTATAAGGTTTGTCATGATATGTTACTCAAATGTTCTTTCCCTTTTTCCACTAGCGTTTCCTATGTTTAAACTGCTTCAAGGATTCATAGCACATGAAAATGATGTATGTTATCTTAGTTTTTGAGATGCTTTACTCTGTTTTAACTTGTTGAGGATTATGTCATGTATTTGTTTCTTTTCTACAAGAGATGCCATTATTTTCTTTTCTGCCCATGCTTTATGCTTTAGGAAAGGTCTATGGGTACTATATTTTATCAAGGAAAATGTTCATCTCCCTATCAAAAAGGAAATGAAGTCCAATGGGTACACTATCTTCTTTGCAAGTTCCAAAAAAAAGGCTTTAGTTTGTGTAACCACGCCATCATTCAACAGACCATGTTAGTATCTTAAAGATCATTATGAAAAATGCAGAGTACTTTCTGCTATCTGATTCAAAAGAATGTGGCATTTCCATCCAACAAAAAAACTTGTCAAATGCCTGCTACCACTCTTAATTGAGCTCTTTTTTCTTGACATAGTTTGTGCTTCAGGCAGTTCATCATGACTATACACATGCATTCGGATATTACGCATTAATCAATCCTTCTATCTTCACTTGTTCTGAGGTAGTCATCACAAAGTTTATGGTCTTTTCGGCTGTACAGGTTTCGTACCATATTTCCCTCTTCTTTTGCTAATCTCCCTTTGTATCTTAGTATTTTACATGTCTAATTTCAACAGGAAATGAAAATTAGCATTTTTTTGGTTAACTGAAAGCAGCTAATGGGTTATGTATCTGAGAGTAGTATAAATGAACTGATGAGCAATCACATCATGGTTATGCTAAATACCTAAATAGCGCCATATATACCATACCAATATAATTGCAATTTCCTTACTTTCATACTTGTTTTAAGAAATCATGCATTTTATCTAGGACATTGTTACTGTTGGCTTTAGATTGCTGCTAGATGATCTTAAAGTGTCAGAAGAACACACCAAGATGCAAATTTGTTCTATTTTCAGAGGTTGTAGGTGGTTCGTGAAATGTTTGCTTTAACCAGCCTCTGTCCTTCAAGACTAACAATATTTTTGTATTGAATGTTCAGTTTATGTTCACAGAATTGGAGGATAGTGAAAATAATAATTAAATGTACATGTTGTCAGTTTACTTCCATCAAGTCTACACATTAGTAAGAACCTTTGTTTACGGCATCATGTATGTCACCTGCGACAGTGCACGTAACATCGACTAAGCATGTTCATTTTGTTATTGATACGGATCAATGTGCCTGCGCATTTAATTCTTTTCACAAAAACACCCTGCGTGCAGTGTGATGACTGTAATCCCATTCCCTGCCTATGATCTGCATTGCATTCTACCTCATATAATCCCCCAATTCATTCATCAAGATCAGTTGCTCCATTATAAGCCATACAAATATAGTACATACTGTTTGTGTGTCTTAAGTGATTTTACTGATAGCAACTGTCACATCCAAATATCGTTGCGCTGCAAACATTGCTCCGTGCCAACATTCTCTTCAAATTTCAGCCTTGCACAAGGCCACAAGGCGCAGCGTAGCGCGCCATCTCTTTCTAGTTTTGAGTAACGGTGGCAGAGATCGCAACTCCACTCCATGATTGCTGCAGATTTGTCCTAGCAAACGCATAATTACACACAAGCGATTGGCATGCACGAACCAATCTCTGCTTCTTTCAGACTATTCTTTTGTTCTTGTCCGTTGAAGCCCTCAAGAGTAGTCTCGCAGCCACGGGATTACAGAGTGGGGATTAGGGAAAAGCGAAAGGGGAGGAGGTGTAGGGAAAATCAGAAAACTAGAAACAAAAGACAGTTTGGCTGCTCTAGCCCTCATGTGCATCATCTCCATCCCAAAATGATCCTTCTCTCCTCACAGCCAAGCCATCCACACCCCACATCACATGCCATTGCCATTTGCCAGCTTGTTTTGCCCTGCCTTGGCCCCCTCCTCCTCCTGTCCCCCATTCCATTGTTTTTTAATCTTCTTTCACTGGAGCTACCAAGTCCATTGTTACTACCTCACTAACACCCCTCACTACCGCTCACTGCCACTGTCAATAGACGACAGGCAGGCTTCACAGTGTGCCACTCCCCAAGCCACGCATGCACTCTGCAGCGTGCATTCACTTCCCTGTCCTGTGTCCACTGTCCTCCCTTCCCACGTACACATACGCATTCAGTAGGCGAGCTGGAGATGGAGAGGAGAGCAGAGATGCATGGACAAGTAGCTATTTGGAGACAACCGTGGTCAACGGTGAGGATCAAAACTGCTACGTTTATGGAGGAGTCGAGGTCCAGAATGATCGAGGGTGACGATTGAAACAGTGAGTTCAAGCATGGCACAAGAAAGGTGGAAAATATTGATGGGAAGTTCGAACAGCGAGTTTGCACCATATAACTTGGTCGGTCCAAGTGAGGCATGGTCTGGTGGAACTGGAACGAGAGAGATTTATCGACGTATGGTAAGTCAGTGGTGCACCTACACGTGACAAGCATAACGAGTGCTTCAATGAAAGGAGTTGATCATATCAAGGAAGGGTATTTTGGTAATTTGACCAAAATACAAGGCTTTCAAAGAAAACCGCGGCGCGCGAGCGGCACATGGGAAGGCGGTTTAGGTCATGAAGAAGCTGGTTTAATCATGTTGGATCAAAGTTAAGGACTTAACGGATTCGAGTTTATACGCTTTGAAAAACGTGCATGTGTAATGTGTGAGTTAAAACCCATGTGTATAGAGTTAGCGGATTTTTCCTATTGTATTAAGTGGATAGTATCCACTAAGGATTAGATGTGGCTGACTAGCTTATCTATTTAAGAGGTTCGGATGGAGAATTGTGATTAACCATTCAACCTTCCTCTCTTATGCTCTCTTGTTTAGGGTTAGTATTTGAGAGTTAAGTGCTTTTTGTGCTCTTTGTTTTTCAAGGTGAAGTGACTATAAAACTTTTCTCCTCAAGCAGCGATAAGATTAATTTTTGATCATCTCTATGGCTATCTCTTGTTTCAATTGATTTGCTCTTGATTTGATTGGTTTTGATCTTTTCTCTTCCTTCTGTTGATCTTGCTGTGCTAAGGACGTATAAGAAATTGAGATAATCTCAGAAAATTTATTTTTACATATCGAGCCACTTTGGTAGCAAGTTCATCAAGAAATCCTGTTTTATACGTTTTTGATTCTTAAGTGAATTCTTGATATGAGGGTTTTTATTTTGATTTTTTGGTATTCTAACTTGCTATGATATGTGAGAATATATTTAGTGTCATCTTGATAATCATTCACTCATGAGTAAGTCGTATCCACTGTTTTAGGTTTTTGACCCTTTTTTTTGCGCAATATAACTTCAAACAGAAAAAAGATAAAAACTTTGGCAACGATGTTCTTAATTGTCAATTGAAATATATTCTTGATATTCTAGAGAGTGATTTGAAGCTTTGATTTGAGAGTTACATCATTTTTAAGTTTTGGCCCGGTTGTGGTGCAGCAGAGCTTCACAAACCAACATATCCTAATTATCTCAAGTTATTTGAAGTTATTTGATTGGGATAGGTTCCTAAGGTCATGACTTAGTTTTGGTTCAAATTTCAAGTCTTTTGTATTGACGGATCAAAAGTTACATATTTTTTTGGATTTAAAATAGTGCTGAAATCACTATTTATGGCTGAAAATTTCAATAACTCTAAGAATTTTTGGATTCTTGGCTTCTTAATCTTCATATCTTATAGTTATTGGAGTAAAGATTAGAGAAATTCTTGAGAAAAAAAATTTGAAGACACTATTCACCCTCTCCCCTCCTCTGTTGCCATACCGATCCTACATCTGTCCCTGATTCTACTCATCGATCATAATCCTGCCATGGCAGCTCATGCCAAAGAGACGATTATTCCTGTGGGGTCCAAAATCAACGTAGGCGGCACACAAAGTTGGGTTTCCCCCTTAGGACGCTTTGCCTTTGGCTTCAACAAGTGTGTATATATAGGCTAAGAAATAAGAACCCTTAACGGAGAAGAAAACTGAATTAGAGTCAGATATTGCCTTTGGCTTCAACAAGTGTATATATATAGGCTAAGAAATAAGAACCCTTAACGGAGAAGAAAACTGAATTAGAGTCAGATATGTCTACCATTGCCACTGCTCGGCGTCACGTCTGATGTAGTGTCTAGTACATACACGATGACGAATTCGGATCACACTTTAACAACTAAACATGCCATATTTCCTGATTTACATAACTCAACCCAAATAGCAGCAATTATTTTAGTTCCTTTTCTCCTCACACTCATGCTACTTAATTGACATTGCACCACTTGTACTATGTGAGAGCATTAGGGGGTGTTTGGTTCAGTGAATGGAACCATTCCATCCTCAACAATGCCTTGTCTCCCTGTTTGGTTTGTTGGATGAAACCATTCCATCTCAGACAAGATGATTCCACCTAGGTGGTTTGGTGGAGAATATTCTACCCAGATACTGTATTAGCTTGTTCAACCAAATCGGACGAACAATGCCATTTCGAATGGGATCATCCCATCCACATTTGTACCATTGATCAAACACCCTCTTAGTGTACCGGAAGATCAGAAGATTAGATGATCTTATCTTGGCATAGGACATCCATAGCGTTGCTACTACGCTGTCACCTCTTTGCTCTAGGTCCTTCAAAACAATCCCTCTTTGCTTTAGCAATTTGGTTGTTGACTAAATTGATAATTTACCTAGTCCAGGTCCAGCTTTTTCCCTGCCTGCTGCCCGTCCCTGTCATGATGTATAAATCATTGACATCTTCAAGACCACACTTGATAGGTACCCCAGAACTTATTTCCCAAGCAGATTATTTTGTAGAGCCCAAGGAACAATACTCTTCTGCCCAAACAATGTTCCCGTATAGTCTCTCTCTCTATCCCTGATTCTGTCCATCGACCAAGCTAATCCTGCTATGGCAGCTCAGGACAAAGAGATGGTCATTCCTCTGGGGTCCAAAATCAACGCAGGCGGCACACAAAGTTGGGTCTCCCCATCAGGGCGTTTTTGCCTTGGCTTCTATATAGTACATATATAAACTAGAAATTAATAGTTCCTAGCCAAAAAACCGAATCAAAGTTAGATATATCTGACGTTGCCACGTTTGATATTGCTCGGCGCATGTATCTTTCGGTGCTACGTCTGGCGCAATACCCGGCACAGACACGAAGACAAATTCAGATCACACTTCAACAATTGGGCATATGCCATATTTCCTGATTTACATAATCCAACCCGAACAGCAACAATTATTCTGTTTCTTTTCCTCCTCTCACACCCATTCTACGCAATTGACATTGCTTCACTTGTAGTCTTGTACTATGCGAGAGCATTCAGTATCCTGGAAGATTTGCTGACGAGTGGCAGATGACTGCCGTAGCGTTGCTACTACGCTGTCACCTCTTTGCTCTAGGTCCTTCAAAACAATCCCTCTTTGCTTTAGCAATTTAGCTGTTGACTAAATTGATACTTTGCCTAGTGCAGGTCCAGCTTTTTCCCTGCCTGCTGCCCGTCCCTGTCATGATGTATAAATCATTGACATCTTCAAGACCACACTTGATAGGTACCCCAGAACTTCTTTCGCAAGCAGATTATTTTGCAGAGCCCAAGGAACAACTCTTCTGCCCAAACAATGTTCCCGTATATTCTCTCTCTGTCCCTGATCCTGTTCATCGACCAAGCTAATCCTGCTATGGCAGCTCAGGCCAAAGGGACGGTCATTCCTTTGGGGTCCAACATCAACGCAGGCGGGACACAAAGTTGGGTCTCCCCCTCAGGGCGCTTTGCCTTCGGCTTCTATCCTGACGGCGAAGGCTTCTCCATTGGGGTGTGGCTTGTCTTGGGTGCATCCAGGACTGTTGTTTGGACTGCCAACAGAGATGATCCCCCAGTTTCTGGCGGTTCAATTGTATTAAACTTTGGTGGTTCACTTCAATGGATTCCGGCTAATGTGGGCAGCCAAGGGAAGTCCATATCCGCCACCTCTACTCCGGCTGCCTCTGCTGCCATGTTGGACACCGGCAACTTTGTGTTGTTCGACATGAAAAACCAGGTCATATGGTCCACCTTTAGCTCTCCAACGGACACCCTATTACCAGGGCAGAACCTGATTCCTGGTAACCAGCTGTTCTCAAGTGTCTCCAACACTAGCCATGCCACAGGAAGGTATCGCCTTCGCAACCAGGAAGACGGCAACCTTGTGATATATCCTGTTGATGCGATCGACCCTGACAGTTCGTACTGGAATACTGGCACTTTCGGCAGAGGCCTCCTCCTCACACTTTCATTGGATCCCAACGGCACCCTATGGATGTTCGACCGAAATACTTCATATACGAATGTGTTGTTCCGGAATCAATCTTCCAGTGCTTCCCCAGACACGGATGGCTACTTCCGTTTGACATTGGATGCTGACGGTATATTGCGACTCTACTTTCATGTGTTCTTTAGGCAGGGAAAAGCACCCATGACAGAGGTTGAATGGCTGCAGCCCAGCAGCGATCGTTGCCTTGTGAAAGGTGTCTGTGGTCCGAATAGCTTCTGCCAAGGCACTGCTAATGGAGAAACTAGCTGCTCTTGCCTTCCTGGTTTTGAATTCTCAAGTGCTAACCAAAGCACGCAAGGATGCTGGAGGGTGAAGACTGGCGATTGCATAGGGAATAGCTCTAATGATATCAGGCTGATAGCCAAGATGGTTGAGGTGAAGAACACTAGTTGGTCAGATAGGTCGTACAATGTTCCGCCACCAACAACAAGCATTGAAGCTTGCAAAGCACTTTGCCTCTCTGACTGTGCCTGCGAGATTGCGATGTTTGACACCTACTGCTCAAAGCAGACGCTTCCTATGAGATATGGCAAGACGGTTCCTGGTAGCAACACCACGCTATTTGTGAAGGTCTACACCTATGATCCCAAAGGTGTTGTCAGAGAGACTAGAAGTGCTGCTTCAGTTGCCATGTTGATATCGGGTATTGCATTGGCCATCTTCTCACTTGTTGTGCTCTCAGTGTCCGCACTACTCTGCAAGCATAGGCAACCTTTGAGGTACACGAGGGCTCCACAACAGCAAGACTCTGAATTTGACGAGGGTATTGGCATTCGATCCTATTCTTTCCAGGATCTAGAGTTGTCCACAGATGGCTTTGCTGAAGAGCTCGGAAGGGGCGCATATGGTACGGTGTTCAAAGGTGTCTTGACCAACAGCAACAGAGACATCGCAGTGAAGAGGCTTGAGAGGATGGCAGAAAATGGGGAGCGAGAGTTCCAACGGGAAGTGCATGCGATTGCACGAACGCACCACCGGAACCTGGTGCGCTTGCACGGTTTCTGCAACGAAGGCATGCACCGCCTGCTTGTTTACGAGTATATGCCAAATGGCTCCCTTGCAAACCTCCTCTTCAAATCAGAGGAGCCGCCTAGTTGGGGCAACAGGGTTGCGATTGCGCTTGATGTTGCGAGGGGGTTACAGTACCTGCATGAAGAGATAGAGGGCCCTATAATCCACTGTGATATCAAGCCGGAGAACATACTCATTGACAGCTCAGGGATGGCAAAGATCGCAGACTTTGGCCTCGCGAAGCTGCTAATAGGGAACCAGACAAAGACTTTCACTGGCATCCGAGGCACCCGTGGCTATCTCGCACCAGAGTGGAGCAAGAACACGGCAATCACTGTAAAGGCAGACGTCTATAGCTATGGCGTCATGCTTCTTGAGATCATATGCTGTAAGAAGAGCATGGAACTGAAGCTGGCCGGCGAGGACTGCAACATTTCTGAGTGGGCCTACGAGTATGTGATATCCGGCGGACTAAAGAATGTGGCAGCCGGTGAAGGAGTCAATGAGATCGAGCTGGAGCGGATGGTGAAGATCGGCATTTGGTGCACTCAGAATGAGCCGGTCACACGGCCTGCAATGAAGAGCGTCGTTCAGATGATGGAAGGAAGTGCAGAAGTTCGCCGGCCTCCGCCGCCGGCGTCATTTTCACAGTCACTGACGCGATCTGGAAGCAGCTGATAAATCTGATTGTTTCTACGAATAGAAAATTTCTGTCCGACCAGAATGGATGGGGGTAAGCAAAAGGTCAGGTAATTAACTGATGCACATGATGTAGAACATAGATGATGTAATATGATGACCAATAATAGGTACTGTAACAAGATATGTTGAGAAGTGTTACTGGCATTCTGATCAGAGTAGGTGACTGAAATCATCTTGTACTCGTAATATATTGATTGCACTCCTTATCTATCCCATGGGTGATAAATTGTCTTGTCCGATGGTTTTCGCTTCTAGGTAGCATGGACATATAAACAAACGACTGCTCATAGGAAAATAAAAATAAGGTGTCTCTCTGTTGCTATTTTAATTTGTGGGCGTGTTCAATATTATATTTGCCTACTCTTTGCACTGCCATCTTGTAATCTTGTTTAGCTTTCCACTGCCACAATCTGGGTAGTAGTAGACTGTAGTATTGCTAGGTACTTATTATGCATTACCAAACAACAGAACAAGGAATGGCTATTAGGCTATATGATTCTCCTTGTGTGGACCGAATAGGCAACAGAAGAAGTGAATGGTGCTATCTAAAATTTTTCTCTAAGTATTCTTGATTCTTGACTCAACTAACTACATAGTTATCAAGCATAAGTTCACTAGCCGAAATCCCAAATCAAATAGCTCAAGGAATCAAAAACTGGTAATCACCAAACCATGGAGGTCCAATCGCCATTGACCCGCCGGTCTGACGTCCCACCGATCAAACTATCAGGTGCAAACTGGTCTAACTAGTGGTAGAGGTCTGACTGCTGCCCTGTTGAAAACAACCCGAAGCAACTCAAGAAATGGTGTAACTCCTAAAATATAAGTCCAAATGCTATGAAATTTTGTACACACTTTGCTTAAGGTCTTATGAACATCTTATATCCATGGATCAAAGAAACTCATATCAAATTTTAGACATTTTTCATGTTGAAGTAAGATTGCATCAAAATCAGGCAAAATACAAAAATAATGAATATGACTTACTCGTGGGCAAAGAATGACTAAGATGATTCTACACATATTCCCACATATCATAGTAAATAAGAACACCGAAGAAATCAAGTCAAAAACCTCCGAATCATGAAATGACTCGTTGAGGCCAAAATCAAGTAAAGCTGGATTTCTTCATGAACTTGCTATCAAAACATCTAGATGGGTGGAGATTGATTTTCAGATATTATCTTCATCTCTTATACGTCCTTGTCACAGCAAGATCAAAAAGAGAGAAGAGAAGAGAAAAAAAATAACCAAATCAAGAGCAAATCAATCAACATAAGAGATATTCATGAAAATAAACAAAGATTCATATATTGCTACTTGGAGATGAATGTTTTACAGCCACTGAACCTAGAGAACAAAAGAGCACACCACAACACTATATTTCTCTCAAATCCTTACCCTAACACTTGGTCTCAAGAGAGTAAGATTGGATGGTTAACTACAAGTCTCTATCCCAACCAGTTAAATGGGTAGCTAGTCACATCTATCTCTTAGTGGATATTACTCACTTAACACAATGAGGAAACCCAACAACCCCCACTTACGGGTTTTAACTCACTCACCACACTTATGCACGTTTTTCAATACGCATATGCCCGAATTCGCTAAGTTCTTAGCCTTAATCTATTTTGATCTTCTCAGTTTCACCTTGATCTAAATACTCTTCTAAGCACCGTGAATTTGCTTCAAGGTAATTTTCGGTATTTTGGTCAAACTACCAAAATACCCTTTTTTAATCCGATCATCTCCATCCATTACAAACAATCGCTATGTTTAACACATGTAGGTGCACCACTGGCTTACTACGCATCGGTAAGTCTCTCTCGTTCCAATTCCACTGGACCACACTTCACTTAGACCGACCAAGTCACATGGTTCAACCCGCTGTTTGAATTGTCCTTCAATATTTCACGTCTTTCTCATACCATGCTTGAGCTCACCACCTTATCTGGTACGCTTGATCATTCTGGGCATTGGCTCCTCTATGAGCGTAGTTCCGATCCTCGTTGTTGACCGTAGTTAACTCCAAGCGACTCTGCACATCCAAAGATAAAGAAATCGTTTCTAGGCATAAGTTTTTCATAACTTGACCCATATTAGCAGTAACATATTTCATGCAACATATAAACCCAAACCTCAATCACCAAAACCCATTGCGAAGCTCAAACTCTCAAAATTCAAAAACTGGTCGAATCCTCCTGTCAAGCCGGTTTGACCAAACTTCAATCCCTATCAAATCGCTGCCGAGTCCTAATTGAACCGGAAATGCACACTGGTTAGACCGGTGGTGAAATCCAGTCTGACCACCCCCTGTGTTGCTGGTTTGACTGGTCGACCAAAAGACTTTTATGACAAATTTCAATTTCAAATTCTCAACCTTCCTAAATTATAATAATTTACTATAACATAATCTAAGATCCTCTCACATGCTCTTTTACTTTGCATAGTAATCTCTCAGAGAAATTAACCAAGAATGACAGTATGAGGGGGAAAATGGCGTGCCTTTAACTAGTACCCCAGTTGTCGTTGTGGGCCTGGCTCTGGCGACTGATATGAAGCAAGGACATGAGGCGCAATCTTTTCGCCCAACGTCCAGTGCAAGCTTACGGTATCAATGAGCTCAGTAGTCACTGCCCAATATTTCCAGCCGCCCAAATCACTAAGGAATTGACTGACTAACTCAAAGAAAGACCTGAAAATGTTGTAGAAATGGTAAAGATGACACACCACTCGAGCAGTATGAAGGTACCCATTTTCATCTGCTGTGTGTCAGGGGTTATCTTTTTAGAGAAATGTATAAAATTTATTATAGATAGAGAGATGAGAATTGAAGTGGCATTTATTTTAGCGATTAAACATTTGAACTGAAGTGCTCCATTTCCTCGGCAGCACAGAGTTCAGGAATACCAGCTCCAAACAGTTTTAGTTTCTGGTTTATTTTGGCTTTCAGTTTATTTAAGTCAAAAATTACTTAGAATACGTTGACTTCTCATTTCAGCTTATTTTAGGTTTTTTATTTTACTTTTTTGCTTTTCTTTTTTCCTCTTATTCCTTTGTATTGTCCATAACGATATAATGATTTTTTATTTTTCTATTTTTCAAAAAAACTAACAACTATTACAGTACAATTTTAGTCATAAACCACAGTTAAAAGCTTAAGCTATGAGTCAATTGGAGCACCACGTATAGCTTATGTCTAGGGCTCTTTTATGGCACCTAAAATGAATATGAGATCCATTCTTTTTTATCCAATAAACTGGATTAGCTAGGATTGAGTTATACTACCACCGGCAATACTAGCAGTAGAATCCTAAGATGGGTAAAATTGTAAAGGAAATGCGTGGTGTAAGAGTAATTTCTACAATCGTCGTGGCAGTGCGCATACGAGAGATGGCGGTGGCGGCGCAGTGGAATGGGTGAGAGGTGGGGGGTGATGGTGACGAAAAAGATTAATAATATATTCGGAGGAATAGTCTATAATACCCTCACGGAAAATACATTTATAAAGAAAAATCTATTATGTCCTCACAAATTAATAGTTAGATTTAATTTCTACTACCATCCTTCCACTATCAGTATAATATATTGTAAAAATTCCCTATGTCTTATGATTTATGATTTCACTTGAACCACCCACTTTGTTGCTGGGTTGACCGGCCGGCCAGAAGACTTAGAAATTTCTGACAAATTTTAATTTGAAATTCCCAATTTTTCCAAATTATACTAGTTTATCACAATATAATTTAGATCCCTCTCACATAGTTCTTCATCTTGTATGGTAACCTCTCTGACAAATTAACCAAGAATGACAGCATGAGGGGGAAAATGGCGTGTTTTAACTAGTACCCCAGTTGTCGCTGTGCGTCTCGCTTTGGCGACTTGATATGAAGCCAACAAGGACATGAGGCGCAATCTTTTCGCACAACGTCCAGTGCAAGCTTACGGAATCAATGAGCTCAGTAGTCACTACTCATATATTTCCAGTCCATTAAGGAATTGACTGACTCAAAGAAAGACCTGAAAATGTTTAGTAGAAATGGTAAAGATGACACTCCACTCGAGCAGTACGGAGAACTGTTCATATTAGTTTTTGATTTTGGTTTTTTACTTAGTTTATAAATAGTAATAGTTTATAAAGAATCTTGTAGAGAGAACATTCGTGTATGATTTTTGTTAATATAAATGAAGTCACTATACTGTATATTATAATCGACTAGTAGATCATTTCCTGTAGAAAAACAACTTTTAGAATCTAATATGAATAGAGCCTCAAGTTACCCATTTTCATCTGCCGTGTGTCAGGGGTTATCTTTAGAGAGATGTATAAAGAATTATTAAGCATGATCTTTTTTATTTCGGCTTATAGCTTTTTTCTGCGATTTATGATTTTTAGGGTGTTTGTGTGAGAAAGTACAGAGTAACAAAAACTCGCTTATGGTTTTAGCCAATATAAATGAAGTCATTACAGTGTGTACTATAATCAACTTATAAACCCTGTTTTGAAAAGATATTTTGTTTGAACGCTAGTTACTATAGAAAAGCTGAAAAACAGTTTTTAGAAACTGAAAAGAAGAGGCCCATTATAGATAGAGAGATGAGAATTGAGGTGGCACTTATTTTAGCGACTGAACTGAAGTGCCCCTTTTCCTTGGCAGCACGGAGTTCAGGAATGCCCGCTTATAGCTCTTTTATGGTACCCAAAATGAATATGGGATGTCCATTCTTTTTTATCCAATCAACCAGATTAGTTAGAATTGAGTTATATTACCACCGGCAATACGAGCGGTAGAATCCTGAGAGAGGTAAAATTATAAAGGGAACGTGTGACGTAAGAATAATTTCAACAAACGTCGTGGCAGTGCGCATATGAGAGGCAGCAACGCAACGGAATGGGTGAGAGGCAGGCGCGACGACTACGGAGAGGATTAATAATAGATTTGAAGGAAAAGCTTATAATACCCTCACGAAAAATAGATTTATAAAGAAATGGCTATTATGTCCTCATAAATCAATAGTCATATTTAATTTCTACTACATCCTTCTATTACCAGTATAATATAATGTAAAATTTCTCTATGTCTTATAGTTTATGACTTCTCTTAAACAAACAAATAGGATAATTTTTTGTTGCCTTTTCGAAGCAGTTTATTGGGATAACATTTTTTAAATAGCTTATTGACATTTTGTTCGTTTATACAAGTGCTCGCATTAAGGCCAAAAACCATTAGTCACAAATGTAAGCCATCAATCACATTAAAAAAGAACCCACCCTAAATTTGTGAAGCCCAGTTGCAATTGCCTTCAACTGTTAATCAGGCTATTTTCAACCGATGAACAATGGGCCAGGGACGACATCATCCTGGGCTGCCAAACAGGGATTAATGATACTTATGACGTTGTGCCATGTTGCTAAAACAAGATAAGCAGGTACGTAGCTCTTTTGCGAGATACCATGTAATGCAAGACTTACCACACCGTGTTTTCTCAACTCGAGTACTTCTGAACATGACCAGAGTTAGTAAACCTGTCCGGCTGTCAGTTGAGCTATGAGCATATGAGAATTTTTTTTCAACAAAAAATGTAGTAGTTGCTACAAGATTTGAATCATGTCGAGAGTTGATGAAATGAACAACCTCGTTTTCCTACATCCTGCCGTCTTTCTGTTACCGTTTTTTCCACCTAGGATAAGCAATACGATGAACATATAATAATAAAACAAAGTAGTATAAATATCAGTGTTGTTGCATCGATTAAGAGGTGAACAGGTGATGGTGAAGAATACACCGCTCTAAATGGAATTAGCTTCTGTTTTTCTTAATTTCAGTTTTTTTTCTTATTTTTTGTATTATCTCAAAAGATATAGCAGCGTTTTTCTTTTTTTGTTTTTTCTTTATAAAAGTTAATACATATTTACAGCCAAAATACAAATAAAAAGACAAAGAAAGCACGGCTTTTAAGCCGTTTGGACTTAGCAAAAAAAAAAAGCCCAGCTGCAATGTGGTTATGAGGTGGCAGCTGCTGCATGCATGTGCACAGATCTCCTTCCCCAGTGCAAGCTGGTTCCATTTTTTCTTGACTTCAGCTGTTGCTGAACGTGGACTTTTTTACGTTCAACTGAAAGAACACCACACGACTACACAAGAGAGTGACTAGTGAGTTGTTCTGCTGGTTATTCCTTTCGGCATGTGGGACCATCAGGGTTTGGGCCCACCAGCCATCGACCCCACTTTGGCAAGCATGCTTTGCTGTCAGTAATTTCTGCTATTGACTGGAAGCACCGCAGCACAACAGCAGTAATTTCTGCTCAAAACTTTTGTTGGATTTGGAACTACTTGTTTAGTAGTGCGATGCAATGTACTCTCTCTCTGTAAAAGGACACTACACGGATACATAATCTTCATCTAAAGCTACTGCTATTCAAGCTAAAATCAGGTGGTTATATATTTATGCTCGAAATAACGGGAGCCACAGCCATCTCTGCCGCAGCAGGCAGCTCATATGTATAATCCCCACCGTCATATCCTCAATCACTGGCTCATAGCAGAGCCCAGCAATTTTGAGCAACGGCGGGAGAGATCGCAACTCCACTCCATGATCGCTGCAGATTTGTCCTAGCAAGCTCATTTTTAGATAAAGGATATAAAATCCGGCCTCTATATCCACAAAGGATCCTAGCAAGCTCATAATTACACACAGCGATTGGCATGCATGAACCAATCTCTGCTTCTTTCAGACTGTTCTTTTGTTCTTGTCCGTTGAAGCCCTCGAGATAGATTGATAAGAGAAAGGGAGAATCGCATCCAAGTGAGTAGTCTCGCAGGCACGAGATTACAGAGAGGGGATTAGGGAAAAGCGAAAGGGGAGGAGGTGTACGGAAGATCAGAAAACTAGAAACAAAAGACAGTTTGGCTGCTCTAGTCCTCATGTGCATCATCTCCATCCCAAAATGATCCCTCTCCCCTCACATGCCATTGCCATTTGCCAGCTTGTTTTGCCCTGCCCTGCCCCCCCTCCTGTCCCCCATTCCATTGTTTTTTAATCTTCTTTCACTGGAGCTACCAGCTCCATTGTTACTACCTCACTAACACCCCTCAGCACTGCTCACTGCCACTGTCAATAGACGACAGGCAGGCTTAATAGTGTGCCACTCCCCAAGCCACCCATGCACTCTGCAGCGTGCGTTCGCTTCCCTGTCCAGTGTCCACTGTCCTCCTCCTTTCCCACGCACGCATACGCATTCAGTAGGCGAGTAGCAGAGAGATGGAGAGGAGAGCAGAGATGCATGGACGAGTAGCTGCTGGCACTGTGCCGCTGTACTCTTCTTCTTCCTGCTGCTGCAACAGTGGCAGCATCTAATTGGCTACCAGCGAGCTCATACCACACCTACTAGTACTACATAACGAGAGGTAGCTGCTAGCCACATGATGGTGTGGAAGAGTTGGGGCGGCCTGCTGAGCATTATTGTGCTGCTCCTTGCGACGTCGCCGGCGCTCCTCTGCTCCGCGGCTGTCGATGTCTCCGTCAGCTTGTCGACCGCCCCGCCGCGCTTCTCGAGGTCGGCGTCGGCGGTGTTCGCCTTCCAAGCTCTGCAGAGCAGTGGCGGGACGTGCGTGGATTGCGCCATCACCTGCAAGGTTAGCTCTGGTGCCCCCGCCCGCGTATGCCTAGCATTACGTTTCCAAATGGCGCAATGCGCAATGTTGTAGCTCAATGCTCATGCGCGCCTAGCCGCTACTCCTGGTAACGGAAGCACTAACATGCATGCCTGAAATTAGCATTGCTACATCAACACCTGCAATAGTGAGTTTTTTGCAGGGCAGTCTGTAAAGTGAGTAATGCAAAATTGGCTGCCTGATACCAATCTTTTACGTTATTTGCTTTAGGACACTAGTTTTTCCGTGTCTTTGTTGAAAAATGATCGAATTTAGTGATTCTTTACTGTGAACACTTTAGTCATTAAAATATAATATCTGATAAGGGAGGAGAGAGGAAATGGGTGAAAAGTCCATTATACAAAAAGCCAGATGTCATGTAGCCAATTTTGCTTTCAAAGAATGAGTTATAATGTGATTTCAGTTTTCTCTTTTGTGGCTTAGCTTGGCGTCTGGTCCCCCTTAAAAGAACAATTAGTCAATAACTAAGGGAGTCCGTCAGCTCCGATTAGTCAAATTGGTAGAAGGCGAATATACGCGGGGCAAAGCAAACTACCAGCGGGTGTAGGTTGAGTAGGAAATCAAAGCGATTAAAATGGTCGTGAATTGAACTGGACCACACGGATGATGTTTGCAAAGGACTGAAAAACACAGGTGGTCAAGCAATTCACTAAAACGGAGCACTACTAGACAGGAGCAGTACAATCATTCACGGATTGGGACCCAATGTAGTACTGATCCTCTCACCTCATCCTCATTGGTTTTTTTAGCTTTTAACAGTGAGTTACTGACCTTAACTATGTGTATTACTACTAGTTACTCCCTCCATGTTACATCAAGTACTTAGGTCGGTGCTAGTTAATAATCCTGTGTATGCACGCAGTTGGACGGTGAAAGGGCATCGGATTGCAACGGAAATGGAAACGGGACGGAGGTGGTGAGCTACGCAGGACTCAAGGATGGAAACCACACATTTGCAGTGTGTGCAAGCCTGCTCAAACTGTCTCCCACCTGCTCCACCTACGCTTGGGTTGTCGGTTAAGTAACAAACCAAATTCTCTTAATTCCTTGCTCACTCAAACGATCTTTCGTTTACATAGTATGCAGTTTGGCGCATTATATCTGAAGCATAAGCTAAAAAGTTCATATAGCTTTGGGGAAACAGTTAAACTTTCTTGTTTCGACCTCCTTTACTGCTCGGTACTGTAGGATTAGATAGGCAACAGAAGAGGGGTAAATAGTGTCTTTAAATTTCCCCAAGTATTCACTTTTTCTTTACTCTGATAACTATAAAACTATGAAGATTGGGATATGAATTCTACTTGAAAAACCAGAGAATCACAGAGCTGAGCACGACCTAATTAGAAACTAACGTGGTCAGATTTCGACTACCAATCGGAAATCAACGTGGCCGGAATTTGACTACCAGTCAAAAAATAATCATTGTCAGAATTCGACTACCAGTCGAAATTCGACTTTAGTAGTCGACGACCAGAGAGCGATCGAAAACCAACGTGGTTGAAAGCAGCGTAGTCGAAAGCCAACGTGGTCAAAGACTCAAGTGGTCAACGACCAGAGAGTGGTAAAAAAGAAGCAATGTGGTCGAAATTTTGAACGTGGTTGAAAACTCAAAGGAACAGAGAAGAGCAGTCTGCTTTGAGCACAATTTTAAAACGAAAAATGATGAAACTTTTGATCCGTCGATCCAAATGGTATGAAAATTTGCGAGATCTTCTCTAAGGTATTGTGAACCTATTCCATTAAATGATCATGAAAATCATGATCAAAGTTGAGACCTTTTTCAGTTTGTTGGAAGATTCCACCAAAACCAAGTTAAAATCAAAATCGGTGAATACAACTTGCTCATAGGTGGATGATGACCAAGATGGGTCTAGATGTATTTTCACATATCATAGTAAGTCAGAACAATAAAAAAATCAACTCAAATACCTTCGGATCAAGAAATCACACTTTTAACCCAAATCAAGCAATACCGAGTTTTCTCAATAAACTTGCTATCAAAGTGCCTAGATAGGTGGAGATAGATTCCCAGAGGTAGCCTCTATCTCTTATACGTCCTTGGCACAATAAGATCAAGAACAAACCAATCAAATCAAGAGCAAATCAATCAAAACAAGATGAATCCATGGAGATACACAAGATTGATATATTTCTTACCTTAGATAGAAAATTTTACAGCCACTCCACCTTAGAGGACAAAGAGCACATCAAGTGCTCTACTCCCAAACCCTAAACCTAAACAAGAGATTACATAGAGAGAGAAGTTGGATGGTTAACTCTATATATCTCTATCCCAACCTCCTTTTATAGGTGGGCAACCAACCACCTATATCACTTAATGGATCATATCCACTATTATAATGGGGAAACCCGTTAACCCCACACACACGGGTTCTAGAAGTTCACTTATGCACACTTTCAAAGCGCATAAGTGTGCATCCACTAAATTCTTAGCCTTGATTCGTCTTGATCGAATCAGTTCCACCTTGATCTAAACCGCTCTCCAACGCATCGTCCATGCGCCGCGGTTTTGATCCAAGATGGTTTTGGTATTTTAGTCAAACTACTAAAATATCCTTTCTTGACCCGGTCATCACCAACCATTGCAAGCATTCGCCATGCATGCCATGTGTAGTTACACCACTAGGTCGCCACACGTCGCCAAGTCTCTCCCGTTCTGGTTCCACCAAACCATGGCTCACTTGACCCGTGCAAGCTAAATGACGCCTTCCTGTCGTTCAAATTTGGTTTCAACATTTCTTACCTTTCTCGTGTCATGCCTGAGCTCACCGTCTCATAGGGCATCCTAAATCATTCTAAGCCTCAACTCCTTCATGTGTTTAGCCCCGATCCTCGCTGTTGACCACGGTTGACTCCAAGCAACCCTGTACATCAAAGACAAAGAAATCGTTTCCAACCATAATTTTCACAACTTAACCTACATTAGTCAAGTCATGCATCATGCAATCTTAATCCATTGATCCAGGTCATTCCAACTCGATCCATGACTCAATTCCCAAAAACCCTGTTTTCTGGAAGATCGAAAGTATCGCGCCTAACACGTCGGTACTTCCACAATGCGAAACTACCCCTCCCAAAGCAGTATTTTTGCACACTGAAAATCTCGCCTGGGGCTCTCTCGAAAAAACATACCGCAACTCAACCCGGTACTTACACCAAGCAGAACTAGCGCACTCATACCTGCGGTACTTTCGATTTTCCTGGCACTTCTAGAAGACAGTCTAAATCAAATGCAATTTTGTAAAATTATTTTATTACCCCACAAAATTTATAATAATTCATCATAATAATATTTTGAACTTTCTCACATAGTCCTTGAAGCAAAGGAAGATGCTCCTGGCAAAAGTTGAGTCCTTGAGGAGCTAGGAACGTCGTCCAAGAAATGCCTTGTCATATAGCATGTACGTGATTTCTCTGTGTATTTGTACTGTGCAGACACTGTTCCTCCCACGGCATCCGTTGCGGCCGAGTCGGCGTTCACGAGCGCATGCGCATCCAATGTGTCGGTGATCATTTCCTTCAGCGAGCCATGCCCCGGCGGTGGTGGATTTACCTGCAACCACAATTACTGCAATGTACGTACTAGTCTACTCTACTATCTGCATTCTGCAGCGCACACGTCCAAAAAACTCGAACGGTTCCTCCTGAACCGCACATGCATTTCTGAACACCTCAAGTCTGAAATCTGCATGGACCGACGTTGCAGCTCATCGTGTACGGGCCCGGTCGCGTCGAGCCGTCCACTCTCGAGGTTGTCCGGCCTGGCCTGCAGTACTCCGTCGCGGTGACCACATCGCCGGACGTGCAGTACGGACGCTTGGTTCTGGTGATGGGTAGAGGGTTCTGCAAAGATGCTGCAGGGCACCGGTTCACAAGAACGTCCAATTCGAGTTTCACTTTACGATTTGGTACGTCGATCGAATTTGGCAATACATTGTTGACCTTCAGGCAATACATCACTTTAATGCTGAATTGCTGATGTGATGCTGGCTCTCTGCTTTGCTTTCAGACAGAAGAAATGACGCTATGAACATCTCCACCAATATTCCTGAAAAGCTGCTTCAAATTCCACACGAAAGTTGAAAACGTCCCCCATCTCTCCCGACGCTCTATCTTCCCCGACGCTCTATCTTCCATCTCCCCCATCTCTCACCTCCTGCCGGGACCCTTCTCCTCGCCGTCGCCGGAGCGCGCCACCGGTCGCCGGTGGACGCAAGGAGGGCGGCGGCGGGACTTTTCTCTCTCCCCCAGCTCGGGTCGGTGGGGAGCGGTGTTTTGGTCGCGAGCTCTCTTGCGGTTGCTTTCCTCGCCGACGGCGATCCGCGCTCGTGGCCGGATCTCGCGGCACCGTGGCGGATCGGCGCCACGGCACGCCGGCGAGCACCGGCGACGGCGAGGCGCGACGCAGGTGGAGGACCTTGCGGTGAGGTTGCGCCGAGCACGCGCCAGGCGGGCCTTTCGCGCGGCGTCGTGTTGTTGTTGTTTGGTGGCTGGAGAAGATGCGGGTGGGGAGGTTGGCGGCGCCTATCGGCGAGCGCCGCGCCACTGCTGTGCGCACGGCGGCGCCGCGGCTCGGTCGGTGACAAAGATGGCCGGCGGGACGGCAGGACGAAGTGAAGACCGGGCGTACCGTGTCGGGCGGCGCGATGATCGGATCTTCACGCTCGGCATGATGTTCACGGTGGAGAAAGGTACAGAGGACTAGGACCTCGAGCCCTGAGTTTGTGGACTTCGTCGCGCAGCGTTCTTCGATATGGAGTTTGGCAACCAGAGCTCAAGAGCAACCTCAAGGTCCTCTTCATCGATGGTTATGAGAATGGCAACCAAGAGCTCCGAGTTCCAGTTGAGTTGCGCCGGAGCAAGAAGGCGGTGGTGATCCACGTGCCGCTCAGCTCGTAAGGCGTTCAGAAGATTTGTGTCGTGCCCCGGATCCGCTCGGTGGTGGCGCTTAGACGTCGATAGTGGTTTCTGATGGCGGACATTGCGAAGCGGCTCGTCGTGGAATTCAAGGGTGGCTATGCCATGACCTTGAGGCATGCAGGGCCCCGGAGTGTTGGTGGCGGTCTATTTTGCGTGTGGGTAGTGCGTGGGGTGCTATGGAGGTGCTCGCGAAAGCCTTGCTGGTGATCTTACCGGTCTCGACATCAATGACGCCTTCGGGCGCCATTATCCTTCCTGGAGGTGTGTCGTGGCACTGCGTAGCTCTCATGTTTTCGATCTCCAGGTGAAAGTCTTGCCTCGGTGAGGCGGGCGGCGTCGGCGACTCGTCGCCTTCTTGAGACGTCGCCTCGGAGGTCCATCTTCACGCAGCGCACAAGTTTGGGTGGCTCGGTCGGATGGGATTAGGGGCTTGGATGTAAGCAAGGACGGAGAAAATGTGCTGAAACTTAGCCTTTCTAGTTTTTTCATAGTCCTTAAGCTATCTTTCTTGTTGTTTTATGTACCTCAGTTTTGAGGTTTTGAGCCTAAGAGCTTGTGTAACATTTGGCTGTGTATATCCTTCGTGGATATAGAGGCCGGATTTTATATCCTTTATCTAAAAAATTGAGGGCGCCACAAGGGTAGTTGAAGCTACCAATGATGAAAAGGACCTAAGAATATACCTGTCCTTCGCCGAGCCGGTGCTGAACTCGTCTGCAGAAATTCTCCGCAGTCTTAAAGCAACTGATGCCGTACTAACACCTACCAACAGAAGCACGCTTGGAAATCGCCGGTTCGGATATGTCGTAAGTTTTTTTAAAAAAAGTTCTAGGATCCTCCTAGCTGCTTAATTTGATTCGTATGTCAATTTGTTTTTTCGACCTCACTTTGTAGGTGAAGAAGATATCAAACACAGCCATTGTGACTGTTGCCTGTGATACAAGTTCTATAATAAGCAGACAGGGGACTCCGGTTTATTCATCAGAGCCATTCACATTTCTTTATGGTTAGTCGCTATCTGTTCAACCCAATACACTTAAGCTTTGGATCCCATGCTTAATTTAACCTATTTGTTTTTCTGCTTGATGACGCTGATAGATACTCAAAGACCTTCCGTTAAACTGGCAACGTCGACTGTGAGGACAAGTTCTCGCAATATCCCAGTTTTGATAAAGTTTGGAAAACCTGTGTTCAACTTTAGTTCCTCAGCAGTGCAGGTTTCTGGGGGCAATCTATTGAGGCAAGATACTCGCATGTCTGAATAAATGACTTCTTTTACCTCAGAGGCTAATGTCTCACCGACGGTTCATTTTGCTTTCAGCTTCCATGAAGCTAGTAAGAGCATATACACACTGCAGATACAGGCAGTTGGTAAGCGGGTTTCGGTTCAGGTCGCTGAAAATACTACCCAGGACGTCGCTGGAAATCTGAACTTAGCATCAGACCGTCTTGAAGTCAGACATTGTATGGACACTCTTCGCTTGTTAGTTACAAGAAGATATCTGACAATAAAATTTGATTTATAAACTCACTATGCAATGTAATGTTCTACTACATCTGCAGATTCTGTTCCTGCATCATCGTCATCAATTGCAATCATCACCACAGTCATATTTGCAGCAACTGCTGTTGTTGCCACGCTCCTCACTCTTTCCACATCATCGCTTCTCGCATCTGGAGCTATCTCAAGGCCGTCTTCTTATATGATCTCAGAGCCATCCCGAGATCTTTTGGTACGTCGACACAAACTTTTCACGGTGATAAATCAGGCAGTAGGCTTATCAACCATTTGTTGTTGTCATTTTCAGAGAATGGCATGCCATATCCAAATCTTTGCTCTGTCGAGATGGCTGACGATTAATTTGCCGATCGAGTACTACGAGTTCACAAAGGGGATAGAATGGGCAATCCCATACACTCACCTTCCATGGGAAGGCCCCTCTGCGGATCCATTTGTAGGGTACTCCACAATGCCTGCCATCGCATACTCGGAGCTACTGGACAGGAGTGCTGTAGGGGCTGACATCTCATATCCTCGAGAGCAAGGCCAGCAAATGCCAATGCAAATACCGATAGGCGGGAAGCCGGTGATTCCGATGCAAATCCCGTTAGATGGGAAGCCGCTGACTGCAATGCAGTACCGATCTTTCTTTGAGGTCACAATTCATTGCTGTACCTTTGATCCTACATTTTCATTACCCTTGAGTACTGAATTCGTAGAACATGGATCACTTGCAGAATCAGGACATGAAGCCCGAAGCACAGATTATCACGAAACTACAAGATTTGGACGGGTAATGCTCAAGTAGCACCTGTGCGTGTTGTTTGACATACTGAGTAATACTGACGTATCAGGAGACTGAATTATTCTCTGGCTGGATGTGCAGGTGGAAATACTTCGGAAGAAACATGTTCTGGCTGGGTGTGATGGGGGGAGGCCTGATCCTGCTGCATGTTGTTATCCTCGTCTACTTCAAATTAAGGTACAGAGGGGGCACGGAGAAAGGGCAAAACTACGGCGCACTCGTGTTCCCCAGGTTCGAGATCATACTTGCAATCCTTGCAATGCCCTGTTTATCCCAAGCGTCTGCAGCACTGATCAGAGGTACGTAGCGTAGCTCTGCCCAATTCATCCATCCATAACATGCATGCATGCTTATCACACACGGGACGGGACTGGACATCACATGACGAACCTTTGCTTGGATGATCAGCTGGGACTACCGGAGGGCTCGTCGTCGGCATCGCGCTGACGGGCATCCTGACGTCGTTCCTGGTGGCTCTGCTGCTGTTCCTGTCGCTGGGCATCACCATGGGCAGGGTGCTGCAGTACAAGGAGGTGCACCAGGAGGGGCAGGAGTACCACTGGTACCAGGAGATCATCAGGCGGACGCTGGGCCCCGGCAAGCGAGGGCAGTGGACGTGGAAGGACGCCGGGAGCGCCGCGTGCCTCGTCAAGCTCGGCCCACTGTTCGAGGACCTGCGCGGCCCGCCCAAGTACGTGCTCACGCAGATCGCCCGAGGCGGAGGGGAGCGCGCGGCAACGGAGCGGATCATGGCGTCGGAGGACGAGAACGAGGACGCGGAGGCACCGATGATCCAGAAGTTGTTCGGCGTCCTGAGGATATACTACACGTTCCTGGAGTCGGTGAAGCGCGTGGCGCTGGGCATCGTGGCGGGCGCGCACGCGTCGTCGGACCGGTCGTCGCGGGCGCACACCGTGGTGGTGCTGGCCATCGCGTCGTTCCAGCTCTTCTTCATGGTGCTCAAGAAGCCCTTCATCAAGAAGCGGGTGCAGCTGGTGGAGATCGTGGCGGTGGCCAGCGAGGTGTTCGTCTTCGCCGCCTGCCTCGCGCTCATCGACAGGAACGGCGGCGGCGAGGAGGATGAGAGCGGCATAGGGCTCGCGATGCTCGGCGTGTTCGCGGTCGCGTTCGCGGCGCAGGTGTGCAACGAGTGGAACGCGCTGTACCGGCAGGTGCGGTTCCTGAGCTCGGACAGGAGCTCCTTCGTGGAGGGCGCAAAGGCGGCGTCCGTCGGGCTGCTGCTGGTGGTGCTGCCTTCGTCAGTGCTGGGCGACCGCCTGATGAAGCAGCAGCCGCCGCCGCCGGATAGTGGCGCAGGCGGAGGCGGTGATCAGAGGGTGGCTGTGGCGGCGGCGTCCCCCGGGGGTGAGGCGCAGAGGAGCTCGAACGAGCGGTCGTGGCTGCGGCAGCTGCGGGAGATGGCGAAGGCGAGCTTCAGTAAGGACGGGGGAGGGGGAGATGGGGAGCCATCGAGCAGCAGCGCGTACCGGGGGAAGCGGAGCCGGAGCTCGTCGGTGGCGTCGTCGTCGGACTCGAAGGCGAAGGGGGAGTGGAGGTCCAAGTCCGAGGGGCTGTACAAGGACCTGGAGGCCATCTTCTCCAACAGGTAGGGGAAGGGAAGCAACTCGATCCGCATGCAGGTGATCAAGTGAGCACAGCATCCCAGCCCCATGGTGAGGTCGGAAGCAGGCAATTCATGGTGGCTATACAAACAAACTGGCATGGTGGCCGGTGCACCTGCGCAGCTAATTTTATTTCAAAATTTTTACTATTAAATAATATAATTTAGAAGTTTAAGAATATGTTTGTGTATTTGGTAGGTTATTTAGGATTTTAATACATCATAAGTATTGAAAATGATAATAAAAAATTGAAGGAAAATTCAATCTGAGGAAATGTAATTGAAATATGAGCTTAATGAGTTGAGGTTCTTAAAAACGTAAACACTCTCCATCATGCATGGATCATATAGTTGTATGTCCGTATAAAATGTATGTATGCACATGTATCTCTATTTAATCTCAAAGCAATATGTTGATTATTTGTGCAGCAATCTTATTAGTTTACATGGTATTAGAATATATTGCTCATGCATACACCGATGCACCATGGACGACTTATGTTGAACCTATAATCCCTCACATATCGGCTGCCTTACAGAACTGTGTGTTTTCTATCTCGTCTCGCTATTACAACTTTTCTGCCTCAACCTCCAATAACATACACAATTCTTGATTGATCATTCTTAACTATTACCCATTTCAATACAACCTCTTAACCGTTACCTATTCCAATGCAATACTTCACCACATAGTTATCTTCTACTTCTCTTGGTTATGCTTAATGCTGACCGTTGCAACATCAAACATGCATATATGCGCAACTATCATTGATCCCTATAGGGGACACTCATCATGCTCTCTCGGGAGGTCTTAAGCCTATTTCCTACGGCTGTGCCGTATTTACTTCGAGCTCTTTGCTTCTATACGTCCGTACTTCTATTTGTATAGATGTGTGTATGTATATACACATACATGATGTTATACGTGCTCGATGTCCCTCTTCTCTCATGTCGATTGCTCCTCTTCTTCAACATTGATCACCTCAACGCTATGGCTTCCTCACTAACCGTGGTGATCTCGCTTCTTCACTGATGTCGGTATATCTGTTTTAGTCACTATTTAATGGTATGGAGAATCTTCTCATCATCTTAGGTGACATCATGTCCTTTACCAGTGATGGCACGCTCCTAACTACTCAATGGTCTTATATTGTTATAGCTTATCTTCAATACAAAGTTTCATCTCTTCACTGCCAAACCTTCCCTATCATCGAGCTTATTTGGACACTGACTTCTTCAACAATGCTGACACTCACCGCTCGTCGTCGTGGCCCTTGGCTCCTTCCTCTTTAGTCTTTTCTTTTCAATGACTTCGGCGAGTAGCACAACATTGTCTTTATCGAATGACTAAGGTGAGCAGCACAATATTGTTCTCATCTCCCCTGTCATCACCTCAGCTCATCGCTTCCTAATGAGTCAATGTCTTCTTATTACACAAATTGACACTATTGTACTCTTTCGTGGTCTCCTCCAACACCATGCGTGCTATTCTTATTATAACTTTTATTTTTATAAAAAGTTCAATATTTTTTATTGGAGTTCATATACAAATCAATTTACTAATTTTATTTAATTTATATTGAATTTTTGTTTTTTAGAGATTTTACTTTGCAATTATATAGGAATCAAATTGTAAATTTTATTTTGTTTTTACTCTGAATTTCTATTATTTTTTGTTAAAATTTGTATACAAATCTAATTGCATTTTTATTTTGTTTGGAATTATAGTTATGTAGGGATTTCACATTAGAATTCGTATCAAAATCAAAATATAATTTTATTATATTTTTTATTCTAAATTTTGATTTTTTTTTGTTGGAATTCATGTACAAATTCAATTGCTAATATTTGTTTAATTTTTATTCTTAAATATATTTATTTAGGGATTTTACTTAGGAATTCATATGAAAACCAAATTGCTAATTTTGTTTAATTTCTTCCCAATTTTAGTTATGCAAGGATTTTACTTTAGAATTGTATGGAAATCAAATTTCAAATTTTCTTTTCATTTTTGTTTTCAATTTTATTGATTGGAATTCATACGCAAATACTATTGCTTATGTTTCTTTAATTTTTTTATTATGATTTACAGTTATTTAGATATTTTAATTTAGAATTTGTATTGTAATCAAATTGCTAATATTATTTTATTTTTATTCCAAATTTTAGTTATTTTTTATGGAATTCATATACAAGTCCAATTGTTATTTTTATTTACTTTTTATTACAAATTATTTTTATTTATTTTACTTGGAAATTCATATGAAAATTAAATTGCTAATTTTTGTTGTTATTCTGAATTTCAGTTATTTTTTAGATTGTATTTGATATGGGCTCTTTCTTTTAATCTAAACAGTTATAATTTGGACCCAGCATGATCAATGGTGTGTATTATTCTCTTTTTCCTCTGATTAACGTGGTAATTTCTACCCCTTAAGGATGAATGTAGTCACTCATTTTGACTTTGCTTTAATAATATAATAGATATTAGTATTGCGGTTCGTGTTTTGCTTTCACATGGAGTTGTATGTGTTTCCATCAGTTAGGAGCAAACGGAGGAGTATGGGTAGGTTCTTTTGGGTTTATGGCTTAAATATTTAAATTCTGGTTGTTTGTGAGAGGTAGTACGTACAGAAAAATAGTCGCATGCGATTTTTGCCGGTACATCTGAACTCAATACACTTTTTACTACAATATTCCTATTGACCCTGTCTTGAACAAACGCACTGTTTAAAAGCTAATTACTCTAGATAGTACAAGCATAAGCTAGTTTTAAGCTGAAAAGAACACAACCTATATAATATTACGACTTGTGATTCAACGTCAAAGCAGATTCCCACTGTGTTACAAAACAAGCCTCTAATACTACTTATTATAAAACACAAGCATGATATGAAAAAACAACAAAAAGCAATCAGAATCGCAAGACAAAAATTTAATGTGCAAAACCTTTATTAAAAAGACCACAGATGAACAATCGACGATATCACTATATAAAGAAGAAATTACACAACGCTCTTGGTATATTACATGCGTAGATAACTTGTGTTATGCGCGCTATCTATCATGAGACTTAGGATATAAATAGTCTTAGAAACAAGAGTTCCAAATAAGGAAGAGATAGGGTCTTAGTCGGTAATAAAAAAACAGAGACATACTCGAAAACTAAAATAATAACCTACTCAGAACCGGAAATAACACCCTGCTCGGAGACGAAACAGAGTCCTAGAAGAAAACGGTGAAGTTATAGCTGGAAGCGCCTCGAGAAGTCACGTCTATTCTAGTCGGTGCAAACAACTTTGGACACCACGATGGTGTACGTTGGAATAGAGTGTATCACAAATATAAAAATGGTCTCAATCTTAATTTCATGTCAGTTTATATTACTAATTATTTATACTGGCTTTTGAGTGAAATATGACCGGATTCTTGTAGTGGGTCCTGGTGCCTTGCCTGCGTAGACAGGTGTGTGTGTCTATCCATTGTGTTCCTTCCTTTCTCCCGTTGGGCACCCGGAACCACACAAGCCATTTTTGCATTCCAATTCCAGCCGTGCTGCTCTGCGCGGCTGCACGACACAAGCATGGTACGTACTAGCGAGCACTAGTCTGGTCTGGTAGCCGCGGCGGAGCAGAGCAGAGCAGAGCAAGAGCCCACTAGCTAGCTAAATTTGCCTGCCCGCCCTTCGTCTCCGCACATCCCTCAGCCAGCGTATGCCCGCCCGCCCATGGTGATCCCTGTGATGGTGTCCAAGTGAAAAACCAAACGCCCAAGTAACAAAGGAGACAAACCCAAGCAATTGCAACGATTGCGATTGCGTCGTCGTCTCCTACTCGGGAGGGAGGATTTGTGAGGAGGAGGAATCATGATGGAGTCCACGGTGCTGGTGGAGGCCGGTGCCAAGGAGATGGCGCCCGTGCGCCACCTCGGCCGTACCGCCCACAACATGTCCTCCTCCTCCCTCCGCAAGAAGTCCGACGTCTCCCTCGTCCGCAAGGTCCCCTGCGCCGCCCTCCGCGCCTTCCTCGCCAACCTCCAGGAGGTCCTCCTCGGCACCAAGCTCTTCCTCCTCTTCCCCGCCGTCCTCCTCGCCGTCGCCGCCCGATACCTCCGCTTCGGCCAGGTCCCTCCTCTCCTTCACTTTTCCTCTCTCACTAGTCACTACCCCCATCTCTTCACATCCCATCCATTTATTATGTGCCACTCATTTACTGTATGCATAGCTTCCTCTTCTGTTTGCTCCATGGATTCGTTCCTTCCACCATCGAATTGTTTTGCAACCTCCGCACTAGTCTCACAGGGACGATTGCCTTGCGCTTCTCTTACATACTAGTACTTTGTGCGTCTTGTATGTTCCCAACATAAAACAAGATCGCAATTTGATCGTTCCAGTGGGCCCAGATTGCATCAGTTTTAGTGCCATTTCGATTTTCTTAATTGCATCTCTTTTTACTATAAACCTGCGTTCCTCAAGTTGTTCTTAGTACTATTCTGTAGGACTTGCACACAACTCTTTACTGTTACTCCATCCGATGTCAAATGTAGGTTGTTTTAGAATATGTGCTTGTCAAACACTTTTAAGTTTAGCCATCAATCTATAAAAATTACCAAGATTGACAACATGAAATTAGTATTACAAGATCCATAATGAAATATACTTTCGTAATGTACAATTATTCTTATTTGAAACGATATATTTTCATAGAAATTAATACCCAAAGTGTCTTGGAGACCATATCGATATCCAAAACGACTTACATTTGGAATCAGGGGAGTGTTAGTTCATGGTTAATAGCTTATTACTACCTTGCAACATAATAAACTAGCCATTGTTCAGTCAAAAGAAAACATGTAGGGAGCTGGGGATATCAGTAATCAATACAGCTTGTACTAGAGTTGGGAAGAGATGGTGATTAGATTTACATTAGCTACATGTGATTGTGATGGGACCATGTGGGCTTTGGCACAGATGGAATCATGGAATGGAATAGCAGAAACCAATATGCCCTGCTCTGCCAATCACATGTACGCTATGCATTCCCCTCTCTGCCACCCACTTGTCGGTTCTCGTCTCTACCCAGCTCCTGATTGCTAATCATTCATCATGCGTTCACCACTCTTTGTCTCTGAGTTCGCTCAACAACAAAATGAGAAGAAAGATTAGCAGTAACTAGCAATGTGGTCGCTATAACGTACGTAGGCTTCACGTTGTAGTTTCTGTTCAGCACATGTTTACATCCGTACACCGGCCGAGTCGATGATATTCGTCTGGCCGATGCAGAGATGCCTTTTGCAGTGTTTTTTCCTGTCTTTTTACCACCGTTCTATTCCGCATGTGAACTCGCCTGCACTCTTACGTCTCCATACTGTCGTCTTTTGCCATCGAAAACACATGACGTACAAACCAAAGGAACAGAGACAATTTTTACTGAACGTTGAATGAGTGCCCCCACATTAGCTTGGCTTGGTTTCATACATTGGCATCTCACCATGTGTAAATTCCACATGTTCTTGGTATTTTTACATGAGAAGAGGAAACCCTAGAATTCCATTTCACGCTGTTAAATGCAAACAATATTGTTTCCCAACAAGACCAATATTACAGGAAAAAGTACTCAATGAAATTCTTTGTAGCCAACTATGATGCATTACATTAATATAATGCAAGTGTCACCCTTCCCCTCCTTTTAACACACACGCTTTCTTAATTTGGAACTCAAACAGGTGTGGGTCTTTGTGCTTAGCTTCATCGGTCTCATTCCTCTTGCTGAGCGACTCAGTTTCCTCACCGAGTGAGTTTCTTTTGTTCATCATCATAGCATGTTTCGTTCGCAATACCTCTTACGGTGCTAAAGCTTAAATCTCCGCTTTCTGTTAATTGGTCGCAGGCAGATTGCATTTTACACTGGTCCTACTTGTAAGTGTTGTTGATCTCAAATCTGTCGATCCACCCTACAACCTTTAACATCATAGTTACGCGTATCTAACCTACATGTATTGCAGTGGGTGGACTGTTGAATGCAACATTTGGCAATGTGACGGAGGTCATCATCTCACTCTTTGCCCTGCATGAAGGCAAGATAATGGTGGTGAAATGCTCCCTGCTCGGCTCCATCTTGTCCAACTTGTTGCTTGTCCTTGGAACGTCCCTCTTCTTTGGTGGCCTGGCCAACCTTGGGACCGAGCAGCCATACGACAGGGTAACCAACTCAGCTATTTACTAATTATTATTACTACTATGCTGTTTACTAGAACATGAATTTATGCAGGCTTATAAATAACGATACGGTTTTGTTCTGTACAGAAGCAAGCAGATGTCAGCACAGGGCTTCTGATTCTTGGTGTGCTATGCCACTCGCTGCCACTGATGCTGAGGTATGCGGTCAGCGCCGGGGAGCATGCAGTAACCTCTGGGGATGCCGGATTGGAGCTGTCCCGAGCATGCAGCATTCTCATGCTCCTGGCCTATGCAGCCTACCTTTACTTCCAGCTGAAGACCCATCGCCAGCTTTTTGAGCCCCAAGAGGTGCGTAATGTATACTAGAGTGCTAATCCCATAAGAAACCAGCAAGAGCTGCTAGCATCGGACTAGTTGGTTAATAAAACTATGGGATCCCACCAAATGATTAGGCTGAAGATGATGGTGATGATTTGGTCTCTCAAGATGAGGCGGTATTGGGGTTTTCGAGTGCGATGATTTGGCTAGCAGTCATGACTCTGATGACAGCAGTATTATCAGAGTATGTCGTAAGCACAATTGAGGTATGTTCATATTGGCTAGGTTTAATCGGCATACTCAGGGAAATTTCTTCCAGCCATCTACTGTGGTAACCTATAGTGTAGCTAACAATTGTCTGGCAATAAAATCGTATCAAACAGGCGGCCTCAGAGACTTGGGAACTATCAGTGAGCTTCATTAGCATCATCTTGATTCCAATCGTTGGGAATGCAGCAGAGCATGCTGGCGCAGTCATATTTGCTTTTAAGAACAAGCTGGTAGGCAACATCAGAGCTCGTGCATACTTGTTTATATGTTGAGAGAGCAATCACTAACACCAAATTGTTGATTGTGACAGGACATCACCCTTGGAGTATCTTTAGGGTCCGCTACGCAGATTTCCATGTTTGTGGTCTGTATTAACTAACCTCTAGACATTGTTCCATGTGGTCTTTGCCTTGGTCTCTTTACTCATGGAATTGAACTGTGCTAGGTGCCATTGAGTGTCATTGTAGCTTGGATTATGGGGGTTCCGATGGATCTTGATTTCAACTTGCTAGAGACTAGCTCTTTGTTTCTAGCAATATTAGTGACAACCTTCACCCTACAGGTAAACTTTTTTCTTTCGCATCCCCACACAACTCAACCCGGACACCATGGAACATCAGTCACAGATTTATTTTTCTTCAGGTTCATTACCAAACATTCGTGAGGAATTAGTTATATGTGCTTTTGATCTTATAAACTTTGCCTCTTTGAAAAATTACTACCACGGTGTGGTCGGACTATAGCTGTCTATCAGTGTTTACAGTGCTGTTGTCAACGTTATGGCACTATAGCTGAACAAAATTTCCTCTGTTTTGCAGGACGGAACTTCACATTATCTGAAGGGAATGCTTCTTCTCCTTTGCTACGCTGTCATTGGTGTATGCTTCTTTGTTATAAGACGGCGTGCAAGTATGAATTTCTAGACTCGCAATTTTCTCTTAATTACTAGTTGTTTGAATTTTGATATGTTATTTTCAAAATATCTTTTGATGACAGATCACAGTAACAATGGTGTCCATCTGAATATAGCAAGCAACGCCTGGAGAGCTTAATCTGCCTTACAGGTTGGATGGCATTCTCTAGTCAGTTCATAATTTACATAGAGAAGCGTTGTTAAGCCTGGCTAAGATAGACTAAACGCATAAAGAAGTTCTAGTCACACTCTTTCTTCCATTGCGCTGTCATGAAGCAGATGTGTCACACTAGTAACATTGCAAAGCAAAGTATAATACATTACTGAAATATGACATGTACATATTTGATGAGAGAGATGTTTTCATCTTAAAAGAGAACCAAGTCTAGAAAGTAAACTTGAGTATGTGCACTTGTGACCGTTTAAGGAGAGAAGCAAGCAGGCAAAATTCAATGAGCCGTAAATTTCTTCATGCAAATTAAACACCGGCACACGTGTCTAAGCCAGACAAATTGGATTTTGCAGATTGTGAAGTGTTACCTGCAATTCCTGGAGAAGAGAGCAGGCGACACAGCCAAGCCAAGCCAAGCCAAGCAGGGCCTGCGTCTAATTTAAGACTAGTCGTTGTAATAATCAGCTGTTATGGCCATCCATGCACCATAAGATTGGTAGCTAATATGACGCTGCGATCAACGCCATGTGTTGTTTTACCTTGTAGTTAAAATGATGCGCGCTAGCCAACCAAGTGTCGTTAATCTATCGTGTATGAGGATCGGAGGATGAGTAAGGATGTGTTTGGTTTGCTGTATTAGGATGGATGGAACGGGGCGGCCCTGTTGGAGTCACCGTTTGATTCGGAGTCACAGGGAGGTGGGGGCGGCCACCACCGAATATTCGCTCAGATTCGGGGGCGCCCCCATCCACCGAAATCGAGCGGATGGCGCTGCCCCCCACCTCGCGCCGCCTGCGCAGTAGCGCGCGCGCTCCGCACGCGCCACGCCCCACTTTTCAGCTCCGCGCGCGCTTCCGGTCCAGCGCAGCTCCGCAAGCGCTCCGCCTCGCTCCCACGCGCACGAGGTAGCCGAGCCGAGGCGAGCTCCTCGCGACGACCGGCGGGCGCGACGATCGGCGGGCGCTGCCTCGCTCGGCGGCCGGCGGCGCGGGAGTAGGCGAGACGGCGAGAAAGCCGAGGAGCGCGGAGGGGGAGGCGGTCGGGGATGGGGGCCATGGCGGCGGGGAGGGGAGGCGGCGGGAGGAAGCGGCGCGGGAGGAGAGGGAGCCGGTAGGGGAGCGTGGAGGCCGAGGCGAGTAGGGCGCGGCGGGCGGCCGGAGAGCCGAGGCGGCGGCGGAGAGAGAGAGGCGTGGGAGCTGAGAGGAGGAGATGGGGGGAGGAGAAGTAGAGGCGTCGGCCGAACCGAGGAAAAGGGGAACGGGCGGAGGAAAGAAAAGAAAAGAAGGAAAAGGAAGAAAGAGGGAAGAAGAAAAAGAAAAAGAGAGAAAAATAAAAAGGGAAAAATAAAATGGATATTGCATAATCGTTGCTGATGCTGTTGTAAATCTATGTGTCCATATTCATCCATCCAAACAAAAATTGGGGCGGCTTCGTCCTTCACTCATCCTTTGCACCAAACAAAAAAAGGGGCTCGCCCCATCCATAGAATCAAACAGCAACAGGGGCCACCTCGTCCCAGAAAACAGGGATGACCCCGTTCCATCCCACTTTGCCTCGAAACCAAACGCACTCTAAGATTTGTTCGTATGACATGACATGATGGCATGCAGACGCGTCGTAAGATTCAGTTCACCCAGCTGGCTTCTCCATCGCGCCACGCGTTAACCACCACCCAGCCAACCACCCTAGAATCTACTAGTGTTCTAGACCACTTCAGTTTCCTTTTTCTTACCACAAGAACGCGTACCCATGGTTGTGTAGAGTTTTCGGCACATATGATATATTTTAAAATCATATTTATAAAAAAATATCTGTATAGACATAACAGTAATAAAAAAATTTGTTTTACCGCTCAGCCACTTTGCGGCGATGTTGTAGAGCTGATATGTGGTATCTAGAGCCCTTCCAACAAATGAGATAAACAAAATATTAATGCGTAGATTGATATGACAATAAAATACTACTAACTGAAATTTTCGACGAAATAAACAATACATACACATATGTATATCAATATACACACACATATATACTTATACACATACAAACATACATGTATACATACATACATACACGCGCACACAATAATGTATATACATACAAATATATGTATGCATGTATGTATACATGCATATATACATGTGTATACATATATATATATATATATATATATATATATATATATATATATATATATATATATATATATATATATATATATATATATATATATATATATATATATATATATATATATATATATATATATATATATATATATATATATATATATATATATATATATATATATATATATATAGGAAAAGGCACCATGGTGCCTAGGCACCAACATCCGATACACGTGTATGATTGATAATTTTTTGAGTTTGGGTATGAAAATGTTTTATACCCTTGATATATTTATGGTAAGTAAGTTTTGAACTCAGTTCAAATTAGTTTGAACTACTTTTGAGTTCAATGCAACTACATGAGTATATACCATAAAAATAGTTCAAACTAATTAAACTGAAGTTGAATTTAATTTTTTCGGAGTTTGACATCTCAAATATACTTTTTATGGGTATATGAAGATACCCACATCAAATCTCGCAAATCAACGGGTATTGATATAATATATATATATATATATATATATATATGTATATATATATATTTACATGTGTATATATGTAGATGTATACATACATATACACACACATATATATATATATGTATGTATATACATATATGTGTATATATACATACATTCGTATATGTATATGTATGCATGTACATATATACATATGTATGTACATATATTAACGTATATATGTACATGTACATATACATGTGTGTGTATACATATATATATATATATATATATATATATATATATATATATATATATATATATATATATATATATATATATATATATATATATATATATATATATATATATATATATACACACACACACATTTGTGCGTACATATATACACACACATATATGCATATGCGTATATATGTATGTATATATAGTGTGTGTGTATATATATATGCGCACACACACACATATACATACACACACACATAGGAAGCCTCTTTTCTACTCCCGGGTGTAATTACACGCTATATCGTATTTCACAATGTAGAGAGTTTCTCTCGTAACAGACGGTATGTACGTGTAGTATATGAGTATTTAAGATCATCTAGATAGTATGAACAAATTTTCAAAAGAGTTATATACATTTTTTCAATATACTCCTTTTTATGTGTGTGTATATGAAGGTATTTATAAAATACACTAAAACTATGAACTCCCTTGTAATTTTTTCATGTGGTTCATACTGGAGTATCTTATAACTAGTATACGAGTATATCTAAAGTGATAAAGGAGTATTTCAAGTTTGTTTTGATATGGCTGCGGCTTACGACACAGATTACGAAGAGAAAAATACTCGCTTACAATTTTGATTGATACAGATGTTAGATTTTTAACGCGTATTATGATTAAGTTGTAGAACCTATCTTGAAAAAATACTCTGTCTAAAAGTTAAATACTATAACAAAAACCAAAAATTACTTCTAGGAACCGTACAGACGCATAGTATGGAATACTACATAATATTTCTCTTTATATATTTGCTCGAGAGGCCCTCGATTGGTGTGATGGATGGGCGTTCTTTCGGCTAACATTGAATGTAACGTAACGTGACCGCCAACCAGGTAGAGGTAGCTGGTAACTCTTCTTTGAATTCCGCGCGGGACGGGTGGGGGCCCGGGTTCAAGTCGAATCATAGCAGCACTATGCGCGTTTTGTACTGGTTTCTACTCGTGGTTTATAACTTTGGTTCAAATAAACATCATTGTTTGCTAGAAATGATTTTAGGGGAAAAAAATAAACGATAAAAAATAAGAAAAAGATATATACATGTAATAAGAACGAGAGAAATAGGATACATAATGTATCTATAACTGCTTATTTTATACCCCGAAGCGAAACAACAGCGACTGTAATGAAAAATCAAATATTTATGTAAGGTTTTATTTTTTCTAAATAAAAACTAAGGCTGTGATCGTTTTGGCTTCAGCTTTTAGCTTCCGGCTTATTTTTTGCTATTCTTAAATTTTCGTTAGCTACAGTGTTTAAATTTAATTATGCTAAATAAGCCTCTGTCAGCTACAGAGCTTTTCAACCATAGCCACAAAAAAGCCCAAATGATCACCACCTAAAAATAGATATCACTATCAAGAGGACCTAAGAGCAAGGTTAATAATACAGCCTTCAGCTGGCTGTATGGACACTTATAGCTTACTTATCAGCCCATTCATATAGTAGTTTACAGCCAGCTGAAGGTTGTATGACCCACCTCTTTCTCTCACAAAGTTTCTTGATTCTTGTGCTTCAGCTGACTGTAAACTTACAGCCCACCTCTCTTCTCTCTCCTCCTCTCTCTCCTTCACTTCAGCATACAGTCTACTAACAGCCTCTTATTATACTTGCTCTAAGTCGTGATCCGATCAGTTGCATGTAGTCATCAATGTATGTGTCTTGAGGGTTAGGTTAGGAGCATGGATGGATGGATCGATCTCCATTCTATGCTAGTGCTCCGGTCCCTAGCCTATATATTTTTGTCTAGTCATGGTCTCATGGATGGGAGCAACGCAAATTGAATGAACAGGACGACGCTGGTGGATGACTGAGTTCTTTTTAATTTTTAGCCGATTTCTATTTATACTATCTACAGTAATTATTTTTAAATAATATATTTTTTAAAACGAGGTCAACTGAAATATTGTAGTAAAAAGTATATGACTTCAGCTATATCAGCTAAAATTATATGTCACTATTTTCCCATACGTACTATCTCTCGCAAACAGCCAAAATTCAAACATTTAAGCCATAAGCTATAAGCTCAAAAGAACCCACCCGATGTTGTTGTGATGCCGTTGCATCTGCATCGCAATATACACACACACTACTCTATGTACATGGATGTTGTCTAGCATAAGTTATTTGACTGTTTTTTACTTTAGTTTTGACTTATCACTTTATGTTATACGAACTAGCTTTTAAATGATGCATCTTTTTATCACGAGATCTATAGATAGATTGTAATAAATATTGTATTGAGTTCAGTTATATCAAATCAAATCACATGCGACTGTTTACCTCTGTGTACTGCCTCTCACAAACAGACAGAATTCAAAAACCATAAGCGAAAAGCCAAAGCTACTTGTCCTATGGAATTGAGTTTTTAATTGTCTTATTACTGTTTAGCTAGTATACCTCCGCTAGCCACAAAAGGAAATCACTGTATGCTCAAACTCCAAACGGCTTCAACTTCTGGTTTATTTTGACTTTCGGTTTATTTAAACCATAAACCACTTGAAATAAGTCAACTTCTAGTTTCGGCTTTTTTTTTGTTTTTTCGTATTGTTCCTTTGCATTGTCCGGACGATATAACGTTTTTTATTCATTATTTTTCTATTTTTTTCTTATTTTTCTCAGAAAAAAGCGAACCGTCGCTATAGTGCAATTTGAGCTATAAGCCAAAAACGACATTTAGAAACTTAAGCCATGAGCCACTAAGAGCACTATCAGATCTATATACATGGTCACCGAAATATAACTTTGATTTCCCATTTCTATTATAGCCTATTTATAAAAACATACTAAAATACGAGAGCTCCTTTTGCTTTTAAGGGCTGTTGGTCGTCAAAGAAATACTAGTACTGTAGCACGACGGATGGTTCCGGTTCAGATGGGCGGGGAGGCAGGGACTTTGCTCCGTCTAGGATCACCGGGGAGGTGAGTTTGTCGGTGAGACTGACACGAGATAGGATGAGACTGGTCATGTGCTGCACCCATACATACCTTGCCAGCCAGCCAGCCGCCCGGGCATCGTCGCGTCGATGGAGGAGAAAACGTGAAACATACCATATAGCTCGTCGTGTACGTGGTGCTGCCTGAATAAACTGACAGACAGGCTGCGGATCAGTTTTACCGACTCAGCTGCTGCCTGCTATCTCATCTCATTCTCATCATGGCTCTGACTCTGTCAAAACGGCCTCCATCCTATCGTATCGTATTGTGTGTGGTTACACCGACGACCGAGTACGTACGTATGCATTGCGTTGATCGCTCTAGAAGCCGGCCGTGGACGCGCTCTTGGCCCAACCTCACTCACTGACTCGACACCTTCTTCGCCCAAATCTCTCTCTCGCTCAACGTGGCTTCTGCCTGGTGGTTCTTTTTTTTAAAAAAAAAATCATAGCAGCTATTAACTTTTTAAAATAATTAAATTGAAAATTAAAAAAATATTATATCATCGTAGTAAAGGGATAAAAAAAATACCAAAACTAAAAAATAGAGTTAAGGGGGTTAGAAACTGGCCCCGTATGAAACGGACTAAATTCTTTGCTGACAAGGGACCGACTCCGTCGCTACCACCACTTGGTTTTCATTAGTGCTTGCTTACTTGGGCGGAAAGCACTGACCTGACCAGCAGCAGCAGCTAATCCACCGGCCCATCGGTGCTGCCTGAGCCAACCACGGCCATCCGCGTGACAAAAAAGCTCCCTCCTTTTTTCCACCAGGACCATTTCTCCTCCCCTTCTCCCATTCAGATTTCAGAGCGATTCATTTCTCTCTCGAGGAGAGGAGAGGAGAGGAGAGGAGAAGCGCATCAGCAGAAGCAGCAGCAGCAGCCACAAGGGGAGAAGACGATCCATGGAGGAGAGCTACGACCGCGAGTTCTGGCAGTTCAGCGACCAGCTGCGCCTGCAGACGCCGCCCACCGCCAACTTCTCCAGCCTCTCCCTCGCCGACTCCATCTGGTCTCCACCTCTCTCCAACTCCTTCGCCGCCGACCACACCAACAACACCAACCTAGGAGCAGCAGCAGGAGCGCCATGGAAGAACAGCAACATCGGCGGCGGCCCCGGCCTGATCGGCTCCGGCAAGCTGGCCTTCGGCAACGCCACCACTGCCAACGCCGACCGCTACAACTACTTCCCCGGCTCCGACAACAAGACCCCCGCCAAGAACAACGACAGCATCAACAACGCCGTCTTCGGTAGCAGCTACTACAGCAAGAACATGAACACCAACACCAACAGCTTCAGCAACAACGCCGCCGGCGGCGATGTGGTCAAGAGCTACTTCAACAAGTCCGTTGGGAGGCCGGCCAAGAACAACAACAACATGAGCAACGGATACGGCCACGGCAAGAAGAACGGCGCCGAGGGCGGCAAGAAGAAGAACATGAGCGGCGGCAGCGGAAACAACAACAACAACTGCGGCGTCAACGGTGGCGTGGACAAGAGGTTCAAGAGCCTGCCGGCGTCGGAGGCGCTGCCGAGGAACGAGGCCATCGGGGGGTACATCTTCGTCTGCAACAACGACACCATGGAGGAGAACCTCAAGAGGCAGCTCTTCGGTGCGTATGTATCCCCTGATTACTTGCTTCGAGTTCCGCATCCATTGAAGAAGAAAGCTAGAGTTTTTTTGTTGTTGTCTGTTCGATCGGATCGGATCGGAGCAAGGAACAGGGTTTAATTGCCGATTATTGAGTCGATGGGTTGGTTGCTTGCTGCAAATTCTGCAGGGTTGCCGTCTCGGTACAGGGACTCGGTGAGGGCCATCAGGCCGGGGCTGCCCCTCTTCCTGTACAACTACTCCACCCACCAGCTCCACGGCATCTTCGAGGCTGCTAGCTTCGGCGGATCAAACATCGCCCCCACCGCTTGGGAGGACAACAAGTGCCCCGGCGAGTCCCGCTTCCCAGCTCAGGTAAACTATACATACTGCTACTACATCATGGCTCTAGTTTCATCCCTAGCTTATTTAGTTTGCTGTTAGTGAGTGCTCATCATACAGTACTAGTTTACTCGTCTGTTCTTGTTCCTGGGGACCGAAAAACCAACCATCCTAGCCTAGCCTGTTCATCCGAAAAGAATACTGCTACTGCAGCCACACGGAATAAAGATCAGAAGATTAATCGGAGGGCTAAATGGTCAAGGTGGTTGCCGGCCTTAATAGTCAAATTGGGGCAGGTTGGTTGCCAAGCCAGTTGGCCAAGTCATGGACAAAGAAACAAAGGGGAAAGAAAGAAAGAGAGTGAAAGGCAAGGCCGAAGAAAAGCAGTGCCTTGAGCTGTCCGGCATCTCCCTGTCTCATTAACGTGTTGATTTTCCATCCCCGTGTTTTTCATTTAAATTTATGGGGAGGACAGGACGGGATAGGATATTATTAACGCGTTGATTTGATGTGATTAATAGTGCCAGTGGAAACCTGTATCGAACTCAACTGGCATACATACATGCATGCAGGTGAGGGTTGCGAGGAGGAAGATCTGCGACCCGCTGGAGGAGGACGCCTTCCGCCCGATCCTCCACCACTACGACGGCCCCAAGTTCCGGCTCGAGCTCAGCGTCGCGGAGGCGCTCTCGCTTCTCGACATCTTCGCCGACAAGGTTTTTGCCTGATCTGCCGAGCTCCTCGTCCTATCGCGCAACGAATAATAATAAGAGGCACTATGACTTCATCCCAGGGATATCACTGTACTGTACTAAACAACAATACTAGCATGTGCTACTTAGCAGTTAATCACACTACTAGCTGGAGTACTAGCTATACTAGAATTTTGCCGTCTGGCCTTTATTATGTATGGGGAGGCGCCGAGATGTATCACTGTATCACACACGATGGTTGACATGCGGCCCCTCCTCCTGTAATTTATATGTATATCTTCGTATACAAATTTGCCTGCTGCTGTTTCTTATCCGAGTTACAGACATGACCAAAAATAAATGTGGCATATATGTTATCGCTGGTTGAGAAGAGACTGGCTTGCTTGAAAATGGCGTTCCAGCACGCTGTTTGGCTTCTTTGCAGGCGTCTTCAGACATCAAATACCCACAGAAACACATCACATTCTGGAAACCAATCGTAAAGGGTTTGTTTCAGAATGACGAAAAATACTGCAACAACTCTGCAATTCAGTTTCGTAATATGCATTGCAGCGTTCTCAACACTGACAGATAGTGTAACACCAACCATGCGCAGCGCCACCAGAGTAACACATCTGCACCAACAGCTAACGTTCAGACTTAACATCAACACTGACGGCTATAGTACAACCATAAAGACTGACGCAGCGAAGGACGGACTGCACGCTAGATTAATTATGACCCCGTGAAGCACCAGAAACGCAGGCAGCAAACAACGACTCAAACCAGAACAAACGTAGCGGCAGCGCTCGAGGTCAAACCGGGGAAACATCACGATGATACAATACGACGTAAAATCCTAGCAGAACAGCGTAAGATTAAAATCATTTGGCCTACAAGCACCCAACGACTAAATAGAGTACACACCATCCCGGCTGCTACTAAAGTACAGCAGGCAAAAACAAATCCTCCACAACATTAGTTCAAAGGTATCATCGACTAAGCATCAGCAGACAAGACACATTTGGTGCATCGCACTCTCCTCTCCTGCACTCTTGGTTCCCAGTTGGAGCTTCATGAGAATGCTTTGGAGCAGCGCCTACTCCCAACATTTATGATGGCACTGGTAACAGCAAACAGATCAGGGGGCATCCTAACAATGCCATTGAACTGCACACAATTGAACCAAGTGGAAAGCAACACTTACTGTACGTGGAGGTGTCAATTTGCTCAGGCAGTTCTTTTATGTCGACCTCGAACCTTTCTTGCACCTTTAAAGATAAAAAAGATGGGTTAGGCAATATTCATTACATCAAACAACACAACAAACCAGAGATAGGAGGATACATACTTGATTAAGAACATCAGAGTCCGACGCAGAGGAAACAAAAGTTATTGCAAGTCCCTTGGTACCAAAACGCCCTGCCCTTCCAACCTGCGAAGGGCATTAATACAGCACACTAGTATCACAAAAACATAAATCTCTCACTAGGTTTTAGGAAGTGGATCTAGGTAGTTACCCTGTGCAAATATGTATCAGCTGAATCAGGCATGTCATAGTTGATCACAATGTTGACACGCTCGATATCAATTCCTCTGCCAACTAAATCTGTAGCCACAAGAATTCTCTTGTGCCCTTCCTTGAAGTTCTTGTATCGGGTTAACCTGCCCAAAGTACCACACATTACATACAACTAAAATTGGAACCATGAACACGAAAATTCATTTATATATAAAGAGTGAATGTGAACTGAAGCACACAAAAATTCCAAACATCAATCCACCAAAGTACAAAACGGTCTGGCGGAGAAAAAGGCAGAAGGGTAAATGTCAATTAATCATATAGCAAAAATAGAATGTGCCTACCATCATTGCAAAACATGTACAAACAAAAGCTAAGGAAGTTACTAAAACAAAAACCAAGAGAAACATAGAACTATCCAAAAAAGAATATAGTGGAACTCAGAAAATACCACAATCACTAATTCCTTGTGTCTACATGGTGCACATGATTTGAGCAAGAACATAAATGAACATGTGCACGGACATAAACGAACAAGACCATTCTACAAAAAGCATTGGCACATGAACAGAAGGAAATAGAGCACATACCTTTCTTCCTGGGTCATACCAGAATGGATGCAGATTGAAGGGAAGTTGCACTCACAAAGCAACTTGTTCAGCTCTGCCGCCCTACTAACGCTCTTCACAAATATCACAACTTGGTTGAAATCAAGAGCATCTAAGAGATCATTCAATTTGCGGTTCTTCTCTGCCTCGCTCAATTTTATGTAGTGCTGCAAAAATAAAAGGGTATGAATACAAAAGGCTGCACAAAAAATAAATTGGTGCAATGCATGTGCAGCAAAGGTCCCAAAAGCTACCTGAACAAGACCATGAAGGGTCAACTTTGCCTCATCATCAACATAAATTTCCATCGGCTGTAAGGGAAAATATTATAGATGAAAGAAATTAGCATTCCAGCATCAATCTACCAGTATATACCAAAACAATGGTACATGAACTCCTCTTTGATTGCCAGAATATGCAGCCTCCATATGGAACTTGAGTTATGCACTGTTGCACACCAGAATTTCATCAAACATGTTCATCAAGTTTTGCAACAGTGCTTCCAAAACAATTCCAGGCTAAAGAAAGCTGATTCGTCTGCCAACATAAATGAAGGAGAACCAGGACCAGCAGCAGTTAACTCCAATGAAGCAAAACCATGGGAACGTAATGGGGTGTGCAGCACAAATGGAGAAAACAATGTCCGAGAGAGTGTATCTTCGGAACCGGTGCCCTCGTGAATCCGACACCAGTTGCTGACACATCACCACACCGTTCAGACTTTGGACAGAAGACTCCTCATTCCCTCCCCAATCTACTTGCTATGGTCAAGGTACCAATGAAAAACAATAAGAAAAAAGAAGAAAACTCGCTATACACTGTATATGTAACACTATAGAAACCAAGAATACACCAGGGATCCCTTCACCTAGTGACAACTGACAACATCACTATGACTCTCATATCTACAAATGTGCAACAACTACCACATGATTACCACTGGAGGATAGGAGAGACTTAAATAAGATGCACTGTGCAAATGAGATAGGCTGCAGGACATTACATCTTGCATAAATTTCTTGCAAACCGGACGGATCTCCTTGCTGAGTGTTGCTGAAAACATCATGACCTGCTTATCATGAGGTGTCATTTTGAAGATCTCCTGGACATCCCTCCGCATGTCTGCAGAATACATACTTGTCAGTTAAGGGAATAGTGGTAAAAGGAAAACAAGAGGATAGGAGGAATAGAAATAAATCAAATGACAAATAGGCTAACAGGGGATGGCAAATTACCAAGTGACTCAAGCATCTTGTCACATTCATCAAGGATGAAATGCCTCACATTCTTCAAGGAAAGATCCTTATCTCTGGCTAGAGCTAGAATCCTTCCAGGTGTGCCAACCACAATATGAGGGCATTCATTCTTCAATATATCCTTATGTTTTCTGATGTGAACACCTCCGTAGAAGACGGCAACTTTTATTTCGGACAGATATTTGCTGAACCTCTCAAACTCATGGCATATCTACAGAACATAACAGCAAGGAATAATTAAAATCTTGAGAGATCTCTGAACGAAAAACTGAGATGCACACAACGAATATTTACAAACCTGGTAAGCCAGCTCCCTTGTGTGGCATAATACAAGCGCTGCTACTTGACCGGCAACAGGGTCAATTTGCTGAAGAGATGAAAGGACAAAAACTGCAGTCTTCCCCATCCCAGATTTTGCTTGACAGATGACATCCATTCCAAGGATTGCTTGAGGGATGCACTCATGTTGCACTGATGTGGAACCAAACAAAATTGGAGCAGCACCCCAGTGAGTAAAAATTTGACCTTCTGGGTCCGTGTTAATGGAAAGTTTTACCATATTCTCCTCCAACAGGAAATATCAGAAGAAACTGTACCTGCACATCAGCAAGACGAGAATTTGACTATCAATTTGGCAGTTGACAAAAGATATGGCACATCGAAAGAGAAGCGAAGAATTGCATTCATGTAATTTGACTATGGCATGCCGATGATTGCACCAATGTGAAGACCAGCTAACACCACAACGGAATTAGAGTACACAAAAGAAAACAAAGTAGAACTTGGTTTCATAATATGACCATGCCAATTACTAGTACATACAGCGTAGTGCATGTCTGCAAAGCATGTAAATAAGTGAATAATCATCTCTATTACTAATGTTAACAGGGTAGCATGATCCTAACATTGATTTACACGTTCGTAGTCCTTGTGCACAAGGAATCTGGGCCTTGCAATGTCAAAACAGACGAAGCAAGTGATATTTCATTGCTGTGTTGAGCTATGACTGCAGCATATTTGCCAGAACCAAACCACTGCAGCACCACGCAAAGTTTAACATCCTAGAATTATGCATTCCAATCCTTAAGCTTTCCATCCCTCTCCACCATCTGCCTCATGAATCTACTTGATGAGATATATATGCTTTCAGTTACATGCCCCCCTCAACCTTTTTTTATCACTCCAGCAGCCTATATATTCCAAGCAGGTACTAACTAAGATATGAAGTAGTAATAGTCGAGGTCAACGCAGATGTATAAGAGAGGAAAGATGGGAGCTTGCCTTCGGAAGGATGCTCAAAACCGCAGTCCTGGATTGCACGAAGCAGCTCTGGCTTGAGGAGGAAGTCTCTGAACCCGGAACTGTGGATCCCGACATAGCCCCTGTTCGTTCAGCGCAATTAACAAGCAAAAAGGTCAGATCAGGTCGACTCATGTACAATAGTAATCGAAACGAATCATGCAGAAAGCAGCATAGTACAAGCACAGCACGTACTTCTTGGCGACTTCTCCGGTGGCCTTGGCGGCGGAGCCATCGACCGTCTTGTCATCGTCCTCCTCGTAGTCCAGGAGCTCCTCCTCATAGACGTCGTTGTCCTTGGCCTCCCCCATCCTACCCCAACACAACAGCACAGAAGCCGTCAATTTTTCCGGCGCAAACCCTAGAACCCGAGCGCGCAGATCTTGCAATTCGCACCCAAAAGAGAGAGGAGGCGAAATGCAAAAGCAGAAACTCACATGTATGGATAGATCTACGGAAACGCGTGGGGATTGGAGCGGAGACGGCTGCAAAGAAAGAATCAGGAGGAGCAGCAATCGATTAGATAGAGGGGTTCTGTTGGGTGGGCGAGGCGAGGCGAGGCGAGATATGTATGCGGTGCGGCGAGGAGGAGAGGATAGGGTTCGGGGAGGAGGGCGAGAGAGATTTGGGGGCTAGGGTTTCCGCTTCGACTTGGACTAGCGGAGTTGCAATGGGCCCCGTAGGCCCAAGTAGTAAACTGGACGGCCCAAACTTGTTGGATCTACGGCCCATTTGTGCCCAGGAGAAGGAAAGGGCGTCGTAGAAGTGGACGCCGCCTCCTCTGCTCTGCAGCTCTGCTAGTGCTTCCCCTCCCCCACTGCTGCTCCCTTGCCATCCTCACCGCCGAGGCGCCGACGTCGCTGCCGCACTCGCACCGCGCCTCCGCTCACTTGCCCCCTGTCCAGCTCCCGCCTGCCATACACGGAGATCGAATTGCGGGGCTAATGATGGGGGGCTGGGCGAAGGCGGAGTTGGATGTCTCGTCGGAGGGGACTCTGGTGTGGGTCCGCCGCCCCAACGGGGCGTGGTGGCCCGGCCGCGTGATCTCGCCGCTCGACGTCCCCGACGGCTGCCCCGCGCCCCCCAGGGCACCCGCCACCCCCATCATGCTCCTTGGCCGCCGCGACGGCCCGACCTTCGTGTATGCTCCCTCTCCTTGCACCTGCTGCTTCCATTCCGTCTGGTTTTCTCGAGTCTCGTCTCCTCACGCGGCGGAAGGATGATGAATTGTGAATTGCAACAGCGACTGGTGTAACCTGGAGCGGACCAAGCGCGTCAAGCCCTTCCGCTGCGGGGACTTGGACGAGTGCATCAGCAAGGCCGAGGAGCAGGCCGCCCGCCGCCGTGGCAGCAACAAGAGGACCTACAACAAGGGCAGGTACGCCCGCAAGGAGGACGCCATTCTCCAAGCCCTCGAGATGGAGAGGGCTCGCTTCCGGGGTGCGCCCAGCAAGAAGCGCAGTGGGGGCGCCAAGTCTTGTCATGATGCCGCCAGGGGGCGTATCAACCCGCCATCGCCGTCGCGCAAGAGGAATCGCAAGACGCCCAATGATTCCGAGGACGACGTGCCTCAGGGGTTCCGACGTATGAGGGACCTCACCGACATCGGACTGAGGACGGCCCCCAAGCACATACCCAATGCAGCCGCTTTCTCTGATTTCAGTACTAGCCAGGTGAAAAGGATTAAGCAGTCTCGTGCCACCGCAAATGCCAGTGCGGACCAGGACCAACCTTGTGGCAGTTCAAGGAAGAAGGATAGGTCCCGTCCACTGTCAGAGCTATGCAATGGAGACATGTGGAATGGACGCAAGGCCGATGAACATTCGATGGACATTGTTAGTTGTTCTGGCAGTTCCTCCGGCACTTCAAGCTTGGATACCGCCTTCTTGGATAAGTCCAGCTCTAGTCGCAGTGGTGCACTCGGGACAGATCAAACAAAGGGCACTGAAATCTCCTGCATCTCCCTTGGGTTACTCGATGGGGGTGATTTTGTCGATACTCCCCTCGCTGCAGGAAATATCTTGGAAGAAGGTAAACCTGCATTACTATTTCCTGTTTTCCGGTTGCCAATTTAGTAACATCATGTGTTTCAGCAGTCATCATTTAAGTTCACTGACTATATACGGAGACAATGTTGGCTAGTTGTTTCTTTCCAACTTGAACAATTTCTGGAAAACGCACAGCACTAGAGTAGATAGTTACACCGTAAGTTTGTTATCCCTGTTGCCTCCATGCTTTGTAATTTGTGACCAAGGAGTCCCGGTGACCATTTGGCACTTTCCTTGTATCCAAAAATTGATTGAACTCAGTACTGGTAGACAATGAATCTCACCACATTCAACCTTCAAGTATTCCTGGCCGGATGCTGCCCTCTTTCTGATCATAATAATGTTTCGTTTTTCTGTTGAGAAGTACAGAAATCTCAATTGTTCAGACGTATGGTTATGAATGTTCAGCATTTTTTTTATGGAAAAGGTGAATTATTTGATTACACAACTTCCCCACTGTGGTGCTACTTTTATGCGCTCCTAATTAGATGTACTTTGGTATCTTGACATCTTATCTTCTGACTTTATGAATATGCAATGTTTTCTTCCCATTTTTGAATTCCCAAAGAATGTATTACCGATCAATTGAATTTCCACCAGATCATTTGCAAACATATCGACCCTGGAACCACAATAAGCAAGTTACTGACTGCAGCAAAGCTGACATATCTTCCCGATGTGACCAAAGAAATTTTAAGAAGAAAATTGTAAGCTCTGCTGATCATGAGGGCAATAACAGGACCAGAAACGCGTTAGAATGCGAACACCGCAGAACAAGGGTAGTAAAGTACAAAGCACCAAGCAATGAGGTTGTCCTGGAAGAAAGGGTGGGCAAGAGTTCTTTCAACAAGCCCACTGAACCTGATGATAATAATGAGCTTGCAATACTTCCCACTTATTTGGATTGTGTTGGTGCAGTTCTGCAGCAATGTTTTGAAAGCAAGTGCGAACATGAAGAATCATCTGAAACCATAAGCAACCATTCAAATTGTGAGAATGTTTCAGCGTCATCTGCTGTCTTTGAATTGCCGCTTCAGGTATTGCCACCCCAACAGAAAGCACCTAAGCTTGCAAGCTGGCGTGCGGTAAAGCCAACCAAGATTCTGCGCTTGAATTCTGCCCTTCATGAAGTGGAGTTAAGTGTGCAGGGAAGCAGCAACGAGGGGCGTCGTGTACCTCTTGTTTCCCTAATGAGTAGATGGAACAAAAGACCCGTTGTGGGGTATCCAGTCTGCGTGGAGGTCTTGGATGGTGTATGTTCCAATCCCGCATCAAGTATAGATGATCACCATCCCGCTACAAGCAGTGTTAATGGACTACTGAACAAGGATGAAGCTGCAGGCCCACGCTGTCTAAGATCGTCATCACACACAGGCCGAGCAAAACCCAAATGCCGCAGGAAGACCTCGGAGCATGAAATGGACAAGTCATGGCGACCGCATACTAAAAAACTGGTGTCCTCTTCAAGAAAAATGCGGAGGCTTTCATCTTTTGCTATGAGTCAGAGAGGTGGTGAAGACAGACAGTCAGTAGTGGGGAAAATTTCGGGGCCAACCGTTGCGTGCATCCCGCTTCGAGTTGTTTTCAGTAGGATCAATGAAGCATTAAAGCTATCCAGTTGAATGAGCTATATGTATCTTGTGTTTTAAGGAGAATGAGGTTCCGAAGCCATGGCCTCAATCTCTCCCACAACCTGATGTTATAGCTCTGCCATAGGCTACATGGGCGGCCCTAGCTGAGGTGGGCTGCTTACGGAGATGTTTTTTTTTCTTTCTTTTAATGAAGTCTATCCTACTGCGCTCTGATGCTATCTCTTCCTGTGTGTACATTTCTTGCCATAGACTTAGAACGCGTAATGCCTGGCATGTTGATAGATGTATCTTGTGGTTGTGATTCACAATTGGAGTAGATGGGTTCTGGTGACTCATATAGGGTTGTCTGATCTTTTCGACGTAGGATCAAAATACTTACATGTAATCTCTCGAATCATAGTGATGCTTCGTTGCCAATGCAAGAACGAACACTCTTTAATTCGCAAAAAACACACGTGTCAGACTTCATGTCCACCAAACAAAGCCTCATCGTGCTTCTAATTCCTACTAAACGAAGCTGGTGGAGTCGAAGTAGCGGATGCAGGCCGCCATACCGAGGCATAGCCTACAAGGTGAGCGGTGCGTCGGAGCAAAGTCTGTGGAGGCAAAGTAATGGACGCAAGCTGCTCCTCTGAGGCACAGACTTCGAGGCGAGTGACACATCAGAGCGAAGTCTGTGGAGGCAAAGTAGTGGATGCGGGACCACCCATCCGAGGCATAGCCTTCGAGGCGAGTAGTGTGTCGGAGTGAAACCAGTAGGTGATGAGAGACTAAGGGCTGCAGAGAAGAAACTGAAAGATACCAAAGAGAAGTTGTAAGCCGCTGAAAAGAAATTAAAAGTCATTGAGGAAAAGTTGAAGGGTTTCCGAAGAGAAGATGGGATCATCCGTTAAGGAACATGAGCTTGAAAATGTTAGATTTTGAGTGAAAAAGAGAAGGATCAACACTCTTATTTTTGTAGCAAGATAACGTAGCGGAACAGACTATATGTTTTTATTTTTCCTTTTAGGTATGACGCAACTATGGAAAGATGTGTGGATTGATGGATTTGTACGTATCTCCTGAAAGCGAAATCCTGCTACCATACCATATGGAGTGTGGGTGATGAAGTAAGAGCGAGAGATCCTTCGCTTTGGATTGAAGGCCGAGATTCCTTCCGTGAAATGAAATTAAACCAAACAAGTTGGAGCCACACTTGAGATTTTATTTTATCCACGCCATCATTGACATCAATCGAGCGATCCATCGCAGATATATAGATGGTGCCATATATTTTCAGTGACATCGACCTTCCGTCTGGTTCCAGTTTGACCAACAATTTTATATTGTAATATATTTACAAAATTCAATAAAATAATAATATCATAATAGTACTTTTCGAAACAAATTTATACATATGATTTTCATATATCTAATATAAATATTTAAAAAATATCAACAACCAAAGTTTTAAAAGTCTGACTGCACGTATCCTAGAATGACATGTATTTTGCGACTGAAGCACTACTTCAAAAAGGTCAATACAAACGGTTTGGAACTATCATTACATACGATTTTTTAAACTGTTTGAATTTATGGGTCAGTGATAAATCACAGACAGTTTGTAAATTGTAACTAGAACCGCCCACTATCATAGACGGCTCAAATAAAAAATCGTCTGTGATGGGCGAGTATCATAGATGGTTGATTTATAGAACTGTCTATGATACTTTCCCATCACAAACGGTTGGTAGATAGAACCGTCTGTTATAATCCTTCACAGACAGTTTATATCATCAAACTGCCTGTGTTAGTTCATTCTATACCTAAACTTTTTCTATGATAGTTACAAGAACATGTAAAGAACACATCTCATAATCCTATGAATCTAACTCTTAAACATGGAAAGAACAGAGAAAAAGTAAAGATCCTAGCAGATAGTAGAAGCTCAACTGCGCCGACGAGGCATCTATGCCTAGGCCCTCTTGCCCCTGATGCAGTGCATGAGCTGGATATCTTTGACACCCGCCATCACCGGCACTGACTTGAGCGTCGCCTTGGTAGCCAGTTGCTTCCGCGGTGTCTTGCCTCCCGTAGATTTGCGCATCGTCTACTTCACGTGGGCTATTAGGGTAAGGGCCGAGGAGGAGGAAGGCGAGGAGGCTGGGTTTGGGTGAATATTTATAGGGAGGAGAGACGGACGTACGAAATTTTTTGGCGCAAGGATGAAGAGATGGAGCTATAATCCATGGGGTGGGGTTGGTGGGTTTCTATTGGTTAGGATTGGGTTGGGGAGGATTGACGGACCCAACGGTCAGATTATCACAAACGATTCTATATGCAAACTGTTCGTGATACTCTCCCATCACAGAATTGGTTAGGATTGGGTTGGGGAGGATTGACGGGCCCAATGGTCAGATTATCACAAACAATTCTATATGAAAACCGTTTGTGATACTCTTCCATCACAGATGGTCAGTAGTTAGAATCATCTATGATGTACGAGTATCACAGGCAGTTCTATAAACCAACTGTCTGTGAATTGGACTATATATATATATCGATGCAATGTAAACATCTAATCTCCAAAGATAAAATAGGAAAGTTTTATATGCTCTATATATACTTATTTGAAAGGTTTCGACGAGATCTGCAACTTTGTAGTTGAGGCAAACCCCAAATTCCGTTGGAAAGATCGAGAGTTTTGGCAAAAACAGAAATCGAAAACTTGCAGTGCAAATTTGGGGCTAAAGATGGCCGATTTTGGGGTCTTAGAGTGTGATTGGCACAAGCGGGTCATTTTTAGATTCAGGCGGGAAATTATGAAATTTTAGGTGATTGCGATGTGGGAATCATATCACATACGGTTTTTATTACAAACCGTCTATGATAAGTATCACAGATGGTTTAAATAAAAAATCGTCTGTGAAGTATTACAGACGATTTAAATAAAAAATCGTCTATAATATTTGGTAATATCAAAGATGTTTTTTAGCGCTGGTAGCAATATAGACGGTCTCTAAATCTAAACCGTCTGTGATTACATTCAACACTGACAGTTTTGGTCAACTGTTTGTGATGATGAGACGTCTACTATAATCCTTTTTGTTGTAGTAAAGGGAGTAACATTTAGTCTCAAAATTCTTGTATTTTCCCTACGAGGCATCCAACCACCTCTTTTGAGCAATTCCTATGGTTTTGTTTATTATAGGATTTAACAAGCCATACATTCTAATCCTACGTTTTGCTTATTTCTGCGTTTCTAAATTCCTACGTTCCAAAAAAACCCTTAGTATGGACAATTTCAAAGGAGAAGCGTAGGAATTCGGATTCCTATGGAAAGGAATACCGTAGCAGCGTTTGGAAGGTAGGAACGATGAATAGTAACCCAAAGGAAAGTTTCCTATACCAATAGGATTTGGGGAAAAGAAACGAGCAAAAAGACAAAGGAAACTTCCGTGTGCGACGAAGCACGAGTGAGCTCGTCGTAGCCATCGCCGTCGAGCACAGCAACCACCGCCGTTGATGACACACGCGTTACCGCCGGTGGGCTGCCCGAGCTCGCGGAGCCCTCCGCACCGGCCCAACTGATGTCTTCAACGTGCCTTGTTCCTATGTTCTTTAATTCTGCATTTCAAATACCCCTTGCGATGTTTTTCAATCTCCTCCCTTATGTTTAATCCTGTTCTTCTGTTTTTTTTTATTATTCGTGCGTTCTAAAAGTACTCCTATATATGCAGGAGCAGGAGCCCGGCCAAGATGTGAAACGTGCAGCATCAGCTGCAGTACGGCCAAGTTAAGCGTCATTTAATTTGTTGCGTCTAAGCATGCACAACATATGGACTAGCTAGCTAGTATTATACTTTTTTGTGTACGGCAATGGCACTGTCAACTAAGGATTACACGCCAGGCGATCCACGCATCACGCAACAATAACTCTCCCAAAAATATGGTTGACCCGTCGCTTTGTGGCTCTCCATCGATTGATCGATCTTCTATTGTATTATTACATTACTGTTGTTGTCGTTATTATTATTATTATTATTATTATTATCGATGGAAGAAAATTTAAGACTTTGCAAGTTCAGGAAAGGATCCTGCAGATTGGGCATCAAAGAGATGTAAAATACCAGTCATTAGCCGGCAAGCTAGCGCGCGGTTGGTCTTGATAGATTATTCGATTGACGCTGCAGCACGGCACGAACATGACACCACAACTTAATGTTTTTTAGAGAGAGAGAAAAAGAGTGTGTCGTATAGTATTAAGGAAACCGAATATATAGCGGGCGGCAGCAGGATATCAGATGCATGTAAGGAGTCGAGTTGTACACGGCCGGCCGGCCAGCCTCTCACGTACGTGCATGCTTGCCCAAGATTAAAGGCAAACAAACGGATTGAAGCTTGGTGGTGGTTTCTTAATTAATTGGCCTCCTCTCGTCTCTCCATGGCTCGCTTCCGCTTCCGCTGCCTCTCCCTCCTCCTCGTCCAACTGCTTGTGTCAGTCGCCGGCGGGCGGTGGCAGGACTTCCTCCGCTTGCCGTCCGAGCCCGGCGGCGAGCAAGATGTCGTCGGGACGAGGTGGGCCGTCCTCATCGCCGGCTCCAACGGTTACTACAACTACCGTCATCAGGCAAGTTCCGGCCGCCCTTCATGCGTGCGTGCGTACGTATGGATGCCAATCGATGATCGTTGCCTAATTTCCTTACTTAATTATACCCCCACTGTAACTGCAACTGCTGTCTCGTCGATCATACCAGGAGAAACAAAAATATATCATGTCAATCGTGCTTAATTTACTCGATCCTTCATGCTTCATTTGCGCATGCACATACCCTTTGTGTGCTCATAATTAATGTTGGCACGTAACACAGACATTGAAATCCCTAATAAACACGTCCGTTCCCTGGTTACGGCTGTAATTTCGATTGAGAACTCAACGTGCCCTCGCGCGCGCGCGCACATTCTTTGATTCTTGAAGAAAAAGGGAAGCCATATCAAAACAAACAGAATTACTTACAACGTAAGTAATCCGCTGGCGAGAGGTCGTAGTGAATACGCATGCTGGGGATTGAAAGAAATTCTTCCCGGTTTTTAAAACGCGCTTTTATATTGTAAAATATTTTCTATAATAACTATTGTATTTTTAAATAGATTATATTTTTAAAATAGAATCTACAAGTTGATTGTAGTATACACCGCAACAATATTATTTATATCGGTTAAAATCGCACATGGTCTCTATCTCTTCATACTCTTATGCTGATAACTAAAATCTATAAGCCACAACCAAATGCTATAAACCGTAGTCCGGAAGAACAACACCGCTTTCTTGGGAATTCACCGGTGATCCTTGTGTGTTGGCCTGTCATGCATGTCAATCAATCTGTACGAGCGAACAACACTGTTGTCTTATTCCTTCTTTTTGGGATTACATGAATGCTAATACTGTATTATGCTGCCTTCTTTCTTTTCTACTTTATTTTCTAGAATTTATATCATTAAATATTTTAAAATCTAACTATTAATATACTTAAAGCTATATAGATTGGTTATATGAAAATTATATAATTAGATTTGTCGTTAAAAATATTTTCATAACATTATACCTTTATTAGTATATTTTAATATAAATTTATATAAAATAGTGGTTCAAATCACATATCAAATATCATTAAAAATAAAAAACGTCAAATAAAAAAATTACAAAGAGGGTATGTATCATTGCGTACGTTAAGCTGAATCATTACTACATTGAGCTAGCTAGCTCGATCTATGCTTGTTACGTGTGACTATGGTGGTGATCGGTTCGGCTGAAAAGCTCGTGGCTTATATATTGAAAACATCAGTATTTGAAAAAAAAGCATGTGAATGGTTGAGAGGCTTATTTAGCATAATTAAATTTAAAAAAAATTTAAAAATAAAAAAATATGTTAGCCCATTACGTATAATACAAACAAATACGGGAAAAAAAGAACCGGCAAAAAAGCTCAACAAAAAGCCAAAAGTTCAGAAAAAGACGAAACTTATGAATAGTGAAAAATAAGCCAGAAGTCAGAAGCCGAAACCGAGTTGATCAGGGCCTATTACTATGATATAGAGTATATTTTTATTTATGATGATCGATGGGGCTAACAATGACTGAACACAATGTTTTTCGTCGATTTACGACACAGGCGGATTTGTGCCACGCGTACCAAATCATGAAGAAGGGCGGGTTGAAGGACGAGAACATCATCGTCTTCATGTACGACGACATCGCCAACAACCCCGACAACCCAAGGCCCGGGGTCATCATCAACAACCCAAAGGGCTCCGACGTCTACGCCGGTGTCCCAAAGGATTACACGGGCAAGCACGTCAACGTCAAAAACTTCCTCGCGGTTCTGCTCGGCGACAAGTCCGCCCTCACCGGCGGCAGCGGCAAGGTTCTCAACACCGGCCCAGACGACCACATCTTCGTCTACTACACTGACCATGGCGGCCCAGGGGTCCTCGGTCAGTATATTAATTGTCATCATTTTTAGATACTAATTAATTAACTTGCATGGTTAAGTACCTGTTCGATTTAATTAGTGTTCTTGCCTTAACTAATTTGCATGATCGGTCATGCATGGTGTTGTCTATATATCCCAGACCACTTGCATATTGCAGCAATATATGTTAGATGCATGATGAGGCAACTGATCCTTCATATCAAATGAAACCATATCTTTCAGGGATGCCTACCGATGAGTACCTCTACGCCAAAGACCTTGTGCAAACACTCAAGAAAAAGCATGCTGCCGGGACCTACAAAAGCCTGGTACACACATACTACATCAGATCAGATAATTATTGGCTATAGCACTTTGAACGTGTTCTGATGGAGGGCCAAATGGTAACAGAGAGGGGTAAATAACGTCTTTTAAAATACTATCCACTTAATACATTGGATTTTTAGATAAAGGATATAAAATCCGGCCTCTATATCCACGAAGGATATACACAGCCAAAAGTTACACAGCCAAAAGTTACACGAGCTCTTAGGCTCAAAGCCTCAAAACTGAGGTACATAAAACAACATGAAAGATAACTTAAGGACTACGAAAAGAACTAAAAAGGCTAAACTTCAGCACTTTTGCTCTGTCCTTGCTTACAACCAAGCCCTTAACCTCATCCGCCCGAGCCACTCAAACTTGGTGCGCTGCGTGAAGATGGACCTCGAGGCGACGTCTCCAAGAAGGCGACGAGAGTCACCGACGCCGCCCGCCTCACCGAGGCAAGGCTTTCACCGGAGATCGGTACACATGAGAGCTATGTAGTGCCACGACACACCTCCGGAAGGAAAATGGCGCCGGCGTCATTGATGTCGAGCCGTAAGAACACCGCAAGGCTTTCGCCGGCACCTCCACGGCACCCCACGTACTACCCACACACAAAAAGACCGCCACCAACACTCGGGCCCTACGCCTCAAGGCCATGGCATAGCCACCCTTGAACTCTACGACGAGCCGCTTCGCAACGCCCGCCACCGCGAGACCACTAAGCGGCGTCTAGCGCCACCACCGAGCGGATCCGGGGACATGAGCCACAGATCAAACCTACGGCAATACAACGGAAGGGTCGGCACAAATCTTCACGAACGCCTTACGGGCTCGAGCGGCACGTGGATCACCACCGCCTTCTTGCTTCCGGCGCAACCAACCGGAACTCGGAGTGATGAAGAGGACCTTGAGGTCGTTCTTGAGCTCCCGGTTGCCATTCTCCATGCCGAAGAACGCTAACGCGACGGAGTTCACAAACTCCGATGGCTCGAGACCCTAGTCCTTCATAATACTTACCAATGCTCGCTGCGTCGTCGAACATCCCGTTGGCCAAGAATGCCGAGGCGAAGGAGTTCCACGAGACGGCGTCTCGGACGGGCATTTCTTCAAACACCTGCGCGCGCGCGCGCGCGACCGCAGTAGCGTAAATGCGACGAGCGTGATGCCGCGAAGCGTCGGCGAGGAGGCCGCTCGGGCGCGGCGGCGTGGGCTCGAGGCCTTTGGCGAGTGCGCCTCGGCGGCGGCGCGGCGGCATGGAGGCGGCGGGAAGGTGCGGTCGTCTGGCGCGCGCGCGTGAGCAAGAGGTTGTAGACGCGCAGGCCTCGGAGGAGGGACGCGACAGCGCGCCGAGACGAGGCGGCGGCGGCGGGCGGCGCGGAGGAGGAGGTGGCCTCGCGCCGCCGCCGCGATGGTGGGGTAGAGGACGTGCGCCATCTCAACAGAGTGTATGGTTTAGGGCCCCTCCGCCACCGTCATCGCCCAGCGCGGACACACCGCCGGCGAGCTCGGGCAGCGGAAGGAGGAGAGGAGGAGGAGGAGGAGAGGCGCGGCGCTGTTTCTAGGGAAGAGGAAGACCGGCGGCGGCGCTGTTTCTCAGCCACGGCCCTTAATACATTGGATAAAATTCAATAACCCTCCACACGGGTTTTTCTCACACATAACACTTATAAACGCTTTTTAAAGTGTATAAATCCAAATCCGTTAAGTCATAAGCTTTGATCTATTTTAATAATACTAGTTTTTTCATAACTTAAATCGCCTTCCCAAACGGCGCTCAAGCACTGCGGTTTTTTCCTAAAGCTGTTTCTGGTATTTTGGTCAAACTAACAAATTCAGACGAAATTATTTTCTGTTACACGAAATTATTTTCCAACAAAATACAGACTTAAAATTTTAACTCTCCTAATTTATAATAGTTTATCATAACATAATTCAGCATCCTAATATGGTACTTCACATTGAACACATGCATGGTGTTTCTCTGGTGAGGCAGGTTTTCTACCTGGAAGCGTGCGAGTCCGGGAGTATATTTGAAGGCCTCCTGCCGAATGACATCAACGTCTACGCTACCACGGCGGCGAACGCGGAGGAGAGCAGCTGGGGGACGTACTGCCCCGGCGACGAGCAAGGCCCTCCTCCCGAGTTTGACACCTGCTTGGGTGATCTCTACAGTGTCTCCTGGATGGAGGACAGTGATGTGCATAACCTGCGAACTGAATCTCTGCATCAGCAGTACGAGCTGGTAATTGAGTGCTCCCTTCCATTTATGTTAATTGATCCGTACCGTATGTAATTGTAACCTAACCGCTGATCGGGGGGAAAAACGAGCAGGTTAAAGATAGGACGTCGGCTCACGATACCTACAGCCTCGGATCCCATGTGATGCAGTACGGTGATCTGGACCTGAATGTTCAGAACCTCTACTTGTACATGGGCACTGATCCTGCTAACGACAACGCCACATTCAGCCATGACAATTCCTTGAGGCCGTTTTCAAGTGCCGTAAACCAGCGTGATGCCGATCTCGTCTACTTTTGGCAGAAGGTTGGTGTACTAATTATATACCTTAGCTTGATGGGAGTTTATTTTGACGGAGCTTTTGAGGAATAAACTGAGATGCTTGTTTCATTTTTCTGACGAAAAGTACCGGAAATCGGCTGAGGGGTCGTCCAAGAAAAGCGAGGCTCGGAAGCAACTGCTCGAAATGATGGCTCGTAGGTCTCATGTAGACAGCAGCGTTGAGCTGATCGGAGGCCTCCTCTTCGGCTCCGAGGAAGGTTCAAAGGTTCTGAACACCGTCCGGCCGGCTGGCCAGCCTCTGGCTGATGACTGGGACTGCCTCAAGTCTGTGGTAAGCACCCTATCTCTGACACATGGCTGATCTTGGAATGTTGATCAGCGTGTCTGAATCTTTCGTGTTGTTCTGTTACATGTGGCTGCCGTTTATTGATTTGCCGCTTTCACCAAGTTATGAGCAAATTCAGACACACGGATGGACGCAGTTTCTGTTGCTTTGCCTTCAAGTGTATTCTTTCCTGTCCACATCTGAATTTACTATTTGGCATTGATTTATTTTGAGGCGACTGTTTGAGTGAAATCGGTTACGATACTCAATGACAAACAAACACAGGGAAAGAGAGGCTTGATGGAATCTGTGATGTTTGATGATAACGTTCGTTTTTACTGCAAATTTACTAGACATTCCTTTTGAGTTAAGCCTGATGATAATAATATGTCCCTTGTTGTCGTGTGTGAAGGTACGAAGTTTTGAGGAGCAATGTGGGGCGCTGGCGCAGTATGGAATGAAGCACATGCGGTCCTTTGCCAACATCTGCAACGCCGGCGTTGGTGAGGAGGCGGTGGCCAAGGTCGCTTCTCAGGCCTGCGCGGCTATTCCTTCTGACGCCTCTCACAAGGGATTCAGTGCTTAGTAGAGCAAATAACCACACGACAGTCGGTGCAAAGCCTTATGTCAATCAATGTTTGGGCGATCACGGACCTAAGCTATAAGAAATATGGAATTAATGTAAATAACAAACACTTAATGTTTGAATTCAGTTTGTACATAGTATGGCCCGAACGTTTTAAAAAGACAATTCCAAAGATCTTTTTTAAAAAAGCACTCTATTTGAAATGTAGTTTTGAAAAAAAAAAAAAACAGCTTCTAAAATCTAAAAAGACAATTCCGAAGATCTTTTTGGAAACCATCCAGCAAGTTCATCATCAGCACCTTAATTGTATCATTGGCACGCACTGCCTCGTAAGCTCGCTGACAGCTGGAGAAGGAGCTAGTGCCTTCAATTCCCAAATCTCTCTTTGCCATTAAATTCGCTGTGATAACGTGTGCTTGCTTGACTAATAAAGTCAGATTTGGTGTTAGGAATCAGGTACTGGTGCTAGCACTCCTCCCAGCAGGAAGGAATTAAGCACCGATACCGATGGAGAGAAGAAGAAGTAGTAAATCATGTCATGGACAAGTTGCGTAGGCTTCACGCGCCACAAAACGGTTGACACGCAACGCAACAGCTCAGCTCAGCTTTACGAATGAATGATCTTTCGCGCGCACAAGTCGGTGTTGCCAAACGAAGCACGAAAGTAGAGCAGCATCTGTATATATATATAGGGATCCATTCCCATCGCCGCCAGCAGGCAGGCAGCAGAGGCAGAGCGGAGCGCCCCCTGAATCTCTCTCACTCCCCCATTCTTGTCAGAGACCTTTCCGTTCTCCGATACAATGGCCCTCCTCGCCATCCTGGCCCTCGCCGGCGTTGCCGCCGCCGCCGCCGCCGTCGAGGCCCCGGCGCCCAGCCCCACCTCCGCTGCCGGCGTCGTCGCGCCGCCGCTCGTCGCCGGTCTCCTCGCCTCAGTCGCCGCCTTCCTCTTCGCCTCGGCCCGGCACTGAAGCTCTCCCTCAGTCCGCGTCCGATTCCGAGCTAGCTGATGCCGCCGCTAGTCACTGTTGTTACTGCTACCACTAAGCCTTACTACTTCTAGGCGTACCATATAGTATCAACTAGCTACGAGTATATAGTGTGACTCCATCATTTGCTTTGCTCGGATGACTATCATATGACCATTTGCTTGTTGATGCAACTACGTACTGGTATTTTATTTTACAGATATGAGATGTTCTTAATTCCTTGTAAATTGCTAGAACTAGTACGATTAATCAAGCGTGCCTTCATTTCTGTGTACTCTAATTTTTAGACTCTCTCTCTCTCTCTGTGTCACATTAAACTAGCTGGGATTTTTAGACTCTCTCTCTCTCTCTCTCTGTACTGTAATTTTGGCATACTACTCCAGCTATTGGATCTCCATGGGCCCAGGCCGGCTGAAACCATCGAATGCAATGGTGGACCGGGAACCAGATTTTACGAACGCAAGTGAGCATAACTAATAAAAGATAAATAAACGAAATATAAATTGAGTTATATTTTGTAATTTAAAATTATACATAACTAAAACAGAGACATAATAAAAAAATCCGAGCAGCAAGCCAACACCGGTGTTTTATCTTTTGCGCAAATTAAAAATTACATTTGTGTTTTATACCTTACGGCCGAACGCCGGTGCCTCTAATCACTCTCTGTTATCTCTGCGAGCAGCGAGCCAACAGACGCCCAAGTGATGCGGCAAAGTGAGTGCCCAACTTGAAAGACCACTCCCCTACTAGATTCCTTCCTTGAGTAGTTGAGTTCCTCTCCTTCCTTAAGAGTCTCACACGGCAGTGTCTACAGGCCAGCTCCTCAAAATCAAATGGTTCTCAGGTATCAGGTCTCAATCCCAGAATCCCTCCCTCCCTCCCTAACTCCCTTGATCCCTTCCACTGGCGGCAGTCCAGCGGGTTTCGGTCTTTCCCTCTGAGTCTCCGACATCCGACCCTCCCTTCCTCAGGCCATCAAGTGGCTACCTGACGCCCAACAGCCGACAGATGCGAGGCAACCGCCCTCAACCCCTCACAGGCGCAGCCATAGGCCCGCAGAGCCACTGATGGCTGATCCCCTCTCCTCTGTGGTGGAGCTCTCCAGATCGACAATCGGTAGATCCCCTCTCCTCCGCAACCGGCACGGCGGAGCTCTCCAGATCTGGTACCGCCTGGTCGACCTCAGCGCTGTGCTCCCATCGGCTGACCTTCCCACCGCGGCACATGCTTTAGCCACCCGCCTCCTAAGCACGACGAGTGATTTAGCAGTAAATTACTTATGACTAGTAGTAAAACTGTGACTGGCAATAAAAATATTTATAACTCAACGACTGATAGTAAAATTACTTATATTTAGTAATAAAATTACTTGCGACTGACAGTAAAATCAACATACTATGGGTGGCATGTTTGGCTAAGTACGACCAAGCTAGCCCGCGATCCTTCTCTATGCGGCGTCTAGGTTAAAGAATAGGCACGTGGACTAACACAGTATTACACGACAACTTATTAAGGCTAGCTATATCGGGTATAATCGGATCGTACTCTATATGAACCCATACCGTGCCAGACGACCGTTTGGCCATGTCTCCGGATCCACATAAAAGGGAACTATACAAGTATGCGCGCATGGCAGGCTCGCAGATCGTCAAAACGTACTCCTGTTTTTTTTTAGAAGAAAATAGAGCTCTAATTCTTACTCGGGATCAGGGATACATTCTTGAGCAACCATACAGCAGCATACTCCTGTTTAATACAGCAGAAAAATGCATGCCCTTTATTAGCAGGCAAGGGTTTAAAATTCCAGTTTCTGTATACATCATATATGATATGATATAACCAACATAGCTACAGACAGACCATACAAGACCATCATTCGGACACACTCCTGTTTTGCATATTTACACTGAACAAAAACCATCGCACTAGCCGATTCTCTTATGTCGATAATATGTAACTGCTTGTACTGCTCAAAAATTAACATACTCAGAAGCTAAGCACTGCTTTGCATATTTACACTGAACAAAAACCATCGCACCAGCCGATTCTTTCTTATGTCGATAGTACGTAAGTGCTTCTACTGCTCAAAAATTGGCATACCCAGAAGCTAGCACTGCTTTGCATATTTACACTGAACAAAAACCATCGCACCAGCCGATTCTTTCTTATGTCGATAACATGTAACTGCTTTTACCGCTCAAAAATAACATACTCAGAAGCAAGCACTAACTGGCTAAGCTCTCATCTAAACATATGTAAATTCTAGCAATCAAGGTACAGCATACAGGCACGCGCTACAAGTCATTATGTTGCCTCTCCATCTGTATCGATCGGAATATACGCGCAGCTGATTCTGATGCTGTGCGCGCAGTGTGTGGAACAACCCTAATGACGTGGCCCGGGTCCTCCTTGCTGCCCGAGGAGAGTTGGGGTTGGGCATTTCCAGCTGAAGATGCAGGGAACAGCGGCGCAGGACCCCTCGCTTCGCCTTGCTGCCTGTCAAAGGGACTGGTAGCGCTGCTGCCTTGCAGCTCGCTGTCTCTTGATGCATGGAATCTCCGAATTCCGGCCGACAGCGCTTCACTCCTCAAGTTAGACATGTTACGGGAGCTTCGTGAATGCTGTTTGACGTGTCCATTAGGCTTTGATGCAGCAACATGGCTCACTAGTTCAACTGCAGAGGCTGAAGCCACAGGGTTCATCACTGGCATGCTAAAAGGTGGGAAGCACATCGGAGGCATGGGTGGAGGGCCAGGAACACCCATATGTTGTGGCTGATGAGGCATAGCAATGCCGTATGCCGAATTTATGAAGTCTCCAGCTGTAGATGGGAGACTTAGAGGAGTACAGCTTGCATAAAATGGGGCTAAGAAGCTTCCTGCTGGAGGGCAAGGCACTGTATAAGGTTTGTAGACAAGTCCTTCAGATGGAGACATAACCGGAACAAGCCACTGATTTTTAGGTGGAGGAATGCACCAATTGTTCTGCTTGTTGTCAGGTGCAGCAGGCATAGTAGGAGGATTACTGCTAACTGCACCATCTGTTGCAGCTTGATTGTTATGTCGGACTCCAACTACATCATCTTGAGATGGTGAAGTCTGGTTTCCTTCAGTGTTATCTTTTGAGTACTCTGCCTGCTGCAGGGCTGGCCGTACATCAGCCTTATTTTTAGCTGATGAAAGCTGCTTTTCCACATTTCCTTCAGCCAGCTTCTTCTTGCTTGTCACCAAGGCATTGCCAAGGCAGGGATCTCCTTCAATAAGTAGGTGCGGAGATGCTGCAATCAACTTCTGCACCTGCTTGCAAGTCAATACACGTTATGGTTATATCAACATTCCAACACAAAATTCTATCCATAAGCTAGTCTGCTTGTAAGTAAGAATCAGATGAAAATTAATTTATTTGCCATAGACTCACTTTGATCAACCTATGCAGCTCGAATACTTGGACAGCAAATATCCTCTGCTGACTGTATAGAGTTTAAAGAAAAGATAGTGTAAAACAACAAGAAAAGGAAATTATACAGTGATTAAGAAATTAATACTCCAAGTCTGAAAAAAAAGGGAAAGAGACATTCATTATGTGACTTTGTGACATTACATAAAGTAGGTCGGTTGGGTATCATGTTTTCTTTTCTACCTTTTTGTTTTTTGATTCATGTGTGTGTGCTGGGGGTGTTGCGAAATGAAACAGCATGTGGCGTAGAAAATGGGAAGATCTAATCTATACATATTTGTGAATCGTTACCAGAGAACCAATCTTGAAAACATTAATATTTTGTGAGATAGCAGCAGTTTGAGGAACCCGACAGGAAGGCAGGGACATAAATACACTTCAAACTATTTGGCTAGTCAGCGAAAACACAAACTGGTACAGGGATCACCAAGATATCTATGTTGAACAACAGTAAGTGCTCACAGAGCTTTCAAGAATACTAAGAAAGAACAAGAACTCAAGTGGCGGATACTTACTTGACAATAGCTTTTCTTGCTTTCCAGAAATGCTTTGGACCAATAGCACTGACAACATCATCTGGAGAAATCTCCAATCCAGGCAGAGATTCCACGGAGGAATCAGACAAATCATCCTTTTGCTCCACATCATGATGTCCTGTTGACCTTTTCCTCTCCTCACCAGTCTCTCTTAAGCCTTGTTCCAATAGATTAGGAGTACCATTGCTTTCAATATCAGTATGGGATGGTTCATTTCCAGCTTGTGGAGGGTTCTGGGACTCAACAAAATTCTCCTTCCTGCTTCTCGCCTGATATGCCTCGGTTCGAGAATGTTGCTTATCGGAAACATTTAGACTGCTCAACCTGTCCCTATATGAAGATACTTTAGTGTCTGTTTTCCCCAGCTTCTCCATAGACATTTGGAATGACGAACTTGTCTCTTCAGCTTCCAAGTTTCTCATCGTCTTTGCTGGTTCTTTGTCCTTAATATTCGGAGAATCCCTTGATCTTGTGTCTGAAACATTCATTCTATCCAAGTGTCTCTTGTCAGTATTGGAACATTTTGCAGATGATTTCAACATTGTAGGGCCACTCTTATATGGACTTGTAGTGGGGAAAGGTGTGAACTTCTCTTGGGTCTGCCCATTATCTTGAGTGGGATGAGGAGGCACTCCAGAACAGAAGACAGATGGAACCATAAAATCATCATCGTTTGTCAACTTCTTCCCAGAAGAATTCTTGATGTTGTTCTCTCTATGTTGTGAACTACACTCAGCAGCTGATCCTGCAGCATAAGTATCCTTGCTCTTAAGCTGAGTTGAGTGCCTCCCAGATTCTACCCTTGTAGCACTGCCAGCCCGCCCATTCAAGTTGGTATTGATATGTTCAGACAAATGCACAGGTTCATTTGAAGGCACACAAAATGATGGGAAGGGAGATCTGTCATTCCCACCAACCTACAGGCAAAGGTTCAAGTCAGTACTTCAAAAGATATAATAGAAGATTCTGAATGAAATATAAACTTTGCCAAGTCATGTAAGATTATGAATGAAATATAAACTTTGCCAAGTCATGTACCACGAGAACCTCCTCCATGCAATCACCTTCAATTATTAATTATCCAAGAAAATTCTTCAGGTCAAGAAGAAAAATGTTTGTAACAATGTAATAGGCAAGGGCATCCTATTGCTACCGCCATCTCAGCACTCATAGAGATAGATGGAGAGAGCTGGTCACCTTTTTCATTATCTTTGTTGTGGGCAGAAGTTATAATCTTTGAAGTCGAGATGGGAAAAAGATAAATAGGAGCCTCGCTAAGTCATTAATTTCTATTTACTGGTCCAATTTTCTGCCAAATTTACGCTCTCTACTCATCACTTTCTGTAGCGGCTTAAAGCACAACCCAACTGTGGCCTGTGCAAAATGTTAACTGACTTAACTCCACTACTGATCAAATTAGATGGTATTTCGCCATTACTTCACACAGCTCTACCTACACAATAACTGCACTGTGCACTGGATAACAATCCTTGAGTTTTCATATGTATATAAAAAATATCAAACAACTATAGAATCACTACCTTTTTTCACTTGCTGCTCGCCATTCGTATACTCACTCGTGGAGTTAACAATACGCAAGCATCTGGCGGCACTTGGAAAACAGACAAAGGGGTTGTCTAAGCGAAAAGGCATATTGCTCAATCTGCATATTTCATTGGCCAAATGTTTCCTGCCTCAACCAGCAGTGAAACGCTGAGCCTGCCAATAGAGCCAATATCAATCCTACAAGCCAGAACAGCCTTTACAGAAGCTGTGCATCGCCCTTGTATCTCCATGGAGCTTGCAAGTTAGGCATATCGACCAGATGCTCTCCCCGGCCTAACTCCTCTCCTAAACATACCCTACTGTACTCCCTAATCCATCATGGCGGTTGCTACCATCTAATCCACCTAACGAGCTAGAGACGAACAACCACACATACACACCCGCATGAAAATTGGCGTGAATTCAACAGCCTGGAGCTTGGGTTCCTCACCTGGCTGGCCCACGTGGAGGGCACGGCGGTGCTGGCCCCGCCGGCACGGTGGGGCTGCCAGGGGGCGGCTGCCGTGGTGGCGGCGGATGCGGACCTGAACCGGTGCGAGGGCACGCTGAACTGCTCGTAGAGCGCCATCTTGTTCCTGGGCGGCGTGCGGGGGCCGCCCTTGATGGTGTCATTCACATGGAGCCTGGGGAAGAGAGGCCCCATCACCTTCTCCGCATCCTTCCCCGCCGCGCCTCCCCTCCTCATCCTCCTTCCCCACCACAGCACACCACCCTACACCACTCTCCCCCCTATCACTCCACCACCACCACCACGACGCCCATCTTTAGAGCGCGCCTCGCAGGGAGGGAAAACAAAGATCCACCAAATCCCAAACAAGAAAGAAAGGCACGAGCTTTGCGCCAAAAATCCGATCTTTGCACGAAAAGCGGGGCCAAGACCGACCGCAGAAGCTCTGCTCGGCTCGGCAGAAGCGGGATTTGGATTGGAACCGAGGGAAAAGAATTCGGGGGGAAATATCTGCTGCGGTTGGGATGAGAGGGAGGGGAAAGCAAGGGGAGGAAAGCGAGAGATCTGCGGGGAGGAGGAGACGCGCAGGCTTTTGGGGTTTTCTTTTCTGCGGGGCTCGGGTTGCCACATGGGATCCGAGGTGGGACTTTGGGCCATGCCGGCAGGGGATCTGACTGTGGACTTTGGACTGGACTGGAGCCATCTGATCTGACTGTGCTTCTCAGATTCATTGCCAGCTTCCGTACTTGCTCACGCCACTCGGTTTTATTCTTCACCCTCTTTTAGGTGCTTCTTTCTTTTGCAACAGATGTCATCTAGTTTGGAAAATTTGCAAGTTAGTTAGGTTTGTGTTTGTTCATTGGAAAGATGACGAGGTGCCGGGTCGGCGCCACCTGATTAATATAATCAGATGTATCTGTGTTCGAGTTCAAAACAGAAAGAAGAAGATGTATCCGTCTTCAGGCTAGCTAGTACGAGTTTTTTTTTTTTGAGGGCATGGCTGGTACGAGTTAGGTACCAAGCTTTCAACACATTCAGCAAGGAGCACGGACTCTACCATAAGCACCCACAAGAAGGTAAGAGTAGTATTTATTTACCAGGGTTAGGGTAGAGTAAATTCACGTAACCTAGATCTAGTAGTATTCATCTATATATCAATCGTTTGTGCAGCCAAACAAACAGGGGATGTTAGACGTTTGGTCACAATATAGTTAGTCTCCATACAGTACAGCTAGTGCACAAAATGGTCGAGAGGTACTTTCGCACACTAAAGGCAAATTTGAAACACACCAAGCATGCGAGAAACTCATTGGAATTTTACAAGAAACACACCTGGCGCTCGGGGCGGCTCGGCAGGCGAGCTATGCGGTGGCGCCGAGGTGAGCTAGAGACGGCGCCGTGAGCTGCATGCGACAGCCGGCCGGAGCTGGCACCAAGGGCAGCGACGCTGCGACGGCAAGGCGCGCATGCACGGCTAAAACAGTACTAACTGATTATTGAGTATTGACTAAAACAACAATTAAAGTTGGTAGCTTTTGATGTGTTCTTCCATTTCGTCTTTCTTTAGCGACAGTTAAATTTGGCAACATTTAGAGTCTGTTTGGTTCATGACCAGAAGTTGCCTAGCCACAAGTTAGGCGTGCCATAGTTTTAGATATTTGTTTGGTTCGACGCAATCGTGGCATGCCACACTTTCTTAGCACTGGCCCCACACGTCATAGACTGGTTTCTTGCCAAACTTTGCCACAAGTGTGGCCGATTTTGTTAGCCACACTTTAGTCGGCCACGACATGCCACGAATAGCAATCAAAGCGAGCACTAACCATAGTGGCAACGATTGATTAGAGCACTTGACTACGAGAAGACACAAGATAGATCCATCATAAATAAAATTACATAGTAGCATGACCTTTTCAAATTTAGGAGGCTAGCAGGCCAACCATGGATGGGGGCCCTTAATGTGTACTTACATTTCGCCATATTCCCTTTTGCCACCTGTTAGATTTGCCTACAATTTTCTTCTGCCTGTGCTTGCTAGCCAAGTCAATCTAATTAGGGAAATTTTGATTTTGTTGCAGCGTCACATATTTGCGGCTGGATGGCTCTGTTGAACCCGCGAAGAGATTTGAGATTGTCAAAGCATTCAATTCGGATCCAACCATTGATGTACTCCAATTAACAATTCACGGTAGGTTTAGAGAATGCCTTATGAACAGGGATTTTACTCCTTGGTATGCTAGAAGCTAGCTCCGCTTCTTTCTTGTTGCAGTTGGTGGTCTGGGCTTGAATTTGACATCTGCTGACACACTGGTCTTCATGGAACACGATTGGAACCCAATGAAGGATCTTCAGGTTCGCTTTTGCATCTTTTCAGAAGGATAAGGCCTTTTATTCTCATTAGATTTTTCCTGTGCTATTTGTCTTGAACTCTTGATGCCTTTATTATTCTGTCACGTCATCCTCTGCTAACCATAATAATAATATTATTCTGCTCTTACAGGCGATGGACAGAGCACACCTTCTAGGTCAAAGGAGAGTGGTGAATGTGCACTGTCTCATCATGCGCGGTACCTTGGAAGAGAAGGTGATGAGTCCCCAGCGGTTCAAGGAGTCATTTGCCATTGTGGTCATTGATGCTGAGAACGCCTGCCTGAAGACCATGAACACTGACCAGCTACTTGATCTGTTCAATTCGACCCCTGCTTCCAGAAAAGTAAACCCTTGGGACAGTTCACTTTTCTTGTAGAGAGAGGAACTCATGCAAATGATTTGTTTCTGATCCTTTGTCCCTCCCATATGCAGGCGTCGGTCCTCCCAAGCAGTTCGAGTGGTGAGCAGAGATTCCAAGGGGAAATCCAGTGGGAAGGGCTTGAAGTCCGTTCTGAATGGGCTGGGTGAGCTTTGGGATCAGTCGCAGTATGCAGACGAGTATGATCTCAACCGGTTCCCGGCGAAGCTCAGCGGCTGAACATACCATCACCGCTCGTGTACAGTGTTAAGTAAATTGGGACGTGTGATCTAGGTTCGCAGATGTTGTTGCTAACCTCAGATTTTTTTTTCATACGGAAGAAAAAGGGAAGGATCCACTAACATATAGGTGATTGAGATGATGATCTCAATTTTTTGTATTTTCAGCTTTTGTTAGGAGGGTTAGAGCGCTGGTCATCAGAGGCTGTAAAGTTTTGAGTTGTACATACTCTGGGCCTTACTTATAATCAAAGCTGCAGCTCCTTGTAATTTTTCCTTGTTTAGTTGTGTGCTTTTCTTAACCCTAACGAGGATTATGAGTGTTATCTTTGTTTGCAGGCGTTAGCTATATCGTCTGACGAGGTCCTGAGTGAGTAATTCTGTGCTATACGTCAGCTGAATGTTTCGGTGGGGGCAGTAAAGAGCAAGGTGGAGATTGCTATTTTGTATCGCTTCTGCTGAGTTTTACGTGATTATCAGATTCATAAGATGGATCAGCGAAGACATTGGCATCCCTTCAAGTTATGAAGAAGGCACTGCACCGCATCAGATATGTGTTCAATCTTCTGTTGTGGGGCATTTTTTAGAGGTTTTGTTTTGTTTTGAATTTAAATTATTTTACCCATGTTTTTGAATAGTTTTGTAAAACCGTGCCGAATATGGATATCCTCTTCTGACTCGGCGTTGGCGGCGCCATGGAAACTGATTAGGGACTTTTTTTAAAGGAAACAGAAGTAGAGGGTCCTACTGTGATATAACATATATTGATAAAATAATATATACAAGGAACAATTAGGTCGTGGACTTTTATACCGCGTCGTCACTATCGACTGTCAAAGTGGACAGCACGTAGGCTAAAATAGGACAAATTATGACCCACTAGGCTTTACATGTCCAGGCCGGCACGGTACGACCCGTGACCTCCTTCGACTGTGCCTGGATCCAAGGCTAAACCTGTGGGTCCATATGGTACATCCTGTTGAGTTAGCCGGATTAACTAAGCCATGTCTAGCTGGGCTCGTGGCTGGCCGCCCATTTAGCTAGGCCTGGTTTCCAACTTCTTTTAAATAATTTTTCATCTTCTTTAAACTTTTAAAATCTTGTCAAGTTTGTATTCAAATCCTCATATTGAAATACGTTTGCAGCACTCTAAAAGTCATATTCCCGCCAAACGGTTGGTGGATAAAATTTACGAATATAAACAGCACAATTAAGCAGAACTCCAAGTCCACTAAACAAAACTGTGTACCGAGGGCGGGAGATTGGAGGATTTGCCCCATACATAAATATGGATTTTGATGATTTGCCCTATTTATCTTGGATCCATATGTCAATGAGATATCATAGAGCAAATCATTAAATGCAATGAAATGTGTGACAAAAGATCAATTATCTCTTGATCTATATACGTATAATAATACCGGTGCAAGTGCGACGACTATGCGGATGGAGTCGAGCCACGACGACGTGGTGTGGAATCGAACGAACCCCACGCCGCGCCGCTCCGCGCGCGCTCTCTCTCTCTCTCTCTCTCTCTGTCGCACCAGACAGCAAACCACCGCACACAGACGTTGCCTCTCTTCTCTTCCCTCGCGCTCCTTCCCGCTTCTCCGGCTCGTCCCGCCGGCGGCCCCACCTCCTCCGGCAGCCACCTCCCCGGCCGCTCACTCCTCCCGCGGCATCCCCCGGTGCCCCACTGACCCCACTACCCCGCTCCGCGGCTGCCCCGTCCCCTCAGCTCCAAACCCTAACCCTAGCTCCGCGCACCAGGGCTCCCTAGGTACGTTTCCTCCTTCCCTCCTCGTGCGGTTAGGTCCCATTTGGCCTCGCGTCGGTGCCCCAGCGCTTTCTGAGGCGTTGGGTGGGCGTGGGCACTGGTCGTAGCACTAAGGCTGTGGCACGCATGGGTTACTACTTACTAGTGGTCAGGGGAGGCTGGGGCGTGGGCTTGCGACGGTGAATCCTGCCGCATTTTGCTCCGCTCTGATGCGTACGCCATGCTTGCAGCCAACTGCGCGAGCTACTTTGAGCTGCTGACAAGCGCGCTTGTAGAATGTTACCAACATGCCCGAAATGTCAGTGTAACGTTGCTTAGTTTAAATTGTAACACTGTATTGCAGGAAGCATTGGGCTGTTTTAGCTTTAGGCATAGTTGGTCGAAATGTGCAACCTGTGAATCTGCCTTTTGCTTTTGGTTTACTTACACCCTGTTTTCTATCCTGGCTGTTGTAGCTTTTGCTTGTGGTGACTCGTAGGAACGTACTATCTATTTGTGAACGTCATGCGTAAATGCACTTGTGCATCTAGCGATGTGTGGACGATGCCTGCTTTTGTTTTTCTTCTATGGTGAATACTGAGCCGTGCTCTATGGGTGGAATTACCGATTACGGTGTTAGTGTCAGTACCAAATCTTCACCACGCAGTGTGGCCATTGAGAAAGCTCAGGAGGAACTCAGGTATGTTAGTGATGGCAACATTTCCTGCATTTTTGTGGATGGTTGGTAGGAAACTGCGGGACTTACATTATGATTCATGAACTTCAGGCAGGAGTATGATGTTCGTGAAGAGCGGAGGAGAGAGTTGGAGTTTCTAGAGAAAGTATGTTTGCTGGTTTTCTTTAGATTGAATTTTGTTCTTATTTTGGTCTAATTACTCCTATTTATTGCAGGGAGGCAACCCATTGGATTTCAAATTTGGCCATGTAGCATCAGTCAGTGTACAGTCCACTTCTCTCACGGATCAAATAGCTGAACAAAATGTGATAAGGTAATAATTGCTTCCTGATGTAGCATTTGATGGCAATATGGCTTTACCATAAATTGATTTAGAAGCCTTTTGTTTGCTTTCAATTGCAGTGAAGCTAAAGGTAGTTTTGCATTAGCTGCATCGCCCCGCGGAGATTCAGTTGAGAGTAGCGGCAAACCGGGAAGTTCACTGTGTCGTGAAACCAACACAGCAGACAATCTTATGCTTTTTGGTGGAGATAACATTGACGTTGTAGAGGAGAAGATTGTAAAAAGAGGAACCAAAAGAACTAATGCAGCTCAACCCAAGCAGTCCTTGCCCACTGATGGTCACAACAATGCAAAAAAAGCGGAAGACTCTGGTTTGTCACGCCTTGGAGTGAAGAGCCAGGCATATGTTCGACGCAACAGGTCAAAGCCAAGTAGGGAGAGTGCGAATGTTGCTTCTATTAGATCTCATGTGGTTCATGCTAAAGGTTCTGAACCAAAAGATGCAAAAGGTGTAATCCAGGAAAAACAAGAACATCATCATGGCGTATCATCTGTTTCTAGTTTAAAGCAGACAGGACCAAAGTGCGAGAGTGCGCCAAAGAATACAGCTTCTGGTGAACAGGTGGCAATGGTGTTGGATGGGATTCAAACCATTCGTGAAAGCCACTTTGTAGTAAAGAGCGAAGCAAGGCAAGGCGATAATAACAGTAAAGCTACAGAAGCTTCTCCCAATGGCACGAATGGCAATCAACAGCTTGAGGGATGTTGTGAGATAGCTGCATCAGGTGCATCTGTAGAAACCCCTGATGTTACTTCAAAAGTTGTTCTAAGGTCATCTCATTCTAACACATCTACACACAATGCGAGAGAAACATGTGCTGACGACGAGAAGGTTGACAATGATCACTTGGATAAAAGGACGGCCCATATCCATGTAGGTGAACTGGATAAGGGCAGCATCGTTCCTATCTGTGCTGTAGAAGGTGCTACTTCGCACAAAAGCGCGGTGGATCCACCTTGTGAAGGCGTCGCCAGTATTATCGACAATCATACAGATGGGAACACTAGTCTTGTTGCATTTAAGATTGATGGAAAGTCTTATGAAGACCTGGACAGTAGTAGACTTTCTAGCAAGGGTGTTAAGGAAAGTGGTCAATCAGAAGGTTTTAGCAGGCCTACTTCTGTGAAGGAAATTGTCAGTTCTGATGTTAGTACCACTGTTTGTGTGAAAGATGAAATGGAAGTTTGTGACAATCCAATAGTTGCACAGAAGGATACAGGCTGCCCGTCTCCTGGCCACAGTATGAACAATGAGGGCAGTCCAGCTTCAGAGAGAATTAACAGTTGCCTTGGGGCTTCTAACTCTGCCCATCCTATTGCTGTAGGTTCTGCTTTTCCTAAAAATCCTTTGCCTGGTTCTACGTCTTCATTAAAAAATTATGGGTCTAATGTGGAGAGTGAGATTAAAAAACCTGGAGAGAACCTGAATAAGATGGCAAAGAAGGAATATGAAGATTCTATGCTTAGAAAAGCTTGTCTTATAGAGGTACGGTTAGTGTTTATATTATCTCCTTATTTCTCTGATATTAATCTTGTTTCTGAAAAGAGTGAAAATAATTTTGCACAATAGGCAAGTCTTAAGAGAGCCGGTGAACGATCTCTCTGTAATATTTCCTTAGAGAAGAGGAGAAATGGTCACTGGGATTTTGTCCTTGAGGAGATGGCCTGGATGGCGAATGATTTTATGCAGGTATTTTCTCAAGTGATCTTTATATTTCTTCCTCATGCTCGCATGGGATGTTACATGCAGAATCTGGTCACTATTCTTAGTTAAAGTTCTTAAACATTTTTTTTCTTGAGTACATTTCACCATGGTCCCCTAAAATTGTGACGAAGTACCACTTAGGTGCCTAAACTTGAATTTTAGTCTGGCAGCTCCCCATACTTGCAAAACAGTGTCATTTGGGCCATTTAAACTTTTAACGTAGAGCTTGTTATACCTATTCAACTGACGTCTCACCACTTGTTAGCCAAGTAAAAGTCATTGTACCTTCAATTGCCATATTGATAATCAATTCGAATGAACCACATTAGCTAACTATGAAGTTGTAATGATCTGAATGACACAATTTGCATGTTTTCGGACATTAGTGCCACTTCATTACAAACTTAGGGACCTGGCAAGTTTTTTCAAGTTCAGGGACCTAAGTGATACTTCAGTGCTAGTTAGGGACCTCTGATTCAATTTACTCTTTTTTTTTGGATTAGCTCACATAGTCCTTGTGTAATTTGATGTTTCTATTTAATAGGAGCGTCTGTGGAAAAGTATGGCTGCATCTCAAGTGTGCCATTGCATTGCCTCTGACGGTCTGGCCAAATTTAAAGAAGCAAGCATTCAGAGAAAGCAGAAAACTGTTATTAGAAGCCTTGTAAAGGGTGTCATGAATTTTTGGCGTTCAGCTGAACCTTTACGAACTACTGGTGGGACAGCTAAAGTGATGCAAGAACATGATTCAGACGTGCTGGATACAAAGCCTACTGGAATCAAAGCTGATAAAGAACAGGTAAATGAAACTAGTCTCACATAACCTTTTCTCATGGGTCGTGGGGTATTTGTTTTCATGTCATCTCATTTGTTCAATTTTTAGTGGCAATGTATTGAAGGATTTTTGGCACATAGGCATCACCAGAAAGTCGAGAATTGAGTAAAATAGAATTCAGTTGCACTGTTACAGTTTTACCCTCCAAATATCACTTGATGTGTTATGATATGTGAGTTTGATGTGATCTATGGATTTGTATAGGGTAATGAATCCATGGAAGCAGAAGAGTCTGTGCGGCCTCGTCGATCTCAAATTCAGGATTATGCAGTTCGATTTCTTGAATATAACAGTCACGCATCTGATTCTCTTGTGTTGGCTGAAGCACCATCTACTCCTGACAGGCTAAATGACTTTGGCATCTTGAAAGTGTCTGATCAGCTTGTAGAGGTAAATCATCACAACTTTGTGGAGTCAATTATGATTGATTTCTCTCATTACTTTTGCTTTTGGAAGACAGATCATACTTAGTGCCCTGATGAGTACTCCTAGGCACAGTTACCCTGTTTTGGCAACTAAAAACATGTATGCATGTTAGCTCAACACCATTGTTCAATGATTCTTTTCTTAATTTCAGGGAAGTCTCTTCTATACAGTAGCACCTGGTGCAATGCTGGCATACAGGGAGTCTGTGGAATCTCTTTTCATGTATCATAAGGTGAAGAGAAGCTTTATGCATTCTTCTCAAGACCTAATGAACATAATTTTCTTCTTCCGTTTAGTTTTTCCCTTATGGGAGTTTTGTTAAAATGTTGAACCACAAAATAGGCTGGCAACCAAGGAAAGAAATCCCGCTACCGGAGGGAATCCCGCCGGGGGGCAGTAATGGTAACCGGCTGGTTACCGGAAAGCACGGAGAAAAACGGACAAAATTCGAATAGCAAAATTTGAATTTGGACTGTTTTGAAACCAGTAACGGGAAAAACCGGACTGTTACCGCCCAAAAAACTGGAAAAAAACCGCTAAAACCTGGAAAAACAGGTTATGGGCAATTAACAATTGAAAATTTCTAATACATTCATAGCAAAAAGCATCAAGTCAAGCACGGAAGGTCCTAGTACAATGGATTAGTGTTAAACAATGTAAACCTCATTAGGGAATCCAACTTTTAAGTTCAAAAATTCAAATTTGAATTTAAACAAACCCGGCCAGTAAATTGTTTCCCGGTACCCACCGGTAAATCCGGTTACCGGCGGGATTTCTATCCCTGCTGGCAACTATATGTGTAAGCAACCTAATGAACATAATTTGTTTCTTCCGTTTAGTTTTTCTCTTATGGGAGTTCTGTTAAATGTTGAACCACAACATGGACAGGCAATTATATGTGTAAGCAAGTAGCAAAGGATGGGGCAGTTTATGTTTCTCTTCAATGACTCTTAAATTGCTGGTAATAGAGGTCTTCAGTTGTTTCCACTGCTGTATTAAGAAAAAATTCTGGGCTGCTTCATTTCTGTCTAGTTATCCTATTACATTCATGTTTTTTTTTCAAGTATTGTACTGCATGAATGCCAAGAGGAATTTTTTTGCTGTCTTTACTTTTGATCCATTGCCCGTCAGGATTGGAGCACTGCTTTACATTTTGTGTTCACAACTTTGGTATTTTCTTTTGTGAAATATATTTATTAAAGTTAATAATTGCAGAAGGTTGGTAATACTGGACTCAAGGATGACTATGAGGCATCTGTGTGTGATTCTGCAGCAGGTAATATTCACCAGCACCTTAAACTTTTTAGTTATCATATTATCATGTACCAAATCTGGACAAAAGGCTTTGTTGTTGTTGTATATTATCATGTACTTCACACTCTTACTAATGCTTTTGCATTTTGTTCAGATTTGGCTGAGGAGAATGCATATGAGGAGGATGAAGGCGGGACTTGTACTTACATATTGCCTGAAGCATATGATGGTGGTTTATTATCAAAAAAGGGTCACAAGAAGCATCTGACGCAGCAGAGGATTAACGGTGCAAGACCATATGAAATAGGTACTTATGTGCCTTACGAACCGTGTTTGGAAAGCAAGTCAGGAAACCAGCCATTGTTCTCTAATGGCAAAAGGCCTTCATCTTTCCTTGCAATTCCTACAAAGCGCATCCGTACAGCTCCTAGACAACGAGTTGTAAGCCCATTTCCTGCTAGTGTTGGTGGAACCCCCCAAGTCACAAGTAAAACAGATGTTTCAAGTGGAGATACAAACTCGTACCAAGATGATCAAAGTTCATTGCATGGAGGGTCCTTGCCGTGGAAAAACATGGACTATGAATCCACAGTTGATTTTGACAGACGATTGCTGTATGATGGTAGCGAAGTGTGTACTAAAGCTAACAAGAAGAAAAAGCATAAGAACCCAGTTTACAAGACTGCTCAAAATGCAGCCAATTCCTGTGCCTCAGCTGCTGTAAAGGTTAATTCTTTAAGCCTGCTCCCCATTATTGTTGTTTGCAATGTTTTGTCAGAGACTCAAGAGTAATTTTATCTCCTAATGTTTCAGGGGCGTATCTATGATCAAAGTTCACAAGTTGATTTGATCACTCAATACGAGCAGGTTTTTCCCCTTTCTTTCTTCCATTTGTTGTTGATATTAATAAGATGCACTTAGTTACTTTTTAGTTATACCTTTGCAATTTCAGTTTAATTTTGTTAGCCTCTAACAACCTTTTGAATAAACCTTCTATTCAGAAGGATTATCTGAAGAAGAGATCAGAGACCCAACAATTTGATTCAAACGGGAACATTGGTACTTTCATCCCCTCTGTTTATATAGAGTGCACTTGTAGCCTATGCCATACACATACAAGAAGCAACTATTTGCTCTTTATGTATTTTTAGGGAAAGCATAAATAGCTCCTAACATATCATGTATTTATGTTATCCATAGTTGTAAATGGTGGTCAACATGCTTCTAAGAAGCTTAAAATGATGAAGCAAGGGATAGATATTTCACAAGAAGCTTCTCCCGTTGCATCACAGATGAGCAACATGGCAAATCCTGCTAAAATCATAAAGATCATCACTAATAGGGATCGTGGGAGAAAAGGGAAAGCACTAAAGGTATTATCATTTCTCTACATTATAGTCATATGCTTTTCTCTTTGTTTGCATAGACGCTACATTGTTGTTGTTGATCAAACCTTGTCATATAGGTTGGATGGGACCTTTGATTGGCTGTGTTGCCGTTTATTTGCCCTCCATACCTACACTGAGTCAGGGTAGAAATTAGGTTCATCTGATATTTTCTGTGGTCCTCTTGCTACCAGTAGTAGACAAATAATCTACTCTGCTTGTACGGATGTTGCTGGCTAGCCAAGATAGGTTCAGCTTAGGTTAGGCATGCATGCAGAAGTAGCAAGCTTGTATTGTTTTAGTTGTATTATAGGAAAACAAGGAATAGCATGTTTTAAAATTTTACTGCCACCTGGACTATTTTTTACGGATCTTCTTTTATTGGTGGAACCGGTGCATTTCTATATGTGGAAAGGAGCTTCATAGGTCATAGCCCCCTCCTCTGGTCTAAAGTTTAGGAACAAATTTCTTTTCTGACAGTTACTGTGCCATGATTTTTTGTTCATTTATGGGGAACACCACATAGATGCTACTCACACATTTCATATAGTTCAGAATTTAGAGTATAGTGTAATCAGTCCTGGAAGGATTGGTGATGAATTACTGAGTTTGTCACGTTCTTATGATCCACATTTTTTCCCCTTTGGTTCTTTTTTGGTGTGCAACTGGATTATAGGATGAGAGTCGTTGGAGTTGTTTATTTTTTAAGTTGAGCTGCCATAATTGTGAACATGCAAGCATCATAGTGTACGGACAGCGCATGCTGTACAAGCAGGTTTTGTTTCCCATAATTGCTTATTGAAATGTTTTATGCTTTTGGCAGATGGCTTCCAGTGGTGGATGGTCAAACATCGAGGATCAGGTTCTTGTGTGCTTGAAGTAGTACTTTTCTCTCTTGACTACAATTTGTGGTAATGACTTAAATGTCTTAAATATTCAGGCTCTTGTTGTCCTTGTCCATGACATGGGTCAAAATTGGGAGTTAGTAAGCGATGCAATTAATAGCATTGTGCAGTTCAAGGTAATTTTATGTCTGGGATAAAATCTTTTGCTATGTTTTATATTCTTATCATATCGTTTGAACATGTAGTGTGAACGTTGATTCATTCCAATCCCTGGGTTCTAGAATTAATTTTTGAGTTTCCTTGTATTCTATCTATGCAGTCTGTGTATAGACAACCTAAAGAATGCAAGGAGCGCCATAAGGTTCTTGTGGATAAAAGTTCTGGTGATGGTGCTGACAGTGCAGAAGACTCTGGTTCATCTCAACACTATCATTTCACAATACCTGGCATTCCAAAGGCATGCTTTTCCATCAACTTCTTTTTTTGTAAATCTTTCACTGCTTGGCATGTATGTGGGATGCAACTCACACAAATGTGTTGTTGAACCTTCTATTTAGTCCCTGCGATATTTTCCTTTTCAAGTGCAGCTTTGCTTAGCACTGTTGCGATAGCAGATGCTTTTGTCTAGCATGTGCAGCATAGACTTTCATTCTCATTCTCTAACAATGGTATTCATATGCTCATCAGGGTAGTGCCAGGCAGTTGTTCCAGCGACTTCAAGGACCATTTGAGGAAGAGAATCTTAAGGCACATTTTGAAAAAATAATGATACTCATGCAACAAGTACATTCCAGACGTAGACAGGTTCATCTTTCCTCTTATTTTGCACCTTTTGTTGAATTGATTTGTTGGCAATATATAATGTAGCTATCTTTGTAACTTTTTTACTACATTTATAATGGAGGATGGGTAAATCTTGCTAAACATTTGTTGTTCGTTTATACTCTTGCAAGAATCTTAGGATATCGTGGGTGTAGCCAAGTACTTGTTGCATATGCTATTCAAATTGTAATAATTTTAGAGCTGTGCTTGTCAATGTAGCTTTGGTGCTTTTTATGTGCACATGCAATTCTTGTATGCTATAATTGTTGATAATATGATGTGGTAGTGGAGACTCACTGAACTAGTTTTTTTTCACATAGTTCCAATCATCTCTCTGAGCTCTGAAGTATTCTTCACATTTTGCCAGAGTACCTTTGTTATGTATTGTTTTGCTGCTCTTACCTATATTGTTACTTGTTAGTATTTCTTATTTTTATGTGTATATGTGCACATGCAGTTCTTATATGCTATAATTGATAATGTGATGTTGTAGTGGACTCTTTCACTGAACTAGTTTTTTCGCATTAGTTCCAATCATCTATCTGAGCTCTGAAGTATTCTTCGCAAGTTCACATTTTGCCAGAGTACCTTTGTTATGTTTTGTTTTGCTGCTCTTACGTATATTGTTACCTGTTAGTATTTCTTATGGCTATGCTTTTCTTGTCGTTTTGTCATGAAGGGTAATAGCCAGGAGCTCAAGTCGATCATACAACAACATAGTTCTCATGTTGTCGCACTTTCACAAGCATGCCCGAACAACTTAGCTGGGGGCACTTTGACGTATGTGATTATTGCTTTGAACTGTTCTTTTAGATCTCACTTTGGGGAAATTGCCAAGATATTTTACCTTCTTATATGCTATTTAGTATCCGTTATCACCCATACCCATTACCCAACATCCAACGGTAACCTTTTTGCTGATGTCTAATCTGTAACAGGCCACTTGATCTTTGTGATGCAATGAGTTCAAACCTGGATGCAAATGCAATCACACCTGGTAGTGGGTACCAGGGTTCTCATACAAATGGGTTAACGCTGCCAAACCATAATGGTTCCATTGTTCCTACTACTACTCCTTCAAATCTAAATGCCAGGTTACCAGGGTCTCCTGGTATGGTTCTGGGCAGCAATTTACCGTCACCTTCAACATTGGGTGCCTCTTCTAGGTAAATGATCAAGTACTCTTCCTAGTAGATATTAAACGGAGTACATGGTAATGTTCTTTTTTTTTTGTGTGTAATTTCTGCTATAGGGATGTTCAGAAATACGGTGTTCCTAGATCCACCTCTTTACAGGGTGATGAGCAACAGAAGATTCAGTATAACCAAATTCTCAGTGGCAGAAATCTTCAGCAACCTGGAGGTTCTGTTCCTGGAGCATTTCCTGCTGGGGTTGATCGTGGTCCTCATATGATTCCTGGTGCCCATAGTATGGGAATGATGACTGGACTGAATCGGGGTATGCCTGCTGCCAGTGCAGGCTTTCCAAGAGTTAGTTCCACAGGAATGATAAATATGGTTTCGTCTGGAAACGTGTTACCCAACAGTGGCCAGGGAGTGCCAAATGCAGTAAATGTCCACCCTGGAGCCATATCTGCCCCAGGAAATTCAATATTGAGGCCACGCGATCCTGTGCAGATGCTTCGTGTGAGTAGTCCCTTCCCTTTCTTACTATAAAAACTAATAAATTGATTCATGCACAAAAAATTGCCTAAACGGCATGTTTTTAGCAGAATCTAATGGTTAACACTTTCCCTTGAAGAAAAGAAAGGGGAATGCCTGAAAACTGGCAGTAATTTTTAACTAGTGCCTTCAGTTTCAGTCATTTCCAGTTCCATCCTCCAAGCTATGGATGTGCTGTTTCATGTTCAGGTTGATGAGTGTTGCTTGCTATTTATTATTGCACAAAGTTTCCTGACAAACTCGTATAAGCAAAGGGTCAAACTACCCTTTCTAATAGTTTCCTGAGGAACAAAATAGTTTGTAGTGCTAACCAAGATGATGTAATAAAGCACTACAAATCCGAAAGGATATTGAAGGAAGATAGAGTTGGGTGGAATTGGATGTATTGCATTGAGCCTCTCGGGCGGTATATATAGAGGTACAAGACTTGGGGGCAAGATGGTACAAGGGATTGTAATCCCAATGGACTCTATCCTACCATATATTGTACTCTAACATCCCCATGATCTAGCGGAGCGTCGCAGAGCAGTGAGAGCGGAAAAGAAGCGAAGAGCTAACATCCCCGATCATAACCGTTGATGCGCGCGTATCTTGTGGATCGAGCAGAACCGACAAGTAGTTCAAGCAAGGCGGTAGCCCTTTGCGCCGATGTCGAGGTAGCCGAGCGCGAGGCGAGTAGTCGTGGTCGAGGATGCCGTGCTAGAGATGGCCGTGGTCGGCGTAGTCGTGGTCGGTTACCGATGTCGAGACGATCGCTCGTGAAGCCGCGGCGCAAAGAGGCGCCATGGTGATGACGGAGACGCGCGTCGGCGATCGTCGTGGAAGAGGCGTCCGAGGTTGACGATCGGGCCGTTGAGATGTAGTAAAAGCAGCGATGCAATCGAGGCGACGAGGCGGAACGAGAGGTCGATGCAAGTCGATGCGATCAAGCGCTAGAGCGGCGTATGCGAGTTTGCGAACCGACAGCACGCGTCGGGGCAAAGCACGCCGGTGTTGCGATGCACGGATGTACAAGGAAGGCCCCAACGGACATGGTTGTCTTTGGGCGAAGAAGCGATGCGAAGCGGGCGCTCCGACCAGCGGCGATTGAGCGGGCGACGCTCTGGCGCTGGCGGCGATCCCGACGCAAGGTACGGCGGCGGCGGTAGCGCTTCGATGTCGGCGATGAAGGCCCGTCAAGTATGGCGAAGACCATGTGCGAGCAGATGGTGCACAAGAGGTTGCGCGGCCACGATGCGTCGATGCACAGGGGACGGCTATGTAGATGCAACGGCGAGGGGACACATGTGCGGCGTTGCTGTGGCCCGAGGAGGCGACACAACAGCAGCCCTGTTGCTTGGAGAAGATGCGCGTAGTACTCGACGACGGACGTCACGGGAGCCGGATGGATCGCGCTGTCGGTGTCGAGGCCGAAATGCGCGAGGCGGGACGACGATGGAAGAAGACGGTGGAGGCGTCCCGATCTGTGGTGGCGATGACGAACCGGCGATGAAGACGTGTGGACGGGATGACCGAGACGCGATGCGCGAAGGCGTCCCCTCGACATCGCGTGCCCGGCCTAGCCACACAGTCGAAGAGGTAGAGGCCGGTGTAGTCGACGCCGATGTCGGAGTAGATACGTGCAATGTCAACGGGCGGTGGGCGACTCAACCCCGATCAGTGATCGGGAAAAAAAGATACAACAGCAGTAGCGGGATCCTCCATGTGCAACTCACCGGGTACACCTAGCCAGATCCTCTTATCTTTTTTATCCTATCTCGCCTCTCCGTGGTAAAAAGGCACATAGAGAGAAGAGCGGGAAAGAGAGATGGAGGAGAGCGGGAGCCTCGCGGGAGGCGAGCGCAACGAGGCGGGTGCAGCACGGCGGCCGGCACCACCACCGCAGCGGCAGGATGGTGGCGGGGTCGGGCGGGGCACGACTCGGAGCCAGCGGTGGCGGCGCGATCAGCGCGGCGGCACGGAGGTTGGGGTTGGGGCGGGCGTGGTGGAGGCCGGCGCGCGTCTCTTCTTCGCCAGGCGCCTGAGTGCAGATCCGGCCGAGGCGCCGGATCTGGACTTGATCGGTCGACGGCAGCAGCGCGCGGTGGTCGATGGCGGCGGGCGGATCTGGGCGGATCCGGTGGTGGGAGGCCCGATCCGCGCGCGGAGGCCGGCGGCGGCGTGGCGGCGGCGGCGTCAGCAGAGGAGCTGCGGCGGCGGTTGGCGGCGAGGACTCAGCGGAGGAGCGCGCAGGAGGAGGAGCGGCATGATAGAGCGGCGGATCCGACGCCGGGCCGGGTGCACGCGTCTGGCGGCCGCCACCATGGCGGCTCGGGGGCGAGCGCAGCCAAGCCCGGCCGTCACCCGGCGCGCGCGGCAGGCGGCGTAGATCCGGAAGGGTGACGGCGACAGCCCGACGAGCACTGGGAATGGGGCGCGGCCGGCCGCGACGGGAGGAGGCAAGGAGGTAAGTCCGATCTGCTGCTTGACGACGACAATGATGATGGCGGCTGGATCAATAGGATCCGTCGCCTAAACGGTGGCGCTGCCCCCGGCGGAGATAGATCTCCCCGGGGGCGCGCGGTGCGGAAGCGAGCGGCGGCTAGAGTTAGGAGCTAAACCTAGGCGTCTGATACCATGAAGGAAGATAGAGTTGGGTGGAATTGGATGTATTGCATTGAGCCTCTCGGGCGGTATATATAGAGGTACAAGACTTGGGGGGCAAGATGGTACAAGGGATTGTAATCCCAATGGACTCTATCCTACCATATGTTGTACTCTAACAGATATCATTGTCGCAGAGGATTCTTGTTTACGAGCTATGAGGCTTCTCTAGCAATTTGCTGTTCTACTTCTTTTGATGTAACATAGTTATTTATTTTCTCTGGGTGAATTTGTTATGCCAAGGTTTCATTTGCTGCCAGTTAACTGATTAGCAAACACCCCCTCTGTTACTAAATCTATGTCGCTGTAGGCATCGACATGTTCTCCAGTTTATTCGTTAAACCATTAATTTTCTAGTTTCATCTCTGTAAAAAAATAAAAGTAAAAAAAATATAATATTGTGGAAGTACTTGTGATGACAAATCTGTTATCATTTTCATATGATCAATATAAATACTTCTCTTTGTATTAATGGTGAAAGTTAAAAAGTTTGATTGCATGCATTGTAAAACGACATCTATTTAGTAACAGAGGGAGTACTGCTGTTAGTTATGCAACTTGAACGTTATGATGGTCAAAGTACCAATCTTAACTAAATCATACTAAGCTTAAACTGTTAAACTCAATCAGTTATCAGTGAAAATTAATGCTATTGGTGGAATGGCGGATTGCTGATGGTATTTTTTTCTTATAGCCTGGTCAGAATATGGAAGAGCGTAGGAAAATGGTGATGCCGGAGTTCCACATGCAGGTATCACAGGGAAGTAGTCAAGCTGTCCATTTCAGCAGCATGAATCCATCATTCTCCAGTGCTGCAGCTTCTTCACCTGTTCAGCCTTTTCCTATTCAGCAACCCCAGCAACCACATCAGATGTCCCAGCCATCACACATGTTTGGAAACCCACACCATTCTCAGATCCAAGGAACAAACCATTCAAGCCCACAGCAACAGGCATATGCTATGCGCTTGTCTAAAGAAAGACAAATTCAACAACGTATGGTGCCTCAACAGCAGAATGATCTTTCTGGAGCAAGTGCAGTACCTAGTGTGCAGAATGGTTCGCAAATTCAGCAGCAGAACCAAGCTCCTGCAGCCACTTTAGTCCCTTCACAACAACAGCATCAGCGGCAGCAATCTGCACCAAATCCACCAGATAGCTCTGCACTTCCCAATCAACCTGCCAATACTACACAACATAAGCAGAAGAAACAGCAGGGTCAACAGCAGCCTAGACAAAATCAACAACAAAGGAATCATGGTAGTCAACAAGCTAAGCTTATGAAGAGTTTAGGTCGAGGAAACATGCTGATACCTCAGGCTCCTCCAGTCGACACCACTCCAGTCAGTGCTGTTTCTACATCTTTGAAAAAACAAGTTTCCGACAAAAATCTGCTGCAACATGGCCAAGGATTTTTCCCTGGTAATAAAGCATCAACTTCGTCAATGCCTCAGCCTGGGAATCAGCATAAACTATACACTTCTCCATTGCCTCAATCGCCAAAACAATTGCCAGATATTGGTAACCAAGGCTTGATGCAGGGTTCTCCTAGTCAGACCCTATTAGCTTCACAACAGCTTCCACATCATTCTAAATCACCTTTGACTACCCAGCAGCAGCAACGGCAGACCAATCCATCACAGAACAGCATTCAAAGAATGATGATGCAACAAAACCTCCAAATGAACTCTGATTGTAGTACGGACTTGCAAATCGACCAAGTCCAACACAATCAGATGATTTCAGCAACACCTATTCCTCAGAGTACAGAGTCAGGCAGCCCTGGACTTTCATCTGTAAACCAGCAGAAGCATGAGGCATCACATGACCCTACTGCAGTTACCTCAACAACTAAGCTGCTTAGCTCTCGTAAAGATGATTTTGTTGGGAATGAAACATTATTGCCATCATCTAGCCAAGACGTGCTGCAAAGGCAAATTTCAGGTGGTTTGCCTATGCATGGCCAAGGTATTGGTGGCCAGTGGCACCAACAACAATCCAGTCAGCAACTGCAGTCTCCGCATCAGCAGAGACCAGTTGTTCAAGGGGGTGTATATGCTCCTTCCAATTCTGGCCCAGGCTGATGATGAATTAATATGGATTGGTCGTTTTTACGGAGCAACCCTTCTTTCTGATGTAAAGTTATTGTACAGGTATGTATTTTTCTAACTTGTTTACTCCTTGTTGACTTGTTGGCAATAGGTTCTATCTTTGAAATGTAATTTTAGTATGTTCATTCATAGATAAAAGTTAAATTTTGAAACCATTTGGATTTTCCATTGGTCTGCTCAGACATCGAGGCACTGTTGTTCTCCGTTATGTAAAGTAGATGGGCATATAGTATTGAAATTTAAGTGGAGGGGGTGTAAAAGCAGAGGGGCTTCTGCTGCAATTTTCCATATAAAACTTATTCTTTTTGAAACTTCATGAATATGTAGGAACATCAACATGTCATTAGCGAATAGGTGCTAGTTGCTACATTCTCTGTAGCAAGAGCCAATTCGAGTGGGGATTACCTTTATTTTGCTGATTTTTTTAACCTTTCCTCTCTTGCTAGGTGTCCGAGCTATGGAAGCTGCGGATGATAGTGCTCATAATTCAACTTGGAGCTAATCGCACTCACCTTAATGTCAGGTAGATAATTGTTTTTGTTTCACCTCTTGAAGTTGGAATATGCTTTATTGCAGTCTAGACAGCTGGAGATGGTTCTTGCAAGTGCTAATTTCTTTTCTTGGTGGATTGTAATCCAAAACCTGGGCCCAGCTGTATATTTTTGATATGAGGTCCATGCTTCTAGAGCTAGGATTATTTATCTTTTGTATCTGTGTATGTTTATCCTACAAGTTAGTGAATGCAAAAGAGCTTTGCATTTAGTAATTCACACTTTGTTGTCTAAATTTCAAAGCCCTCGGTGTTTTCTACCTTGCAAGTGCCGTTATGTACTTTGGCAGTCTGGGACGAAGTACTGAAGAAGCAAACCTAACCTATTGAATTACTTCATTTAGGTTGCTCTAGGCTCTAGGGTATATTACATGTCAATTTAACGTTGTCACTCAATTACATGTCAATTTAACATTGTCACCTCAAAACTATCTTAATAAATTCCGGTCACTGAAAACTCATGCGGCGTATCATGTACCTTTTCTGTTTCTAAAATACATGTTACTTCTGGGGTCCAAATCAGGTGCTGTACAGCAACCTGCAAAATTTGGTTAATTATTGCTCTATTCGCAGTTGTCAGGTTTGGATAATTGATGGTCGGTTAATATTGAAGTCTGAAGCTTGTGACAAGTTTATAGGCACTTGTTTGTGCTGGATATTTGCAGCCAAATCATGCCAGTGACAACAATGTCATGTGTGACTGGAATGCTGACTAGTTGTATACTACCTTCATTATTTTTTACTTGATGTGTTAAGATCTGTGTCGTCGAGCATTCAAAATTTGATTGTCAATATTTTCCCTCTTTTTTTGACTTCTAAAAGCTATTTTTCGGTTTTTCTATAATAACTAGGTTTCAAACAAAGTAACTTTTAAAGTTGAGGTTTACAAGATGATTGTAGTATATACTATAGCGACTTTATTTATATCGGTCAACATTACACACGGGTTTCTGTTACTTCGTACTCTTTTTAACAAACAATCTAAAAGATATAAGATGTAACCATAAATCACAAACCGAAGTAAAAAAGAATAGGTCTAAAATTATCTAGATTGACTATATAGAAATTATATCATTAAATTTATCATTAAAAATACTGTTATATTATTATAATTTTATTAATATATTTTAATATAAATTTATAAAAAGTAATAATCAAAGCTACATCTTTTATAAACCGTATAAAGTAAAAAATATCGAGTAAAAAGAACGTCAAATAAACTTCATGGGTTTTAGAACATGAGGAATGCTTTTTCAAATAGTACAAGTGGCTACTCATACAAGTGGAAATTCTGCAATCAATTCTCATGCGATAGTGCAATACTATGCTACTCAAGAAAGAAAAGGTCAAACAAGAGAAAATCTATAAGCACCCTGTAAGTCCCCTGGTCCCCTACTTTTTTTTTTAATTTGTTCTACTTTCCTTTTTTTCCTTTTTTTTCTTTTGCGAGGAAACATATAGTACTACTCTAGCAAATGTTTGTGCATGATGTTTTTAGTATAGAGTTTATGTGTTGACTTGAAAGAATCCATATTTTTGTTTTATATCTGTATCAGTTTGGCAGCATTTGATGGCCCTGTTCTTTTTTTCTTTCTTTTGGCTTTTGGTTTCTTCGTAAGTTAAAAACCCACACATCAAAACTAGATGGTCCCTTGAATTGGATTCTCCAAACAGCTTCTCATACCTAAAACCATGTGTGCTATATGTGTCGATGTCTGTGCTGTCCGTTGTCGTATCAAAAAACACAGATAAAAACCATCAGACACATGCCAAAAGAACACCCCTAATATCTAGTTTGTGCTCGAGGCTAAGTCGGTGACCACTGTCTTATTTGCATGTATGAATCCTTTCGGGTCTGGATAGGGCATGACTCAATGAGGTTTGGTACGGCTGGCTCGAATATGTTATCGTATCAGCTGTGCTAGCCCACGTGCCTACTCTTCGACCTAGGTATGGCACGGAGAGGGGTTGAATCGTGCCGGGTTGGCTTGGGCACGCTTAGCCCAATAGACAACCGATGGTATGTTGAGCATGATGGTCAGTTACAAGTAATTTTATTGTCAGTCGCCATTGATTTAAATACCGGGTTATAGCGCTGCTATAGCGGTTTTTGCATTTGGAATGCTAAGCTATAGAACATACGTACAACCACTATAGCGGTAATAGCGGTCCGCTATAGCTGTTACTATATCAAATCGTAGTGTCTTTAATTCGCAAGAACACACGCGTTGGACTTCACGACCGTCAAGTGAAACCCTATCATGTGTCCGTCAAGTGATTTCTTGGTCAGTTCCATTTCCTCCTTTCATCTTCACCTTAACTGCATGGCCTTGAATCAGCTGTATGTCTATTACCTTCTTCTTCCTTGCTAGCCGAAAGAAGATGCTTCATACTGTGCTCTTCCATGGCTTTAGCCCCGGCCTCCCTCTCAGTTCCAAAATCGTCGCAATGTTTAAATATAAAAATGCACAAAGTAATTGGTATGAAGTAGTATATTGTTCTCTTCAATAGAAGGAAATTCATTAAGAAATAAATTCACCTGAAAATATTTAATGTGGCTCAATACTTCTTTCCAATATGCGAATCCGCATCAGACTTGTACACTTATATTCTATTGCAAGAAATGAGTATTTCTTTCTAGTGTTCCAAACATACCAAGTTATATATTGAATTCAACTTTTAAAATTGGAAGCTTAAACTTTTCTTATTTATACTAATAAATAAGTAAAATATTTTTGAAAAATTATTCAATTAGTTTTTTAGAATTTTAGGTTGGACATGTCATGAAAGTGTTGTAAATGTGATTTTTTTACTTGCACCTTGCCCTACTTTCTTATTATAAATTTTTTTTATTTATATAGTATTTTACATAACATGGAAAACAGTTAAATTAATATCTTTGTGATAGTACCACATTGTAGGATAGCCTCCGCGATAGCTTGCGCTATTCGCTATAGCTTTTTTTTGTTGTGTCATTGTGATACCGCGATAATCACGATTAAAATCACTGCTAGTCATAATTAATTTTGCTGTCAGTTATAAATAATTTTACTGGCAATCATAAGTAATTAATTTTACTATCAGTTACAAGTAATTTTACTGTTAATCGCAAGTAATTCTACTTCTAAGTTACATGTCCGTACTCGGAAGAGTGTAGTAACCCTAAGTAATTTTACTGCCAACCGCAAGCAATTTTATTGCACTACCACAAGAGAGTTATTGCACTTTTTCTGAGCAAACCTGGTCTTCTGGAAAGGTTGGAGGCGAAAGGCGTGTCGTGCTAGGGCGAGTCGTGCCTTGGTATGGTACTATGCATGTTCTATCAGGCTGGGTCATCGTGTCAAGGTGCTAGCCCAAATACGACACGTGACACATGTTCAATCGAACCGGACCGATACAATCAGTTTACTATTTGTGCCTGGGCTAGCCAAGAGTATTATGTCTCACGCTAGCACTATTGACCCAGCCTATCAGACGAGGTCTACTTTGGGTTAAAGAAGCAGACACATGGAGCTAGAAGGTTTGTTCTCTGGTGTTCGCTTTGAATTCACATTCACATGCTTCGAGCTGCTTTTGTGGTAGCATAGCAAAGATGGGCAATCGATAGAGAGGATCAAATTAGAAAAAGAAAAGTTTGCATCACTCGTCGCGATCAACGGCGAGGATCGAAAGAAACCCAGATAAAAGAAAAGCGAAGAGGCAGTCGCCGTCACCCACCACCAAATCCAATCTCTCTCTCTCTCTCTATTTTGTTGGGGGCGCATTCATCACTGACAATCTCGACGGCGAGATGGCCGCCCACGCCCACGCCCACGGCAAGCCCAAGCCCCCCGCCCCGCCCCCGCCTCCTCCCCCGCCCCCGCCGGAAGCGAGGAAGGGTTTCATGCGCCGCATGTTCCCCTTTCTCCTAGCGGCCAACCTCTTCGTCGGAGGTCAGCTCACCTCAACTTTCCTCTCCCCCCTCCCCCCGCCCCCTCTCTCATCAGTTCACGCGATGCATCGTTGCCATCTGCCGCTTTCTTCGTCTTGCGACCTCGCTCTGCTGCTGATTTGTGCGAGGGAACTTGCGTCCTGCGAGCGATTTTGCTGATAACCTTACTCATCATGTGTTAGGAACGATGACGTACTACTGTTCAGTGCTAGGAGGGATCTTAGTGTTTTCTTGCGGCGATCTAACTAGATCTATTGTTGTTGCTTAATTCTACTCTGGAAGTAGGTCGCAGAACTTGGGAAATTTGAATCTTGTTCCGACGAGAAGCTCAAGAACTAGAGAAAGTTTTAAGGGACAAAAGCGGTGAGCTTTAGAATCTGTCTTATGTTAATTGGAGTTCATTCATGGATGATTCACTGCTAGGTTACTACTACTTGGCAGTAGTCGTTCGTGCTTTTAAGCCAGTATGTTTGTGTTAGCGAGTTCAATTTTTGTAAGTGGTGGCTACCCTGCAGAATTGCTTTTACATGTAAATGGTAAGCAAGAAACTGTTTGTCATGTTATTACCTGAATTTTTACCATTTTTGTTCACCTTTTGGGTAGAGGTTGGTTGCATCTCATTGTCATCAGAAATGGTAGTTCGTTACTGGCTGAGTTGATATATGGTTCTGTGTAGGTATCCTCGCTGCGTAGAGTACAGAAAACAGTGAGCTGTAAAAGGGTGGTGGATCCAAAATTTGGATGTCATATTTTATATGCCAACATATATTCTGAGCGAACCATACTCGGGTCATTCTTGGCTCTAAACATGCCTCCAGCCCTCCACCGTTATGGCACACTGTTGCTAATGTTGTGAGGGATGGGATAGAACATGACTTAATTCATGGAGTATGCCTGCAAATTATGATCCCACACGTGCATTTTTAGTTCCTTACATGATTGTCTAAGCATGCTTGCTGCGTTGAAGAAATAAATATGCATGGCATGAAGTTCAAGCCTTGATGTTTGAGGTTCTGAGTGATACAAGATATCGAGTGTTGATAGATATGAATTACTTACCAGTCCTGTGTTCTTTTTATGCTTACTCTAATCTTTCCGTAGGTTTAATGATTCACATCTTTATGACATGCAGTTTACGTACTTGTGAGGACCTACCAAAAGGACTCAGGAAAGAAAGATGCTCAGACTGATCCTGCCGCTGCTACTGCGTCAACCTCATCTGCTGCAACTGCTGAGAAGTCTGCAGAGCCTATTGCTGCGCCCAGTAAGGTGCTCCCACCAATTCCTGAAGATGAGCAGCGCCAGCTCTACAAATGGATGCTGGAGGAGAAGCGGAAGATCAAGCCACGCAATGCGGCGGAGAAGAAGAAACTCGATGATGAGAAGGCCCTTCTCAAGGATTTCATCCGAGCAGAATCCCTCCCAAGCCTATGAGCTCACCAATTGTTATTTGGATCTGTTGTGTCTGATGTTTCACTAGGAATGGTTTCAGCCTGACTGGCTTATTTACAAGTGCAGTACTGTACTATCTTGTAACCTGATGTCTCCATGATCTGACCTCTGAAGTCCCAAGGTCATTCTAGAACCGTTTAATATGGATGCAAGCTAGTCTTGGCTCAATTGGTTTTAGAGATTCTTCAAGACAAGGAAGTTTCTTGTGCGCTGTCTGTCTCATTTAACACCATATTATGTGACTCCTTCATTCATGAGTTGCTGTCTTGATTCTCTCTGTTACGTGGCTTTCCAGTGATGTGTGAGCCCACCAATTGCCGTATCAGCAAAATTTGCATCTCACGTAGGGTCTGCTTAGCAACTGAGGAATTGTTGAGACTGCACCTGGGGCCCGACCCCACTCAGAAATTTCTTGCAGCCGTGTCGCCTTAGAATGGGGCTTCCCTATCCCCATCTCCCTATTCCCCTCAATCTAAATCACTCATTCTTCATCCAATGGCTAGTTTTTATTTATATTTTCACCATTTTCTCATCCATCATAAATAATAAAAAATACAGAAAAAATAAAATTTATTTTTCTGTATTTTTATTATAATTTTATTTTTCTGTAAAAATTATAATAAAAATACAAGAAAAAACAAATTTATTTTTTCTATATTTTTTTATTATTTATGATGGATGAGAAAATTGTGAAAATATAAATAAAAACTAGCCATTGGATGAAGAATGAGTGATTTAGATTGAGGGGATAGGGAGGGAGATGGGGATAGGGAAGCCCACTCGTGGCCGTAATGCAGTGTCAATTGAGTCTGTGATAGCAGTACTAGGAGGCTAGGAGCCAAACTTAAACTCCTCTAGTGGTCCCATCAGACCCAGTGGTTGCAGATAGCCACACGTCCAACTTGCCCAAATAACATCCACTAGCTGGTGTTCTCCTCTATGCTCTAGAAGATCAGAATTGGAGGGCTTCTATGCAGCACCAAGCAAGAACTCAATAAGGATGCCAGGCAGCATCCACATCTCAGGTAAGTTTTGCTCTCCTATGATTTGTACCTATGTCTTATACAAATATCTGAACAAAATGCCCATACTATTCTACTGGAAACAAGAACTGGCTGTTCAATTTTTTTTTACTATGCAGCCATTCAACCATCAGTCACCACTCCACTGTTCTTGCAAGGTTGGTATCTCCTAATTCTACTGTACTTTCCTCTTTCTTCACTTTCCATTTGCTAATATTATCAGGTGTATACAACACATCATTTTCTGCACGCAGTTGTTGTGGGCAAAAGAGAGTACAGTGGAAACATAGGACAATATGATTTCTCTTTGTAAGCCCATTATTGTATTGCCTTGACTGATATTCACTTACTGTTAACCTTTGTACTTCCACAAATGTGCATTGAAATTGCACGTAAGGGAAAATTTTGAAGTTATCTTCACACCAAATATATATGTGCAGCCCAGTTACATCGCTTCGCGAGAGCATGGCAATGATGCTGTACAATGCAGACAGGGAATTGATATCAAAAGCAGGTTTTTTCGTTGGTTCACTGTTTTTTCCTATATACCATCACAACTATCAATTGATGTGCATTGTGATGTCCTCTAAATCACCTCAGAGCTGAAGATTAAAGAGATTGTTGAGTCAGGAACTACGGATGTTGTTTTTACTCTTGACAGTGGAGGAAAAATTATTCTCCAGTTGCAGTTCTTACTCAGTGATGAAGATCGCAAGCGCATCCAAGAAATGGTAAGATGGCTCTTTTTACTTTTTAGGATATTTTCGTGAAAACTCCAAGTAATTTCGGCTTAATGGAGAGCATATTACTTGTGTTTATACTATTTCCTTTTATTCAGAGGAACTCTGCAATGAAAAGAAAGCAGCAAGAGCTGCTTGGGAATGGCCATGAACTTTATTTTCAAGGTAACTTGTAAAATATAATCTTGTTCAAATTTTATTTGTTTTTCCATTGCAAGTACACATTTGGAGATCCTGAATTGATTAAATTCATGTATTAGTATTTCTTAAAATTATGTCTTGATGTTATAGAGAGCTTCAGACAGAAGCAATGGCCCACATATCTGAGGTGTGTGGACTCATTAAACTTATCGATTTAGGTATTTCCATATGCCTCATCAGTATCTTAGCCCATTACTTAGTCTATGTAGGAGTTTCATATGATTGGAATGCTGGTATGTAAAAATTAATCTCTGATTAAATGTGTAATGGATATCAACAACATTTGGGGATTCTATTTCTTATAGATGACCTTCAAATTTTGTCAGACGGCCCATTGTCTAAACAGCACATAGAAAAGATCTCCAACATTCCAAGCAAAGGAGACCAACCTACGCTTCGGAAGAGTATGTCACTGGATGATTTGCAAGAGAGGGCTGTCTTCTCCGGAACAAGTGTAGATCCCCACATGAAGGCCTCAAGAGACTCGTTACTGCAAAGTGGTGGAAACACTTCAAGGTTTGAAGATCCCATTGGCTCCAAGAAAGGGCACGGTGAACCAGAGAGTAGTTCAAGTAGTGCAGTGAAGAAGATGATAAGTGCCTTTGAAAGCAGCTCTTCACAGGTTTTATACCTATCCAAATATTGAGAAATAAACCGCTCTGTTACCAGGAACATGTCATTTGTTCGCAAAATTATGTTTGTCATGTTTTGGGTAAAACATCAATCGCTTTAATGTGGACCAAAAAGGGTCTATATAAGTAACATATACATGTACAGAGATTAGGAAATAAAGAGGGAAAAGTGGGACCTAATCCTAATACATTGCATATAGAGTTACACCGTCTTCTCTCGACTTGCAGGGTCTGACTTCAATGACGAGGATCAAATCAGAAAGTTCATTGGAAGGGATGTCTGTTTCTTCAGATATTTCCACCAAGTCTTGTGGTGCATCAGTGAATGCTTCAGGCCATACACCGACAGGTCTTGTGGTTGGGGCATCAGGCAAAGTAACCCTTCCTTCTAGTGATACAGGTTTCAGTTCGAGGTCAGGAAGGCTTGTTATGTTTGTTGATAACAAATCAAACACATCTGGGCAGACCGGACAGTCAAATAGCAGAAGACGTAGCTCCAGTAGCCGTGATGGAGCAACTAAGCAGGGCATGAGAGAGAAAGAGCTAAGCCGTTCCAAGAAGCGATCCCAAGCAAAGCATCGTCGCTCCATTGGTCCCCATTCATTCGAGCAAATGCATTCTATGGGCCTCTCCAGATACTATCTTCACCATCCGTTGAACTATTTGGTTGCAACATCTAGTATCTGGATTCACCCACATGTGTGCGTCACTACTGCAAGCAGACAACTCAAAGACCTTCTTGAGCTTGAGCACTTGAATTCATTTACGTCCATACAAGAGGTTGATAGTAAAAGGCTCGATATCAAGGAAGACATTGAAGAGGTACGAAACTAGCGATGTTGATCTTGATTGTTGGTGCTTGTGGTTTCAGCTTTAGCCCTTCGTTACTGTCTTTGTGACGCTGTTCTATATCAAACTTGTGAAGCAGAGCACGAGTGACGATGAGTCGAGAAATGTGATGGCTTCTACCCGACGAACTGATGGCTGTGCAATGTTGGATGGGTCGTTGATGAATCAGGCAAGTGACCGCCTTGACCTTGCATCTGTAACTTACCTCTATGGGCCTGTTATTTACAGCTTTGGCTTTTTGACTTGCTAGATGTTGTGATTGAGTTTATGCAGGGAGTGCGTGTTGTCATTGTGATTATAGCCTGCGGGGCTATATTTCTGAACAACAGATGAAGAAAGACTAGCAGGATCCATATATTTGGCTTAATTTGTCAAGTTTCAATGCAGACAGACAGTTACACTGTAACGTTGTCCTGTGCCAAAAATTGAAGCTAGGCCGCCCCGCGACGCTGCGATCTTCAACTCTGCGTTTGCACGAGTCATGCATGATACAACTGTTTACATAAACTTTAGCCTTCCACCAAATAATATAGGAGAAACACAACAACATGGAGGCATTCACCATGTCGGATGCAGACGTGCGGTGTGTGTATCGATACTCGTATAAGGAAATTAGGGAAGCAAATTGTACGGAAGGGGCAGATGCTTCCACGCGGTTCTCTGGAGACCAATGGCTCACAGGTGCAGGAAGGAGTACTCGTTTTATAATTTGTGCCCTCAGAGTTACAGCTTGCGAAATTCTTCACGAAACCACATACTAGGACACAACGCTTATATTTTCTCTTCAAATTCAGTGTGTAATTTACCATGAGTTTGAGGAGGGTGTTAAAAATAGAATATGATTGTTATTTGTTTCCTTATATGCCTTGGTTTTCTTATATGTATCTGTCATATTCCTCTGTATATCCTATTTGTACTCCCTATATATATTGCACTTTGGCCCTCATAAATATATACACAATATTCATAGCAAGTCAAGTGTTTTTCGATTTGGACCGAAGATTTTACATCTAAATATATGAACTATATAATAGAAAAACGAAATTGGGCCTGGTGTTCTATGCAACCCCACGGGGCTCTTTGGATCCGCCCCTACCTTTAGGCCATCGAGAAGCCGAATCTAGCATCTCCCTCACCGGATACAATAAGGAGTTTGACGCTTGGTGGCACCGTCGTTGATCTGGTTGCTGCCGCTGCTACCTCGTTGGTCGTGGATTGTTGCGCTGTCCATTGCTAGAGATCTAGACACCATTTCCCACCCCTCCTCGCTGTAGATGCCTTGCCTATCGCCGGCCTCCGCACCACCGGAGGGCTATCAAGCCACCGTGCGCGCCTTCCCGTGGTGAATAGAGAGGAAGCCTTCACCCATGCTATCCTGTGGTAGAGAGGGGTTGGAATGGCGGTTGGTTCCTCAAAGCGCATTTGGGGTATTGGATAGTGCATAAAGATCTATACAGTAGACGTGAAAAGGGCTGGTCCTTTCTTGGGCCACTTTTCCTACTTCTATAATTATTAGTTATTAATAATAAAAATAACAAAAATCCTCTCATCCCAAACTTAAAAAACTCGACCGGCAAGGCAAATTGATCCGAGCCATGTTAGTAGTTCTTTTCAGCGGTGGCTTTTGTTTTTTGTCTCTAATGTAAACGTTTATATAAATAAATCAAATATCGATAAACTAATAAATAGTTTCAAAAAATTTATTCTAATACACCAACGAAAAAGGCACCCTATTTTGCGGAGAGAAGGCATGGTAGCAAACAAGCGAGCAGCGCCACCCTGGCTCCACGTGTTTGTGACCTCCCAAACATTAATCTCTCTCCAAGGGGATCAACCAAGCTCGAAGCGAACGGCCATGGCGACTAAGTACTGGATCGTCTCCCTCCCCGTACAATCCCCCGGCGCCACCGCCAGCTCCATCTGGAGCCGCCTGCAAGACTCCATCTCGCGCCACTCCTTCGACACGCCGCTCTACCGTGTAAGCCATCCTCCTCCTTTCGGCTCTCTCCCCCATCCACCTTCTACGACCTTCCCGGCTCACTCCTCCGCCTTTCTGCGCAGTTCAACGTCCCGGATCTCCGCGTCGGCACGCTCGACTCCCTCCTCGCCCTCAGCGACGACCTCGTCAAGGTCCCCCCCCCCCCACCCTTTCGCTTCGATCCCGATCCCCAACTCGTTCGCCACTGCTGTTAAGGTTCGATTTGACGCTGTTAGGGTATCCCTATGTGTTTCTGTGCAGTCCAACGTCTTCATTGAGGGGGTCTCGCACAAGATCCGCAGGCAGATCGAGGACCTGGAGCGCGCCGGAGGGGTCGAAAGCGGGGCCCTCACCGTCGACGGCGTCCCAGTCGACACCTACCTCACCAGGTATGGCCCTGTGGCTGCTACTATTTAGCGATTGGATGGTTTGGGTATCGTATGCTGGCTTAAATTGCACCTTTGCTTTGGATCGTTCGTGTAGGTTTGTGTGGGACGAGGGCAAGTACCCGACAATGTCACCACTCAAGGAGATTGTCGGCAGCATCCAGTCGCAGGTCGCCAAGATCGAGGATGACATGAAGGTGATAACTCCGCTTCTGTTTGCTCATCACTTCTACCTGGTCTGACCTAATCAGTTACCGGATTATATAAGGTGCTATTAAGATTTAGGAACGCTAACGCTATGCATGGCTATTCATTAGCTAGACTCAGTGGACACTGTATTATAAGAATTAAGGTTGTGCCCTTTGGCGGTGAATTGGGTAGATTTGCAATAAGCATTAAGCAGTCAAGTCTTGACATTATCACCTAAATGTGTAAATTTCAAATCAAACGAGCTTTGTACTGTTGGCGAGTGCATTTTGGCAGATGTAGCTTGGTTTATGTTTTTTGGGTGCCTTTGGGTTCCCCTAGCTAGCTATTTTCACAACTACTTTCATGGTTCTTTGATCTGTGGTTCCTTTCCCAGCGTTGAGTTGTCACATAATATTCATGCAAATTTAGGAAACCACTAGGATGCAAACTAATGAGGGATCATTGGTGCCTGATTTTGTCAGGAAAAGGCAATGATAATAAAACACCACATATATCTCTGACTCTGTGTTGTCCTCGCTCATTATCGGCATTCAGCAGTATTGCCTTATGGGGCTCAGTATTAATTTTACGGACCTTCATTTCGTTCTAGTAACACATGAAAATTGTTTCATTAATGTGTTGTCTGGAATGTTGAATTTAAAACATCTGGATATGCCTTTTTCCAGGTTCGAGCAGCGGAGTATAATAATGTTAGGAGCCAGCTTAGCGCAATCAACAGAAAGCAAAGTGGAAGGTAAATTACGTGGCCACACTTTGTGTGACTAGGCTCTAGAGGACATGCTTGATACTAATATTATGCCGCTGGGCTTGTGACCTGAAGTCTTCTTGCATGTAAAAGGAATAAGCAAAAAATGTTATCATTTCATCTATTGTTTTTTATACTCTAATTAATTTGTTATTCTTGTGTGACAGCTTAGCAGTTCGTGATCTTTCCAACCTTGTAAAACCAGAGGATATAGTCACTTCGGAACATCTAGTAACACTTCTTGCTATTGTTCCGAAATACTCCCAAAAAGACTGGTTGTCAAGCTATGAGTCACTTGACACATTTGTGGTAAGTTTAATAATTCTGATTATGCCCTTGAATAGTGACTTAGTGACATTATTAGTAATAAGCTGTCATTTCAACTTTTTGCATATTGTGCTTCATTTCAGCAATTTGCCCATTTTTGTTCTGGCCTTTTGTTAAAGCCAAGGATTAATACTACCATGAGACCTCACCATCACTAAAACCTCTCAAATTCCAGATACATTTGACTTGTAACATTTTTTACCCAAATGCTGCTTTAATTTACCCTTATGAGGAGCTTATTTTTTTTGTACTACAAATTGGTGTGATTGGTATCTAATTTGCAATTGTATTCAGTCATTTTTTTAAATAGCTCAATATAGCCCCGTTGTAGCCCCGATATAGCGGTCAAGGGGCAGTGACCGCTACGCAATACCTGTCTGTAGCATTTTGTATAGTTGTGACGCTACAATGGCCCGCTATGGCCTGCTACAACCTACTATGGCCGCTATAGTGTATGGTATGTAGCAGCGATTCATTACAAATACATTTCAGGTTTTCATATGATTCATTTATTGCATACTCTTGCCATTTGCCATTGTAAATCATTACTCCAAAACATGACATATGCACAAACAAATAATGTGAATACAAGATAAGTCATTTTACTTCAAAACTGATTTATTTAACTTTGTATTTCTACAAATATAGCTAAGCATGTTGCGCCCGATAAGTCATTTTACTTCAAAACTGTTTTATTTAGCTTTGTATTTCTACAAATATAGCTGAGCATGTTGCGCCCGCTATATCGTCGATATCTGCTATCCGCTATAAAAATACTTAGCTGCTACGCTCCCGCTACACGCTATTTAAAACAATGTATTCAGTTGACTGTTTCCTTTGAGCTAATTATTGATTTATAGGTACCAAGATCATCTAAAAAGCTTTATGAGGACAATGAGTACGCTCTCTACACTGTAACATTATTTGCTAAGGTTGTTGACAACTTTAAGGTCCGCGCTCGTGAGAAAGGTTTCCAGGTAAATTTATTGCCCTAACTTTTTTTTTGAAACCTTTGTGTACACTTAATCTTAATTTGGCAAGGTAACATTAATCCCTAGAGCCTTCGGCATAGCTTCAATAACCTGGGCAGAAGTTTAATCTTGTTGGCCTATCCCTCTCATATGGTAATTTTTTTTGGCATCCATCGACTTCAATTTCATATTGAATTCCAGGTCCGTGATTTTGAGTATAGTCCTGAAGCACAGGAAAGTCAGAAGCAAGAGATGGAAAAGCTAATGCAAGACCAGGAAGCTATGAGGACCTCTCTTCTGCAATGGTGCTATGCCAGCTACAGTGAGGTATATGTCTTTTGCAGCATATTTAAATGACCCTGTCCAAAATGACATTTCTTTTTAAAAATTGCAACATGTTATGTTTTCGCTGTGACCTTTGTTTAGGTTGCATGGCAATTTAAGCTATGTTTCTATGAGAACCGTTCTGGCATTGATGTTCGATGTCATTCATTTTTTTCATTTTGCATTAGCATTGATAAATTCCAGTTTCATTAATGAAACCATAAGGTGTCCCCAGCCCCCAGGTGCTGAATTCATCCACGTTTGCAATAGGTGTTCAAACAAGCTGTCCGAATATTTACACTTTTTTTTCATTCACGTACTTCATGTTTTTTGCATTAGAGCTGATAAACTTTAGTTCCATCAATAAAGTAAGGTGCCCAAGTGCTGAACTTATCCATTATGAGCTACTCTCCAGCTCTTTGCTGCATCCTATTCTGATTTTCTTGTCTGTTTATGCTGTTATCCTCCATAAGTTTTTGAATTCTTCTCTGGCTGAATTGCAAACCTTTACAGTAAGGTTTTGAGTTTCTTTTCTGGTTATTTCATCTCCTTTAGTAGTAGTCTGAAGTACTTAATGATTGTGACATGATCTGGTGAATCTGAATTACTAATCTGATAGCGCCTGCTCTCAGTTGAACCTTTGCATAGATGTCACTTTGGTAGGTTTCTTTTACTTAAACTTTAAACAATAACATTACTTGTAAGGTATCACTTTGGTGGGTTTCTTTTATATAAATTTTAAACGAGGACATTAGTTGTAAGTTGTGACTTCAGGGCATACTGGGATTTTTTTTTATGGGACTGGGTGTTTTTTTAATTGATATTGTTATTGTCTCACTAGTGCAACCTTAACAATTCAGGGGAAATTCCGTATTGTGGTAACTCATTGAGCAAAGCTTTTAGTCAGATTGGGATGCATCGCCTTTTGTTTTGTAATCCATGATTGTTAGTTTAAAGCTACACTGATGGATGTCATTCCTTGGATTAATCTCTGCAGAATATCAACGCTGCTAATTCTCATAGAGCTGTAATAAAACAGCAAAACTTCTGTGCTTCTCTATCCGTGGAAAATTTCTTTGCTGTTACTCCTATTTCTCTGCTTAGGGCAGTGCAGCTCCTAATTGTTGTCATGGATGAAGTTGTTTACTGAGCTGAGTTAGTTGGCTAGAGCCTAGAGCTATAGATATAATGCAGGAGCACATGATTGTTGGTAGTTACTTCAGTAAACATGACGAGAATATTGGGGATTAGTTGCTTGATTGTTGGGTTATTGTGGTTTGCTAGCATTACCTTTTTTCTGTGAATATCTGTTTTTGTAGTTCCTCAGTTGTAATTGCTTTTGCTATACCATGGTACAGGTATTCAGTTCCTGGATGCACTTCTGTGCTGTGCGTGTCTTTGTAGAGAGCATTCTTAGATATGGTCTGCCACCATCATTCCTGGTAATTTCTCTTACTGTTCTATGATAGTTAATTGTATAGTTTCATGTCTGATCTGTAAATATCCCCTTTCTGCTGCACCAGTCTGCTGTTCTAGCACCATCCACAAAGAGCGAGAAGAAAATAAGGAGCATCTTAGAGGAGCTTTGTGGCAATGTCCATAGGTAATTGAACGTTTGGGTTGCAGTCCATTGCATTGTTGGTCACAACTTGCTCCTGTTTTTCACTAATTCAATATATGAATTGAAGTATTTATTGGAAATCCGAAGACGACGTAGGCATTGCTGGTCTGGGAGGTGAAACAGAGGCCCACCCTTATGTCTCCTTCACCATTAATTTTGTCTAAGCACAGTATGTTCCTTGCTCTCTGTGGTCAGGCAAATGTTTTCGAGTAATTATTACTTAAAGTAATCCAAACCAATGAATGGTTCAGTGTATATTATTTGTGATACGCCAATTCTTTCTTGATTTATCGGTTTATACAATCCTGTATCTTATATCCTAGAGATAAACCGATCAATAATGTAGCTTTTGGGAGGCTGAAACATTTCCTGGCACAAGAGGGAGGAACTCTGGACTTCTTTCCCTACAATGTCGCAATTGTGTTAGCTTTGGGGCAAATATTGGGGCCTTGAGAGCAGTGTAAGCTTTTGTGGATATCATGTTCTTGTAACCTTGAGCAGCCGGGTTTATAATAAAATCATGTTAAATAATTGAGGCCATCGCTGAGCCTGATTGTAAATGTTGTGGTCTGGTGCAAATGTAGATCAAGAGGTAGTTTGTTTTTTCCCCATTTTTGGGTTGCATCTAGCGCTGCTTGGTCACTGGTATTGTACGGTGGCGCACTGCACTGGTGGCTGCTGCTGCACAGTGATTACACTGGTACTAGTATGTAATGTTCGAGGGTTTCTTTGGATTGAAAATTTTTCATAGGCAGTGTTTCTCTAGACATTAGATGCTAGTCAGACGATAGACCGGCATTTAGCATCTAATTGGGCCAAGCGGGTGTCTAAGAGCAGGTACAATAAGGCTTAGTCAGCAGGCTATAGCAAATATAATACCAACAAAATTTTACGTGGCAGAGAGAAAGGAAGAGAGAGAAGGAAGCTGGCTATTAAATTACAGCTAGCTATAGCACGTAAAAATATGCATTTCACTCTCTTACACGTGGGGCTAAATTATTATTGTAATAGCTACTTTATTGTATGAACTATTTTTTTGAAGGCTATAGATGAAATGGATAAGTGTTATAGCCACTAGTTGGCTATACTATTGTACTTGCTGCGGACTAGATGGGCAAAATTGGCTAGACGGCCAAGGTGGAATGCTTGCGTCTAGCAACTAGGTGCCGCCTAGGGAAACACTGTTCATAGGATTTTTTAAGGAATCCGATTCCTATGGAATTTGGTCCTATCGTACCAATGAACCCATAAAATTTCATAGGATTGCTATAGCTTCCCCTATAATTCCATAGGAGAAAAACCATCCACTAACATCTTTTTTTTTCACTCAATCGTGTAGGATTCAGGTAGGTTTCCTGGGATTTTCTTAGGGATATTTCATCATTAGGTATATATACTTTCGGATTTATCATTCTATGTCTCATTGGCTTGAGACTATATATTAATGATATATTAGTGGTAAATCCTAAAATGTTAGCGGTGGCAAATTACCAATTTCCCCAACGACGGGTCAGCTCCTCCGTGTTTTGAAACCTTGGCCGGCCCGGCAGCATCCCTGCACTGTGTTTGGTTTTTGGCAAAGGCAGAAGTCCAGTTGGGACCAAATGAAATAGCTGGGATGTCATTACAGAGTAGTAAAATATTGGCAAAACAAAATCGTTGATAAACTTAGCTAGCAAATTATATTATTGAGCTACACGTACTAATCAGTCGACCAAAAAACTTAAGATGACTAGAAAAAATAAATAATTTATTTATATTTTAACACTCTTTTTATATATAGACTATTTTAGATTTAAGGTATAAAATACAAGTGAACTATAATTATTTTTTAATTATATCACTCGGATCTTGAAACTTTTTGCTCCGATAATATATCTAGCTAGAATGCGGTAGTCGTTGGCATGGCACGACCGGCTGGGTGGCGCGCCACGTGTCAGAGGGCTCTATCATTGGCCTCCGCACTCGCTTCAAGGGCCCCACCTTTTCGCTGGCAGCAACACAACAGTAGCTAGCTGCACTCCACAGGAGGCTAACGCGAACGAGACCGACACAAGGGGCCAGGCCAGGCCAGGGTGGGCCCGTGCCGTCCGCCTGCGGTGTTGCCCGCTCCACTCCACACCCGATCCCCAAATCTCCTTGGACACCTGCCCTGTCCTCCTGCCGTCTCCTCCCTCCCCTCCCCCGCCCCAGTCCGTCTCGCCCGGCCTCTGATTTCTCCCCTCCGCGCGCGCGGGTCGGCGCCGCACCGGAGGGAGCAGATCAGCCCAAGGCAGCTTGCACGGGCACTGGCCGCTGCTGCGTGGCTGGGAGGAGACGCTCGCTCTCTTCGCTCCAGATTCCTTCGTCCCCAGGGCACCTCCCGTGAGCCGTCATCTCCCTCACCTACCACTGGATTCGCTCCAGATCCGCCCTGCCTGCGCCCATGACTAGCAGGCCCCACGCCCACTGGGGAGCACCACACCACCGCTGCCTCCTCCTGGCCGCTACCACCATGGCGGCTCCACCCTGCCCTCGCTCCCACTCTGACCGCCGCCGTTCCTGCTGCCCGTCGCCCGCCCATGGAGGATGTCGCCGTGCCCGCTCCTGCGCCCGCGCCCACGCTTAGGTCCGCCGCCGCGGGACTCACGCTCATCGCCGCCGCCGTAGCTGGGGCCATGGAGGAGGCCTCTCTAGGCGCCGCGCTGCCGCCGCTTAGGACGCCCGCCGGAGAATCAGGGGAATTACCGGATGCTGGTGGAGGCGACGCGTCCGCGTGCGGGAGCCCGTGCTCCGTCGCCAGCGACTGCAGCAGCGTCGCCAGCGCCGACTTCGAGGGCTTCGCCGACCTCGGCACCGCGCTCGTCGCGGGGCCCTCGCTCGCTTTCGACGACCTGACCGCCGCGGCGGCCTCGGTCGCCGTCGCGGAGGCCGCTGAACCGAGGGCTGCGGGGACCACCGCCAGGAGCGTCTTCGCCATGGACTGCGTGCCGCTCTGGGGCTCAAGTCCATGCGCGGCCGGCGGCCCGAGATGGAGGACGACGCCGCCGTCATGGCGCGCTTCTTCGACGTTCCGCTCTGGATGGTCGCCGGCGACGCGGCGGTCGACGGCCTCGACCGGGCCTCCTTCCGCCTCCCATCCCACTTCTTCGGCGTCTACGACGGCCACGGTGGCATCCAGGTGCGTATATCGTTCCCGATGCTTCCTTGCCCACAGTAGACGCCCAAACACGGCGGTTGTGCTTGTCAGTCAGTCTCGGTGCCGCCTTGACTGAATCCGCATTGGTATCCCATTGCAGGTTGCCAATTACTGCCGGGAGAGAATCCACACCGTACTGGTAGAGGAGCTGGGTAGAGCAGAGGAGGGCTCTGACTTAAGCGTGGTGGAGCCCAAAAAGCTGTGGGAGAAGGCGTTCGTGGATTGCTTCTGTCGTGTCGACACTGAGGTGGGAGGAAATGCTGCGGCTGGAGCACAGCCTGTGGCTCCGGACACCGTGGGGTCAACCGCGGTGGTCGCGGTCGTTTGCTCATCGCATGTCATTGTTGCCAACTGCGGGGACTCGCGGGCGGTGCTCTGCCGGGGCAAGCAGCCCTTGCCGCTGTCAGTGGACCATAAAGTAAGCCGTGGACTCCCATTGGTTTCCACACTTCCAAGTATAGTAGTACTAGTTTACCTGTAATTGGTTGAGTTCTTGGGTTAATCAGATACGCTGTTGTTTTTCTTTTCTTCGTGCTTCAGCCAAATAGGGAAGACGAGTATGCGAGGATTGAGGCGCAGGGTGGCAAGGTTATCCAGTGGAACGGGTATCGAGTACTTGGTGTTCTTGCCATGTCGCGATCAATTGGTATGAATTCTTGATTTCTTGCCCTCCTGACATAATGAGAGCAAAATTGGTTTACGATTCGCATCATTGATGTGAATGCTTTTCCCTCCTTAGGTTATTTTGTACCAATTTCGTTGATGTGAATGTTTGCCAAATGCCAATGATAGTAAGTGTGTAGCTATTGTCGCGGGGTAGTCTCCGACTCGTTCTTTCTGTTCTTAGTCAAATAAGTGGCGATTTCTGATGGTATGATTCAGCCCTCCAGTGATTGGTGTGTTTATCTGCTAGTCAAGAGTCTTGTGTGTCTATTAGGTGATTAAAAACTATTGAACTCTGGCTTCTAAATATAGCTTGGTCGAGCCACCTAATAAAATGGCAGGACAACTCTGAAATAGTGTTTTCCGTTAGATAAGAAATGCTCGCAGGTTTTGGGTTGAGTCACTAACCATGCAGCACAGACTGTATAAGCTGCTGCGTGAATTCCTGGTTACTAAGGAACAACTGTATTGTAGCCACTCCAGGCTTGTAGGAACTGATGTTCTGTCATCTGTGCATCTGTTGAGCTTTGTGCGTTTACCCATATTAGTGTACAACAGGGTTTTGGTTATTAGTTGGAAAAAAACCCAGAGGTCACCGAGATCTCGGGAAAAATCTCGGCTGGGATTTTTAAACAAATTTTGAATTCTAATTTGGTTACCGGCCGAGATCTCGGTAAAATCTCGGAAATCTCGGAAAATCTCATAAATCTCGGCCAAAATCTTTTGAATTATAAAATATCTGAAATTTTTTGGTCGGTTCATAAATATATTGGCCCCAGCCGAGATTTCTGGTTACCGGCCAGTAACCAAAACCCTGGTGTACAATGCAGTTGGCCATCTTCATTCATTAACCATTTTAGTCAATGGCCTCATTTTGTCGTTGAATCTTACAGAAGAGGGCCCAGCCCCAGCCAAGTTTACTGTTCTTAGGACAACTTATTCAGTAACTATTCGTTCTTGGCATTTTTGTTTTGTTGAGGCTTCAAACTAGAGAAACAAATCGTGTTATGCTTCTGTAGTGTCTGGGCATGTTTTCAAGTGTTCCTGTCTCCCACTCAAATTTGGTAATGACCAAATGTAGGGATGGACACAAAAGGTTAGCCCCACGCCCCCACCTTTGAGTAATTGTTTGTTGCTCAACAAATTATTTCAGTGTCTTGACCGTAATTATTGTTTTTTTTTAATTTATTGATACTTCAGACTAGATAATTAAATCGTGCTGGATCATTCGTATGATCTGTGTTATTGATCTACTTGCAGGGGACAAATACCTGAAGCCTTATGTAATCCCAGTCCCTGAGGTGACAGTTGTTGCCCGTGCAAAAGATGATGAGTGCCTTATTCTTGCAAGCGATGGCCTCTGGGATGTGATGTCAAATGAAGAGGTATGCGATGCTGCTCGCAAGCGGATACTTCTATGGCACAAGAAGAATGCGGGCATCTCATCATCAGCCGAAAGAAGCAGTGATTCCACGGATCCAGCCGCTCAAGCAGCTGCTGAGTACTTGTTGAAGCTTGCTCTCCAGAAGGGTAGCAAGGACAACATCACCGTGATCGTAGTTGACCTCAAGGCACATAGGAAGTTGAAGAGCAAAACCTGACAGTGCCTTGATGAACAATAACAGTAGTCGGTAGGAAGCTAAAAACTTGGATAATCCAAACATGATATGTTTGATCTGGTGCACCGGTACATTGGTTAGCCCAGCACTTCTCTTTTTTGTCCTTGCCATTTATGCCGCCAAGTGCGAAGGGATGTATTTGTCTACACAGTACAGAATACAGATTCCCAAATATGATTCAGGGTGACGTGGAGCTGAGAAATTTTAGGGTCAAAATCTGAAACACAACACCTTAGAGGTAGCTAGCACAAATAGGGCTTTCTGGCATTTTTTTTTTTCTTAACAGGCAAAGATACTTTGGGAAATTGTAGCACTGGAACTACCTAATTGAACTAGTTGCAACATCAACATAAGACTGTTTCTGATTTCCTTTTCTGCCTTGCTAATTACCCTCCCCTTTTGTTTTGTCGTTCAATCTGGCTCATGTACCTGGCATACGGCAATGCCTGAATTCGAGATTGGTGGGTTGAAGAGAAACAAGTGGTAGAAAGGATCCAAGCTTAGGTCTGCTTCTGTGCTTCCGAGTCGGAGTTGTGTGGCGGCTGTGGCCTATGCGAGCCAAAACTGTACGACCCTTTTGTCTCTGCCTGTTTGTGTTATAGCTCTGCTTGTTTTTGCTGTACTGTACTACTGCGGCTGTTTCAGTAAAGGTTATGCTGTGCATTATGCAATAATGATCTTTACCTGAATGGGATGGTCTCGTATCCAGTTTTTGTAAGGTGCACAGCATTTTAATCCAGCAAATTATCACCAACAGAAAAAAAAAAGGATTGTTTTGTAACGGCTGGTTCCGCTCAAGATTCAGTGCTTGTAACTCGGTAGGATTACCTTGCCTAGCTGGAAAACAGAGAGAAACCAATTCGGGAAACAAACATGTTCTCACCCCGTCCCACAATCGCAAAGTCGGAGATTAAATCTCTAAGAATGTCACTTGAAATGCGACAATATTCTTATTGTAAAACATGGCAAGCCTCTGGTATTATTATGCCGTAGAAACATGCTAAGCCCTTGGTGATTATTGTAAAACAGGCAAGCCTCTGATATTATTATGCCGTAGAAACATGCTAAACCCTTGGTGATTATTATGCCGTAGAAACATGCTAACTTTTGTTCGATACGTCACTGCAAAATGTATATGTATATCCATACATTTTTAATGTATATTTTCATATGTAATCCGATTGCACACACACCAATCAATTTTTTTTATAGAATTAATTAATCGTCCAAATGTTCCACCATCGAATCTAGATCTAGCCCCCCTCCTCCCCAAGACCCACATTCATCTCCCAGTCCTATTCTCCTAGTTTCAGATCTAGTTATCCCTGTTGTACCACCGGTTTCCACCCACACTTCCTTCCTTACTACAGCCTCAGCATGACCTTCCCCTTGCTACCAATTACCTTCCTCTCCTTTCCAGTGGCACCGTTACTCAAGTTGTCGCTATATATATCGTCACACACGGCCATGTGCCCTCCTCCTCCTCCTCCTCGGCTTTCCATTACTAATGACCCTCCTTCAAGCATATGCCCGGCCCCCACTCCCAGTGGTGGATCCAGGCTGAAGGTTGTCTGGGTTTCAGTTCTAAACTTAAGATCAAAAGCTTGTTGTAAAATTTTAAAAAATAGCTCATATGTAATGAATACCACCTATAATGCACTATTCAGCTCAGAACGTTGTTCCAATCTAGCTCCGCCCCTGCCCACTCCCTCATCACACATCGTTGCCTAGTGAACCTGTAAAAGGATATCTCCCAGACGTCACTTGAAATGCGACAATATTCTTATTGTAAAACATGGCAAGCCTCTGGTATTATTATGCCGTAGAAACATGCTAAGCCCTTGGTGATTATTATGCCGTAGAAACATGCTAACTTTTGCTCGATACGTCACTGCAAAATGTATATGTATATCCATACATTTTTAATGTGTATTTTCATATGTAATTCGATTGCACACACTACAATCAATTTTTTCTTATAGAATTAATGAATCGTCCAAATGTTCCACCATCGAATCTAGATCTAGTGGGTTTTCGACCCCGCCTCCATAAGACCCACATTCATCTCTCAGTCTTATTTTCTAACTCTACCTAGTTGTCCCTGTTGCACCACCGGTGTCCACCCACTTCCTTCCTCACTACAACCTCACCATGATCTTCCCCTTGTTGCCAATTACCTTCCTCACCTTTTCGGTGGCACCACTGCTCAAGTTGTCGCTATATATGTCATCGCACACGGCCCTGTGCCCTCCTCCTCCTCCTCGGCTTTCCATTACTAGTAACCCTTCTTCAAGCATATGCCCGGCCCCCCACTCCCAGTAGTGGATCCAGGCTGAGAGCTGCTTGGGCTTCAGTCCTAAACCTAAGATCAAAATTTTATTGTAAAATTTTAAAAAATAACTATATATAGTGAATATCACCTATGATGTACTATCCCCAATCTAGGTCCGCCTTCAGCCCACTCCCTCATCACACATCGTTGCCTAGTGAACCTGTAAGAGGATATCTCCCAGACGTGACTAAATCATGAGTCTTAGCAAAGATCGGAAGGCTCATAAATCAATTTTTTTTTGAAGAAATCATTCAAGAGTTGAATAGCAAAAAGTTGTTGGATACTTTCTTCCGTTAATATATAAAAAAAGCGTAGACATTGTTTTTATCTCGAGCCACATGGGATGTAAAACTTTATTAAGTGGTAAACCTACGGTGGAATGATATATTTAAAAGAGGTTATCCATGAAATAAAGAATCGTGTATGTGGAACATCCCACAATATGTAAAATTAGAGTTGGAAAGAAGCAAACTCTAGCTAGGATGGGCCTTTAGATAAAAATCGATGTGAAGAGGGACGAAAAAGAAAGAAAGAAAAATAGGGGGGGTGGTTCCTTTGCCCCCTCCTTGCTGTCTTCCTTCCCCGTCTCATCAAGTAGAGGTGGGTTTTTCTTCTTCCACCTCGGCTCGATCTCCATCCAATCCCGTCTCAAACCCAAACCCTAGACACGCCTACTCCCCAAACCCTAAACGCCAAGCCGACCCCCCTGCGAGGCGGCGATGGGGCGCAAGAAGAACGTGGCCATCGACGACGACGAGTACTCCTTCCCGCAGGACGACGCCGCCGACACCGCGCCGCCGCAGCCCGCTGCGGAGGAGAAGAAGCCCAAGAAGGGCGCCAAGAAGGGCAAGAAGGGCGCCGTGCGCGACGACGACGACTATGAGCCCCCTCTGCCGCCGCCGCCGTCGCGCGGCGATGAGGAGGAGGAGGAGCCGATCAACCTCGTCTTCACCGGCAAGAAGAAGAAGAAGAAGGGCCGCGGCGGCGTGAGCGCCTTCGACGCCCTTGCGGCCGATGAGGATCAGGACGAGGAGGCGGCGGCCGCCAACGAGCCGGACGCCGCTAAATCCGTGGGCAGCAATGATCTTGTTGGCGCCGAGGACGACGACGTCGATTTTGACTTGAGCAAGGCCAAGAAGAAGAAAAAGAAGGACAAGGGAGCTCGCCCAGCCCGTGAAGAAGAGGAGGCTGCGGCGCCCCCAGCCGTTGCTGAGGAAGAAGAGGACGACGCTGGGGTTGCTGCAGTCACAGCTGCAAAGAAGCCGCAGAAGAAGAAGAAAAAGAAGGGCGGGTTTACCGTGGACGATGAGGACATTGACAAGCTATTGGCTGAGATCGAGGACCCTCCTCGACCCACTGAGGAGGCTGAGCAGGAGGAGGTTAAAGGTGCGGATTCTGTGGCTGCCCCTGATGTGGATGATGCCGGAGGAAAGAAGAAGAAGAAAAAGAAGGGAGGGTTTACCGTGGATGATGAGGACATTGACAAGCTCCTTGCGGAGATTGAGGATCGGCCTCCTCCCGCTGAGGAGCCTGAGCCCGAGCCTGTGAAGGATGAGGGTTCTGTGGCTGCTGCAGCCAGTGTGGATGATGCTGAAGGGAAGAAATCAAAGAAGAAAAAGAAGAAGAGCGGAAGGACAGCACAGGAAGAGGAAGATTTGGATAAGCTTCTTGCTGAGCTTGGTGAAGGCCCACCACCAGTGAAGGAGGAGAAGGAGAAGCCATCCCAGGCACCGCCTTCTGCTCCAGTGGTAGAGGATGTGGAAACTGCGGAGGATGGTAATGTGGAGCAGAAGGTTGGGGAAGGAGAAGTGGAGTCCGCTGCAGCCAAGAAGAAAAAGAAGAAGAAAGAAAAGGAGAAGGAGAAGAAGGCGGCAGCGAAGGAGGCAGAGGCTAAGAAAGAGGAGGAAATGGAGGCAGAGATGCCTAAAGGAAAGGTTGACATGAAGAAACTCCCAAAGCACGTGCGGGAGATGCAGGAGGCACTTGCGAGGAGGCAGGAAGCCGAGGAGCGGAGGAAGCGCGAGGAGGCAGAGAGATTGAAGAAAGAGGAGGAAGAGCGGCTGCGGCGGGAGGAGGAGGAGAGGAAAGCGGAGGAAGCAAAGAGGAGGAAGAAGGAGAAGGAAAAGGAGAAGATGCAGAGGAAGAAGCAGGAGGGTAAGCTCTTGACCGGGAAGCAGAAGGAGGAAGCGAAGAGGTTAGAAGCCATGAGGAGACAATTCCTTGAGCAGAGTGAACTTCAAGTAGCTGATGGTGCTGCCCCTGATACAAAGAAGAGGCCTATATATGATTCCAAGAAGAAAAAAGCTCAACCAAAGGCCATAGAGACTGCAAAGGTAGTTGAAGAACAACAGCAAGAGGTCAATGAAGCTAACAATGACGAGGAAGAATATGTATTAGTGGATCAGGAATCTCCGTATCAGGTGGAGGAATCTGAGGAGAAAACTGAACCTGATGAGGAGGTTGAAGAGCCAAAACCAGAAGAAGAGGAGGAAGATGAAGATGAATGGGATGCAAAGAGCTGGGATGATATTGATGTGAATTTGCCAAAGACAAGTGCTTTCGAGGAGGAAGAGACGAAGCCTGTTGTCAAGAAGGCTGCTGAACCTGTCCAGAGGCAGGAAAGTTCTAAAGCACAACCTGCTGAGCCTTCTGTCAAAAAGGTTGGTCCTCCTGTTGCAAACTCTAAAAAGAGTGAAATGGAAGATGGGGATGTTAATAATGGAACTGTTAGGAGGAATAGAGGTGTTGCTTCAAAGAGAGGGCCTTCTACTAAAGAGGATAACAGTAAGAATGGTAGTGACCTCCGTTCACCAATCTGTTGCATCCTTGGTCATGTCGATACTGGAAAGACAAAGCTGCTAGATTGCATTAGACGCACTAACGTTCAAGAAGGAGAAGCCGGGGGTATTACCCAACAGATTGGGGCTACGTACTTCCCAACTGAAAACATTAGAGAGAGAACAAAGGAGCTGAAAGCTGATGCAACTCTTAAGGTTCCAGGCCTGCTTGTTATTGATACTCCTGGCCACGAGTCCTTCAGTAATCTGCGTTCTAGAGGTTCAAGTTTGTGCGACATTGCTATTTTGGTTGTTGACATTATGCACGGGCTTGAACCTCAGACAATTGAATCCCTCAATCTTCTGAAGAGTCGAGATGCTGTGTTTATCGTTGCTTTAAATAAGGTATATGTTTTGGAGTTCTCCCCTTTGACCATTGGCTTCCTTAGTCCTTGCTATTCTTTTATTATTTATTCTTTTGTCTGTCTGTTTGTTTGTTTGTTTTCACTCTATGAAGGTTGACCGTCTTTATGGCTGGAAGAGATGTCCAAATGCTCCTATTGTGAAGGCTTTAAAACAGCAAAATGAAGATGTTAAGAGGGAGTTCAATATGAGGCTTACTGATGTGTGTGAACATTACATCTTCCCTTTTTTAAAAATAAAAACTCGTAACAGTTGGTATTCCTAGGTATTTCTATAATCACATATATGTGCTTTGTCCAATAGATTGTGACACAATTCAAGATGCAAGGCGTGAATACTGCTTTGTACTACAAGAACAAGGAGATGGAAGATACATTTAACATAGTGCCTACCAGTGCAATAAGGTATGATGTACCACTGAACTTATTACTTCATTCATTTAGATTTCTGGTAGCACCTATGATATTAGTGGCATCTTTTCGTTGACACATAATGCGCTGCTCTCTGCAGTGGTGAAGGCATTCCTGATCTGCTTCTACTACTGGTGCAATGGGCACAAAAGACGATGGAAGATAGGCTTACTTTTGTTGATGAAGTCCAGGTACTGTGCATAAATTTACTTGTCATTATAGAAGAATTTACTCGTGATTATAGAAGAACACACTCTTGTTGTGTTTCAGTGTACTGTGCTGGAAGTCAAGGTCGTCGAAGGTCATGGTACTACAATCGATGTTGTTTTGGTCAATGGTATACTCCATGAAGGAGATCAAATAGTCGTGTGTGGGATGCAGGTAAAAATCATTTTGCTTTATAATTTGAGTTGCTGCAATAGGTGCAGCATATTTAAGATGCCTCATGTTCTTGTTTTATCTTTATATAGGGACCCATTGTGACAAATGTCAGAGCTTTGTTAACACCACACCCAATGAGGGAGCTTCGAGTTAAGGTGCGTAGCTCATAATATTTCAGCTTTATTTTAATTGCTTCATTCACACCCATTGTAGTACTGTTCGGTTGGTGCCGTTCATTCTCTTTTGGTGCTTTGATTAATGGGGATTATTCCTACCCACTGACAGCTTTGATTAAAATCTTTTTTATACTGCGAGAATTACGCTGGGTCAACACTTTTTTCAAAAGATGTAGGTTAGGATGTTATTGCTCTTGCCTATGGAAAATAACCGCTAAGGGTTATCTTACTCGTTGTAGTCCTAGCAAAAAAGCTCAAACACTGGCCCACCTATCACCCCATTTTTTCTTTTGGGCTAAGATGGTTTTAGTTCATGTCACTTTAATGCCATTAATTTCTTTCACCAGCGTGAAACTGTTTTACCTCAGTATATTAAAGTAAACCTATGGCAGGTATCAGTATCTTTGTCCCATTTCACATTACCATGCTTAGTCCTACCAGGAAGCTTAAACACTTGCCACCTATCATACATTTTTTTCCTTTGCATTAAGATAGTTTTGGTCTTTGGGTTGAAGTTTATGTCATTTGAATGTCATTCCTTTCTTTCTCCAACGTCAAATTGACACGCGTGTATCTCTTCTGTTTTGCCTTTCTTACATACCTTTTAAGTAGTTAGAGTAACACACCGAAACACTGATTTTCAGGGCACCTACCAACACCATAAGAAGATCAGAGCTGCACAAGGAATTAAAATATCAGCGCAGGTGGGTTTAATTTCATTTTTTGCATTGCAGAGTTCTATGGTTGCAAATTAATAATTGCTTTCTTCCAGGGTCTCGAGCATGCAATTGCAGGGACTTCTCTTTATGTTGTGCGGCCTGAGGACGATCTGGACAAACTGAAGGATGCTGTAATGGAAGAGATGACAAGGGTTAGGAACCGGATTGATAAGAGTGGTGAGGGTGTCTATGTACAAGCATCTACCCTTGGGTCACTGGAAGCTCTCACTGAGTTCTTGAAGAGCCCTGCTGTGAATATCCCCTTCTGTGATTTCAGTATAGGACCAGTCCACAAGAAAGATGTTATGAAGGCCAGTGTTATGCTTGAGAGGAAGAAAGAATATGCAACTATCTTGGCGTTTGATGTCAAAGTGATGCCCGATGCCCGTGATATTGCAGAAGAGTCTGGTGTGAGGATCTTTGTTGCAGATATAATATACCACCTTTTTGACCAATTTACGGCATACATTAAGAACCTGAGGGAAGAAAAGAAGAAGGAAAGCGCCGAAGAAGCTGTGTTCCCATGTGTTCTCAAGATCATGCCAAACTGTGTCTTCAACAAGAAGGATCCTATCGTTTTGGGTGTCGATGTCCTTGAAGGGATAGCTAAGGTATTTTGGTTGGTCACTGACATTTTGTATTTTCTCAACCACTATGTCGTAACATGTTGTTTTATTCAGTAGTTAATACCTAACTGACGGCCTCGGTATGAACAAATACCGGCCAGTAACTGCCAGCAACCGGAAATCCCGGTGACAACCGGGATGGAAAACCGACCAAATATCCTGGTGGTTACAAATACACTTCCTAGATTTGTTTAGGCCTTTTTGTGTTAGATTACCTATTGTATAAATTAAATATGCTAGTCATAACATTTTGTGCTAGATTTTCTCTAGTTTTTCCCGGTTTTTTCCGGCACCGGTTTGAAACCATCCAAATCCAACATTTGAAATATAAATTTCATCCGTGTTTTTCCTGGGAATTCCAGTAACCGGCCTGTTTCTGTTACCGGTCGCCCGCTGGGAATACCCCTGTTTCCGAGATTTGGAACCTTGTGTAGGCTCATCATCTAGAAAGCAGAAACTATCATATAAAACATTAAATATTCAAAGGCTTGGATGTTATGTTACATTTTCTCCTATATCATGTAATGGTTTCTGACATCTTTTTGAAGATATGTCTGCTGATTCCTTATTTTCCCTTGTCATCTAGGTGGGAACACCTCTCTGCATACCCACCAAGGAATATATTGATATTGGGAAGATTGCGTCTGTAGAAATTAATCACAAGCAAGTTGATGTGGCCACAAAAGGGCAAAAGGTCGCCATAAAGGTTGGTATTCTCGTCTGTAGCTTGATCCCTTTTGTTGCTTGTTAGATTTATTGGGTTCTGTTTAATATGTGGTTACTGGTTTTTGAACAGATTATCGGGAGCAATCCTGATGAGCAGCAAAAGAGTTTCGGCAGGCACTTTGATATGGAAGATGAGCTTGTCAGCCACATCTCAAGGCGATCTATTGATCTTCTTAAAGAAAATTACAGGGCAAGTCCACTTTTTCTTGTTTATTTTCATGTACATTTTGCTCTGCGTTCACCTTGTCTGCATAATATTGGTACCAGACTACCATTTACTTACAGAAAAAATTTCATTAACACAGGATGATTTGTCAATGGATGACTGGAAACTAGTTGTAAAGTTGAAGACCATCTTGAAGATACCATGAGACCATGAGATCACGCCCAGAGGCTTTTCAATTTTGATACGGTTTGATTTTTGTAATGTGCTCAGAATGCGCTCGATCCACTTCATTTTACGAATACATCATGTAAGCTTTTGAGGCGTTCCGTGGAATTTGGTGTATCAAGAGGCACGTTGCGTTTTCGTTGCTTTTTTCCCCTCCCTGTTTCCGAGTATCATGGACTGTTAAGCGGAGACGAATGGACATGGTCCACTTTACTTGCGTTTTCGTTGCTTTTGTCCGTGAAAAACTAGTAGCTGTTACCCCTTTGAGCTCCACTTTACTTGGGCCGTGGCCCTTTAGGCCGCGTCGCGAAAATTATGGGCCCTTTGGGCTGTACGTGAAAATTCCTGGCTTTGTTAGGCCACAGGCGAATCTCACTAGGACTTTGTTAGGCCGTGATAGAAAATTCTTCCGCCTGGAAGGAATCTTGTTGGGCCGTACCCGAACCTTAGTGGCCTTTGTAGGGTCGCAGATAAACCTTTTTGGGCGTTGTTGGGCCGCAGTTGAACCTTTGTGGCCCTTTGTTGGGCCGAGTGAACCTTATTGGGCCTTTTGTTGGGCGGTGACTGCTTTTTTGAGCCCTCGTTGCAACTGGGATTATAACGGGCCTTGCTGGGCCGCAACTGAGCTTAATCGGTGCAGCCATATCGGTCTGCGTCCGACAGAAGCGAACGACCAGAAACGTATCATTACGAAGACCAGATGTTTCACTTGACCACGTTGAGTTACAGCATGGAAATTACTATTTGAAAAAAAGAACCCGAGGGGAAAAACTCACTGCCAATGTTACAGTTCGAGTACCCTAGCAAAAGAAATTACCACCGTAGCAAAAAAACAAGAACCACCTAGAGAATTTATCCTCTCTTCGCATGGATCGTTCAGCAAGGCTGGAACCAAATTTCCCACCATTACGGGGTAAAAGTCCATGTGAATTGCGGAAAAAGCTTCTGGAGTTGAGGTGTGACAATCGGCAGATGAAGGTGCTCATGTGTACAGTACTAATCAACCGCAGATAGCAAAACAGTACTTATTGTACAGCACTCGTTGCTTCTGATTCGTCCGTGGTTGCCGAGCATGTGAAGCAAGGCAAATTTGGCATTGCTCTGACCTGTGAAAGGATCTGCCTGGCAATAATCGCTTTGTTCTGTGGCACAATCCCATCCCATGTACTTCACTCATTTGTTGTAGGCTCTTCAGTTTTCTTTTCATCTTCAACCTCCACAGGTGAACCTTCCTTTGCCTGCAACCCTGTGCCTGAATCATGGGCAATTTGTTGACTAGAATCTACTGAGCCAGCAAACTGATTAGAATCTGGCGGAGCTCCAGGCAAAGCATGGTCGGGTTCAGATGAGCTGGCATGTTCATCCACTGTTCTCTCTGAACCAATCTCTCCACATGACACTTCAGCTGCATCTTCTGCTTGAGTGTCAGCCTGGCCATCTTGAACCACCACATGTCGCTCAGATGCTTTGGCTTCTTTAGGTGCATTTTCCTCTTCTGTGCACAATAGTTTCTCATCATCTGTACTAGAATCTGTGCGTTTAGCAACTTCTGGTGTTTCCTCCACCTCCTCAACAGGGCCATTTTCAAGAGAGACACTTTCCAACTGTGACTCAGTGCCAGTGGCTTCACCAATTAGCACCTCATCAGTTTCCTCCATGTTTAGGGAAGCCTCTTCGGCATTGGGAGATGAAGAAGGAACGGATGCGGCTAAACGGTCATTGATTCCTCTATCACCATCAAACGTAAACCAGTTTGAATTCGTAAAGGGGGAGCTGCTGTAGAACACATACTCCATAAGCTATTCATTAATACTAAAATGACAAAGACTGCTAAAAGATCACAGAGTTACCTGTCCTGATCATCCCCCAATCGCAACGAAGATATTACCACTTCAGCTGATTCATCATCAAAGTAGACATCCTGAAACAGAAGCACACCATTAAGATTGCAGGAAAACCATTTCTCTACTAGAAGGATAAAGTGTACTTGTCATTATTTACATTAAAGTACTGACTACAATTTACCATGATTCTTAAGGACAAATTATTTGCCTATATGGATGTATTAAACAGAGAGATAATGACAATAATTACCAACAAATGCAACATAAATAGCATTTCTAACATACCTCATCATCGCGTTCAAGTGATCCCTGTGCCTGCATTCATTAAACATGACTAAATTACTCATAAGTAGCATAGTGCTTGAGAACCTCTTGAGTTTAAATGAAGTTAAATATTTTAAGTATTAAATGGAAAACAATACCAGTGAAGACAATATATAACAGATAGAGGGAATAAATTTTCATTTCCTCAAGTACCACAGAATATATTGTGGCACCATACCAAAGCTCAAAGATGTTGCAAATTCAGACAATCACCTCTTCAATGTCGTCATTGCTGTATATACCATATCGGAATGCCTGGCTCAGGTTATTAGCAAGGGCCGCAACATCATAGTCCCTGTCTCGGAAGTCATCGTCATCGCTGTCCCTACCACGATCATGTAGAGAAGTTGGGCGCCTGCAGCATAAAACATTGATAGCCAAGAATCAGAGAAGTATATGTACAATCTACCACAGTAAGAAATCACCATGAGAGTTGCGGCAATGTACACAATAGTTGAAAAGCAAACAACACAGGAAGAGAAAAGAACGTACCCACAGGCCCAGTGATAGACGTTTTCCACCTCATTGCGTTTGACCAGGATATTTGTCTGCCATTCAATCCACTCGCAATTATCCTATAGACAATTTTCATCAAGGTAACTAAATGGGACAGAACATACCAATAGCGTACACAAACTATGGAGTTGCATTGCTAGGCTAATGAAATAAGAGAAACTTGAATTACCTGCAAGTGAGACTGGATTATGCTGTTACTGTTTCCCAACTGGATTAGCTTATTTGCTATTCGAGTTATGTGCCCAATATTCCCAATTTTTTGTGGCGCTTTCCCTTCTGATGGTAATGTTGGCTGCATGTACAAGATAGAATAATCAATATACAGGATCATATGTCTAACCAATCTTGCAAGGAGAAAACAAGGTGACAAAAATCTAGGAATTAATTACCCCATTTGAGTCTGTTGACAGAGAAGCATTATTTTCCACAGCAAGAATTTTACCAACAAGGTCACAGTCATTAAGAACATGGTCAATCAGTTGAGTTCTTTTAACCTCCAGGCAAGAAATGATAATATTCTCGACATGATGATGCAAGAAGTTGTTGTAAGGGTACCTGCAGTACCAACTAATATGTGACAAAATTCTCTTATAATGATAAGGGAACTAAAGCGCACACAATAGCCAACTTACTGAAAGAACAAATCAATGGAATGCTTTATTGCTGATTGGCCAATTAGCTCCTTTTCAGCAGTTTCACTACCAATTGTAAGCAAAACAGAGATGAACTCTACAATCTGAAAGAAACAAAAAATACCGTCCATTAAAACCAAAATGGGGTAGGAAAGGACCATGAAGCAACATGTCGAAAGAAAAGAAATGATTCATTGGACCTTCCAAGCCTGGACTAACTGCTGAGAGTTATGCAACACGGACAATAATTGAGGCCATCAGGACTCACATTGCATGCATATCTCAGAAATTACCCACCAGATAGCCCGAGGCAAGATTAATAATAGTAAAGTATAGATAGCCCTAAGCAAGATTAATGTTTCCATCAAACAACTAGAAGCATAAGATTGATTCACTCAGAAAAAAAAAGTGGCCTAAGGAAATAATAATAATAATAATAATAATAATAATAATAATAATAATAATAATAATAATAATAATAATAATAATAAACATTCACTACATTAAGCCGTACCTTCAAACGGTGTTTTCCAAGAGGGGGACTTAAACACCCATATGTTGTAGGCAAAACATTGTCAGAAGAGGAAATGTCCAGCAACTTCAGCAAATCACCTAAGATGTGAGTTCAGGTATATCATTTAAGTTCCCTCCAATATTTGAAATCAAACTATTCATTAAAAATGCCTTGTATATAATAGCACTCATGATAAGGATAGTGCACACGATAAATAGAATTAAATAAAGAGCACTCACCTAGAATCTCAAGCATACCATCAACTGTCTCTGGACTGGCAGTGACCAATGTCCCGTGACTTAAGTTACTTCTAAACGCTTGGTATGAGGCTGATGCAAGTCTTTTTGGGTCCAACAAAGATATACACACTGACAATGAATGAACCAGGACAGATTTTGGTCTTGATTCTTCAAGAGCATGACGAAACAACCTCCCAACAAAACTGAAATACCATGTGACAAACAAATAAAAAAACTGAACTTATGAATACTTGAATAGTTGACAGGTAAAAGGTTATCACAGGCTCAAAACATTTATATTTTTCTGATCATATAACAAGTTAAAACTGACAAGACAAACCTTGGGCTGCATATTTTTGCAGCAAGAGCAGGAGGAGCGTATCGAGTCACTGCAGAAAGGATTTCTGCAGCATTGGCATGTACTTCAGGGGAATCCTAATTGGCCATAGTAGCATATAACATATAAGCTCTTTTCCAGAAAATATTCAAATAAATTTCTTGCAAGTAGATGTAGATATATTCTACAGAGAATAAAGCAAGAACAACCCTACACAACGTAAGTTCAGCATATTGATACCATGATGTAATATTAAATAGTACGGTGTATATCACTAAGTATGTTACTGAGTGATCAAGCTTTAGATCTTACAGATGAGCTAAATTTATCCACGATCATTTCCAGGACATCTGTATTTTCTAACCACTGCAATGTGTCGGCATAATTTGAATATATGGTTTCGTCAGCACCGATCAATCTAATCAGCACCTGTTTTACAAGCAGTTTCATAAACAGCATTAACCAAATGCACTCACAAAATAGACCGGGAATGAATTTGGTGACAGCTGACCTCCATTATCGATGTGATGCCAATGAGATCGACAAGTTGGACAACAATGTCTGGGTGCTCCTACAAAAAAGAAACAAATATAAGCACACATAAATTGGAACATTCACAAATAACTGCAAGCTTGTAGTGTGCACAGGACTCTACATGTAAAAGAAAAATATTTGATTAACATAATGTTCTACAGAAACAAAGATAATAGAATGCATCCAAGGAAATATAAATTATGCAGTGTGGGTGATGAGTGGAATTGGGATCTCCAAAACAAAGAGAACTCAAGAACCGAATGTTCATTGATCATACAACATTTCCAATCAAGCACTTACAAAGTCACGAACCGAAAATATCAGACTAGAGCTCCAGTCAGCAAGCAAAAACACATGCAATGAATATGCAAGCATGCACAAACAACTGTACTAACTACAATTACAAAAAGGAGCACATCCAATTTAGATTGCTTCAGTTAGTCAAACAAAAAATGAGTGAATGCAAAGCAAGCAAAACAAGGGTCGACCTTAAGATTATACTAATTACTGAGAATAAATACATATTGGTGACGATGTATGTTCCTATAAGAATAGATGAGCAAATACCTGGACATAATTCATAAGAGGAGCAGTCTTCCGCAGCATCAAGCATATTACCACCTGCAATAAGTAAGTGGTCAAACTGAGCTCCACAAGTCATCAGAAATGCAACTGATGGACAACACAGAGTCCAATGTCTAAATCATGCTAAAACAGTAAGAAGTTAAACAATTGCAGAGAGCGTTGCAACATGAAAACAGGTTTAATCAATGATTCAGAGACAAGAGATACAGGAGGAAAAGAGTACCTTACTGAAGTAACCAGCTAGCAATGTGCTATGTGGATGGTCAGGTTTTACAAATGAGAAAAGCAAATCCATTAACTGCATCAAGTACCAGGAGTAGAGATAGTTAGCTACAGTGAAGTTTATAACCTGCGAAGTAAAATGTTCCAGAGGAATATGTTAACAGGGGAATACATTTACCTCTTCATCCTCTACTAAGGTCCTCAATATGACGTCAATTTCACAAGTAAATATCTCACAAGCGATAAAAGGAAACCTGCAAATAGTTATGCAGTGAAGTTTAAAGAGGTTAACAAGTGAGCTATTTTACACAGCATGGTGGTAAACAACAAAAACAAACAGCATACTTGAAAGACCGCTTCTTTTCAGAATCTTCTGGAAATTCTTCCACGATGTAACGAAGCAATTGCTCCACTTGGGCCTTATCTCGCAAGCTAGGGACAACATTCAAGCATTATAAGGACAAAAACAAAACTACAACAATGTTAAAGAAGAAACTTGAAGCCACATAATAGGTTTGCAAGTGATCATTAATCAAGAACCTCCTCTGGAAAAGCTTACAAAAGAAATTTGCTTCCTTGTGTGTGTGTGTGTTTGGGGGGGGGGGGGGGGGGGATCAGTCCAGAGGGTTTTTCTTACAAAATGAAGAAACTAGTTCTACATGCATTGCTGCTAAGTTTATTAGGTCCTGGAAGCCAATAGTAGTACGCAAAGGGATTTTAAACAGGTAATAGAAATATAGAATGTTTTCTATATGCGGACGAGCTGCGATACAAAGCTGCTCTTTATTATCTTTTATTTAACAAAAGATTCTTTTTTCTGCGTGGCACATTGGGAACTGGGAAAAAACCTATCAACATTTAGGAATACCATTAGGTAATGCAACGGGATTCTAATTATTGTTTCTCAGTTAGAAATATGGTATCGGTAGCTGATAAAAGATGAAACGGTTCCTTAAACATGCTGAAGGCTGTAAAAGCTTGAGCTAAGAAAATAAGGTATAAGTCAGTTAAATGAAAAACAGAAGATAAGTAAAGGGCTTACAAATTTATGAGACGAGTATTCAGTGCTTTGCACTCCTGAATAATTTCATCCTCATCAAGAAGTTCTTCTAATGTGAAGTTCTCCTTGTCTAGAATTGTATCCACCTGACCGATGAAATACAAAGGTAGGCAAGTGAGGTGGGATTTTCCCATTGTATGCTAATAATTTTACACTCAAGCCTTGCAATGACACAAAACAATTCATAATTTTACACTCAAGCCTTGCAATGACACAGAACAATTCAAGTAATTGATACATTTCAGTAATCATGATCAATCAATACACCGTATAATTACTATTAAATGAGCACAGAAGATCAAAAGAACAACGCTAGAACTGAATTACTGTTTTGGATGCATAAAATAACATAACTATCAAGTCTATCGCACAAAAGAATACAACAAAAAAAGGTAGAAACAGCCAACAGAGCCAATAATACTACTGAAACTGTCCACACACAGTGCTGTTTCAGCAGAAATAAACTTTCAACGGCTCTGCAAGGAAAACGATAGAAACAATAATACATTCTTGTGAGGCATGAAATCAAGTTTCAAAATTTGTACAGAAGTCATAAATCCTAATGCAATCGAGATAGAAAATACATCCCACCGACGCAGTATCAGTCTACAGCAGATTGCCAACGATGCGCCAGGAAGTAGGAACAGTTGCCAACCTAATCCTTTTCGTTCGACAAAACTGCTCTATCTAGTTCCTGCCCTACTTACCCAATTTCTTCCGACAATGACACCGGGCGTGATCCCCTTCACCTATCCTTTGATTTGGTGGTATTGGACAAAAAATCGTGCATACTATTAACTGAAAAATGCAGTCCCACTACGCCCTCAAAGCTGCTGTTTCTTAGGTTGTTAACAAGCCAAAAAAGAAGTCCAGAATGGTGACGAACTGCCGCATCCACAGGAAAATGAACCCGCCTCCAGACCGATTCCAACGGATGCAAGAAGTGCCATTCATTAACAAAGCATAAAGGTGCGTGGCTCTCTTTTTATCTCCTAATCATACAACCAAGGCACGCTTGTGCTGCAGCAGTACGCGACAATCTTTAGGGCTCCCGAATTTCCTGGACCAGCTTGCAGGATGAAGGTTCCTACTTCACGTGCCTGCGTTTCTCGCACGGGCGCGGACGAGCGCACACGCAAGCAGGCGAAGCCACATCCAGAAACGCACCGCACGCGCATAGCCAAGACAGCAAGAAACCCTAACCTAGCGTAAGAGAGAAACACCGGGGAACTCGAAAGCAGCAACCATTTCGAATCTACGATTGAACACGCCCCAGGTGGGAAAAGATTCGAGAGTTGGAAGCATGAAAGCAATCAGAGAGAAGCAGGAGGGAGCAGAGAGAAATAGGACTCACGGGCGAGGCCGCGGAGAGGCCGGTCATGCGCCAGAACATGGCGGCGAGGCGTGGGATCCGCACCAGATCTAGGGTTCCCCTGGGCGGGGAGGGCGAATCGGCGGCGGATTCCGAGCCCCCCGATCAGCGGAGAGGGAGGCGAGCGGATCGAAGGGGTGGGAGTGGCGAGGCTGCGCACGGGAGGAGAGACGAAGCCAGGCAAGCTGCACAACAGGGAGGAGAGAGAGAGACAGAGAGGAAGAAGCTTGTGGTTGACGCCTTGACGGGGGGGCCTCGCCCAATCTCTAATTTTGCCGATTAACAGCACACATCTCATAATATAGTCTACATATTTTCAAAAAGAATAACGTTGTACTGTCTTGTCTTCTCCGTCCTCATCACAAGGACACAGTGAACTTCCTCATCACCGACTATACCCTCGTTATGAACACCACACCTCGCTGCTGCTTGCCAACGCGCACATAGCATCGGTGCCGCCCCTCTGATGAAACCCATCGCCGCCCGTCCACTATCAACGATGGCATCCACCTCCACCATCACACCAGTCACCGTCCATGCCCTCGCCATGGACGTCATGGCCCCACTACTCATGACGGCTAGCACATGGCATCGACGCCGCCCCCTTCAACGACCCCCATCGACGTCTGTGTCGATGCCTCTAGCTTGAAGTAAGACGGAGCAGAGCAGAGCATATGACCGATGCCACCAATTTCAACCACGGATTTATCAAAGAATATAACCACATGGTTGTCGACTTCAAAAATATCGAAATTCGTGGTAACATAGGCTTCAATAATGCCCACATTATCAGCTCCCAACTACATCAATACCTCTGCTGAGGTAATGCATGATATCAGATTGATGCATGTACAAATCTATGTTTAATAAAATTTCTTTAATGTAGTTAAATCAATTTAATTTATATCCTTTGTACTGCAGGTTAGAGAAGAATAAGAGATAAGAGAAAATAGTGGGGTAAGAGAAGAGTTATTTAGGTTTGTCTCCAGATTATGGTGATCGGTTGGGCTGTTGCTTATGGCTTATTTCACTGTAGTTGGCTGAAATTACACTGTAGCTGAAGGTGGCTTATTTGGCATAATTAAATTTAAAAAAATTTAAAAATAGAAAAAATGGGTTAGCCCATCACGTGTAATGCAAACGAATACGGGAAAAAGCTCAAAAAATCAAAAAAAAAAGACGAAATTTAAGAATAGTGAAAAATAAGCCAGAAGCCGAAACGATCGGGGCTGTCATAATCCAAAAAGAAGCCTCAAGTGCTAGATTTTGGAATAGAATTTTCTTTGTTGGGAAGGTTGCTCCGGTTTGAAAAGGGATGGATGGGTGGTAATTCCCCGCACACTTATATCTTGAAAAGACACCTGCCGTCTAGCACTGGCCCAAACTCTCAACTGGCATATAAGCAGTTTCACTGTTCATTTGGAATACACGAATTTTATATAAAAGCAGTTTAATTTTATACAATAAGCATGCAGCAGGCACCTGGAAGAGGTGCAAGCTTATCCATATGCGCACCTTCTACAGAAAGCCTTTCTGCTATACACACTAGTCAACAGGATCAAACGAAAGATTATGGATGGAAAAATAAGCAAATGGCCCAGATTTGTAGATTTTACCTTGTTGCAAGACCTACATTATTTGACAACAGGTCCTGCACATAACAGAATCACAATATTCGCCACGAAAATTCCATCCATTTCAGCTAACTAAAAAGAGCGAAACCTCATAAAACTAACAGATGAAATGTTACTGGATCATCCAACCAACAAAATAAATTACAACCACGGCCAACACTTCACTAGGATCATTCCTGTGCGGCCGGCAGCTCCATCACTGCAGCGACAAGTCACTGCAACAATACTACATGCAACAGTTAAAAAGTAAAAAAAGAATATACATGCCACAAAGTTGTAGCAAACTTCTACTGATTGATCTAGTGCAATCTCGTCAACTCTTCCACCCTCTTGGACAACTCCTCAACTGAAACCCCCATCGCCTTGGAGACCTCCTCCATCTTGCCTCTGTTAAGATCAAGGAATGACTCGATCAGGTCACCGTCCAGGAAACTCCGGGCCTCCACCATCTTCTTGTCATTATGGAATGACCGCCATTGCTCATGGCTGAGGCTTCCAACACCCTTTATGAACTTTACAATAGTGGACTGGAGCTTCTCAAGAAACACATATTGGTCATGTGGAAGGGAGGCAATAATGCCAATGACCCCATTGATTGTGCCAAAGATGACAGTGGGAATCTGGCCTATCTCCGAGTCTGGAAGGCGCATTACAAGTGAACCATGCCGGAATCTATTAACAAACTCTCCAAGATGGTACTCCCCAACAACCTCAAGCCTGCCCCTCTCCTCATCTGTGGCCGCATCACTGTTCTTGCGCACAGTGAAAAGGTTATAGCTATTCTCTGCACCAACATAGATTTCATCATCAAGCATCTCAACTGCAGTCATCCAGTTTGCATTGTAATCCCGAGCAAGCTCTTCAATCGCACTTTCCTCATGCTGCACAAAAGAAAATAATTAGTAATTGGCCTGGTAACGAGACTGCCATAGAAATTATAAGATAATGATTTGTGCATTAGATGTCATAAATCAAGTAAACAATTAAAAGCCGTCATAAATCAAGTAAACAATTAAAAGCCTACCTTGTACACAAGCAAGGATATTGATTTCATCAGGTCTCCAACCACAATGAAATCACCACGGGTTTGCGTATACAAGGCCAGTATGTGCCCATGATGGCCACACTCAGATTGCAGCTCATGTGAACCATCCTCCCGTAGCATCCACTTATATAATTGGATCTTCTGGTTGATAGCCGCCAACAATTTTCCATTAAATGCATTCAGCGAATAGACAGCTCCTTTGGTTTCTTTCTCTACAATTAATTGCAACCTGCCATCTTCAACTGCAAATACAAGGATTCGGCCCTACACAAAGATGCATCGGCACGTAAGTATTATGTGCAGGAGAAATCAATAAAGTTAGTATCACTGAGAGTCTGAGACACAAGCTACAAGAGAGAGTAAATTGAACAAGTACTAAAAAGAAAAACAAACCATAAGGAAACATCAAGCACTCAAGACAAATTACCTTAGTCGGTTCATTTTCCTCTGGTAAAACATATGCTGTTCCCACACAGTAATAAACGTTATTATCATCTGAGAATGAGCAGCTAATGATGGAGCAACCACATTCATATTGATCAAGAGGATGTGTAGACAGAAACTCAAAAGTTTGATGATCTAACAGACGAACAAAATGCGTCTCACTTTCTTCCATACTAGCCTGGTTGTACTTGAAACTGCAGAATGCTAGTGTTCTGGACTGTTCCTGATGGCAAATGCGCCGTGCTTGTTCATTCAAGGGGATGGTGCGGATATGAAGCTTCTGGATGTCATCAATGGCTCCAATTGAAAGTTCACCTTCTTTAGCAATTGCAAGGCTGTGATGTAGAAAAAAGGAACTTAAAAGCAAATTTAAGACAATAATATGGTTTACAAAACTGCTTAAAAGAAAATTTAAGACAATAATATGGTTTACAAGACTGCTACCAAGAAACTAATGGAATGAAAACATAATGACCATGTGAGAAGCTCACAGCATCAAGTAGAATGGCACTTGAAACAATCATGAATCGATTAGCATATTACAAGACATGACTAGCAGGTCAGCAAGCGTTTGTTTTCTAATTCTGTATGTTGTGCCATGGGTAGGATATCTAAGAAACTAAATAGTTAATTTGAATGTTAATGATAATATAGTTAATATGCATTAAGAACAAAAGGAGTTATTAACACTGTTGTGTTCAGTACAGGATATGTCAAGTTTCATCACACAGTAAACAAGGTTTATTCAAATAAATTCATTCTGCTGATAAAAACATTTACTTTAAGAATGAATCATCCAATCAAGGTGATGCACAAACATCTGATGCGTATGTAACTTGACCAGTAACAACATTTCGACTACATACATACATACAAGCATTCAGAACTACATATACAAGGTACTAAAATCAACGATCAACACATTCACACCAACAGAGAGAGAGAGGGAGGGAGGGAGAGACCTGTCAGGAAAAGCGGCTGTATTAAAAGGACACATATGATTAACTTCTTTCAAATTGACATTGCTGTACAGCGGCTTCTTATTGCTGCTGTAGATAACAGTTGGTCTATCCGATGAAGCAAACACGTGGGTTGTACCCTTTGATGAGAATGTACGAAGGCTAATCGGTTGGGTGCCAAGAGAAACCTTCTTTCTATCGGTTAGTTCACCTGTACTTGCATTCAATAGAAAACTGAATAGGTGACCATCTCCAAGAGCACAAAGCAAATATGAAACCTGAAAAGCAAAGATAAGTCATTTGAAGTAGATTCATTTTTTAAGGAAAAGTGAGGTCAAGAACATACCCCTTCCAAGGTGCACAGCAGAACAGAGCGAGGAACAATTTCCCCACCTAGAATTTCCTTTCTGATTAATTCAAGGTCTGGAAGTGAAAATATTCTAACACTTATATCAGTCCACATGCCAACAGCAGCCAGAGAGCTATATTGTGGATTCTCCCTGATTGGGTTGAGATCAACACAAGAAATCTCATGTTCTAGCTGTACATGCTTCACTTCAACCAGCTTAGCATCCCTAATTTCTAGGTAAACAAGATGGCCACCACCGGTTGCCAAAAGAACCTGCAAGACACATAATGTGTATATAAAAAATTATAATGGAAAGCCAAGTATCAATGTGAATTCAAGTTCATTCGTATTTAGAATTACCAAGCATATAGTAGGTTGGCCTTTATAGTTCCAAGTTTCCTATTTATGAATTAGTGTCTCTAAAGTCCAGACAAGGATTCAGAGTTTCGGACTTAAGAAACAATGTTAATAATCCAAAGTGGGTAAGGCAGTATAGAAGTATGAAATGAAGGCAATAATTGAAAGGCACATATCAAAGATCACAATAGTATTGAAAGTGGACGGTTTTTCTAGTCTCTAAACTTCGTCTGGGTGAATTTTTGGCTATTTGTAGTTGTTGAATGAACTTGTCTGTGTATAGACATGGAGTTAAACAGGAAAGCACAGTCGTAATTCTTCTAATCTTCTGTGACCACACATTTAGTAATCTGATCATCGTTGGCAATAGCCCATCTCCTATAAACGGGGCAAAATTTTCCCAAAAGAAAAGAGAGGGATCCCAACAAGATACCCACCTGACTGGCATTAGCTGATGCAACATTGACTGAAAATCCTTCTGGTGCATTCCATTGATCCACTAGCTCCCGAGAAGTACAACTGACTAACCGGACAGAATTAGCAGTAACCTGACATTGAAAGTAGCTGCTAAAATCTTGACAGTATTTATTAAAACATAGCCCATAAAGCACAGTCACGTGACCACTTAAAATGGTGAACAACAACAACACAGAGAATACAACTTGCCAAATAAAATTATCTCTCAAATACCCATGAAATCATTCCACAATATTTTTTCATTAATTACTCAGAATTTTTCCATTTCCGTAAAGTGTTTTATCCAACTTCCCTACTCCACCAAATATAGTTATCACTCATCAAAATGCAAGGAAAACAAATGAAATGGTTCATTAGAAAACGGCACCTGTATAAGCATATCATTGATGGCATTTTGGCAAAACAAAGTCTGGGTTTGTGCATCGAAGCCTTCTATCGCGGTTTCTTCTAATTCATCTTCCATGTTCATAGCCAAGAACCGTGTCTCACTTATAAAGCTCACCACCAAGTACACGTCGTACGGATCATTGAAGGAAGATTTCAATGACCATAATCCCTTGATACCTTGGAGCTCTACTGAAGCCTAATTACACGAGAAGATATACAGCTCAACTTTCTAGAATATACAATTAGCCATAATGGACTACTCTTAATTCAATACCTGCTCATTAATCCCTATACCATTACGAACCACCCGAAGGGAACCATCTTTAAATGCCCCTGAACAAGTGACCACCTGACCTTGCCCCTGCCTATCAAGGTCAACCACGCAGAAGTCCACAATGGGTCCAAGATTCACATACCGTTCAAGAACTTCAACAAATGAACCACTTGCGTCAGCTTGGAGATTCAGCTTTACCAGCTGTCAAGAACAATGAATTGTTTAGTGCAAATATATACTCTAAATAACCTACATAAAGGAGGAACGAAAATTTTCTATTTTCCAGAAAGTGCACACATTTTGTTCCAGAAAGATAAAAACGGATTTTGTTGCATGTGCGTACATTTGTTTGGGTGGGTGGAGTCCCTTGCTGCTGGTTTTCCTTTCTTTTTTGGTGGGTGGGGGTAGCTTGATTTCAAGCAATTGAACATAATCACAACTACAAGGCTCCAATGGATATGTAAGATTTCTTTATATATGGAGCGGTAAAAACAAATAGCATGTAACTCGAATTGCTACATCGCACCAGAATAAATGCAAGTTGTTTTAGCATGGAGTAGGAAGTAGTAGCAGTAGCTTATTCAATCTGACCCACCTGTGAATCACCAAATCGAGAACCAACATAGACAACACCATTATCAAGATATGCTATTGATGATGCAACTGAGGTCTCTCCCAAGTACTCAATTTTCAAACCAGTTACCCTAAAAAGGCAAACAATACAATAAAAAATTGTAAGTAGTAGGTCAAGAATCTTTTAGTTCCAAAATAGTGCACAAGCTGGTACCTTTCTCGTTCATGGATAAGGACAAGTAAATGCAAAGTGCCTGTATTATCACCAAGTAAATAACGAGAACCATCTGGGTCAACCCGTCCATAAGTTCTTATGATGGACTGAGCACGAAATTAAAGATCAAGGGCAACTAGTTAGAGAGCGTACCAGCAAGTAGTTGGCACCACAAGGAGAATACAAGTATAAAGGGGAGAAAGTATTACTTGTTTGATTGGCATAGCTTTAAATGTGGCATTAGCATTGCAGTAAACTATTGTCTCCTCGCCAATAATTATGACACCGCCAAGTGGAGCCGCTACAGGTATTAACAGACCAGCACCATTGTCTAAATTGTTCTGTGACCAAGGACCCTCAACAAAGTCTTTGTCCTTCAATGCAACTTCATATGTCTTAACATGTCTTGCATCCTTGTTATCCTGAAACGTAATATGGAAAATGCAAATCATTAAGATCTGTTACTATTTTACTAAGGGATAATTGAAGATTTGCTACTGCAAATAGATGCAATTGAGGATTTGCTGCTCCATGTGTCACTGACATGTGGCCCCAGGACCCACCAGTCAGTGACACATCGGGGGCAAATCCTCAGTTGCATCTATGTGGGGTGGGCAAATCCTCAAATGCCCCTTTTACTAATGGTCAAATTATTAGTAACAGAATTCGCGGAAGGTAGGAAACCTAAAGATAGCAGATTGGGCAGCCACAAACAGAAGGTAGGTTTAGTTAGTGTTCCAAAAGAAATAATTAATAATTTCAGTACATCAATGGCACAGTTTGATGTTAAAATCGGTTCAGAACTTCTATAGGGACTTAGGGACAATGTCAACATCTTACAATAATTACCAGAACCATGAAGAGTAGGTAGATTTATTTTGTTTTTATTTTTGGCAAGAAGGCAATTAAGTAATTAACCCACTGGTATTGAAAGGTGTTGACGTAAACAGACCATAATCACAAGAGCAATATCATATGTAAAAGATAATAAGATATAGAAAACAGCGGATACTGGGCCTGTTCTAACCTCAAAAGCTGGTGGCTTTTGGCTTTTGCTACAATACCTAACTTTAAAACAAAGTATTTTCTCAAGACGGGGTCTACAAGTTAAACGATCTACACGTTAAAAGCCCAACATCTATACCAGCCAAAATCGTAAGTGGGTATCTATCTCTCCGTAATCTGACCGTAAACAGCCAAAATTCAAAAATTTCAGCCAAAAGTCATAAGCCGTAGCCAAAAAGAACAGGCCCACTGTGGCCCCGCTCGTTTCGGCTTCAGCTTCTGGTTTATTTTTCACTATTCATAAATTTCATCTTTTTCTGAATTTTTTGGCTTTTTGAGCTTTTTTGCCGGTTCTTTTAATCCCGTATTTGTTTGCGTTGTCCGTGATGAGTTAGCATATTTTTTCTATTTTTAATTTTTTAAAAAAATTAATTACGCCAAATAAGTCACCTTCAGCTACAGTGAAATTTCAACCGCTACAGTGCACTTTCAGCCATAAGCCACAGCTTTTCAGCCCAACCGAACGGGGCCAGAAGTAATTCACTGACCAACATATCCGTCAATCTCAAGTCTCGGCCCTATGAACATCCAACAATTACTTATTATATACTGTGTATAAGCACTGCAAGTTGTGTACTGCCTACACTTAAAAAGGTAAAGAAATAAATATCATGGATTAAAGGTGTATAACAGCTAATCTTTGCACCAATTTAGCTTAATGGCAAACCCTATGTATATATATGAAGTGCATATTCATCAGTAGACCAGTACAAATAAACAGAAGCTACCATTGCAATTGATGTAGTACCAAACTGTAAAAACCATATTAAGACATTCATAGTAGCAATATAAAAAAATTGTTAAGTGTGAGCAAACCTGGTAGAGGACAACTATAGTAGGTTTAACACAGCCATACAGGAACTTGATGTCCAATACTTGAAGTTCTTCGAGTCTGACATAAGAAAAGGATAATTGTAAGACAATATACTCTCAAGACATCTAAGCTAATCAGGTCAAATATTTTAATAAAAATCATCATCCTTAATGATACATTAATCTCTATCATGAACATCTGACAAAATTGTGCCATAACACTGACGGTTGCTACAGCACAGAAATAAACATTAAAACATTAGCACGGCTTTCAAGCCACCATGAGAAATGTTAGGCTTTATCTTGACCGACAAGCATGTAAAGCGACAGAAATTAAATAACCCCACTCTTTTTATGCATTTTTCTACATCAATAGCAGATCAAGCAGCATCAATAAAAAACTGAGAAATCAAAACAAATCTTGATTTTTGCATACATTATGGTTGTGTCTTACAAAAGCAAAATAAGATTCCATAAGAATTCCACCCATTGGCCCACCCATGCTAGGCATGCACACATGCTCCAAATTCCAATAATTCTAGTCACAGATTACAGTGCCACATATTTTTCCAGACTACATCACTAAATGAATGTTTCTAAAGGCACTCAGTTATTCATTGCCATACTGGTACCTAATATTAAAAGCTTCCTTCAGCTGTCCTTTGTTGTCAAATGGTATAACCTGCCAAGCAAGGGTTCCATTCAAGGAAAAGAAATAAGAGCTACATATAAATTTCTCTCCTCAGAGAAGTGAATGTACAGTTTGGTACCAAGGATGAATGTCCAAAACTCATAAAAATCTATGTAGCAGACAGTGAGCTTACCTTAAATAATCCGTCGTAGAGGTGAAGACCAACAAGCCTACAGTCAGGGTCAATGATCCCAATCTACATTACAAGCAAAAGGCCATCTAGTAGTATTATTGTTCCAGCTTAAATATAAGAGACAAGAGTATTGCTCTCTCTCTACTACCTACAAAACTCTATAAAACGAATATTGGGAAATGAAAAGTTCAAATCAAATAAAATGAAGAGGAGTTCAAACATGGACAAGTCACAGTACCTGTCCATTGTCCGTAGGGCGGCCAATGCGATCAGAAACATCTCCCATGGCTCTACATATTACAAATAAATTATACTTCCATATGAAAATAAGCTAATACTTCTCAAAAGATATCATAGAGTGACAATATGCTTTCGTTCTACCAACACATTATGTGGGCTCATGGTTATCGAAGTGCCCATGTGAGCCTGAAGAAAGGGAAAGGCAAGGGACAGAAAAAGGAAGCACCCCCCCCCCCAATGTCTATGCCACCTCTACCTCCCACCGGCAACATGGCTGCCAACGGTGATAGCGAGCGGCGGCTATGGTTAGCTTTCTTTCTCTCTCGATCTTCCTCTCTCCAGGCACAGCGGTCGGCCATGGTGACCTCTAGGGGCTGCCTGGAAGGTGACACGTTGATAACGTGTGGGACGCGATAATTTTGCATAACAGTCAACTGGAACCATTTGACTATCCAATTTTATGGCTCTAAAATACCAATATGCTCACATAGTGCCAACTTCAGTCATTGCCTTCTAAAAATAAAATCAGGAGATAAGTGTCCAAACCTAGTGACAAGCTCTGACTTTTCTCCATCCCACTGCAGAACACAGAATTTGTATCTTTCCGTAGAAATGAAAAGGAAGTCCTGAGTCTCATTCTGAGGGGGAAAACAGATGGGGAATTAATTTTACAGATTCAGCGCGAAGAAAAATACAACATCTCACATCATCAGTCAAGGAACAGAAAATCAACTCACATGAGGCCGGAAGAGCTCAAGTGTTGCAATTCTTCCATATATAGGTACATCAAGCATAGGCTGCTAGCGAAACAAAAATGTTATGGTCTCGCAGTAGCAGATTATCATGCAAACTAATAGGTGTAAGCACACGTCCATACGTCCAGTGCTGGCGCATATACCATGCCGTGTGTCCGCTATGGGCCCACACGCGCCATGCATCATATGCCCACGCCCCTGACCCGTACACGCCCGTGCCCCGGTCCCCAGGTCTTAAATGGGCTGCGCACCCCACGCATCTGAGCTCACGGGCTACCCGCAAGCAAGCTCTTTAAGCAACAACCTTATAAGTGATATTGGGTCTTCTCCCCCCAAAAGACTAGTCCAATGGGTGGAGGCTCCCTCACACTTATAAGTTGTGCTTTTTTCTTTCCCACAATCCATGTGGGACTATTTTTCCCAACAATCTCCCCCTCACACATGGATTGTGCACATCGCACTTCTGGGAGATGTTGGGTGCCTGGCTCTGATACCACTGTAAGCACACGTCCGTACGTCCAGTGCTGGCGCATATACCATGCCGTGTGTCCGCTATGGGCTCACACGCGCCATGCATCATATGCCCACGCCCCTGACCCGTACACGCCCGTGCCCCGGTCCCCAGGTCTTAAATGGGCTGCGCACCCCACGCATCGGAGCCCACGAGCTACCCGCAAGCAAGCCCTTTAAGCAACAACCTTATAAGTGGTATTGGGTCTTCTCCCCCAAAAGACTAGTCCAATGGGTGGAGGCTCCCTCACACTTATAAGTTGTGCTTTTTTCTTTCCCACAATCCATGTGGGACTATTTTTCCCAACAACAGGTAGTCAACAAATGCAGAAAAGCACAAGCAGCATGCATGAACCTCAATGCCATCGATCACTAACCTGAAGGCCCTGAGGAGTAAGCAAATGGATCTCGATGCGGGTGCATTTCCTGAAAGTTTGGTACACGTATGCATTTAGTAAAGGATTTAACGGGTAGTCGACATAGAAAACAGTGCCATCCAGTTCAACTGCAACTAACGAAAGAGCTTCCTAAACGCATATGGCATGCTTACATGAATCACTAGGAAACAAACTCGACGTCACCAAACATAAATACAATTACTCATCCGGACACTGTCGAATTGCTCATACAGAGAGACCAAACACAGCTGCCTACGAGCCATCTTGTTCCAGCACAACGTCCTCGAGAATTTCATACTGGAGCCTAGGGTTTTACTCTGCTAAGCTCAGATCGCATATAACTAGGGGGGAATTAGTTTTCCCAAAAGAAAACTAGAGAGAAAAATCGGACACGTCCCCTTTCTCTGTCTCATCCCGCATTTGAGTAAAGCCAAAAATCGGCAAAGGAATATTAGAAATTGTCAATCCCCCGGCATTCTAGGTCGGAGCAAACCCTGGATTGCGCCTAACCCCAACGCAAAACCCTAGAGGGCGGTGCCACGCGCCCGAACCCAAATACGCCGTCGTTTTTGAAGCGGCGAGTGGAGCTAAACCTTACATCGAGAGGGAGAACACGGGGGGAGGGTGGGGGTGATTACGCGACGATGAGGTTGAGCTGCTGGGGGCTGGTGAAGTTGCCGACGCAGGAGTGGCTGACGCTGGTCGGCTTGTGCGCCGTGACGACGTAGTTCCACACGCTCATCTCCGCCGCCGGAGAAGGGTTCTGGGCTGTGGAAGGGAAGGGCGTGGAGGTGGCGCTCGAGGTGCTGCTACCTGGTGGTGCCCGCTGCCGTGCCGGACGACGATAGCTAGGAGTGCGTTTCGGGCCGGGAAGCCCAATTAGGCAGGCCTGTCTGGACTTGTTTGGGCCGTAGCGGTGGCCATCCTCACTTACCCCGAAATGAAGATTTTTTTATGAATAATTTATTTTGTATTTGAAATAACATAAATATATCAAAGTGAAATTTTTTTACAAAAATAGGCTCCAGTCGCCAAACTATCAGACGACTGGAACCTATCGCCGAATGACCGCGCGACACGTAAGCAATCCGCTGACCATTGGGCGAATTGATTGCAGTCGTTGAACCGATGGGCGACTGCTTCCAGTCGCCCATCGGTTATGCGACTGCGCTTCCAGTCGTCGAAGGGTTAGATAACTAGAAGCGCATATAAAAGGACCATGCGGTTGGGCAGACTCGCTCGCTCGACCGCACGGTAAACAAGACCAAAGGGTGTAGCTTTGTGCAATGTGAAGACCTGATTGGCTAATTTTGCATACCGACAAGACCACATTGGGTAGCTTATGCAGTGACAAGACCACACAGGGCATCTTCATGCGCGCGAGAAGGCCACACAGGGCCCTATAAATGGAGGTCGAAGAGATTTCTGAGAGAACACTGTACAAGCAAACTCAACACTACACCGACGCTTGTTTCACCACACCGAGATGGACAATATGTAGAAGAAGCAATGGGACAAGATTATGAAATAATGGGAAGAGACCTGCGACCTGGCAATGTCAGCTGCCTCCCACAACGAAAAAGCAAGGGCTGTTGCGCCCCGTGCAGATCAAGCCGAGAGTGCTACGAGATCAGCTCCCTGCAATGACGCCACCCGTAGCAACAATCACATCCCGAATATTCCTACTAAGGTCAGTCTCAGTGGGAGTTTCATCTGCATTTAATAGGCTGCCACATAGGCATTTTTGATGATATGGCAACATTTTTAAGAAGAGAGAGAAGAAATGAGTTTCATCTAGATGAAACTCTCTTGACACGATTACCAACTCTATATGAGTCATGAAATTAAATGTCTATGAAACAATAGAATGAAACTTTGCATTGAGGATGGATGTTTCATCCATGTTTCATTTCATTTTACATGATGTGGCAGTCTTGGAAACAACGCTATGAAACTCTCCACTGAGAACGGCCTAAGCGTTCACCATAACACTCACCATAGGGGGGAAATGTCCCCCTTTATTGGTGCCGGGATCTGTGCAAATTCTTCAAGTCTAAGCACCGCTCAACTTAGGTATGCGTTACTGGAGTTGCGCAACCTACTACAGTAACTATCTCGACCACTGTCTAGACACCACCACCTATCGGCAGTCAGTAAAGAATAGGTGCACTGTGTTCCTTTACTTTTTACGCACTAACAATCTCTCCCGTGTATCCAGTCCCTGGAACCTCTATGTGGCTACCGCAAATGGAACAATCTTGAGATCCACCCAAAGAACCAGTGGGCCCTCGACATCGAGAAGTGGAGCGTCAAAAGGTCCTACGAGATCTGAAAGGAGGAGTGCCGCAAGCATGAGCAAACCGAACGTATACATCAGGAGACGAAAGCTCATTTCAAGGCGTGCATGCGCAAGAAGCGCGAGGCTTGCGAGAGGGAGCGTGAGAAAAAAAAAAGAAAAATGGCAACCAAGACAAAAAGAAGCCGCCGAGGAGTTCAACGCTGAGCTCACAAGGAAGGGGAAATGGCCCTGGTCCACGCAATAGGTGTACGAGTAGTTGGGTTAGTTGGTCGTACATAATACTCTATGTTATACATGTAATCATATCATACGCGGCTATATTACTCCCAACTGTACTATGAAGTTTATTTTAATTCAAACAAACTTATTTCCTCGTCTTTTTGTATTCAATTATTCCTGTAGCAAGTCATTCAACAACATTAACAAACCAGTTCTCCTCCATGTACAAATTCCCGGCAACATCACAATATCACTTACCCTCGTACTTACCGATCGTTCTTATTTCAATTATTTTAAAAAAAGTTTCACGAATTTTTTTCACTACAACAACATACAATAATCATAAACTTTTATTGTGAATTTAACAGATTATTTGCCATTCATAATCTACGAAAATCATAAATGGATTAACCCACACTGCCTCTTTGTTTGTAGACGCTGCACAGCCGAGCGACTGTAATTGTAGTCATTGAAGTGTTGGGCGACTACAACTTGTCACCCAACGGCCTACGGACAGCTTTTGTGTCGCGTGGCCATAGGGCGATAGGTTCCAGTCGTCCGACGGTTATACGACTGAAGCCTATTTCTGTAAAAAAATGTTTGCACAGGTATATGTCTATTATTTCGAATAAAAAATATTCATAAAAAATTTCAAAATGAAGCTGATGCCACTTTTTTGTCATTCCGCAATCAGTAACCATTAAATTAATAAACCATAGTCTAAAAAATAATCCTTAAAACTTGTGCCTAGGTCTTTCTTGATTAGGACCATGTTCTAAACAGCTGTGTTGGCTATTGGCTGAAATGTCCCTAAAAGGCCTGTTATTTTTTTTTTCTGATATATTCAATTTTTAAATAAATTAGTAAAAATAAAAAAACCATTATTTATGCACAGATAATGTAAAGGAAAAACATGTTAAAAAGCTAAAAACCGTTTGAAACAAGCCAAAAAAAAGAAGAAGAAGAAAGGATTGTTTCGATGACGTTCCAAATGAGTCTATAGAAAATGCGAAACCTATCTGTTTGAACTGTGGGTGGTTTTAAAAATTGAAACCTTGACCGTTCCAAGTGTTGCGAGCAATCGACAGAACAAGTAAATAACCATAATCCCAAGTAGCGGAGAAGTTGGATAAACATTGTTCCTACAGACGAAAGATTCGTACGCCGTAATCCTATGCTTATTTGGAAGATTGGACATATACATTTGGTGCCTCATCGTAGAGTTTTCCTCAAACAAGACTCGTCATGTAACAACACTATCATCATAGGAGCGTGAAGGCCATCAAACATAATTCCATCTTCAAATGCAGTAAAGATTATACAAGGAGACACTAGCACAAATAAAATAAACTAGTAAAAAAATGCATGAAGAGCACCTCTAGTAAACAGTACTTGCATGGAGAGCAAAACGAGACAAGTAAAGGGAGAAGCCATCTCACAGATAGATGACAAGACATTTCTTTGTTCAAGAAACAATAGGTATATGCCCTTGAAACGTGAACAAAAGACATGCCCCTTAATGAACAGGTAAAAAGGACTAGCTTCCCTGCTCAACAAACCAAGCATACGACACTCTGAATTTGGTACATGATCACTTTCAAAAACGCCTGCATACAGTTATACAGGGAAACAAAAAAAAAAATGATCATGCCCCAAAACAAAGAACTGCTGACGCTGTATACCCAAATTGAACTGCGCTATTAGATAACATAAGAGAAAGCAGAGTCATCTGAAATCACAACAGGCTGTTTCAACCCTGACGAAATAAGCCAAAGAAATGTAAACTGTGTCACTTGGAGTTTGCTCGCCTGAGCTAGTGGCCTGGTCTTCCCTTGTACCATCTCCCTGTCTTTGCAGCTACATGTATCTACAACAAGCTAGAGGACATTGCCACATCTTGATGCAAATTGCAATTCATCTCTAGACAATAAACCTTTGTGGCATCTGCACGCCTTTCATCTCGAACGTGCTAGGGATTTCTTTAAGCCAAGAATATTGTTCATCTCCACCTGAAATCAGATGACGTTTTTGTCAGGTAACAGAACTAAGGATCCACAAAACAACGTTCTTGGATTTGAAGTTCACACGTCTCCTTCAAAAAATTCTATTGTAGTTTATTGTTTCGATTTCATAGCGAAGATAGTATTTGTCTTCAGAAAATGGGATGCAATGAGTGTAGCGGATTGGATTGGGGGGAGCTCACCAGATGAACTGGAATACGGGGTCTCGTCGTAATATGAGCAATCCCTTCCATCAGCACGATTGTATGGGGGTCCCATCACATCGAGCACAGCACAAGGGGTCAACGCAGTAAAACAGTGCAAATTCCCTCCATTTTCTGGGTATAGAACTATGGTCTCAGCTGAAGCCTCGAAAACAGCATCTGTATTTACCTTTGCTAAACGAGCCCCTGTGGTTAGGACAAGAAATTAATCAGCAAATGGGGATTGTTTTCAAACCAAAAAAAAAAAGGAAAAGAAAAGGAAGGTAGTAGCTAACCATCTGAGGTATTGGGAGTATTATTATCGCTATCTGGGGGAGTCCTAACCCAATCATACGACTTCAGGTGCATGGAACCAAAGAGCATTTTGCTAAAGACCGTCATTCCAGGATGGTTATGGAGAGGAATGACAGCTGACTTGGGCAAACAGAAGATGCCAAACTGCACAAAGCATTCAGTAAGAGACTAAGCGGCATTACCTTGCAAGCTCTTCAACAGAGTTTTAAAGTGTGTTTTTTAAATAATCAATACACAAAAAATGTAGAAGGTTAAATTACCGAAAACTTGGAGCAATCGTAGAAATGTAGGTATGTCACTCGAGGAGGCCCTTTAGAATCAACGTGCTTGAAGCATGGCATACTTGAGCCTATGCCAACATCATGTGGTTTTAAGTCATCTGCATACAAAAGAGATCAGATAAAATGCAACTCAAGATCCGGATTATCCAGTCAAGCATCACAGGATTACCAGCACTGAGCAAGTGAAGCTAAGGGTATGGGGCCCTCCCAGTTTCTTTCTAACAAACTCTCTACGCGGATTGATAGGAAGTTTTCAGACAAGCGTGTACAGCAAAGTGCAAACTTCAGAATCCTACTAGTATTAATAACCCTGCAAAGGTTGAGTAATAAATATTATTACTCCAACAAGGCACTGCTACAATGCCATGGCATGGCAAACTACTACATGCACAGCAGAAGCATGCATTACTGACTGGATTGTCCCAAAACCCCAAGACCCCAGACATGTTTTACCATACCAAAAATGGACGTCTCACGAGATGAAAGGACGAACGATGTTGACTGACTACTTAAGTAAAGCTCATTCTTGTGATCTACATATGCTCTCATCATTGTCACTACATCCTAAGCACGAGAAACATGTACTAGAGGAAGTGTCCTTGAATTCAGCACATTTTCTTTGTCAAATCGACTGAAAGCACCAAACTAAAGTTTAAGATCACTTTTGACAACAACGACAACAACAGATTAGGATGAGCACGTCGACGGCTTCGTACTTGTAGTGAGAGATCACGGTCATCGGTTGGTCATATGCTCAAAACCCGTGCATAATTGCATTTCCCCCCAAGAAAAAAAAATACCATGCATATAATTGCATATGGCGTGCACTAGTACTGATTCTACCAAGTACGGGGCAGCCATAATAAGAGCAGGAAACGTACTGAGGAGGTCCACGAGGCGCGCCACGGCGTCCGGCGGGGGCACGAATCCCGGTGATGAATCCGCGAAGACCTCCCTGCTGGTGTCGAACAGCTTCTGCATCGCGGCGACCGGGGGCGGCGCGGGGGCGGGCGCAGCGACCGCGGCGGCGGCGGCCGCCGCAGCAGCAGCCGCCTTCTTCTGGCGTCGGCGGTTCTTCTTGGAGGAGGGGCGGCCCTTATCGGTGACGGCCGTGGCGGCCAGGTCGACCCTGCCTTTGGGCTCCGCCACCTTGCCCCCTCCGAGTTGCACCGGCATGACAAAGCAAATCGGCGGGGACGGTGCCGGAGAAGCGCGGCGCAAGACGCAGGGATCAGGAGCCGGCGATCGATGAAGCCGAAAAGCGTGTCAAAATGGGATCTTGGTCTGGCCGACGAAGGCGCGGCAGGATGGATGGACCTTGCGTCGGGGCCGGAAGAGGCGAGACCGGGGGTGGGTATAAATCGGGAGGGGAGGAACGGGTGGAAATATCAAGCGAGCGCATCCATCCGTCCATGTATGCGGAAAGGAAGGAAGGAAAGGCCAAGGCTCGGTCGGGGTGGGGTGGAGGAGGCAAAACCAAAACCGGGGGCGGCGAGGGGGAGAAGAAGACTGCTCTGCTCTGCTCTGCTCTGCTCTGCGTGCCCCCGCCTTTCCTGTGGGCGGGCTGGATCCCATACTGCCTCCGGTTTCTTTATAAATACTTTTATGCCTCCCTCGATTTCCCTTTCCATCGTTTCGTTTTTTCTTTGTCTAGTGTTTTGGCCGCTTGTTTGCCAGGTCACGCCACCGTGCAGGCCCAATTAAACTACGTGGACATGCGTGCCACCGTGGAAAAGCCACTACTGTTCATATCCATCCGTCCATCCCCGCGCAGTACAATGGGATAGCTAGTACCGCCTTTCCCAGGTTTCGATTTAATCTATCTGGCTGCATGGCATGGCATGTATGGGAGGGACAGCACAGCAGGGTGATTGATCATGGGTTTGTTTGGTTGCAGATACGGGAGTAGATGGTACTATATTTATATTTTGGATAATGAAAAGCAACTCACACGTTTACCTGAGATCTACTGGTTCCCTACTCATCCGCTGCACTACATCACTCCTCCTCACTTTCTGTACGCTATCGAGCGCATCAGCTTCGACGAACCATACCAACCTTTGATGAGTTCTAGCCCTATGTATTCTTACGTTTTTACCATGAATTTGCTCCGGTGATTGCCTAAGTCACATATGTGTCTAGTGAGCTCGATCCAGTCTTGTCTCCGACTGCTTCCACAATTTTACCCTTGTAAGCTCCAACACAAAAGTGGTGTTGATGACCAACAAAGCTTTGGACCAGCGTCACGCCCACCAAATCCTCCCTAGTCGACATCGAGATTGTCTCCTCTCAATGATGACCACTGCTTTCTTCTTTTTCGATAGGTTGTTGAGATGTTTTCCCATTTGTTGCAGTCTTTTTTTAATTTTGTTGCACGGATGTTTTATTTTTTTGCGGAAATTGACACATAAATTGGGGGTCTTGAGAGTAGACGATTTAGTGATCATATTCGATTTTTCCGCATAAAATGAGCCATTGGGACGAAGGTCCAGCAATAGTGCAATTTTTTTAAAAAAATAGATTCAATTGTTTTGGGATTTTTACACCATTTTTCAAACATATCAAGATCTTATATTGTTTAAGATGTCTATTAGTACTCAAGATTTATTGAATATGTTGATAAAATAAGAAATTTTAAATACTTTTTATGTTGCCATTTATACTTTGTAATGTTGCACATGTGTGCAAAATTTATTACAGATGTTGTATAAAATTGTTGCACTGATTTGGTGGACCGTACGATGAGAATGTTCCTATCATACGTTCGGGTACTAGCAAAGCCCTTATATTTTTTGGATCGTCTGGCTAGGAAGTTTGGTTAGGGAATGAAAACAGTCTATGATTTTGCTTGGTTGGGAGATTGGAATGGTTCGAGATGATACAAGTTGGTGTTTAGTTGGAGGGATGGGATGAGATGAGATTAGTTGTGGTAACCAGGTGATGAGAATACCTCAAAGTACCCTATCTCTTTTGGACCATTAGATAAAGATTTAACGGATCGCAACCCATCTTCCTCAATGGTATAAATCTCTCTCCCTCTCACATACCAACCCAAACACCCAAAACCATAGCTGTTGTCGCCCTTCGTGTGTCCACCACCGTAGCCACCTCCCTCTGCTAGATTTGGCCCATTGTAGTCGGACCTAGCCCTCCACCACAAGGTCCCCTTCACCACCAGCTTCTTCCTCAACGCTCCTCTGTGAAAGTGGAGACCTTAGCTCCTTTCATCGGTGCTCCTTTGCTCACAGCAACATTCGGCTCCTCTAGTGAGCAACGGCGACCACACACGGTGGATATCGTCGGAGTCATAGAGGGCTTGCACAACTTGACAACGGCGGCTAGGACACAGGCACCAGCGTAATAGTTCCAAGATTCATCTTCAAGCTTGCCCACGAGCTAATTCCAAGATCTACCTTTAAGATGGCGTAATAAATACGGAGTAAGGTGAAACAAATAGCCATGCGCATGCAAAGAAAAAAAGAAAAGTCCACATAACACTATGAACATTTGCTCGAAAGTTCATCCAATACCCTAAAATATAAACCAGATATTTGACTCCAAACTTTGCAATCCAATTCAAATAACACCTTGACCCAATTTCGGATGGTGGTATTGCCCACGTGGTGCGATGAATCATGAGTAGGCGGTTTTACCATGTATAATGACATGGTAGTCAAGTTTAGTATGGTAGGTAGGGCCCACAGGTCCTTCTCTCTCTAATCAAAACAAAGAGGAGAAGTAGAGATGGAGACTCACGTGTGCCATTCCATAGGGGTGGTGGTCATCAGACAGCGGTAGAAAATTTACCCATACTGACTCGGGTATTACTACTTGACGTAAGCTCAAGCATAGGCTCAACACATAAGGATAAGACATTCATAAATCATACATGTAATGATCAAAATTAGTACATCACATAAACATATGACATGACCATATCAACATATGACAAACAAATAAACAATCAACAACAAGTAGATAATAAAATTAACATTTAGTGGGATCTAACATTAGCCAACGTATTATATTACATGGTAAACCCGTCGGTAAAACTAGCTCATGGGGATAATTAGGCCTCATATGTCACTAATCTAACTTAGCCAACGTATTATATTACATGGAAAAACTATTTATTCATTGTGCCATACGGACAATACCATCATATAAAATCAGGTCAGGTGTTATTTGAACTAGATCACAAAGAATAACTGGGCCCACACGTCCTCTTGCACTGAGTAACTCCATTAACAAACAAACAGAGCATCCATCACAACTGGGGTGGGCCTAGATCGAGGCTGGTTTTGGGCTGGTTTTTTGGCCCCTGGTTTTCCCCCAAATTACCGCACAGCGCACACCCAGTTATCCAGATCCCCGGCAGGTGAGGCCACCCATCTCCGCCGTCTCCACGACCAACCACACACTCCCCCATGGCGCTCGCGCTGCGCTGCCCCGTCGCCTCGCCGTCGCCTGCCAAGACCCCCTTCCTACCCTCCTCCTCCCCGCCGGCCCGGCTCCCGAGGAGGCCGCCCGCCGGCTGCAGGTGCTACTACTACCACCACGGCGACGGCGACGGCGGCGCCTTCCGCAAGAACTACGACCACATCCCCGCGCAGTTCCGCGAGGAGAACCTCAAAGATGGCCGTGAGCTCACTCCCCAGTACCTTCCCCCATCGCCTATTTACTGTGTCTGTCTATCGATAACATCTTGCTAGGTTATGTGGTGTAGAGTTTGCATCCTCCTGCCAGGGCTTGGGGCAGCAGCAAATTCTTGTGAACTGTGAACATATCTATTTGATCTAAGCCAATAAATAATGTACAACTTTGCTTATGGATCATGCAGTGAAAACCCGAATCCTGTTCTTTGTTTGTGCTGCCTTCGTTCACTCCATTACACGACATTTGAGCTACCACTTTTGCTAGAGCACAACACCACAACCTAATCAAACCACCGCTGGTACTCAATCAGCAAAAACTAATAACAATATCAGCGAATAAGGATGTACTATTTGAACGTACAGTTCATGGCTTATGGACTTCTAAGGGTATAGGCCAAACAATGACATATTGGTTTGTTAATAATTTTGGGCTCAATTTCAATGTTTATAAGCGAATGACCCGATGTGTAGAACCATACAAAACCATGTAAAGTAAGCAATGATTTCAAGTAAGCCTAGTGTAGTACTAGGGAATCAAAGATGAGGCGCTTTTCTTAGTTGCTTTGAGCTATGCAGATCTATATAGCTGAGCAATATCAAAGTGTAGATAAATAAAGCGATTGCCCATGCATCTCTTTCAAAGTTCTAGCATTTCATAAATCTCATTGACTTAACTAGGACTAGGGGGTAGGGCCATTGAAGTTAATGAGCTGTGGATGTGTTGATGGTCTATACTAAATATCAGTAAAAGATCACTGATGCAAAATATATCATCTCTTTTAGCTTTTGGCAAATGCATGACACAAAATTTGAATTCACCAAATGGTAGAAGAAAGAAAAATTGCCTAGGGGCAAATTTACTAGCTGGTGTCATAAGATGCAGTAGATGTTAGCAAGTTGACTATGTGCGAGGGCTGGACATGCCAGGTTCCTGTCTCATCAGATGCTTGATGTAAAATGTACTGAAGCGACACATTTTACGTGTGCATACAAATTTCTGCCCTGTTTTAGTTTTGTGATTTGAAACACTTTTGTACCTTGTCCCTAACACTTTTGGTTCCAATTAATTGTTGCACTGCTTTAAAGTTTGGTGCCTTCTTGCAGTGATGGATAATTACAAGAACGTTCCTCAATTCCTTTATGGCTTAAGTCCTGCCCAGATGGAAATGTTTATGAATGACGATAGCCCTTATAATCGGCAATCACAGAAAGTTACAGAGGTTAGTGATGCTTTATAGAGCTCTCTTCATTATTCATTCTTGAAATTTGTTCTATGACGGTAACAAAGTTGACATGGTATTTTCCCTGTGAACTGCAGGAAAGCATTTCTGCTTCTAGGAGTTATGATGAATTTGGTATGTACACCTTGTCAGGCATGCACGAGGGCCCTGCAAGTTACAGCATGGGTATGTTCATGGGCAGCATGAGCATGGGCAGGGCAGGGCGAGGATATAGAAGAATGAGAAGCTCAGCTCCAGATCTGCCATCATTGCTATTGGACTCTCGAATTATATTTCTTGGAATGCCTGTAAGAGTTCAACTTTCTACCTTATTTCGTTACCCGTGAGGCCATGACATAGTAGTTATAATGTTTGAATCAACATTTTTGTAACCTTCTGTTTCATTGTTCTATTGGTAGATTGTTCCAGCAGTAACTGAGCTTATTGCTGCTCAATTTCTGTGGCTAGATTATGATGACCGCACCAAACCAATTTACTTGTATATAAACTCCACAGGAACAATGGTAAGTACTTGTCATAAGATGTTAACAACTTAACGTGTCATTTTCATTCATTTCCATTGTCTCTTTTATCGGCATTATGGAGATCTGGTTATCTATATTTTCTGTGCTGTAACAGGACGAAAATAATGAGCTGGTTGCATCTGAAACTGATGCATATGCAATTGCTGATTTTATCAATGTAAGCACTTATCTTTTATTACTCAGGTTACCGGAAATTCGACATATATTTATGCTGTTGTCATAATGTTATACATATTTTGTGTGATTGTGTTAGTGTTTGCATATTGGGGGTGCATCCATGAAACTATGTTTGCATTAATGGTGCACTGTTTGTATTATCATGCCCAGGACATATTCATATATCGAGTTTGGATAAATAATTATTGTGCGTATGCTGCACATTTTAATGCCATGATTATAGCGTTCAAAAGTTTTTGCACATATCATTGCATACAACAATTGGGATAGCGAGTCTACAATAGTTGAATGTGTTGCATATTTAATTGTCTTCATATTTTGCCAAAAAGTAGAAGCAACTTAAATTGGTTGAAGTTCTGTCTGCTATTGGAGATGGTAGCTGTTATTTAGGTTTTTTTCTTTAGCTTCTGTTTGCACAGAGTTTCTATGTAAGGGCACTTAGTAGACTTGAATAGTGATTAATGAACCATGAAATCTGAATCTACAAAAGGTGGTTGCTCTGAATCTACAAAAGGCGGTGGAGCTAGGTGGACACCATGGACACTTGCCGTGACTTGGGGGAGGAGGTGGCCGGGAGGGGAGGAGGTGGCAGGGGGAGGTGGTGGTGGGGAGGGGAGCAGCAGGGAGGGGAGGCGGCGGGGGAAGGAGGCACCGGGGAGGGGGGGAGGCGGCGGAGGGAGGAGGTGAGGCGGTGGGGGGAGGCACCAGGGAGAGGAGAGGAGGTGAGGTGGCGGGGGAGGAGGCGAGGTGGCCGGGGAAGGAGGCGGCGGGGTGGGGAGTGAAGTGAGTGCAGGAGGGAGGGAGAGAGCGCAGTCGGCAGTAATAGTAGTAGTAATAGAAGTGAATACTTGGATGCACGCATGTTGGGATTGGGATACATACCTGCATGTCTACAGCTAGGCGCTCGCCGTGGCGTTTAGGTGCCCCTCAAGCGCTGTGGTCGCCAGCTACGCCGTGACAACCATGGGATGAAGTTAAAGTGGCAGAACCAATAAATATTTGGCAAGGCCTTAAATTGAACTAATCACAGTTTAGTCTTGATTGCTTTTTATACAGTTCGAGTGAGGTGGAGTGACAATTGCTGGTAGAGAGTAGCAGCTTACACATTCGTAGTGAATTGTGACATAGTCTGCAGTAGGCACTAGGGAGCACAATACCTCATACTTCATAGCCGCAAGATCAGGACAATGTCAGCTAGGTACCAAAGACTAAGCATTATTAACAATCTGAAGTAACTCATGGCTCTTATTTTTGAGTGGTAACTGTGCTGAAGCATGGCATGGAAGGCATTTTAGGAAACCGGACAAGCATAAATATAGTTCTTTCGTATGCTGTGCTCAGATTTTATTTGCTTTAAAGCAAACTGAAATGTCGAAGCTATTTTCCAATACAAAAGAATGTTTATTCTGCTTTTTTTATCATATTTTTCTTGGTTTTCTAGCGAAGCAAATCCAAGGTTTACACAATCAATCTGAGCATGGCGTATGGTCAGGCTGCAATGCTTCTTTCCCTGGGTGTCAAGGGTAAAAGAGGAGTGCTGCCAAATTCAATCAGTATGTTACTTTTCTAAGTTTCTTGTTCCTTTTGCAAGCCCATGTGTGCATACATGTATGGCTGACATGGCGGTCTTAAAATTCTTTGATGTGCACCACTGAACTGCAGCTAAACTGTACTTGCCTAAGGTCCACAAATCTGGTGGAGCTGCCATCGATATGTGGATTAAGGTCATACTCAACTCTTCTTTTCAATATCTTAACATCTGATTCACTCCATGCTATGCATCTGCCTGTATTATGAATTGAATATTTTATTTTGCGTTCAGGCAAAAGAGTTAGATACGAACACGGATTACTACCTGGATCTTTTGTCTAGAGGAGTTGGTAAACCAAAGGAAGAGCTTGCAGAATTTCTGAAGGGTCCGAGGTACTTCCGTGCACAAGAGGCCATTGATTATGGGCTTGCTGATACGATCTTGCACTCACTGGATGGTTCGTTCAAGCCGAAGGTATCTTTCGGTCCCTCTTCATCTATGAGTCATGTAGGTATCTTTCTGCTGACTATTTCGTCGTTGTGGATTAGGATCTGACCGCACAGCTGGCGAAAGCACAGGAGATGCGACAATCAGGGAAGCGCGCAGCAGCTGGAGCTGGGCGATGGACAGCTCCGACTGCTCCCAGATAGATTAGAACGTTACATCAAGACAATATGCTTATGTTGATGATAGTATGCTTTCTCCTATACAGAGCAGCCTGCCTGTTGTATACTTGCAAGGAAGATCTCGGCCGGAGTTCAGGATAGATTCAGGCTGGTGAAATGTCGCATACTATAGCGCCAACTGTGATATGCATCATCTACGTGTAATTTTCGCCACCTTACGGCCGCAGCTATTGTATTTTCTGACAGATTTCACTGGCGGAAATGCTAATACCAACCATTGAACTCAGCAGATGCTCCAGACCGTTGCATGATCACTGGTTATTTTCATGTGTTTACTGTTACATGGATCGGGGAGGTCTTGGCTTGTCCAGCGACGGTATGTGATCTGCAAATTTGGAAGCTTCGAAGTATTGTATATGAACAATGAACTTCGTTTTTGCCGTGTCGATGTACACAATACACAAATAGCTTTTAGTACATTTCACATTGCACCTGTGTATGTATGTATTGCATGTATCCACATACATGCATGTGATGCGCTATCTGCATATATACATGGTCGTCTCGTGATTGCTTACTTCCTGGAGAGGAGCTTCTGGGATACAAAGAAACCGAGCGAGAATGCGGCGACGGCGACGGCGATCACCTCCTTGTTCTTCCTCGCCGCCTCCACCAAACCGTCCGCCCACTTCAAGTCCGCGAGCTGCTCCAGCTCCTCCACCACCCGCTCTTTCCAACGGCCGCACACCGTCTTCTTCTCCCGCTCCGCTTCCTCGGCCGCAGCAGCAGCCTTGGCCCACGCTTCCTCGCCGCACCGCCTCACCCTCTCAGCCAGGCTCTCCCGATCAAACGCCTTCTCGGTAGGCCGAGCTGCCGCCTCGGCGTTTGGCTTCATCACTTCTTCCTTCCTCACGGCCGGCGTTGGCTTTTGCTCTTGCTCCTGTTTGCGTCTCTTGGCCTCCTCCTCCTCCTGCTGCTGTTTCTTGCTCGCCTCGTCCAGCGCCTTCTTGAGCTCGTCCTCCTCCTTTGGCGGTTTGGTATCCGTCGTCTTCTTGGCCTCGCCGTCCTTTGGCTTGGCGTCCTCCTCCTTCGGCGGTTTGGTATCCGTCGTCTTCTTGGCCTCGCCGTCCTTTGGCTTGGCGTCCTCCTCCTTTGGCATCGGCGACTTGGTATCCTGTTGCTCCTCCTGGGGCTTCTTGATCTCGTCTATGGTGGTGGGCGCTGTGGCCGGGCGCTTGGGCACGGTGAGGGTGAGAAAGTTGGCGTCGAAACGGCCGCTGATCTCGTCGAGGTTGGCGGTGGAGGGCAGCTGGAACACCTTGTGGAAGCGGACCTGCTTGCCGTCGGCCTGGCGCTGGCCGCGGACGGTGAGCCTGCCCGCGCCGTCCACTTGGACCCTGAAATCTTCTTTCTTGAAGCCTTTTGTTTTAATCAACACAAACCAAGGAACACCCAGTCATGCATGTACGTGACATATATATATGTGCATGCAACTGTATAATTAATAATGTGGTGCAAAAAGAGAGAGAAAGAAGTGAAATTTTGCAGAGACGATGAGATGATCACCTGAGAGGTCGAGGCGGAGGACATAGTTGGTGCCGTTTTCCTGCCACTGGAACGCGGGGTCGAGCTCTTGATCAGCTGCTGCTGCTGCAGGCTTGCTTCCTTGCTTGGTTGCCATTAACTCCAAGTAAGGATCGATACGTGTACTGCTCAAGAACTATTACAGTTATGGTCGGTCGATCGATCGATCGGCTACTGGCTGGCTTGTGCTTGTCTTGATGATTGTGTACGCTGTCGATGTTGAGACGAGCCTTGTTATATAGGAGCCGAGCCGGTGATTCCAAACTTTTTCTTAAGGGCTCGGATGAAAGAAACTTGGGATCGAATTTGTTCATTTGTCCGCTGTCCCGTTGCCTTCGTGCGTGAGCTTAACTGGGAGGGAGGAGAAAGGAAACAACGATAGATGTGTGCTCCAGCTCCACGACACCTAGTTAGCTACCAAAGTATGTCTCCGTCGCAAGTAAACCCCTAGCTATGGGCTGCTGAAACATGCTCAAATTAATGACAAGGAAAATGAGGTGAGTCCGTCTCGTCGTCCTTCTTTTTCATGGTGTCTTTTGAGACAAACAAAATTTTAGTAGAACATACTCAGATAATTAAATGAAAATAAATAGCTAGCCGGGCAATTTCGAGGACCACTCGGCTAGTTGCAAAGGGAGTCAGGGGCGAAATTGGGTCTCGGGTTAGATAGGCTATAGCCCAAGGTAGAGATAGAATTGGACCTCGAACTGGGTAGGCTATAGCCTGAGACCCAGCCAGCCCAAGCATTAGTCGGCAGCTCAATAGTCCATCCACCAAGTTGAAAACCCTAATCCCCAAGAGTTTTTTTTTGCTATTATGGTACCCTCTAAGTTGGGCTTCGACGAAACAGTATCTACGTCGTGGGCTTCTCTAAAATAGTACTCTTGTACTTAAAACTTCTCTCAAATAGTATTCTCAGAGATTTTAACTCAAATAATTTGATTTTCGAATTTGTACTCCCCAATTGATGAATCGCCTCGCTCATTTTGTTTAACCCTAATCACTTTTATTTTCTTCTTTTCACATCGTTTGGGTTTCATTGGCGACGGCGGCACGCCGACTGGCCGATCGGAATACTTGGCGCGGCGCCGTCAACGCCAGGCGAGAGCGCGGCAAGGATCGCACGGGAGTGCGCGCACCCCAAGCCACGAACGATCGCACGCCAGCCAGGGACGGTCGCACGTTGGCAGGGGCAACCGGACCACGTACGCGGAGGATGGAGGAGCTGCCGCCAGACAAAAAGAAATGGAAGAGTTCGTTCGTGCTACTGGAACTGGAAGAAACAAAATGAGCAGGGGCAGTTTAGTCATATGAAGGAGTTAAAATTAAAAAATCAAATGAAAATAAGTTCAAATCCCTGAAAATACTATTTTGGAGAGGTGTTACCAACAAGGTACTATTTGTGAGAAGCCCACGGTATAAGTACCGTTTCAGCGAAGCCCAAGTTAGAGGGTACCATAATAGCAATAAAACTCAATCCCCAATGACCTCAGCCCCAGCCGCCATTTCGATCGCTGATTTCATCCCCGTTCCACACGAGCATGTCCAGCTCCCCAGGCCCCGATCCGTGCGATGCGACCGCGCCGGCGCGCCCCCACCGCCCGCTGCCCTTGCCTGTAGTCCTGCACGACGCTATCGGCCTCGCCCCTCGCTCCTGACGCGATGATGCCGTGGTCCGCCGCCCACCGGCCTCGCCTGCATGATGCCGTAGAATAGGAGTGGTTCAGTTATTGGTTCCTACTTCTTTGAGGAATGAGGATAAATTTCAATTGCATTCTTTTTCTTTTTTGTTTTCAACTGATACTTTTCATAGATGTTCATCTACTTTGACATGCTCAGGTTTTTAAGTCTCTTTAGTTATGAAATTATAGAGATATCTATTACAAGTATTTTCTCAATTATGCTACAAAAATGTCATCTTTGCTGACTTAATTTTAAGGAAATCCCAGTTTACTGATAATAAATTTTGGCCAGTGAAGGGGATGCAGTTAGTGATGGAGTTAGAACAAGGCTTAAAGATTGCGAATGTAATCTGCACGGTATTACCTCTTGAAACTTTGTCCTTGCAAACATTGTTTTGCCCCCTTTTAGATATCTGGCCCTTATGATTTAATCAATATTCACAACAGTCGGAGGCATATATCCTCATCAAAGAATAAGGTGTCAAGGGATGTGGTTGTCAATGTAAAATCGAAGAAGAAACAAGCTTTGCTGGTAGGTGCATGCTCTTGTCTCATGTTTATTTGCTGCATTGACTGGATAAGCTTCGTGATTGTTCCCAACTCTTCAATATAAATCACTGAACCACCATTCTGTTATGAAGTGAGGTTCTTAATGTGTTTAGCTCTTTCTAGGTCATCCTTCCTCTATCAATGTTTTACGGATGGAATTATTAATGCCTTGATAGATTCAAATGCCCCTTGTTTCACTACTGCTAGCTCTAGGTACGTAGAATTGAAGATTTACAAATAAAAAGGTTTAGTTTTTGTGTAATGTAGGATGCCCTTTCTATTCTTATAGAACTTCGTCATGCCCTAGACATGCAGATGGAACTTGAAACTTATAGCAGGCGGCAAGACCAGACGTGGATAAGTGTGTCTGACGGGTGACGCCGGGGCCATGCATTACTGGGTGGGAGACTTGCCCAGCAATGCAGATTTGCGGCCACAAGATCATGTGTAGTTTGCATGCCTAGCTGATAGATTTAATGGTCTATCACGATATGGCCTTGTTCAGTGCAAACTGCTTCAACCAGGGTGGGAGAGGTTCCAATCTCTTCTCCTCCAATGCACAAGGGACGCGTTTGGATGCCTGCATTTTGCCTTGGGGCCTGTCCGTGCGGATGCAAAAAGCACCGTTGGACTTTGGGCTGTCCAAGGCTTGGCCGGAGCTCGACGAGACGCACATCAGCACGGCGGTGATGGGCAGCCTTCAGCTACGTCCACCCTGTTGGAATACAACCACAAATCAACACGTCCGAATTAAAATAGAAATTTTCTGTTGTCTAACGATAAACAGTGAAAACAGGGGACTAGAAGAGACAGGTTTCAGAGCTTTTCGAGAGAGAATATTTGGAACAGTTTTTTTCTTATGGATTCCTCCACTAACTACAACAGTATACCTACAACTATATTACAGATTCCTTTTCTTTCTACAAAAAACTAGACTAACTGGGATCTGGTTTCTCCAGCCTCAAAACGTCGTTTGCCCACACCGGAGGAATTCAGCGTTTCTTACAATCGGTGGAGTCCCAGTGAAATTCAGCGTTGTTTGTTTGTCCTTAGCTAGGGTATGATCTGACCTGCGTATATCGCTCTCATGTCCTCCTTGTTCCTCCTCTCTCTTTGTGCTCTGCCCTAGCTATCTTGCCTTCTATTTGCTCTTCATTTTTCAGAGGAGAATTCTTCTTCATTTGATAGATTCTCCGATGCCAATTCTTTATGCGGGTTTTTCCAACTCACCTACGACTCGCGCGCATTTTCCCCTTGATTCTGTGTTCTTCATTTAATATTGCCTTTACCCTTTCTCTTACTTTTTTTAAAGCCAATGATCCTAGCCTGATTTTACCCTATCCTTCTCCGCACACTGTTTCCTCCTCCTTGTCTGGTGCGATGGCTCCAAACTAGAAAGTCTAGTGGAACACTCAAATCTTTATCCACTGCAATTTCCTGATGATTCTTAAACAAGAATAAATAGCAAAGAAACTCGTTGTTAGTGGCTTAGTGATTTGGACAAGAGAGTTAATAATGAATGGGTCTAGAAGACTTCAATTTTCCTGTGTCGATTTCTCTTTGGAAGATAGGCAGGTGCTTGTAATTGCCCCCCAGGTATCTTTCCCCTAGTTGGAATGTAGCACCGTTTCTTCTTCTCCTTCGATAATTACATTACACACTATGGATGCTTGGCTTGGTACACACTAAAGGTGCAGATACCTTCCCTGCTTCATAAACCACTCCACCCTGTCATTTTGTCCTATCCTGATACCAGCTGAGCTGAGTATTCTCTCTTGTTCAGCCATTTTAAGTTTGATCTTGGCAAGTTCTATATATTGCATTCTTCCATTGTTTACTCTGCTTTAAACATGTTCTGAAGGATTAGTTCAAGACTTGTTTTTGTTATGTATGGTGTGGTTAATATTGTAAGTATTGTTAGTTCCCTTGGTTATCTTGTTTCGTTGAGTTTTACAGCAAGTTCCTTCTATGTTCATCCTTGTTTGTGGATAAAACATGTAGTCTGAAGCTTTGTAATGTTTACGAGCGATTTGAATTCTTTTGCTGTATAACAAGAGTTTGGTTTCTGAAGAAAATTGCGGCCTAATGGAACTATTAAGCGCTACGTTGTAGACAACTGTTTTCTTTAATGTGGAAAATGAAAATTCAGCATTAGTGTGCTTCATATTTACAATAAATAGTTGATCTGCACAGATTCCTTGATGTTTGGTGAGGTATAATTGTTTGATTTTCTCAGTCATTGTGACCATGATTAGTTTCTTCTGAAGCACGAGTTTCTGTGCTTATATTGAGTCTAGGGATGCTTGTTGAATGAATGATGTGCTTAAGGAGGAAATTTGAACTGAAGCGTTTCTCTTCATGTAGTTGCTATTGGCGGTTTTTTCTTTTCTTTTTTGAAACGGTGCTAGTGGCAATTATGGACTATCTTTGCAGTGCTTATTCACACCATTCTCATTACTAAGTCGGCTTAATGATGTATGAAATGAAACATTCAGGTACTACCAGAAGTGATCTGAGGACCGCAGCTATGGGCAATTTGTTGTGCTGTGTTCAGGTTGATCAGTCTACCGTGGCCATCAGAGAACAGTTCGGAAAGTTTGATAGTGTGCTTGAGCCAGGTTGCCATTGCCTGCCTTGGTTCACTGGGAAGCGTATAGCTGGCCATCTCACACTTAGGTTGCAGCAACTGGATGTGCGATGTGAAACTAAGACAAAGGTTCATCCTAAACTCTCTTAAGTTAAATGGATGCATTTTTGGATGGCTCTCATTTTTGTCCCAGCAGAAATTTCAAAGACTAACATTACATTTTTCTATCGATGATTATCTAGTTCTTTTTGGATTATTGGTGGGTTTTTTGGCCTGTGTCTTATGACTTTTGAATTATAGCTGACCGTGAGAGAGATCACGAAGGGGGAGATAGTCGTATGCGATTTTGGCCGGTACAGCTGAAGTCAGTACAGTGTCTACTATAATCGACTTGTAGTCCCTACCTTGAAAAAACGCACCGTTTGAAAGCTAGTTATTGTAGCAAAGTACAAAAGCTAAAAGCAGTGAGCTGTGCCGAACCCAGCCTATAAAACAACATAAATCACTGTTTCGGGACAGACTGTTTGCTTATTACTTTCTTTAATGAAACTGAATTACATTGAAAGTTAGAACGTTAGGTAGATACCCTGTTGATGGTAAGTCACTCCCTGCAATTTCCAGATTTGATACACTTTGACTTGCCATGTGGATACAATTTTGAAATGACTACCACATGAGATGCGGAAACTTTTCTATATAACCTTATTTAGTAATCTTTGTTCACCTCTGGTTAAGTATCTAAAATGTCACAGTGCCACTGATATTGTGTTTTTTTTTTGACTTTGCGAATTGCCATGATGTTGCTGACATTTGAACGTTTGCAGGACAATGTTTTTGTCAATGTTGTCGCATCTATTCAGTACCGAGCTCTGGCTGGCAAAGCAAGTGATGCATTCTACAAACTGAGCAACACAAGATCCCAGATACAAGCTTATGTCTTTGATGGTAGGCATTATTGGGACAAAATGAAAATACATCATATCAGTCGCTTACTACATCTCTTTCTTTGTGTTGTTTCTGTTGCCACCTTTCGAGATTATGGATTTCACATATTCATGTCATCGCCGCAGCAACCAAATGTAATTTTGTTCTCCATGTACTGTTACTCATAGTATGAATTAACTTGGTGCTATGATTGATATCAACAGTGATCAGGGCAAGTGTCCCAAAGCTCAAGCTGGATGATGCTTTCGAGCAGAAGAACGACATAGCAAAGGCTGTGGAGGATGAACTTGAGAAGGCTATGTCGGCTTATGGTTTTGAGATTGTGCAGACACTCATTGTTGACATTGAGCCGGATGTGCATGTCAAACGAGCAATGAATGAGATCAATGCAGGTTATTTACTAAGCTCTAGCACGATCAGAATCTTACACACCAATACGGTACTCTAGCCTCTTACGCTAAATAGGCATGGTCTGATACTTCATCTTTTGCAGCTGCAAGGCTGAGGATGGCCGCAAACGAGAGGGCAGAGGCAGAGAAGATCGTCCAGATCAAGCACGCCGAGGGTGAAGCAGGCTGGCACTGCGGTCTCGGATCGCCGCCGCCGCCGAGCCATTGTGGATGGTCCGACGGACAGCGCCCTGGCTTCTCACCAATGTGCCCGCACCACTGCGAAGGATGTGATGGACATGGTGCTGATCACCCAATACTTCGACACCATGAAGGAGATCGGTGCGTCGTCCAAGGCCTCGTCGGTGTTCATCCCCCACGGCCCTGGCGCGGTGCGTGACATCGCCACGCAGATCCGCGATGGGCTTCTCCAGGGCCAGTCTGCCACTCACCGTTCATACTTGATAGAGTGAGTGAGCACAACAATTATTTTCTTATTGGATTTCTTACAAGTTTAGTACAAGTATCATCCGTTGCACCGTTAGTGCATACCCCATCTGATTGAATTTTATTCTTATTATTTGCTTTGACATTCAAATGATACGAATGGCATATGCTTGGAGGTTGATCGGTTTGAAATCAATACTGAATACTTTGGTTAGGTTAGAAATCGGGCCACTTGAAACTTCTACTTATTTGTTTGCTCTATTAGCAATTACACAATGTATTTTAGATCCGTTGCAACGCCTGGACATCTAACTACTAATATATATTATCAAGTCATTTAACATGCTTTAAAAATAATGCACACGCAAGTACGGGGACCATGTTTTTTGTTTAAGTAATAATTAATGGAATTGGAACATGTTTAATCTAAGCATGCTACAGTTCCATTAAGTATTACTTAAATTTTACATCTCGCATGCACCCAACAATGTTATATCTGTTCTAGTGTCCGGAATGAAACAACGTGGGACGACGGGACGTCGATGCGCCATTATAATAGGCTCAATTGTTCTCTTTTACAGTTTCTAAAAAGGAATGCGTTTGTGTAGATAAAAAGGGAGGAAACTCACAGGCACCGAAGATAGTTTTGCACAAGTAGGTTAACTTGAGCAGTCAGGGCGAGCTTCCTTGATCCATTCCAAACGTTCTTCACACATCCCTAGCTAGAGGGTTAATTCTTCAAGTCTGAATACACCTGCAAAGTAGTACTGTTGTCATACTACGCAACACTATTTAGTATGTACGCACACCAGTTACAGTCACAGGTAAAGACAAACAAACATATATATATATACAGAGTCTCAAGAAGGTGACATTCATTGGCATAGCGATCTCACGGCTATATGTGAAGTTGCGAACATACTTTGATACTTGCATTGCAGAATTTCCTCGTGCGATGCATTCCATTTCCATAGCTAGCTTGTGTACGGATAGCTCAGCTGTTGGTTCACAATTACAGAGCTGTGCGGGTGAATCGCAGGGCAATTCTCCTTTGGCTAGGAGCAGAACTCCACGTACTATATCTTGGTACATGCCTGGCTGCATGCCAAAGGAGAACTGCCCTGTAATTCACACGCCGCACATATCGATCGATTTGCTCTGCCCGACTCAATTCTCTCAAGTTCTGACGCCCGTCGACGAACACAGTTGCGCCTTGACATAGCGCACAGCCGGCCTCGAGAAATGGATCTGAGATGGCATATGCTCCGAGGCCGAGGATTATTCCGGAGGAGCTACCTTCCTTGCCGGTGGTCTCTCTATCGTGTTCCCTTTGGATTGTGCTCGAGGAACGGTCCTCCTTGTCGCTCTCTTAAATCAACCTGCCTTTCCTGATCTTCAATGCAAGTGCCTTTTGTAAGTTCATCCGATAATGTTACTACTTCAGTACTCACAAGGCCAAGCAAAACTAGGTTTGCAATTAATGCGATGATACCGCTTCGGGATTAGTGGCTAATGTGAGACAAAACTGCATAAGCAGAAGTTTAGAGCAGGAGCAGCACTGAGTATTACTACAGCAGCAAAATATCAACCCAGATGTGAGTAGATTTTACTCTCAACTACGTAGAGAAAGAGTTTTATGTTTGTGTTTGATGCGGACATAATTTAGACGTTAGCTTATAAAAGAAGGGGAAGCTAAGAGCTATTGTGTGGCTTTTGAGGAAGTTTTTAGTGTAGTTCTGGTAGGGCTTTCGTCGAGAAGGTTTTTAGGGGTGATTGTGAGGGCACTTGTAACTCCATAGAGATTCTATAATAAAGATAGTTTTTAAATTATTCTGGTTCTTGTTTTGCTTGTAGATTAGTTGTGATTGCAGGTGGTGTGGATTTTACAACAACGTTCAAAGCGATCAGGCGAGTAGTTGTACAGAGCGATCAGGTACGCGGTCGTAAGCTGAGCGATTGATGAGGTGGTTTGATTTTAAGTGGTCAAAATATTTTCTGACTGCTGAAAGACTCCAAGAAAACGCGACAATCATTCACCCTCTCTTATTGCTGTCTTCGATCCTACACATTTCACATGGGATAAAAGAATAACTTATTTATGCATGGCACTTGGCCAGCCACAAACTCAGATCTTCGCATGGTTTTAGATGGTACTGCTACAGGGTACATTCCATTGGATCTTCTCTATTCGGGCGCAGTTGGTGAGCTTTTCCTGACTGAAACAAGCACCAGACAAAAAGAGGTAGACCTCTCCAAGAGTGGCTAGCTATGCTGTAGCTACCAGACTTGGGGTCGGGCCATTTTGATCAGCAATGGTGAAAATGAAATTGCTAACAATTTCTCTTATCATGAGATCTATTAAACTTTGGATAATCTGTCATTGGTTTATTTAAAGTTCGTCTGACACTGAAGCTTCACATTGTTGTACTCTGAACAACTATTGCTCTTTGTAATGCAGATCAAGACGACCGCTTAACCTTAAGAAGACAAATAGTCTTACTTTAACGAAATATATCAAATCTTGTATTAAAGAAATCCTGCTAGAGTAAAAGACAAGATAATGCTCATTTGATCTTGAACACTGCTTGAAGATGAGGCTAAAACTCACTCCTTTTCCCATCCTTCTTGCTGCAGCATATGCTAGAGGTCAGGTATATCCAGGAGGAGTTGATGAAGAACACGGATCAATTAATGATCACCATCTGCACCGATCCATGCAGATCGATCAAGCGCGAATTGACAGCTCGCAGTCATCTAATGCCAACGTACGTAACTGAAACGATTGGCCGTAAAAAAAAAAAGAAATCAAGCCTGATACATCTTCAAATATCCTTTATGTTTCTATAAAAAAAACACATATCTTGAGATATCTTGCTCTGCGTGGGAATAATGCCGATTCGATCTCCTGGGTGCATTCATTCATGTGCGACGCCGCTGCGCGAGCCGCTCGACATCTATAAATACGTTGAGAAGGCGAAACCTCGGACGGGCAGAGTGGTGAGCTTATAGCAGGCGCAAGCGCCGGCAAGACCAGACGTGGATAGGTGTGTCTGATGGCCGGGGCTCATGCATTATTGGGTGGGTCTCCTTTGGCAGTGGCCACCTGATCAAGCAGCCACTGCCAAAGGAGACTTGCCCAGCAATGCAGATTTGCGGTCACAAGGGGTCTATTCTTTTCAGCTTTTATTTTTTTTTTACAGTAAGTAGTTTTAAATGAAGTGTCTTTTCAAGGTATGACATACTAGTTAATTGTAGTATATACTATACCGACTTCATTTATATCGGTAAAAATCGCACGTGAATTTCAGTTACTCTCTAATCTCTTACAACCGTAGCAAAAAAAAAAAACCAAGCCCAAGATCATATGTGGTTTGCCTAGCTGATAGATTTAATGGTCTATCACGATATGGCCTTGTTCAGTGCAAACTACTTCAACCAGGGTGGGAGAGGAGAGAGACTGCTACCTCATCCCACTTCTTCTGATCTCCCCTCCTCCAATGCACAAGGGACGCGTTTGGTTGCCTGGATTCGGCCTCCGGCCAGGCCGATCGATGCAACGGGGCCTTGTTTCGATGCCTGCATTTGCCTTGGGGCCTGTCCGTGCGGATGCAAAAAGCACCGTTGGACTTTGGGCTGTCCAAGGCCTGGCCGGAGCTCGACGAGACGCACATCAGCATGGCGGTGATGGGCAGCCTTCAGCTACGTCGACCCCTGTTGGAATACAACTACGGATCAACACTTTCAAAATAAAGTAGAAATCCTATGTTGTCTAATGATGAACAGTGAAAATAAGGGACTAGAAGGGATAGGATTTTAGAGCTTTTCGAGAGAGAATATTTAGGACAATTTTTTCTTGTGTATTCCTCCACTAACTGCAACAGTATACCCACGACTATATTACAGATTCATTTTCTTTCTACAAAAAACTAAACTAACTGAGATCTAATTTCTCCAGCCTCAAAACGTCATCTGCCCACATTGGGCAGTACGCCTACGACTGCTACAGTGCTTTCCTACCACGTCGTCTGCCCACACCGCGTAGTCCAATGACGACTGCTACAGTGTTTTTCTACCATGACTTGTACAATAACCACGGTATGCTACAGTGACCACCGACTGTTACAAAGGTTGATCATAACAACCACATAGAGACTGGTCGTAACAACCATACACAGACTGGTCGTAACGACCACACACAAACCGATCGTAACGACCACATAGACACCGGTCGTAATGACAACATAGATACCGGTCGTTACGACCACACACAGAATTCCAATTAGTTAGGTTTATTTGACCACAGACCCGGAGTACGTCAGTGATAACGCACGATCACAGATGGTTCTAGTTCTGAACAATCTATGATATGGTTTTTAAAGACAGTTTAAAAACCGTCTGTGAATAACCTCTATTATCACTGATCCATGAAGTTAGAGAGTTTCTGTGAATAACCTCTATTATCACTGATGTATGAAGTCAGAGGGTTTAATGAACCGTCTGGAGTAAACTTTTTTGTGGTAGTGTGTAGTCCGTGCTTGTTATTGTTTTCCTCGCAGATGATGTTGAGTTAATGGTTGTTAACAGCACTAGTTAATGGCCTTCGACGCGACGCGCGCCCACCAGCTCTTTCGCTTCGTCCACGCGGTCCGCAGCAATGACAAAACCCGAAACAATGCAGTTTTCAACAGCAGAAACCACGGCTGAATCTTGACGAGCGGAGTGGAAGGAAGGAAACCATAGGCTGTGCCTGTGCACCACTCACTAGCCATTAGTATGTGTATGTATTGCTTTCACTGTTGGGTGGCCCGCCGTGCTGATGCATCATGCAATGCTCATCTTCTTGCCACGAACAACTCCGTCTCTTACGAGGGTTAGCAGAGAGGAAGACCGGAAGAAATCAAGATTTCCAAAAATGAAAAAAGAAATCAAGATTTGCTCCTTGTTTGCCTCCTCTGTGACCAATATGAAGGGACGATCAACCATCTTCTTTTCAGCTGTCAGGTGGTGAAACAGCTTTGGTTTTGCATCCTCTCTTGATTGTCGCTCTGCAACACTTATTCCTTCTCCGAACGCACTTTGCAAGATCAATAGGCAGCGTTGAGATTCCTTGCACCTAGCACCAAGCGCAAAGGTGTAGATTCTTTCCTTATTCTCCTGGTGTGGATGATCTGGAAAGAAAGGAATAGAATCCGGCACAATCAGGAAACGCTAGATTTTGAGGAGTTCGCGCGGCGCACGAAGCAAGAATTTTGCACTTGATCATCTTCGCGCAAATCTAGATTAGGCAATATTCACCCTGACGCTGTTGGCAATCGGTTTTAGCAGGCTACTTGACCGTGTTTTCTTTCCTTCTATGTTCCTAGTCGCTGTATTCCTTGTCGTTTCCCCCTCCTGCAATCCCATATACTATTTATTTCTGTGTAGCACCCCACATACAAATAAGCTGGGATACTACTGTGGAACGTCATCGCTAAGAATCAAGAGAAATAGTAAAACACAATAGTAAAATTCATACACCAATTAAAATCTTTAAAGTACTTTATTAAATAATCCGCGGAAGCTGAATAGTGTTTAAAATATGGGACCAGTCCACTTCTAATCAAATGACAAATAAAGTAAATGGCAAAAATTGTGGCAAGCCACAGTGCTGAAACTCGAATGCTCCTACCCATGCATGCTGCTATCAATCCACTGGCCTTTTACCTGAGAAGGGAAAGAGCAAACGTGAGATTTAGAAATCTCAGCAAGTACTCAACAACGATTGCAACACAAGAGTAAAGACAGCTAATGCAACCACGTGAAATAAGGAACAAGCATCACAAGTAAGCAATGGATATAGGATAAAAGCAATGAGCAACTGATATCGAAAACACTGTCATAGATGGGAGATAGATAGCATTGAGGCTGTGTAATTAAAGATAGTTGTCATATGTCAAGTTATAGTAAGTTAAAGCAAAAGTGCCAGCGACCTCATCCCACATACCCGGTTATACGAGAATAGCCAGGCACATCCTTGTCCTCGACTGTATAACCGCCGACGGGGTGTAATATCCTGCGTAACGAGAATGTACGACCCCTCGTACGTTACCAGGTTGGGTGAAAATCCCCCCTATATATAGGTAGTCCCGGCTTGATAACCTTTAGTTCTATATTTAGCGAATTATCCATGATGAAATTAGAAAGTCGTGAATGAGTTCAGGTAAAGTTATGAGAGTAACGGTTTAGTACAATGAGATCGGAGAGACATGATTAGTGATACAAGGTGATAGGAACAATATCTGTCAATAGAGAGGATACTAACCGGAGTCACACAAGGGTTGTCAATCATACCATTTTTATTAGGTGATAAGTGATTATTAGTCAAGTTAATGTACAACAACTAAATTAACTACAACTCACAATTAATAATCAACAGCTAAGATTCACAGAAGCAAGATATATCAATGACCGCCCAGTGTTAAAGATTACTAGTGGTTAATCTTAAATTTGAGTATGATTATTCGCAACGCTAATTACCATTTAGACATTTATTTACATCCCTAATCACACATGAATTCCATGGTTAACATTATACTAATTACAAGCATGTGATACTAACTAACTCATCATATTCAAAACCTACTAAGTCTACGATAACCTACAACAGACAATAAATATAGTACGATTATCGAAAACCATGCTAACGCAACAGGTAAGCATATGACATAAACGTGCGAACGAAACAGGTTACGGCCGCGAGGTACTTGCCTTGAGCACGCTCGACGAACACGCTACACGATGCTACCGCCGCAGCTGCCGTGCCACGGCGGCCGTGAGCGTGCGGGCACGCATGCGGGCGTGCAACGCGAGTCGCCGGCGCCGGCGCCTATGCAGCCGCATGCACCAGGGAGAGAGAGAGAGTTTGTAGATTGAAACCTGGGGAGAAAATTCCACGTACGGGAAAAAGTAGAGAGATCTCCCTTTTAAGGCCATGCTTAGGTTAGGGTTTTATTTTATTTTTTTTCTTTTTTCTGTGTGCTATATTCTGCTGGCCGGCCGATAAGGCCAAAAACTAGATTATGAATACTGTCTATTTGTTCGCCTTTCTTCTTATTGAATGGAACGTAAATTCGTGCGTTTTTGAGAAAAAAAGAAATCAAGATTTGCTTCTTGTTCTTATCCCCCAACCCAACCAAAACAAAAACAAAGGCTGCAAAGCGGCTTTGCTTCTGGTTGCTCCGCCGCAAGTCGGAGGAAATTGGCAGGCGCCAACCGTTACAGCAAGTGGTAACGGCGGCACGACCGATGCTAAGAGCACGACCTTGTCGCAGCACATGACACCACTGCTCGTCTTCGTCATCCTCCTCCTCCTCCCCGTCTCCAAGCCCAAAAGGTAACGGTGCTCGCAACACACACGTTTCCTTTCCTTTCCTTTTCTTGGGCGATGCTTATTATCTTGTAAGATCCGTACAATCCAGTGAAATTCAGCGTTGTTTGTTTGTCCTTAGCTAGGGTATGATCTGACCTGCGTATGTCACTCTCATGTCCTCCTTGTTCCTCTTCTCTCTTTGTGCTATGCCCTAGCTATCTTGCCTTCTATTTGCTCTTCATTTTTCAGAGGAGAATTCTTCTTCATTTGATAGATTCTCCAATGCCAATTCTTTATGCGGGTTTTTTCCAACTTGCCTACGACTCACGCGCATTTCCCCCTTGATTCTGTGTTCTTCATTTAATATTGCCTTTACCCTTTCTCTTACTTTTTTTTAAGTCACTTATCCTAGCCTGATTTTACCCTATCCTTCTCCACACACTGTTTCCTCCTCCTTGTCTTGTCTGGTGCGATCACTCCAAACTAGAAAGTCTAGTGGAACACTCAAAATCTTTATCCACTGCAATTTCCTGATGATTCTTAAACAAGAATAAATAGCAAAAAAACTCGTTGTTAGTGGCTTAGTGATTTGGACAGGAGCCAATAATGAATGGGTCTAGAAGACTTCAATTTTCTCGTGTTGATTTCTCTCTGAAAGATAGGCAGGTGCTTGTAATTGCCCCCAGGTATCTTTCACCTAGTTGGAATGTAGCACCGTTTCTTCTTCTCCTTTGATAATTACATACTATGGATGCTTGGCTTGGTACTGAAATTGCAGAGCTTTTGTGTGGTAGGAGTAGGATCATAGGATGACTTGCGGCCGGGGTAAGTCTATGCGCAATTGCGCATCAAAACAATGAAAAAAAACTATTGCACGAAACGCCGTTGCAGTCTTCAGTATGTTGTCAATGTCTAATCCGATAATTTCGTACGCAATTGCCTGCCAATTTATAAATAGCCTTACCCATTATACACTCCGTAAAGTGATATAATATGTTTGTATTTAGTTGGAACCACTCAAACGGGGAATAGCCAATGCTTAGGATGATAAAGACCCTCCTTTGTGTCTGTCTGTCGTAGAGACAGATAACGACGGGATAATGGAGAAGGTTGCAATGCTTTTTTAAAGGTGCAGATACCTTCCCTGCTTCATAAACCACTCCACCCTGTCATTTTGTCCTATCTTGATACCAGCTGAGCTGAGTATTCTCTCTTGTTCTGCCATTTGAAGTTTGAACTTGGCAAGTTCTATATATTGCATTCTTCCATTGTTTTCTCTGCTTTAAACATGTTCTGAAGGATTAGTTCAAGACTTGTTTTTGTTCTATATGGTGTGGTTAATGTTGTAAGTATTGTTAGTTCCCTTGGCTATCTTGTTTCATTTAGTTTTACAGGAAGTTCCTTCTATGTTCATCCTTGTTTGTGGATAAAACATGTAGTCTGAAGCTTTGTAATGTTTACGAGCGATTTGAATTCTTTTGCTGTATAACAAGAGTTTGGTTTCTGAAGAAAATTGTGGCCTAATGGAACTATTAAGCGCTACGTTGTAGACAACTGTTTTCTAGACAACTGTTTTCTTTAATGTGGAAAATGAAAATTCAGCATTAGTGTGCTTCATATTTACAGTAAATAGTTGATCTGCGCAGATTCCTTGATGTTCGGTGAGGTATAATTGTTTGATTTTTCTCAGTCATTGTGATCATGATTAGTTTCTTCTGAAACACGAGTTTAGAAGGTGTTTGACCGATTGACTCTGTGCTTATAGTGAGTCTAGGGATGCTTGTTGAATGAATGATGTGCTTAAGGAGGAAATTTGAACTGAAGCGTTTCTCTTCATGTAGTTGCTATTGGCGGTTCTTTCTTTTCCTTTTTGAAACGGTGCTAGTGGCAATTATGGACTATCTTTGCAGTGCTTATTCACACCATTCTCATTACTAAGTCGGCTTTATGATATATGAAATGAAACATTCAGGTACTACCAGAAGTGATCTGAGGACCGCAGATATGGGCAATTTGTTGTGCTGTGTTCAGGTTGATCAGTCTACCGTGGCCATCAGAGAACAGTTTGGAAAGTTTGATAGTGTGCTTGAGCCAGGTTGCCATTGCCTGCCTTGGTTCACTGGGAAGCGTATAGCTGGTCATCTCACACTTAGGTTGCAGCAACTGGATGTGCGATGTGAAACTAAGACAAAGGTTCATCCTAAACTCTCTTAAGTTAAATGGATGCCTTTTTGGATGGCTCTCATTTTTGTCCCAGCAGAAATTTCAAAGACTAACATTACATTTTTCTATCGATGATTATCTAGTTCTTTTTGGATTATTGGTGGGTTTTTTTTTGGCATGTGGCTTATGACTTTTGAATTATGGCTGATTGTGAGAGAGATCACGAAGGGGGAGATAGTCGAATGCGATTTTGGCCGGTACAGCTGAAGTCGGTACAGTGTCTACTACAATCGACTTGTAGTCCCCACCTTGAAAAGACGTACCGTTTGAAAGCTAGTTATTGTAGCAAAGTACAAAAGCAAAAAGCAGTGAGCTGTGCCGAACCCAGCCTATAAAACAACATAAATCACTGTTTCGGGACAGACTGTTTGCTTATTACTTTCTTTAATGAAACTGAATTACATTGAAAGTTAGAACGTTAGGTAGATACCCTGTTGGTGGTAAGTCACTCCCTGCAATTTCCAGATTTGATACACTTTGACTTGCCATGTGGATACAATTTTGAAATGACTACCACATGAGATGCGGAAACTTTTCTATATAACCTTATTTAGTAATCTTTGTTCACCTCTGGTTAAGTATCTGAAATGTCACAGTGCCACTGATATTGTTTTTTTTTACTTTGCGAATTGCCATGATGTTGCTGACATTTGAACGTTTGCAGGACAATGTTTTTGTCAATGTTGTCGCATCTATTCAGTACCGAGCTCTGGCTGGCAAAGCAAGTGATGCATTCTACAAACTGAGCAACACAAGATCCCAGATACAAGCTTATGTCTTTGATGGTAGGCATTATTGGAACAAAATGAAAATACATCATATCAGTCGCTTACTACATCTCTTTCTTTGTGTTGTTTCTGTTGCCACCTTTCGAGATTATGGATTTCACATATTCATGTCATCGCCGCTGCAACCAAATGTAATTTTGTGCTCCATATACTGTTTCTCATAGTATGAATTAACTTGGGGCTATGATTGATATCAACAGTGATCAGGGCAAGTGTCCCAAAGCTCAACCTGGATGACGCTTTCGAGCAGAAGAACGACATAGCAAAGGCTGTGGAGGATGAACTTGAGAAGGCTATGTCGGCTTATGGTTTTGAGATCGTGCAGACACTCATTGTGGACATTGAGCCGGATGAGCATGTCAAACGAGCAATGAATGAGATCAATGCAGGTTATTTACTAAGCTCTAGCACGATCAGAATCTCACACACCAATACGGTACTCTAGCCTCTTACGCTAAATAGGCATGGTCTGATGCTTCATCTTTTGCAGCTGCAAGGCTGAAGATCGTCCAGATCAAGCACGCCGAGGGTGAAGCAGAAGCCAAGTACCTGTCTGGTCTCGGTATCGCTCGCCAGCGCCAGGCCATTGTGGATGGTCTGACGGACAGCGTCCTTGGCTTCTCACTCAATGTGCCTGGCACCACTGCGAAGGATGTGATGGACATGGTGCTGATCACCCAATACTTCGACACCATGAAGGAGATCGGTGCGTCGTCCAAGGCCTCGTCGGTGTTCATCCCCCACGGCCCTGGCGCGGTGCGTGACATCGCCTCGCAGATCCGCGACGGGCTTCTCCAGGGCCAGTCTGCCACTCGCACTCGTTAGCACGTTACTCCACCAGTATGGGCTTTCAGTTACAGCGGGTTTGCTAGCTATGCCCACTGTCAGATACGATGCATATCTATATTGGTTTTCTTCTCTGCAACGACGTGTAGATTGTGTAATATATATCATCGTACTTTGGGATGATTTGTGGAAACAACAAGACTTCAACCTTTTGGAAGTGCGGCATGAGTTTGCAGCATGTCGTCTGAGCACAGCTTGCTGTCAAGGTTTACTTGCAACTTCTGAATTGTACGCTTGCGGCCTGTAAAAATGTTGGGGGACAGGTGCGGAGGTGTACTTGATGTACAGGCAACTTACAAGGAATGGATGGCTACGCTCCCTCCAAATTTTATAGCAGCGCAACGTTTCCTGAACGAGCCATCACCACCATCAATGAACGGCACATGTTTCGTAGTGGATTGGAGGCATCGCTTTCGGATACATATTATGAAACGATGATGATGCCGATGATCTCGGCCTGTAGCTTTTGCCCTTTTTCTTTTGCCTAATGATTATGCCAATTACATACAAAGCGACCGACGCTACACAAGGAAACCTAAGGGCTGAATTCTTTTTGGCTTTCACTTTAGCTTATTATTTTCTACTACAGTAACTAGCTTTTAAATTGTGTGTTTTTTCAAGATAAGATCTACAGATAAATTGTAGTAGATACTGTACCAAGTTCAGCTATACTAGCTAAAATTGCATGCGACTATTTTCCTCGACGTACTATCTCTCATAAACAGCTAGAATTCAAAAACATAAGCTAAAAACCAAAGCCACAGGCCAAAAGAACATATCCAAGATTCTTCTTCTCTTTTTTTAAAAAGTGAAGACATGTACAAAGGGCTATGAGCTAAGCCTCCATAGTAAACTCTCCACAATTCTAATCCATCAGAATTTCTGTCTACAGTTGCAGGTATCTCCTAATAAGGATTAAATAATCTATTAAATACGGCTTAAATACTCAATTAAGGCCTTAAGACCTATGTGATCACAAGCTTCTAAAGATAATTGCCCAAGTACCTCTAGTTAGAGGCTTACTGTATATTTCACCCGACCAGCAGCCACTCAGAGACCTCATAAATTGGTATAAGGGCTCGCCTCCAAGCAGTTCCTCCGATGCGACGGATAAAGCATGTGCTTTATTCCCTTCCTAACCACACGACGATTCAACCTTCCGTCTCTGACAACAACTGCATTGTAGTTGTCTCCATGATTCTCTCTCATTGACAATAACCGAAGACCAGTTATTGTCAGATTTCTCTCGTTGACAGCAACCATCTACTTGACCAGATGGGACAAATCGACAAGGTGTCTACTTATGTGAATAATGACGCCATGACGAGAGAAGACGAAAACAAGAAATAAGAACTAGAAACCAAAACCAAAATCTGAAGCTGAAATAAGCGAGGTCTAAAGCAATATGTAGCAGCGACCTAGTTAAGGAACAGTGAACTAGAAACCAAAGACGAAATTAAGGAATAGTGAACTAGAAACCAAAATTAAAAGCTGAAGTTGAAATAAGCGAGGTCTAAAGTAATATGTAGCAGCGACCTAGTTAGGTATCCATGCCACATGGACTGTATCACATTCAATCATGTGTGTACATGCTCTCCCAGCTGGAGTTGGTTAGAAACCGTTCCACAGGATCCCCAATAAAAGAGTACACACGACTACACGAGGCGTGGGCATGCGCAGCACAAACAGCACGGAGACGCACTACTAGCTTGAATATATTATGTACTGCTATATTTCCTCCAGGATCAAAACAAGATCTACAGCACTGGGCTGCTTGCTAATTAACCATGTTATGCCACCAAAACAACTACCATGTAATGCCAGCACATGAGATCAACACACCCACACACGCTAGTGTCCGTCCCTAGCTTCCATTCCATTACCCTTTGGTTAGAGGGATAAATATTTGCTACTTCGGTATCTCTGACACCGATTGGTTAGAAACCTAAGATATGCAAGCTGCAAGGTCCATCAGGATGAAATGATCCCGGTCTCCAGCTCAGGGACCAGGTTATTTTGCTTCTGGTTCTTGTCCTCCCAAACCAAGCCAATGTTATACTCGGGGACATATTCCTGCAACAGATACATGAATGGGTTCAGGGAATTTAAGTCATGGCATTCAAAACATGAAACATCTTTTGTCGGATTGCGAAACAAGTTTTGTCGGGAACATGAACAGTTCATCATATTCATATATGGGAGTAAGCTGTGAAGTGTTGGATGAGTCAAAACAGTTTTGGTCTATACTGTAGTAAGCAGAAACACTTGAAATAGGTACAGAGTTGCGATTCAACCTCCAATTTCATGACTAGCTCCTTGGCTGTCGGAGCAGAAATGATGATTCTCCTCGCCTCCTCGGTGATGAAGCCTTCATTAACAGCCAAGTCGATGAATGATAGTAGAGGATCATAGAATCCATCAACATTCAAAAGACCGACCTGGTAACATATATATTTCCAAGCAATTACACAAAAAAATACCAGGAATCAAAAGTAATAACAGGAATGTAGCTCTTGATTCAACAATATTGGTTATTGAATGATCCATTCACACCCACAGAATCGTATCTGATATCACCTCACAAATAAATAACAAGTTGGTGGGGCCTTCAGATTCAATAATAGTGACAGATAAAGGATAGAAGAAGATAAATGTAGAATTGACCGTTCTTATCCCTCAGAACTCCATCGTTTTATATCTTGTTAAGCAATTATTTTAACATAGTTGGTTATCTGTTTCCTTCTTTTGCCCTTTGTCGAACTACAGCTGCCTTGGCTATGGTTCTCTCGCTTAGGTCTCAGCTGTGGCTGTGCTTAGTGCATTTTGACAGGGGACAGAGGGAAAAAAAAGTAAACCGTAATAGCAGTAGCTAAGAAACACTAAAACAAGACTATGTAAATTCCGTTATCTTGGTAATGGAATCCGAGTTTCTCGTATGGAAAAAAATTATTTTAACATAGAGACACCAATACATTTTTCTTGCGCATATGGCGCCTAATGCAATTTAAGATCCTCCAACCATCACTCCATCAGCTGTATGGGAATATTCATAAAATGTGGAGGATATCTCATTGGAGCCACATATAAAATATGAGAATGCAGATCGCATGCCCTTCAATTCCAACAATATTCTGATGTAGTGATGTGGATAACTGCTTGATTAAATTATCCTTCCAATAATGTGTTGTTGTGAGGGTGAAATTTCTAGTCACATGTAAACAAGGAAAGGTGGTAGCATCAGATCACAACGGCCCTAACGAACATTATAATAAACAAAACAACCCTCCCATACCTACTAAAATAAAGTGGGTTGACAAAACATGCAGACAAGCACATGATCTTTAGATTATTGGGAATGTGTAATTTTGTATGAGAAGCACCAAGAACAAACGAAAGCTAGTTTTTACCGGCTTCTTATGGATTCCTAATTGTGCCCAAGTGATGACTTCAAGCAACTCCTCCAAGGTTCCATAGCCACCTAAAGGTTTAATTGAAGGATCAAATACTACAGCACAAAAATGGCTTAATTCTGATATATTTCGTGTATATAAAAAATGGAGTAGGTTATTAATTATACCTGGTAAAGCAATAAAAGCATCAGCAAACCGAGCCATTTCGGCCTTCCTCTCATGCATGCCAGAAACTGCTCTAACTTCCCCTACAGGATCTCCAGTTACCTACAGAATCATGAGCTAGTGATATTAAGAACCCAACAATATATCGCAGCCGCATCCTCCGACATCACATGATGTAAAAGTTTTCCAGAATGATAGGAATAATGATTTGAAATGTCAAAGCCTAGACTTAGTAGTACAACTCATCTTGCATTAAACGTTAGAAGAAAGACCATCAAGCCAAGACCACAACAACTGCAAAATGGATATGTTTCTTTTCAAGGTACACAAGTAAAAAAATGCTACTCCATACAAGAAATGAAGGATATCTACTTAACAAGGTATGGGCTATATTTTTGAACTTTCACAGGATCATTGCAAATTGCAGATATAGTTAAAGAGTTGGGTTTTATATGTCATCACACAGGCAAATTGCATTAATTCCTTTAAAAAACAAGGCATATTATTATATTCATATGATGACGCATCATCATTGAATAATATCATTATACTCTATATGAACACTGGAGAGCATGTGAATTAGGGTAGTTCCATGCAATAGCAACAAAATGCAAATTACAGCTAGCCTTGACTGACCTCTCTGGGCATCAGTGATTTTGGAATGATCCTGCCAAAAAGAAGAAGGGGAACAAAAGGCCACATTAAATTCAAGCGAAAGCAGTCAAACAAATACTCCTACTAGAGCAACAAGCTGATCTTTTCCCATGTAAAGAAACTGGCAAGCCTAGAGACAGCTAGACAGAGGTAGGCCTTTCAAGAACTGGACTAGATAACCACTGCGCAATAATTTAAACTAGGGCGCAACACTAGCCCCCAGCTTGCAGCTGGTGGGCAGCCTCCTCGTGCCAATTGCAGGCATGGAAACAACTAGCCTTTCGAAAAGAAGACCGAAAAGGAGCTTCTATTTCTGTGAAACCGAATGCAATCGGCATGGCTTGCTCCCCTTCCCCCCAACGGGCAATGGAGCCCAAACCCCTACAGCAGCCTGCCCAAAGCTGCCATTTCGGTACCTAAGGCTGCCATTTTGGTGCAGGGAGCTGCTGGAAGCAAAGCACCCAGAACAAGAACACCATAAAAACACCCAGCAAACAAAAACAAGTGTAGGGAGGCCACCGGAGTAGCATGGATACTCACCCAATCACATGGCGCCCTCCAGCATGAACTGCATGGGAGACCAGGCCCATGAGGCCAATGGAGCCACCTCCATAGACCAGGTCTATGCCCCTCTCCACCTGCACAGCCATACATACGAAACAAAACCACCTCAGAAAATTCCAGTCTATTCACATCATCATCGGGTCAGAGAAATCTACAGGGTATATTGGCTTCCGATGCATTGCAAGAGGCAAATGTTTGTGCGTTTGGGCAAGCAAGTGAGGTCACAGGGTCATGATGCCAACAAGGGGAAAGGAAATGGCAAGGCCTTTCGGCCTTGTGATGATGGAGGAGCAATTCGGGCAGTGGGTGGGAGATGGATGTATTGCTACCTAGCTCCATGATTTCATCGTCTCTTCTCTCACTCTAACCATATGATCATGCACGAAGGCTGCACACCGCACCATGACCACAGCACTACACGGCTACACGCCCCCATGACCTCCTCCAGGATATATACAGCTCATAGCCATCAACCCTCCCATGCCATTCCAACAAATTCAAGCAAATCATGCGCCTCCACATCCCAACCAAATTAAACGTAATTGAAGCCAATTGAGTCAATTAATAGAGGCCCCTTTCTCTCTTTTTTTGGGTAAAAATCAACCTAGGACCTCCCATGAAATTAACTAACCCACAAAAGATGGCGCGGGAAAAAAAGGCATTGGTTACCAGCTCCTTGCCGAGCTCGACGGCGGCGTCCTGGTAGCTGGGCTTCTTCCCCTTGGCGCTGCCGCAGTAGACGCAGATCCGCCGGAACCGGGACCGCAGCTCCGCCCCGCCCTCCGCGGTTAGTCCTCCGCCGCCGCTCGACTCCGCCGCCGCTACAGCTGTCGCCTCGGCCGACGCGGGGCCGATCGTGAACTGAGGAGCCTCCATTGTTATTGCCGCCGGGGGGATCATGGAGACCGCCGGGTGGAGCTAGCGATGCGTGGGTGGGTGGGCGAGAGAGAGAGAGAGAGAGAATGGAATCGGAATCGGAAAGAGGAATGGGATGATACGCGGCGGGGGCATCCATCCCTTTTTATAGGCGGGCGGGCGTGCGTGGGTCCGTCTCGCTGATTTCTTAAGTTCCAAGGCCCAGCTCAGCTCATTTCGAACGTAACAGTTTGTTTTTAAGAAAAATTGTAGAATTTTTATATAAAAACAGTTTAATTTCTGCGTCCAAATGGCGGCCGGATTTAAATATGGTTAAATTCCAGGGGGACCTGGGTTTGATTTCTGATGATCATGTGACCTGCATGATAGTATATTGAGTCGCAATGGCATTAGGGGTGGGTAAAGGCTCTGTGCCTTTTGATTTATTACTAAAAGTATATTATATCTACTATTAGTTTTTGAGAAAAATTTAGAACAAATAAAACTGTTATATTGTCACGGATAATACCAAAAATAAGACAAAAAATTAAAAAAAAAGCAAAAAAAGTTAAAATTAGAAACCTATGTGTTTCAAATGGCTTCTAATTTAAATAAATCGAAAACTAAAATAAACTAGAAATTGAAACTATTTGAAGCGAGCCAAAGAAACATGTGACCTGGGTTTTTTTTTTTTCTCTTTATATTCGTTTGCATTGTCCGTGATAAGAGAATTCGTTTTTTATTTTTAAATTTAATTACGCCGAAAAAACTTCTAATATCTATAGTGAAAAAATCTCAAATAGTATAAACAATACCAAAAAAGTTAAGAACATAAGCCGACTTGAGCACCACCTAATCTACCAACCACACACGGTTTTCTTGCCCAGAACTTTTGCTAATTAATTAATTAATGAATGGGGAGATCACACGAGACTTTGCGTTGCGTGCGTCCTAATTGCTCCCTAGCGACATTAATTTAGCCCTGCATGTATCGTGTTGATGCATGGATGGACACGTATCTGCATACAGTACAGGACACGCCGCAAATGCATGCATGATTCGTAGAGAACTCCGCGTTGCTCCGATGGCAGGATGCTGTTTGACTTCGGGTTGCGTGCCCACCAATAATTTAGGGTTCGTTTGTTTTGATTTTAGGTTTCAGCTTCAAGTTTCACTATTATTTATTTCTAGTTTTTTTGAGTTTTTTGTCTTTTCTTTTTTATCCTATATTTCTTTGTATTATCTGTGATAGGTTAATTTGTTTAATTATTAAAATTTTCTAAATTTAATTACACAAAAAAGCTATTACAGATATAACATAAACCAGCTATAATGGAAAAAATATAAGCCATAGAAGAATCAAATTGAGTTTGGACCTTAATTCCTAATGCTCAATGATACTGATCCTGTACACCCTTTGTTTATTGCAATTGCAAGCAAAGCAGCGCATAGACTTTTGCACTAGCTAGTCTTAGTCTAGTGGTAATCTCATCGTCCAACACGACATGCCGTACGCTCAACTTTTTTGCGGACGGCGACTAGAGAAGAGAACGTACGTCAGCCATTACGAATGGAAGAAATGAGCACACCACAGCAGAAAAAACAAGTACCACACGAGGGCCATGGGTGAGCGGCATGTGGCCATTATACAAATCAAACGCGCTGATGTGATCGGCACGCAGGTTTGCGATTTATGTGGTAGCTATGTATGATGATCTGATCAATACTACTAGCTGTTTAATTAATCTGATCTGATCTGATCTGATCTAATGCTTACTAGTCCAGGGTCAGATGACGCGCGGTCGTCGGCCGGTATAACTCCGGCATCCCAATTTTCTAATCGCTTGCCTCTCCATCCCAAACCAAAGATTGCTGCTGCTCGCTGCATGCACTTCTTTATGTTTGGTGTTTTATCTCCAGTCCCAAGGCAACTACTACCGGTCGACGAACCAAAGTTGGTTCACCGGTCATCCTTGTATCTTACGAACAAGGATTTCCTAATTATCTCCTCGGGTTAGGTGCTCAAAAGCCAGAGGGAGTGTGTGTGTGTGTATATATATATACATACACCTTTGTTTTAGTTAGGTATGTACTAGTGAATGTATTTATGTGTGCATGAATTATGGCGTGCGTGTTGGATACGTACATAGCGCGTTTCTGCGTCCATCGTTATACTCTTAGGTGGTGATCGGTTCGGCATAAAAGCTTATAGCTTATGGCTGAAAACATTGTAACTGGCTGAAAAAAGCACTGTAGCTGACAGAGACTTATTTAGCATAATTAAATTTAAAAATATAAATATATTAGCTCATTACGTATAATACAAACAAATACGGGAAAAAAAGATCCGGCAAAAAAGCTCAACAAAAAGCCAAAAGTTCAGAAAAAGACGAAATTTATAAATAGTGAAAAAATAAGCCAGAAATCGAAGCCGAATTGATCAGGGCCGCTGCATGTTGCTCTATGATAAGCACTCCGGTCCAGCTCCAGTGTTTGCCCCAATTGGTTCAATTTGCTGCCAAATTCCTTGTACTTTACAAGTTGCAATTTATTAATAGTAAATCCAATACCGGCCATGCAAGCCTAGTAAACTCTAAAGAAGTAAAGATTTGTGGAAGCAGCAGTAGCAGAGAGTATACACTGACAAACTGAAAAAAGAAACAGCTGTTACTAGGAAAATATCAAGGAAGTTGTTGATGCCACCTGACTCTGCTCAGTTATCCATACTATACGCTAATACGCGTGACCACCGTGTTCACATCGACGTACCATCACATTGGGCATTTGACTAACAAGGAGTCAGAGAATCACTTCAAAGTCCTACTCACCAAGTAATAATTAAGCAAAACACAAAGATTTTTTTTAGATTAAGGAATGAAACATTCTGGCCTCCATCATTCACAAGTGAATGAGTACAGCTAAGCAAAACACAAAGATAGGAAGGCACGTTCGTCTTGTAATGCATGGCAGCAGCAAGTCCATAGTAGTATATAGCAATATTGGAATAAATATATACCGCACGATCGAGCTCACATGAATCTATCACCATCTTAATTATAATAGAAGGGAGATTATGTATATGATATATCCGGCTGTTGAGGTTGAGAGCTAGCTTCACACAGCAAAACATGCAAACGAAATTGCACGAGAAGGTTGTAGATTATACCTCCCGCTAATTCCTAGCTACGGCAATGGGAACCTATTTGGAATGCAGCTCAAACTTCATTGGACAAGATTCCATTCCAAAAAACATGGGAACATTCCTATGTTTCAAAAGAAGCCTCTTAAGGCCCTGTTTGAAATTCAAGATTCATAATAATTTCGTAGGAATTTCATAGAAAATAGTTCATTCCCTATGGGAATAAGAGAAAATTTATGTGTTCCAAATGGTCCTCAAAGTTAATCTAATCAATGTTATATCTTTTATATCCAGCGTGTTCCCGGTAAAATATATAATTATTAATTAGAGGGATCCGTAAAAAGTAGCAATAACCCCGCGCGTTGCTGGGTACCATACATCTCTAAGATTAGGCCCTGTTTGTTTCCACTTAAAATTATTATAATCTAGCTTATATGTGGGGATTATATAAGCTAGCTTATAATAAGCTGGTGGGAAATAAGCTGTTAGGTGTTTGGCAGCCTGGATTATCAGAGTTATGGATTGTTGCATTCGAATGTTTAAAGACTACAATGCCCTCGGAGAGAGAGGCACGGGATTTGGGGTTGGATGAATGGCAAAGGTGGGTAATATTCTTAAAGTTTTATGGTCATTAAGATAAAAGGTGGGAAATAAGCTGAAATAAGCTCCTTTTTTGAGCTTATTAGATTACAATAATCTAGGCTATTAGATTATAATAAGTTACCTTATAATCTGGGCTGTTTGTTTCCACTTATGATTTATAAGCTAGATTATAATAATCTTAAGTGGAAACAAACAGGGCCTTAGTAGGTTACTAGTTACCTATTCATGCGCTGCAACAAAATTCACTAGATATATAGAACTATGAAAGAGAGTTGTTCTGATCACTTAGAAAATAAAGAGTGATGAAAAATTAAAGGAATGAAGCGGCTAGAGAAGAAAAGACAAACGATCACTGATTCGTTCTTTTATAATAGTAAGGATATAAGATAATAAACTAAACAGCCCCTTCGAGGTTTGTATGATTCCTCAACGTTGGATATACATGGATATTATGATCTCGCTTATTTTGGCTTGAATTTCTGGCTTATTTTTGCTATTTATAAATTGTCTTTTTCTGAACTTTTGGTTTTTTTTGAGCTTTTTTGCTTGTTCTTTTTTCCCGTATTCGTTTGCGTTGTCTGTGATGAGCTAACAAATTTTTTTTCTATTTTATATTTTTAAAAATTTAATTAAATCAAATAAGTCACCTTCAATTACAATGTAATTTTAGTCAGCTACAGTGTATTTTAGTCATAAGTCACTATTTTTAACCCAACCGAGCGAGGCTATATCTTGGGATGATACCGCTTAGCTTGTCTTGATGTGAAAGAAAACCTCTCCCAGCTGATTCATTTCAACAACTATTTTGACTTGTGACAAAAGACAATACGCGCCGAGTAGTACACTGCAAAGTCCAAACGTGATGGGAATATAAATTCAGGCAGCAACGCTGCATCGTCATACACCTACCTAGCTAGCAAGCCCACATGGCAAATTTTCTTGCTAGCTTGCTCCACGCATCTCGGCAAAAACAATACTACCAATCATGATCGGCGCAAATTGCAAAGCGTGTTATGCTTCTTCCAAGTCCTCATCAGGAAAGCAAACACGCCAATTAGGGTTCCGCTTATATTGGCTTGAGCTTTTAATTTCTGGTTTATATTTTTACTATTTTTCAATTTTGTTTTTTTTTTGTTTTTAGCTTTTTTAGATTCTTTTTTCCTGTATTCGTTTACATTATCCGTAATATACTAACATGTTTTTTCCTATTTTTACATTTTTAAAAATTTAATTACATCAAATAAGTTATCATCAGTTACAATACACTTTCAGTTAACTACAACAAAATTTCAGTTATATAATATTTTTCGGTCTAAAGAGTGATAGCATCATTTACGCATTTGGACCTTTGTTGGACCTTGGACCGAAAATTCCGCTTTTTTTGTGCAAAAAATTCCAAGCTGGACCCCTCTCCACGCGCGATCACTGCGGCGCCACTGTCCCGGTCGTGCGGTCCCGCACCGCACGACCGGCGCCCGGCCGCGCGTTGCGCCCGCCACCGCGCCTCCGTTTCCAGCGCGCGCGCAGCGCGTCGTCGCGCCCGCCCCGCGCGCGCGTCGCCTGCGCGCAGCGTTCGCTTTGCCGGACGGAAGTCGCGCGGTCGGGAAATGAATCGCGCGATCGGCAAGCGCGGCGCTCGCGCGAGGCGACGCGCGGTCGGCGGGCGTGACGCGCGCGCGCGCGCGCGAAATGGACGCGCGGTGGCGGGCGCAGCGCGCGATCGGGCGGCGGTCGTGCGGTGCGGGACCGCACGACCGGGACAGTGGCGGCGCGGTGATCGCGCGGTGGAGAGGGGTCCAGTTTTGGAATTTTTTTGCACAGGGGGCCAAAAGCGGAATTTTCGGGGTCCAAGGGTCCAACAGTGTCCAAACTTCACTACCCAGTGCAGGCTACGACTAGTCGTCGTCGTGGTTTACGTGGGAGGGACAGGACGGGGCTAGATGGCGTCACCGGCACAGCGTCACAGTGGCGCTGTGCCGTACGTCAACTCGACGCGATCGGGCCGGCCGGTTAGACTACGGCGGTGCCCCTGCGACGCGACGGCGGTCCACGTCACGGTCGGAGATGTGTCGGCCGGGAGGAGCTAGCGGCGCACAGATCGACCCGCAGCCGCGCGCGACGGCTAGCTGATCACACGTACGTGCGCTGCGGCGACGGTAATTAAGATCTGCGATTAGTGCTGCTGCTGGAGACGCGGGGGCACGAGCAGATGAGCTTTGCTTACGTTTAGACGTTTAGTGCAGCTGCGGGGGGCAGAACCAGCTAAACAAGCACGCATCAGCCCTCGTCACGCGCTGAGGATAGTTGCAATGGATAAATAAGAGAGAAGCAGGTGATGATCATTTGGGTTTATTTTTAGTGGTTTATGACTGAAAAGTACTATAGCTGGTTAAAAAAATACTGTAGCTGACAGAGGTTTATTTAGCATAATCAATACAACGTACAAATAATCGGCACAAGATCCATTTTGCGGTGGATTAAAACCACAGTGTTTGAGTGGTGCTTAGAAAAACGATTTAGATCAAAAGAATACTGAAAAAAATCAAGTAAATCAAATAATAAAAACTTGGTAGATTCAAACACATGTGGTTTGAAAAACGTGCATGAGTTTAAGTATATAAGTAAACTCTATGTTGTACGGGTTAACGAATTTCCCCTGTATATGTTAGCAGATAGTGTCTATTAAAGTTAGATGTGGACTGGTTATCTTATCTATTTAACGGATTGTGATGGAGCCTTGCAAGAAAACCATCAATCTCTCTCTCATTTCAACCTTGTATTCTAGGGTTAGGATTAGAAGAGTGAATATTGTGATATACTCTCTTATCCTCCAGATGAAGTGAATATAAAAATTCATCTTTAACTAGTAATATATCAATTTTATTCATCTCTTATAGGGTCTTCTTATGTTTGGTTGATTTGCTTTAGTTCCTATTGATTTTGATCTCTTATCTCCTCTTCTTGATCTTGCTGTATGCCAAGAATGTATAATCGATAGAGATGGCTTATGGAGATTATATTCTATCTATCTAGACACCAAGAGATTATATCACATGTATCAAGACACCAAGTTTTGCAGGATTTCGAAGTTAATCGGTTTTGCATGGTTTTAATCTCATCTTGAAGTTTCTTGATCTCAAGATTTTTTATTTGAATCTTTGGAAGTTCTTACTTGCTGTGATATATGAGAATTTATCTAGAGCCATTTTATCCATCCTCTATCCACGAGCAAATTATATTTCAAATTTTTGATTTTTGCTCGGCTTTACCACCGATCAGGATCGTCATATTGTAGTCAGTCAGGCCACCTGAGTAGCCGATCAGACCACTACTGATCACTGCATTTGCTCTGGGAAGGCAAGCGAGCGCGATGTTTGACCGAACACGATGTTTCCGCGTGAGAATGCGTTGGCGGTAGCGAGGGCGCGTCAGCATACAATTGTACGTATACAAATTAAACGTGGTAAACACAGAGACAAGAAGCAACAGGAGAAGCTTCCATTCTTTATTAGTAATTGTTAATAATTTATAAGTATTTCTTTTTTTCACATATTCTCTTTATTGTGCCTGGTTAAAATCCAGGCATATAAATAATCGCATAGTCCCTAATTTTTAGAGCCTCGTGAGAATTCCAGTTGATTACATGTGCGGGATCATGCTCAAAGAAAACCTCTGATTAAGCCACATCAAGATGGCAGTCATTTATATGCTTCTACTTCTTATTCCCCATGGATATATACTATGCATGTCCGGGAGAATAGTTTGAAGTGTTAAAACCTTGTGAACCTTAGCAATTGTGGTGAAATATACGATAAAAATAAATGAGATAGTAAAGCATATCAGAGAAACAAGTTTTACTGGGAAACCCAAATCGCGGAAAAAACCACATGTGCACAATGGCAAATATCCACTATGAAGAGTATTACAAGCAGGTGTTACAATAATTTTTCTATGCAAACTATACAAAATAGCAATTGTCTTGCTTAGGCCCACTCTAAATAGCTTCAGGTTCTGGTTTATTTTGGCTTTCGGTTTATTTAAATCAAAATTCACTTAGAACGCGTTAGCTTCTAATTTTGACTTATTTTGGCTTTTTGGGGGGTTTTTCGGTATTTTGTCTTTTTCTTATTCTTTTGTTTTGTCCATAATGATATAATGGTTTTTTCTCCTTTTTCTTATTTTTTATTTATTTTTTCTAAAAAAAGCTAATAATCGCTATAGTGTAATTTTAGTCATAAATTAAAAGCTACCGCCTCCGCCTCTCCCTTTCTCTCGTAGGTCCGGAGCTCCGACCCCGGCGCCCTCCTCGAGCTCCGTTTTCGCCCCGAGGACCCCTACTGCCACCCGGCCTTCGGCGAGCCCCGCGCCTCCGCCGGCCTTGTCCTCCGCCTCTCCAGGCCCAATGGGGAGGCGCCTTCGCGCAGCCGCATGTTGAGGTGGTCGCGCGCCTCTGGAACGCCTACCACTTCGAAGGTGAGCATGCCTTAAGCGCAACCTATTTGATGAAATGCCTAGTCCCTTGTTGCGCTTGTTGAATGGCTATTGTGTTAAAAGTTCCCATTGTTTTTGTCTAGTTAAAAGATGTGACGCGAATTTAGTTCATGGAAGAGAGAAACAAGTTAGCTCCCCGGATGTTCAGCAGATTTTCATCATTATTTAAGTACCGTAATTTAAATGCTGAGCTGATACAATGAGACGAAATTAAATTGAAACAAGCTATACAAAGTTAACTTCTATAAGAACAATTGGAGATGAGTTCTAATAATCCTTACTCAAATGTCGGTATTAGATTTATTTGATAAGCTAGAGCTACTAAAATGCGTCATGTCTACTTAATGACAGTCATGGTGAATGCTTTTCCGTTCATGAGTTGCTGTTCTCTTTGAAAAGCAAAACTGAGTTAAAATAGTTTAGATTTGAGGATATAGGATAAAAACATGTCTTGTTGGACTGGCTCATATGTCATCTTTTCTCCTTATGGTTGTGAAACCAAAGATAATAAGATATAAATTTTTGTATGGCAATTAAATCACACGAACTTATCCTCTTGAAAAGCAAAACAGAGTTAAAATAGTTTAGATTTGAAGATATAGGATAAAAACATGTCTTGTTGGACTGGCTCATATGTCATCTTTTCTCCTTATGGTTGTGAAACCAAAGATAATAAGATATAAATTTTTGTATAGCAATTAAATCACACGAACTTATCCTCCTTATGGCTCATATTTTATAATTTCTTTGTATTATTTCAGTTGTTGTCTGTAGTACAGACAATTATACTCAAATTTTTGCTAGTATGGACCTTTATGTTTTTTTATTAAACAATATTTTTGTAACTTCGAATACTCGTTCCGAAATTGCTGGATCCGCCACTGCTTGACGGTCCCAGGGTTGGACGCCCTCACAACACTCATCTTACCTATTAACAGTTTCAAGGCATTTGACAGGAGATCATTAGTAATCTATCCTGATTGTTTTTGTACTCTCCAGATAAGAAACCAACCAAAAAGAGAAAGGATGCTGATTAGTTTTTAATCAGCTACACATAGAAAGGTTGAATTGTTTTTAGTATACAAAAAAAAATACGGCAGCCTTGGACAATGTTATTTTCTGAATCAAGAGGGATCAATAAGATGTATGATTTGCAACCGAGGAAAAGAACAAAAATCCTGACCATGTTAGTTCAGATCGATTAACGCGGCACCCAGATTCGCGTGGCGAGGCGCCTGGACGGGGAGGCGAGGCCGCGGCAAGGGGAGACGGCCGTAACTACGCATCAACGCATGCGTATGAATGTTTTGTGAGAAACTTGACTATGCATGCAGCCGCTGAAACATGGTCCTAAATCAGATCCACCACTTGGATTAATAAAACCATGCATTTGATCGATGTGTTTGTGCATGCATGCTGAGCATCCTTTCAGCATGCTAATTAGTAGTTGACAGCATCCTTTCTGCGTCCTTACGAAAAACCAGACGATTATGTTAGCTTATGTTTTCGTATGAATATATCATATATTTTCAGTTTACGGGTCTTTTCTTTTCGACTTCAGCTTCTATCTTTTCTACAACAATTGGTAGAGTGTTTTTTAATACGAGGTGTATTAGTTTATTGTAGTACATAATATAGCAATTTTATCTAAATAGATCAAAATCACGTAAAAATATCTGTCTCTACATATTTTTTCTATAAATTGTTACTGTTTAGGAGGGGAAAAAGCACTACATACACTGTACGAATATCGGAGTGAAGCTTTCTCTCTGCCTGGAGTGCCTTAAAGAGTTGATTCCAAGAGCCGGGACACGATCGATCGATCGATATTATCTTTCACAAATGGTGCAAACAAACAGAGCACCGTACGTGCGCGTGCTACGGCCGCGCCTTAGCTTGTCAGGCGTCCGGACTGGTAGCACCAGCGAGTCGGAGGCCAGTGGTACACCTGCTACATGAACATGCATGCACGGGCCGCCAGGTATAGCACGGCGGCACGGCAATCGCGACATCGCTCGCTCGCAACGCCGGGAGCGGATTTGATTTTGATTTTGATTTGACCGCGTTTGTCGGTGGAAGAGAAAATGGAATGATTTCCTGACTTGACCGGTCCAACAGGAGCATCAAGTTTCAAGTCCCTCCCAGCCGTCCTGTCCATTGTCTCCTAGGGTTCAATTCAACTGATACGACTGTATTAACCTTGAACTCGTACTTGACCTCCTACGAGAAGCTTCTTCGCCGGTAGCTCCCCATCGCCGACTTCCTCCACGAGGCCATAGATTAGGCAGGCGGTAGGCCATCGCATGTGCAGGCGGGCCCAGGCCCATACACTGGCTACTCCAGTCCAGTTGGCACTGACCCATAAACCGGGCATCTTGGGCCACTTTTGCTCGGCTGCGGCCCACTTCCAACGAACCGATGCAACAACCCAGCCCACCGAGTGTCTAGTTTCGAATTTTCGATCACCTCACTGCTCCCAGCGTCGTACCATATACGATCCTTTTCAACTGCGTTTCTACCAACTTCTACGGCCTATCTGGTTGGTTTACACATACCTCAATCACATCCGAGCACAGCACAGTGCCAAGCATTCCAGACGAGCATCCGCTTACGACTTGGGGATCTCTCAACGCGTCAAACAATGGTTCACATCGAACTAATTTGTTGTAATGCCACAACGCAATCTCCATATATAGCATATACATTCACGATCCTCACGATAGACACACCGCAAGAGATGTATATGTTTCTCTCCAACACAGCACAGCACAGCACAGCAGGTTTGAATAAATACTAATCACACGACAGGACGGTGAGATTTAGGGAAACAAGAAATATGAAGATCACAACGATAAGACATGTCGCAGCTCTTCTGGTCTTGTATGGTAATATGGGACGCATTGCACACCATGGATCATTTTAGTAGTACTCATGTCCATTGTGGTGTCGTGAGAGCTTGCAGAGTTGGTCTCCCGGATTTGCCTCATGGAGTCGGTGTTCTGGCCTCCATTTTCCTGCTCCTTGGGTCAGGTTGGTAGTTCTGAAGGCTCCGCCGGACTGGATCGATTTGACAGGGCGTTCGAGAATACGGTGGTATTCTTTGACTGTTCGCTGTTGCTGGCCCGAGGAGCGAGCCCAGATGCCTGACCATACGAACCAGCTGAGAGTTGGCTGCTTGAGTTGGCAAACTGCCCTGCGCTTTGAGGATACCGATGTACTCCTGAGAGCAAGTCTTATAATACAGCCTTTAGCTGGCTGTATGAATACTTACAGTTCACTTTTCAGCCTACTCATATAGTAGTTGCAGCCAGCTGAAGGCTGTATGACCTACCCCTTTCTCTCACAAAGTTTCTTGGTTCTTGAGCTTCAGCTGGCTGTAAGCTTACAGTCCACCTCTCTTCTCTCTCCTCCTCTCTCTCCTCCACCTCAGCATACAGCCAGCTTACAGTCCCTTATAATACTTGCTCTGAGGCAGCATGTGCTGCATCACTGCCTCCGTACTCCTTCTCATGCTGCAGAACAAGTTATATCTGAATTGGAGATTGTCTCTATTGAGATAGAGATGTTAAAGGTTATTTTAGTTTCAACTCCTGAATCAAATTTTGCACCATCGCATAGGCACCTAAAGGACATGAACTATATAAGATGAAGCGGTAAGAGGTGCACAACTAGTTCAGTCCATAATTGAATCTTATGCATTTGGTGACTTTGGTCTATCGTTCTTGTCCCTGTATATGAGCCATTATACCAGCTACTGTCAGCCTCGACTCTTCCTCGTGCTTCCTCAGGATCCACTGGTACAGCTTCTGCTGCATTTGGCAACGTGAGAATCCAGTATGTACAAGATCAAGAAAGTTAACTAAGTTGACAAAACAAAATTTAGACAACACCGGCATCTGAAACCGACAATGCAGATTCCTGGACTACGGAACACGCTACATGTAAGCAACATAACTGACCCATTGGGATGATTAGATGAAGGAATGGCTATCCACAATTGTGATGTCTGGAATTTATCTCTGGCTAGGCTAATGTCTGTATGTTTTTCTGTATACTAACAGGAGTGAGCAATTCACAATCCACCATTCTGAAATTCTTCTATAATGGCACGTATTCTTCCTTGCCATGGTTAAATCGCTAGGCAGATTATGCAACCACGCAGCGGAAGGGACGGCCGAATCGACCCATCCATCCTCCCACCGCACAAGTCAGCAGCCCCCAGTCGTGTGCGAACAATATCGTTCCTTCTTTTTTTTTTTTACTTTTTTTTGGAATTTTCACTCTTCAAGATACGACTTTATATCGTTATTTTTTTATAACATTACACTAAAATATACTAATAAAATAATAATAATAATATTTTTAATGATAAATCTAATAATATATTAAACTATAGAAAGTTTAGATTAAAAAAAGTAGAAAGGAACGATCACCGACGGAACAAGCAAACCGTATGTTCGTGGTACTCCGCTTGTATTTCGTATTGTACACCGTACGATGTATGCTCGGATACGGATTACACGGCAGTTCAATTGTAAGAAGTAAGAATTACACGGACTGGATTTTTAAGAAAGAACGAACGAACGAACTACACGGACTGATACCCGTAAAATCGATATCGGACGGTTTGATATCTGTGATGTGAATAGGACTGGCTGGCTGTCTGTGCTCGTACAAGAATTTGAAATTCAAATTCGGCAAAGCTGTGTTGTGTACATTTCTTGTTAAAGAAAAACAAGAATTGCCTCTCATCGTCGATGGTTTGTTGCCACTAGGCTGGAGATCACCGTTGACGACATCTGGTCCTCTTTCTTTCCGGTGTCTCCTTTCCCTCTTCCTCTCCGATCGAATAGCCTCATCTCTTCCCCTTTATTTATTTTGCCTTCCTCAACTCGCCAAGCAAATATAAATAAATAAATAAATATATATATATATATATATTCTATTTGAACTGTGCATTGCTGTTCGTGCTCATTTGAACTTGCAGCTGTACCATTCTAGAATAACTGAGCTACAGTACTAGTAGTACTTACACGGAGTCGTGGTAAATGCTAGACAGCTAGAGCACCGTGCACAGAGTAGGGCTTATTGTCCTGTAAGAGCTATTTTTAATAGTAAATAATTTCTCGGTAGTATCTAGTTTTCAAATAAAATAGTTTTTAAAATACAATCTACTAATTTATATAATATTATGTAACAACTTTGTTTATATCGGATAAAATTATATATAAATATTTTTTATAAACTATTATTATTTATAAATTAAAAGGCAACTCTCAGATGACTGGTGAAGATTGAATTGAACTAGGGAAGGGACGAGTCCGTTTCTTAAGGGTGTGTTTGGTTCGTGGATGGAGGTTGTATCGTATATCCTGACTGAGTGGGTGCAGACTGAGTGGAATCGTATTTCAGAAAAAGAAGATGTTTGGTGAGGTTGCATGAGCGGATGCAAAAACTGAGATGCTGTTTGGTTGCCTATATGAGCGGATGCAGTCTACAAAACCTTAGAGGCTGACACGTGGGACCGCATAAGATACACTGCATCAACCCATCCAGGATGAGGGTGTATTTTTGCATCCGCTCATGCAGGCTGCATCCACTCATACAGACAACCAAAAAGACTCTTTCTCAGATTATACAGATCCACCCAGTTAGGACGAAGGAGATTCAGGCAACCAAACACACCCTAAAGGTGTTGAGGGGTCCGGACCAGGAGGAGAGGCGACCAGATGATCGCGCGATGTAAGTCCAAAGCCGCCGATCGCGGCCGTCCCCACGCACATCCGACGGCACAGGATGCGTCAAACCCCACGCCGAGATCCGCACCCCCACTGACCCACCTGTCAGTGGCCGGAGCCTCCTCCTTTCTCTTATTTTTATTTTCCGCTTTTACTTTCTTACCTGTTTTCTCCGCCATTTCCATCCCCCCTCTCTCGCATCCGAGCTCTCGGCTCAGCTTCTCTCCTCACCGGTCTTCCCTTCTCGGGGCGACCAGAGTTCGCTCGACCTCCCGCTCGCTTCGACCACCGCCCACTCCCTGAATCGGAATGCATTCCATTTTGCTCCCAGGTTTGATCCGGCCGCCCGCACGCTCTTCCCCCGATTTTTTAGAGCTTATTCTCTAAGATTTTGTTAGCCATTTCTTGATGGGATCCGTGTTATGCAAGTCTCTGCTCGGCCTTTTGGGTGCTGGGGTTGGTCAATGCGTGTGCTGTCTTAGCTTAAGTGGTTGGCTCTTCTTGGCTGGTAGATCTGTGTACAAGACTGTCCCTCTCCATCTCTCTATTTAGAGCACCAGTAACACCTTCTTGGTTATGATGTGGGCTTCAAATGTGGAGTTAGACTTGGATATGAGTAAAAGCTGGGGTTTTTTCAGGATATGTGTGGAATATTTCGGATGCAACGGTCGTAGACTTGTAGTACGAGCCAATCAAGATACCAGTGCTAAGCTTAGGTGCAATTTTAGGCCTTTGGAGTGTGTTACGAACTCATAATGTTTTGAGAACTACATAGTCGGTTCAGATAGACAGGGAACTGTTGATGCAAGTATGATTGGTGGGGAGCCTAATGTTAACTGCAGGTAGCAACCAATAATTGCAGTTCTTAATTTGGAAAAAAAGGTGTTGATCAGCACTGTATCGAGAGAGATGTTTCGAAGGATTGGTCCCTTAATTGTGTACTTGGTGACATCAGATCTCCAACACGCCCCCTGACTGGAATGGTGTCCTGCTCACCGTTCCTAGATACTAGAAGTCAATTAGTAGTTTGGAACTAATGTATATCGACTGCAGGTTCAGTGCGTGGTTAACCTGATGCATGTTTCATTCATTCTGCAGAATGTTAAAGTAGAAGCTGAAGATATTCCACTTTAGTACATACTATTTCGGAGGTTAGGTTTTCTGGATCAAATTGGCTCAAGATTAGTTCATGGTGGCTGGATGAGCAGCTGAAATGCTCCTGGCTGTGGAGGGAGGAGGTTTCTTCTCGTCATCTGCATCAGGGTATAGCCATGGCCTTGCTCTCTTGCTGCTTGGACGGAAAGGTGAAGAGAAGCCTGTCCAGGTATCACCGTGGAATCATTATCGACTAGTCGATCGAGAAGCTGGGCATGAGAGCCAGGTGACTTCAAGGAAAAACGATGTTCCTGGTAAATGTGCTTCCTTTATCTGCTTTGGCTGCACACCTGCTAGGCTTGAGGGGGCATCTGCTCCAAAATTGAGTTCAAGTAACACACCTGGTGACTCATCAGAACAATTGTCCAGTTCAACAAACAGGAAAGCAACGGCTAATGGTTCCATCAATGGAAGTGGGAGAAAAGGTTGTCTTAAGAGCAACTTGAGAAGGGACTCTTCTGAATGTTCTATCGTAAGTGATGGTGAGGAGCCACGTGAGTCGCTGGAAGAGGTGCAAACCTTGAGAGCGGGTACGGAACGGAGAAAAGTTCAGTGGACTGACACATGCGGGAAGGAACTCTTTGAGATAAGAGAATTTGAAACAAGGTATCTTTTTTTTTGGAACCTAGCATATTCATGCTGGTAATTAATAAGTAAAATTTCTTGCTGTCGCTATAGTTATCAAAAGATGTCAGCTTTAACCCATAAAAAAGCTCCGAGACAATGTTGAGTATTCCAGCTTAAGCGTTAAAACCAATATATTTCTTGCGATCCTGTCTTTGGTTTAATGATCTGTTTCTTACTAATATGGACCATATATTCCTTATGAAACTGGGAAAGTTTATTGGGAATTATTGCAAATGTGCTGCCATCCTCAGGTTGATTTGCTCTCATTGATTCACATGTTGAATTTGCTCCAAGTTCTGACATTGATAGTTTCAAGCTTTGACTTTCTACACATAGAATTTATACTACTTGCACAGTTATTTGTTTTGGATACAATATTATCTGATTGTTGAAGTTATGTTTCAACAGCGATGAAGATTTGTCAGACGATGAACTGGAAAAAGACCGTTTCAGGAAATGCGAGTGTGTGATTCAGTAACTTCCATCTCTTGCCACAGCGGCCTCGACTCAGAAGGTGCTTCATGGGACTTCGAAGCTCCAGAATGTGGTTTGGTCTGAGCCGGTTTGGACCCTAAGTCGTTACAGATAAGCACAAGATGCATGCGCTGCTAGCTTCCTGCTGATCAAATCTTAGGGAAATGTGTTATTATTTTGTACCTTGCGGGATTATTTTGCGTCGAGTTCTCATGTTCAGCTAGTCCGATTGATATTTAGGGTTACAATTTTGTCATGGTTGACCACTTGTACTCTTTATTCCCCACCGTTGTTCCCCACTTCTTGGGTGCCCTTGCAGCTGTGCATTGTGCCATATGCAACTGCAAATTTTTGCAATGGCTTGCGGATGTTGATTTCTTGTTACCGTTTGATATACTGTGGATGAAATATGTTACCCAACTTTAGAGTAAGATGTTACCTCTGTTAGTCTTTTCGGGAGGATGAAATTCAGACGTTACTTCAGAAACTACGCAATGGTGCTGAGACCGTGGCCGCAGTCATTGCAGTGGGCCGAACCGTGATGGCCTGCTTGCAGAAAAAGTTGGGTGGGCGCTGCGTCCATGAAGCCCAAATAAGGGCCTGTTTGGCAGAGCTCCATCAATTCCAGATCTGGAGCTGGATTCACCGTGGAGCAGCTCCATCGTGGATCTGGGATTCGTCAAAGTGTTTGGTACAGCTCCACCTCCCTCTCTATTGGTACAGCTCCACCTCCCTCTCCATCTCACTTACACCTGGGCCCCACGCGTCAGGGGGCAAATGAAAAAAAAACCCCGGCCGGCGTAGCGCGCGGCCGGCGGCGCCCGGCGAGCGCAGCGAGGCGCACAGCGGACGGAGGAGGCGCGCGGCCGGGAGGAGGCGGAGGAGGCGCCGGGTGGAGGAGGCGAGGCGACGCGGGAGGCGAGGCGGGAGGAGGCGGACGCGGTCGGAGGCGGGAGGCGCGCGGAGAGGACGGCGCAACGACGGGAAATAAAAAAAACGAAACGTTTTTTTGTGTGTAATCAGTGGCATGGTGGGTAATTTTCCCCAACTCCACCAACTTGAGTTTGGTGGAGCACCCCTTGAGGTGCTCCATGGATTTGGTGTTTCTGGAGCCAGATTCATGGTTTTGGTGGAGCAGATCCACGGTGAAGCTGCTGGAGCTAGAACTGTTTGGCTTGGAAAAGTGGATTCGGATCTGTTTTTTGTGAATCTGAAGCTGGTGGAGCTCTCCCAAACAGGCCCTAAATAGCCCAGGCCAAGGTTGGGCAGGTTGAGTCAGTTGAGAGAGCCATCTATCTGCTTTCAGAAGAAGTTGGGCTACTGGAGTCTGGAAACAATCCCTCTCTGCTGTGAAGTTCAAGCCTGGAAATTCTCACTTCTGGGCAGGCCTCATGAAGGTCAGAGATCTTTTTTTTCTCTTGCAGCAGAATGGTGGTTGGTGATGGTGATCGAATGAAGTTTCGGGAGGATATCCGAGATAGACTCTCTGTCGGTCCTGCCTCAGGTTATGGCCTTAGTTGTTTTTAGTTTATGATTTATAGTTTTTTTTAAAACAAAAAGACAAGACAATTTCTTCATCGCCAAAACAGTTTATCAGGATAATTTTTCGAAACAGCTTATTGATATTCAATTCGTCCACGCAAGCGGTCACACTAGACCAAAAACCATCAATTGTACCCGAAAAGAATACACCATATATAACATATCTTTTAATAAGAACATCTCTATAGCTGAAGCCTTTGAAAGTAATCTTCAGAGTATGTCATTTTGGAGAACTTTGATTAAAAAAAATCCCTGTTCAATTGGAACATAATTGTGGCTACTTGCTCTAATATACAACCTACTGATGACAGAGATGTGATAAAATGGAAGTTAACCCAGAGTGAACACTTCTCTTTTCATTCTCTTTATTTGCATCTAGTCAACTCTGGTGTCTCCTTCCCTCATAAATATATTCGGAAGGTCAGAGACTCAGAGTGCCACTCAAGAGTCAAGATTAAGGTTTTCATGTGGTACATTTGCCCCAAAAAAAAACCATTTTGACTAAAGATAATTTGTGTAGAAGGAATCGGAAAAAACAAGACAAATGGTGCTCTTTTTGTTCTTCTCATGAAACTATTGAGCATTTGTTTATCGATTGTCCTCTTGCTCGATATGTTCTTGCTCTCTGCTCAACTCAGTCTCTCGCACACACCACAAGCTACAGCATTGCTATGCTGCATGCCTGATGCCTTCGTCTCTTCTCTGTGTGTCTGAAAATTAAAGACGATGATGCAAAAGGAAGGCTACTCCATGATAGGATCCGATCGAGTAGGAGTATCACAACAGCGTGTTCTCTCGTGCTATTTTTCTTGGCTTGTTTAGATTTCTGTATTTTCTAAAGATAAAAAACAAAATTCAATACTAAAAAAAGCCTCGTAGGCTGATTTTTCTCTCCATCCCACTCTAGACATATAAGAGCCTAGTCATGTATACATGGGCCTATGGCCTCATGAACTTGTATATTGCGCTGACCGGCTAAGGCATGACTCATGGATTTAGAGTTTATCGGATATCCAAGATAAGTTTACCATATACTATCCGATTAAATTTTCAAATAGCTTCAAATCTAACAGATACTTCTATTTCAAATCAAATTTCATATCCAGGAAAAACTATATGGTTCTAAATATGAAATATGGAAAAATAGCCGGACATCCATCTTTTTACTCCAAGTTAGATCCAAATGATTTTAATCGGATGAACGGTTAGAAACTATCCGCTTCGTTTGTACCCTATCTCTAACTGCCCGATGGTGGATGGAGAATTCTGGACATATTTGGACCCCTAAACATCCCAAATTCCACTTTTGGCCCCCAAATCAAAAAAATTCCGTTTCTGGACCCCTCCCGACCGCGCGTTCGCGGCTGGTGCCACGTGTCCCGGACGCGCGAGCGGCGGCGGGCCGCGGGCGCGCGAGCGGCGCTCGCGCGTCGCGCGATCCGGCGGCGATGATCGGGCGGCTGTCGTCGCTGGTCCGCGGGGTCGCGCGCGGCGCGCGTCGCGTGGCCGTGGCGGCGTCGCGCGGCGGGCGCGAGGGCGGCGGTCGCGCGAAACGCGCGGTCGGGAGGGGTCCAGAAATAGAATTTTTTTGGTTTAGAGGTCAAAAACGGAATTTGAGATGTTTAGGGGTCCACATGAGTCCAGACCACGACCAAATATTGCATTGCATGGTAGTAGTACAGAGGCAACATCTTACTCTATTTGCCAGTCATCACTCGTATGATTGCAACCCCAAGGCCGGCCGGCACTACTTTAATACACGAAAAGATAAGTTTTGGAGGTATCCGACATAGAACACAATTTGGCAACTTGTGGGAGTCAGACTTCTGGACCTGTCTTTTTTACTTTGATTTATGATTTTTAATTATAGTTTATAATTTTTAGGTTATTTAAGAGAGAGTACGGAGTAATAAAAACTCACGTGTAATTTTAGTTGATATAAATGAAATCGCTATAATATATACTACAATTAATTTATAGACACCGCCCCTTGAAAAGATACTCCGTTTGAAAATTAGTTACAGTAGAAAAGTTGAAAAACAGCTTTTAGAAGCTGAAAAGAAGAGGGGCCTTCTACCATGTTCTGTGCAATCTTCAAAATTTTTTTTTAGGCTATGAAATTAGATTCTCGTCTGAACACAAACAAATACTCCTAGTTAGGAAAACAAAAATATAAAACCGTGCAGACATCAGTGATGTGCATACCTTCTTTGTCTATACAGAGTATTAGGTTGACTCTAGACGCCCGACTTGTCCTTAGAGGAGTACCCTTTTTTTTCAACTTTAAAAACATAATTATCACTTTCTCAGCTAGTTAATTAGATACTAGTTTTGTAACTGAAGCGGTCACTATTATGTATACGAAACAAGTGATGTATGCAAGATCTGGCGAAAAGTCAGTGGATCAGAACCACCGGGCGATTATATGCACAACGCGTGCGTACACATTGGGCAGTTGGGAGAAAATTATGGTCATGTTATTTTCAGCTTTTAAAAACTATTTTTTTGGCTTTTTTACGGTAACTATATTTTAAACGGAGTATTTTTTCATGATAGGATCTACTAGTTAATTGTAATACATATTTTACTGACTTCATTTATATTGGTAAAAACCATACGTGAGTTTTTATTACTCTGTAATCTTTCGTACAAACAACCTAAAAGTCATAAGCCGGAGTTAAAACCACAAACTACAACTAAAAAGAACAAACACTATGTACCATGCATTTTTTGTGCTTGTACACAGCTCTATTTACTGGCACGCTTGAACCCCAATGCATGCAGAGGATTCAAGAAGTAATAATTAGGGGATCCATTTTTCAATTCTCAACCCTGGGCTAGATCCAATTTTTACCCTGAATTGTAAAATCATCTGAAACGGGCCCTCAACTCACAAAACCGGATCATAACCCCGAACCTAGGGTGGTTTTCCCATGACGTATCACCAACATGGTGCCTAGCTTTTCACTTAATCCTCATCAGCACCTTGCCAGAGAGAGAGAAAGGGAGAGAGAAATCGAGACAGAGAAAGGTGACTAGTCTCCATCATTTCAAATATAGGAGCAGGGGAGGTGCCCATGGAGGCTCGTACAAGCTCGGTGCTAGTTGAGGTGGACGACGGCAGTGGCTGAGGATGGAAAAAATGGATCGCAGAGAGGGAAAGGAAGCTGGGATGGTCATGGCACGGACGGGGGTGCTCAGATGTGACTTGCGGCCCGCTCAAATGCAGCTTGTGGTGGTGCGGTGGCTGGTGCTAGGGAAGAAAAGAGGTAGCGACACCGAAGAGAAGAAACAAGAAAAATTGAGCACTTATGAGCATCTATGAGGTGAGAGAAACTCACCAGAGTGGTTAGTGCCGGAGGAGAAAAACCCAAGATCAACCAAGAGTGGTTAGTGCAGGAGGAGAAAACCCAAGATCAACCAATGGTTGCGCTGTTGTTTCTTAATATTGAAATGCATGTATACGATGGATGGATATATATATATATATATATATATATATATATATATATATATATATATATATATATATATATATATATATATATATATATATATATATATATATATATATATATATATATATATATATATATATATATATATATATATATATATATATATATATATATATATATATATATATATATATATATATATATATATATATATATATATATATATATATATATATATGCCTTGGCACCAACCGTTGCTGCTACCCAACAAGTCAGCACTTTCCCGTGGAGTGGAGTGGAATCTCTCCAATTTGCACCGGGATGATCCTACACTCCCACTCTTTGGATGCTAGCCCAATTTCTCCCTTCTTTTCTGTCCTTTTCTTGTTCCTGTTCTTTTCTCTTCTTTTTTTTGTTGGGCGGCAGAAAGATGCATGGATCTGAATTGTATTATCTGTGCCAAACTAATTAACGATCGAGATGGCTGGCCCTTTACGCACATACAGAGGGGTACGTCTGGCTGACGATCGATATGTATTCTCCAAGCTAGGGAACCTCCGACTATAAATACACGCGCGGCCTCTTGCTAGATCGATAGAACAAGCTAGCAGGCGCAGCTTGTAACCATAGCACTCTCCAACACACGGACACAAGAAAAGCTTTGAGCCTTCAATTCTATACGCGATATACGAGGATGCGGTGGTACGCGAATGCGAGGGAGGACGGGTGTGGCGAGAGAGTGACCGTGGTGCTCGCCCATGGCTACGGGGTGGACCAGGCGTCATGGAACAAGCTTCTGCCCTCCCTCACCCACGCTAACAAGGTATGTATTGTACATGCCTTTGTACATACGTACATGCATATATGTATGCGTGTGTGTTGTCTGTACTGACTGGAGTGGAGTATTTAACTAACTGACACGTACGTACTTGACCGGCCGGGCAGGTGCTCCTGTTCGACTGGGACTTCACCGGCGGCGGCGATGGCGCTCGGGAGGAGGCCAAGGAGGAGGGCGGTACACGTTTGGCAGGTTCGCGGACGACCTGATCGCGCTGATGGACGAGAGGGAGGTGAGGGGCGCGGTGTTCGTGGGGCACTCCATGTCCGCCATGATCGCCTGCATAGCGTCCGTCCGGAGGCCCGACCTCTTCGCCCACCTCCTCCTCCTCTGCGCGTCCCCGAGGTGATCCATATATGTATCTAGTTTTAGTTTGCCTTCACGCGCGGCGTGCAACTGCAATGCATGCAAGTCGATCGGTGTACGTACCTTGACCTCGGCACGGCCGACCTCGCCATGCCCAAGCGCTGGCTGCACAGACGTACGTGTGGCATGCGCGCGCGCATCACGGCCGGAGATGGCGCGGGCGGCCGGCGTCGTGTCCCTCCCGCGCGCCATCCACTGCGCGCGCGCGCGTACGCGAGCAGCGAACTCGTCATGCTTGCATGGATAATACTGTTGGTCTAGGGACAGAACAATACGCACTCATACGGTGGTCATAAACACATATGAATACCTCTGATTAACTCAAGGCACACAAGAGTTTTTCGCTGCATCAATCTGTTGCAGCTTTTCCATTTTCTCTTGTTATTTATACTCTCAGATTACATGTACACATACTAACAAAATTGTCCGAGTCTTCCGGCCACGATCCCATGACTCGCACTACTCGAACAACTCATTCCATCAACCAACTCACTTAGTTTAGTGGACACGACCAGCTATGTGCAGACTAACTGCTAGCTAGGCCGGTCTACAACCACACACAGACCTTCTTTGAGTACCACTTCGAGTCCTTCGATAAGTCCTGCTTCATGTCCTTTGACCATACCTGTTCGACCACGGCTGCTCGATACCTTCGACCGCTTCAATGACCACAGCTTATCGACCACATCTCCGAGCACAGCTTCATTGATCGCTTCACCAACCACGACTTATCGACCAGCATCTCCAGTAGTATCGCTCACACAGATGATACTACCAGTCTTCGAGCACGACCGGGAGACTGTAGCTTACGAGTATCAACTATCGACCACTATGCAGCTATGACCACTATAGCTCAACTACTGCTTAATACTCATTCGAGTACCGACTGCTACAATACTCCTCTGAGTGCAGCTACGATAACTACACAGCTTGACTTATGACTGTGACTACTACGACTGGTCTCCGACTACTCTCCAACTCTAGGTCTTCAACTACAGTACTCGACACACAACTACAGAAACTAGGCAGCAGCCTTCATTGACATTGACATTTCTTTATTCATTTTCTAGTCTTTTTGTTTTTCGTCTCCTAGAGGAAACAGAAACAGAGCTATGGAAATATATATTAAAAAATGTATCTCTCTGGTCTGGTGCCAATCTGACTAGCTACCGGGCAATATTATATTTATAGTCGATGAGGACGGAGATAGCAGGTAGAGGTGGGACTTGGGCCGGGCTTCTTTGGGCCAGCCCGAAGCACGGCCACGCCCGCCCGACGTGGCGTGGCCGCGGCGCGCACGGCACTAACGGTGGGCGGGCTGGGCTTCAAAATCGACACGGTGGCGACGCACGCGGCACGGCGATCGGGCGTGCTCGGCGACGACGGCATTTAAGAGCACGGTTGGCGAAACTATTTAAAATTGATTTCTTAACTATAGTAAATTGTACTCATGACTCTCCTTGAGCTTTTCTATTTGACTAGTTGGGTATGCCTATGCTAGATTGTCGGGTGATGTCCACATACGCCATAGTCTAATTTGCACCAAGATATGTATTCCATTGGACTAGATGACCAAGTTCGAAAGTGAAATGGCATGAGACAATAGAATCAATTTTAAGTAGGTTTTTAATAAAGCGGATACAAGAGAAAGGAAGATAGCGCCACCGCTACCATTGTTGCTATCGCTTTTTGTGGTGTATAGTTACTTTGGGTGGGCTTGGGCCGCACGCATTTAACGCCGCGACGGTGGGCTTTGGGCGTGCTTGGGCTGCGCCGAAGACGAGGCGGCCAGCGGCGACGGCACGACGGGATGATCAGGCCAAACCGCACGGCAAGTGGCGGCGCGGTGGGCTGGGCGCGCACGACGCGGCACGGCCCAATTCCCACCTCTAATAGCAGGCATAGGGAAAATATGCAGGAGTGCATCATTTGCACGGATATTTTCGTCCTCAAATTAGTCCTCATTATGTCTCGCAACAGCTGAAGCTTCCACTTGTCCTGTACATATATATATGTACAACCCTTGTCCCAATTACTTGAGTTGACAATCGAATAATATTTTTTTCGACAACACACAAAAGTGCACCTAATTTGCGTGACTTTGCATTAAGAAGAGAATGATCCATCTTAATTATATGCCGTGCGCTAGCTTTAACCCTACACGAAAATGTGACCATCTGATTAAAGATTGAGAGTAATTATTGCATAGACGAGGTAACTGATAGTACAATTTTAAAAGGGAGTGAATTAGTATACTGTAATTTTAGATGACTCAGAGTACAACTTTAGATGATTGATAGATAAAAAAATTTTAATCGACTGTGCAATAATAAAACCGTTAAAAATTGGACAGTTTTGATACATAATTGACACTGCACGCGTGCGTGCGTACAGGTACATCAACTCGGAGGAGGACGGCTACGTCGGCGGGTTCGAGGAGGCGGCCATCCACGACATGCTGCACGCCATGGAGTCCGACTTCCACGGGTGGGTGAAGGGCTTCGTTCCCAACGCCGCCGGCGACGCGGCCTCGGTGGAACCCGCCCTCGAGGAGAGCTTCCACGCGATGGACCCGGACGTCGCGCTGGAGCTGGCCAGGATGATCTTCCTCGGCGACCAGCGGGAGGTCCTGGACGGCGTGTCCGCGCCGTGCACGATCGTCCAGGTGAGCAAGGACTTCGTGGCACCGCTGAGCGTGGCGGAGTACATGCAGCGCAGGATGAAGCGCACCGCCGAGGCCGTGGAGATCATCGACTCCGTGGGGCACTTCCCCCAGCTCGCCGCGCCGCAGCAGCTGCTCGACATACTCGACGGCGTGCTGCGCCTGCGCGAGGAGGAGGAGTAGGAGCACGACGGGGAGGAAACAGAGGTGGCGGAGCACGCCGCCGCCGACGTGGAGGTGGAGGGTGGCATCCATGTCACGACGTAGCCATGCACGTAGGTAAAAGATGGTACGTGTGCCGACGAATACATATATATATATACGTACGTGTTTCGTTGCATGCAAGCGTTGCATGCGTGTGTTTATGCGTGCCCTGTGATTGCGTGCTTTGTGAAAATTAGATGGCCAGAAACTCATCCATGCATGTTTCCGTTCTATTTTACTCGTCAAGTACGTCGATGTTTAGTACCAGCTATCTATTTTGGGGGCACCTCCATTTGTTATGGTTCGCGATTTATCTGGGAGGTAATTTCGTTGTACTTTAACCTGTATAGTGCATGACACATGTCACATGTTTGTTTATGTCGATCGACTTTGTTTGAGCGATTTTACATTATCATACAACGGGACACATGCGATGTTTTATTCATCCCTTGCCTGCCCTAGTTTTCTTATCTTTGCTGGGCCAAAAGTTGAAGCATGTAGAGCTAGCCCATAATGCACACCCACCCTGCCTGCTTGCGCATGATGAGTCTATACAGAGCTATGGACGACATGCAAGGCGACGAAGCTCAGCACGGACTGCACCGGTGCGAATCATTTCTAGACTTCAAAACATGGAAATTTTGGTTCTATAGCACCAAAAGATCACCAATTTAGATATATACCATCGAAATTCCTTGGTACACTTTTTTTTTATTCATACCACTCGGTCCATTCTTGTTAGTATTTTTTGTTGTTTATTTTTTAATCAAAAATCAGCTGTTGTCCGTCCACGAATACCCCTCTACCCACTCTCATCACCTCTCTGCACCCACTATCCCTGTACAACTCTCTCATTGACACCTCTTCATGCTAGCTTACCACCCCATTCCCACTATAAGGCCCCGTTTGGCACAACTCAGCTTCACTTTTTTTGTTTCAGCTTCACGAGCAGCTTCACCGATGAAACTAAATCTGTTTTTGGAAAACTGTTTGGCAAAACAGCTTCACTAACAACTTCATGTATGGCTGAGAGAGCGCAATTGTCCAAGATGCCCCTGCCTATCTGACGTGTTCTAACATTTGGAGTTGTATGTTTGTATATGGTCATATGAATTAAAAAATAATATATTTGAATGAGTATGAATTAAAAAAAATTAAAATAATAAAAAATTTAAAAATTAAAATAATTATGAAGTAATATTAGTGCCTTGTTTATTTTGGTGAACGGGAGAGGTGAACGGGATGGACTAGTGGCAAATGCGTGTAATTTTGGAGAACCAGAGGGGCAGTGGGTTCCTAGGACTGCGGGCCTGAGGGAGAGAGCTGTGAAAAGCTACTTTTTCAACTTCACCTCTCTCCATTCCTTTGTGAGAGCAGAAAAAAAGGAGCTTCACCCATGAAGCTGTTTGCAAAAAGGGTGTTTGGCAAAAAAACAGCTCACAACAGCTCATGAAGCTGTTGGTGAAGCGGTGCCAAACAGGGCCTAAGTGTTAGCCTACCATCCCACTCCCATTATAACTCCTCGGTTCAAGATGACGCATGTATTCACATTAGCATCACTATTGTATATATATATCTCTATACACCATGAATCAAACCAGTGCTTCATTTCTATCAGCCTTCATGATATCAAAGCCCTAGGTTCATACCTAGCTCTACTTGTCTTCCGCTGCGCTGCCCTCGAGAAGAGCATCTCCACCCGGGCGACCATCTCTTCATCGATCTGGCGTGGACAGCGCCACCGCGCTAGATCTAACTGCCTCCGGCATCCCCGCTGCCGGATCTGGCGCTGTCGCCACCAAGCCCAGGAAGCTGCCTTGGATCCAGCCTCCCCCGCCATCTTCGCGTCATCTTCCAGCTGCCTCCCGCTCGAATCCAGTGACTCCATGCCTGATCCGGCTTCCTCCACGCTGTCGCTCGTGCTCGCCCACGCCCGACGTTGCCATCGCCCACTCCAGCGAATCTTGGGCCAACGAATCCGGCCTCCTCCTGCTCGACCCGCCGGATCCCGCCGCCCCCTGCTCAAGCCAGCCCTTCTCCGCCTGGATCGCCTTCAGATTTACTGACACTAGTGGGCATCCCCACCGCTGACGGCCTGCTCCACCTTCCTCAGCGATTGGTACCATTTCAATTTAGTAGATTATTATTTACTTTGCTATTCATTGCCACAATCCCAACCGATGGGCGTACACCTTTGCGTGCGCGCCAACCACATCTTTCTGCAACCGTCTGGTCAAATGCCTCCATGTACATGCCAATGTATCATCGCCATCGCCGACCAGGAGCCACCTCCACGGCATGCTGGTGGCTAATCGGGCCGACCGAGCGAGCGCTTGCGTCGTCAGGCTACATCCTAGATCGGCTCGGGTTCACCTCCGTGTACCTTCGCCGATCACCACCGCCGAGTTGATCAGCCATGCGCCTTCACGTACGTACCACCAACAACAATCATCTAGGCAACAGCCATATGCCTCCACGTTGTAAGATCGATGAGGCCGACTAGAGGAGGTAAATAGGTGGTCTAAGAAATTCTCTTCTAATGATTATTCACAGTTCAAGACTTTTTTTCTATTTGTCTAAACTAAGTAAACAATGTGGAAGCTTAAATCAATTTGGTTTAGCACAAACAACCCCTATATCAATTAAGTTCACCTAAGTGCACCAACAATTTTAGGCTATGCCAAGGTGTGCAATTTTGGATGACTAGCAATTAATTTAATTCTATGAAAGTAAATTACTTGAAGGTAAATTGAGCAAAATAAAATAAAATAAACCACAATAGACAATGCCTCTTTTTAACGTGGTGATCCGAGACTTGCCTGTTTCCCCTAGTCCACGTTGAGGTAAGTCCAAACTAATTAGACCAGCTCTACGAATTAAGCCTTCCACCTTAGATCCACTAGTGGTAGCTCTTTTCTGCTCCGGATAGGTGAGCTAAACAGTCAAACCCCTCGCTTGACTCTCACCATGTGCAACGAATGTACAAGCTCAAATGGATACACAACCCACCTCTAGATGTAACACACGTAATCTAGATCTTCTCTCCTTGCTCACAAAGTCCAACACATACACAATTGAGTGAAGAGCCTCACACTAGCTCAAGAGAGTAGAAATGGGTCAAGCAGCAACTTCTCCAACCGGCCATAAGGGGGGTATTTATACCTCACATAAGAAAACTAGCCGTTAGTGCCAAATCCCTAAAAAAACCAGGGAAATTAGAAGTATCACCGGCTTAAGGATGGTACTTTCACTCTCCTCGCCAACGGTCAGAAAACTAGCCATTTTAGTCAAAATCGGAAGTTCTGCCGTTCATTTTCCGATACTTTCAATTATCAAAAGTACCGCTACACACATGCGGAACTACCAATTTCACGGGAGGCAAAAACCACCACATAGGTGTCTCTCTGGAAAAAACGTACCGTAGGAAAATCCAAAGCTTCCGAAGTCCAGTAGTACCATGCAACACACACCGGTACTTCCGCCTTCCGGTAGTACCGCTCACACAGAGCCGGTACTTCCGACGGCCGGACGAGCCGCTCACACAGAGCCGATCAGACCACTCGCATTTGGTAGTACCGCGCAACACATGCCAGTACTTCCAATGTCCAGTAGTACTGCTCACACAGAACCGGTACTTCCGACCTCCGGTAGTATCACTACACACACAGCGGTAATTTTGATTTTCTTGACAGATGCAGATATATCAACAGATTTTGCAAAATACATTTGCAAACTATAGTATAGTGCACACAATGATCAAATATGATTCCCAACAAGTTATAAAACACATTTGTACACTTTTTAATCATTACGCAAAGAATAGATACATGGACTCCTCACATTTGTACATGCTACAAGTATTATATATGAGTTTTAACCATTTGCAAAATATGGGAAAGGGGTAATTAACCAACCTTACCTAGTACTATTTTTTTTGCGGGAATTACTTGGTACTACTGTTGCTTGGATAATTCGTCGAGGTGACGGTCCATGATTTCCGGGACAAACCGCAGGAACGCAACTTCTTCGTTCGCTCCATCTTCAGCTTCACGGACAATTTCCTCGATCCTAGACTCTTTCGTCAGAGTCTCTCTGCACAAGATGCTTCCGATGTCGAACGCGGTGAGGCCTCTCTCGACGCCCTTCTTCAACAGCATGGTAGAGATGCGCAGGGTGCGAGCACACTTGGTAGATATCTCCCAGCTGTGGAACCTGAGAACGGCAATGTCTTCCTCGGAATCCAAGGATCATATGTACTCCACGGTCTCATCGTCGAAAGGCTCGCGAGATTGAGGCCAGTAGAGCCACTCAAACGTGCAATCCTCAAACTGCACATATAATCACAAACGAAATGGCCATGTCAAGTCAAAATTAAATCACTTGGTTGCTGATGATGAGCATGTCAAGCTGAAAAACTGTCAGACTCACGCTCTCAAGAAGACAGTATCCATGATCAATTGGAACCAGCGACAGGCCGCATCCTTCATCTTTGGAGATCAAGATGTTACCAGCATGCCTATCTGCATTGGCCAGCCTTATGTCCAGGACGAGAGATCTTGTGAACCTCTGAACAGGAAAGCACGAGGTCCCAAGTCCTCGCAGCTCCCACGATTTTCACGAACGCCGCAGGATCCGAGCTTGAACACCGTTTGGTTACCTCGGGTTGCTCGAAACTTGCGTGCAAGCACCGGACAAGCGCGGTCGGGGAACACCGGCAAGCACCGCGGTGCCATGGCTCGTGAGTGATGGCGCGCCACCGGAAGGATGGTCAGGATGTAGGCGACAACCTCTCGAAAGCCCTCGGCCGACGCGCGTCCCTTCTTGAGCCCCTCACCGGTGGATGACACGGGGAGGCCGCAGGGTTGTTCGCCGCCATGGGCTCCTCGCCCACCGCTTGAAGACGACAATGTGTTCTCGCCCGATCGTCCCGCATGAAATAGGCCCCTGTGCCCTCCAATGACATGATCGGGTGTTCCCTTCTCCGACTGGCGAACACGGCGCTCATCAGTTACGGATCACCAAGGCAACGCAGCCTTCGGGTTGACAATGACAGGCTCGATCCCAAAGTCCCTCTGTAGCAGCTCAGGCGAGTGGTCTGTATCGCCGGCATTGCGAGCGATGATGGACACCTCGAAATCCCTCTCCACGGGCTTCGCCCTGACCTTCGCCGACCGCTGCAGCAGCAGGTGGATCACCGCGCCGTTGCTCCTGCAGACGTCGTGGATCAGGTGGCGGTCGTCGAGCACCTCACCCTCCAGCACGAGCTTCTGGTCGTCCGGGTAGGTGGGTGAGGTAGATCATGATGGACTCCGCGGCCCAATGCGGAGGCCGGAGGCCATCCGGGCGGAGCGGGAGGAGCTCCTGCTCGTCCCTTGCCGCCGCGCAAAGGTGGCCCCTGCCGACGACATGGCCCCGAACGATCTCCTCTCAGACGTGCAAGGGGAACCTGACACACTAAAATTCGGTACCAAAGGCCGGCCGGGTTCCGAACAAACCCGACGCCTTAAAGAGAGATCAAATCGCGACGGTTCGAGACGGGAAGGAGCCTAGCAGCCGCATGAATTTCCGCAACGGATTAGAATTGAAAGGCGCCTCATTTCCCAAATGTTGAGCCCGCCCCTAGATACCAAAACGCAACCTTTTGACGATGAATTTTGCCAACGCGATGGGATCCGATGAAACTTCTCAAAACAGGATTACCAGAGAAAAGCTACAATTAAAGGGCAGCAAATTAAGATGGGGGAGCCTCGACCTCTGGTTCTTGGCTCGTCAAACCGCGGGGAGACGGCGCCGGAGCACAAGAGGAAGCGAGGGGGTGGATCCTTACCACGAAGGAAGAACCGAGGTGGGCGGGAGGCGCTGGAGCAGCTTTAATCGGTGGCAAGCCAAACTTGGCAAAAACCTCTTGGTTTGTCGCGCCCAACCAACGAGGTGTAGGACTTGGACGCACGGGGGTGGGGCCGAGAGAGAGCCGTTGTGCGCGGCGGAGCGGTCGCGAGCTTCCGATGCCGCCGCTTGTTGTGGGGGTGCCAACACGTGGAATGCCTTCCCACGGTGCGTCTTTGTGCAGTCGCGTTGCTGCTGCCTCCTATGCCTGCCGTCAACCCGTCGTCCCCGTTGGCCCTGATACCACTCCTCCATGCGTTGCAACTGCTGTGGGAAGTCAGCGGTTGTGTTCTTCTGATCTGTGATTTTTAGCTATGATTTATTAGTATAATAAATATTGATTGCTACAAGAAACTAAAGTCAAAAATCGACAAGAGCACGACCAGTCCATTTAGACCTGCGCTCTCGATTGTCCTCTGCGTTGATTCACACAGTATGTTGGCTGTTTGTATTGGATCCGAGGCTGAACATGACTCATGAGTAAGATGGGGCTGCCTGTCCGTTCAAGTTTTGGACAGTAGCCACGCCCAGTGCTTGGTGCCATGCCTCGGCTTCGGAGTTGGGCCCGGCCCACGGCACAGCCTAACACATGGTCCAACAATTTTTGAGCATGGCTGACATGGCACGAATGGCAGGCCATGCTTATTTTAGAATGTGGGCCATCGGGTAGCACAGCCTGGCCAGTTGGGTTGTGCTTGGTCGCCTTCGGTCGGAATGAGATCCTCTGACTTTGGGGGCTAAAGTCACTCTGACTTTGGTGCATTTCAACCGTTGGATTTAGATTTGGATGATTAGGATTGGTTTTCAATTTCTCACGAGATAATCATGATTTCTCTTACACATCAATCCTAACATCCAAATCTAGATCCAACGGTTGAAATGCACCAAAGTCACTCTGACTTTGACCCCTAAAGTCAGAGGATCTCATTCCCCTTCGGTCTTCGGTGTTGTTGGCTACAGGTCCAAGATAGGCACACGGTAGCGACAGGCAAATGTTGTGTGTCGTGTCTGTACCAGTATGGTCCGGTAGCATGCCATGCCGAGCCTCGTCAACGACTGTGCGTGCCGGCCTAACATGGCCGTGCAAGCTTGCCGTACTGTATCGGTACGGCCCAACTCTGAGCACTAGCCATCATGCAGTGGTGGTTTTGCTTAAGGTTACGGGGAACTGAAGACATGGTGAACCGGACACACGATAGTACCAATCATGGTAATCCGGCTTTTGTATACAACCACACTACCAGAGTACTAGTACATGGTCCGCAAAGCATTCCGGTGATCCAGTGCAATCATTTTCATCTGATTTGAAATGAGTCCATGTGTCGTACCTTATGTTATTTTTAACTTATGCTATTCTCTGAATAAAGAAATAAGATAATTTTTATATCATATTTTTGAAATAAGATAGGTAGATTTTTTAAAATAGCTTATCAGCTTATTGATATACAGTATATCTATACAAACAGTACATTTATATCAACGTGCATTGCGAGGAACAAAAATGATAAGCTCCAGTGCATCGAGTAGCCCGCCCCTTATTTCACACCCCTACGTCCCATTGAAGTCGCCACAGTAGAGTAGAGAGAGGCTACAGCGGCAGGGCAGGCCACATGGAGAGATTGATAGATGAGACGTGTCTCCATGGTTGGACTCGGGTCAAGCAAGTTCAGACTCATCGCTCCGCGAAGCTACAGTACACCAACATTTAGAGCCTTCCACCACACCCACATCCCGTGCCCACCTCGCCAATTAATAACGGCGCCGCGCGCCATCTGATCTGCTTCACTTTCCACCACGGCACGCTGCTGCCGTCCACGGCCGAACCAACTCTCTCCCCCACTCCCGAACGGCGGCTAGCTATGGCGTCGCCGTGCACGCTCAGCCCCCTCCTCCTCCTCCTGCTACTGCCTCTCGCCGCCGCCTTCTCCACACCCACGCGGACGCGGTACCAACCGCTTCTCGCCACCCCGCTCTCCGCCGCCCCGGCCACGCTTCAGCAGCCCTTCGACACCAGCCTCGCCGCCGCGGCAGACGACGGCGCTCGTAACAACGCCTCCACCCTCCACGTCCGCATCGCCCATCGCGAGGCCTTCGCGCTCAATGCCACCGCGCCCGACCTGCTCGCGCACCGCCTGGCGCGGGACGCCGCGCGTGCCGGGGAGCTAGCGGCGGCGGTCTCGGCCAATGGGACTCGGCGGCGCGGCGGGTTCGCGGGGCCCGTGATGTCCGGCCTTGCGCAGGGGAGCGGGGAGTACTTCGCGCAGCTCGGGGTGGGCACGCCGCCCACCGCCGCGCTCATGGTGCTCGACACCGGCAGCGACGTCGTCTGGCTGCAGTGTGCGCCATGCCGCCGCTGCTACGCGCAGTCCGGCAGGGTGTTCGACCCGCGCCGCTCCCGCTCCTACGGTGCCGTCGCCTGCGCCGCGCCGCTCTGCCACCGCCTCGACTCCGGGGGTTGCGACACGCGCCGCAACTCCTGCCTCTACCAGGTCGCTTACGGCGACGGCTCCGTCACCGCGGGGGACTTCGCCACCGAGACTCTCACCTTCGCTCGGGGCGCTCGGGTGGCGCGCGTGGCCATCGGGTGCGGCCACGACAACGAGGGGCTCTTCGTCGCCGCGGCCGGGCTCCTCGGCCTCGGCCGCGGCAGGCTGTCCTTCCCCACGCAGATCGCCCGCCGCTACGGCCGCAGCTTCTCGTACTGCCTCGTGGAGCGCACATCCTCAGTGAAGCCCTCCTCCTCCCGCTCCTCCACCGTAACCTTCGGCTCCGGCGCGGTGGTCGCCGCGTCCTTCACCCCGATGGTCAGGAACCCCAAGATGGCGACTTTCTACTACGTGCGCGTCGTGGGCTTCAGCGTCGGCGGCGCGCGCGTCCAGGGCGTGGCCGAATCCGACCTGCGCCTCAATCCATCCACCGGCCGCGGCGGCGTCATCCTGGACTCGGGCACGTCCGTCACCCGCCTCGCCCGCCCCGTCTACGTGGCCGTGCGCGACGCGTTCCGCGGTGCGGCCGCCGGGCTCCGGCTGACCCCCGGGGGGTTCTCGCTGTTCGACACGTGCTACGACCTGAGCGGGCGGAAGGTGGTGAAGGTGCCGACATTGTCCATCCACTTGGCCGGCGGCGCGGAGGTGGCTCTTCCCCCGGAGAACTACCTGATCCCGGTGGACACGAGGGGCACGTTCTGCTTGGCGTTCGCGGGCACCGACGGCGGCGTGTCCATCATCGGCAACATACAGCAGCAAGGCTTCCGCGTGGTGTTGGACGGCGACGGCCAGCGCGTCGGCTTCGTGCCCAAGAGCTGCTAATTAAGGTGAAGACGACTGTGTGTGTGTTACTCGTACGTAGTTAAGCTGAGTAAGCAGCTTCGTTTTAATTCTTGTGAAGAGTAGAAAAGCACTGCGCAAAGTGGCTTGATGCCAGCTGCGAAGGCTGTTGCAAGTAGTAATGTTTGGTTGAGACTAGTATGTGGCTCAGTTCTTTGTTGCTTAGGCGGGTTCGATACCGCTTAGCTTAATCTCACGTTCTGTAGCTACAGTAGTTTTTTTTTTTAAAAAAAAGATGTGTTTTTAATGATGGCATTTAAAAGTTAATAGTAATAAAAAAATATTGAGTTCAGTTGTATCAGTCAAAATTATATATGACTAATTTCTTGTGCTGCTGTCTCTCGTAAGCAAGCCAGAATTTAGAAACCACATGTATAAATTATAAGTCACAATATAAAAGAACTCTCCTACACCCCGCTCATTTCGGTTTGATTTTCTGACTTCTGACTTATTTTTTACTATTTATAAATATTGTTTTTCGGTTTTTCGATATTTGTTTGTCTTTTTCGTATTTGTTTGTATTATATGAGATGGACTAACATGTTTTTTCTATTTTTAAATTTAATTATATTAAATAAGTCATCATCAGTTAAAGTATAAAATAAACTAGCTACAATAAAAATCTCTACCCCTAAAATACACCAGTTCATTTCTTTTCTACGCCCACCCTAAATTATGCCCTCAACAGTCATGAATTTTGCTGCGTCCACACCAATTCATGTCCCCAGAAAAACCAACCAGTGAAATCAACGATCAAGGATCAATTCCCACCTTTCTCTCTCCTTACCCACTCATATCCAACGATCCAAATCCAAAGCGGACTCGCCATCCCCACCTCCCCCGCGCGACTCGCGATCCCAAGCCCAAATCCCCATCTCCGCCTCCCCCGCGCCTCCGCTCCCGCCGCTCCCCCGCGCCTCCGCTCCCTCGCCTTCCCCGCGTCTCCGCTCGCACCGCCCCGCACCTCCGCTCCTCGCCCTCGCCAAGCCGCGCCGAGCTAGGGTTTCGTGCCTCTCCGTCCACCGCGCCGACCGCCGGACCGCGAATCCGCCCCAAACCCTAGCCTCCCACCCAGATCGCCGCCGCCCAAGGTGAGATGGGTTGTCCTCGTATGGTTCTTGGTTTGCTTTGGGGTTGGGCGCGAGATGGTGACGTCGTGGCTCGCGTTCGCAGAATTGGCGGGCGAGGCCGCTAGGAGCGGCGGCGCGAGGCGTCGGTCGCGGCCGGTGGCCGGCTTCGGGAGGTGGGTTCTTCCTCCGCCGACCCGCGACGCCTTCCTCCCGAGGACACCTCACCTCCCCGACCCTCCGCCGCGCCGATTCCTCCAACGCCTCGCCCACCCGCCCGACTCCACCGCCACCACCATCCCGGCGACTTCACCTTCCGCGACCGCTTCCTCCTCCGCGACCCCACCGACGCCCTCGCGCTCCCGCCTCCTCGCTCCTCCCCGGTCCTGGGTTCGCTTCTCCCTCTCAATTCTACAGATGTTCTATGCACTATAGGCGTAGCGAGCGCTTGTGTTGATGTGCTTGGGTGCGTGCGTGCGTGTGTGGCTAGGGCGATCTATTTGGGAGACCTTCAGCCTACATCAAGATCAACAACTCCGGCTTGAGGCGGGAGGTCATCATCAAGGTATTTGATCAACTTGCATCCGCTTTTCCTCTCACGAATTTCAAACATCGTTTGAAATTTTGTGTCATTTCAAGAATTGGATTGATTGGGTCGAGTTTGTGTCGGTGATAATTCTCGATGCTTTTAGTCAAACCGCTAGGTTGATGCACTTTTTCCGTTGTTAGCCTTAGTTCTTATCGCTGCGGTCATGAACTAAGGTTAAGTTCGATTAGTGGATTGGCTCGTTGTTGTCATGAACTAAAGGCTAACTTCGCCATCGGATTGGTTGGTTGTTCTTTGTATGTTATATGGTTAGACCAATATGATATGCTTAAATGATCAAATCGAATTAGAAGTAGGTGTTGTCAACACATATAAGAAATTATGCAAGCTTTTCCTCTAAAAAACTTACGCAAGGTGATAGTTTGGTTAGCTTTGGACGTGCATGGTTGGCCTTAGTTCTCTTGGTGGCTCCTATTATTCATTGAGGTTTGGTTCGTTGATAGATTAGCGAGTTTCCCTAGGTTAAAATTTGGTGGTACTTAAAAGTTTCCCTTCGTGACATGAATTGAGGCCTTACCTTAGCTCTCTTTTTATGAAGTCTTTGTTTCTTCTTATTCTGTCATAAATTTTGACTAAATTTACCTACATTAGCGGAAATACAAACCGAGAGACAGAGGATACTTCTTCCGATACATCAAAGTCCCTGTTGAGTCAATTAGATCGGGGTAGATATGATTTCATCGTGGAGCATGATGTCAAAGAACTGGGAGCACATACGTATGCGCCTTTTCCGGTCGATTTTACTTACATATTGGTTTCTTTCAGATAGCAATCTTTATTGTTGATTTGCTCATGTGGTGATTGAATCCAGGCTTGTCTGCATCGCTCTATATAATGATGGTGATGCTGAGCGTAAATATCTTCCTCTCGTTCTTTAAGTTCACTGTTTCAAATCCATTGTCTGTCGAACAAAGATACTTAGTTCTCCTCCCGTATTTATATATATCCATCATTATCTGTCACATTCTTCTAGAACAAAGGTCCTAGCAGATTCAAACTTATGGAGTAGGTCGTATCAATAATTCGAGCTCACCTTTTCTTTTCCAGTTCGCACCATCAAGGTAGGTTACCTCTTTGTTTCGTAAGTGCAAACAATAAGCTGTAAGTCCTTAGATTAAATATAGGCGTTGTCTTTAGAAATCTTCAAATGTGTATGTTGTTGAAGATCATTACACATTTGCAATTAGATGATTAGTTTCCTTATTTAATCTTGATCTCTCGCTTTCATTGTAGCAATATACCATCCGCCTTTTCTCTTCATATTCGCCATGATTTTCCTTTTCTTATTGTTGCCATCTCACACTATCTTCCCGAGTCATCAATAAACCGCTTTTGGTTCGACACATACTTATCGCTGACTTGAATTTCTTAAAAAATTAGAGAAACTGTTTATTTCTAAATTCTATTAGCTCGTCCATGTTGACAGGACATTACATATCCGAAGCTGCATAGAGAATCATACAAAATCTAATCTTTACATGGATCAAGTTGATTTTGAACACCGCCCAACAATGGAGAGCTACAAGATTGGAAGTCGATGAGCATCCTCGGGGTGAAGTCTACGATAGGGTAATTCGAGCACCGAAAACAAGCTCTATTTCTCTACCCTCTGTAATATTCTTCAAGCACTAATTAGCGTGCCATGGTTGGCCTTTTATTATCCCTACCCTTTTTTTTGAAAAATTATCCCTACCACATTACTAATAGTGTTATGGATAGTTGGATACTAACATGCGATATTGGTGGAATTTTTTATCTAGCTTCAAATATTTTTTCTTGCCATTTTTGCACATGTTTTCCATGTCTGAGTTGGTTGGCTATAATTATCTCCTTTTTTACAGACATGAAGATGATTTCCAGTTGAGAACCATGGAGTGCGGTGTATGTCCATTGGGTTTCTTGTAGACAAAGATGCTCCAATTGTTTGGAGAGGTCCTATGGTTTGTTTTTTCTGCATGTGCTTCTGTTAACTTCTCACTTGAAGTGTCTATATCCTTATCAGGCATGCATTTTCCTGTAAAAATTATTTCTTCTGTTGTTTTGCCATCCTTAACAAATGTAAAAAATATCTGCATAAGTGTACAAGCATGCATATTACTGTAGAATACATTCAAAATATGGAGCATGGTTATTTTATTTGAGACAAGCACAACCAATACACTTGCTATTGCAATATGGGTTGCTTTCTACAATTCTTGTATCTTTGAGATAACAACACTGGTCTCGGGGTAGGATTAGAAAGGGCTGGTGGTTGTGGACATTTTCTTTACTTTTTCATTCCACGCAGTAGGTCAGGTTTTTTGCAATCTAAACCTCTATATGGTGAAGTGACTAACTTGAAGTTATCCGTTATTACAATTGGAATTTTTACGTTGCACTTTATTTAAATTCATAGCAATAGTACCTAATGAATTGGTATTTGCTATCTCAGAAATGCGTTGGTCACAGAAAGTCCTTGTTTACTTAGAAAATAATGTTTTTTATACTTCCATTTTGTGTATTGTTTGGCAAAGTCTATGTTTCTAATGCTACAACTTTTCTTGGCATCAGGTAATGAGTGCTCTTGAGAAGTTGACAAGGGGAGTACCCTGGGGGAATCTTGATATTCTTGTTGTGGATATGCCCCCGGGCACTGGTGATGCTCAACTATCAATGTCCCAAAGGCTTCAGTTATTTGGTATTTATATGTTTTTATTAAGTTTGTAATGTTGGTTTGATACAGCTTTTTGAGTATTTATTTTCCATGTCGTTTCTCCAGGTGCTTTAATTGTTTCAACACCTCAAGATAAAATGGAAGCATCAGATGCTGTTTAGTATAATTATACTCCAGCTTCAAACTTTTAGTCTACACTCACGTCATTGCAATTACATTTGTAATCGTCCATAATCAGTAGGTTATATTGTTTTGCAACAGACATCGATATTTCACTAGGCTCGTTTTGGTAAAAGAGAAAGGTATACTATGTAGCTCATGAGAAGAAAATATCCGTAGTGTACAATATTCGATTCGCATTCGTATTGACTCATCATGCCCTTGGACCATACTCATTTCTTTAATTGTTATTTTACTTCATCGCACTGACCCTCTCATGTTGATCTTTTTAGCGTAACTAAGTTGATTTTGTGCTTTAACCTTTTCGCTCGCAACTTATATGAATTTGGTCTATCTTGATGCTTTCCGGATGGCAAATCCATTGAGCATGGAGCCACCAAGTCCGCAAACAAGAAGGAGAAAAGTGGTGGACAGGTTCGTCAAGGCGCTCAGGAGGCGCTTGACGCGACATCCAGACCGCATCATGAAGGAGCGCGAGATGCGAGCTACATCGAGGAGCTCTAGCGCGAGGTCGCCGAGCGGGAGGTGCGTGGAAGGCCGAGCTCTCCGCCGCGAGGTAACAAATCCCCAATCCATTACTCGATTAATCCTCGGTTCGGTCCCTTCATTCCTTATTGCTCATATCGGCATCTTGTATTAGCCGCCCGTGATCACGAACGAAATATCTCGATGCAAAGAAGAAATGCGATGTGTTTCTTGGGAAGTGAATTGATGATCCGATTGTTGATACTTCCGCAATTTTCACCGGAAATGTGATTGAGATGATACCGAACCTGCACCTTGAGTTGATGTCAATGTCCTTGGTTTCTTGTTATGTCAAGAAGTACATTGTAAGAGATTGTTCCTTGCTTTTCACCGTAGTAGCCACGAAGCGTGCAGGCGAATAAAACTCGCGTATATCATTTCCGTAGAGAATATAACAACCATAGAAAGGTGACAGGTGAGGATAAGAATGTAAGAAATGCCTGAGAATCATTGATTCTCAAGACTTATAAGTGACTAGAATAGTACATAACTGAATAGTATCCTTTTCTTAAGGAAATGTCATTTTTTTCCCTGTTGTATTTAGTAGCTCATACACGCAGAGTTTAAATTGATGTGGGCTTTGTATTATCTAACATTGGTATGTGTTGTCCAGTGTCTATGATTGAAAGTAAATCTAGGTACGAAGTCTAGGATTTGCACAGCTGGTTGATTAAAATATCTGCAAAGGAAATAAATGAATTTGGAGCATGCTAATACTATTGAAATACAAGATTGACTATTGATAGGGTCTCTGAAGAGAGAATAATATGATTATGAAGGAAAACTATGAAAAATTGCACATCCCACCGTGAGCGAAGCCCTGAAGGAGGCTTGCTTGCAAACCTTCACGAAGGCCATCCACATATGATTTTAGTTTTTGTTTTAATCAGCCAAACTACTTGGCTCAGCAAGTTCCAAAATTTTGTAATAATTTTGCCCGTGCATTGCAACGGAATCCAAAAAAAGATGATACATAAATATAAAGATCCTGAACCATATAATAAATATCAATATCAGCAAAACAATTATGTGTATTTTCACTCACTGTATTTTCTCAGTGCTATCTCTAACAAAATTTCAGAATTTTCCCAACAACGCAAATGAGCAGTGCCTTAACTCCCAAAAAGGTTTGGTATTAATACAATGCAAAGATTCTAAGCATGAGGAATCTCATGATAAATAGAACATGAAGCACCTGTAGCATGACAAGCCAAGGGATTTACGACTAAAGAAAAAGAAACAATGACAAGGTTTTTGGTAATCCTTTTTTATCACTATGATCTAGATTCTAGAATGTAAACCATTCAAGCAAGGATTTTGTTGTCCAAGAAATTGGTTACTCCACTACAAGTAGTAAAACATTTCATGGTGGTTACTTTCCTATTACTTGATAAAAGTCAAGCTTGTCATTGCCAATGGTTGTAACCGAGGTTTGGGAGAATTTTTTGAAAATTGAGACTATCTAGTGAGCTATTGTTTGTTGCAACCCATTCATATATTGTTGGGAAATGATATCCAATTGACAAATTAAACTTCATTTGTGTTATTCTTTTGATGCAGGAGTTACACGAAATTCCATTGTTTTTAGTCTCCATAGCATATCTGCATCGTTAAGTGCACATCTCCATCTCGTTATGTTCGGTCTGCAGTTTTAAATGCAGGATATCGGATCTCAAGCACCCACATTAATCCACTTGGATCAAGTCCGATGCCCTTGGGATGTTATTTGGGACATCATGCATTGTTGGGTAAATTTTGATTTTCCTTTTTATCATAACTTCCATTCAGCATGTGGTGCTCAAGTATAATTTGACGAGTGTGTTCTCTGGATGAACTTCTAATTACCTTACAACTTTGTCATAACAGGTGAAGAATCATCCTATCAAGGAACAGCCACGTGACTCCCCAGGCACGGCAATCCTTTCAAAATCGCCAAAGTTGTAAAGCGTTCGATCACATTGCGAAGGCTACAACCACAACATATGAGACGTGAATCTTAATGAATCTGATTGTTCGTTTTATTTTTTACAAATTTTATCTTGTTTTGTATTTTACCGTAGCGTTAGCACGGGCACACTACTAGTAAACTATAAGCCCGCCGGCACCACCTCTGTTTGTGGAGATATTCTTGTTTTTCATTTTCCGTCCATAGAGTTGTAACATTTTTACCTTTAATTTTTGACATGTTTTATTTCTAAACCAAGTTAGCTAAAAACCAAAAGTTTAAGCTAAATAAAACATCAACGATATCCGTTGCTACCGTTCTATCCTAGTCAAAAGCGCTCGAGAAGTTACTGGGTTGCTTTAGACGGTTTTTAAGCAGTGGCCCATAGCTTTTGGTTGAAAGTGTATAGCAGTTAGTTTTTTTTTTTTGGTATCATTCAATTAAAAAATAAAAAATTATTATATTATCATAGATAACAAAAATTAAAATTTAAGAAATCCATGGATTTTAAATGACCGAGAGGTCCAGACCGTTTGGAGCAGGACGTCCTGCAGGTCTGGTCCTTGCAGGTCTGGAACAAGCGGCACGGTTCGCTTTCTTCTGTTGGATGATGGGACTGGAAATCTGGACGGTGCTTGGATGGTTGGGCGCCGGGCCGGGGGGCAGGGGACACCGCAGCACAGCGCAGCGCAGTGCGGAGTTTTTTTTTTGTAGCCGCGACACCTACCACTGCCATTCATCCGGATCCTGCATGCCTGCTCGCCCTGGAGTCATGGCCACGGGGCATGAGCACATGACACGGTGCAGGCCGTTTCGGTGGGATCCGGTTCGGATGAATGAGTAAAACTCCATAAAAATCCAATGAATTTTTTTTTAAAAAAAAGAGTAAATGATACTGTTAATTGTGTTGTACAAATTACCTTATTAAAAACTTGGTTAGAACACTTCTGGAAGACTCCTCAAGCAAAAGAGTACAATCTACCCAATTTCATTAAATCTATAGGATTTATTCTTTAGGTGCTCGATCTTCGTGATCACATTTTAATAGTGAGCTCAAGAAGAATCCCCCTGAGTACTGCACTTCTCTAAGTCTCATCATTCCAATTCTACATATACATCTTTCAAAATTAGATGCTAGAAGTGACTTAGTGAATAAATTTGTAAAATTTTCACATGACTTAGTATGTAGTATCTTAATTTCATCCATCTTTTGCAACTCATGAGTATAGAAGAACGTAGGATTGATATGCTTTGCAAAATGACTCTTCACGTAACCAGTCTGCACTTGTGCAACACAAGCTGCTTTATCTTCATAGACAATTATGGGAGTTTACACGATATTCAATCCACATAACTGCTGGAATCATTCATCGAAGCCAAGCACATTCTCATGCGGCTTCGTACAACGTTATGATTTTCGAATGGTTCATTGAAGTCAATACAAGACTTTGCTTAAACAATTTCCTTGAAATTACAGTTCCACCGCACAGAAATACATAACATGTCTGTGACCTGATTGTATGCGAGTCTGACAGGTACCCATCATCTACATAGCTAGTCATATATAGGTCTTGGTTCCTTCTGTATAATAGTCCAAGATCTTTGCTTCCTTTGAGGTATTGGAAAATGTCATTTATTCCCTACCAATGCCTTTTATTTGGTTATACCCTATATCTTGCTAATAGGTTTACGGCAAATGTAATATCCGGTCCTAGTGCAGTTTGCTAAATGCATAAGTACTCCTATTACACTTAAGTATGGGAATTCTGGTCCCAAGACTTCATCCCCCTCTTCTCTAGGTTGGTATGGATCCTTGTCTTACTATAAAGATCTCCCGATCATCGGTACTTTAGATGGGTACACTTTTCAAGGCAAACCTTTCTAACACCTTCTGGGTGTAGGCTGACTGATGCACTAATATCCCTTTCGGGACAAACTCATGCTACAAGCCTAAGCAATATTTAGTTTTTGCCCAGATCTTTCATTTTGAGCTCTGACTCTAGGTAGGAGCTCGCGTCCTTTATATCTTTTAAGGTTCCAATGATATTCAGATCGTCCAGATATACTGAGATTATACAAAATCCATTCGGGATCGCTGTATAAATACATAGGGACAATCCTCATTATTCATGTAGCCTTTTGCATAGAACATCGCTTAAATGATTATCCCACATTCTGCCTAATTGCTTAAGTCCATACAATGATTTGCTGAGTTTCACACTGTACAAGTTTTTATTTGCTCTGTCTTGGTTCAGGATAGAGATACCTTCAGGTACCTTCATATAAATATCCGAATCCAAGTTTTCATAAAAGGAATGCCGTTACCACATCTAACAATTTCATTTCTAAATTTTGATTTACTACCATCGAGATTATGTTGAGTGAATATGTTTCTTCATAATCAATTCCTAGACGTTGAGTGAAACCTTGTGCAATAAACCTCGCTTTATATCTTACAACTTCATTTTTCGTATTTCTCTTTCGAACAAATACGCACTTACACCCTATGGGGTGCACGTGAGGAGGCATGCGGCTTACAGGCCCAAACAACACTCTTTATTTAGAGATAATAATTCAGTCTCTATTGTCTTTTTTCAATCCTCCTAATCTATCTTTTTCTTAAATTTAGCGAGCGATGTAGACTCTGGATTAAGATCGATGATTGTGGCAATTTTCTTTGTAAAATAAATATCAGCATTGGCTGTTGTCCTATTTATAGATTCTCCTGTGTGCACATAGTTTATAGCTATTTCATCATATGTTGATTCTTCTAGTGCTTCTACTTGCTCACTGCTCCTTCCAGTTGCGGGGCAATTCCCTTTAATTTTTCAGCTCCGATACGTGTGCACATATATATGCTGATTTCTCTCTCCATGAAAATGTTCAAATCTGGTATGCTTTTCCTTGAAGGTGTTATATCGGTACTAGGTCTTAACTGGCTCCCCTTCTGGTTCTTCAATGATTAGCTGTGTCAAGTCCTTGTCCTTTTTCATTAGACGTTCTAGTTACTTGGGATTCGAGGGACCGGAGTTCTCGTCTTTTTATTCTGAGGCCTTTAGACGGGATTAGGGATACCTTCAATTTTCTTCGGTATTTCAACCCTCTCAGGTGCATTGCGTTTAGGTACATGCGACTTGGTTATACTCTTTAAGTCACTGAAGTGGTTAGGTAGTTGGTTTGCTAATCTTGCAAATCAATAATCTTCTGGGTTTCTCTATTTGCCTCACTAGTGCGCAGGTCATGTCCATGGATTCCCGTGGCTTACTATGTAATTTCCTAACATTTTTGATCATATGGTTGATTTCCTTTCCCTAATGTCGGGAAAGTATCCTCATCAAATATACTATAAGCGAAGCGGGTGGTATACAAACCTCCTCTCATGGGGTCTAAATACCGGATTATGGATGCTGTTTCATAACCAACGTATACCTCAGACTTTCAGAGAGGGCCCATTGCAGTACGATATGGTGGAGGTATATGTACATAAACTTTGCAACCAAACCTATGGAGATGATAAATTTTCGGTGTTGACCCTTACGCTAGTTGCATAGATGAATAAATGTTATATGCCGATAGTCTAAAGTTTATGCGAGTTGCTGCATGTAGGACTACGTGTCTCTAACATATAGTTGGTAAATTACAATTCTGTAAAAGCGGTGGAGCAATAAATTTAATTCTCTTAATTAATACTTCTACTAGTCCATTCTGGATGTGGACATGCGGTACAGAATATTCAACTTTAATTCCTATTGCTATGCAATAATCATCAAATACCTTTGAAATAAATTCTCCGTCATTGTTCATTCTTATGGACTTTATATGATGATCAGGGAAATTATTTTTAATTTGAATTATCTGCGAGATCAGCTTTGCAAAAGCATGATTTCTCATAGATAATAAACATATGTGTGACCAACACCGTATAATATTTAAATGGGCCTGACAGAGGCTATATAGGTCCGTAAATGTCTCCTTAGATGCGTTCCAGGAATACAGAGACTTCATCCTTCACTTTCAGAGCAAAAAGGTCTACTAATTAATTTTTCAGTGGCACATGCGAGGCACACAAAATCTTCTTGATTCGAAAAATTCTTTACATCAATATAATATCCTTGTGAATTATATTTCTCATTATCCTAATACCTGAGTGGCGTAATCTATCATGCCAAAGACAGAAGAGTTTAGTACTTCTAAATATTGTTTTTAGGGCGGTATAGACTGCGGGTGTCTTAATATTAGTATAGTATAGCCTAGTCTCAAATGAAAAAGTCTTTCTAATTCTATTTTTTCATTTGCTTCACGCTTTGTAATGAGTAGATATTTCTTACCATACTCTTCTTCAGTTTCAATTTGGAAACCGTTAGTGCGAAAATATTTGAAACTGAGGAGAGTTCTAGTTGATTCTGAGTACAACAAGACTTTTTGAATGACCAATGTTGTGCCTATCGAGAGTATAATTATGCCCTTTCCTGAGTTTATTATATAAGCATCGCTACCAACGATTGTTGTAAGGCTGCCAGTATAGGGCTAGCGGCGCGGCGCAGCCGACTTCGTTCTTTTTTCTTTTCAATCTACAGTGCAGTCAACATCTACTTTTTTATGTAATCTACCGATCGACACTGTGTCGGCGATTTTAAGTCTGCTCACGATATATTAGAGCGGATTTGCACCGTAAAAAAAATGCAGAAAGCGAAATTTGCGGAATTGAAAGCAAGCTAGATAGGTAATTTAATTTGCAAATGATTACCTTGCGATCTACCGTAGCGATTCATGTTGATAACGTGTTGAGGAACTATCGCCGGCGAGTCCAGTCCAAGCGACTACTCCTAGGCAAGAGAGATGGATCAATCACAAATTAAATGCGTGAAAATACAAGAGTGAACACAGGGAGATAGGAGAACTTATTTTTCTTCCTTTATTAATTGTTTCTTCTCAATACATTTTATAATAATTAGATCTCGGCCTAGATTTCCAAAGAATAATCACGCCCTCCTGCTGCACTCTGCACTGCAAGCCAGCGAGCCTAGATTTGGACTGTTGCGCGCACATCGCTACCCAACACAGGAATTGCGCAGTGTCGATGGCGTGTGGGTCCGCCCATTCGTCCAGGCTTGTGTTGGAACGAGTGTCAGTCGGCGAGCCTTTCTTTCCCTCTTCTCCCCCACACCTCGTCCTCTACATTTTCGCTACGTGTACCCAGTGCCTTGCAGCCTCTCGGTGGTCGTGGAGTAACCACATTTGATGGTAAATATATACGCATTTGACTAAAGGGGATTTTTTTTATATGCAAAGCATACTTTTCTCTTTCTGATTTCTTTCGTGAGGATTCGTCATCTTCCTTCCTGTGTCTTTTTTCATAAATATTTTACAATACAAGCTTTATGATTTGTTGGTCTTACCATATTATTTAATCCATTCACACAAATATTTATCAAGCTATAATATCTTCCAAATTCTCATATGCTCTAATCTTTGTTTCTGCGTCTTTTATGATAATTCTTTGTTAAGTTATCAAACTTAAGTAAAAGCTAACTTTTAACTTTGCATGACTTCTAATGATAAAAGACGATAATTGTAGTATACATTGTAGTGGTTTCATTTATATCGGTTAGAATCACACATAAGTTTCAGTTACTCTGTACCTTCTCTCTCACGAACAATCTAAAAATTGTAAACCGCAGCCAAAATTATAAGTCCAAACTAAAAAGGTGGGTTCTTTTAAGCCGTGGCTTATGGCTTAAATTTTTAATTCTGACTGTTCGTGAAAGACAGTACATAAAGAAAAATAGTGTATGCGATTTTGATTAGTACAGCTAAATTCAGTATATTTTTACTACAATCTTTCTGTTAACTCCAACTTAAGAAATACATTATTTAAAAATTACTTATTATAGTATAAATCATAAGACACCCAAAACTCTTCGGGGTGTCTGTAGCACATTGGTTGGACACCAAGTGCCATCCCCATTTCTTTTTACAGCTGTTTTGCTCCATTTCCTCACCACTCTTTCCTTCTCTCTCTACTCAAGACTGACCTACCTTTAATGCTGCTTGCTTCCCTTCCACTGTTGTCTCCTTCTGCTCCAATCCATCCCCAACATTGCCGACCTCCCCCCGGAGACAGCCAGCCTCCCATGGCCGTCTCCTCCCCGTCCACACTGGCGCAGCGAAGGAACTGAGCCAGAAAGCCAAGAGCTGGAGCTGGAGGACGAGGAGGAATCAACAAGTGGGGGTGGTACCATTAGTACTACTCCAAGAGCGCAAGAGGTGACCACGAAGTGCTTCTCACCAACCAGGGGCGCCCCCTCAGAGGTTGCAATGACACTGATCTCTCTCCTCGTTCCCCCACATCTTCTTTTCCCTCTCTTTTTGTTTGGTTGGCATTGGAGCAGAGTACCACCTTTGGTGTTGCCTCTGCTTGGAAGCTACTCTAGGAGGCATGGCGTGAGCTATTCCTGGGGTCCTTTTTTATCCAATGTGGTTGCAATCCCTTCAAGATTGATTAGATTGGGTTCTTTTGTGGGGGGTAGTGAGGAGAGCAGCTTCAAAATTAGATCGAATCTTTTCAAGGAGGCTAGAGTGGAATGCTTGCATTTTTTTGTTGTACATTTCTTGTGATTTGTAGGATTATTTTGTTTTCCTCCACAAAGGTGCGATTTTTCTCCTCTTTCGCTCTCATCCCTTTGTTCCTAATAGATGTATTGTTTGGTGTTAGTAGTGTTCCCCTTGGGAGGGGCAGGTAGTCGATAAACAATTCGTCATTAATGCTTTGCTTGCTTTGCTCATTCAATCCATTTCACATGGACTTTTCACCTCATGTTCCTCCCATTTTCCCTTCTTCTTTTGGTATTTCTGATGAATAATGATTGCTTTGTGCGCTATAGGCCAGCTTAATATTGCTGTGCTTTCCTGTGCTAATTCAGATATGTATGGTTCAATGTAGATGCAACTCTCCTCCCATTGCCAATGCAATGTTCTGATCTTACTTTGAGCCTGTCTTGCTTGCTTTCTTCAGTGAAGTGCTACATTGGTGATGATATGACATCTAACGGAATGGATGCTAAGCTAACATTGCATTACTGATGCTGGTGTGTAGGTTGCTGATAAATAAAGATGTCGACAGGCGAAACCCTACGTGCAGAGCTATCATCGAGGACGCCACCTTTTGGTCTGAGGCTGTGGATTGTGATTGGCATCAGTATTTGGGTGGTAATTTTGTTTATACTAGGTTTCATGTGCTTCTGGTCCATATATCGGAGGAAGGCGAAGAAGTCTTTTGATAAGATCCCAGTGTCTCAAATCCCAGATGTCTCCAAGGAGATTGCAGTAGATGAAGTGCAGGAGCATGCTGCTGCTGAAAACTTTCGTGTGCAAGAAAACCATGCACTGGCAGTGCAGGACAAACATTATGAGAAAGACTCAGGGAAAATGCTGGCGCACTTGGTTCGGAGCAAATCGAGCGATGCTGATAATTTGAGCCAATGCAGCTCAGTGTACCAATGTGATAGGGCTGGTAGTTCATATTCTGGTGATGAAGGCAGCTCAGGCAATGCTAGGAGGCAGTATTCTCAATATGCAACTGTCTCTGCATCCCCTCTGGTTGGTCTGCCGGAGTTTTCACATCTGGGTTGGGGTCACTGGTTTACACTGAGGGATTTGGAGCATGCAACAAATCGGTTTTCTAAGGAGAATGTCATTGGAGAGGGTGGGTATGGGGTAGTTTACCGTGGTCAACTAATAAATGGATCTGATGTTGCAATAAAAAAGCTTCTTAATAACATGTAAGAAACTCTGTTGATTTTGACCCTAAAGGGCATTTTAAGTTCTTTACAGAACTTAAAATAGTGTGCTATCCTCTTTGTGATGGTTTCAGCATATTGATTGTGTTTTGGTATGTTACTGCAGGGGCCAGGCAGAAAAGGAGTTTAGGGTTGAAGTTGAGGCCATTGGCCACGTCAGGCATAAGAATCTTGTCCGCCTTCTGGGATACTGCGTTGAGGGAATCCATAGGTGAAGCTATTTTTGATCACTTGCATTGATGGACGGCTAGCTTTTGTTTCTGCTGTCACATTTATTTACTTGCATGGGATGGCAACTGATTTATATCTACTTGCACTTTTTCAGTGGTTAATTCTTCACAAGAAAATCTTAAATCTCCACCCTTTCAATGATTTAACACTTGATTAAAATTCGAGAATAATGTGTTAGAATAGTCCCACATGGATTGTGGGAGAGGAGCAAGCACAACTTATAAGTGTGAGGGAGCCCCCACCCATTGGACTAGTCTTTTGGGGGGAGAAGACCCAATACCACTTATAAGGTTGTTGCTCCGTTGCTCTGTGGGCTTAGCTGTGTTCAGCCCATTTAAACCTGCGGCACCCGGTTGGACCTAGGCATGCGGCTAGGGTCCAAAAGTTGTAACAATTGGTATCGAGCTCAGTGTCTAACATCTCCTTGGACCTCGTGGTTGCGTATGTCCAATCCATGTGAGGGAGATTGTTAGAATAGTCCCACATGGATTGTGGGAGAGGAGCAAGCACAACTTATAAGTGTGAGGAGCCCCACCCATTGGACTAGTCTTTGGGGGAGAAGACCCAATACCACTTATAAGGTTGTTGCTCTGTTCTCGTGGGCTTAGCTGTGTTCAGCCCATTTAAACCTGCGGCACCCGGTTGGACCTAGGCATGCGGCTAGGGTCCAAAAGTTGTAACATAATGCATGTGCCAAGGTACATTCATTCTGCTAATTGAAATCACCTTCTGCATATGTTTTCTGCACGATATTTGAGATCTGACCGCTTGTCAATAATTTATCGATCAGATTGTTATCTTTATTAAAAAAATAGAACGTGGAATGACTTGCAGCCAAATCCTCAATGTGGCATTCTCAATTTTTTTGATTTTGCTTTTTGTTCACTGCTTCATTTTATGTAAATTATGACTTAGGTTGATATCTCTACCGAAGTATTGCTAGTTGCCAGGTATCATTCACAATTAACAACCCTATTAAACTCTTAACTGTTCAACCATCTATCCTCATGAAAGACAGATCAACAGATTGGCTTTAAATACCTGAGTGTTAGATCATGTCGATGGTTGTAAATAAAGTGATGATGGATAATTGACGTTTGGATTGTTTTGGATTTTGCGTTTGTTAAAGTTTTGGTTGCCCCAAATGGTTTGCTTGAGTTCGAGTGGTTTTGGTTTTGTCCGAGTAGTTTTGGTCTGCTCCGAGTGCTTTCGGACGGGTCCGAGTGACATCAGGAGATCAAGCGACGTTTGAGTGCCATTCGAGTATTGGACCTTGTTCGTTGATTACTACGTTACTTTCTTTTGTCCTGCTTACAAATGCCAGCATGCCGCCTTCAATGCTGCTTCTCTTCCTGGTTGCCTTGTGACATAGTTTCGTGTATGAACAGAATGACATTGTGGAAATGTGGTGAACAATACTCGAACAGAAGCTTGTTTCGAAGTTTGATCCGCCAAATACTGTACATAGGTGTTAGAAATACACAATTGTTATTTCAGAGGCATATAACAATCTACGATTTTCCATTGAACAAAACATCCATCATATTTATGGTATTCATTTGAGAATTGTTCATGCAACCAACAGCGATGTATTCTGTACTCCAGTTCATGATAAATTGAACATATCAGCATCATGCTCCTTGTTTTAACTTTCTATTTCGCTGCATACCCGGAAATTAGAGGTTTCTATGCGAATAGTTGGTCTTCATAGTGTTTGCTTACGCTTTCTCCATCTAGGTTCAGCTCTGTTGTCAAACATTTTTATGGTGAATGTACATCGTTCAAATCTATCTGCTTCAGATGCATCATATGGTTTTGTACCCTGTTTCAGCTTTGATCCCATTGCTTAATTTATTTCTATCCAGGATGCTTGTGTATGAGTACGTGAATAACGGGAACTTAGAACAGTGGCTTCATGGTGCCATGCGGCAACACAGTGTTCTTACTTGGGAAGCTCGAATGAAAGTCATTCTTGGAATTGCTAAGGCGTAAGAGATTCACCTTTTGCTCCTTTATATGTATGGGTGAGACATTTTCTGTAACTAACTAAATGATATACAGGCTAGCTTATCTACATGAAGCAATAGAGCCAAAAGTTGTGCACCGTGATATCAAATCGAGTAATATCCTAATTGATGAAGAATTCAATGGAAAACTTTCTGATTTCGGATTGGCTAAGCTTTTGGGTGCAGGGAAGAGCCATATCACAACTCGAGTTATGGGAACTTTCGGGTACTCTCTCTCTCTCTCACACACACACACACACACACACACACTGAGTACTTGGCTTTAGTCACAGGAAATGTGTGGTATTCATATACAGTAGGAGATTTTTTATGCTGAGAACTTTATTCTCCATGTATTAAAGCAATTAGCTTTACGGGAGCTTGACCTGGAAACAAGCACTTGTCATTTATTTTGCCATCATTTCAGGTATGTGGCCCCTGAATATGCCAACACAGGTCTGTTAAACGAGAAGAGTGATGTGTACAGTTTTGGTGTGCTGCTACTGGAAGCAGTGACTGGGAGGGATCCAGTTGATTATGGTCGGCCTGCTAATGAGGTGAGCATATATATTCGACTAACTCGTGTATCATGCATGCTAGAGCAGTCCATACTCGTGGCCATTTGTTTCACAACAAATTAACATATACAAGGGTAGACAATTTGTTTCAGGGATATGGGTATCTCGTATTTATGTCTAGTAGCCCTTGTGTTACTTTGGCAAGTATTTTTCTTTAATTTGTGTGTAGCTATAACTTGTCGGCTGCTAATGTTAATTAACTATAACATGGATGCCTTGCAGGTGCATCTAGTGGAGTGGCTCAAAATGATGGTTGGCTCGAGAAGAGTTGAGGAGGTGGTGGATCCTGACATGGAGGTAAAGCCAAACACTCGGGCTCTTAAGCGAGCTCTTCTAGTGGCACTGAGGTGCGTGGACCCAGATGCTGAGAAGAGACCCACTATGGGTCAGGTTGTTCGGATGCTCGAGGCAGAAGATGTCCCGTCGCGTGAGGTTGTATTCCTTCTTCTTTGATCCCCTAACACCATGTTATATCCTGGCTATAAACCCCGAAGCTTTTGTTGTAATCTTATGAAGGACCGGAGGAGCCGAAGGGGCCACAACGGATATGCAGACACCGAGTCCAAGGCAAGCTCAAGTGAGTTGGAGACAAGCGGCGATCGAAGAGACTCAGGACCATCTGCAAGATTTCAGCCCTAAGAACAGCGATCATGGCCAAGAGAACTCGACTTCAGACACCCTAGTCGTGGAGCTGGATGTGGATGGCTGGTAGAGAATAGAAGGGACGTGTTTTCTCTAGAGGGCATTGCATTTTGTACTGTAGGTTTCCCTGGTGGTAGCGAGAGCGCATTGTCTGATCGAACCCCTGAGACTTGTTGCGATTTCCATTCAGTGTTGTGCTGGTCCAGCAGCTTGTACAAATTTTCCCCCCCTTTTCTGGTTGGTGGTTAGGAGCTCTTGATTACCAGTACAAATCATCATCGACTCTTCAGTCTTTCTGGGTGCCTTGACCATCATCAACCTATTACTATCAGTACCTGTTTGCCAAGATCTATCAGGCTATATATGTAGAACCTAGCAAGCATTGCCTGCCTGCTGTTGTGGTGCTACTGTATACGGAGGGAAGGGAAGGAAACCGAGAGTAATGGGGAGGCGAACAACTGAGTTCTGAATAGGGCCAAGCGAGAAGAGATTGGGCTAGGGTTACGGTATTGCGGCGATAGAATGGATGGGCTACGGGTGTTTCTTGTAGTGGGCCGAGTGCAGGGCCCATTGATCCATCCACACGCGAGCTCGGAAATATCTCACCACGAGATCTGCTCTCGCCTCGCCTAAACCCCACCCTTCCCAAATCTCCAGAGATAAGCCCTCGCCATGGCCGCCGCCGCCATCCGCCGTGCCGCCCACCCACTCCGTTCGCTCGCCCTCTGCCCCTCCAGGTCCCGCTCTCTCCTCCACCTCCTCTCTCATGGCCGCCCCCTCTCCTCATCCTCCGCGTCCTACGCCTACCACCCTTCCTCCGCCGCCGCCGCCGCCGCCGCCCCCAACCATGTCCATCAGCCCGAGCAGCACTGGGCGCCGCATCGCCAACCTCCTCCCGGCCCCCCTTCCCAGTGGTCCCCGCAGGGCCATCCGCCGCCGCCGCCTCCACCGCGCCACAGCTACGGGCCTCCTCCTCCCACTCCGCCCCCTCAGCATCAGGCGCCGCCCCCACCGCGCCACAGCTATGGCCCCCCTCCTCCCACTCCGCCCCCTCAGCATCAGGCGCCGCCCTCACCGCGCCACAGCTATGGACCCCCTGCTTCCACTCCGCCCCCGCAGCATCAGGCGCCGCCGCCGCCTCAGCCTGTGGCGGGGCCGGCGGAGCTCATTGGGCTGTCCCGGGAGGGGCGGGTGAAGGAGGCGGTCGAGCTGCTCGACAAGGGGGCGCGCGCCGACCCGCCCGCCTTCTTCGAGCTCGCCGCCGCCTGCTCCAACCCCAAGCTGCTCGAGGAGCTCAGGAAGATCCACGACTTCTTCCTCCGCTCCCCCTTCCGAGGCGACCTGCAGGTCAACAACAAGCTGCTCGAGATGTACGCCAAGTGCGCCGCCATGACCCACGCCCGCAGAACGTTCGACCATATGCCCGACCGCAACATGGACTCCTGGCACATCATGATCGACGGCTACTCGGTGAACGGGCTTGGGGATGAAGCGCTGCAGCTGTTCGAGGAGATGAAGAACAAGTATCGCATTGCACCTACCGGGCACACGTTCGTGCTTGTGCTCAATGCTTGTGCCAACTCAGAGGCCATCGAGGAGGCGTTCCTGTACTTTGATGCCATGTCCAGGGACCATGGCATTGAGCCTGGTGTGGAGCACTATGTTGGGATCATTGAGGTCTTGGGCAAGTCGGGGCATCTCAACGAGGCTGTGGAGTACATTGAGAAGCTGTCATTCGAGCCCACCGCCATGGTATGGGAGTCACTCTTGAACCTGGCGCGCATGAATGGTGACATTGACCTTGAGGACCGTGCAGAGGAGTTGCTGGTCTCACTTGATCCATCCAAAGTTAATCCTAAGAAGCTCCCAACCCCACCTCCAAAGAGGCGCCTTGGAATTAACATGCTTGATGGGAGGAACAAGCTGGTGGAGTATAGGCTGCCACCCAAGATTGAAAAGAAGGTGGTGAACGAGCAGCGGTATGTCCCAGACACAAGGTATGTGCTCCATGACATTGATCAGGAGGCAAAGGAGCAGGCATTGCTGTACCATAGTGAGAGGCTGGCAATTGCCTATGGTTTGATCAGCACGCCGGCAAGGACTCCACTTCGCATCATTAAGAACCTCAGGATATGTGGTGACTGCCACAATGCCATCAAGATCATGTCGAGGATTGTTGGCAGGGAGCTCATCGTGAGGGACAATAAGCGGTTCCACCATTTCAAGGATGGGAAGTGCTCTTGTGGCGATTATTGGTGAACATGGCTCCTTTCGAGTGAATCCTATTATCTGAATGCGGTTTGTCATTGAACTTATGTTCTGATTAGGATTGCTGCCATCCTATATATGATATGTTGACAGCCATGCTTTTAGCACATAAGCAATATCAAGATATCTGATAGTACTGTTATTACTCTCCCCACCTTAAATACTTCAAAGTTATTGTATGTTACAAACGCTTAAGGTCCTTGCTAGCCAGTAGAACTTTTATGCAAAACTATCACTTCTCGACGCACAAATTAATCCATATATTCTGTCTCCATATTGATTTTATGGTTTTTATGGGATTCCTGTATTAATGGTAGACGGTAACTATATGGTTGTAAGAGGTTCAATTCTCTCTCTCTCTCTAGGATTAATAAACCAAAACGAGTTTTGTATATTTCTGCACAGATTCTTTCCTTGTGTGTGCTCTATTTTGGACTAGTATATGCAATTGGACTAGGATTTTTATTATTGCCAATTTGCCATCACCATTGCTTTTCCCACCTCACCAGACCCCAGCCAGTCCACTGCATCTACCTTGAGATGCGGCAGCTGAACAATTCATAGAGATATTAGGGCAGCAAAGACCATCGGTTTTTGATGTTACTATGGGAAGTATTTGTCAGGGTTTTGTACTTGGTACAGAAATGTTTTTTTGTTTACTAATTGTTTTCGGAAAAGTTTATGGAACAATAAGAAGTTGGAGCTGATAAATTAGAAGGATTGTTTCATGGAATTAATTGTGTTATTGCTCAAAAGGCCCTATTCTGAAGGGCTTCAAGCTTTTCGTGGTAATATAAGAAAGATACTACTGTTTGTCTAAGTAATGATTGGCATTTTTGATAAAATCATAGCATACTGCTATTTAGGGCTACATACTCTTGCCATAAGCTCTCTTGTATTTTGTGAACATCCATATACTCTTTTTTCATAACGTAGTCTTAAGTTGTATCGAATAGGAAGTGCCTAAGCTAGGGGCTTTCCTTCTGCTCTACTCTTGTTTCTCCAAAAAATTACCAGGTGAGGTAGCAGGTGGTTTTTGATTTCTGACAATCCTAGAAGTGGCATTTGCTTTGCTCTGATGCCTTTCTAGGGACTGTTATTTACCCAAAACAATGAAGACTATCAGATGCATATAGCTGCTTAGGCATGTAGTCGGGCGCCACATTTTTTAGTTGGCATGAAGAATATCATGGATAGCAAATTGTCCAGCCTTGAACCATATTTTGGCTGAGTTTTTTCGAAGGCGGCGTGGAGAGGTTGAAGAAGCGGACGTACCCGCGGATACTGCTGTGGCCCTCGGGCAGCAGCATCCGACGCGGCGGGCCGCTTGCTCTCGCGTGGAGTTGTGGTCGGCCGGGACGCGTCTACGGGACCTCGTCGGCGACATCCCGAATATATAGCAGCTCTAGAACCAGCGCACCGCCGCGTACGTGGAGGAGCAGGTGAAAACTACGGCGGGCGGCGTGGCCTCTCCTCGATCGATCTGTAACAACGTTGCCTTGAATCATGGCGCGTGTTGGCGGCGAGATGGATGGAACACGGAGCGGGGAGGAGCAGCTAGATCCGAAGCCGAATCGAACAAGGGAAGGGCTATACGGTCCGAAGATCAAACAGTTGGGCCGGCCAGACCGATTTACATGCCGTGGTGTCAGGCCCAGAGAAAATTCGCATGCATGATCTTTCAGTAGAGTTATGCATTCTCTGTGGGATGCCCTCCACTTCTCCCGCGGTGAGTGCCTTCTTTTTGGTTTGCTGCTTATTTTTTTACCTTTGGTATAGTATTAACTTTTAAAAGATATGTTTTTTAAGGTAGGATCTATAAATTGATTGTAATAGACACTGTACTAACTTCAGCTATACCGATCAAAATCGCATTCGACTATCTTTCTCTTCATACTCTCTCTCGTAAACAGTTATAATTCAAAAACCATAAGCCACAGCCAAAGAGCCCACATAGGTTGCTTTGAGATTGGTGTAGGTGGTTTGGTGTCAAAATATGATATGGAACCTCTAATGAGGGGGTTTAGGAGCTCCCTGGACAATTTTTTCCGGTTTTGCTATTATACAGTCGACTGAAATTTTTTTATCTCTCAATCACTTTTCTAGTTTTGCTATTGCACAATCAACTGAAATGTTTTTCGCCGTCTTGCTCAACTGAATTTGCGACCATTAATTGATGAGCTGCTTAATTGCTGCCACTAGATGGTGTTAATTTGTCGTGACGGCTGCAGACAAGCGGCGAGCGTCCTACTTATGTGACCACTGTGAGCAAAGCACTCGGTCTCGACAAACAAGGCTACAGTTACAAATCCATGGTTGCTGGCCACAAGATCTTCTCGAGTAAGCGACGTCTGCTGTCTACGGGTCCCCATCAAGCTGTTACTGCTAATCCCATCAAGCTTTTCAACCGCTTCTGGGCCTCCTCCTAGCAGCTACTAGTTGCTACTGTTTCGTTTTCAAAGCTTACCTAGATGCATGTCACTCTACAGTTGCATCCACTTCCATGTTCGATCAGAGCCTTCGATGTAGTAATCCCTGTGGCAATTTCGACTCCCACATTGCACGTGTTTAGGAAGCTAGCTAGCTAGCTAGCAGCCTGATTGCAGCATCAGCATCAACGCTAAAATATGCAGCTCGTACTACATGGACCATGCATGGTAACAGGTAACTGCACACCTGGCGTGCGTCGCTGTTCACTGAGGCATGCATTGGTCGTCCTGACCAGCTAGCTAGCTCTATCATCTAACGGTGGAGCCAGGATTTTGATGATAAATGATAAATTTAAGACACGTCTATTCTAAAACAAATTCAAATAACATATTACGAAAGTTCAATATATGTAACAAAGCAATTATTCAAGTATTGTTCATCTACGTTATTTCTTAACTTGTTAAGATTGATTATAACTTTTGCAACTCCCTTTTGGATTTTGATTCCTGGTATTATCGTTTTAAATCCGAAGACAACAAAGGAGCAATTTGTTTTCTAGTACGTCAGGCCAATCTATATACTACAATCTATGACTACCATAAAAACCATCCCATCGAAGCTTTTTGCATCCATATTCGATCACTAAACCCTGTAACAAGAAAACCCCAATACACCACCCTGTGCCACACAAACTCACAAATTGGTATACCGAGACTCAAATTAATACCATAGAACTCTCCAAAGACGTATCCTGCAGCCCCATAACGTTCTAATCATACCTTAATTTGGACAATTCATATGGATTTAGCAGCATTATTAGCACTACCAAATTGGCATCTAGTTGACACATGAACATAGGAAATGATCTACCAGCATTCAAAATTCAAGAAGCTAATCAACATCGAGGATTCAGGTGTATAAAAGAGCTGGACGGTAAAAAATAAAGCACAATAAGAGCTACTTGGAGAGCTCCTGGTACTTCTCAATGGTGGGCAGGTTGACAACTTCTTTGGTTTACTTTTTCCTCTCTGATGCTTGGTGGTTGCTTGCAGCAGCAGGGGCTCCGGCCTCCGGGGAGCGCAGCGGCAATGATGATGTGCGTGTGAGCAGAGCCGCGTGCCCAAGCTTGAGCTCGATTGCTGTGCTAGTGCAGAAGCCTGAAGGATTTGGTCGATTGAAGAATTTACGGTGGGGATGGCCGATCGATTGAGAAAGTAAGGATGGCTTGGGTAATTAGGCTAATAGACTTAACTTATGTTGTATGTGAGGGGCATTTTGGGAATTTCCCAATTGGAGTAATGCCACCGGTTGGTATTAGGGCGGGGCCCACCTGTCTGTCACTCGCGCAGGAGATAAGGGGGAGGAGACAGAGTCTCCTCCCCGTGGTGCCTTGAGTGCGGCGCTTGGGCTTCTCCCGTGGCGGTTGCGATTCCCCCCTGAGATCCGGTTTTTCGGCAGGAGGAGGCGGCGATGGAGGCGAGTGTTGGAGGCGCGGCTGGTGCGGGCATCTCGGGCCCGACCGCTGGCGTCACCCCTCGCAGACCCCGCCTCATCCTCTTGAAAAAGGCCGAGGCTCTCATCGGTGGAAAGGAACTCGAAGCGATCTGGTTTTTGCTCTCTCTTGTGATCTCTTACTCATCTCCGATTTGGGTGTGCTGAGATTGGTGGCTTCGGCCATCTTTGGTTGTCGGCTCGGTTTTGGTTTCCTACTCAAACCCTAGTTTATGGATTGGGAACTGGGAATCGGGGAGCTCTACCCGAGGGAGAAGGAGGAGGCGTTGCTCCCTGCTGTGGTTGTGGTTGCTCTCGGCCAGGGCTTTCTATTGTTCTTGTACGGCATCTCTGAACCTCGTCTTCACCTCTGGCTTTCGGCTGAGAAGTGAGGAGCGGCATTGTATCTCCGTGAATCATCTACTTGCACGCGATAGCGAGTTGATAGATTTTCGGTGAGCGATTCATCGTGCCTTGCCGAATTATCTCGATTTCTCCTGCGCGCTCATTGGCTTCGGACGGTTTAGCATTTATCGATTTGTGAGTATAATAGTTTCTTTGTCATTTACAATTGCTATACTTGATCGTAATTTAGTTCAAGTCCGAGAATGCTGTGAATGTTTGTGGGCTCTATTGATTGCTCTGTGATGATACTAGTCATATATCGAATTGATCTTAACAATAGCTTTAAGACTTGAGCCTAGGATTTATTCTCTGCAGATCGTGCCATAGATAATTGCTTATCTTATTGTCATATTTGATTACATGCAATAGAATTTGTGAATATTGCAATGGCAAGTTAAAATCGTTAGATTCATTTCTATAGTGCGGTGTCTTGGTTTAGTCCCTTTTGGCTTGTGTATTATCGCACGTATATTCACTTATATATCCAATCATCACACAGATATACGATCTTTAAGTTCATCGTTATTCACTTCTTTGCTTATAATCTCATTATGGCATGCATTGTAGATGAGCTCTTTTCTCTGTCTATTCAGTCATTTATGATATGTAAATTAGAGCTCAAGTCTTATTTCCTAGTTGTTGAGTCAATTATGAAGAGTTATGACGTATGCATGAGAAGGCCAAGATCTATGATCTTGTGCAACTCTGTTCTGAGAGCAATAATAAAATAATTAATTTGTTATATGCTGGAATTAGTTGTTTTAATGTTCTTAGGACTGTTTACCATGTGTATTTTCAGCAGCATGTAAGTTATATTCTTTGAATATATATGTGGAGTTGAATGGCAAGATAGAATTTCATGTTTATATGCAATTAATGTCATTCTTATTATGCTGGAAATACATTGTTTATATGCTTCTGTTTGCTGGAATTAAATGTGGAAATATACTTATACTGCAATATTTACAACAACTTATTGTCTGTTGGGTCTAATAAGATGCTAAGAATATATCAGTATGTATAATATATATTTTATGTATTAACAGAGTATATATTATTTTTTGCGTAAAAAATTTAGAGAAGTAACTATACACCCATGCAATACTGTGGCTCCGCCACTGCTATCACCGTGCATGCGTGTTAGAGCAGGTACAATAAGGCTTAGTCAGCAGGCTATAGCAAATATAATATCAACCAAATCTTATGTGGCAGAGAGAGAAAGGAAGAGAGAGAAGGAAGCTAGCTACTAAATTACAGCTAGCTATAGCACGTAAAAATATGCATTTCACTCTCTTACACATGGGGCCAAATAGTTATTGTAATAGCTACCTTATTGTATGAACTATTTTTTGAAGGCTATAGATGAAATGGACAAGTGTTATAACCACTAGTTGACTATACTATTGTACTTGCTCTTACTGCTACCACTATGCTACCAGAGACGATGGGCGATCCAGAGCGAAAACCGAGGGCTGATAAGATCGCCATAAATGGTTCTTGTTAGCCCCTCCTGGTACTGGCTGCTGCTACTGGAGCAGCTAGTTAAACCATCATATATGATCTGTTGGGTGTCAGCTCAGCTCAGCTGCCATTGCCAAGGAGAGTATCATGCATGGCCGCTGCCTTTGCAGACTAGCAGTATTTCTTTGATTTGTCCTTCAGAGAAAAAGGTACCTCAGCTCCTGGTGTGGGTACATATAAGATCTGGTATTTTGAGCTATGGATTATGGCTATAACGTATTATTAGCCTAATAAATAGCAACCACTAAAAAAGGTTAAAAAATGAAAAGTCATTGAAAAGATAAAAAGAGCATATCCTCTCCCAGGTAAAGTTACAGCACTTGTATATCAGTCCTCTCCAAATTAAAGCTAGCGAAGGCCGAATAATGTGTCTCTTTAATTTGAACTACTGCCAAGGAGAGACTGAGAGAGAGAGAGGAGACTAGCTAGTATCGGCCAGTGCTGTGCTTTCTGAATCGTGGAGTTGTATGACTTTGTGTCCATCTGGAAAGGAAATCATTCAAGCTAGCTAGCCCGAGCCTGACTGACGACGCAACACAAATAATTAAGGGTGCATGAGGCGGTATTGCATGGCATGGCATGCAACTGAATCATCAATCATGAGTTCTCGGTAGTTAGGCCGTGCAGAGAGTGGGGCTCTGCAGTACGTGGAGGGGCCTGTACGACGAGCGAGATTCGATCCCTTCCCTTGCATGGCAATGGCGATGGCGAACTGGCAATGGCGCCCATGCATTATGCATTTGCATGGACCATGGCACTGGCACAGTACTACGTACGTACGTGGTTTGGCCGGGACTGCGAGCAGCAGCAGCAGCAGCCATGCACGCCATAATTCCAAAGGACAGGACAGCCGTTTGGTGTTCGTTTGTTAACCAAGTGATTAATGGTTTGTCAAATTGCCAATCCAAATATTTGCATGCATGTTCCCTTTATTTGGCTGCCTGTGCCGTGCGGCGGCGGTCACGCGACGAGGAGCTGGCTAGCAGCCGGCCGCACGCGAAATGCAGGCACAATCTTACCATTACCTCAGTCTCAATCGACAGATTTTTTTTTAAAAAAAGAAGGCAACGCAACAGATGGAATGCTACTTTTATATTGCTATCGTGGTTGTCGTTGCTACTGTACTTGTACAGTGCAAGGATATAGGGAAAAAAGAACCGGTAAAAAAACTAAAAGTTCAGACAAGACGAAATTTATGAATAGTAAAAAATAAGGTAGAAGCTGAAACTGAAATGAGTGAGGACTTAATTTGATTCACCTAGCTAGCCTGCTCAAATTGAAGGTGCCATGCCTTCTATACTAGCATATAAGTCAGAGGATGTGTTTCCTCATTGAGATGGTGGTTGTTACTTTAGCTCAGCGTTGCTACATGGCCGAACAAAGCATGTACAAGATCTTTGTCCACGAGTTTCTTGCGAGGAAGGGATGGATGAGGAAATTTTAAAAGGATATATAGGCTGCTTCTCAACGATTTATGCGAAAAACTCGATAAGAAATGTTTACTGCTATGCGCAGTGTATATTTTGATAAATACCAGTTAAACTGCAACAGTGGTGTTTACTACTAGTGCTCCTGCTGCTGCTCGATTTGATATTTCCGTTTCTCGAGTAAATGTTCGAAATTTTCGGCGAAAAAACGGCATGCAGTGAAGCTAGCTGCGCTATGGCATTTCGAAGTTCAAACGCGAGCTCGATCAGAAAAATATGGTACGCCTTTGGTTGGAGAGAGACGAGTGAGAGTTGCTGCGAGTATCGAGGCATGAAATAATGAAATAAAAAGCTCCTTATTGTTAGTAAATTAAGGTCCCACTCTTTTTAACTTTTGACATCTCAAATGAATAAATAGTACGACTACTTTATCTTTTTGTAGTGAGGTCTCGCTCGTTTGGGCTTCAGCTTCTGGCTTATTTTTTACTATTCATAAATTTCGTCTTTTTCTGAACTTTTGGTTTTTTTTGAGCTTTTTTGCCGGTTCTTTTTCCTGTATTTGTTTGCATTATACTTGATGGGCTAATATGTTTTTTTATTTTTATTTTTTTAAATTTAATTATGCTAAATAAGCCTCTGTCATCTACATTGTGTTTTCAGCCAGCTACAGTGCTTTTCAGCCATAAGCCACCGAAAATAAGCCCAACTGATCACCACCTTAATAACTTTTTGGAAGGGCTTATCATTTTATCAGCATTCGGTTTCATTTGCACACGTGCTCGTGCTTGGATTAAAAAAGATTAGTCACAGTTATAAAACAACCGCCGTAGCTGAAAGCGAGTTCGAACAGCGAGATGACACCATAAGACTTGCACGGGCCAAGTGAGCCATGGTTTGGTGGAATCGGGACGAGAGAGACTTAATGATGCGTGGCAAGCTAGTGGTAGACCTACACGTGGCAAGCATAGCTATTGCTTGTATTGGTTGGTGATGAACAGGTCATGGAAGGGTATTTTGGTAGTTTGACTAAAATATTAGAAACCATCTTTTATCAAAACCGCGTCGCATGGGCAATACGTTGGAGAGCGGTTTAGGTCAAGGTGGAGCCGGTCTAATCAAAGCGGAACAAGGCTAAGGGTTTAGTGGATGCACATTTATGTGCTTTGAAAAAGCGTGCATAAGTGAACTTGTGTAAGTAAAATGCGTGTGTGTGAGGTTAATGAGTTTCCTCTATTGTGATAGTGGATTGGATCGACTAAGGGTTAGGTGGCTGGTTAGCCTACCTATAAAAGGGAGTTGTGATGGAGACTTGTATGGTATTGAACCATCTAACCCATCTCTCATGCGCTCCTATGTTTAGGGTTAGGGTTTGAGAGTTGAGCACTTCGTGTGCTCTTTGTCCTTCTCAATGGAGTGGCTATAAAACCGATCATCTTAAGTAAGCAATATATCAATCTTTTTGCTCCTTCATGGATCCATTTTGTCTTGATTGATTTGCTCTTATTTTGGTTGGTTTGATTTCTCTTCTTTCCTTCTTGACCTTGGCAATCTATGTGAGAAGTTTCATTGCTTGTGAATCATTCAATCAAAAGTTACGTGGATTTATGATCTCACGGTCGTGCTGAAAACTCTGTTCTTTTGTTGGCAACGTAAGTATCACAAGCCGTGTAGCGGTAGTACCTCAGTCCTTGTTTTTCCGACTACGTTGTTTTCGAGCACTCTCAGATCATCGATTACGTTGGTTTTCGACTACTCACTAGTCGTCGACCATGTTGGCTTTTCAACCACGTTTTGGTCATCAACCACGTTGATGCTTCAACCAGTCAGTGGTCTTCGATCACGTAGATTTTTCAACCGGTCTCTAGTTTTCGATCATATTGGTTCTTGACCATTTACTCGACCATGTTGACTTATGACTAATCTTTGATCATCGACTTCTTTATTTTCGATTAATTATCGGTCGCCTAAGTAAAGTATAAGCGAATACTGAAGAGAAAACTTTTAAGACACCATTCACCGTTCTCTGTTTTTCTCTTCTTTTTTCATGGACTAGCTAGGACTAGAAGAACCTGGCGGAATTCTTTAATTTGAGCCGACGAACACATCGAACAGGGTCATCCAAGATGCTGTGCTGACGGCGACGGGAGAAGCTGTCTCTAGTCTCTGGGCATGTTCTTTTCCTCCGAAGCCGGCGGCTTTTGGCTTTTGCTACAGTACCTAACTTTCAAACGGAGTATTTTCTCAAAACGGGGTCTACAAGTTAAACGATGTACACGTTAAAAGCCCAACATCTGTACCATCCAAAATCACAAGTGAGTATCTATTTCTCCGTAATCTGTACCGTAAACAGTCAAAATTTAAAAATTTCAGTCAAAAGCCATAACCCGCAGCTGTTGCCAAACAGGCCCTGCCCCTCCCTCCCTCCGAGCTCCTTCAAGTTCAAACGGGAAGTCGCCGTCCAGGTCTCTGCCAGAAAAAATGAGGAAGAAGAAGAAGACGGCACGAGTGTGGTGCTTATTTACGACGGCGCCATTGCCCTCTGCTCTGCTTCAGCTCGAGCTAGATTTTTGATTGATATCCCGTCGCTCGTCTTGTGTTTGTGTATTTCAGGCTGTACGTGTTGCCAGATCAATAGGGGCATCCTCTGCTCGCTGGATCAATCAGCTCACTAGCTACCTACCTAGCTCTTCTCCATCGGCTACAGTCCAGCCTAGGGCCACTTTATATATATACACACACTCACACATATACACACATATATGTATATACACTCTGAGAGTATATACTCTCACTTCTAATATATTGCTTTGATGGTATTGTTATATCTCTTTATCTATTTGCATATTCTAATAATAATTATAATATACTCTAAAGTGAATTTCATAAAAATCCACTTTTTATAGCATAATTTACGTATATATTCTTTTTATGTATGGAAAAGAATATATAGCAAAAACAAAGAATTCGAATGAAAATTTTCAATCAAATTACGTTGGAGTATTTTAGAATTAGTATTTAAGTATACCGGATGTGATAAAGTGGTATAAAATATTTATTTAAATAATATATTAGAAGTGAGAGTATATACTCCCAGGATACGAAATAGGCTTATATATACACTCCAATGTGGTGCACATGAAAAAAATACAAGGGAATTCATGGTTTTTGGTGTATTTTACAAATACCTTCATATTCATATATAAAAAGGAGTATATATAAAAAATATATACATATCACTTAGGAGTATATAAGTATATATCACCTAGATGATCTTATATACTTATATACTATATATACATATTATTCATTGTGTAACTACAATATAAGAAGTAACTACATAACGGATCGGAAAAAAGCTTCCCCTCCTCTCTCTCTCTATGCCTGTACGGTTTGGTAGTATTTTACAGTCCGTTTTGCATCTGCTCGTGCTCTAGCACGTCCTAGCTGTATTGTCTTTAGTATTTGTGCAGTTTAAGTACCAAAAGAGCATAGAAGTCTTTTGCTAATGATTTGTCCATGACATTTTGGATATATATATATATATATATATATATATATATATATATATATATATATATATATATATATATATATATATATATATATATATATATATATATATATATATATATATATATATATATATATATATGCCCGCATGTCTTATGAAACAACATGCATGTACAAAGTAGGTAGGAGGTCGAACTAGTATTGCTGCCTTGCTGGTAGCTCTATTTTCCCATCATGCATGCGATGTATATATACTCATATACTCTATTTGCTCTTTCCTAGATGTCCTTTTAGGCCCTGTTTGGCACAGCTTTACCACCGGCTCTTGGAGCTGTTTGGAGCTGTTTTGTGCCAAACGGGGTACAATAAAATAGCTCCACCCACGGAGTCCCTTAAAACCTGCTGAGACAAAAGTAGCTCCTTGGGTGGAACTGAAAAAAGTAGCTTCATCCAGCTCCACTTGTGAAGTCAAAAAAAATAGCTCCACTTGTGAAGTGGAGCCGTGCCAAACGGGGCCTTAGAATACGTGCAATCAACTATTTAAAACTTTGACCTCTAATATAAACAAAAGTATTTGAATTTGTCACGTGAAGATATTATCACTAGATTTGTTGTTAGAAATACTTTTATGACATTATATTTTTAATAAATTTTGCTAATATATACCTAGAAAAATTTTTAGTCAAAGATGTATATTTGCAATTTATGCGCTCCAAACAAACTATAAGTATCATTAAACACTTCTCACTACGAGTTTCACCTTGTCTCCTTTCAATCATACTTGCTATACTATTGAAAGTACATGTCAACACCCCGTTTCAAAAAAAAGGTACATGTAAACAAGAAATAGGATAAAGATCTCACCTCTTGGCCACATCAAGATGAGCTCAAGATATCCCTGTAAAAAGAAACAAACAAGATCAACTTCTGGAACTGGGAGGGCCAGCTAATGATAGGCAGGTGGCAGCTGAGTGTCCCAGGTAGGCCACGACACGTCACCAGCATCCCCTGTCCACCCAGGACGGAGGGTGGGCCAGTAACCTGCCACGTGGGCCCACCAGGGCCGTCTGATCACGAGAGGGCGCCCTGCATGCAGTCCTGGATTCCTGGCCGTCCACTCGTGCTTTAAAGCAGCAGGCGCAGCGGCAGCAGCGGCAAAGTTGTAGATAGGGGCGAACGCTGAGGGCGAAGGTGGAAGCTGGGGTTCGACGGCGATCCGTAGTAATAGAGCTCGGAGGTTACCACCACTCACCGGTCATGGAGTTTTAATTGTTTTAATGGCCATCTCTACTTCCACGCTAATCGAGGTCTAGGGCTGGTGCAATTGGTCGAGCCCATACGCCTCGCGAGGAGCCAAGAGGACAAGGCGGCGGCCGGCGAGGAGCTCGTGGCTGTGTCGCCTCGGCGGCCATTCGCTCTTACTGGTGGGAGGGTCTCTCTGTTTCGTGTTCGTGTTCGGGGCTTTTTTTTTTTTTGGCATGTTTCGACAGAGAAGGAAACTTTCGTGTTTCCGGGATGGAGATTGGAATGCGGCGTAAAGTTGGAAGCTGTGGAGATGGCCGGCGGTTCGGTTCTCGGATGGTTAGCTAAGCTAATCGGGGGCGAGCTCGCCAGGGAATCCCCGAAATCCGGAGCGATTCGGAGCAATCCAAAGCTGGCTGTTTTGCTCGACTTGGCTGTACGACTGTGGAATCTGACAGGCTCGGAGGGTGGTCGCCCACCATTTCCCTCCTCTTCCCCACGTCGCTCTCTCTCGGCCACAGGGGCGGCCAGTACAGGCGCGCGCGCAGGCAGCCTCGGTGCCATCCCCGGCAGTCTGCGCTGCAGCAAGCTTTCTCTCAACCCGCAGCCGCAGCAACACCACTCGCGCGGGCTTGGACTCGGTTCGGGCCCCAGCAGTTGCGGATCGCGATCTTTTTTTTACCACGACGGATTCTTGCTTGTTTTTTCTCCTGTCCTGTGATTTGGTTTCGGACACTGGTGTTAAGCGGCGACTGTTAGTACCCTCGCTTCGTCTCCGGGCATTGAAGTCCCCAGAGCAGAGCTAGCGGTGGTTGCGCGGCATTGTCTATTTGTCTTTGTCTCTGTCTCCCTCTCTTTGGTGTCTCAGCTTCAGTTCTTGGGGGGTGTTTCAATTCTTACCGAAATGTTTTGACACGGTAGGAGTTCTTGGCGCGGCGGTGCTCCGAGATGAAGGAGATGGCGTTGGGCTCCGGCCAGCAGCCGCAGAGGAAGGCGGTGGTGGTGGTGGCCGTGCGCTCCGCGGTGAGGGAGATCTCCAAGACGGCCGTCGTGTGGGCGCTGACGCACGTCGTGCAGCACGGCGACACCATCCTGCTCCTCGCCGTCTTCCCGCCGCACAGCTCCGGTATGGCCTCTCCTTGAGCTTTGCTACACTCCCGTGTCTTTTTTTGCCTTTCAACAACTGCAGCACAATGGCTTGAAATGTTACAGAGCTGCACATTAGCTCGCCAATACTATAGGAATTTTCATCTGACCATGACTTTGTTTTTTTTGTTGGGTCAAGTTGACTGATGGCTCGAAACGTTAAATGCGTTCTTGTTTTTTCATTTTTAGGTAGGAAGTTCTGGGGCTTTCCACTGTTTGCAGGGGATTGCGCGAGTGGCCATAAGGCAGTGTTGAATCAGAAGTCGGATGTCTCTGAGTTGTGCTCCCAAATGATGCTAAAACTTCGTGATGTGTATGATCCGAGCAAGGTTTGGATAGGGAGCTAGCTGCAGTTGTTTCTTGACTCAACTATCCACGCCCAGCTATTTCTGATGACTCTTTCCATAATGTGCAGATAAATGTGAAGGTCAAGGTTGTCTCTGCATCTCCTTCCGGTGCTGTAGCCACTGAATCAAAGCGAGCGCAAGCAAGCTGGGTTGTGTTAGACAAGTAATGTAACACAAAACTGCAACATTTTTCTTCAGTATTGACATTATCCTGTGATATTTCAATCCATTATTTGCATAGCCCCTTACTTAACAAGCGGTGTTGTTACTCAGGGAGTTGAAGCATGAGGAGAAACGTTGCATGGAAGAACTGCAGTGCAATATTGTAGCTATGAAGCGCTCTAGGCCCAAAGTTCTTCGGCTGAATCTTGCGGGATCTCCTGAAAAGGAGTCAAAATCACCTGTCCCGCCACCGACCGAGTCGAGTGCTTCAGTTGGTAAAACTGTGAGTAACGTTAAAGAGCAGCGGAGTTCGATTCGAGGGCCAGCAGTGACACCGAATAGCAGCCCGGAGTCAGAAGCACCGTTTGGCAGTACCGACGTTGGAACATCCTCAGTCTCAAGCTCAGACCCTGGCACTTCCCCATTTTGTGCTACAGAAACGAACAGCTCTCTGAAGAAAGAGGCAATCAAGGATAATTTCCAGCAGTCATATGTCAATATATCTGATTCTGGCAGTGAAACTTCAACTCCTCCAGCAGCCTCAACACTTCAGCCATGGATGGCTGAAATCTTGCAGGGATCTGCGTCCTCTAGATTAGTAGGAAACCGTCCTAGAAGAACTCCTACAGCAGATGCTTTGCTTGAGAAGATATCCAAACTGGATCTCTTAACTGAAATTAGTGCAATCAGAAGCAGGTCTGACTTAAACTTCAGAGGAAATGTGAGAGATGCTGTCTCATTGTCGAGGAGTGCACCTCCCGGACCACCACCTTTGTGTTCAATATGCCAGCATAAGACGCCTGTGTTTGGAAAACCCCCACGGTGGTTCAGCTACGCAGAACTGGAACTTGCAACTGGTGGCTTCTCCCAAGCAAATTTCTTGGCTGAAGGTGGGTTTGGGTCTGTTCACCGAGGTGTCCTACCTGATGGCCAAGCAATTGCTGTTAAGCAACACAAACTTGCTAGCACCCAAGGCGATGTCGAGTTCTGTTCAGAGGTGGAGGTTTTGAGTTGTGCACAGCACCGGAATGTTGTAATGCTGATTGGTTTTTGTGTTGAAGACAAGAGGCGTTTGCTAGTTTATGAGTACATCTGCAATGGATCACTGGATTCACATCTTTATGGTAAGCTAGTCTTTTTTCCCAACAAATTCATTGTGACAGCTAATGAGTAGCTTAGAGAATTATGCATTTGTTTCTTCTGCTATGACTCTTCCCTTGATTTCTCATGGCCGCATTGGAAAAGAAGGGAGTGATATTTCTTTGAGTGTAACCTTTCTAAACTATTTGTTGCACTCTTTTAGGTCGAAAAAGAGAGACGTTGGGGTGGGCTGCCAGACAAAAGATTGCAGTAGGAGCTGCCAGAGGGCTGCGATACCTCCACGAAGAATGTAGGGTTGGTTGTATAATCCATCGTGATATGAGACCAAACAACATCCTTGTCACACATGATTTTGAACCACTGGTATGGTCCTCAACCCTCTATTGCAATATATAGGAGTCATTTTTTTATGGTAAATATATAAGAGCCATTTCTGTGTTTATTGCACTGATTTTATGGTAAACTATGTGAAAATGACGTTGCTATAAAATCTTACAACTTGCCTAGATTACGTTGGATCTTGAAAACCATGCATTAAGATACATGCTAAACAAGTTGTCTTTGATCCGTGGCAACGTTGTTGTTTCTGTTTCATTATTCATGGAACTAGTATAGTGCCCGTGCTAACGCCACGGCGGCATTTCGGAGATGCACATGAAAACAACCAAATGATGATTTTTTTTTCATAGTTTAAGTTTCACGCAATTGTATATCACCTCCTTGCTAGTTGGCACCCTGAGGTTGGAATTTACCAAATAGTTAATAAAACAGTAAGTGGCACTGTGGCAAGCAGACATCAATAAATATTAATAAATGGGATGTTCTGAAGTAAATAACCCATGAAGATGACCCAAACTTTAATTAGAGAAAGCTTGGACATAACTTAGCAAGTGGAAAAGGTATAAGAAAAGAAAAACCAACCCATTAGTTCTCAGGGAAATATGAGCTTCTTGCACCAGGTGTCAATCTACCATGGTAATAAAAGCTAAGGATATGAAATGAAATCGTTGCAAATACTAGATCAAGTAGCGTTTACAAGAGACAAGGCTAAGGATGCATCATCAGCGAGTGCAGTTATCTATAGAAGTTAGCTTTCACACTAAAATGTTGCTAATGCAGCTGAGACTATCCTATTATGATCTCCTTCAACATCTAGGATAAATTCCTGATTTAGCTATAGTATCTAAACGAAATGGCTGCAACTTAATGTGTACCAATAAGAGAAGTCAGTCAAGCCACTCAATGCCACCGATGATTTTATATACAAAGAATTTTTTTATAACCATGAAAAAAAGAGTTTGGCGCACTATATAAGTTAATGTCGCATTGCCTATTCAGCTATTTGATCTATCAAATTCACCCAATTACAATAGGAAATTGAACGGATACGCACAACAGGCAAATCAGAAATCAATTTTATGGTAATTTGGGGGCATCAGATACAAACCACCATCACTCATAATACTAAGCAAAGCAGCAGTTCTACACTTCTACTGAATAATAATACCGTAATCAACAAACAGTGCAGATTCACCACCCTTAAGAATTAAACATCATTATCGTTCATTCTAACTTACCTCTCCTGGTGAAATAATAATGACATGAGGAGTAAATCCTGTTCCAACAGAGCCAAGAAACCATTTTCCTAAAGAAAGCACAAGAAAACTTCATCAGCCAACAGAAAAATACTCAGTTCATGCAATAAAACAACAAAGCTAATCATGCAAGGGGTCTAGTTGGTCTGTTACATTTTTTTCGGTGTGTATGGTGGTGGTGGTATGTGTGGGTGTAGAAAAAGTAAATGGATTATTTGTTACTTTATCAATTCAAGAACTGACAAATTAGATTTTGAGAGTTTCAGTTTGAACAACACAAGAGAAAAAAAATACCTCACTGTAAGAAAAAAAATGGCATTCCAATACCCATCCCAATTCGTGACATAACAATGTACAATCACAGAAGCCTGAGCTGTCTGAAACACTTTAGTACTTAGAACAAACGTAGGGAATTGTATTTGCATAATAACAGCCATTTCTTCCAAGGACAACAGGAGAGTGGCAACCAAGTAATTATGGGCTGGACAGGTAAAGGGGTGTAATGATATAACCAAACTAAAATCAGAGGCATAATACAACATGGTCATCAAATTAAACTTTCAGATTTCAACCCAGATACTCCCTGAACCATGTATCATTCAAAAAGCAAGTCAAGCCTATACCGTCTCTCTTATATTGCACAATACACAAAGTGGCTGAATTTATGGAAGGTCACAACATAAACATAACATGGTAAGACAGTCTGCGCGTTTCATATCTAAGAAGAAATGCTCAGCACAGGATCAAATACATAGATCTCGACAGTTTTCGTTAGTGGAATTATATTGTAATGCTTCAGCTTATGGCAACAGTCTTATTTAATGGAAATGCAGATGAAAGAGGATTTCTGGTGCAATCAGAATCTGAATAATTAAAAGTTTCAGCATTTGGGCAAGACACTGCACAATTGAATACTTATTATGTTTACCATAAAAAGGAGTAGACTAAAAGCTGAACAATATCTTTACAATGTATGATGGTTTGTCCTGTCAGATCTTCATAACTGTCAAATCAGCAAATCCTACCTGAACTATCAGCCAGCCAGATGATTGAGTAATTGCAGTTTGGCAATATAATTTTCATCATATATCGATTTCTTCATAAGTACGAACAGTGTCCCAAGATATAGCCCATGCTAGCGGGCACTCTAAAGAGCCAAAATATAAACATATGTGTAACTTACTTAGACGTGAATGCAGGCCTTTTCCATGTCTTCCCCAAGAAAACATGCCACCACCACCCAGAAGTGTCTGTAAAAGATAGCATAGTTCTTGCTGAATTAAACCAGAATGCTCTAGCGAATTCAGTTAAAGTGCTTTGTTTAACAAAATTGTCAATGTCGATATCTTAATGAGTTGTCTCATGAACTCAAGAAGCGTCTGATGATTGAAATCTTTTCTTTGAGCCACCACGGGGACCTCAAATGCCAATGCAACATCTGTGTTCTATTTTTCAAGACGAACCCAAAGTAAGAAGAGAGAATCTAGGTGACAGAAGATATTGCATAAATGACTTGATATGTGGCATAAATCATAATGCCTACTTGTACGCGCAGAGTCATTTACGACCACTTTAAGGCAAACCTTGAGGCATTTTCATGTCCCAATCCTTTGACGCTCTGCATCATATGTTTGCTCGTGATCGCGAGACATCTCCACACTGTGCCTTTCCTACATAGGATGCATGGCGATCCTCGCATTTGCAACCAACAACGCACGCAAGATAAGAAAATAAAAATGAGCATGCATATCTCCATGGTGAATTATGAATGCGATCTGCGGAGGCTTGACATGTTCGTCTTACCTTCCAAAGATCAAAGATGTAAGCGTTGTGGTTCGAAGATCGGTGATGGCGAATCATCGCAAGAGCAAGGTGCGCATTCAAGAACGATTTGCGGATTGACTTCTCAATGATTCGAAAATGCTTCATCTTCTTGTGATGATTGTGGAATTCGTAATCCTCAAAGAACGACTTTATAGCGTGCCTTTTCATGTAGGTCTTGCATCCGAACCCCATGGCCATCAAAAACCTAAAAGCGGAAGATAGTCCATTCAATTGGTGTTACTGAAGATTTCTGAGATGATAAACATCTGTTGTAGCTCATACATACCCCATAGAAGGCATTAGGCGCTGGCACAAAGAATAAATGAACCAAGATGACCGGAAAGATCATCAATTCGGATATGTTCATCTTCCATGTACCGCCTAGGTCCAATATCAACAAAACTACCAGATCGGATGTTGGGGACAAAGCGTAATGGTTCCAAAGGTGCCTTAAACTCCTGCATTAAGCGGATAACCATTAATTATGCTGCGGTCTCATCTAAGGTGAACAGAGACACCTGCACTCCAAACCATATTATGGGAAAAAGTTTACACTTCTCCAATCAAATTATGAGATTTGAGTTGCCAACCATCACAAGGCCGATCATTCAAAGCGACCGCATGTCATTATTTCAATGATTGAATTGATCACTAAGGTAATTGAACAAGCATTTCAACATTGAATTGATCAAACAACTACTTAAGGTATACAAAATTTCGATTCCAAAGTAAATGCCAAGCGATCCTCAAAACAAGATAGCATAATCCCGATATGTCCAATGATGAATTTAACCACATGAGTCATACTACCATCTTGTATAGGCAATCAATAAATATGCGCCTACAAATAATACTACCTATAGGCACGCAATCAATATGCGCAGCAAATAATACTACCTATCATGTGTAGGCAATCAATCAATACGCGCCGACAGATCGATCCAATGATTCCACCAACCATTTCTAATTCCATGTTCCCAACCACCATCAACGGTACAAATTACACGTGGATTAGAAAGCGCAATGAGATAAGGTGAACCTTGGAAATTTTAAGCAAGTAATTTCTCAAGAATGAAAAAGTGAACCTTTGAAATAGAATCAATCCTACACAAAGATCAATTAAATTCTCCAATTAATAATCTGAAATGTTTCGACAACGCCACCCAAAATACACAAGCGATCGACCGACCAAAGAAGACCCGTGTTGGGCGATCGCAGCGTAAATGAGCACCACCACGCGTCGCCGCTGGCACTCGCCGATCGGCCGGCTTTTGCTCGGCCGCAACCACACGGGCATACACACATGACGACGACGGAATCATCACCGGATAAAATCAAAATCATCTAACGCCGATTTGCGGCGCGACCGCCAAATCTAAGAATGGGGGTACCGGAGGAGGTGTCGATGATGGTGATGGGGACGCGATCGGGAAGTAGTCGGCGGGAGGCGGGCGGGTGGCATGACGCGGGGACATTCTCGGGAACCGCCGGTGGGGAGGCGACGATGGGGCTGGACTTGCGGTTCGGATCGCCGATGACGACGACACCGCGACGCCCGCTGGTCGCCGATTCGCCGCCGCAGCCGCCATGCGCGCGCTCCTCTCTCTCTCCTCTGCCAGGGCTTTGGGGATCTGGCGCCGCGCCGCTAGGCGTGGTGTGTCGAGGCTGGACTTGCGGTTCTCGATCGCCGATGACGACGACCGCACGCCCGCTTGCCCGCCGATTCGCCGCCGCCGCAGCCGCCATGCGCGCGCTCCTCCTCTCGCTCCCCTGCCAGGGTTTTGGGATCGGGCGCGCGCCGCTAGGCGTGGTGTGTCGTGTGTGTCGGGGTGGGGTCGGTAGGGCGGCCGGTTCACTGCCGATCGATCGATCCGCGGTCATGGAGGCGAGAACTGTGCGATCGCGCCAAACCCTAGCTCTGCATGCGGGGAGAGGCGGGTGGGGAGGCGCGGGATTAGCGCGGGGGGCGGGGATTTGGATCGTTGGATATGAGTGGGTAAAGAGAGAGAAAGGTGAGAATTGATCCTTGATCGTTGATTTCACTGGTTGGTTTTTATGGGGACACGAATTGGTGTGGACGTAGGAAAACTCATGACTGCGGGGGGCACAATTTGGGGTGGTCGTAGGAAAGAACTGAACTGGTGGATTATAGGGGTAGAGATTCAGTATCATGATGAATTGATCATATGATACAAGCATGATGCCGTAAATTGTGACAGATTTGTCATTCCCACCGTCATTACTGGTCTTTAAGTCTTGACTGTCATTACATGGTGATATTGAAGTTTCTTCATTATGGTGTAACAGGTTGGAGATTTTGGCTTGGCTAGATGGCAACCTGATGGAGACATGGGTGTTGAAACAAGAGTCATTGGCACATTTGGGTGAGTTCTGAAATTTGGTCAGGTGCAACTTCTGGAATTTGGCTAATCTGAGCCTCTTTTTGATTATGTGCAGTTATCTGGCACCTGAATATGCTCAGAGTGGGCAAATAACTGAGAAGGCTGATGTCTACTCATTTGGGGTTGTTTTAGTGGAACTTGTCACTGGACGCAAGGCTGTTGATATTAACAGACCGAAGGGCCAGCAATTTCTAACTGAATGGGTGAGTTCACCTTAGAAATTACTACCATGTATTATCCCATAAAAAAACTGTCATCGTTTTATTTTGGTGGTTAATGATAAGAACCTATTATAGTGGTCTATAACTATATCGTATGAGAATGAAGTAGTGATAGTTAGTTTCCACTGTTGAACTAGGATGGCTGGTTGAGTGTTCGAAAAATCCTTTATCACTAATTGAAGAATACTTTTTAAGCAATCAACTAACTTGGAACTGGCTGTTGTTTCTCTACTTGTTCATCAATCATCAATGCAAACTGAAAGTAAATGAACATGTCTGTTTTGATCCATCGTTTCTGCATATTCTGATCTCAGTTATGTTGTATTCATTTGTAACAGGCTCGACCTTTGTTGGAGGAGTATGCAGTTGACGAGCTCATTGACCCACGACTAGGGGACGGCTTCAGCGAAAACGAGGTGTACTGCATGTTACACGCAGCAAACCTGTGCATAAGGCGTGAGCCTCATTCAAGGCCGCGCATGTCCCATGTCAGTCCCACTGTACACTCTTCGTTAGTAGGAAGCTTAATTGTTGGTGTGCTCACCCTTTTTCTTTTTTGACATATCCAAAAGGTTCTCCGCATACTAGAGGGCGACATGGTCGTGGATTCTGGCTGCATCTCTGCTCCGAGCAGTGATGCCGGGAGCATGAGCCGGCGAATGCTAAACGATCAGAAGCCTTCTCAAGAGCAGAGCAGCCCAATTCAGCAGGATTCACATCGTGTGGGCGAAGGAAAACGTTCTTATGAGACAGAAGTGCCTGGGGTCGAGATAGGCAGAACCTGTCTCACAGATACTGATATCCTTCAGTTGGAGAATGCAGCCATGACCAAAAAAAGTTGTGCAAATCACTGTTAAGAAAAGAATGGAAGCACTTTACTTCCGGGCTCTCTCTCTCTCTCTCTCATTCGCTCTATGCTACCCTCTTCCCTTTTCTCCTATTTTCCTTGTTTATTAACCATTTAGTGAGAGAGTGACTATGGTGTCAATTGTTTTGCTGCTACATTGTGTGTATAGTGGAGTAAATGGTGGTACTTGTAGGTAGGGCTTCACATTATCTTGAGCTTTGGGGTTAGCTCCTGTTTTGTGTATGAACGGAGGAAAGGGTGTCATCCCAAGTTGTTTATAGTGCTTGCTTGTTTGGAATCTCATTGCTTGAGAACTGAGGTCACTTTTGTGGTGCGATTATTTCTGTATAATTTTCGACTGAACTACTAGTAGTTTCTAGTGAGCTGCGTTCTGTATGCCTTGGTCAGAACTCAGAAAAGTGAAGCCTAGCTTCTTTTCCCCCCTATGAATGTCTTAGATTTTGTCAGACAAGTGTAATTTAATTTCGATTAGTGGGGAAGCGCGTCGTTCCCTTTTGGGTGTCAGTTTGATCTTTTCGACGATTCATCATGTGCCAATGGTTCGGTACGGTGTTTTACAAGTAGGGGGGTAGTAGAATGAATAAGCATTGCAAGTCAGACCTGTGGGCGTAGTGGACTCGTCTCTCGCAGACGCGGCGATGCACCGGTGAAGTAGCTAGGAATCCGTTTTCCGTACAGAAGAGCATCCACTCCCGCTGTGACGGCTACGTACGTGCTGCAACCGCCGTGCTGGGAGGGATCGACGGTGAGAAGACGCCGCGTCGCACCCGAGTTGAGGCTCAGCGACGGCGACGCCTCTCTTCAGTTGTCAGGCGGGCCGCGTGCCCGTGTCTCAGAACGTACTCAGTGATGAAGCATCGCGTCCAGGCGTCATATCGGATGAGTTCTTATCGGGGTGTGCAGTTTGCGATCAATCCGAGTATTTATATAAACGAATCAAATATCGGTAGACTATTTTGAAAAATATGCTCTGATAAATTATTTTGAAACGACCACAAAAAACTATTTCGCTTATTCGTTTAAGAAAATACGTAGCTATAACAGTAAAAAAGATGTTCCGTTTATTGGTTCGAGAGAAGACACAGCCATAACAATGCATTGTTCGTCTCGTCCGAAGTTAACACACCGGTGTCTGCCAGCCTCGTGTGTCAAATCACCACAGTAAAACTCTGTCCTGCAGAGGAGATAACTAAGGGTGGATTCTTTTGCATTGTGGTTTATATTTTTTGGTTTATATTTTTGAATTCAGACTATTCGCAAGAGAGTATGGAGAGATGTACTCGTGTGAGATTTTGAGCGATATATGTGAAGTTAGAACAATGTTTACTACAATTAACTTGTAAACTCTGCTTTGAAAAGACGCTTCATTTGAAAGCTAGTTACTGCAGCAAGCCAATCCATAAGTCTTGCCAAACCCACATAGTAAAACTCCGCCCTACAGAGGAGATAGCTAAGGGTGTGTTTTTTAGGCTTTGCCTTACGGACTAAAATTTTCAATTCTATCTGTTCGTGATAGTGAGTATGGAAAAAAAATACTTATGTGTAATTTTAACCGATATAGAAAAAGTCAGAATAGTAACTACTATAACCAAATTATATACTCTATTTAAAAAAATAATATATTTAAAAACTAATCCATGTGTCAAGCTAAGCTATAAGAGCATCTCCAATAGTGACTTATGAGCTAACTCTAAGCATATTATTTCATATTTTAATAGAAGAGATAGAAAAGATATCTCTTGATCAAGAGCTAGTCTCATACACATATTCTAAGATTATGTGAGAGTGCCATATGAGACTATTTATGTTATGAGTTATGTGCTAAAAGTTAGTACTATTAGAGAAGTTGTCTTAGAGCTAGCAACTAGCTCATACTGTTGGAGATGCTCTAAGGGCACCCGCAACAGGTCGATAAGCCTATCTACAGCGTGTCCATGTAGGAGAGAGAAACGGAGAGAGAGAAAGAGTTGCCGCTATGCCTGACGAGCGTCGCTTCACGGACTTCCATGCCGAACGGGTCCCACACATGGGCGAGGGAGGCCTAGCCGCTCCGTGGATGGGGCTGGGAGGATTAAAAAATAGAGTAGGACCAAAGAAAATTACTGTATATAGATCATCTGTTAAAGGAGTAATCTTTATTTTTTATCTATAGTCTAGATGGACATTCCATATAGACATTATAAAGAGCAAACTTACTTTAACCATTGCGGGTGCTCTAAGAGCAACTCCAGCAGGGCCCCTACTTGACCCCTCAAACCTCATATTGAGGGAGGCAAAAATAGAGGTCCAGCAGGGCCCCTACTAGAGCCCTCAAATTTGAGGAGCCTCTCAAATCCCCCTTCAGCCCTCATTCCCAGGGGTCCCCTACTCTGGCTCTCATTTTTCCGTTTCTTTCCGCTGGTGAAAAATCCTCCGCCCGTCCCCCTCTCCTCCCACTCCGCAGTCCGCCTCCCGCCTCCCGCCCCACCGCCTCCCGCCCGCCGCCCGCCTCCTCCGCCGCCGCCCGCCGCCTCCCTCGCCGCGCCTCGCCCGCCGCCTCCTCCGCCGCCTCCGCCTCCTCCCGCCTCCTCCTCCTTCCCCGCCCCCGCCGCCTCGCGACGCCTCCCGCGGCCTCCTCCGCTTCCGCCGCCGCCTCGCCTCGACGCCTCGCTTGTCGCCTCCTCGCCTCACCTCGCTGTCGCGTCGCCGTCGCCGTCGCCACCAAAATCCCCTACCGCCTTCACTGATCGGGATTTATCAGGAGTGGGTCCTATGTGTCAGTGTGTGGTGGAATAGATTTGAGGGCTTAGATTTGAGGGGTGCTATTGGAGTAGAAGCAAAAAAAATTAGACCCTCAAAAGTAAAGAGAGCTCTCAAATGAAAAGTAGAGGTCCTGTTTTGAGTAGTACTGCTGGAGTTGCTCTGAGTCCCGCCGAACCCTTCAGTCCCACTCAACGGCCGCGCGATGCATTAGAAATCGTGCCGCGGGCGGCATCGTCTCGGAGCTTGTGCCTACGAACCCGCCGACAATGATTGAAAGGTGTCTCTTTTACTTTTGACCGCTCCTTGGCTGGCCACAGTAGAACAGTAATTTCCTTCTCGTACGTCTTTCTAAGTTTTTGTTGGTTGGTTCTGTTATCGTCTCGTTTTTTTATTACTACATGGATATTCGTACTTTGTTAGAGATAAAAAATCATATTATCTCAGCACTTCAAATCGACAATGTTAAAATTGACCTGTCTGTCCCGTGACATCGGCTTCGCCCTTGACTCGACCGCATCATGCCTCCATGCTCTCATCTTTACCGCGCACCGATAGAGCTCTATTTTTGTTAGAGAATTTGTACAGTGGTAAAATTTGCTTTTTTGTAGATTGTTTTTTATTTTTTTTGTTGGAGATTTTGGCTCGTTCTTTTGGCTTTTATTTTCGATTTCTCCGAAAGTTGAAACAAATGGATGGTTTCTCAAAAACGCTTCTCCAAATGGCTCCCTGATCCCTTTGGCGCATGCGCTGTCAGCGTCTCTGTTGTTCACCAACGTCTCAAAAAGCACAGCCAAAAGACATCATCCATAACCCAAAAGAACATGGCCTTTTTAGGGAGGTGCAAGTGGGAGTGGGAGCTGAATACCTGTGCTTTGCTACAAAAAAATTCGTGTTATTCCAGTATGTCGAGTCGATATTATCAAGATTGACTTGTCTGACTAACACCATCGGCCTTGCCTCCACGCTCAGCCGTGTAAAGCCTCCGTGCCATCGAGTCTGTTGTGCACCTAGTAGAGTTTTTTTTTTTTTTTGCTAGAAAATTTTTAGAGTGGTAAAATTTAGTTGGGGTGGAATGATTTTTTCTGTTTTTGTATAGACTTTTTAGGGGATGCAAAGGAGAGTTTGGAGGGATAGATGAACCATTACCGTCAATTCTTTTTTAAGTAGTAAAGAATAATAATTATTTTTATCTTAAACAGTACTCGTAGCTGACTGAATACTAGCCTGCCTGCAAACGTAGCCACCAGTTACAGGCTTGACTCGGCCCCATCTGGAGAAACTGCGTCCGGGCCCTGGAATAGGCCCAGACAGTGCTGCTTTCTGCCCATTGAACTCAACCAACCCATCAAGCCCGCCTGGGAAGCCTAGTTACTCTGCGACGTCGCGCTCCTGCACTAGCCTGCCGGCCCACCCGGGTCTCCTGCCTGCCGGCCTCGACGTCGCGGCCACGGCCGCCCGCGTCACCGACGGCTAAAGAACGGTGCTTTAGCCTGTACACGGCTGCGGGGCCGGTTCGGCGATGTATAATCTCCGGTAAGTAGTTAGGTCCAGCCGAATTTTAGATTCTGCCATCCATCAAGACCTTTCAACGTCGGGTGCATGAATAAAACATGATTTAATCCTCATCTGAGCAAAATCATCGAGCTAGGCGCACACGAGTACACATCAGAAAACATCGCATACATTGTCCTATCGAAAAACAGGAGGCTACCTTTGACAACACAACACTGGTGGCGGTGGCGGTGGGTGCACCTCGGATATACACGGGTTACACGAGTACCAAGGACGACACAGCAACTACACCGTACGGACGCAGAGACGACTCGAGAGAGAAAAGACAAACCGGGCAGCTAGATCAGGGCAGGACAAACCACGCACGCATGCACCCGTTCATTTCCCACCCAGCGTGGGAAACTGAGCTTGGTCTTCGATCGCTGGAGCAGCAGCTTGTCCCAGGCCGCCGCCACCATTGTAGCCACCGCGGGATCCCCCACGCTCGCTGCGACCCCTGCCGCGACCACGGCCCCGACCACTGGGGTTGTAGTACCTCTCACCTTCAGCGGGCTTCAAGAATTCATTGATGCTGAGGGGCTTGAGGGAGAAGGGAGCAAAGGATACGGGGAACAGACGCAATGGTTAGGAGATAGAACAGGGATTCTGACTAAAGTTTAACAAGACATAAATGTCAAATACCTTGTTGGCACGTTCATCTCTTTCGGAGTTTTCTTTCTTTTTCAAGTCCTTGTCAGAGCCCTACAATCAGTTATAGGGTTTGGGTGAAAAGCAACATCAACTAAACACAGGCAGAGAAAAGAACACTATGTGTGCCACTTACCAGCTTGATAAACACTTCATCAGTACCCTTTTTAATTGATAGCTGCTGCATGGACTGCAACTCCTTATCAACTTCAACTTTTCTCTCCTCAGCCTTTAGTGCAAGTAAAGCTTTCCGTTTCTCCTCCAGCACTTTCTCATATTCCTCCAAAGTCATCTCCTGATGGGATTAAATGTTATTTCATTGACTAATGTATTAGTACTTGGATGATAACATGACATGTTAACAATTTCATCCTTCGCCCGCGCCCGGGGGCGGGGAGTTGTTCCACTCTAACTGAATGCACACTATCATAGTAAAAAAAAGATGCCCAGGCCACTAATAGCACACAATGGCGAAATAAAAATGCACCATAATCCTCTCAACAGATCAGTTAAACAATAGAAACACTAGTCCAAAATATTGCAATAACCAACAATTCCATGTATAGCAGCTAACAAGTTTAAAATTATGCATGAAAAATTCCAAACATTACATGAAAGAATGGATGTTATCACATGACCCATCTATAGGCTAGGTGAAACTGAGCTACTCTGGAGAGCGGACTAATAGCACACAATGGCGAAATAAAAATGCACCATAATCCTCTCAACAGATCAGTTAAACAATAAAATATTGCAAAATATTGCCAACAAATTCCATGTATAGCAGCTAACAAGTTTAAAATTATGCATGAAAAATTCCAAACATTACATGAAAGAATGGATGTTATCACATGACCCATCTATAGGCTAGGTGAAACTGAGCTACTCTGGAGAGCGGACTAATAGCACACAATGGCGAAATAAAAATGCACCATAATCCTCTCAACAGATCAGTTAAACAATAGAAACACTAGTCCAAAATATTGCAATAACCAACAATTCCATGTATAGCAGCTAACAAGTTTAAAATTATGCATGAAAAATTCCAAACATTACATGAAAGAATGGATGTTATCACATGACCCATCTATAGGCTAGGTGAAACTGAGCTACTCTGGAGAGCGGATTCAACATTAACACGTGGTGCCAGCATGGAAGCAATGGTTCACTGAGGTCATGGTTAGTGGCTGACAAAAGGATTTGACCTAGTACCAAATCGTACGTGATAGGAAAACTGATAGAAAGTAAAATAATACATTCTGGCAGAAGCATGTTGCATTGGGCGGAAAGGAGCAAAACTGCAACTAATCTATTGAAAATAGGAAGAGGCTCAAAACTGAGAAGATAATGCACCTTGCAAAAAAGTTGAGAGAATAATGCTATTTCAAGCAGGTTAAGTCAAATCACACTTTTGTAGCAGCAGAAAATAAATGCCAAGCAAGAAATTCTACAGTAAATATCTAGACCATTTGGGCAATTGCATTACATTCCCTGGAATAGTATAGATGACCGAAAATGTTCTCTTTTTATGTTTTGGATCACTAAATGGATGTCCTCTTCTTGTTTTGAATGAAATAAAAAACCAAGAATATGTCTACTCATCATAATTGCTCAAAATATATTAAAACTTTTGAGCATTTCCTTGAACTTTTGCGCATTTAAAATTATATAATATCTAAAACCATATATTACTAAACCACGAAACGTGACATTTGGTATGTCCAGTCCAGAAATAAAGTTACCATCACCTTATTCACCAATACCAAATGTGCACCCCATACTACATTCGGACACATTATAAAGCGATCAGATGATATAATTATAGCACAAGTCAGAAATATACTTTATCGTCTTCCTTTTCTTCCTCTTCATTCTCTGCACCCTTCTTGTCCTTCTCGACCTCAGACTGTGGTGCATCATCAGGTTTCTTCTCATCCTCCAACGCAGCAGCAGTGTCCTCAGTGTTGACAGCCTCCACAGTTTCCCTAATCAATCACATAAAGGGGGTCAAACTCCATAACATGATCCATCAATCACAGCTAAAAAACAAGTCACCCATCACAAAACCAAAGCTTAAATGGTCAATCTTAACTGTGCAAGGCCTTCATCAGTCACAGTTCCCCAATTGCCACGGCCAGCCCCCTCACGCTTCATCTCATAGCCTCGGCCAGTGCCACTGTGGCGTTCATACGCCCGGCGTGGACGCCCAAACTCATCTCCTGTCTGCCCATCAGTATAGCCACCACGACGGCCACCTCCACGGTAAGGCTGGCGTGGCCCACGGCCCCTCTCTGCCTGCTTCCCCTCACCGTCTTCGCCACGAGCAACTCCACCATCTCCAAAGCCACCACCCCCATACCCTGCCTCAAAGCCATTGGCATTAGCATCGCCAAAGTCTCTCCTCGGACCAGTCCTGCCTCCCCGGCCGCCTCTTCCGCGTCCTGGGCCGCCACGCCCAGCCCCTTCGCGTGGAGGACCGTAGTTCCTTGCCTCCCTTACTGCAATCGCAGAGGAGCAATACATCACGAATAGTACCAACAGAAAACGTGAAATTTCGCATGAAAAGCAAAATTCTGCTCTGAAAAAAATCCACCCAGAGATCCAACAATTCGATGATTCCACCCTTAATATACAAAAGAGAATCAAGCAAAATATTCACAATCGTATTAACTCACCAGCCTGCGCGGGCGGCGGGGGCTTGGTGGGCAGCTTGGCCGGCGTGGCCGCCACTGCGGCCGGCTTGGGCGACGCGGCCGCCTTCTTCTCCGCGGCGGCGATGAGGTGGGATGGGTCGTCGTTGTCGACGTCGACGAGGAGATCGAACTGGTTCTTCGACGCCATGTTCCGAAGGCGCACCACAGGCCACAGAACTATCACTCCAATTCCAAACCCCGACACGAATCTATCAAGCCACTACCCGAGACGAGATCCCCATGGATTTGATGGAAGGAAGAATTAGGGTTTGGAGCGAGAGGTCGCAAAACCCTAGCCGCCAATTAGCTTCGCTTGGCTCTGTTCTGAGGGGTTGCAGTGTGTGTGCGCGATACAGTACGGCGATCGCATTGCCTTTCCATTTTCAGACCACGGGCTCATTAGTTTATTCTTGCTATTTCAGCAATGACAGATTTGGGGCTACACATTTGAGGCAATTACGAATATTATATCGAGGTTGGAGCGAGTGCGCAGGGGTGGTTCTGTCATTTCATAGTGAGCAACATGAGCAGTGTCCTGGGCTTTAGATTTTTGGGCCCTCGGTGGAACATGGGTGTTCTGGTGAATGAATGATTCATTCATAGTTGGGCCTTCGAGGTGGACGGGCCTAATTGAGCCCGATGGACAAGAGAAATCAACTGCTTCTGCAATGTTGTTGTTTAGACAGTTCAACACCTCAACAAAGTCTGGTTCTTTGGTCCTTTGTCTTTTTATGTTTGGCTTATCTAAAAGATAAATAAATAAATATTATAAAATTTAAAAGTGATCCTAGTCTTTTTATGTTCGGCCATAGTCTAAAGGAAGAGGGCCAAAATTGTAAGGTATGATCCTACCGTTTTGATCCTGACGATCATAATCAAGTGGCAGATGCCATGTAAATCTTACATCATGTTCCTATGATCCGATTAGATTTGTGGTATGGCAATAATTTTTCAGGAACAGTGGTAGGTATGGCAATGTACGTGATTACCGAGAATTAATCCAAATACCGTACGTGAAGTTGACGGCTCCAATCATTGTTATCCTCCTCGCTAGTAGAAAGTCCACGTCCCTCTCGATCGGTATTGGCGTTTGGCAAGACTAGCCGCACTCTCTAGCACAGAAGCATAATACTATAACACCATATTTATAGTATCAATACCCGTTGATTTGCTTCGAGATTCGCAACGTTTGATGTGGGTATCTTCATATACCCATAAAAAAGTATATTTGAGATGTCAAACTCCGAAAAAATTTAAATTTAACTTCAGTTTAATTAGTTTGAACTATTTTTATGGTATATACTCACTGTAGTTGCATTGAACTCAAAAGTATTTCAAACTAGTTTGAACTGAGTTCAAAACTAACTTACCATAAATATATCAAGGGTATAAAACATTTTCAAAAATTATCAATCATACACGTGTATCGGATGTTAAACTCAAAAATTATCATTATGTAATCTATATATATATATATATATATCGGATATATATATATATATATATATATATATATATATATATATATATATATATATATATATATATATATATATATATATATATATATCCACAGTTGTTGGGCAAGCCTTTTGCATTATTTGCCCAAGAGCACTACTACAACCTATCGCCATCACCGAAGGTTAAGTACTAACAAGAGAACAATAAGATGTATCACCCATGCCCGAACAAGGACATAATGACATGCCACATATACTATATGTAAACACACACTAGCCTTACTAAGAAACAAAATGGATGCATGTGTATGTAGTCTCTTGTGGTTTAGTTCTGAAACCGATCGAGATAGTGAGACCACATCAGCATCAGATGGGGATGACTGGCCATGACACAAGGGATGTGATCCTGTATAGGATAAGGAACATACATGCAGGTATTTCTTGCCCTAACAATAATCCTCAGGGAAGGCATCAATGCAGTATTACGCAAGATCTGGGGGGTTTGGACAGGCGCTGCATAAAGAGCCTTTTTGAGTGACAGTGATGTGTGAGCTACCCTGTCCCCTTTGCTTAATTGCATGGTTTGGTTGGATAGGAGGATATAGTGCAGGCTGCCATAGCCACATGCTGCCAACACACTGGGATCCTGTTGTTCATGGCGTAAGATGCCAGAAAGCTAATCCACCACCCTGGCTGCAACAAGGCAATAACCTATGTAATCTTGTGGATGCCATTAGTACTGCCTAATGCCCTTGTAATTTCCTAGTGTTTCTGTTTAAAAAAGGGAGCAAATTTCAAGTGCTGCGTATGTCAAAATGTCAAACAAAATGCAACAGTCAGACATGTATGAGGAGGTTCAGTCATACTGTCATTGGATTGTGACATGGACCCCCCCCTCTTATGCTGAACAGCTGATGTGTCATCCAAGTGTTTGCAATGCAGCGACCTGAAAAAAAAAATGAGAAAAATGGCGTCGCCCGGACTCGAACCGGAGACCTTCAGTGTGTTAGACTGACGTGATAACCAACTACACCACGACACCGCTTGCGTGACTATCAATGTTCTTCGCATGATTATTTGTTCATCCTGGAGATGGTCCATTGCTCAAAACTGCGAACAGTCGATGGCATTCAGTTCAAATGCGAACGATGTAAATTATCAAGCAGCAACGGAAAAGGGAAAAAATCTTCACGTTTCCACAGTCTATTCGCCAATATGCAACCCTGTATTACATCTGCATGCTGCTCATCAGTCATCAAAACGAGTGTCATGTATAGTAATGTGATGTAATATATACAACTTGAATTGAATGCTATCACAATCTCGTTGAACGCGTCACTTGGGCCTTCCTGGCTGAGCTACCCTTTCGCAATCTTGTTCTCACTAGAAGCTAGCTAAGTATGCCAATTTGCAGTACTTGCTGTACACAAGATTGCTCAGAAGTACTAAAATCCGCAAAAGTCCTTCAGTTCATGATGCACGTCCTCATTCCTGAGCTTGGACATGGCCGACTTCTCTATTTTCCTTATCCACTCCTCGGAAAAGTGAGAAATACGCCCGATTTGCTCCAGATACCTGCATTTCCCATCTTCCAGGCCGAGCCGCAGCTTCAGTACGTGTCCTTCTCTTGGGTCCAGAACATGCAGCAGCCTCTCCCTCAACTGCCTCCGGAAGATAGCCTCATCTGGAGCTTCTAAAGATGTGTCTGGAGTCGCTTCCTGCAGTTCAAACTCTCATCAGACTTCATTCGGCAAAGAATGAAGTCTCATTTGGTTGAGAAGACTCTGGTTATATTCACAGTAGGCAAAGAATGTTGAACATTTTAGCCTGATGCTACTATGTATATGTGTTTTTTTTTTCTGGAACATATCAAAATCTGCAGTCTTTCAAATTACCCGTTTGTCTTAGTGGCCAAAGCACCAACATGAAAGTTGCAGCCTGTGAGTTGTGCTGAAACATTTTTATTTCCTTCTCTTCGTTGCAGTACTATATCAAGCGTACAAATGCAGCCATGGTAAATAAACGGTGGGAAAAGGAAAGGGACAAACAGAGGAGAGGAGGCCGAGGAACCCTAACCGGGGGGATCAATCGAACCAACTGGCAGCAACGGCGATGAAGTCGATGGTGAGCTTGGCCATCATGTGGGTGAGCTCGGCATAGGAGACGGGGGCGGTCCACCGTGGCTTCGACCTCCACAGACCGCCGTTCCCGGCTTGCCGCACCGCGTTCATCGGTGGCTGCGACGAGGGCGGTGGAATGGTTGGCGTCGCGGCAGATGAAATGGATGCCTTGCCTTCTCTGTCCCTGCCTCACTGTGTTGCTGTGGGTGGTCTGTGCTGAGGTGATCAAACTACATGCGTAATCTTCCTCATTTCGTTGATCGCTGCGTAGGATAGGACACCACAAGCAACACAAAGAAAAAACATATAATTTCACAACAAAACTTCGAGCAAATAGATAATGCAAGTTGAAAAGCACCACACAACGGCCTTGAATGGAGCACGAACTTTCAGTACAAACTACATCATTTCCGAGCAAATAGATAATGCAAGGCACCTCAGACGGAATACAAGTTGGCCGAGTCAAGCAGGAATTCTTCAGCACTGTGATCCCTGACCAAGTATCATCGCCTCATCAGTGGGCGATGCATCTTTCAGAGTTTACAGCACCGTGCATGTTATGACACGCATGTATCCTCCAAAGCTCAGCAGAGGTGTCAAGATTCATTGTACAAGTCGACATTTATCTCTTGTTAAGTCTACAGTCGAACGAGAAAATAGATTGCACAGCCACATCACAGAAGCAGCGACCACGTGCTATGTTTTGAGCGTAGCTCCTTTAAGTCATGGGGGAAACTCAATGCCAGTAGTACATATGTTTTTCCCACAGATCGGATCCGTGAGATCCCGATCCCGTCCTCTGTGTCTTGCTACCGGAACCACCATCTTTGGATCGCAGAGATGGGTGTATGGAGGAAGGGGGCATAGCGATGGATGTACGGGTTGACAGTCCGCCCAATTTTTGCCCATGCGCTCTGGTGATAGCTAGATGTCACAGGGGCATGGTACATCAGCTTCAACACCTGCACAACAGACAAGCATGCGAAGAACACCAGTAAGTAATGCAGTAAAAAAAATGTACTACTTGCTGGGTATAAATATGAGTTGCTTGGGAAAGAGCATAGTATATTTGACACATGAACAAAACAGTGCATAAAAAATTGGTACTCTAAAATTGAGATAGTAGTGTAAACAAGGAAGACCAGTATATATGCACAACTAGTTGGTAGTGCTTAGCCAGGGATAATGGATACGTTCAATAATGGTCTTTGATAACAAGCAGAAAATCAGCATATAACACCCTCACGTTAGCTCCCAGCTATGAAGTGAATCGAACAAAGCAATGAGAGAAAACAAAGAATACCAAATGTATAGTGGATAACTTACCTGCCAGTACATGAATGTCTGAATTATGCTACGTCGCCACCTGCAAGATACAAAGGTGTAGCTCATGAGATGTAACTCAGACAAAATCAAATCTTCAGACTTCTGTTGAAGCAACATACGAGAACAGTGATATGACCAGAAGAAAACCCAAGGCAATTTCGGCGTTCGAACTAAGGAGGCTGAGTGTAGTGTTATTTGTCTCTACCCAAAGACAAGGCTCTTCCAAGTATCCCCTGAACAAGAGATCAGAAATACAGCATTAACCTTGAGGCAGTGGACACCGGTTGTACCACAGATTAGAAAAACGAACTTCAAAGATAATGGAACATACAGTTACCTATAAAAGGATGAGTGAGCGAAGTTACGCCTAAGGAATCTGGCAACATGATCAAGGGCCCAGCAGAACACAGGTAGTGCAGCAACTGTTACAAAAAAGAAAACCAGAACTTGCAAACACATGTAAACACAGCAGAATGGAGGGATCAGAATCATGAACTTGAAAGTGAAGAACTGCATCTTACTCTTTAAGTGCAACTGAGACGTGAAGAGCATAAGCGAGAACATTAAATGGATAAAATCCTTGGCTCCAAGTACAGACTGCAGCCAACCCTGAATTGCAGGCATGTTCCATGCTCTTGGTTTCTTTATGCAGAAAAAGAGAATTATATTACAACAGTGTCATCAGGAAAAGAAATGCAACTAAAAGAAGATGAATGACTCATTGTTCAGGTAGGCAGTTATTTACCCCATAAGTACTGTATAGAGAATATCCAGAGGAGAAGATGGTTCCCAGCAAGGAAAGTTTGCAAGCTCTGTCTGCAAGATGTTTTGGCAGAATTGGAAGCATTCCCAGACCAGCAACAACGAGTACCTGAAATAAACTAGTGTGAATATGTCATGCCAATGTAGTCATGTACACTACCAACAAGCAAGACATGATGATAAGAACAAGGGTAACAGGTTCAAAACATCTAACAGAAACCACTGTGATGGCATTTACAAGTGATGATTGGCCAGTACAAAATGATGTTATAGATAAGGAAAAGAGAGATGCCAAGTCCAGTTGGACCCACCGGGGGGTGAGGTGGGGCTGGCGCCTCGCGGGCGCCACACCCATGCCGCCGCCGCCGCCTGATGCTGGGCGTGAAGAAGAATGCCATCGTTGCTCTGATCATTCTGATGCAGTTTATTCCTACTAGTACTTCCAAAAGAAAGAAAATTAAAGATGGACGAATTTGCAGTAATCAATATTGGTCGTATCATGGGTATGATGATGATGCAGACGCGGCGGCGATACCCCTTTGACGGTGTGCCAGTGCAACACCAACTGGTTAAGTGGCTTCTCTGTCCACACGGAGGGCTCCCCTGACATGAACCGATGCACCGCGCATGTCGTCCAGGCCACTGGCTCTGCCTCACCGTTAGCCCCCTCTAAATTTTTGGTCCGCCACTGACTATAGGAGCAAACAGAACAAAGAAACTCGCTCCTACTGACAGTGACACATTCATAAATACAGAAAAGTGTGACTTATTCCTTACCCAGGCATTTATGGAGAAATGTATAGTCCGTCCATCGAACCGTAAAGGGTTTGCAGCCCCGTCTGTTTGAGGAGGAGGTGGTGGTGGTGGAGCTGATCTGGAACTAGATCCTACACATGAAATCAATTCATGTATCAGATATATGCAATCCAATAAAACGATGGATCTTGTAGTTAGTAAAGCTCAAAATATACATATGTGACCTGAATTACGAGCCCTAATATTCTCACTGGATGTTGAAGATGAAGACCCTGCTTCTGGCCTGCTTGGCTGAGTGGAACCGGTGGATGACATCGACTCGACCACCAAATCACGATCCTATTAAGTTAAGAAAGGAAATCAAACAGCATTAAACATCATCTTGCTTTCCTCTTTGCTTGGACACGAATCATAGCATTAATTCAAAAATGATCAAATGCAAGTCGAAAAGTTTTCCTTATCATTTTCTAAACTTTTAGACACGGAGTACAACTTCGTCTTGCTGTTCAGTTGCATAAAAAAATATCTCTATCTACTTAACGGATGGATGAATAGTTTGAACAAAGGGTGATCTTGTCACACTCCATCTTCATTAAAAACACATGTTTGAAGGAGATGGACATCATGTTTATCAAGACATCTGAGGAGGCGTGAACTACTGGACAATACTTTCAGCACCAAGTTCACAGAACCTCCTAGCTCAGCAGCAACTGAAAGTCCAGTTACTGCCATCACCACACGAATCGAACGCGACGAGCCACGCACCTCACTCGGAACCTAGTACAAACAACCCTAAGCACCCGCAGCACATCAACCTCCGACCAATCCGTCCGTACAGAAAGCGCGTCGTCGGATCCTACGGGGACGACTCGGGAAACAGCAGGGGAAGGGGGGAGGAGCTTGAAGCACTCACGATGTAGCGCTGGTAGAACTTGCGCTTGAAGTGGTCGACGACGTCGGGGCGGGAGGCGAGGTGCGGGGGCACGAGGACGTTGGACCAGTACTCCGCCCAGCGCTCGTCGCCCTCGTAGTCGTACGCCGCCGCCGCCGCCTGCTTCTGCTCCTGCTCCGGCCCGTCTCCGCCGGCGCTCGCCTCTCCCCCTCCCATCGCCTCGCCTCGCCTCGCCTCGCCTCGCTGGCTGCTGCTGCCGCTGCCGCCGCCGCCGCCGCCTTTCCCCCGGGATGGTGTGGTATTGGTAGAAGAGAAAAGGGTAGTGGTGGGTCGCTGTCGGATTGGTGGCCCACGGGGCCTTGGTTTTTTTTTCTCGTGATTTGGGCGACGCCTGCAAGGTATGGCAGGTTGTGCGATAAGAGGCCCGGCCCGTCAGGAAACTGGACCGCAGAGGATCTGCGCCGTCCGTGGCCCAGTCTATTACAGCCATGTTCGAATTAACTTGTGCGTCTTACTTCTGTTCGAAGAAGCTAAACCAATACAAAATACCTAGTTTTTTATAGCTATTTTTTTTCTTCTCTTACTACTGTCTCACTCTGAAATAAAATAGAAAATTATGAGTATATCACCTACCCCACTCATCTCATTCCTACCAAGCACATGGCTTTTTGCACCGCTCGTTCATCCCTTCTAAAAGCTATTTTTTTTCAATCGCTACTATTTATTTTTAGCTAAAAACTAAAAAATCATCAGTAAAAGGCAATACGAATATCCTAAAACTTATTTGGAGCGGGCCGGCGGACCAAGGCTCAAACCCTTTGGACACACTTTTTCAATCCTTTCCACCTTTATTCCGCAGAAGCAAGTTAGAAATGTTGAGAAATAGAACCATCTTATTTGGTTGTCTTTCAGGCAAGCTTGGGTGTCAAGGAAATGCTAGCTAGTGACTTTCTACTTTTCGATACTGGAATCACATAGATTTGTTCAGTAAAGATGCAAAGTAGTGACACTGTGAATCTGTGATGTCATCTTTTTCCTGACAGAGACCACACGTACTGCTCTTATTTACTTTTCATTCTAGACCAAGTCATCAGTCACTTGAGTTGATCATCCAACTTACAGCTATAAAAAATAACGCCCTATTTATCACCACCTCAATTCAACAAAACCCGCACACCCACTCCTCCTAAGCCCTCCAATTTTGACTCCACTGCTCCAATTTCAAGAACGAAGAAAAAGGAGAGGTGTTCAGAATCAGATAAAGGAGAAGCACAAGTGGACAGCAACAAGTTTCCTACCATAGCGTCCTACAACAATGCCATCAAATCCTACAAAAAAAATGCTATTCCTCTTAGTCATAGAAGAGCTGAACACGCTGTTTCGCACTGCTAGCAGATTGCAAACTATAACCCCTCTTGGAATCCTAGGCTTACAATAACAAATTTCACTATATGCGGATGATGCCATTTGCTTCATTGCACCACAGCAGCAGGATCTACAGGCACTCAAGCACATCCTTCAGATGTTTGGGGAGGCTACCAGCCTTTGTGCCAAACTTCTGAAGAGCTCAGTGACTCCCATTTGCTGCGGAGACTCATTTAGCGGTGTTCCAAAGCGAACTGTCGTGTGAACTCTCATCCTTCCTAACCAAATACCTCGGCCTGCCGTTGTGGCTTACTAAATTGACCAAAACACAATTGCAACCTTTGGTTGAAAAGTTCATCAGCAAATTACCAAGCTGAAAAGGCAAACTTCTCTCCTTGAGCTATTTATGAGAGAGTACGAAGTAATAGAAACTCTCGTACGATTTTAGCTGATATAAACGAAGTCGTTATATTATATACTACAGTCAATTTGTAGACATCGTCTTAGAAAAATATTGTATTTAAAAATGGTTGCTATAAAAAATTAAAAATCAATTTTCAAAAGCTGAAAAGAAAGACGCTAGACCCTCCAAAGCAGCAAACGTGGCGTGCACGATTGTTTCAGCTCAGTGGGCAAGTGGCGAAGGTTTAAATATATATATATAAACAAGTGGGCAGTCCGCGTGTATGATTGATAATTTTTGAGTTTGGGGAGCCATTAAAGGTTTCAGCGTTCAAGTGGGCAAGTGGCATAAAAATAGTTTAAACTAATTAGAGAAGGTTTAAATATATATATATAAACAAGATACCCACATGGGCAGTGGCATGAAACACTGTCCTATATATATATATATATATATATATATATATATATATATATATATATATATATATATATATATATATATATATATATATATATATATATATATATATATATATATATATATATGAAAAATATTTTTACTCTCGGTGTAATTACACCCATCTCTGATATACCACCTAAACAAACTTGAAATACTCTTTTATCACTTTAGGTATACTCATATACTAATTATAAGATACTGCAATGTGAACCACACGAAAAAATTGCAAGGAAGTCCATAATTTTTAGTGTATTTTATAAATACCTTTATATACGTACATAAAAGGAGTATGTCAAAAAAATATGCATATCACCTCTGAAAAATTGTTCATACTACCTATATGGTCTTAAATACTCGTATACTACACGTACATATTCTCCATTACACGAGATACTACCTATGTTGTGAAATACGACATAGGATGTAATTACACCTCGGAAGTAGAAAGAGACTTCCTATATATATATATATATATATATATATATATATATATATATATATATATATATATATATATATATATATATATATATATATATATATATATATATATATATATATATATATATATATATATATATATGTGTGTGTGTGTGTGTGTGTGTGTGTGTGTAAAGAAGGTTTAAATATGTTGACAAATAGAGAGAAAAGAAACAAAAACACACAGGACGTTGACAAATCAACATTCCAAAAAAATGTAAGTTAAAGTTGTCACAACACAATATATCAAAGACAGTAAAAAAAGAACAAAACAATAGGAGACACTTGAACCGATCGAGCGTAGGCCACTAGCCGGTCCAGCCCTAAGCCAACGCTAGCCTAAGACCCAAACGTCCAAGTCAACACCAACCCTAAGCCAGCCAAGTAGGTCCAGATAACGCCTTACCTACTTTCCCCTACTCCCACACCACGCACGCAACCGTTGGTGAGCTGGTCCTTTCGTCTACAGCGGCGACGGACCCGACACCGGAGCTATTGTCATCCAGGAGCACACCGGCCGCTTCTCGCCTACGCCTGTGTACGTTGGACTTGAATGGTATGGTTAGATTTCTCACTTTTGCGGGCATGCAATGGAGTAAATCTCGATGTATGTATCAATGTATACAGTATGGTTTACGATCATAGCAATAGGTGAGATCGTCCACTGACCACTTATTGTCTCGTCTTAACTGACTAGCTCCTTGCTTCAAAGCCTAATGATTTTTAGATCTAACGAAGTAATGATCAATCGACCAAAATATATACTAGATTTGATGGTTTAGATTTTAGAATTTTAATTCTATAATCTTTAAAATATTTTTGGGTTAAGGCTTTAATATTAGAATGCCCTGTTTCAATTTTTAATATTTACGATTGAGTTTTGTTATGTAGTTAGTTGATGTTATAAAATCTAGAATGTATTACTATCTATTATATTATTAATAGATATGTTGATAAATATATGTATGAAGCATGGATCCGCGTCGTTTTTATCCTAGATCCGCACCACTGATTGTGACGATCTCGATCCGATCGAGGCGGACGTTCGTCGACCCGTCCTCGTCGGCACGGCATGCGATTCCTCAAGGATGAGCTGGGAGGGGCTTGCGAGCTGAAACTTTCCTCCTCTCCCTTCGAGGAAACTTGCCGTGCACAATTCCCTGCAAAGAATTCGGACGAAACTTGGATGTCAAGGAAATAAAGCAAATATGTTCTCTCTCTCACTTTATCTGGTGCGATAGTTGAATTGAGTTCTCAAAATGTGTGATTTAATATTCTAAGCAGTGCTCAGTAAAGAATCAATGCTGGAGGAATAAAGCGACCATAAACAATTACGACAGCCGACCAAGAAAACTCCAATTACAGAGAGGCAAACACCCACGGCATTTCGACAATTTGTTGTGGTTATATTCTATCACCAATATGTATGTAACAGAGTTATGTAGTAATGCGATGTCATTTTTTGCTGACTAAGACCACACTGTGGGGAGTTGGAAAAGCATGATAATTTATTCAGACTACTTCCTTTTAGACGAAGCCATCGATCAGCTAATCTTCCCTAACTCAGCACCTATAAAATCTACCCCCCAGCTCCACCTCAATCCAACACCAACTCACTCCCCTCCTCTCTTTCTCAGCCTCATTTTCTCACACCACTGTTCCATTCCAAGAATAAAGAGGAAGAGAAGTTCACAAAGTAAACAGTGCAAGAGAGGAGCAAGAGCTTGCTCACCATGGCGTCCCACGACAAGGCCATCGAGTCCTACAAGAAGGCCATCACCACGGCAGCATCCGTCGCTGCGTCTGTGATGTTGGTGCGCAGCATGGTGAACGAGCTGGTGCCATCTGAGGTGCGCGACGTGCTGTCCTCGGGCCTCAGCTACCTGCGGCCACACATGTCAGCGCAGCACACAATCATCATCGAGGAGAATGAGGGCTGGTCTAACAACCATGTCTACAACGCGGTGCAGACTTACCTTGCAGCACGCATCGACACCAACATGCCGCGCCTGCGTGTCAGCAGCATGGACGAATCTGAGAACATGATCATCAGCATGGAGGAAGGAGAGGAGATGGCTGATATGTATGAAGGAACAGAGTTCAAATGGTGTCTCATCTCCCGTAACGACTCAAACGACTCCAACAACGGCGGCAATGGCAACACTCAACGTGAGTCCCGCTCCTTCGAGGTGAGCTTCCACAAGAAGCACAAGGAGAAAGCACTAAAATCATACCTCCCGTTCATCGTGGCCACGGCCAAGGCCACGAAAGAGCAGGAAAGAACTCTCAAGATATACATGAATGAGTACTGCGACTCGTGGTCCCCAATTGACCTCCATCACCCATCCACATTCGACACACTTGCCATGGACCAGAAGCTAAAACAGCCCATCATTGATGACCTTAACAGGTTCATCCAGAGAAAGGACTACTATAAGAGGATCGGCAAGGCATGGAAGCGGGGGTACTTGCTGTATGGTCCACCTGGGACCGGCAAGTCCAGCCTGATTGCGGCCATGGCCAACCACCTCAGGTTTGACATATATGATCTTGAGCTGACTGAGGTCAATAGCAACTCAGACCTCAGGAGGCTTCTTGTTGGGATGACCAACAGATCCATTCTTGTGGTTGAAGACATCGACTGCACCATCCATCTGAAACAACGGGAGGAAGGCGAGGAACGTGCCAAGTCCAATTCTGCTGAAGAAGACAAGGGAGAAGACAAGGTGAGTAACTTTGAAGTCAGAATACATCATATACACAAACCTCTTCTCTCCTTCATTCCACAATTTTTCTTACCTATGCTGATGAAAATTTGGTTGCTGTCTGCACTCTGCACAGGTAACACTATCCGGGCTGCTCAATTTTGTTGATGGGCTGTGGTCGACAAGCGGGGAGGAAAGGATCATCGTCTTCACGACCAATTACAAGGAGCGTCTCGACCCAGCACTCCTGCGGCCTGGCAGGATGGACATGCACATCCACATGGGGTACTGCACCCCAGAGGCTTTCCGAATTCTTGCAAACAACTACCATTCCATCGACTATCATGTGACATATCCAGAGATCGAGGATCTGATCAAGGAGGTGATGGTGACGCCTGCAGAGGTCGCGGAGGTTCTGATGAGGAGTGACGACACCGATGTTGCGCTCCATGGTGTTGTCGAGCTCCTAAAGTCAAAGATGAAAGGTGGCGATGAGATGAAGACTGAAAATAAGCAGGTGGAGGAGAAGAAAGATGACAAAGAGATGGTTGCGAAAAACGATTCCACAAAAGATGAAAGCAGTTAGGAGCGTGGAAGCTAACGATGACCAAAGCAAAGAGTGTGCATATTATCCATTGCCAAAAATGTGATCGTTTTGACCGCTAAGAACATTGAGTTTTTGGAGCGATGAGGCGCATTGGTGCATAATGCAGTGCGCTTCAACAGAATTCTGTAATTACTGTCCCCACAATATATGCAACATGACATGTGTGAGTGTGAAGCTGCAAACAAGCCATTGGGCAAGAAAGCCAATTTCAGACACCAGGATCTAGTTGATCAAGTATTTAACCAGAGTCATTTTCAATGATTTTTTTTTTGGAAACATAAGAGCCATTTCCAATGGTGACCATATGGATTTCGCCTGCAGATCTCCACCACTCATTTATCCATCTAACATTTTTTAATTTAAGTCCACAGAAAAAAAAGGAAAATGTTTATTTCCAAATCCTTGCACAGCTCTCAAGCACCGGGCTGGAAACAAATAGCAGAAATCAAACTCTACGGAGTGAATACTGAATACCTCCTGGTGTTTTAATACTGAAAGGCGCTGGCAACCTCCATTTGATGCCCTGGCAAGTGTCCTTGGCGCTTTGACAGAGGTTGGTGAGGCGCCTTGGCAAGGAATTCTCCACCCTCATGAGAGCTCCCTCGAATTCTCCACCCGGCGGCGCTCTAGCAACTGCTGTTTGGCAGGCACCCTCGCCCAGCGCCCTGGGCATTCTTCACTCAGCGCCTCGGCAAAGAAGCCCTCACGGGAGCGCCTTGGCAGCCTCCACTCGGCGCCCTGGCAAGGCGGCCTCCGACGAGCGTCCTGGCAACCTCCATGCCCCAGCGGTCGGCCGCGCACCATGCCACCAGTTCCCGCAGTAAGATACCTGCATTGTGCGAGAGCAATGAGGAGGGAGCAAGAAATCAGGGAAAAGGAGCCAAAAGGGGATCGGGCATTTTACCTCGTCCAGGACTTCCACAAGAACTCACTGCCGCTGCCCGCACTGGGGGCTTAAGCAGCCCATGCGTGTCCCCCCATCCGAGCCACGTAGACTCGGCTTCCAGCCTACCTGCGGCGGCTATCTTCCATGGCGGCGTTTCCCTTGCCTCCATTGCCCAGGCCGCCAGCCATGGCTAGGAGGCATCGTGGGTCCGAAGGGGCCCGGTCCGCTGGAGTTTGGCGCTTGCGGAGGCTGGACGGCGGCTCGCCAGGAGGAGCCCGAGCTCCCGTCTCCTCCGTCCTCCCTGAGGATGAAGAGCGGCCACGGCCACCAAAGAACAGGGGTGCAGCTAGGACTCCCTACTCTGTTATCCTCACGCTCGGTCGGCTGGGCCAATTGGCTAGCAAACTCAAGTGGGCTGACCTCTGTCCTCTCGGCCCGACGGCAAGGCCCAGCATAATCTAGGCACGCCTGCCTCGGGCTAACTCCCTGATGCTGCCATGGCCCAAATACTAAAATACAGGACAAGGCGGATGCTCTGCCATATCCCGAGAATCTCTTAAGAATATTGGCTAAGCTCGGAAGCTCGCCGTGTTTTCGAAATGTAGTTTGGACCCACTAGGTCTAGGCCCCATGTCCATCTTAGGACAACAGTAAAACGCCAAGGGACAGGGAGGTTAGTGTTGGAAGAATAATTATACCCTTCCGTTAACGGGACTCACTCTACCGAAGACATAAACACGGATCAAAGAATCACTATTGTGCTAGAAAGGACAGTAATACCCCTCAATTGTATTCATATATTAGCTATCTGATGGAGGAGTATTCCAGTTATTTGTATAGGCCCAAGAGCCTATAAATATTTTATGTATCTCACATTTGTAGGGAGAGCTCTTTTGAGTAATAAAGAAGCATATTTAAACTAATGAGTTCTTGAGGGCTCTCTCCTCAAAAGTAACCACCTGTTGGCTCACCAACAGAAGTAGGACGGTTCTCTCGGACCATCGAACATATATAAATCATCAAGTCATTTTTACTCTTATAGACGACGGCTCATCAAACGGCCGACACCCATTCCATCACTTATGTTGCAATTAACAAGACATGTATAAATCTGTCAAAGTTGATTTCTTTCTTCATTTTTCATTACCATAGCTGTGATAATAACCAGTATTAGCATCACCCTGAAGGATCCACTTTTCATTGCATCTTCGTTTCTAGTATATCTCTTCTCTTGTGAACACGCCTTCCAGCTCTTCTTCTAACTTGTATCTGACACCCCATTCATCAACTGTAACATCCCTTTCCTCAGCCATCTGATCTATTTATTCAATCTATTTCATAAGTGTAGCATTCTTTTCTTGTGCTCACTGTTGATATTAGCACCCCAAGGAATATTGTCTTAATAGGCCAATACAGCCCTGCCATTTGTCAATAGTTGTCACTCTGTCTAGGCATCTTGCACTTGATTTGTTCCCATTTGAATTGAGTAATTTGCTTGAAATTGTCCAAATCCTCTCCTGCGTAGAGAACAATGGGGTTATGGTCTGAATCCACTCTTGGGAGAGTTCATAAGAGAGTTCCTGTAAAAATCTTTCAGACTGCTCGTGATGAGCAGGACCACATACCACCCCCAGAATCCATCTCAAATTAATTAATTAAGTCTTTGTCTCAGCGCAGGTTCATACTGACAAGACAAAAGCCATCCTTTTTTCAGAAATGGTAATCAATATTTGCAAAGAAGAAGGTGCAGAACATACAAGATGAGTTGCATGAGCCACTCTCCTGGCCACCAGCAAGGCCCCATTCCTGAAGTTTCTATCCCGAGACTCGAGGTCATCAACAAAGCAGTGTGCAACATAACCAAACATACACACACAAAAAAGGGTGCAGAAAGCCAAAACTGAAACAGAACAGCAACTTTTGCTGAACGTAACTCAGCGATCGGTGAGAGTTACATACATGCCCATGCACGCATGCAGCATATTGCTCTTTAAGTGCACACTGTACTGCTTGCTACACACGAAGCTTGAGATGGAGAGTACAGGAGATGGATCGAACCGGGCGGCCGGGCACTAGGCGTCGACGCGGACGCTCCCCTCCTTGCCGTCGCTGACCGTCGTCGGCAGCTCGACGCTCTTGCCGCCCTTGGGCGTCGACCCGTAGTAGCAGAAATAGAGGATCAGCTGCGCCGCGCCGAGCAGCGTTCCCATGCCGTTGGGGATCTGTATATCAATTGAGAAAAACACACAGGATAGCTGAAATTGGAGGCCGTAACCGTGCTACGAATATGGCATGCGACGTGATGTTGGAATGGGAGAGAGAGCTCGATTGAGTGATCAACCGTGATGAAGATGTCGAAGCGGATGAGCGCGTAGGTTGTCCAGCAGATGCCGTTGATGAAGCTCACCAGGGACAGCGTGAAGGGCATGTACTCCACGCTCTTGGTCGTGATCACTTGTTTCTGCCGAGTCAATCGAAATTAATTCTTGCGTCCTGCAGTAGAATTTTTTTCTTTTGCCCTCTGTGGCATTTTTATTTTGCAGATATGGCACTCGAGGTGGCGTTTTTGCATTTTTGGCTTCTTTCTTGACCACAGAACCACCGGCGGATAACGCGTGGCAATTCTACGACCGGACAGGCACGAACAAGTGGTCGGCAGCCGCGGGCTTTTGCCCTCCCCTGGTGCGCGCGCGAACTGTTTGGCCCACTAAATCCTGCGGTCAGGGGCGCGTTCCAACCATTGCTGCACTACAACCCTTTCATAACTTTTGACCATCCTGACTATTTTATAACTTTCGTCTGCCCTAACTACTATATAGCTTCCGACCACTCTTTAGACTTCGACCGTCCGACCACGTTATAGACTTCGACCTCCGACCACTCTGTAGTTTTGACCATTGACCATATTTAGCTATCGACCACTCTCTAACCATTGACCGGCTACTGTAGCACTGACCACCAACTAGATACTATAGTATTGACCATCTAACGGCTATTGTAGCATCGACCATTGACCAGCTACTATAGAATCGACCACCGACCACTTTATAGCAGATCTCGACACACGTGCCAAGGCTAGACATATTTCTGTGCTTGCCATATGTAGATCTGTGTGCCCCCATCCATGGAAATACCACACGTCACCCGCCTGTTGATCCGTAGTCGGGAAGAGGCCAATCTCGCAAAAAACAGGCACAAGTGCTATATCGGCAAAAAAAAAGAGACAGGGCTAGAACAGTAAATAATTCCATGCAGTGCATGCATACACATGCGGTACATGCATGTACGTAGTTTCTACGAACGTTTGAGCAAGATCAGAGAAGGGGAGGCGGGCACACGTACCATGATGGTGAGTGGTGATGCGTACATGAGGGTGCCGAAGAAGACACAGAGGCTGCCGACGATGAGTGATCTCTTCTCGTAGGTGTGCGCTCCGAGGAGCACGCCGAATGCGACGGCGACGAGGAAGACGAGCTCGACGGCGAGGACGCCGAGCATCTTGAGGCGCTTGGGCTTGGGGGCGTATGCGAAGTAGATGGAGAGGTAGATGATCTCGATGGCGAGGCCGGTGCCGTTGATGGTGACGACGAGGATGCTGTGGGGGTGGACGAAGGGCAGCCCGTAGAACACCCACAGCGCGCAGTTGAGGAACGTCGCCAGGTACGGATCCGGCACGAACTCCTCTACGTCCTTCTTCTGCAAAATCTTCACGAACGTCGGCACCGGGGACAGGAACAGCCCGAAGGAGATGAAGTTGCCTGCATGCATGCATGCTCATGATCAACCGGCCGGCAGCATTAATTAAATTAAAACTGCGTACTGAACATGCGTGCACGGTCATATGGAAGCGTCTAGAAGGTTCGATAGGGGGGACGTACCGATGATGCCGACGACATTGCGGACTGCGTCGGGGTTAACCATCTTGCCTGCTTCTTCTTGCGCGTCTACTTGCGAACAAGTGGGAGATGGGTTGATCGGTCGAGTATTAGTAGTAGCGTGCGAAACAACCAAACAAGAACCTGCAAGTATTGATTGGTTGGTCACTAGTGGTGTTTGGGACTAAGAACAAAGGGACGCACGCGGCTAATCGAACTTGTTGGCCTCTGCCTTCCTTCCTTCCCTCCCTTTATCTTACGCATGCAAAGAGTTGGAATGGAGAGGCAGAGCACGGTTGGCTTGGCGATGGCCGGAGCTTATATATAGGGCACAACGCAGGAGAATCGATGGTGAAAAACACAACCAAAAGGTGAGCCTCCTCCTCCTCCTTTTAAGGAAGTGTTTCTAATTGGAGTAATCGGAGCTTGAGGTGCAGAGACAAGATAGGGTTCACTCGGCCGGAGACAGTAACGGCGCGCTACCTGGGACACGCACAGCCGTTGTTTTCCACCCCCTCCTACCAAAGGTTGCGTTCAGTTTGTTATGAAACCTAGGCCTGGGCAGCACTTGATCCATGGTGGGTATCTCATCATTAGACTATAAATAGGAAGAATTTATACTCATACAATCAAAACCAATAAAAAAGATTAGGAGTTCTCTCTACCTCTCTGCGTGTTTCAATCTATTATTTTGTTTTATGTGAATGATCTCATTTCATATTAAACAGAGGAATCGATCGGATTGGCCACCAGCGACGGTTCCTCAACACAGTTAATCATTTTTATCAGGTGGTGGTTACTGTTACATCGGTTTCTATTAACTCCACAGTTTTCCTGGCCGACGTGCACGTGGGTCCGGTGCTTACCAGTGAAGTGTACTGTCTCACGAGTAGAAATGCTTTGCCATTTCTTTGGACTAGGGAGAGGGAGCCACTCACCTCGACACTGAGGAATGATGGCCGCGCCACATGCGCTCCGCCCAACGGGACGCCGTTACGCTGGAACTGTTTCGACGGATAGATCGCCATCGGTATATATACAGCCGCGAGAAACGCGAGGGGAGCGCCGATGCATGTTGTGATCGACGGCCACCTCCAGAGCGAATCGATCTCATATCGTGTAGAGGAGGCATGGGTTGCTCCGCTGCTCCGCTCCCTCTCCCTAGTGACGGCTGTGCGATCAAACGCCTTGCCGAGCCCCGCACACCGCCTCTACACTCAATCGCCGCGCATAGGGTCCGGAGGACAAGGGCCCATCGCCTGTGCTCTGCGCGGTGGCGCTGGAGGATGGGCGCGCCGCGCCACGCCCAGCCGTGGAGAGGCGGACTTCGCGTCTGCTCCCGCCGCCAGACGCGGACCGCGCAACACAGACCCACCGGCCAAGATAGCGATCCGCTCCTAGCAAGCCGACGTGATCGCGAGGCGGCGCCGCCACGCTGCCGCCGCCGCAAACGACGCGCGGTGCGTGGAGCGCTCTCGCGCGAGGAGAATGGGTTGGGTTTTAATAAACCTGATTCGACAGCATGTGGAGTACCACGATCGATCGGCGTTACGTGTACGGCAGGAGATCGATCGTATATAGGAGAGAATCACAGAAAGAGACGCATGGATACGTGTGTGTGATCGATCCAAATTTGCTTCTCACGTCTAAAGTGCACAAGACTCGATGTTTACATTGAATATTCTAGGTGAACAACATGTCACCATCAAGTCCTTTAGTTGATAAATATATTGGACTTTTTTTATCTTTCTCGCCAAAGACTCTGTTTCTTGCAACAACATCATGATTGTTGGTGGTCAACGATAGTGAGAAGTAGAATGTCAATAATCTTCACTGATGTATAGGAGATTGATATTTTTCAAGTGGCTGGATTGATATCATGAGGTGGTAGAAGGAAGGTGCAACCAGTTGAGCTCCCAACGGCCGACGGGAGATTGGTATTTTCCAGGTGGCTGGACGGACTTGCCACGGCGGATCTCCGATGAGCCCCCACCGATGCATCAACCCATTGCCCCAACTCTCTACGAGCGCGCCAAGAGCCGGCGTCCTCGCCGCTGGAGAAGTAGTGAGCTATCACACTATTTGAGGCCTGGTTTTACTCTCCGTTACTCCTTCGTGCGCCGATGCCTAGCTACTTACCACCAGCCACGACGCGATGTTTTGAACTTGGATGGCGCAGCCGTTGAATCCTTTCAAATCCTATCGTGACTATTGACATTTGACTTGTTTGCTTTGTTAGGTTTCTTCTTTTCGACTTCTAAGAGCCGTTTTCAACTTTTTATAGTAAGTAGTTTTTAAACGGGTATCTTTTTAAGACAGAATTTACAAGTTAATTGTAATACATATTGCATCGAATTCATTTAGTTATTCTGCACTAACTCTCACAAATAGCCTAAAAATCATAAGTCTATGTCACAGTTAAAAGTTATAAATCGAAATCAATAAGAACAGAACAAGTTTTATGACATGCCTACTCTAGGGGAGTTTTTTTTTTTTGAACTTTCGGCGGGGTTCTATTCAATGAGGATATGTGCACGCGGCTGCGGCGAAAAGCGGGGGCAACCACGTGGTGAGATCATCAGGGTGGGCACGACGAGTAATCATGCAGCCTCATGTTCCTCTGCTTTGATTTCATATTATTTTATTTCTCCTGTTCCAAGAACGGCAACCTTACACGCATGGAGACAGTGCGAGTAAGTTATCAGTATTCAGTAAGTACAGGGGTCTCGGTGGCACTGGCATGTAAGTAGCATGGCAAGATTTCGTTTGACAAGATCTGGGAGTCAACTTTGGATGACATTCAACTGGCACTGCAACTGATCGAAGTCATGAGGTGGCCAACACGAGCATCGGCATGGTCACTTGAGATTCAGGGACGTACAATTGCCAAGACCAAGGGCTATCATGACAAGCACGACGAGCTTAGCCATTTTTTTTATAAAAAAAATGCTTTGCCACATGAGAATGTGAGATACACGTAACTAACTCGTGCCATGAGCCTAGGTATTTACCCTGCTCTGCATTGCATTGCACCGGCGTCACGGCGTCGTGCCTGCCAGCGACGTCCCCCTCGACCGCTCCTCCTCCGATGCCCCCCGCGTTCCCTCGCTCTCCTCCGTCGTTGTCCGCCCATGGCCGCCACCGATCTCCTCTATCATCTTGACGACATCCGTGCTGTTCAGTCGCGCGTCCGGCACGGTGGCCACGCACGCCATGGCAACCTGCAGCAGCGCCACCATATCCTCCTCCGCGCTCCCGCCGAGTCGCACTAGCTCGACGTCGAACACCTCGGCCGTCCACTCCTCCCGCACCACTGACTGCACCCACCGCGGGAGGTCGAGCGCGCCGTCGCCGTCCAGGGTCGCGTGCGTCGGGGACCTGCCGGTGAGGAGCTCAAGAAAGAGCACCCCAAGCGAGTACACGTCGGACTTGAACGTCGGGCGGCGCATGTCCACGAGCTCCGGCGCACGGTAGCCGCCGGCGTTGGGGCGCGCGGACGTCGGGGCGAAGAGCTGATGGAGGCAGTAGTCGGAGAGGGCGGCCGCGTCGGGGTCCGGCCGGAGCAGCAGGTTGGAGGACTTGATGTTGCCGTGCGCGAGTTTGTGCGCGGTGTGCAAGTGCGCCACCCCGCGCGCGGCGGACAGCGCGGCGCGCATGCGCGCGTCCCAGTCCATCGGCGTCCGGCCGGAGCCACGGCTGCCTGTAGGTAAATCAAGGTGAGCATTTCCGACGACAAAAACGTACTACCAATTGCAAAACAATGCGCGGTGAAATTTAAGCTACTGCAAATTATATACATCAAAATTTCCAGACTTTTTTTTCCGGTAATTTGAGCAGATGCTTAATTGATTTGTTTATAGGAGCATTACCATTGAGTATTGATTAAAGAATCCTTAAACAGGTTGGATATATACCATATAAGCGTATCGCTGTCCATGGAATTATTAGTGATGCGTATCAATCATGCCTCGAAACAAAATTTCACTGATGCATGCACAGTAACCTACTCTTCTATCAAATACAGCTGGACAGCAAAATGGTCAGCAATCAGTACTCAAGCAGGTCAAGTTGGTAGAGATATTAAACAGAGAGACAACAAAAATGCAACAGAAATGTCCAGTACGTGTGTATGGACCTCCAAATACACAAGTCTGGTGTAACAGCTCTGATTATTTATACCTTCTCTGTTCATTTTTACTTAACCTTTTAGAATTCAAGCCATCAAATTTTTTAAAATTTGATCGCTAATAGACTCAAAACTATCTATATTGACAACACAAAAGTTATATTATTAGATTTATCGTTAAAAATACTATCATAGTATTGTAATTTTATTAGTATATTTTAGTGTAAAGTTATAAAAAATAATGGTTAAAGTCATATCTCAAAGACCTAAAAAAAAAAAAATCAAGTAAAAAAGAACAGAGGTAATACTACCTTCGTTGAATGCATGGAAGATCAACATACTGGATAAGCAGTGGGTAGCAATTAGCATACGTGTATGACAGCACACATGACGTTAACGATCGATCAAAACCTTGACTTACTGCTATACTTAAAATGAAAATTTGAGAAACTGAGCAATCACAAGCAGGTGAGAGTTAGCGCTTAAAATCAGGAATTTAGATGCTACACTGTGTGAGTTGTGACAGACAATTGACCTCTGAACAGTACCCAAAATCAAATTATGATGCGTTTATCTCGGTAAGCCGCGGAAAACATTGACAGCCCGAAGTGGGCCCACATGGCAGCTGCAGTGCACCAGCACCACACTGTCAGATGTGTACAGATGACAGCATTTGACTGTGTGGAGACGGCAAATACCATTGATAACTTGAGATGAGAGGCAAAGCAGCGTTAACAGCAGTCAGCAATTGTGGAAACTGATTAGCAGCATTTTTTTTCATGACGCTGATTGCATCCAAATTAGCATTCAAATGCATTCTTATGTTATTTACAACACAACCGATAGCTTGTACGATTCTATACGTAGTATAGCACGGACGGTTCTTCACAAGTATATATAAATTTCAGGACGGCGCCACGGATAACCGATGGCTAGCGAACCATACATTTAGCTCTCAATCCCTTTCCGATGATTTGGACCTAAGGCATCAGGAATCCGAAGAACGCTAGTCAAACGCAAATGCTACCTCCCAATCCCTTTCCAAGGATTGAAACCCTAAGCCATCAGCTGCTGGAAAAAGCTGGCGAAATACAGATACCGTGTCCACATCGCTGTCCTTACTAGTTGCACGAATAATCGAATAGCCCTGCGGCTAATTATGCAGCTTCACCGAAAATCATTTTACACCTACCAACATCACCTTCGACGTATCATCATTCTTGATGAAAAGCAATGATGTTCAAAACCGTTCAAGCTAGATCGGTACCAATCGTGCAGTTCGTGCATCCTGGTGTTCTAAAACCATGCTAGCTTACTCTACACTCTACAGTGCGTTTGTTAGAGCTACGTACGTAGCTCAAAGCAAGAAACGTTCTCCAGGAAGAAAACCACCGTACCTGTCTGATCAGTGAAGTAATTGAATTTGTGGGCTCCAAGTACTATTGAATTTAGGGCTGCAATACCAAGCGGTAGGCGCCAAACAAAACAGGGATGGCGCTGCAACCTTTCCGTACGCGTGTATACAGGAACCGTCCATCGGACAAGACAGCATCGCATCGCATCGGTTGGGGACGGAACAGCAATGCCGTATCCATGCCGGCAATTCTCGAGCTCGCTCTCTTCGCTCGACGACGGAGAGAAGAAAATTCCCCGATCAAATCGAGAGGTAGAAACAATCCAATTCCTCCAGCAACGATCCAATTGCCACTTTGCCCACTCGCTTGCCAGATAATAATAGTCTATCGTCTCTTGTGTACTACCTCGCTGTTGGTGCATGTGTTTTCCCCTCTCTCTCTCTCTCTCTCACACACACGCACACGCAAACACTTCGCTTTACAGCCTTCCCCCCACAGTAAACCGTCCCGGGCAACAAAGGGCCTGTTCTTTACCTCACAAGGCGGTTTTGGCCACTTCTGATCAACTTTCAAACGAGATTTTCTCAAGACGATCTACAAGTTAAACGATCTACACGTTAAAAGCCCAACATCTGTACTCAACCAAAATCGCAAGTAAGTATCTGTCTCTCCGTAATCAGACCAAAGTAAATTAAAATTCAAAATTTCGGTAAGTGCGTGCGAAAGAACATGCCCAAAGTTTTCAGAACAAGGATCGTACCAGGTTAAGTCACACTCGAGTGGTAGTGGACTGGAGCGTGCAAAATCGCGTGGATTCCGGCCAATGCCGGCCGGATTTCCCCCAAACCGCGGCTCACAGCGCCATCGTACGTTCGCGACGAGCAAAACCACGCTGCACCAACGCGTGCAGGCAGCAATGGCAAGTAGTGGTGTCGCTAACGAGCTAGTTGGGCAACGCGAAAGGTAGGTTGCTAATGGAATGTACGTAGTGAGAGGCGGCTGACCGTGGAGCATGGCGGAGAGGCTGCCGGCCGGGAGGTAGTCGGCGACGAGGAGCTTCTCGTCCTTGGAGAAGTAGTAGCCGCGCACTGGGAGCAGGTTGCGGTGCTCCACCTTGCCCAGCGCCTCCAGGAGGGATGCGAACTCCCGCCGCGCCGCCGCCACGTCCTTGAGCCGCTTCACCACCACCGTCGTCCCCTCCTCCAGCACCGCCTTGTACGACGTCCCCAAGCTACCCTTCCCCAGAACCTCCGCCGACGCGCGCAGCAGGTCCTCCAGGTCGAAGCTGTACCCCGCGCCCTTGCCCACGAACACCAGCCGGCTCCTCTCCGCCACGCCAGCCGCCGCCCCAGCCCCAGCCACTGCCGCCGCCGCCGCGCTGATCTCCTTTGACGACGACGTCAGGTCCCCCATCTCCCCTGATGCCGTGGACGGCGTCAGACCCCTGGCCGGCGTCGCCGCTTTACCCTCGCCACCGTTCGCCGCCCGCCGCCGGTAAGCGGCGCACACGACGAGCAGCACTAGAGCCAGCAGCGCCGCCGCCCCGGCGCCCACGGCAATGGCCGCGACCGCCGCGCCGGAGAGCTTCTTCCTCTTCTCGGACACCGCCGCGCCACCGCCGCCTCCCGGTGGGGCGACGCCGGGAGCGGGTGCAGGGGACGGGAAAAACGGCTCGCAGGGCCGGTCCAGCGGCTTCCCGCAGAGCTGGAGGTTGCCGGCGAAGGACTCCCGCGGGAAGTGCGCGAGGGAGCCGGGGATGGAACCGTTGAGTTGGTTGTACGAGACATTGAAGACCTGGAGCCGCGGGATGATTATGCTCGGGAGGTTGCCGGAGAGGCGGTTGCCGTCCAGCCTGAGCGACCGGAGCTCGGTGAGGCTGTTGAGCGCGAACGGGATGGCACCGGAGAAGTTGTTCTGGGAGAGCACGAGGTGCTCGAGAGCCAAGAGCTTGCCGACGTCGGGCGGGATGGCGCCGGAGAGCAGGTTGCCCTGCAGGTAGAGCGAGTGGAGCTGGGGGAGGGAGAAGAGGTCGGCGGGGATGGCGCCGAAGAGGCGGTTGGAGCGCAGGGAGAGGATCTGGAGGCCGCGGAGGCGGCCGAGCGTGCCCTGCGGCACGCGGCCGATGAGGCCGACGCCCGGGAGGCGGAGCACGACGACGGTGGAGTTGGCCGCGTCGCAGGCGACGCCGACCCAGGCGCAGGCCGGCGTGGAGTCGTTCCACCCCAGCGCCCGCTCGTGCGGCGTGCCGGCGAGGAACGCCTGGAGCGCCGACCGCTCCCGCTGCGGCGGCTCCGCGGCGCAGCGGAGCGCGGCAATGGACAGCGCCAGGAGCAGCGTCGCGGGCCCTCGGAGCGCGCCCATCTGCGCTGCGCCAAATAGGATAGAGAGCCCCGATGGCTTGGATGGAGCCATTGGAGCCATTGGAGCAGAGCGGACAGGACCTCTCGTCTCTTATGGCACTGCCTGCCTGCCGTGCGTGACCAAAGTGGGAACGTGTCTGTCTAGCGTCTCAGCGCGCTTCAGCTATACGTCATGACAGTTCTCACCTAAAGTGGCAAGGGACGCAGTAAATCGAGATTAACGCAAAACACAGGTCCTCACCTAAGTGTGATCAATCTTCGTTTCCGGTCATTCTAGTTGCACGGCCATACAGTTCCTGTTCCTCAGACATAGCCCCCGTTTAAAACAGTTTTTTGCTATTGTTTCGTTTTTTTTCTGCTGAAAATGGACGCTGGTTAGCTTTCGACCTGGACATTCCATGAAAGAGAAATAAAAAGAGAAAAAAGAGTTCACACTGAACACATTCAAAACGATTTTCAGCTTCTAAAAGCTAAGAGCTTTTTATTTTCAGCTTCTAAAAGCTAATAGCTTTTCGGCTTTTCTATAGTAACTATCTTTCAAATAGAGTATCTTTTTAAGCCAGAGTCTACAATTTAATTGTAATACATGCTATAATAACTTTATTTATATTGTCCAAAATCGTATATGAGTTTATATTGCTCTTTATTGTCTCTTATAAGTCTAAGCTAAAAGCTATAAACTGAAGTCAAAAAAAAACAGCCTAGCACCGTAGTTAGACCTTATACATTATGGCCCCACTTCACAAGTGGTATAAGTGGGTGAAAGGTTACTTTTCAGCTCCACCCAGGAGCTACAATTTTTCTCAAAGAGGTTTTAAAGAACTCTACTGGTGGTGTCTATTTATTTTACTTCATTTGGCACAAAACACTTCTTATATTCGGTGATGGAGTTGAAAAAAAAACAGGCCTAGTTATATAGGCAGACAGGGCGTAGCGTAGTTATTGCTTGAGATTTGCAGCGAGGTGGTGATTGCAGCACGAAAACTCGCTAGAAGCAAGCACTGGTGCACCAGTGGGAACGGTCGGGCCGCCGTACCTGCGATCTCCATCGCCCCCAAAACAAACGGTCCCGATCTTCCTTCCTCCTAGAAAAACACAACACGGAGAATCTTCACGACTGTGCTGCAGTGGATCGGCTCGCTAACATTCTGGTCAAACAGTGCCATCTGACAGCAAAAGCATCCCTGTTTTACAGTTGCTTACCTCGATTCGCCAAGCAATTAAGCTCGCACAGGAGGAGCTCGCCGACAGAGACCGAGACGGACAGTGTTGTTCAAGCTAGTGCCACGTACGTAAGCAGGAAAGCCAGGAGGAAGCAAAGTATTACTGTATACCAGTCATAACCAGCCGCGCCGAAGCATCAAATGATGATCGAAAAGCTATCTAAGCTAGCTCCTCTCATCTTCTGGAAGCGTATGCATGAGACCTTACGAGCACCTCGGATTCGAGCCGTGGAGGGCTTTACTTGGAACCGAAGCAATGATGGCCATGCACCCTCCCTGCGTTTACACGAGATTAGTTACGATCGATCCAGCCCTTCTCTCCATGTGTCTGACGTTTTAACCGTCGATCTTATAGTAAAATTTAGAATTAAAATACTATTTATATTTCTGACAGGCTGTACAGAAAGATTATTTTTTGTGACATAACCCAACGGAGAGGGCCACCGGCTAGTGTGTCCCACCAGCAACCAAATGAAAAGGAAAAATAGTAGGTCTCATACTTTATACAGCAGGGAAAGAAAAGAAAAAGAAAACATTAATCTGCGTTTGAGCCATGTCGGTAAGCAAAGCACTGTGATGATAGATCTCGCCGTCGTGTCGGATGTGTGAAGCACTGAAGCGTGTCTTTTAGCTTAGCAACTCGGTGGTGTGCATCACTCGAGCGAGCAAGGTGCCCACGCCCGGCCCACCGTAATCCAGCCGCGCAGCGCACCGTGGGCCGGAGCCCGCTCTCGTAATTCAATTCCGATCGTATTTGGGCCGCATGCGTTCCGGACCGGTGTCTAGCGCTTCATGTTCTTGCTGTAATGCCTATGAATGACACGTGGGGGTCGGGTAGGAGTGCAGATGTAACTATTTGTATTGGATTTTGGTTCAGCTTAGAAAGATCAAAAATCAATATAAATATTTGGTTTTTAAAAATAATTTATCTATTTTTTCATTATCGTCTTGTTCTAGGGATAAATTAGGAGGTTACGGGTGCATCGCAGACCCCACTACTTTCGCTCCCGTCACACGAACGTATCTCTCTCTTATTTTTTTCACCGCTGTCCTTTTTTTTAAAAAAACACTTCTTTCAATCATCACTATTCATTTTTACCTAAAAACCTAATATGAATGCACCCCTAAAGTTTGTATGCAAGGTCTATAAAGTGTGGCCCGCCCCGTCAGTGTGTACAAGAGAGGCCCTTCTCTCCTCTTCCCCTACCGTTGTTCTCACTGTCTATCCCTAATCTAATCTAAACTAAATTCATTCCATTGGGTGGGTTATTTTGGGCTATGGCTTTGATTTATGGTTTTTGAGTTCTGGCTATGTGCGAGAAACAGTATGTATAGGGAAACAGTCGTATGTAATTTTAGCTGGTATAGCTGAACTCAGTACAATGTCTACTACAATATATCAGTAAATCTTGCCTTGAAAAGGTACATCGTTTAAAAAGATAGTTACTATAGCAGAAAGTGATAAGCCAAAGCCAAAACTAAAAAAAACTTAGTCATTTGAGTTCTTTTGGGCTTTTGGCTTATGTTATAGGAACTAACTTTAAAACGACGTGTCTTTTCGAGACGGAGTCTACAAGTCGATTGTAGTAGATATTGTATCAAATTCATTTATATCAGCCAAAATCACACACGAGTATCTCTTTCTTCGTACCCTCTCTCGTGGATAACCACACTTTAAAATTTTAAGCTATAAACCATAAACCACAGGCAAAAAAACACCCAATATTCGTCACGGTGGAAATTATCTTGTTCACTGCTTTAGTTTTCACGTCATCGCGCTTCAATTAATCAATCGCTCGCTCACGACCAAGGGACATAGTCATAGGTGGGGATAGAAACGAATCGAATAATCTCAAATACGAATACATATACATGTTTTTAAAATGAATACGGATACGAATATAAATTCATATTTTTAAAATGAATACTAATTCGAACATTCTCGAATATGAATCTAATGTTGTAACGAATATGAATTCGAATAGAATATGTACTTAATTCGATCGACTACGATTATTCTAAAACTTTTATAACAAATCTCAGTAGAATAAATTTATATAATATGACTATACGTTTACACGAGCTAGCAGTGTAGTGCATAGAATTAAAAATTATGCAAAGTAATTTTCACTTCTTACTTGTGAAGTTTGGTCTATCAAAAAATCACTTTCTACAATCCTAGAGACTAGAGAGGTTGTCACGAATCGAAACAGATCGAATATAAATCAAATAGCCTCAAATATGGATAATATTCTCAAATATAATTTTACTTATTACATTCATATTTTCTCATATATAAATGTTGGATAAAATAAATTATTGTTTACCGTTAGTCATTGGCAGACTCTCTACTCTCGGCCGCTCCCCATCTCTTCTTGGCTCCTCACCCTCGTCGCGGCGATCGACCACACGCCCGCCGCACGCGATGGAGCGCTCCACTCTCTCCAGCGGCTACACCTGCCTCCCCCCGCCGCCCGAAGCCGCTCCAGGTGATCCACCCACTGGTCTCCTCTCTACCCCATCCCTCCCTCCGACCTCGGTCCTTCCCTCCCCTCCCCCGCCCGTCAGACGCTCGCGGTGTCGGCGCCGCCTCCATTCCACGGCCTAGATAAGTTAGGGCTCCCAAACGCGTCGCATCACCACGCGATTCGTATGCTAAGCCCCAAATTAGAGTTGTCTAGCAACACTGCTTCGTCTCTCTTACTTAAATTCGTTCTAGCCCTTCGCGTTTGCACTGCTTGGCCCGGCTACTCGCTGCTTCTGCAAACATCAGCATGTCGTGGTTGGTTTCAGTTCCTCGGATTGGCCGGCCCTGTTGCGTATTTGCATGTTTTACTTGCTTGTGTGATGACCATGCATGTCCTACTTAGGGTCATTATTAATTTGCATTGTTCCCGATTCTGATCGATTGCTTTAATGATATTTGTTACCAATTCAGTGGAAATCATGTGTATGCAGTTGTGCATATGGATAAGTAATATAGGCACGGGCAAAGAAATTATTTGTTCCTGTGGCAAGAGTGGATGATTTATGGTTTAAGGATAAGCTATAATGTTTTGCTAACGAAACTCAGATAATAGACCACTACAGAAGTAATGAACTAACAAAACATTTTGGCTTATCTTAAAACCATGCATCCATACATGGAGTTGGATTTCGATAACTCCATTGGGCACCGTAATGCAGGTCGAGGAATATGCATGATGAGCACTTCGTGGAGAAATAAACAACACCCGAACCTCATCAAGTTCATTACTGCATTCCTAGCTGCAAACTCATATCGCATAAACTTCCTGTCAATATCTCCTGTAAGCATCTCTTCCTGCCTCACAAGTCAGGAATGTTGTTGTGGTGTCTTTGTGTAACCTGATCAAGTGTATTCCAGGACTTCATATTCAACAATGGGGGGTTATCTGTTGCTTTTGTCTTTGAGACAAGCTGGGATTGTGAAAATATAGCTGTTGTCTTTAGCAGGTGGGAGACTCTTCCCTGTCATGTTATACACTGTAATGATCGTGACGGTCACTTTAGTCTTGGAATGCTTTTGCAGGGTGAATACACTGAAGAGGCAGTTCCAAAATCTTTATGTTGTTGCTGCCGTTCCCACAAGAGAGCAAAACGAATCATTCAACCAATCATATTTCAAGTACACATCTGATTCATTGCTAATGGTGGAGTATGTTAGTTCAATCATTGTTACTCATGTGTTTCTTATTCAAGGTATGACATGGAGCTTGGCTGCCCTACATTTGTTCCTGTTAATGATCCAGAGGTGGGATTTGAGAAAATTGTGAGGATAGCTCATGCTCGTGGAGGTAAATCTCTAATTTCATTTACCAATTTTCTGACTCCTGTTCAAGTTTTGAGCTGTAAGTGGGCATTGATCAACACATCTGTTTTGTTGTTCAGTATGCAAGCAGCAAGACATTATCTCAACAATGAGGACTGAGGTACTTTCACATGTTTCCGGATACATGGGTGCACTGTTTGTATGTCTAAAATGAAGCTAAATGATTTTCTTGCTTGTGTCTGTAGCGGGAGCAAGCAGTTCAGTGTATGGATGCCTTTTTACGAGTGCTTACCTCTATTCCTGGAATTGACAATCATGACGCAAATGCGGTATGTACTTAACTATTTTTTAGCCTTTTATGTAACTGGATTATCTCTTGGTTACTTACATATCAATGTTAGTTCTGACTTCTGACTTATTTGCATGTTCTACCTCTACGGAGAAGAACTCACACGACTAGGCAATGCTTGCATTGCAGATATAAGTACCATCATTTCCCTTGCCATTTTTGCACTCGTCTCACTAAGACATTGTAAAGGATAATTCAGGGCTATAATTATTGAACCTTCTCATCCAAAATACTTGACTTTATGCAACTATTCAAGAATGAGAAAAGAGCATTTGCTAGATTATCCAAATCGAGCACTTTTCTATTCCCTGATGTCTTCTCTGCACTAATCTTCCTTGATATATTTTGCTATAGCATCTCCAGTAATTATACGGTCAAATCTCACGGTGAACACCAAATGCCATTTTTCTATATAACTGTTCTGTGTTTTTGTGCCGTGCACTATTCATATCCTGCCATGCTGATATTCATCCTACTCTTGATTTCCAAGCTTGCCCAAGCCATTGGCTCTATTGAAGCAATTGCAAAAGCATCCAAGGGATTTATTCTAGAAAACACTGACCTTTCCACGGATAAGGCACAGATGGTTGTCAGGTTCTTCAGGGATCCACAGTACTACTTAAGCCCTAAAATTAACTAATTCTATGAGGTATTCTGTTCCCCACATTTAACATATGTAGTTTGTTTCCTTTACTCTTTAAGTATGTCTACCATTACATTTTTTTCCTGACACAGCAATGTCAACCTATTGCTTTTCTTCATTTGCATTGGGTTCCTGGAACTGCAGCTTCAGTGGTTCTTACAAACTTGACAAGCATACTTTTAGATTCCGGAAAGTTGATCACTCTCTGTTCCGTTGTATACTATCTCTGGTTTTGTAACCCAACAAGTGTTCTCTTATGGTCTTGGCATCTTTGTCGCTTGTTATGCTTACGATTCCATGATGCTGAGATTGTTTCCTGGTTTGGCAGGCTAAGTTGATTGGTCGTGGATCTGTGGGTGAACTCAACTGTCTGCCAAAGCTATTGCTCTGTGTCACTATCCTTTTAGAGGTTAACATTGTTACGTACGTGGTTATAGATTACCAGAGTTTGTTATCCCAGAATTTTGGTTTCGCGTCTTCCAAGTTGTAAGTATTTCAGCAGTAGCGGACTAGTGATGTATAGTGCTAGACGCGCAACTATGCGAGACAGTAACGTCGTACTGCACGGTATTTACCTGTTAGTAGTTCTGAACTCATGCATGGCTATTGTTTCCCGTGTAAGCACGGTCTGCGTGATTCTCGTCTGACAAAAAGGTTGAACTCAATCCGTGTCTGATTTCAGAAAAAAGAAAAACTCTTAGATCCGTTTCCAGTCTGCGAGAGGATTCAAATCCCCGCCCCTCCAGTCAGTCCAATGCTCCGGTAGCCGGAGCAGCAAGGGAGGAAGTTAAAGGAACATGCCGCCTCGGACGCAGGCCGCAGCAGCGGCAAGATGCGAGCGGTCGACGTGTGGGTCCACAACGAGGCGGCGGAGCTAGCTCGCATCTGCGGCGTCCACCTCCTCATCATGGTCACCCTGCCCGCTAGAGGGCGCCAGTGGGAGCGAGGCACAGTCGGGCTAGCCCTAGGCATCCTCGGTTCCACCTGGCGTGAACCCCTACTGTGCTCTCGGGGGCTGAAGGAGCTCAAGGCAAAGTCCTATCGAGTGATGGCCCCTGTACCACCGGACGAACATAGTGTCTTGCTCAACCTTGTCAATAAGAATAGGGTCCAAGCAATACATAATATCGCTAAGTACCTCTAAATAACTGTAGCGTTCTACAATAAGAAGGTAAAGCCACGATGCCTCGCGGTGGAGGACCTCATCTTTAAGAAGACCCTCCACATTGTCATGACAGAGAAGCTGGAGTCTAAGTGAGAGGAGTCATACATAATCACATATTCCTTTTAGGCGAGCTCGTACTACCTCCTCGTCCTGGTCACCCCGCCCGCTAGAGGGCGCCGGTGTAGAGCGAGGCACAGTCGGGTTGGCCCTAAGCGCCTATGGTTCCACTTGGCGTGAGGCACGTCGCGCTCTCAAGGATTGGATGAACACCACTGTGGCCAACAACATCTGTCCAACGGCGCCGTGGACGCGACAGGTTCTTGCGGTTGTGCAACTTGTGGTTGCCCGCGCTGTACGACCTCAACGGAGTGGACAAGGGCAGCGGATCGAACACGTTTGGCGCTTCTTGGTGCTGCCATGGGAGGAGGATTGGACACAATGTTGGTTGTTCTAGTTTAGCAAGATTGATGTAATTGAAATTATGATGTAATTATGTATATTTTGGACGATTATTTTGATTGGGATCGAGGATTGTAATATGAGGCAAATTGTGAATGTAAATGATGCGATTGTAACCATATGAGTTTTGGAAATGGTGGTCTTGGTTGGAGATCGAGACTTTAATTTGATGTAATTAGGATTGTAATTTATGCTATTGAGATCATAATTGTTGGAGATTGAGAGTTTTAATTGAATGTAATTTGAGATGTAAAATTATGTAATTTGGACTGTTATATTGATGTAATATGGACTGTTAGTATTTTTATTTGATTCGATGAGCTATTTCAATTCTTACTTGATGGATGGAATTATTTGTTGAAAAAGATTGCAAATGTTTTACTTGATATGTGTTGATTGGAAACATGTTGAGATGAATTTGTCTTGGTAAATTGGTATTCAAGATGGCATGTAAAATTTTAATTAAACTTGTCTTGTGAAAATTGTTTATTTATGTTACAGTCCTACCGACTGCTCACAGGATCTTATGACTACCTTCAAGTCGCTACGACCACCTCCTGCAGCCGTACGACCACGTTGAAGAGGCTACGACCACCTCCTGTGTTGTACGACTGCTCTACTGGATCTCCGACCATGCAGTCTACATGGTCGTAAACTTCAGCTGAAGTTACGACCACGCTTACTGCTTCTCGCTGCACTTCTTTCGACAACGGTCGATCACCATAATCGTAACGCCTTTACGACCACGCAGTGATTCTATCAACCGCTCGCTGTGGTTGTACCTTACAACCACGTGCGAGACTATGGTCGTAACTCCTTTACGACCACGTCTCTAGCACATGCGGATACCTTCGCTCTCGTCGCCGCCCTCGGCTTTATGACCGTGGTCGTAACTCTTACGACCACAACCTCTGCTCCAGCAGACACCTCTGCTCATCACCCTGGTCATAAACTCCTTTACGACCAGGTCTGTTGCTCCTGCAGAAGCTCTTCGCCCAATCGCCGTGGTCGTAACTCTTTTACGACCACATCTGCGAGCCTATGTTTGCCGTGGTCGTAACTCCTTTATGACCACGTCTGCGAACCCTGCGATCTCACTGATCGATGCGATCGCACCGGTCGCCTCCACTGTGATTACACCGACCGCATTCGACCACACTGGCCGCCCACACCGATCGCCTGTTACCATGCTGGTCGCCCAGGCTAATCACCTACGACCACGCCGGTCGCCTCTTTTGACCACACTGGTCGCCTCTCTCCTCTGTGATCACGCTGATTGCCCACGACAACGATGGTCGCTCCATGCTCTGCAGTTACGCTGACCGCCTACAACCATGCCGGTCGTTCCAAGTTCTGCACCTCCTCTGCAACTATATCACCTCCACTCGGTGCTCCTGCGACCACGACGGTCACCTCTTCTCGGCACCTCCTCTGTGACTACATCGCCTCAATCTGGTGCTCTTCCACTCTCCTCCTCACGGTACAATGGCCTGCCCTTTTATACCCGGCTTTCGACCATGAAGTAGACTCGTCTTCAACTTTGACACAAAGTCGTACTTGACTACAACTATAACTCTAACTCGGCTACGACAAAGTCTATTTGTACACGACCACGAACTCTGACTCTGATAGAGGCGTACTTGTACACGACCACTAAGTCATACACGATTACGACTTCTAAAAACAAGATTACAAACTCTAACACTTCCACCCTCGACGCATCCTCCGGCCGTAAGGGCCATGTCAGCGCCGCATGCAACCTCCTCTATCGTTGCCTTGCACGAATCTCGTCGCCTCTCTTCATTCAAGCTGGTTGACTTGCCCGTTGACCAGCAGGACCGCGCCCAGCGGGCCAGCCGCACCACCATCGCCTCCGTCGTCCCTCCCCCTCTAAAGTATGCCATGGGTGAACCATGATCGTAAAGGTTCATCAGAGCATCGTCGGAAACGAAGACGACGTACGAATCTTCAAACCCATCCACGGTGAGAAATCTGATCGAAATCCTTACGTTTTTTAATTGTACATCAATTCCTTTTTTTGGGAGGTAAAGCACACACGAATTAGATGTATGTACTCAAGGAAAACGTCTAAGAAAAAAAGGGAATATAAACAAAACGGGAAAAGAAGAAAAAGAACAAATTGGGCGCGGGACCTGGGGTGCAGAACAGCCCAAAGTCGTCCCGTGGGCCGTGCACGGCTGGTTGGAGCCTCGCGCGGACGCGTGCTTCGGACGGACACTTGCACGGTTTTGGCGGCTCCCTGTGACCCCCACACCCGCATTCCCCTCGCTTGCTCCTCTCTCGCTCTGCCCTTGCTCGCACCCAAGTGTTCTTCGCCTCGGTCCCCCGATTCCTCCCATTCCCCGAACCTTTTTCGAGGTAATTTTTCCTACCTGGTGGAATTTCGTCTGGGGATATCGAGATTCTAGGGTTTCTCCCCTACCTGCGCCGTTCGCGTCTGAGTTGAGCTAGGGTTTTTGGTTTGGCTCGCTTGCTGTTTCTGTGCGTACGGGTTTGTTAGGGTTTGCAACTCTACTTATTTTTCATGCGGTGCGGTGGTCTTAGATCGACCTATGCCCTACAAGGTACAAAGCTGGAGGGAGAGGAGTGGTAGTTCGTGTCAATTCCACTGCGTATATACGCTTATTCGCCATCTTCTATAGAGTTTTGGTTCGTCTAGAGTCTCAATTCGTGACTGATCTGCCCTCTTTTGCAGGATTTGATGGTGGCTTGATCTCTCCCTGCCTCAGCAATGTATATAAAGAAGGTAATTCATGCTAAGAAAGGGCGTACCCAGTGCCGAAGCTCCCACACTGTGTGGGGTTTGGGGAAGGGGATTTTCTAGGCAGCCTTAATAGCTGCTACCTTAGGAATAAGTTATTGCCGATTTTGATCATATATGTGGTTCCTGTCGACTTAATAGCTGCTGTCTATGCAGGTCGTAATCGAAGGGTTTAAGAGCTACAGGGAGGAGATCTCAACAGAACCTTTCAGCCCCAAAGTTAACGTAGTTGGTAATCTCTCCCTCCCCTTGTAACTAACATCACTATAGGGTACTTAGATTCATTTGTTTCGCTTCTGCCAACTGGTGCATGGCTAACTTAAGGTGCTGTCAGCTTGTCATACAGTCTCCTCAGCTTGTCATAGATAATCCATTGTCTAATGGGCTAATTGCAACATTTCAGTGATGATCAACATTGGGTGTTAATGCAATATTCAACTCACTGTTTTCCTGCTAGTCCGAGTTTTTGTTATGTTTCTTCAAATTTGCATGACCATTGCATGTATGTACAATGGTCTAAATCAATGAAATGTGGACTTATGAATTTATGGTTAAATCCTCTTACTCTTTTGCACACTCGTTATTGACTTGCATGGTAGTGATCTTCCAATCTTTCCTGATAACATATTGGTTTAGTGTCGGATTTACTAGTGCTATAGGAATCTAGGTGGAGTTTAACATTGATTTACCTGTTCATCACAGTTGGTGCAAATGGATCTGGCAAATCAAACTTCTTCCATGGTAATGTTTTTAAAATATGTGTATTGCTAGGCTATTATTCTTTCTTATGCTTATATGAGACTTTCCCCCTAACTTGGCCATCCTAAATGCTCCAGCTATACGGTTTGTCCTGAGTGACATGTTTCAGAACCTGCGCAGTGAAGATAGGGGTGCTCTTCTCCATGTATGCCTCCTCTCTTCTTTGAGTGATCTAGAAGTTGAAATAGGTGATTGACTGATTGGTGTTTGATACTGATAACCATTGGCAGGAAGGTGCTGGACACTCAGTTTTATCGGCTTTTGTCGAGATCGTGTTTGATAATTCAGACAACCGTATTCCAGTAAGTCCTCTAATTTATTGAACTTTATTTTATTTAATTCAAATTATCTAGTTCAGTCTCAAGCTGCATATTTTTATGACAAAGGTATCAACATTGAGATCTTCCTTATGAGTTCATGCATATAGTTATTAGGTCTGCATAAGTTGCTATATAAGTAATCATGTGAGGTAGTCAACGTTGTGGTACTAATTATTTATTAGCATATTTCGGCTACAGCTTTGTGGTAGGTGCTTCCTCCCTTGCTTAACAATGTATGACATGTTTCTTGTGCTCCTGATTGTGAGTGGAGAAAAACTACTTTTCTGCAGGTGGATAAAGAAGAGGTACGCTTGCGCAGGACTGTTGCTTCAAAGAAGGATGAATACTACTTGGATGGGAAGCACGTCAGGTGTATTTTGTTATGCCTTAAACTGGCCCAACAGTGTTATATCTTGTTGTTTGCTCATACCACCTTTTTTTTTGCTATTATGTTCAGTAAAACTGAAGTCATGAATCTGCTGGAGAGTGCTGGTTTCTCTCGCTCTAATCCATACTACGTTGTCCAGCAGGGAAAGGTAGCAATTATTCACTTGATCGTTCCCATGATCTGCTCAGATAGAATGTTAACAAAGTTGTCATGTGTAGATTGCATCCCTTACCCTAATGAAAGATTCTGAACGACTGGATCTTCTCAAAGAGATTGGTGGTACACGTGTTTATGAAGATAGACGGCGTGAGAGCTTGAAAATAATGCAAGAAACAGGCAAGTTTAAATCTCCATAAATTTTTGTATTTTTCTAAGTGACCTGTTGGGACGTTCATTCATATGCTTTATTAACAGCCAACAAAAGGAAGCAGATTGATCAAGTTGTCCGCTACTTGGAGGAAAGGCTGAGAGAACTTGATGAAGAGAAAGAAGAACTGAAGAAGTACCAGCAGCTGGACAAACAAAGAAGATCACTTGAGTATACTATATTGGACCATGAACTAAATGATGCTAGGAATGAATTGGCTTCAGTAAGATTCTACCATTTTTGTTATGTATGCATACTTTTTTATATGTCATGCAAGTTGGAATAGTCTGACTTAAAAAATGAATGAAGGCCTTTGGACTGAGTTTGACAAACAAACCATTAACATTTCCTACCCAAGCTGATTGTCTATCTTTTGGGTGATCTTCCTTCCATCCTGATGGAAGAATCTTTTGGTTCTTGGTGCTCCCCCAACATGACCACAAAATCTACAGTATAGAAATTGTATTAAGATATGGAAGCGTTCCAATACTATTCCAAGAAAAAAAGAAAGTAAGAAAATCACATATGTACGGTCTGATCTGCAACCACCCACTATGCCACTAACCATAGGTTACCATACTGATCTGTGCAACTTAGTTTTCGGGAGAGCATAGAGGGACCACTTTAAAAATATTGTTTGATTCTTTGGTTGGTGAAAGCCAGTGTGTTATAGGTTCACTTTTCATCTTCACAGTGAAGGCCTCTTTGGTTTCATTGATGCTTTTATAATCAGAAGAATCCTACAATTTATTATTTCATATTTATGTTTAATGTCAGTCAGGTGGTCTTGTTAGTGGATTTGCTGTGAATTGATGCGAATCAGTTTTCAGCTTAACTTCCCTGCAGACTGGAGTAATTAAGTGATACCATCTGTATGTGTTGCAATTATAATCCAAAAGAATGCCCTTTTTCATCTCATGTATTAGGTCATACTCTGGATCATATTCAATGAATGCTATCCACTATTTCCATCGCTATTGTTATCTTTATCTCTTCAGTAGCATGTGCATAAGCATGTAATATGCTTCACCATACATTCTTGCCTATCAACAGGCTTTTAGTTTACTTCTAAACATTCTCTTTGTTTGCCATAATTTATGCCGGCCATGTTTCTGTTATTATATAACCTTGTGCAACTACTCCATGGAGTTCCAGCTACTATGCAAGGCATCACCAAAAAGAGATGTTTCTAGATCAAGCCTTCTGATATCATAGTTCCTGCTCTATTCTATAATGCTTATTCTATTTGGTTCATTTGATTTCCCTCTTGTTGTTAGATGGATGACAACCGAAGAAAAATTTCTGAAAGAATGTCCCATGCGGACAATGAAGTGGTAGATGTACGTGAGAAGGTAAAGAGTTTCGACAAAGAAATAAAAGTCTCAACTAAAGGGATAAATGATACCAAGGCTCAAAAGGAAGGTGTAGAGAAAAAGCGTACTGAAGCACTGAAGGTAGTTGCTCAGATTGAACTTGATTTGAGAGATATAAAAGACAGAATTTTGAGTGAAAAACGAGCAAAGGTATGTCATGAGATCTCTCATGAGTTAATTTTGTTTTGTTGCTGTGCTTACAAGAATATAACAATCTATTGTTAGGATGAAGCTGCGAGGGATTTACAAAGCGTGAGGATTGAGAGTGAAAAGTCAAAGTCTGAATTGGCTGAAATTAGTAAGGTGCATCAGGCCAAATTAAAGGAAGAGGAGGAGATATCAAAAAGGTAAAACATATTTATGGATAATTTCATTATGTCTTGATGAATATTCCTTTGACACTTCCATTTTGTGGGGATAGCATAATGGACCGTGAGAAGCGGCTAAGTATATTGTACCAAAAGCAGGGGAGGGCAACCCAATTTGCAAACAAAGCCGCAAGAGATAAGTGGCTTCAGAAGGAAATTGATGATCTTGAGCGTGTACTTTTATCAAATAGAAAGCAGGTAATAGACCAACATCCAGTTTGATTCTTGCAATTTCATTCAGGATCTTTGTTTTCATGTAATACTCTATTTTATTCTGATTTGCTTCTACATGCACCAAACCCTACATTTTAGTATGTATTAGTTTGATTAATTTCATGTTATGGTAGGGCGTTAGGCTGTATGTCAGCTTAATGTGAGGAGTCAAGATATGTACTTTATTTTCCACCCTTTCATTGTTTGGTGGATGTATGGATGATCTGTCTGTAACATTCTTGCAACTATTCCAGGAAGGTTTACTTCAAGATGAAATCCAGAAGCTTAAAGATGAAATTAATAACTTGACAAACTACATTCGGTCTCGGGAAAGTGAATCAAATAAGTTAGAGTCTGCACTTGCAAAGAAGCACAATGACTACAATGACTTGAGGAAGCAGAGAGATGAGCTTCAAGAAGAAAGGAAGTATGTACATTTCTTAATAGCCATAGCCTTGTGATTTGATAGAAGTTGTGTTGCTTTATATTTTAGATACTAAGTAGAAGGAAAATGTTCCAGATCATTTTGGAAGGAGGAAGCTGATGTGACAGCTGAAATCGATCGGCTTAGGGAAGATCTTGTGAAGGCACAGAAGAGTTTGGACCATGCAACACCCGGGGTATGGAAAATGTTGCATTTTTTAAATGTCCTTTTGTTCATATTACTGACTGCTACTGATTCTTTTTTTTACATTCTGAGGGTTTCCATGGTGATTCCGATGTACATGCTGACATGCATGCACATTGCACATTATATATGCATCTATAAATTATTCCTGGACATCTAACAGAATTATAAATAAAATTTGCTATTTACTATTTTGATTGTGCAATGCTTGATTATTGATTTTTCTTGGTAAATATTGCTGTTGCTATGTTTGACTATTATGGAACTGATATGGGTTCTCTTTAATATGATTTACTTGATAATACCGGTTCGTGTTGGTTGAAAACATATGAGCAAAAGTCTCCTGTTGTTAAATAAGCAAAACTACAATGCTCCCTTCATTGTGATTTTCAGTGGTTGTTTCTACCTTTTCCAATGGCTGTGAGCTTATAGATATCACCAAGGTTATTAAGTCGTAAAGTCGAGTCGAGTCGCCAAGGGGGCGACTTGGGCGACCGACTAGTCTCGACTAGTCCCCAGAGTCAGGTCTACAATCGTCACAGTCATAATAAAGAAGCAAGCTGGGATTATTATACTAATACTATAACCAAAATAGCCCGTGTGGTGTGCAATGAGGATCTAGGGTTATTGAGTCACTGGTATTAAGTCTCGGTCGGGTCTCCCTTCATTGTGATTTTCAGTGGTTGTTTCTACCTTTTCCAATGGCTGTGAGCTTATAGATATCACCAAGGTTATTAAGTCGTAAAGTCGAGTCGAGTCGCCAAGGGGGCGACCGACTAGTCTCGACTAGTCCCAGTCAGTCTACAATCGCATAATAAAGAAGCAAGCTGGGATTATTATACTAATACTATAACCAAAATAGCCCGTGTGGTGTGCAATGAGGATCTAGGGTTATTGAGTCACTGGTATTAAGTCTCGGTCGGGCCGAGCCTCTCTAGTGGGTCTCAAACTTACTGATCTAGTGGACCGGCTCCTAGTCATGCAGCTGGACATGGCCAGCTAGTCGTGACTAGTCGTCCGGCCGCTCGACTAGTCGCTCCAGTCGAGTCGGGCTCCCTAGTCGTCCGTCATGTACCGACTGAATGATTAGTTATAGATTAGTCACCAATTAGTCGACGACTTAATAACACTGAATTTGCACTGGCAGTTCTTTGTATGATTTATGCAATCAATTGACATGCGTGATGATGATATCTTAGATCGAAAGTGTTATGCAATTGGAACAACTAAATATTCAACATTGGCAGAACAGCATATATATACCCTGGTTGGAATAATTAAATATTGGCAAAGTAGCATTAATATAACCCTCAGTTGGAATAATTAAACATTGGGGGAATTGCAGTGTGAAGTACTTCTGGAAAACATAAATCTAAACTAAGTGAATTACTGTGCTTTAGCCGTTAATTTTGGTATGGAGGATTTAAATGTCCCTTCTGCCTTCAACCATAAAGAAACTTGGACAAGACCCTCCTGTTCTTTCTGGGAATTACAATCACTAATGCAAATATATCACTAGAACTATTATGAACCATAGTCGATTAGACATGTGGTGCTGTAGCAGATGCGGCACTGTTCACGGATGTATGATACTTTAGCTGTGGTTGCTACAGTACACTGTTGTCCTTTAGTCCATTACAAGAGCCTTGTCTTATTTTCATCCTTTGTGCCTGATTACTAGTAGTTACCTTGTCACAGAGAAATGCCGTAACCATTTACAGAGCTTTCTAAATTGAGAGGATTCTAATCTATATTGAGTGTATACAAGTGAAAAACAGTTCCAGAGGAACAGATGCATGATGTATCATTCATTTCTGCACGCACTTATATAAATGAAAACCACAACACTAGTACACAGCAAAAAAATACGGATAAGATTAATGAAAGCAGGAAAACAACACACAATTTCAAACAAATAAAGCTAACCCGAAGTAGTCCATAGTTGACACTTTATGCCCTGCAAGGCTGCAACTCTAGCATAGGCCCTCCCTTTGTAGTACAAGATTTTATGTTCTAAGTCATTTAATTATTCCTGGTGTATCTCCGATGCATGTCTCGCAGGGCACTGTCTACACATGTGAACACCAATGTGTTCATATTATTGATGCCCCATGTTTGCCTAGGACAGCAGCCATAAGAGCACAATCATTTATTACCAAAAGCACAGATGACCATGATCAGGCATTTACCTATAGGTTCTTGGTCTGGCTGTCCATAGTCTGAACACACTACTCCTGCTTTATACATATAGGATCCAACCAAGAAGCCAGAGACAGACCCATACTGGACTGGTGGTCTGACTGGGGGAAAACAGGATGCAAGACTTCAACCAGTCTGATCCAGGCTGCATTGAACCACAGGAAATCACTTTGAACCGGCTGGTTTTCATGGAATTACCTAACAGTTGCCTTTGTAAGTAACAAAAATATTGGTATAGCTAGGACAAGTCTGCTTCAAACGCACCACCTCTACCATTAAACAAGCCAGACATACCGGCTGCGCTAGTAGATTATGTTGTTTACCTTGTGAATACCTCTTTCTATAAAGGAAGAACAAGTAATCTATGAATTTACTAAACATGTAATTTCATTCATTCCTTTTTTTGGTGATGTGCATTGATGTTTAGATAGGTCTTATGAATTGTTTTTATATCTTGTAGCTATTAGCTAATGAAAGAAATATATCTATGTAAAATTTTTTTGCGTCATACATGTTCTTGAATAATTCAAAAAAACATGTCGAACTGGTGTTCCGCCAGTCCGATCGGTGACCAGGTGACCCAAGACTTCAGCTATTAGCTAATGAAAGAAATCGATCTATCGGGTTGGGTACATGTTCTTGAAAACTGTAAACAACTCAAAATTACCATTTTGCGATGGCGAGGTTGGGTTTGACATATACTCAATACTCTGCAACTTTAGCTCATGCCATCCCTTTCTACGACACGCTTTTATACTCCGAGGCGTTTAATTCTTCCTGCCATCCTCTCCCTGATGCATGTCTCACAGAACATCTGTGCATGCATACACGCGTGGAGACCACGATCTTTGAATATTATTAATGCCCCAAGTTTGCCTAGGATAGCAGCTTTAAATGCCACAATCATGTATTATGAAAATCACAGATGATCAGATATTTTGGATCTTGGTCTGGTTTTCCGACGTTTAGGATGAAATGGTGGGAAGTAACATAAGAGTTCGGTGAGTTGGTGGGAATAGGGGCAAGGCAAGACTTGTAAATAGAATAGTTGGGTGTAGGAGTATATGAATTGAGAAATTTCGAAGATAACTTTATTAGAGGCTTATATCAATTGCATTTAACTTTGTGCTTATTGTGCTAACAGTATCCAGACACAAATTTAGGGGTCCATAGAATGCAAAACCTGGTTTTGCAAGTGCATTTATTTATCCCCCGGTTTTCGACAAATCCATAACATTATGCACAAATCCAATATATGGTGTTATCACAAGGATGTAGCTTCAATTCTCCCTTCAAATATTGAGCTGTGCCTCTGTTGTCATATTGTAGCATATTTTTTCTGTCATAACAGTGCTTGAAGCTATCTTTGCATGGTGCTAATTTTGTTTCCTTCCTCAGGATATCAGGAGAGGCCTGAATTCTGTTAGCAGAATCATCAGGGACCATGGTATTACAGGAGTTTTTGGTCCAGTATTAGAACTGGTTGACTGTGAAGAGAAGTTTTTCACGGCTGTTGAGGTCACTGCTGCGAATAGGTCTTGAAATATGCTGCCTTTATTTTTGTTTCTCCATTATTTCATTGTTTTCTTAGTTCAATAATCCTTTCTGTTCTGATGTGAATAGCTTGTTCCATGTGGTTGTTGAGAATGACGACATATCAACGAGGATCATTCAAATATTGACTCGAGAAAAAGGTGGACGGGTGACATTTATACCTCTGAACAGAGTAAAAGTTCCAAATATCAGTTGTCCACAAAGTCCAGATTTTGTTCCACTGTTAAAGAAATTGAAATATCGTGCCGATCATCGTCGTGCTTTTGAGCAGGTACGCAAAATTGATGCTACATCTTTTATTAGGCTATCTTGGTTAATTTGATTGAAATTCTATTCTGAGCAATCTTCATCTGCATAACTAAGCTGCCTTTTCGGTATCATCTCTTCCTTCTGTTCTGCATTCATCCATGATCCATCTCACCTTTGTCGGCTTGGATTTTAACACACAACAACATCACTTAGGCTACAGGTGCCATGGCACGCCATCTAATAGTATATTCTTGTTTGGTGCTGCGTTGAATTCGTATGCATATAAATTGAGTAGTATTAGACTATCAATTCATGTACATACTATATTCCAGCTGAAAGTAATCTTGAAGCAATTGGTTGCTTCCTAATTTATGTGCAGTTGGGTATGATATTGTACTTTTTTAAAAGAAAAGGTTAGGTGTGCAGATGTGTTGATAAGATATATTGCTTATATCCATCCCACGTTTGCACGTGTGCACGTGGGTAAGCACGTGTGTGGCATATTCATGCATGTGTTTACTTTTTACTAGTGCACTTTTTTTAGAATGGTTATGTTGCTTCAATGTGCTTATCTGGGGCCAGATTACATAGCTTCCCTTCTCCAAGCACCTAAGCTAGTTTTTTGATCACTTGTTCTGAAATTTCGAAAAGTTTTTCCCCTTTTGTCTTCACATTTTTTTGTCTAACATTGATACTTCTGTTAGGTTTTTGGCAGGACAGTTATATGTCGGGACCTGGAAACTGCAACTAAAGTTGCACGCAGCAATGATCTAGATTGCATCACACTTGATGGTAGTCTTGAGCTTTTGCACTTGATCTGCCATTATTACTTCAACATTAAAATTGACATTGTGATTATTATCAGGTGATCAAGTAGCCCGAAAAGGTGGTATGACAGGAGGTTTCTATGATTCTAGACGCTCAAGACTGAAGTTTGTGAAAATAATTAGGGACAATAAAACAGCAATCGAGAAAAAGACAGCACATCTAGAGAATGTGGGAAACAAGCTAAAAGATATCCTGCTTTAGTCTAATGATATTCCTGTTTCCCTGTTTACATGAGGCTGGTGCAAGACACTGTTTTGTCCTGATGACATGATGAACAAGGAGTTTATGGTTTACTATTAAATTTGATATTTCTTGCTTGCATCTTATTTTGTCATTAATCTAATGGTTGGAAAGAAGCACAATATGTAGGTTTGATTCTTGCAGAATCTAGTGGTGATGATCTAGGATCTGTGCCACAGTACTCCTTTTCAAAGTATATGGATGATTACTGTAACTATCAGAATGCTGCTGGTTCTTCGATAGATTGGGCCTACTCAATTACCAAAACTAGTTTATCAAAAGCCATGACTGCCCTCATGTTTGCTTTTTTAAAAAAATTGGCTTCAAGTTCCAAGTAATTTTAAAATGTGAAGAAAACATGATTAGTTATCTTGCTGTTTACTGCTTATTTGCAAGATAAATATTATATATCTTTGATTTCTCTTTTCTTAACTTCCCATACATATAGACAAGAGAATTACGGATTTAGTTACAAAACAGCAGCAAATGGATGCTGAACGTGACCATGCCAAGTCAGAGTTGGAACAATTTAAGGTTGACATTGCTAGTGCAATGAAGCAAAAGGGATCACTTGAGAAAGCCCTTGGAAAGAAGGTTCTTAATTCTCCTTTTCTTTTACCCCGTTGTTCATGGAAGATTCCCTGTCTTGTTAATATGCAAGTCATTAGCTGTTTTTATTAACCATCAATTCTGGTATAGTTATGCAATTATATCTGCAACGTAGTTTAATATTTTCTACCTTGCAGGAAAAATTACTTGACAACATCTGCAACCAAATCGAGCAAATCCAATCTGGCATTGCAATGAAAAATGATGAAATGGGCACAGAACTTATTGATCAGTTAACTTCAGAGGAAAGGGATCTTCTTTCGCGATTAAATCCTGAAATTACTGAACTAAAGGAGATGTTTCTCTTGTGTAAAAACAGTCGGATTGAGGTTGTTGAAGCAAATTTAGTAATCATGCTTGTGGTTCCCAAAGACGCCTTTATCAGCTCTAACGCAGTTACAAACTATTGTAGATTGAAACAAGAAAGGAAGAGTTGGAGACCAATCTATCAACTAATCTTATGAGGCGGCAGAAAGAACTGGAAGCAATAATTTTATCTGCAGATTCTAAAACCTTGCCTCTGGAAGCTGAATCAAAAGAGCAAGAATTGAAAAGTTCTAAGAGGAGTCTTGATGAGTTGACTGCAATGCTTAAGGGTATAGATGCATTGATTGAGTTCTCTTTTCCTTTTGTATTATACTGAATGCTTCTTAAGCCTAAAGTCTTAACTCAAACGATCCTTTGGACAGCTAATGTTGATGCTATTAATAACTTTACGAGAAAGATGGAGGAACTGAAAAGACAAAGGGATGATCTGAAGGTAACTTATATTATAACTCTGCGTTTTGTCTGAACTGACTATTGTTGTTGACTTGTTATGTAACAACACATCTTTAAATGCAGGCTCTTGAAGCTAATTTGGAGCAGACAGTGCAAGGTGGGGCCAAGGACCTGGAACAGTTGATGAACAGCAGGAGTACGCATCTAGCTAAGCAAGAGGAGTGTATGAAGAAGATCCGGGACTTGGGCTCATTGCCTGCTGATGCTTTTGAAACGTACTGCATTTCCATCCCTTGCCTTAAATGACACCCCTTGTTTCCTTACATAGTGGAGTATCTCAATGAATGTAAACCATGTTTTTGTATTTTCCTTAGCTGCCAAACTGGCTGAATGACTCCAAAGTCATACCTTTCTATATAGGGCTTTTCAGAAAATAAATATTACGGAGCTGCAATGCTGTGTTACCTTATTTTCTCTGGCCAATATTATAGGTACAAGAGAAAAAATAAGAAGCAGCTGCAGAAGATGCTTTATGATTGCAATGAGCAGTTGAAGCAATTTAGTCATGTCAACAAAAAAGCTCTTGACCAGTATGTGAACTTCACAGAACAACGCGAACAACTTCAGAGAAGACGGGCTGAACTTGATGCTGGCGATGAGGTAAGTTTTTCCATCGGTGCAGCTGTTTTTGTTTCCCTTCTGAGTATCTTAACCCAAGAATCTCGTAAAATCTGCTGGTCAATATTGCAGAAAATTAAAGAACTCATATCAGTTTTAGACCAAAGGAAGGATGAATCAATTGAGCGCACATTTAAAGGAGTTGCAAGGCACTTCCGCGAAGTGTTCTCTGAACTAGTGCAAGGTGGTCATGGATATTTGGTTATGATGAAGAAAAAGGTCTCTTTTCGTTGCTTTACCTATCAACCTTTTTTCATAGGATAAACTGTAGGGGAAGCCCCTACAGTATATATAAATCAATAAAGGAAATATTTACAGAGTTTATCTACTGACCTTGCTTACATGTTATGCAATTTTAGCCTACCTACCAATCTTGCTTACATGTCATGCAATTTTAGCCCTGTTATCCAGTATGTGCACTTGGTTGTGGTGAATTCAAGTTTTGCATATCACATGTATGCCAATTAAATTTGTTATGTTTTGTTTTATCTCTGGGTTATTCTTCAATGCAAAGACAATCACATGCTAAGTTTGGTTTCCAATGCAAGCTGATACATTTTAGAATTTTAATCTTATGGCTTTTGCCTGGAGTTCCCGGAAATTTTTTCCTTGCATCTGTGCTGTCTTAAAGGTGAATTTCTTACTTAATTTTTATGCTCTCCTTTCTGGTAGGATGGTGATGCAGGTGATGATGACAATGATGAGGACGGGCCTCGTGAACCAGATCCTGAAGGGAGAATAGAGAAGTACATTGGTGTCAAAGTCAAGGCGTGTCTTTTATTCAGAGTCTTTTTACGAATTTGCGCATATATACTATTCCTTTTAGCAATGCATCCTAAAAATAAAGATAGTGTTCAAAAATACTGTTCTAAAGTTGTTATACTCTTCCCGGATTAATCTTGTGACGTTATTCTGTATAATCTTTCCTGAAACTTCTAAAGGAGTACTTATGTTTCAGGTTTCCTTCACTGGCAAGGGAGAAACTCAGTCTATGAAACAATTGTCTGGGGGACAGAAGACAGTGGTGGCATTAACACTGATTTTTGCTATCCAACGATGTGATCCAGCTCCATTCTATCTGTTCGATGAGATTGATGCTGCTCTGGATCCGCAGTACAGAACTGCTGTTGGGAGTATCCTTTTTATTTTTTCTCTATTGAGTCTTTATCCTCACCATGAAAGAATCTTGATCTGCTTGTTATCGTCTCCATGATATTTCTGTGATATGACGTGTTCTAATGTCCAGCTATGTGAATGCTCCATGCCTCTATTGTGTTTTTTTTTTGCTAAAGCACATCGGTAACAGTTTCTCCTTGGAATGTTAGAAGCTTACTCCTGCTTTCCTTAAGTCCTGTTCCAGATATGATCCGTCGTCTAGCAGACATGGCTGACACTCAATTTATAGCGACAACATTCCGACCAGAAATTGTAAAGGTAGCTGATAAAATCTATGGCGTGACACACAAGAACAGGGTGAGCTACATCAAAGTGGTATCGAAGGAGCAAGCTCTGGACTTCATTGAGCATGACCAGACTCACAATGCCAGCTGAGGCACGCTTGTATTGATCGTATGTTCATGACATTTATCTTAGCAACCTCATCAAGTTGTCATATTCCGGTACTTGACAAAATCTACTTCTTTTCCTGCAGGCAGATGCTAACATATAGAAGATAGCGGAGCGTGCTGATATGTCTTGCTTTGCATGGATATTGTATCCCATGGTTGTAGTTGTGTACATCTAGTTAGCTATTGGATTGTAAGTTTCAGCTGTTGGACAACTTGTTTTATTACTATGCCTGGCTTATATGCATATACGGTCGGAGACGCACCTTTTCAATATGATGTGCTATTGCTGCAAAATCTTTGTTTTATCGTTGCCTGTTTCAGTGGGGCTACCATGAATGTGAATTGATAATCTGGATTTAACCGTATACCGGACAACAACGTGCCACTAGTCAGGTGGAGGCCAGATCACAGTTCGCGACACCGGATTTGCAGAAAATCCGTGGATGCCCACTGCCGTTCTCCTGTAGGAAACGTATTTCGCAGGGTTGGTTTATAAATTTGAATGTGGATGGTTTCTATCCAGTCCCTTCTTAGATTTTGCCGTCATCAATTTGAATTTAAGGTTCCAAATTAAAATTTTGAAACATACTTTTCTAAGGATTTTCTGAAATATTCTTGGTGCTATTGGTACTACTCCCTCCAGTCATAAATACCAGTCGATTTAGACATCATGCTATTTGTAAAACGGAACTTACTACTATTTATATTATAATGTATTTATAAAACATAATAAAATTGTAATATCATGAAAGTATTTTTGAAGATAAATTTATACATATGATTTTTATATATCAATTCTAAATATTTAAATAATATCGATAGTCAGTTTTAAAAGCTTGTCTGCACGTATCCATGTGTATTTGTGATTGAGGGCATGTACAATGATGCAGATATTTTCTATCTAAAGTACATTTCTATATCATTAGACAACATTAAAGACACATTCTATAATAGGTTGTCTGTAAGTTGTTTATAATGAGTTGTATATAAAATATAGACAACATTGATATAATGGTATAAAAACTATCTATAACATGCTATTTTCTCACGTTTCGATCGGCTATAGAACTACAAACGAGCTTTTTCTCTTTCATCCACTATAGCAAAAATCCTGTAATCCTATGTGGCATGTCATCTTACTGTACATGCACAGAGGGAGTACTTTACATTAATTCCTATCATTTAGTTCGTTATCTTTGTCAATTAGTCGGCGAAGGCTCTCCGTGGTGTCCTTGTCGGCGGCGTCAGCCTCGCCGGAGCCAAAACGAATTACTAGCTTGAGCAGCGCCTTCGCCGTGGTCTGTCGCGGCTCATGCTGCGGACGTTAGAATTGACATGGAAGATGTCAGATGGCTCGTGCTGCATCGCCGCGGAACGTGAGCCATGTCAAAGGACATATCAACAAACCCTACAAACTGATACAGGAGCCAGTCGAAGATGCGATCCACCATGACCCCATGATCACGGTGAGCCACGAGATCATGTCTGGTATAATCCATTATCAATATAATTTTGACACAATTTAATGATTGTATATTTTTATTTCCTTCTCATTGGCAAGTCATTATACACAATTTCAATTGATTTATTCCTTCAATTTAATTGTCTTGTTTAGGACTGAAATTAATTAGCTAATATAAGGTAAAATTTTATTTGATCTACTTTAATACAAATGAAAGTATATGTTACCACTAGTGTAAAGTGAAATAAGTAACAAGTTACTTGGTGCAAAGTACAATTTAAATATGTAGAAATTATTTTCAAATTAGTTGGATTAATTATTCACAACAAAAATGACACTATTATAGTCTCTAGGCATTATGATGATGACATAAATTCCCTCTCAGTTCACTGTTTCTATACGTAGGATGGTTCAATTTCTTCATGAGCTCTCATATTTTGACCATACCAACCGCTAGTTCTTGTCATTTGGAAAGATATAAAAATATCTACATTTATCATAATATTCTTGTCATTTGGAAAGATCCTAGCTCTACATAGAAAAAAATCTACATATATCATGAGATTTGTATAAACATTCTACAAAATTGCTTATGTGCTCATATACTTATATTGTATTTAAATACTTCATATCATGCCAATATTTTGTTTCTAGGATCTTAGAAAATTATCTTGTTACATTTGTCAAATCTTCTTGAACATTCTTTAAATAATATGTTAACTCTTTTTTTAGTGTTATATTTTATTTCACTTCTTGCGGCGCAAATTTTGTAAAAACATGAGCTAGTTCCTAACTCTTCATTTGAATTGGCCACAAATAATTACCTTGCAACTGGGAATTTGTATTTTTATGATTGGTGTGTCATGTTTATGTTAGATGGAGGGTGATGTGCAGTGCAGAGATTTACCCTATTTTTCTCACTACTTTTCCATCCTAGCCTTGTTGATGTAAGTGTGACAATTAAAGCCCTACTCGTATTTGCTTCTACTCAGAGAAGTTAGAAGCTAATATGAATAACTAGTTTCTCAAAGCGGTTTCTCTACTACTCTAGCTCCTATTTCGTTTTGAGGATAAGTCAGTGAATCACCAGCACATCACATAACTTATTCCTCTTGCTTTTGTCTCGCATACACATCTCTCTATCACTTTTTTGTACCAGTTGTCTCCTCCCTTTAAAAGACAGTTCTTTTAGCTAGTATTATTCATTTTTAGCTAAAAGATATCAGTCACATCCAATACGAACGCCTAACGCCTCGTAAAACTAATCTACTTCATGTTTAATCAATGTAGTAAGTGTTCTATTTCTTAAAAGTTTATGAAAACCAAGACTTTATACATGTCATGTGCAAGTGTCATTTTTTTAGGCAGATTTGTTTCCGCTAGATGAGAAATCGGACGATATGGGAAAATAGGGTGATATGACATCTCTTATGTCATATTTTGCACTAACTTGAACATAGAAATAAGGTTACAACTGCAAATAGAAACATAAACAAAAAAAAATGTCATTTCGATATACATACAATGCATTTTGAGCCTTCCGTATAAAGCTATCATATTCTCAGACTATTGTCTCTTGCCAAATATTGGATGTTCGATCTTATGTTCTCTTCATAGTCCTCACTTTCTCGGTGCTCTACTCCTGTAGACCACACCAAAGAGATAAACTTTCGATTCTTACCAACTTTTAAGCGTGTTTTTCATATTCTAGATTCGGAATAATAGCAAATAGCTAGAATTGTCTACCTGGAAAGCAGGGTGTAATTCCAAGAACACACGACACTCCCTCGACCAGCTAGCCAAGGCGATGGGAAGGAGGAGGAAGTCGCCGGAATACCAGCTCCGGGGAAGAGGCTTCCATGGCGGTGCACCCTGGCTGCTGGGTGGAAGAGGAGGCAATGGTTTCATGGATGGGAGAAGAGAGGATGGCCTGAGCCGCGAGACCGCTTTCACCAAAAATATAGCTGCAATTAACCCAAATGTGGCCTAGATGAGCGCACGGTTCAGATGTTTATCGCAGGACAAGAACTACTACAACATTCAGACTTCCGTCATGTGGCCTCCGTTCAGTTCAATCCGCTTCCTTAAGCCATTAACCCGCTGTTCCAGTGTTCCCTAATATGGCCCAAAAGATGATCACGGCCGCACACAAACAGCGCAAGTTCATTCGATGTTACAGCTCAAAGATCTTCCCAAAACAAGCTCAAACTAAAACAATAATCATGGTGAAAGCTCGTCCGATATCAGCAACGACGACGACAATTTACACAACGTACATTACAATTTTCAGCTTGCCATATGAAGCTAACCATATTCTCTGCCTCGGTGATCTCCAGTGATAACTGTGTTTTCTTGTCAAATACTCACTCAATCCTACAATATAAATCCACTTTCTTGTGAAGCGTCGTCCCACAATATAAATCTATTGAGAAAATCAACATGTAGTTATTTTAATATTTCCATTCTATACCCTTTTATTAATGTAGAAAAATGAATAATCAGTTGTAGTATGTTATTTAGTAGGGTGTGTATGGTCAATGATATTAATTGTTTCTTAGATTTAATGTTTTCTAAGTCTATGCGTGTACTAGGTTTGGACTAACATTGCAGGAGGAGGGAGTGTATATTAGCTATTTGATGCGATGATCTTTTTCCCTAGCGCTCACTTTTCTGCTGCTCTGACTTTTTACACACTAGTAACTCCACCTGTAGGCCACATCAAACAGATAACCTTTTGATTCTTCGACGATAAACTTTTAAGCGTGTTTTCGCGTTCTGGATTCAGAATAATTAGTACAAACAACTGGAATTTCCTCCCTGGAAAGCAGGGTGTCCAGAAAAAAACGACATTCCTTCAGCATCCCGACTAGGTGTAGCAGGACCTTTTCCGATAATTTATCTTTATTGATTGAATGATGTGATGCGTCCCCTTCTCATAGTCATGTGTGCTCGTAGTTTCATTCAAATAGGAAGTAGTAATCGCAGGCTTACTTGAAACCAGTCATTTGAGATAGTTAAGTTGGTAATGAACTTAGCATAGCCAGGGACAGAAAGTGATTGCTCAATCATAAATTATTATATTCTGTTCTCGATCTTTTGCCGGTGCAATGCACTTAGAAACAACATTGCTTCTGATGCCAAGCTGAGGTAACCTTTCACATATTCTACTCACAGAGATATGTGGTAAGTTGCTAACTCAAAGTATTCCACTTGGTATCTTTGATGAGTTTGGATCTAGTCACCATTGTCTTCTCTTTTCCTTTTTCTGGTGAGAATAGAACACTATGGTTAACACTATTGAAAGTTTAGAGGGCTCCGGCAAAGTTTGACAGCAAAAGAGAACATATAAATACAGAATGGCCAGCCAATGGCTGAAATAAATTTCGAATGTAATCGGGAGGTCAGATTATAGTTAGTTCAAAGGTTACAATATTTCAAGTGGTTGATTCGATAAGCCCGTAGACAAGCTGTAACTTTCAACTCGTTTTCCCCTATCACCCACGGATTATGATGCTCTACCTCACAACTTTAAACCCCTAGATAAACAATATTTCTTTCTGTTTTGGATTACCTAAGGTTGATCATAGGATAAATTCTGCACTACGCTGACGGTAACTTCACTTTGCATTCTTATTTTCTCTCCTTTCAAAATACTTTTCAGAGGTTTAAAAGTGAAAAGAGAATGAAAGAACATGTACATAAACAAACAAAATACAGAAGTAACGCACACGGACAATCAAGTGTATGAAATAGAAACTAGAGATTAGAAAAAAGATGTTACTTCAGAATTTCTGTAGCGATCAAGCAATGCAACAAGGAGCATGCGAAATGCCCCCAGGTACTTTAAAAGGCATAATTCCTCAGATAATGGTGGCCACAATCTTTCATGTTGCAAAATTCCCTCTTGCATTTTGGAAGTTGACTTCTGTTAAGCCTTGATATGGACTTCTAACTACAGTGAGTAATCTTTACCTCCTTTTTTCAGTGATTTGGGCTTAGTGGGAGCTGAATCAGGAGATCGTACCAAACTGCATGTGCAATCAGAAACTTGCTTGCAAGTACACTACATGCATATTTCCACTGCCCTTGTGTACCCTTCTCTTAACAGCTGTAGTATATGAGTGAGCATGTTGATATATAAAGCTAAATTGATCATGAAGGAAGCAGAGAACATTTAAAGAAGAATATATATATTTTTCCTGCTCTCATATCTTCCCTAACTGTATGCTTTTGAGTAACATGCATGAACTTTTCCGGAACATCTTTTTTTTTACTTCATAGAAACTTCACTTTTCATAGGAGCATGTACAATAAAGAAAGGAACAATATTCATAGGGAGGAATATGCAGGCTTCTAGTACTAGGCTACAGCATTATCATAGCCTATAATTTTCAGTGCGAGAAAAGCTTGATCAGGTGGTTAATGACCCTGTCTCATGAAATAGCTTCATCTAGCTCGATGCAGCCTCAAATCTCTGATGCTAAGATAGGGACAAAAATGACATATAGATCACATATTTTTTTCTTCAGTTGTCCCCCCACATTGCCCATCCCAGTCGTTAGAAAATGAAAAGGATATTGGTATATGATTCTTACTGTACGCAGTGTGTGTGGGTGGGGGTGGGGGGTGGCACACCAAAAGGAAACCAGATGCAAACGTTTTGCATCATTCTCCTTTAAAATTGCCAAAATTTCATTGAGGTCACTTTATATTTGACTTTTGGTTTTCTTTAACGGTGCTTAAATTTGCATCGCTGAGAAGGGATCAACTGTGCTCCATTTCCGAAAGCAACAAGGCATATTTGCAAAGGTGCTCGCATTTCTTGGCAAGCAAACCTAGAGTAGAGGTCAATTATAAAAAAACTCATCTCAAATGAGAAAAAAAATTGTTGTTGCCTTGTTCAACAATATTTCTTTGTATTGTCAAACAATGTAAACATCACCAATTTTACTACAAAAATTGTAGGAACTGAGGCTTAGTTGGTGAGAGGTGCGGATGTACACCACAACCCAAGTTCAAGTCCTCTTCAAAGCGAATTTGGGTGCTTATTTTCTTCTTAATGAAAAAAAAACCTAGTTCTTCCTAGGTATTCTCATTTTTTTACTACAAAATTGTATCAAGGCTGTGATTCTCTTCAGTCGGATGATGTGAATTATTACTTTGATACAAGCCCCTAGACTAATTTCAAGGGTATAATTTTACAGTTTGTCATTGCAGCAGCAGAACTTTCATGATATGCACTTGTGTTGGTGTACTTCTGTTTCAAGTATCTGTACCTTCCTGAAGAGTGCAGCCACGTTTATGCTGCAAGAGTGGACCTGCATTTCTGCCCGATTTGGTTCCCATATCCATGCCGATATGGTGTCGGTGTCGACACTGGATAGATATTTCTAGCAATATAATCATCCTTTTCTGGACTTTTCACTATATGCTGAAGGTATACCAAAAACAAGTTGCGGTATATAATTCTTTGCGCGTCAAAATTCAACCATCAGAAATGATTTTTCTGAAAGTATATGGATGGATGGTACTTCGGGCAAGAACTGCAGTTCCGTCTACCAGTAACTGGTAAGTATATATGGCGTGATGTCAAAAGAAAGCGTCACGGCTAGAAAATAAGTTCAGTTATGCTTATTCCTTGCCATTTTCTTTAAGTTTGTTGCATACGGATTTGCGCCAATTTGTGGGCAGAAGGCAGTGGGCATTAGTACTCCATGCAACAAGCAGAGAAATGCTTGGTGGCTGCAAAATTGAGAGAAAAGGGAGAAGAAACAACATTTGTATATTATGATTCCCTATCCACTGCCAAAGATGCACCCAAATAACCTGTGTGCCAAATTCAACCTTAACTTTGCATGGAAATGAAATGGTCAGGTATCACCGTCACCGTCTGTGTGTCTCTGTGCAAGGCTGTAAGCATAGTGCAGGATTCTTCACTCTAGAACAAAAGCCTGAAATCTTTTTTTATCCTACTCAGCCCTTGAGCTTTCCAGACTCCAGATTCTCCTCTCAAGACAGCTTGCAGCGAGCACGGTGCAAAAAACCGCACTGTCGTGTGATGCAGATTCAAGGGATTGTTCAGTACATATTCCCGTCTTCAGGCTTTCACTATAAATACAGGGCAACCGGGGCTGTGCACTTCATACACTTCCATACGTTCAGAGCATACAGGTAGTACTAGAGCTCACAAGCATCAGTGCGCAGTACTCGACCTTGTTTCAGAACAGCGGAAGGGACATCATGAGCTATTATGGAAGCAGCTCTTCTGGTAATTTTATCTTCTCCATTAACATCATGATCTAATATATGCACCATGGATGTTAAAGATCAATGCTTAATTCGATGTGGATGGTGATCATTCAGGAGGCAGGAGCGGCCGGAGAGTTGAGTACGGGAGGACCTATGTGGTGAGGCCAAAGGGACGGCACCAAGCCACCATTGTGTGGCTCCATGGCCTAGGTGACAATGGTGCAAGGTATTGCTTCTTTCTCAAACTTTGCTTATTCTGCTACTCAGATGCTCCTCCATGCAATAGGCATGCTATGTTGTGCAAATGTAATATGCACGCGAGAAAACCACACATTTCAGCAAAGATGAGAGGAGTAGATTATCGCAATGTTGATTGGTGCAGACGCGTTACTCGCGTGCATCTTTTTGCTGGAAATGATTGACGTTACAAAACGCGGCGGAAATAGACAATCATAATAATGAGAGACACAGATGTTACCTAAAAAAACTTTTGTGAGAAAAATCCCAGACATAGAAAGGTGGAATCCACTATACGAGGAAATATTACAATAAAACTTTTATTCTTTCTATGGATCACAGGGATATATATAGAGAGAGCGAGAGAGATGAGTTTTAAACGGAGTAGAAAACCAAATCAAAGTTGGATGCACTGGCCGTTGCCATATCTGACACGGCTGGTGCATGCATGGCATCACGTCTGGCGCAGTCTTCGGTACGGACACAATGACGAATTCAGACCACACTTTAATAATCTCCACCTTAAAACAAATTTACTTCTATAGATGAATATTAAATCTCCTTGAGGTAAATCTTCTTTAACCGACCTTATGCCTCAAAAGTCTATCGAATTAACTCCAACAAGAAAGACCAGAGCAGACTTATCCAAACATTTCTCACGAAGCAAAACTGAGCAAATCATGAGCAAATTTAATCATACAGCTATCAACAAAGCAGACGAATAAATCTAGGTATTTATTAGTTCATAACCTCAGTAAAGTCTAAATCTGTGCAAATAACCTCATGAAATAAATGCTCAATCATTATACAACATAAACGTTTAATAGATAACAAAGAACTCATATCATAAAATTTGATATGCTTAACTTAGAATACAAAACTCGACAAATAATGCTTATTGAAAGAGTAACTTGCACGTGTGGCAATCACGTACGTCAAACTGCCGGCTTCAAAGGTAGCTGAATTCCATTACATGGTTTTGAAACTGTTCCTATAAAATTATCCGAACGAAATGAACTCTTATGTTGTCAATGGAGTATAAACTATAATAGACCTCTAGTATTAAACTATGACAACTGAAAAATATTATAGTATCCACGCAAAAGACAAACTCCTTACACTTTAAATCCTTCATCTCAATCTAGATTTAGAGCAAAACCTTCACTTTCAAACAACAAAATTTCGGAGAGTATTATGCTAACTACCATCAAGGTGTCATCAAATTTCTGATAATAAATGTTGCCAAAACCTCCATAATGGTTGTGCAAACGATCTAAATTGTAACATATCCAAACAGTGAATAAAACATCAAATATAGTTTATCCCCCACAAATGACATTATTTTTTATTTAATGTCTCCTCAATCAAGTATAGCCTAAATTGTGTAAAACTTATAACTCTACCTTAAACTCTATATGTGTGGATCTTGCTACATTAACTCGTAGTAGACGACGGAATGTCGAAGAAATTATCAATGATTAATCTCGCATAGATGCCGCCAATAATAGTCATAATAGACTGAATTGCAATGAACTCCACCTCCAACAAAAAACATACAAAGCTGATAAACAACTTCTTCATGAAGATGACGATCGACTGAGACAGAAGATCATCAATAGAGAATATCGTTAATAGAAATGGCATAGTACGACACTAAAGCATGGTGTCGGACGACTAACCGATAATGTTGATGAAACCAGCGCTAAAACAGTCGCCGGGTATACCGTGGGTCGTCGCTTGGTATGGAGTCTAAGTCGTGAAATGGAGTTGAGGTGATTCAAAATCGTCGAGGATGGTAAAATCTCCTATCAGGATTTCTCGTGTGCCTAGCACTTTCTGTCAAAATCACAGTGAATGGATGCTTTGCTTGTCAGATTTTGACGGTAGCTTCTTTTTTTTTTTTTGCTCTACGCTTTCTTCCCTGACTCCTCGGGCTTCCCCTCGGGTTCGCGTGTGGACGTGCTCTGGCTGCCTGGTCATTTTCACACAACGAGCAGACAGCTTCCTGTTCGATACAAACGCAGGTGCTGCCAGAGCTTCGGATTTGACAAATAGGCCTTCCCTTCCGAATTGAACACGCGAGCTTCTCGGATTGGATGCCACAGCTCGTGCACAGAACACGCCGAGCAAAAAGAAATCGCCGGAGTTCTTGGATGGCAGTATGGCTCCTGGTTAAACGCGATGTCGTGCGGATCTCTTGACGTTGTCTCCGTGACGATGCCAAATGCCGCGCAATGGCCGTTGCAATTGCCAAACGGCTTTGGCTATTCCTATCGTCGCTCTAGATCAAATCTCGCCTGCTGCTCTGATTGATGCCGCGCACTTGCCGCTGTCGACGGCCTCCCTTGGTGCCGTGCGATTGCCACCTAGGAGTCGCCTTCTCCCAGGGCGTAGTGTCCAATACGAAAGTAATAATAAATTCAGAACATACTTTGACAATCGAAGTGGCCTCATTTTTGTATGTGCGTGCATGCATATATTCCTAGTATTGCTTTTACTCAAAGTAAATAATTTCCTTGTCTCTGCTGCACACCTAAGAACCTTCTGATGGACATCGATAATGATCTCACTTTTCATTCAGAGGTGGAGACTGGAGAGGAATGTCAAATACTTCTTGATGTGGGCTTATGATATATAAATATTGCATAAATGTATGTCTAGCTTATCTACTTAGGCAAGATCCCTAATTTCATATTACCTGTCTGGGCAAAGCATGTAAAAAACACCATAGTTTATTATCAGGCACTAAATTACAGTATCCTGGTCTTGTCATCCACTACCATGAGTTTTTAACGGTTAGTATGATTTTTGGGAGCAAAGCAGCTAAAAAGTAAGCCTTAAATATTTATTTTTAGTTCAGTATGCAATCTTCAGAATTACTTTCGTGAGTTTGTCGAGTTCAGCTGCAGATGTACTCTGCCCACTCTTGTCGCCTTCTATACTTTTCCAGTATCTTCAGACACAGAAAAAATGAGCAAATGGGCTAATTACACGTCACCTTATTATCACTACAGTCTCCTACGATAAGCTGAGAAATTCAGGCTACGTGCTCAACCTGCTGCAAAAATTTTGGTAGTGAACATTTCTCTTCAGTGTAACGTGTGTTGATCAGTAGCTCCAGATGTTCTATTCTCCCATCTTCTCTTCTCGCCCATACATACTTTTAGACCACACGTGCAGTTTATATAATGTGTTGCAATGTATAGATTTTCAGAGACGCTGGAATGGACTATCTTTACCTGTTGCAGCTGCAATGCTTTTCCTGATACAGCGAACTAATTTCTTTCCTTTTATCTCTTTTGTTTATTCTGCATTTTTCAGCTGGTCCCAGCTATTGGATTCTCTTCCCTTGCCAAATGTAAGCATCGATACTTTGTACTTGAAGCGCGCATACAAAGACATAGATACACCTTGCCTTATTCCCCAAGTAACACATAATATTCTCAGCATTTGCAATAGTCATCAGATTAGTGTAGCTTATTCCCCAGTAGCATGCAGTAACAGTAGTCCCTCCCAACATTTGTAATCATCTTCAGATCATTGTAGCTTATCTTGTTCAGCAGGTTGGGCATATATAGCAATTGTTTCTACTGCAACCAAGTCTATTCACCTTGAAGTTTGTGTTCATGTAGATCAAGTGGATATGTCCCACCGCTGCAACCCGGCCTGTGGCGGCTTTCGGTGGATTCCCTTGCACTGCATGTGAGTTTTCTTCTTCCTTGGAACTTGGCAGGGAACACCTGCAACACAACTAATCTACACAGTCTGAATTCTGAAAGTCTGAAACATAGGAGTGCTCCTTTACTCTGAAGTCTGAAAATGGCCAGATCACCATTTTATGGAACTGAAACAGGGTTTGACGTGGAGGACACTTCGGTGGATGGTCGCGACGACATTGAAGGACTGGATTCTTCAGCTGCACACATAGCAAACCTATTGTCGTCCGAGCCGCCTGATGGTACTTACTTCAGGATCACAATATATAGTACTTAAGAAGCTGCTAGGGTGTAAGTGCTAAGCCTACTTCTTTTTTCCCGAGAACACACAAGAGGTCCGAATAACTAAGCCTGGTTTTATCGGTTTATTAGACCCTATCTTAGTTGGGGATTGGTTAACCACAACTAGACACGTGTCAGAACATGTGTAGAGCTATGAAGGTAGCTAGATGGCACGATATGTTCGTCGTATACAATTGCAGCTAGATTAATTAATTGTTAACTCCATTGATGTTGACAATTTCTGAATGCAGTGAAGCTTGGGATCGGCGGTTTCAGCATGGGTGCAGCTGCTGCCCTCCACTCGGCAGCATGCTATGCTCATGGCAAATTCATCAGCGGTATTCCCTACCCAATCACACTCAGCGCAGTCATCGGCTTAAGTGGCTGGCTCCCCTGCTCAAGGTCCAAGTTTGCCATCCTCTGCACAAACCGATCTGTCAATTGTCAAACACCTGCATGCTAGTGTTATCGCTGATAAATCCTAAGGATGTTGATGTTTTCAGGACCCTGAAGGGCAAGATGGAGAGCTCACACATTGCTGCAAGGAGAGCTGCCTCCTTGCCCATCCTGCTCAGTCATGGAAGAGGTAACATCAACCTGTCGATTCAAGGAGTCCTAGAATTCACCATACTTATCAGTTATCACTGGCCTGTGTGTTAAGAAGCCGTTCTAAATTCTGCGTGATTTTTGCAGCGGATGAGGTTGTACAATACAGGAATGGTGAGAGATCAACCGAGATTCTGCGATCCTCGGGGTTCTCATTTCTGAATTTCAAGTCCTATAATGGGTACAGTTGCATAGGCATACACTTCACATGGCAACTTCAACTTTTTTTTTCCTCCATAGATTATAGGAACATTAACAGAAAAGTTTCCGATGATGCAGGCTTGGCCACTACACCATCCCTGAAGAAATGGACGACGTCTGCAAGTGGCTCAGCTCGAGGCTTGGTCTCGACCGATCTCGCTAATGGAAGGGTACTTGTGTGTGCAGCGCACAATGCTTTCGTAATAGCACACAGCGGAGTGTTAACTATACAGATGTGAAGGCTTGGTTTGGTAGCTTGTGTAATACTACATGCTCTCTCTCCAGGTGCCTTTTGTTGCCATTGTTCTAGTTTACTACTAATTGTCCTGTGTTACCGCTAAGGAGGTGGATATATCAGCATATGTAATATAGTGCTTGTTTCGTATTGGTAATAACAACGCCGTTCAGGCTTCTTGTCCATGCAACCATATGCATACTACTTGTTCTCTCATCGCTGCAGAATTTTTAGTTTCACACATGAAAACATGATCAAACATTTTCCTAAAAATATTATCAAAAGTGACAGCCAACAAGTAACTATCGACCTAAGTGCTTTCCTGTGTTGGCTGGCTTGCATTAATTGTGGTATCAGCCTATCCAAAATCATTTGAGGTGTGCAATAAAATATCACACACCATGTAGCAGACCAATTTCGATTGTTAAATCCACCTAGATAAAAAAAAATAGAAATGCATGCGCTCAATAGCACAAAGGCATAGAAAATTAGAAACCGAAAGCACTTTATTCTTAAATCTTAATTGATTCAGCTGATCTCAGGGAGGAGTTTAATTATCTGGAGTAACCTGAGGACCACATCAACTATGTAACATAGCAGAGAGCAAGTGTATGTTACGAAGGGTAGCAGCATTATCAGTGGTACAATGTATATACGAAACAGTACGAATTTTTGGGAAGAGCCGGACAAAAACCAGTACTTGATTGAGGAGATAAATCGATTCGGACAACCTTCAAATGTGTCATACAACCAACAAAATCTACAACTAGCTTGACAAATTCGTAAACTTGAAGAAGAATGTAATCAACGATAGACTGCAATTCAAGAGTTGATACACAATCTAGACGGTGTATACATGCTGCATCCATACGTGGACAGAAAATTTGGCTCATGGTACACGCTGCGGCACTAGCTAATACATGGAAGATTAATCTAATCGGAGATTGGGAGAAATCTAAACTTAAACATCCACCGTAGAAGATGCAAACGATACCGGAAATGTAGAGCTACTCAGTAGAGGGGATGCTACTTCTTGAGCGACGAGAAGAGGGGGATGCATGCTCACACTTTCGGATGCGGCCGGAGGAGTAGGAGGCGCCGATTGCGTCAGCGTATTTTGGCCGGGGTGCACGAAGAAGGCGCCGGCGGCGAGGGTCTGCCTGCGAGAAAAAAAAAGGTGAGTTCGCCGGGGTTGCAAAGCACTAGCAGGAGGAGGAGGACGGGCGAAGTGGGGAGGAAGAGAGGAGATTAACTAGGACGTAACCGAATAGCCGCCCGTGTGGGAGGAGGAGACGTCGCCGGCGACAGGAAGGCGGCGGCGCCGTCGCGCTGGTCTCGCGCGATGCCGGAACGCGATCGCACGCGACGGAAGCGCCGCTCCCCAAAAAGAAATCATGTGGGTTTTAGGTGGCTGTGATGGGCCTATAATGGGCTTTTATATGGGACGCCTAGTTGCGTTGGGCTTTCGTATGGGCCTTTAAGTCAGGAGGAGAAAGAATACTTGGGACGTAAACACGGTTGACATCCGCCATGCAGATCCAAGAGACCATGGTAGCCAACCGGCAGATGACACGTCCCCCATGAACCAGTCAACCCGTGCTCACCCACAAACCACTGACGACTTGGGCCCACACCTCGTCTCCCTGGACTCGGGCAGAGAAAGCGCCCACATCGAGCGAAGTTTGGACTTTTTGGCCTGTTTGACACAGAAATATTAAATATAATCCTCGCATCATCCTAATTTTATTTATGACTCTCTTGAACTCCGGTAAGCTGATGCGTACACAATCGTGTGGTCTGGGAGCGTAGTACTGCAATTGTGCGCTTTGGGAGCGCAGGACAGCGTGATCGTGCAGTCAGGGAGCGCACCACTCGGTCACTGTAGATATATGTGATCGGGGAGTGCATGTTTACAACTGTAGTATCATGCACTCTCGACTGCATGATTTCCTGTCCCATCCGCCTGCCGAAAGCATCGACCGCGTATGTCCTTCGCATGCAAATGGTGCTACAGATGTAAACATGCGGTCCGGGGAGCGCATGATGCTACAGTTGTAAACATGCACTCCTTCGCCACATGAAGCTAGAGTGCCCCCGAGTGGTGTGCTCCCAGACCACACAATCACATTATCCTGCGCTCCCAGAGCGCACAATTGCAGTGTTGCACTCCTGAACCGCACGATTGCGCACGTGTCAGCTCGCCGGAGTTCCACGCTCGGGAGGGGCCACAAATGGAATTACGATGATGCGGGAGCTATATTTGGTTTTCTATGCCAAACAGGGCCAAAAATGCCAAAAATTCCAATTGAGCAATCACCCAACTCACCTAACCTCCATTGGCTCCGTCCAGGCAAAGGCGGCGCCCTCCTCTTCACCACCTCCCCTGCCTTGTCGCTCCCTCCGAATCACTCTAATGCACGCATCCCAAAACGACGTATATTTGACCAGAGGGAGTCATTAATGGTTAGGTGAAGGCATGAATAAACGATGCTTCTCATTAGACTCCAATACTGGTACTACCAACAGACCAAAGCTCCACTCACTGGCCGACTCACCAGTGGGTCAAGGTGGGCAGGTGCGCACCTTACCTTCCGCCGAAGAGTAGGTACCCCCTCTAGCTTCGGCTAGGGTGCCATGTTTGCCTGAGCTCGTCGTCGATTGGCATTCATAAGAAGAACTGAAGTCTAAACTCTCAATAAGCTTTCTATAGAGCGGGGAGAGTTGGGCACTTGGGCTTGGCCTTGGATTACCTGAACCCCATATTAGGCCAAGTGGTCAACCATGCAACACAAAATACAATAACACATTGCACACCAGCAACATCAAGCACAGCCTACCAAATACCGAACAGAGGCCCACACATGGCAAAGCAAATGAACCGATTTAGTAGCAATTGAGCAATAGCTAATTGAAATATCAAAATCGAATCAATTCTTCCTGAGAGGCAAGAAATGGAGAAACGATTTATAGAGGTATATTACCTATTATCGAGGTATAATCTTCATTGTATTTTATATTTTTTTCTATGTCCATGTTCTAATTATATATAATTCTAGATTGCAAAACATAGCTTGATGATGTCCCATTAGCCTCCTAAATTTTGGTTTGACGCCACTGGCCACTTCCTTGTGCATTGCTGCTGCCTCCTCAAGCCAGTGGCGGATCCAGGAAAAAATTTTGGAGGGGCTGAAATACCTTCAGCTCGACCTCAGCCCCTTCTACATTATACATCCATGGCTAAAAATTTAGGGGGCTCCAAGGGCGTAGCGGTAGGGGCTCGAGCCCCCGCCCCACCGGTGGATCCGCCCCTGCCTCAAGCAATGGGTTTGCCCAAGCAAAGGTCCCAGCTACTTTCCCTGAACTGCTTCGTCACATGTAGCGTACATCTGCCATGGGCTTGTTCTTTTCAGCTTTCAAAAGCTGATTTTTGGTTTTTCTGCAATAACTAGCTTTTAAACGGAATATCTTTTTAAGATATGGTCTATTAGTTAATTGTAGTACATACTGTACCAACTTCATTTATATCGGCAAAAACCACACGTGAATTTCTATTACTCTATAATCTCTCACACGAATAATCTAAAATCAATAAGCCATAGTTGAAAACCATAAACAGACCCAAAAAAAAGGCCCCGTGGATTGCTAACTAATTTACACATCAAATCAACCAACTCTTGCATTATTATTTCCTAGGTAAAAGCGTCCTTCCGTAGCTGAATAGTGAACCTGTACTGCTGTACACGGCTAGCTCGGCTGCACGATCAGCTGCACGGCTAGGCCACTCTCTTGTTCTGTCACCAGCAACCCTCGTTGTGGATCCTTCCCTTTTCCTTCCCCTTAGCTGCAATACAAGGTGAGTTGCAAACAGCTCTGACGAAATGGTGTTCGTTTGCAGTTGCTTATAACTGTGACTTGTACTTGCTCTTACGAAACAACTCTGACGAAATGGAGTGAGTTTAGTACAATTTGATGATTTGAGTCCGTTGACGCCTCGGCCTCACACAGATCGAGGGTGGTCTTCTACCACGTCCCATGGCACAGTGTGTCAGTGCGCACCTAGCTAGCTATTATTCTATCACCAAATGCAGAATCAACAAGTTACCTCGATGTCCGCGAGAAAACACCAGCTAGTCTCCAAACTCCAGAACCCCAACCACTCCGCATAAAAAGGAAGCAAACCAAACAATTCATACCCCGGCTTATATGTTAACACTATTCCAGATCCGACAACTCCAACCACTGAAGAAGGCTCCAGTGCAGAAGCGGAAGAGAAGACGATGCCAGCCTACTGCCCCACCGCTCCGCATAACGGCCCAACCCATTTGTATTCGCCCGAGTGGATGTAATAGGAAGAATACTTAAGAGAGTATGGGAGGAAAGGAGGGTATGAAAATTGTAAACAACATTCTGAACTCTGGTCTTGCCAATTCCATCCTGTCTCCTACTTCTTCTTCTTCTTGCCCACGTTATGCTAACAAACTGGTATCAGATTCATCTCGATCCTTCTCCTTCCTCATTCACCACTGGTTCTACACTGGACCCAACTTCCGTCGCCAGTCACCACCACTACACCCGCCGGCAACGTCAGCTCGGCGCCATGGATCCCAATTTGCAGCTTGTCCTCGACGAATTTGGTCGCCGATTCGACGACCACGAAGCCCGTTGGGAGAAGCGCTTCGCCGATCTGGAGCGCGAGCGTGCGGACCGCAACGTCGCGGTAGACGGCCGACTCGCCGCACTGGAGGCGGCGCATTCTGATCATGAAGTGGCCATCTCCAAACGCCTCTCCGACCTCGAGTCGCTCCGCGTCGCGCACATCGCCGACGAGCGCGACACACGTGTGACTGCTCTCGAGGCTGCTGCGGCGGACCTCAGTTCATGGCGCCCGGAGTTGGAGAGCGTCGTCGACGACTTGAAGCTCGAGGTGCAGAAGGTCGCGAAGAATTGGGACCGGGCTGTGTTCGACACCGCGTCGCACCGCCCGGGTATTTTCTCGTCCCCAGTAGCGGCCGCCCGCCTGCCTGCCGATCTCACCACCGAAGGGCCCAAGGAGCACGTCGTTGCAACATCGACTCGGGATGGTGGATTCGGGTCATCTCTGACTCAGTTCTCCGTCCCGAACAATGGTATGAACATTGGTTATCATCCACCAGCCGCTCCTCGTTTATTTCCAGAACCACGTCCTCCACCTCCAGTACACCACCCACCTTCCATGAGTCGCCTACCGAAGTTACAATTTCCTAAGTTTGATGGTGAAAATCCACGTTTATGGCGTTCACGGTGTGAGAAGTACTTTAATATGTATGGGGTTGATTCCACTATGTGGGTTCGAGTGGCTGAAATGCACTTGGAAGGTTCAGCGGCGCGTTGGCTGCAGTCTGTAGAGTCACATCTTGTGTAGGCGTTGTGGGAGCAGTTTTGTTGCTTGCTTAGTGACCGCTTCGATCGTGATCAGCATGAGCTTTTGATCCGTCAGCTTTTCCATATGAAACAAACTACCACTGTGTCCGATTATGTCACACGGTTTACAGAATTGGTGGATCAGTTAACTGTTTACGCCGGAGGCGTGGATCCCGTCTATTTCACTACTAGGTTCATAGATGGGTTGCGTACTGACATCCGTTCCATTGTGCTTGTTCAAAGACCAAAGAATTTGGATTCGGCTTGTACTCTGGCGTTGTTGCAGGAAGAAGCTGGGGGTGTCCGAGATCTCCCTCGAGTTTCATTGGCTTCAATGGCTAAACCCCAGTCGAAGTCGCCTCTGCCTCTTCCTCTACCACCCAAGACTGACAGGCCCGGGACTGTAGCACACGATTCTTCCCCAATTACTGGAGCTATGGACTCTAAACTGGTTGCTCTGAAGGCTTACCGACGTGCTATGGGACTCTGCTATAAGTGCTCTACAAAATGGTCTAAAGACCATAAGTGTGCTCCTGAAATCTTACATGCTGTCCAAGACCTTTGGGAATCGGTATCTCCTGAGGAGTCATCACCACAGTATGATTCTCCCTCAGGTTCTGCTTCTGATCATATATTTTTAACCGTGTCCAAAGCAGCTATATCTGGTTCTCCTGCTCCGCGCACTATCCAGTTCTATGGCACAATAGAAGGCATTCCTATTACTGCACTGGTGGATTCCGGTAGTTCATCCTCATTTGCCAGTACTGGTGTGCTTAAGCGGATGATCTCTCAGGTATTGACTCCTCAACTGACTTCAGTCCATGTTGCTGGGGGTGGTATTTTGGTTAGCCCAGGTATTCTGTATAAATTGAAGTGGAATGTTGATAATTGCACATTTGTGTTAGACTTCAAAGTATTGTCGTTAACTCATTATGATCTGATTATTGGCATGGATTGGTTGGAGAAATACAGTCCTATGCAAGTTCATTGGGCTCAGAAATGGCTCCAAATTCCTTATGAAGGATCTCATGCTATTTTACAAGGATTGCATCCAATAGCTTCAGATAACTTGTTGTTGCAAATTTCTTATGCTACTTCTGACACATCTCCCTTGGATTTATCTAATATACCTGATGCGCTTCACCCCTTATTACACTCCTTTGATCACCTTTTTGACCCACCATCAAGCTTACCCCCGGCTAGAATTTGTAACCATGCAATTCCTTTGATTCCGGGCGCTAAGCCAGTGGCCATCAGACCTTACAGATACCCACCAAAACTGAAGGACGAACTCGAACGCCAAGTGCAAGAAATGCTCCAGCAAGGCATCATACAACCAAGTGCTAGTCTCTTTTCTTCCCCTATCCTGCTGGTGCCCAAAAAAGATGGAGGGTATCGCTTTTGCGTGGATTTCAGGCAGCTGAATGCTATAACCCTTAAATCCAAGTTCCCTGTTCCAATTTTTGATCAGTTGATGGATGAGCTAGCACAGTCACAGTGGTTCTCTACTTTGGACCTTAGAGCTGGTTTCCATCAAATACTGCTTCAACCAGGAGAAGAACACAAGACTGCATTTCAGACACATTTGGGACATTATGAGTTCCGGGTAATGGCGTTTGGATTGACAGGAGCCCCGGGAACATTCCAAGGTGCTATGAATACCACTCTGGCACCTGGTCTTCGAAAGTTTGTTCTCGTTTTCTTTGATGATATCTTGGTCTACAGCAAGACTTTCGATGAACATCTATCTCACCTGTCCCAGGTATTTCAGTGGTTGTCTAATGACCAATGGAGATTAAAGTTCTCTAAATGCAAGTTTGCACAGAAATCAATTGCCTATTTAGGCCATATTGTTAGTGGAGCTGGTCTTTCGACTGATCCCACTAAGGTGGCTGCCATTCAAAATTGGCCCACACCCAAATGTGTCAAGGATGTAAGGGGCTTCCTGGGTTTAGCTGGTTACTACAGGAAGTTTGTCAAGCACTTCGGCATTATTGCAAAGCCATTAACCGAGCTGTTGTGCAAGGATACCCCTTTTCTGTGGAAGGCTGAACATGAACATGCTTTTCAGTGTCTGCAGCAAGCTCTCAGTTCTTCTCCCTGCCTTGCTCTACCTGATTTTACCCTTCCATTTTACATTGAGACTGATGCTTGTGCCACTGGAGTGGGGGCCGTTCTCCTACAGAATGGACATCCTTTGGCTTACATTAGCAAGGCCTTAGGTCCCAAGAATCAAGGGTTATCAACTTATGAGAAAGAGTATTTAGCTATTTTAGTAGCTGTGGAGCAATGGAGACATTATTTGTTACAAGGAGAATTTTATATCCACACTGATCAGAAGAGTTTAATCCACCTCAATGAACAGAGGTTGCACACACCTTGGCAACAGAAGGTGTTTACCAAATTGCTGGGGCTTCAGTACAAGATAATCTATAAAAAGGGAGTAGAAAACGCTGCTGCTGATGCTCTTTCTCGCTGCATAACCTCTGATCAACTGTTGGCAGTTACTTCTGTGCAACCACAGTGGCTCCAAGACATTCAGCAGGGCTATGAATCGGATCCACCAGCTCAACATCTCTTGACTCAGCTCTCAGTCAGTTCGGGAGCCGATCCTCACTACTCTTTAGTCAATGGTATTATTAAGTATAATGGCAAGATTTGGTTGGGCAATAATGTAGAGCTCCACAATAGAGTATTCACAGCCTTGCATTCCAGTGCATTGGGAGGACATTCTGGAGCTCCGGCTACCTACCATAGAGTAAAACAGCTCTTCTATTGGCCTACAATGCGGTCTGACATTTGGTCCAGAGTTCATGCTTGCGATACATGTCAGCAAGCTAAGCCTGACAGGAACAAATACCCTGGGCTCCTTCAACCATTACCGGTCCCCTCATCAGCTTGGGATATCATTTCTATGGATTTTGTTGAAGGGTTGCCGTCATCTGGAGCTGCCAATGCTATTTTAGTGGTCATTGACAAATTCACTAAATTCGGTCACTTTTTGCCATTGCGTCATCCTTTTTCAGCCAATACCGTAGCTCGGTTGTTTATGGATCAAGTGTATCGCCTTCATGGCATGCCCACTGCCATTATCTCTGACAGAGATCGCATTTTTACCAGTGCCTTCTGGAAACAATTGTTCAAACTTTCAGGGACAGAGCTGAGGATGAGTACCGCTTATCATCCTCAAACTGACGGCCAAACAGAACGACTGAATCAATGCCTGGAAACTTATTTGCGTTATTTTGTTCATGCCTGTCCAACTAAGTGGAAGCGCTGGATTTCTCTCGCTGAGTTTTGGTATAACTCTAGCTTCCATTCAGCTCTAGGCCGCACCCCATTTGAAGTGCTATATGGCTATCCCGCTCGACACTTTGGACTGTCTCCAGACATTGTGGGCGCTACGGTTCCAGATCTGAATGAGTGGCTTTCTGAGCGATCCTTGATGCAGGATTTGGTCAGGCAACATCTGCTCCGGGCGCAAGAACGTATGAAGTGCCACTCGGATAAGAACCGTACTGATCGACAGTTTCAAATCGGCGATTGGGTCTTCTTGAAGTTACAACCTTATGCACAGGCTTCCGTCGCTCGGCGCTCTCATCAGAAACTAGCATTCAGGTTCTTTGGCCCATACAAAATTGTTGACCGTGTTGGCGCTGTGGCATATAAGCTAGCTCTGCCCCCGTCTTCAGCAGTGCATCCCGTCTTCCATGTGTCGCAGCTCAAAAAGTCACACAACGCCGCTCCGGTAACCGAACTCTTGCCATCTCCAGACGTCGAGTTTCAGGTTCCAGAGCAGATCTTGCAGCGCCGATGGACGTCTGGCGACCACCCGGTAGAGCAAGTGTTGATCAAGTGGTCGCTGATGCCGGCTTCCCTCGCTACTTGGGAGTCTTATGAGCAGCTTCGTCAGCAGTTTCCTCGCGCTCCGGCATGGGGTCATACCGGTTCTCATGGGGGAGGGAATGTTAACACTATTCCAGATCCGACAACTCCAACCACTGAAGAAGGCTCCAGTGCAGAAGCGAAAGAGAAGACAGTGCCCAGACCGCTTCGCGCGTGGCGGCCCAACCCATTTGTATCTGGCCCAGAGTGGATGTAATAGGAAGAATACTTAAGAGAGTATGGGAGGAAAGGAGGGTATGAAAATTGTAAACAACATTCTGAACTCTGGTCTTGCCAATTCCATCCTGTCTCCTACTTCTTCTTCTTCTTGCCCACGTTACGCTAACATTATAGTTTATAATTTTTTGATTGCTTGTAAAGAAAAATACAGAGTAAAAACTCACATATAATTTTAACTAATACAAAAAATTATAATATATGCTATAATCAATTTATAAATCTTAATTTAAAAATACTCCATTTTGTAAACTAGTTACCAAAGAAAAATAAAAAAATAACTTTTACCGTACAAAAAGAAGAGGGCAAAAAAAACACGCTCCATTTTCTAAGCTTCAATTCAGGATCTTGCCTCAACTTCCCAGCATATTTCGTCAACCAGCCAGTCAACCACACACGCTAGCTAGTTACATCATCCTGCACAAGCTAGCACAAATTACAGCAATGGATCCCCTTATACCCGCCATTGTGATCCGCAAGCGGCTCGTCGGCGCCGCCGTCGGTTGCCTCTCCCTCTTCCTCCTCTACCGCGGCTTCCTCCGGGGCTCCAGCCCCTTGCCGCCATTCACCGAGCAGCCGCAAGAAGACGAGCCCAGCAAGCTCAAGCAGCTGGTGGAGGCCTCCTCACCGCCTCCACATCCTTACCACATTGCAGCTGCACCTGCCCCAAGCCCAAGTGCGGGCGTTGTGGTGTATCAAGGAGCGGAGCAGGCTTCTGGCTTTCCGGCACTGGCGCCGGCGCCGGCGCCGGCACAGGGGGAGTGCGACCTCTTCGACGGCAGCTGGGTGTACGACCCGGCCGGGTATCCGCTCTACGAGGCGCAGGAGTGCCCGTTCTTGAGCAACCAGGTCACCTGCCGGAGGAACGGCCGGCCGGACTCCGGCTACGAGCACTGGAGGTGGCGGCCCCGGCGGTGCGGCGGCGCTCTCAGGTTGGTGTTTCTCTGCCTCTGCAAGCAGCTGTGCTAGTCTCAATTCTCAAGCAGCTATCAAGCCAATTTATTTTCCTCAAAAAACGATTTTTTTTTTGCTGTGTTTGATTCTTGAATCTAGAATTTTGAAATGTAAATGTGCACCTTTATTTATGCATATCAGTATGAGGAGTAATGGCTAGATGAGCAGCCCGTGCAACTGACAGGGCCCATTCTTGGATACAAAAGGTGGTGAAAGGGTAGTAAATTTCTGACAATGCCCTCTCTGAAGATGGAACCCTTGCAGCAGGAATTTTTGAAAACACATGATCATACATACATGTAGCACAAGAAAACCTTTGGATTCTCCACGTGCACAGCTCACAGGCCTGCGACCTTTCCTCCCTTGCATCATTGCAATTGAACAATCGTGCTATTCTCCATTGCAATCGTACACGTTGTCACTGAAGAAAGCTGAATGCATTTTCCACACCTCTCTGAAAAAAAATCAGGTTGGGTGGTGGGGAGATGCTGGAGCAGTGCCGGCACAAGCAAGTGGTGCTCGTCGGCGACTCCCTGAACAGGAACATGTGGGAGTCGCTTGCCTGCATCCTGTACGCGGCGGCGCCCGACCGGTCACGGGCCCTCGTCGACGATGCCAGCGCGGAGCACAAGATCTTTCGCGCATTGGTAACCATTCTTTTCCTCCAGTTGTCCAAAGCTGAAACTTCTGCAGCTTATATTACTCGCCAGTGTAGCGTAGCAGCAAACAGGTGTTCCCCTCAAATGCTGGTGAACTTATGATCTGTACGGTACTGAGTATGTACTGCCCTGTACATTCGATGTGTGTTCAAACAGTTGAACTGCACAGATCATGTGGAAACTGACAACTCGACGATCAGGATTACAATTGCTCGGTGGAGTTCTACTGGAGCCCGTTCCTCGTCGATCTTGAGGAGAAGGACGACCAGACGAGGGCGCTCAAGCTGGACCAGCTCCCGGCGACGTCGAGCCGGTTCGTCGGCGCCGACGTCCTGGTGTTCAACACGGGCCACTGGTGGATGCACACCGGCAAGTTGAGGGCGTAAGTTCCCGCTGTGCCCGTGAGCTCGTTTTGTGCCATGGTTACAAACGATGATTATGCAGCATAACTGCCATGACTTCAGATGAGGTGACTGCAGGTGGGATCACTTCGAGAGGAACGGGAAGAATGTGCAGATGGAAGGAGAGGAAGCATTCGACAGAGCGTTCAGGACATGGACACGATGGGTCGATCAAAACGTGGACTCCAACAGAACCAGGGTGTTCTTCCGGAGCATCTCCCCTGAACACAAGAGGTACATTAATCCACGGTACACTCATCGATAATCTGCATGTGATGGGTCGATGATCTTGTTCAAAAGATATAGCCGAACGACGAAACGATAACATGGTGATACCTGCAGCATGAACTGGTGCTACAACCAGACATCTCCGATCACCACCGAGACCTACGTGCAGCTCTTTCCGAGAAGCATGATCTCCGTCGTCGAGAGGAACTTGCGGAGGACGAGGACACCCATCGCATACCTTAACATCACCTGGCTGTCGGAGTTCCGACGCGACGCGCATCCGTCGGTGTTCACGGCCAAGGGAGGGAGTCTGCTAACAATGGAGCAAAGGAGGCAGCCGGGTTCGTACGCCGATTGCAGCCACTGGTGCCTGCCGGGAGTTCCTGACACCTGGAACGTGTTACTGGTCGCCTCCTGGATGAGGTCTCTCCCCACTGCGCCATTGTTAGGGTAGTGGACGAAACTCATCTCTTGCATTTTGCCTGGAGTGAGCTTCACAGCAGAGAAAAAAAAAAAACAAAGAGGAGCACAGAATCAATGTGCATATCCTATATATCTAAACAATTGTTCCCCAGTTAACGCTATTCTTCTGCACTCTGGTGAAGCCACATCACCTTCTATTGATTTTGGATGAGTATTGGAAGGTAAAGGTTGGATGGGCTGTTTTGGTTCGCATCTGTACTTGGTTTCTACGTGTACAGCAAGAACGCGACATCTCATAATTCTGTGCATATAATTCTATCAAATAACACTAGAGTTTTGTGCACTGTAATATTGTTGCTCCTCGTAACAAGAGATCCCGCGCGGGGAATCACCTAGTATCATATATGAGCAGTGCTTCAGTATTCAAAGGAAAAGAAAATTCACATATCTGAAGTACCTCTCACGGTTATTAGTGGCGATGCGCAAGCTTGTTTTTTTTTTCCCCATTTGGGATTACAAGATTGTGGGGGCCGTCCAGTGGCCGGTTAGTCAAGAGGTGGAGCTTCGGGATGTGGAGGGAGGCCGGAGAGGCAGTGGGTGGCGGGGCTGGAGGGCAGCATGGTGAGGTGGCAATGAATTTTAGGTTGGGTGGGTTGGGGACGGTGGGGAGGAGGAGAGGGCTGCGCGGTGAGGCGGTGGGGTCGCTGCCGGCCGTTGATAGTGGAGGGGGCAGGGGAGGCGGAGAAGGAGCGCAGAGCTGTGGTCGACACTGGAGAAGAAGGTGGAGAGGGTAGTGGGCGCGAAGAAGAAAAGGAGAGAAGGGCAACCATCGGTGCTAGAGAAGGAGACAGGTGGAGGGGAGCGACTTTGCATTTGAGGGGAAGGTATGCCGTCGGGACGTCGGCATCCTGTACGCTAGTCCCTATATATATATATATATAAATATACATATATATATATATATATATGTATGTATGTATATATGTCTGTATGAGTCAGTTACCCTTTTTGTCGGAACTGAGCAGCCAAAAATTTCTATGTAATTCCGTTGGTCCGTAGAGTGACTAGGATCCAAACGCGCGCGCGCGCACACACATCATCTCATTACTCCGCCAGGCCCAGCCCGGCCCTGTCCCGCAGGCCGCAACGCACACTCGCGCTTCCGCCCGCAGGCAACCACTCAGCCTAGCCAGGCCATTCCCCTCACTCGACGGGGCCCAATTCCCCAACCGGCCTCGCTCGCTCACTCCTCTCACGGACGGGCAGCTCAGGTGAGTGAGCCCAGAATCCCAATCCCCGCAACCCTCACACTCGCCGGCGCACGGCAATCGGCGGTCGGGCGCCGGTGCACAGGCCACGGGGCGGCCGGGCGCGACGTGGGGGACGAGGAACGGCCGGACTACGGGAGGCGAGCCGGCGACTCCCCCGCGGGCGACGGGCGACTGGCTGGTGAGATCGTCACTTCCGCACTTCCTCTGATCCATCCGCGTGTTCTTCATTCCTTCTTCTTTCGTACGGGATGGGCGATTTGATTCCTGGATAGCGGCGATCGTAGTGATTTACTACTGCTAATTGGAAATGGTGAATTGATGTGTAGTACTCCATTACTGTCGACGAGAGTAAAACTAGTTTATGCTAGTATTAACTTTCTGTTTACAGCTGGGCGCGTTTCATGATCTGCCAATGCTGAGATCTTCAGATCTGCACATCCAATCTAGTAGTGGAGAACCTTAGCTTGTTAGCTATATCTGCCCATTCACTGAAGTCATATGGTTTAGTAATTCTTATTGAACCCTTACGGTGCATATTGTATAGGTGAAAAACAATTTTTTCCCCTGTACCAACATGGGAACTGCGGTCTGCGGTGCTTAACACATTGTCGTATATGTCTATCTAGGTCGAGCTACTACATTTGTACACTCGGCTGAAGAACCTCGTTCTTAGGATGAACTCTAAGAATAGTGGGAGCATAAAGAAGGCAGGAAAAGTTAATCAGGTCCTAGGAGGAGGACCAAACTGGGTGGTTATTGCAGGAGGAGTTTTGCTTAGCACACTTTCAGCCAGACTTGGGTGCAAATTAAAGCAAATGTTTGATATGAAGCAACGAATTAGCACTTCCAAAGGTCTAATGTTCCCATTTGCAGTTTTAACCTCGATCTCTTTTCCATATTATTTATATGCTGACCGCCGACTATTCAAAATTGCAGCAAAAAGAAGGCCTAGAGCATGTGAGCTGCACTCAAATGTCTACCGGTTTAGTGACCAAACTAACTGCTACTGCTGTATGTCAGGTGCCTTTTCTGTAAACAGTAAACCCAAACTCTTTGAATTGTAAGCCAATTGTTGGGAAAAAAAATAGCATTCTCACTTAAAACATTTTCACATCAAACCACTTTTGCACTATAACCACTAAAGTAGAGGGATGAAAAGTTTACCAGGGCCCAGGGGCGATCCATAAGTAAGTGATCCACCATCTGTACTGTGGATCACTACCATTGGCTTACTCCCACATTATGGCACGCCACCTAGGTGTGCTTCAAACCCATAACAGAGTTATACTTATCATCACCTCATGTTAAACGTCCTCATTGAGCACCTGGATGTACAAAGATAGTTCTGATTGTTAGATTATTGCATCTGTATCCTAACACCAATTTTGGATATGAATTTATCATTTAAGGACACCATGGTTACATCTTTGTGGTTCTTGGCTGTTCCTTTAACCATGCCAATTGAATTGAAATAGCTAAGTTGCATCGTCCTATTATTACACTTTTGACGCCTTAAATTGGACTTTAAACTCAAACTTTTTTATTCTTTTTCTTTTGTGGCATAACAGTTATTCCAGAAGATGGAAAATACTAATTGCTGCTTATTATATGCAGCGCTTGCAGATGGTGGACTGGAAGTCAAGCAAGCACCTGCAAGTCCTGTATCAAAATCAACTGAACCCTCCCTTCGTGTGAAGATACCAGGGCCAGAATCAAGTAAAGAGAACAGTGGCGTCATGTGGACGTCATCGCTTGAAGATCCTCGTAAACAATTTCAGTACTCAAACAGTTCTGGCTCTCCCTGTGTTTCAGAATCAGGATCTGATATTTATAGCAAGAGAGAGGTCATACAGAAGCTAAGGCAGCATCTCAAGAGACGTGATGAGATGATCATGGAGATGCAAGCTCAGATTGCTGGTCTTAAGAACTTTCTTAGCATCCAGGTGACACAGACCTCCAATTTGCAGTCCCAGCTGGGTGCTGCTAACCGAGATCTGTTTGAATCTGAGAGAGAGATCCAGCATCTAAGGAAGATCGTTGCAGATCATTGTGTTGCAGAAGCACTCTCTCATGATAAGCGTTTGCAAGCTGGACAGTGGCAATCAGATGCTACCAATGGGCATGCTAATGGTTATGCTGATAGCAGTATCGATGACCCTGAGCTGCATTCTATTGGTATCAAGAAGAGAAAGGGAGAGGTAGATAGAGTGGAGATGCTCAAGAGAGAGATCAGTGAGCTTAAGGAAATTATCGAAGGGAAGGACTTCCTTCTTCAGAGCTACAAGGAGCAGAAGGTGGAGCTTTGCTCTAAGATCAGAGAATTGCAGGAAAAGCTCTCAGCACAAGTGCCGAACATCTTGTAGGATCTCCTCATAACGTTACGTTGCTACAAGGAGATGTTGGAGTTCTGCTTCACATTGACCAGGAAATTGTAGGAAAAGCTCTCAGGGCAACATACCGAACATCTTGCTAAGATCTTTGCAGGATGTTAGGCTGATTGGTTTTCTTTCTTTTCCTTCACGTAATGTTTGGTTGGTATGCTATTTTGCTTTCTTTCTTTTTTCAGTTTTTGCCCTTTTTCGCTTGGTGTTAAAAAAGTGATTCCTTTTTGCAGTTGCTAGTCCTAGGTAGCTCAATTAATCATGAACTTGATACTTAAGGTGCTGTACAGGTTTTCAGTTTGCAGACACAATTGTGTAATGTGCCTCCTCTTTTAGCTCGGTATGATTTAGAGGAGTGTCACTTGGAATGTATGGATGATCACATCTCAAAATTTAGCTTTGTTAGGCCCATCTGCTATGTATGGCATTGCTTTTTGCTTGCGATGCCTTTTGTTTGCAAAGGGAGTTCACTACAGAAATTTTAATTGATTGATTGGTTGGCTACGTTTATTTTTCCTCTGTTTTTTTATGATTACAAATGTACACTTGTCGACTTATGTTTACGGACATTCGTCTCGTGCATCGAGTTGTTGATTGCGTAATGTGGTGTTGACTTTCCTGCGGAGCATGTGTGATTCCTCCTCTTCCCACTGCTTACAGCCAAGCAGCCGAGTGTACAGCAATTTGCCAAGTATATGTTATTTGTCAAGGATATTGCAAGGTGCTGTTTACTTGAAACATATTACATGGTTCAATCAAGGTACCAACTTAATACTGCTGCTGCAGGAAAATTAAAGAGAAGCGTGGTGTCATGGTTACAGACTGAGATGAACGCGTGTACTTCATTGACTAATGAATTTGATTCTAGGCGGTGTTTAGGCAAAACTTAAGTGGTATTTGTTTAAGGGTACTTAGATTTTAAACTTTTAGATCCAGATCCAATGGATCTTATCCTCTCCTTAATTATATAAATTCTTCACCTCATTCCACCCCTAAATCCTATCCTATCTACCCCGTCACCGCTAGTGCCCTACTCGCCGCCTCCCCTATTGCCTCGCCAGCGTCACATCTGATGTTGGCGAGTCCCATTGGTGTCCATCTACTCTGCCGTTCCCTCCGCAACCACTTGCATCCCCTTCCTGAGCTGCACCCCCACCCCCACCGGCATACCGCCCTCCCTTCGCCATGTTGTCGTTGTCCCTAGTGTCGCCGCGACAGCCCTACCTGCCACCGCTTCCACCTCCCGACATGACTGTTGGCGAAAAGGGCGCCGTCGTTGCCGCATCTTCCGCCGCTACATATCCCTGTCCAACCTAATTTGACTCCACACTCGAGCGTTGTTCCACCCGTTGGCCACCGCCCATCAGCCTACTTCGACCAGCGGGATCACGGCGCCAACGTTGTCCATCGTCGATCTGCCACCACCTCCAGCCTCCCTCTAAATCCGGGGAGCTTTGATGAACCCAATGTAAACCTGAATCCCTAACTTGCTAGAGCCAGAGAAAGAGGTGGAGCACAAATCTAAAGGTAAAACTATACGGTGAGAAATTCAAGTGCTCAATCCCAAAAAAGGCTGTTTGAATAGGGCGTGGTAGAAATCAAGGGCAATCAACGCTGTCCTGAGCATCGCAACCTACCCGTTCAAATGTTTCGTTACAACAGACTCCTATCCTGGATTTATTGTGCTTTCTTTCATTTACGGAAAGACCACACGCTGCAGAGAGTGCTGGAGTAAGCTTCATATAAGGTGCGAATCCTATCTTCCCTGGATGCTGCCTGTGTATTTAATGCATTTCATGTTAATACCGTGGACGTCATGTGTTTGATATGCCTCTAAGCAGCAGATTCGCTCCAAATGGTTTCAATATCTGACATATTTTGGTTTTCGACTTATTTAAATCAGAAATTACTTAAAACATATCGTTTCTAATTTTAGCTTATTTTAGTTTTTTTTTACTTTTTACTTTTCTTTTTTTCACCTTATTCCTTTACATTAATTGTTTGTGACGATATAACGGTTTCTTAATCATTTTTTTAAAATATTTTTCCTTATTTTTTCTCAGAAAGAGTTAATAGTTGCTAAAATATAATTTGACCTATAAACTAAAAATCATAACTAGAAACTTAAACTATGAGCTAGTTAGAGCGAGGCCAAGGAAGCTTATAACAACATAAGTACACATGAATGTAGTCGAATGCTTTCTGGGTTGTGAATTTTGTACATGGGGACCCAAATCGAGTAAATACACGAACTACCATTTTGAGTTTTTATTTTTGTGTAGCAGCATATACTAATACACGTACTACTAAATTGCGAATTTTTGGCATATATAATGCATTTCAACTCATATTTACAAAAATAGCCGTATGTGCATGACAATGACAAAAATAGTACTTCTCCCACCCGTCACTGGGCAGCAGCGTCCTGTAGGTGACACATGGCCACTGGGCGGTCGCGCGCCTACCGCCCCTCCACAGAATGGCAGGTAATTAAGCTAGTTTAATTACCTATCTTAATTCGTAATTTATATATCATATTTGTTTGAATTTTTAAATATATCAAATGAGTTTGAAAAATTATAAAATTTTATGCACAGCCTCTTGACATAGTATAATTCATTGTGTAATTTTTTTGATAGTTTTATTACTATGAATGATTCATTGTGTAATTTTTTTGATAGTTTTATTACTATGAATGTAGCTCAAAAATTCATATAATTTTGATATTTGTAGGAGTTATTACATATAGCAAATGAGCTTTAAAAATTATAAAATTTTATGTGAACCCTTCCAACACAGTCAACCTGATTGTATAATTTTTTGAAAATTTTATGTGCTTCAAATTTACTATATTAATTCATGTTAATTTAATCATAATTAGTGATGTGCGCTGTTGTTGGTATCATCGGAGCCTGGATCAGTGTTCTCGTCCAAATCCAACCTGAGCGCCTGAGTAATTACTTAGCACTAACTCATTACTCAACTCTAACTAATTACCACTACAGTAATTACGTCTGCTTAATTACACACTACCATACAATAACAAATTATGGATACGGTATGTACACAAATATAGTAAAAAATATGTCTAAATTACTACGACCTACTTACTTTATAATACAAACTACATTAATTATGACTAAATAACACTAATTAACTAGGACTACAGTAAAAAATTATCTGTCTTTCGGGAGAAACAATCAGCACTGCCTCGTCCTCCTATCGCGTTCTTAATGAGCTATACACTGGCTTCTCAAAATAATTAGCTATTCACTCTTAATTTTGAGCGATGAGTGCAAGAATGAGTTTCCCGATGAGCGACTAAGATGACCGATGACCAACTGCAAAAGATTCATATTTATGGCCAAGCAAAAAGGGAATCTGGTGTGCTCACACCATAAATTAAGGACTACTTATCGATGCACAACACTTCAAGTGAGGGGGATGGTATGGTAACACTAACAAATGTGAAGATGAGGGAGCGGGCGAGGGTGGACGGCACAGACATAACGACATTAGTGCGGACAAGAGAGCGTGTGAGGGGGGATGACATGGACAGAGTGACAATTGTGCAAAGAATGCAGCGAGAAAGGAAAGATAGCAGCAACGGGTCAACATATATGCGAAGGATAGAGGTCACGCACTACAAAAAGTGGCTGAGCATCGCATATCGCTAATTATGATTAAATTAACATAAATTAATATGGCAAATTTGAAGCACATAAAATACTCAAAAAATTACATAGTTACGCTAACTATGTTGGGAGGTTTCACATAAAATTTTGTAATTTTTGGAGCTCGTTTGATATGTGTAATAGCTCTTACAAATATTAAAATTGTATGAATTTTTGAGCAATATTCAAAATGGATAAAATTGTACAAAAAATACACAATGAAGTAATTATGTTGGAGGCTGCGTATAAAATTTTGTAATTTTTTGAGCTCATTTACTATATTTAGAAATTTAAACAAATATAACATATAAATTATGAATATAAGCAGGTTTTGTGGAGGTAGGCCATGTGTCACCTGCAAGGTGCTGTCGCTCGGTGACTGTGTAGCAGAAGCGCTATTTTTGTCATTCTTGCGTGTATACGACTATTTTTGTAAATACGAGTTGAAAATGCGCTATATATGCCCAAAAAAAAATTCACTAATAGGCTGCATGTATATGGACATCACAACTGTAACACTCCACTCTACAGCGTGGAATTCATTTATTCAGATTACAGACCAGGCCCAAGCTGGGTATGGGCCTATACATTGGGACTAAGCTGTCCCTAGTTGTTTAAAATTGTAACTAGAACACCCTAAAATGAAAATGCTTGGTTGGTTTTTTGCATCATCATTACAGTTTTAATTAGTATTTTTTGCTTAACTATAAGATTTTCCCCTTTCATTCTTATGATCATCTAGATTATGTTTCTTGTTTGCCATTGTAATGAATTATATTGCCGCCAAGTGCCAGCAGCATTTTTTTTTGGCTTATGCACTGGAGAGTGCATAGTACCGAAATATGCCACTTTACTGCAGCCTTTGTTGGCACTGAATCTGTCGTGGTAGGAAACAGGGGGTTTACGCTGGTTTGATGAGCACCAAGAAAAATGGGCGTGCAGAGCTAGACAAGATGGCAAGCTGGACTTCACTCCCCTCATGCCCAATCAATCATCATGGGAAGGCCAAGATGCCCATGTTGCTGCAAGTGCAACCAGCTTATTCACGTCAGCTTCTGCAAACCCTTCAACTCCATGGCAGCTCAGGGCCGGGCATCATGCTCATGCATGCATTGATTGAGAGATTCAGCTTTCCGTGCAACTAGACAGGCGGCCAAAGCTAGCCTAGACTTCCATTCCAATCCATAGTGCTCAGCTCAGTAATGGAAGTTTACGAAGCAAACGGTGCGCCCGGCCGGCCACCATGTGACTGCAATCACACAGCCTGTGACAAAGTGTAAGAACAAGCAAGAGACTGGAACTGGATAAGGAGGAGGGCAACCCTAGCTAGACGAGGCCCACCATTTCTTCATCTGACACAGGTCGCCTCCACACGGACAACCGCATCCCAGCTTCGATCATGCCCGACGGTTTCAGATCGGATGGCCATGGCCCATGGCCCCAGCTCGAGCTGGAAGAAGCTAACAGTGCCCTTACGGCACAGGAGGATGGCATTAGATGATACACCCATGCATACGCGACTCGCCGTCCTAGCTATCATCTGGCCACGACGTGCAGACGTTGCTGCACATGCATCGCGCGCCCTGTCCAAAACAGACGTACGCCGGTCAGCCAGCCATTTGTCACAGGTCGCAGCTAGCTTGGAACAGAGAGACAGAAGGTGAGGCCCACCCGGTGCCGGCCCTAGCTAACATGCTGCAGCGCTCTCAAGCCTCGAGATGCTGCTGCCGGAGACATGAGAATGTGAGAGGAAATAATGCATGGATTTGGACAGCGGCTATATTTGACAATGCTGCTCCGCTAGGTCCCCTGTAGTGGAGAATCGTTTGCTTCTTAGGACATTGACCATACCATAGTTTTATGTTATGGCCTTCGGTGTACTACTACTGCGCATGCATGGCGCAATGCAATGATTCTGGTGACAACTAGAGCGCAACTGAAAGAACAGATGATCGGTGCATTCCTGTATGCTCCACAATGGAAATGCATACCGAATAAGCTGCTTATTCCTCCAAGCAAGGTTCTTTCATCTTCCTTTGGTCTATCTCCTCCAAACAGGGCAATGTTGTTGTCACCCATTTGTTGCTTTCAGCGCTCACAGATGCAGCTTTGGAGCCACGCACATCAATGCCCATTCATAAATTTCAGCACAACTGCTGCTGTGCAGCATGAGATTGGAGTGAGGACACGGCACAGTACTAGAGTGCTAAGGATAAAGGGTGGGTTCTTTTGAGCTATAACTTATGATTTTCGGTTTATGGTTTTTAAATTTTAGCTGTTCATGAGAGAGTACGAAGAGAGATGGTCGTATATGATTTTGATCAATATAGTTGAAGTCGGTACGGTATCTACTACCGTTTAAAATTTAGCTACTATCGTAAAAACTAAAAGCCACAAACATGAAGTCCAAAACAACCACCCTCTCTTAATGTTATCTCACATCTCCATGACAAAACTTGCTGATCGACCACTGCAGTTCAGACATCAATAGCAAGTAGTGAGACGAAGAACACCGCCGGAAGAAAGCACTAGCTCAGCATGTGGAGCACGTGCATGGGAGCCCCACTCACGTGGCGGGGTGGATGCAGGCCACATGTCAGGCCACTGCCTGCTTGTATAACCTTGAACTCAAAGTGCCCAGCTCGATCGCCACGACGACGACTACGTCATGCGTTTCTGTCCAAGCAAAAAATCGAAGGCGCTGTTACCAGCTAGCTAGCGTGGCTGATCACTGTAAAAGTCTCGATGGCATTGTGCGATCCTTTTGCCAAAAGAATTATTGTACTTGCACTGAAATCCACCACGAATTCTGGTTGAGCTTTGTTTCTTCTTCTGTGGAGAGGGCAATGCCACAAAGCATGCACAGTCTTGTTCCTCTTGTACATTTGCTCACTAACTTTTGCAGGGAAATCTGGTAGAAAAAAAAAGGGGAAAAAAAGCATACAGAAAAGTGGAAAAAAGAGCATGTCATGTCCTGTTCCCTTGTGAATCGCGACCATTCTTAGATCTAGGAAAAAGCCAAGCTTCCAACTTTCATAGTCACTTTACAATGCACATGTCAAGGAGAGAGGCCAATGGATCGGAGTAGTTGCCCTTGGCGAGCCTTTAATTTTAGTGGTTGGAAGTCATGTATGTTAGCCCATATTTTGCAATGATAGACACTACGTGTATGTTAGGTTGAGTTCATGCTTTATGCTTTTGCCGTATTTACCTTGCTATTGATATAATTGATTCTGTTAATCTTGTTGTCTATGATATCTACGATAACCATCTGACGATGAATAAGTGATATTATTGGTTAATTAATTTTTAATAAAGTACGATAAATACTGATAGCTACCTGGTAATATTAAATAATATATGCATGATTGCTCGATGATGACGTGATTGGTGGATAATGGTTAATAATGCATGAGAAATATTAAAAGAGAAATGCTACATTTTAATGCATTCATATCATGGTATTATGAAAAGTGATGACCGTTGTAGGCATCTATGATCTACTTGTGTGGATCTCCTACGAGAGTGAAAAGTATAAGACCTATTTCGGTAGGCACTCTACGGGAGTGAAGATTAAAGTCGTCCATATGAATGAGGATGGGCTATTGAGCACTTCTCCTGAAAAAAGGCGGGTATGGGTGAGCATCGACGGGTGCTCACTCCGCTATACCGGTATATGCTAAAGAGAAGAGTAGATGTGTGCGTTCCATGAAAGTGGAGTTTAAGGCCTCCTATATAAAAGAGGATGGGCTATTGATGCCTGCATGAAAGAGGACAGGTTTGAGTGAGCATCGACGGATGCTCACTCAGCTATACCGATATAAGCTACAGAAAAGAGTAAAGACAAGACATGCATATGCATTTGCATTGTATTAACGATAAATGAAAAGTTAATGCAAAATGAAGTGTTGAAATATATGAAAGAGATAATGGATAATGGAAAGAGCTAATGGATAGTAAATGAAATATAGTCTAAGATGGTATCATATGTACATTGATGTTTATTGTTTTGTTATGTACTTACTGAGTTTTAGACTTATGCTTGTTTTGTTGCTGTTTTTGGGTAACCGATGAGGCGTCATGCATCGAGAATAGGAGTAGCACATATATACCACGTCCAATAATAATCATCTAGAAAATTACCTATGTTTTCCTTAATATTGCCTTAATAAAATGGCTTACCAAATCCAAAACTTAGTCAATAGAACTCTTGTAACTGATGATGAATGTTAGAAAGCTTTTATGGTAATATATATTTCTTCAGTAGTGCTCTATTTGTAAGTTTAAGTATGCTCCTAGAAGCATGGTTTCGAATGTTCTCGAGCGCAGGGTCCCAAGCGTTCTTTGGCATGTGGTCCTGAGCGTTCTCGAGCGTGTGGTCTCGAGCGTTCTTAGGCGCAGTCATCCAAGTTTTATTTTTTTGACTTAATTATTCATACTTTAGTTAGCGAGTCATATTTATTATGAATTAGTTCTGTGTGGAGGACTCGGTCACGAAGGTATTGTTCAAAGTTTTCGTTAGATGGTTTAAACTCAGTAAGGGAATGGTAGGGGTGACATTCTGAGCTCTTGGTTGGGCCGCTACAATGTCATTGAATATCTCAGAAAAAGTTAATAGCCCCTACAATGTCATTGCAGGCAAAAACCACAATATTTTAGAGTGTAACCTTAAGATGCCGCAGAAGTGCAGCCTCCCCGCGAAAACAAGCCCATATTTATTTGTTTCAGTCTTTTTTATCACTACAATCCTGCCCTTTATCAGTTTAATTTCTTGTGGTCTACTGCAAAACAGACCCCTCCTAACAGCTCAGATTTAAAATCCAGTAACCGAGCAGGCACTGAACTTCACATGCATGCAACTTTTAATCTCCTAATGGAGCCAATGATCTAGTTGATTCTACATTGGATCCCCTTCCTTTCACAGCTCTTGAGACCCAAATCAACCGACAGTGACAACTAAAGGATAACTATAACAATTCTTGTTTTAGGATCTTGAGGGCTCATTGCATGGTAAAGAACCAATTAATTGATCCTTCGCCTTGAGGCCGCCGTCATATTACTAATTAAGAAACAGGGTGATATTGCAGACAGCTTGGGAGCAATGCTGGTGTCATTTGAGGTCAGCAGGGGGGCTAAATGGTGGTTGGAGCATCACAGATCACAAAGTACAACAGGCCTTGAGTTGGAAGCAATGTGGATGGGTGCATTTCATGCTAATTATTTATGGCCTTTAGCTCGTCCCTCCCAAAGCTGTGAAGCATCTGAGTTAAATAATGTGCCATCACAGGTGGAGAGTGATCTGCATTAAGTAGGACAGGTGTGCATTCATCTACTTTTCTCCACTCTTTAGGGTTCAAAATTGCTTCCCCAACATTTATGTTTTTGTGTCAAACTCACATGCTGGCTAGCTAGCTGCTTCTGCGGACAACTATCTAATAACTTGCTTGAGTGCAAGTCACATTCGCAGCCGCACCTGGATTTCCTCACTGGGCGCGCTTGGCTCCGTGCGTGGGAGATTTCTTCTCTGGATCTGCTCAGTGGTGGCGCATAGGCGTCGCTTTGTGGCTTCTTCGATGGCGGACATTGCAGGAGCGAATCGTCGAGAGTTTACGGGTGGCTATGCCATGGCCTTGAAGCGCAGTCCCCGCGGGTTGGTGGCGGTCTATTTTGTGAGTGGGTAGTACGTGGGGTCTTGTGGGGTCTTGGCGAAAGCCTTACCGGTGATCTTACCGGTCTCGACAACGATGACGCCCGGCGCCATTTTCCTTCCCGGAGGTGTTGTCATGGTACCCCATAGTCCTCATGTTTACCGATCTCCGGTGAAAACCTTGCCTCGGTGAGGCGGCGGCGTCGGCAACTCGCCGCCTCCTTGGAGGCGTCGCCTCGGAGGTCCTTCTTCACGCACGTGAGACCGAAGGTTGGAGGCACGGTCGGAAAAGGATAGGGATTGGTTGGAATTAAGGACGGAGAAGAAGTTATGAAGCTTAGTCTTTCTAGCTTTTTTTATAGTCCTTAAGCTTTATTTCTTGTTGTTTGTTGCTCCTCAGGTTTTGAGGATTTGAGCCTAAGAGCTCGTGTATCTCATTGGTGTGTATATCCCTCGTGGATATAGAGGCCGGATTTTATATCCTTTATCTAAAAAAAATCTAATAACTTGCTTGCCATGACACGGCTCCTGTTGGTGGGGTGTGTCTTGAGACTAGATTTTCCAGGACTAAAACTAGGTCAAACAGCCCGGCAAATTTTGTAAGAGGTTCTGATCCAACTCCTTCGTTTTCTTAACTGACTCTTGATTCAGTGGATAAACATTTTCATGCTTAGACTGAAGCTTTATACAAAATGTTAGTTTTTCCCAGGACTGAAGCTAGGTCAAACTGCAAGGTCTGAAGGCTGAACCTGTAAAGTCATCGCTTGTTCTTTTGACTTTTTCGAAAATCGAAACAAATAGGACGGTTTCTTGAAGTTGATTCTTCAAATGACTTCTCAAGTCCAAAACTATGTGCTCTGTCCACTTCGACGTCTTCACTGTCTGTCCTCTCGAAAAACATAAACAAAACCCATAGCCCCAAAAAATAGAACCATCATTTATCTGTCAACCGCTGAATTTTCTTTTGCAGTATCAAAAACTGCGAATGCTTAAGTTTCATACTGCAAGAATCTTGTAGTGACAGGACGCAATCATTAAGGGGCTTCATCTTTCAATACTTCAATATGCTCGGACCAGTAGGGCACAAAAGCTTCGGCTTGCATACTCTTGAGGACTAATGAAGCCTCACATAAAAAGATATGAAAAATCTGATGCTTCTCTGCGACAAGCAAACAGGGTTACTGTCCTCCCCCACCACAATATATTACCAAATCGGTGTTTGCTATGTACACGTTTAATTACTTGCTTTCTCGTTGTTTATAAATACTACTGCGCCCGGTTGCAGCGAATGGTTGAAAGAGCTAGCCCTCTTACATTGTAAAGCTACTTAATTACTACCAGTTTTGTTTCAACAGTGCAAAGGAATCTATGGAGCTATCCGTTCTGGTAAACTGCACAAGATGAGGCTACAACGATTACTCATCCCGGCCTGCCTGGTGTCTCATTGGACCTGACAGGCATCACATGGCCCCTGCTGTGCTCAAATCTAATTGTTAAATAGTTGCAAATCTTGCAAACATGGCTTGTGACACAATGCTACGTCGCTTGCACTCAAACTGTGTCCGACTGTCTCAAACTAATCTCTAACTCATGGGGGCTCTCAAAGTGTCAAAATACTTACAAATGTTTACCACAGCTTATATATATATATATATATATATATGCAGTATATATGCACACATGTACATGCACATGTTTCTAGTTTTGAGCCTGATGAACTAGAACTGGTCAATCATCACTTGAGAGACTCAAACATGTAAATTAGGAAGCATTAAGAAACAAATCCAGACCATATTCATTGTCTCTTAACAAGAAGTGATGCTGTTCAATACTAGCTAGGCACTATGCCATGACATGGAGTACATAGATAACATGGGTCTTATTTAATAAGCAATCATCTGTTTCTGCGTGCATTATTGATGCATGGAAAGAAAGAAAGAAACTTGCATGGCTTCAAGTGCCTCTGCAGGATGGCACATGTGGTACCAGCTAGCTAGCCTTTTCTGTAATATTCCTCTAGATCTCCAAATCTGAAAGCAGCCGCGTTGTTTTCCTGTTCAGAAACGGGCCCTAGCTAGCTTGCTTGGCCCTCGAGACGTTTGTTAACTAGTCCTGCAGGGAAGAGTTCAGAGCGATTTTCTGTTCTCTCATGAGGATTAAGCTAGGCTTGAAACGCACTCTAACAACCGACCATAGCCGAAAGAATTAGCCTGTCCCCTGACGACAAATCACATGCTTTGGGAGGGACAAACCGTGCTGCGTGCAAGCTGTTATGCCTGCAACGCCGTACAAATTAGTTAAACGTAGTTAATTGGGAGTATTTTACTGGCATGAATGATAGATATATAGCCAAATTAATACCAGCAGTGTTTAATTTAAATTATCTCTGTGCTAGCCGATGCTAAAATTAATTAGCCATGTGGACTTAATTTCCTATGTGACATGGAGACCCAAAAAAACACTACTGGCTTCCCAGTTCGTTTCGGCTTCTGGCTTATTTTTCACTATTCATAAATTCATCTTTTTCTAAACTTTTGAATTTTTATGAGCTTTTTTGCTAGTTCTTTTTTCCCCTATTCATTAGTGTTGTCCGTGATGAGCTAGTATATTTTTTCTATTTTTAATTTTTTAAATTTAATTATACCTTCAAATAAATTTTACCTCAGTTTCAATCATAAACCATAGCTTAAATTTCAACCATATATATATATATATATATATCAATCATATATACCATATATTTATATATATATATATATATATATGATATATATATATGCGCTAGCTTCTGATGGATGCATGGGATCGAAAAATTTGCGACAAATGCAAGCATGCATCCGACGCGTACGTACGTACGTTCGTACAGCGTCTCGCACCCACCGCGCGCGACGGTGGATCGATGCATGCATCTGCGTGGCGCGCGATCGCTTGGTTTCGTCGACCCGCCGTGCGGCATGCCCGTACGTACGTGCCACTTTCCCGGCCAGCGACCAAAGTACGCCTTGTATATACGCACCGTAAGCGTTACGCCTAGTTCTTTCTCGGTTTTTTTATTCTTGTTTTTTTTAAGTCAAAACAAATAATGTGGTTTCTTAAATCGATTTTTTTTAAACAATCCTTTAAATCTAAAATCATATATACCGTTATTAACGTTTTAGCTCGTGGTTTTTAAATTCTGTCTGTTTGTGAGAAATAATACGTATAGAAAAGTATTTACATATAATTTTAGCTGATATAGTTAAAATTGATACAACTGTTTTTTTTAAAAACGTATTATTTAAAAATAGGGAGTGTCTATACAACATTTGACTGTTTTTGAGGGCAAAAACAGTTAGATTTTGAGCCGTTAGATGGAGATCCAACGCCCTAGATCATTTTTTTGGAGGGGGTCATTTTTTTTAGGGGGGCTTGTATGGGTGGATCCGTTGGATAGAGATCTAACGCTCCAGATCAATTTGACTGTTTTTGTCCTCAAAAACAGTCAAATGTTGTATAGCATTACTCTTAAAAATAAGTTATTGTAGCAGATCAAAGTAAAAAAAAAAAAAAGACACAAGCCGCTAGCTAGCTCTTCTCCTGTGAGCGAGGGAGCGCCAAGTATACTGCTCAAGTGCATGCACGCGCGCGTACGTGCATGATCGAGTCGAGTCCGTCCTTGGACAGTTGGATTTAAGCTACCTGGTCATCAATTCATCAATCGTCTCGCGCCCAATGAGGTCGCGAAACGTTTATGGTACTGTGAATCTGTGATCATGCACGCATGTACCGGTTTTATGCACTTAATCACGACATACTTCTAGTACATGCAGTCTAGTACCGAATACGTACTAATCGAGACCGTAACATGTGTTAGACAAGTACGTACACTGTGCTATCTATACGCTAGCTAGCTAGTCAATGTATATACAAGAAGACCAGTATGTTATTGCGGCAAGTACCTAGCTACTCAATTACGTACACACGAATGCATGCATGTAGAGATCGACACGTCGATCGATCGAGTGGGTGGGCGCCCAATCACGATAGATATATTTATGTATCGCACGGACGAACACATCTATGTATGTATGATGAACTTAAGTGATCTATTCCTTATTTATTAAGCTTCAAAGTGCAATCTCGACTAGCAAATATTTCTAACCGGCCGGTAGAAATAATAAAAAGGAGCACATTTTTCACATGCATGTATAGTTGTACACGCATGCATGCATGCATGTCTAGCTTTGTACCTCTCGATCGATCGCGACGAATTCTTCTAGTCTGCAGTTCTGCATGCGCTGTTTGTTCACATGTCGTAGAGACATTTTTCACACAAATTAACATCCAAATCCAATCCTCTACCTTGTTGATCAGTGGCAACCACTCGATCATCGAGTTATGTGTTGGGAAGTGGCTGCTTGGCTCGTCCATCAGGACAAAAGCTCATTATACGTGTAACCGTATGATAGGCTCATTTAGACTCCTACGGCTATAAATATGACTCCTATGCCACCATGAGGAGAGAGAACATTCTTATAAGAAAAAGCTTATACAGTGACCAAGTATCGGACACATATTCTACATCTCTCCCTCACTTTTCACTTCTAGGCTCTGGATACCACATTACGGTCTTCTTGTATCCCCAATATCTACTGTTTGGTGGGTAACCACAATAGTTGACACTGTCTATAGGGAGTGATATAGATACTACAAGCTAAAGCAAAGACGCTTGGGTAAGATGGCGCAGAAGAAAAGAATGGCATTAGGCCCCAAGCAAAAAAGGAGCACAACAGTTAAGACAGTTGTTGTGAGAGCAAGAAAGCCGATGGTCGAAGGCCCCGCCCCCGTGGCGGCGCACCGGGGTGGCCTTGTCGAGGGCCGCAACGGGTAAAGAAGAGTAGAAGACGGCTCTTCAGTAGCAGCACGAGCTACAGAGGATCCATACTCAGCATCTCCTGGCAACACCGGTGTCTGCATCGTCAACGTGACGACCTCCGCCGATCCCGACACCCTCGCCTTCATCGTGCAACGAGCAAAAGGCGCCCCTAGTCCCTGCGCTGGGCCCTAGCGATGGTGGTTTGGAGGCAATTTGCAAAACATTGCAACAGGAGCTGGCAAACCTACTATCTACTATTTGACATGTAACCACGACATTATCTATGCAACAATATTTGCATGCATGATGACAAGGAAATGAAGCTAGCATACAGATATATATGTAGCTAGTGTGGTCTGTGTACTAGCTAGTACAGATTATACACACACCTATTTTAGACTATGGTGCCCAGACACCAAGGAATATATATATATATATATATATATATATATATATATATATAGTGTTTCATGCACCATGGTGCCTAGGCACCAATATCAATACCCGTTGATTTGCTTGAGATTATAACGTTTGATGTGGGTATCTTCATATACCCATAAAAAGTATATTTGAGATGTCAAACTCAAAAATTTAAATTCAACTTCAGTTTAATTAGTTTGAACTATTTTTATGGTATATACTCATCTGTAGTTGCATTGAACTCAAAAGTAGTTCAAACTAATTTGAACTGAGTTCAAAACTTACTTACCATAAATATATCAAGGGTATAAAACATTTTCATACCCAAACTCAAAAAATTATCAATCATACACGTGTATCGGATGTTGGTGCCTAGGCACCATATGTAATTTTCCTATATATATATATATATATATATATATATATATATATATATATATATATATAGGAAGCCTCTTTTCTACTCCCGGTGTAATTACACCCTATGTCGTATCTCACAACGTAGAGAGTATCTCGCGTAACGGAGGGTATGCACATGTAGTATACGAGTATTTAAGGCTATTTGGGTGGTATGAACAATTTCTCAGAGGTGGTATGTACATTTTATCGACATACTCCTTTTTATATGCGTATACGAATGTATTTACAAAATACGCTAAAAACTATGGACTTCCTTACAATTTTTTCGTGTGGTTCACATTGGAGTATCTTATAATTAGTATATGAATATACCTAAAGTGATAAAGGAGTATTTCAAGTTTGTTTAGGTGGTATATTAGAGGTGGAGTGTAATTATATATATATATATATATATATATATATATATATATATATATATATATATATATATATATATATATATATATATATATAAATAGTATATATATATATATATATATATATATATCGTGTGCGAAAAATTTTAAAATTTTTTGGATGTCAAGTTTAACTAGTTTACTAACTAGTTCAAGCAAGTTTGACTAAAATTCGAATTTTAGTTTTTTTATGATAGTTTGATTACAAATATATGCTGATTATACATATAAATCAGTAAAGTATGTGATCTAAATTCCTACAAAACTTTAAATTTAAGCATATTTTTTAAATTTATATGCTTCATTTAAATTGTTATAGATGAGTATATATAATATACCCCAAAACTGATACTCTCTCTCTCCAGACTTGTGTGGGTATCCGCTCAGAAGTGGAACGTAAGCAAAGCTATATCCACGGAATACTCTCCATTGTAGGAAGGACAGTATATTGGTAGTCATCACCATATTGGTAGTCATCACCGAATACTGATTGTATACAAGAGATAAAATGGTAAGAAATCGCCACCGATTTGAAGGGGAAATGAATGAAATCCTACAGAATATGGTGATGCCAGCAACATTCTAATCAAAATGGAAAGACGGGAGGAGAGAAAAAAAAAACAAATGAGCTGTTTCTGCTAGGCTAGGTTGGAGTTGGACCAAGGGAAGGGAAGTGTTGCCCATGAATTCCTCTGCCCCACAGGCCACCATGGCACTGGCACCAACTGGCCAGCTCGTGATGTAAGAAAGGGAGAACACAAATCACTCAAAAAAAAAAGAAAAGGAAAATGTTTTTTTAATAAAATAAAACCACATTCCAAACTTCAATTATGCAACTGTCGTATGATTTTTTATATCAGTTAATTCCTAACCTTTCGATTTGCATCATAATTCGTACGTCCACCTAGCTCCGTCTCCGTCTTCTATTTAGGCCGAGTTAGGGTTTTAGATTCATTGGGATTTGAACTTAGAGGGAGAACAGTGGGTGGTGACGGCAGCGGGGAGCTGCCGGCCGCAAGCTTGGTGACGGACGATGTGTGGGGTCAAGGAGCAGATGTGCATGGTGTGGGGTAGCGGGAGATGGTCGGGGTGGTAGATCCGACGATGGTTAGCTACAGAGAAGGGGAAGAAGGGACGATGTCGATGGGGGGGTGGAGGTGGGGCGGAGAAGAAGGTGGTGGGTGGTGCCGACGCCACCATTGAACTGCATTAAGTGGCGGAAGCGGCGAGGAAGGAGGTCAAGGGACAGGCCTCACCAGTGTTGGGTTGAGACGCGTGGTGGCGACGAGACCGAGTGGAGTCGGGAAGACGAGAGGAATCCATGGACAGGTTAGATTTATGTAGTTCCGAGAGATTGTGGGCCATTAAATCTAGATCTGGATCTAATTCAATTGTCAAAAAAAGCGAATGATTTTATGACAAAATCAATCCAAAGTTTTTGAACAATGCATATACAAAGTCTTTACGCAAAATCACAAAAAAACAAACCTCAAAACCCGCAGAAAAGCCAAATGAAACCCAACTCATTGCCCAGAGAAAAATAGCCAAATTATCAAAAAAAAAAAAGGCTACATGATTTTTTTTAAAATTCTAGACTAGCTAGGCTTGGCTTATAAGTTATAAGCCCTTTATAGCACCACCGATCTTCCATTCCTTTCCTCCCCCTCACTCTCCTCCATCCATCCTACCCACCACACTGCACTCGTCTCCCTCTTTCTTGAGCTGATCTTTTTGAGTAGCTCTACACTTGTATGCCTGCTTGGTCAGCGAGGGGTGGTGGCGGTGGCTGCTGTGAGTGAGTGGTGGCATTGATAAGCGGTCTGGCGATGTCGTCGGAGGCTGACCGGATACGCCTCCGCGCTGCGGCGCTGACGATTGACGGCGGGGTCAAGGACAAGCCAGACACCAAGAAGGATGTGTTCGCGGGTCTTGGCTCGCCGGTGTCGCCGCTGCGGCTGCGGCCGAGCGCGGCCCCCACGCCGTCGACGTCCTCGTCGTCTGCTGGGTCAGCCAAGTCACCGGCGCTGTGCAATGAGGCGACGGCTGCCGGGAGGGGAGGAGGCCGGGGGAGCCACTCGGGTGAGCTGGTGGTGGAGAGCAACCCCCCACGGCCGCCGGGGCACCGGCGCTCCGGATCTGGGCCGCTGATTTTCTCCGGCGGCAGCAGCAGCACGGGTAGCGGAGGAGGCTGCGGCGGCGGGAGCACGGCGAGCTCGCCGCTGACCAATGCGCTCCCCACCGGTAACATCTGCCCGTCTGGCCGTGTCGCGGGAGCGGCGTTTGCGCCGCGGACGCGCACCCGCCCGGACGTGCTTGGATCCGGCACCGGGCATTACGGCCACGGCAGCATTATGCGGGGCGGCGGAGGCATGGCTCCCGCAAGAAGAAGCATCGACGCCAACCCGTTTCTTAACAACTCCTCGAGGTCTCCGGCGATCTGCCCGGCGCCACCGGGCAGCAGTGGGGGTCTGCAGGAGGTGACTCGGGCCGGGAACGAGTGGTACAAGAAGGGCCGGTACGGAGAGGCGCTGCGGCACTACGACCGGGCCGTAGCGCTGTGCCCGGACAGCGCCGCGTGCCGCGGCAACCGCGCCGCCGCGCTCATCGGACTCGGCCGCCTAAGCGAAGCCTTCCGAGAGTGCGAGGAGGCCGTCCGGCTCGACCCGGCGAGCGGCGGCGCGCACGGCCGCCTCGCCTCGCTATGCCTCCGGTGAGATTCTTTCGCTTGTTTATGCATATCTGCTGCATTACATTGCACTGCACCGCACTGGAATCCCGAATAGATTCACAGATCTCGCCTTCTTGTTTCCGCTTTGCTTGTTACTGTTGCCTGTGCGCTACTTCCTTACAAATAGATGCCTGACCTATCCTGTCTCCTTTGTTCTTTTTTTTTTTTGTCTGATTTGAGATCATTACCTTTATGGTGTGCCACATTGATCGTGAGATCGTTAGCGGTTGATCTTTTACTTGTTTTCGAAGCAAAAGTTTTGATCTTGCAGTTAGTACTTGAGAAGCCCAGATAGGGATTCTCGGCTAACTTGTGTGCTGCAAGGATGGGAAAGTTTGTATCTTTGGTTGGTTTGTTGTAGTGAATTAATGTGGTCTTAATACGATCCACATCACAAATGCAGTTCAAAGGGATTGCTTACCTGTATTGTACATTGTATTTAGACCGCCAATACGCAGAATTGAAGCTTTGTTGTAAAATTGGGATCCTAGTTTATTCAATGTTAGCGTATGTATAATCAATTTATGGTATTTTGTTTGAATTGTTACTGAAATGGCACCATGATGGCTACATTGCAGGCTTGGGATGACTGAGAAGGCAAGGAAGCACTTTACGCTGGCTGGGCATGTAAATCAGTCTGACCCTGCTGAGTTGCAGAAGCTGCACGAGGTGGACAGCCATCTGGGGAGATGCATGGATGCAAGGAAAATCGGAGATTGGAAGAGTGCGCTAAGGGAAGCAGATGCAGCCATTGCCAACGGAGCGGACTCCTCTCAGTTGGTAACCTCTCCTTATAACTCGTGCTTTTTTTATGCTTTAAAATATATATTGTTCTTTGGTGGTCAGCATTAGAATTATGTCGGGTCACATTGAAATTGTATTTCGCCTGCAGCTTCTTGCCTTGAGGTCTGAAGCACTTCTCCGGCTTAACAAACTAGAGGAGGCTGATTCAACTATTACGAGCTTGTTGAAATTGGACAATGCATCGCTATCTTTAATGTCAACCAAACTATCAGGGATGGTAGCTGATTCATATGTACATGTTGTCCAAGCTCAGGTCAACATGGCATTTGGAAGGTGCAATTCTCACACCTAGAGGATTATGATCATTTTCTTCTTTTTCTGGGTTGTAGCAACATAGGTGTTCAAGTTGTTTTCTGCAGGTTTGATGCAGCTGTTGCCATGGCTGACAAGGCTAGGCTTATTGATCCTGGAAACGCAGAGGTTGGAATGATTCTAAATAATGTGAGGTTGGTTGCACGGGCTCGAGCCCAGGGTAATGACCTTTTTAAGGCAGGCAAGTTTGCTGAAGCATCTATAGCCTACGGTGAAGGGCTCAAATACGAGCCCTCGAATTCAGTATTGTACTGCAATCGAGCAGCTTGCTGGTCAAAGTTAGGTCGGTGGGCGAAAGCTGTTGAGGATTGCAATGAGGCCCTGAGAGTCCAACCTAATTACACAAAGGCTCTCTTAAGACGTGCGGCATCCTTTGCAAAGGTAAGTAATTTACATGCATCACCATGTTTCTGATTATTCACCCATTGTGGTATTGACATCTCCCTGTTAACATTTAATTAGCTTGAGCGTTGGGCTGATTGTGTGCGGGACTATGAGGTGCTTCGTAAGGAGCTTCCTGGCGACACAGAGGTTGCAGAGTCATTGTTCCATGCCCAAGTTGCATTGAAGACAACTCGTGGCGAGGAGGTATCAAATATGAAGTTTGGAGGAGAGGTTGAGACGGTTACCAGCCTAGAGCAGCTCCGAACTGCTATACATTCACCTGGTGGGTTTTCCCTAGCCTGTCATAATCTTTTCATCTAGTCACTGAATTCTAGAAGTGCTAGTATTGTGGATAATCAGGATTATCCTTGTTCTTATTCTCGTGCATGTCAAGTTTTGACTTAACAAAATATAATATGTCTTGCATATATTTAATCTGTATTCAGTATTCACTTCATAGGATGGCCTGAATATGATTTAAGTGGGAATTTCTGCAGGGCTCTCTGTTATTTACTTCATGGCGACAATGAATCAGCAATGCACGCAGATTACCCCATCCGTGGACTCTCTTTGCTCTGAGTGCCCTTCAGTGAATTTTCTGAAGGTAATCCACCTAACATCTGTCTCTATAACTGTTGCAATCAAACACAGTTGACAAAAGTTTATAAGTTGCTAATCAATCCTCTGTATGCAAACTTGCAGGTAAATGTTGATGAGAGCCCTATGGTAGCAAGGGCAGAGAATGTGCGCATAGTCCCAACCTTCAAGATATACAAGGACGGTGCAAGAGTGAAGGAGATGATCTGCCCTAGCTTACACATCTTGCGATATTCGGTGAGGCACTATGCCGTCTCCAGTTCTTGAGGAGGTTTTGCTAGTGGCACTCATATTTCTTGTTGCATAGAATTCTGCCAACACTTTACCAACAAATTGTTCTACATAGTCAGCCTCCACAGCATTTCACCAGCTGCATAGAAATTCTCCATAGAATTCCCTGTCGCCTGCCGACTCTTTACCAACAAATTGTTCTACATAGTCAGCCTCCACAGCATTTCACCAGCTGCATAGTAATTCTCCATTGAGCTAAGTATGGTATATGAAGGAGTTTCCTATTACACATCTTTCCTTTCCCCCTCCTGTTGCAACTCCTGACCATTCATTCGGCCAAACTTATGCAATTCTTGGATCATTTAGGCTCCTTCATTTGCTTATTCCTACCCATCATTCGACCAACCTTAAGCAATTCTTTCATCTCTTACACTCTTCTCTGCCACCTCATACACTCCTCAAGAAAGACTGCTGCTGATGTTGTCTAGATGCACGTTACAAGAGTCCTAGAGAGATGAGAAGAGGCTGGTTGGTTTTCTCATTACCTGTACATATACCATATAGCAAAACATCAAACCCATTGGATGAATCATTCTATGGATCAGGAATGGTGATGGTACCATTTTTGGCGGTGGATGGAGTACAGGGCTAATTTGCCATTGTAGAGAGAAGATAGATGAAGAAAAGACAATGTAAGTGGTAGGGAGATAAATTAAGAGGGAGGTGGTTGGTGTCATTGATGTCGTTTGCATATGTACGCCTCTGGTGGTCTGTGGCGCTGATACATACATGCTGACATTTCTATGAATAAAAATAGTCCGACATTCTTTCTCATTTGTACTCAGGCTGCAATCTGCTTCCGTTTTTGAGTTGTTGTGATGTCAAACCTTGCTTCCATACTTGCAGGCCTGTGCTAATGTTGTTTGAGTGGTACTATACTTGCTGAACTAGCACAAATGCAGAATGCATTTGGTAACATGAGAATCCACTGACTCTAAAAAAAGGGAGAATCCACTGGAGAAAGATTAACCACTTGTCATCCAGCAACCAGCATTGCACAGACTTGTTACAGCTCCCTAAGCGCTTAGCAGTGAGAGAAAGAGAAGACTTTTCATCTGTGTGAATCGAAGAAAACCCGAGTCATAGATTTCAATGCGATTTTTAGGAGCTCTGAAAACCTGCAAGAGTTCTAGTAGTCCTTTTGTGAATGGGGTGGTTGAATGGCAATTGATTGCTTTGCAATACTAAGTACTAGCTAACCACTTTATACTTTAAAAATGTGCTTGTGCGCCTAGCTACTGCAATGGGACTTGTTATTTAGAATCGTAGTCCAATGCAAACCCTTTTGCTCTTTCCTTTTTGCTGATTGCTGCTTCAGGAACCAAGCAATATTAGTCAAGAAAAAAAATGAAATGAAATGAACCAAGCAAGATTCTTGTGCACGCCAGAATTCCAAGTCTCAAATATCAACGATGAGGCTGTAGAGTGTAGATCGATGCTTTGCACGCAAGTAGGGCCCATTGTTAGATCGGCCCTAGCTACTTTGTATAACAACTTAGAGTAGATTTTTTTTTTGATACGTGGCTTTGTCTTTTGTTTTATATTTTTTGAATTCTGATTATTTATAAGAGATAATATACGAAGAAAAATAATTATATATGATTTTGACCGATATAGTTAAATTTGGTATAATGTCTACTATAAATCTATAATTCATCTGTTAATATTGTCTTAAAAAATATATTATTTAAAAGCTAGTTAATGCAACAGAAAGGGTAAAACAAAAATTAAAAGAACCCAGCCTGATGTTGGTTCCTCAACCATGTCCCTGAATGGGATGCTGCGCAAGGCTCGACTCTTGACAGGTCTGAGGCCACAACGTACAGATGACCGTCCAGTACAGATGTCTTGATCCGTTGGCTCGATCGATCTCTAGCATTATTGTAGTACTTGGGATTGGATCTGTTGCTGCCGGCCACTGGCACTAGCAGAGGCGGAAGATTCATGTTTTTGCCACCTTTAAGATTGCCATCGAAACTCTGTCATTTATATGTGAGACCACCTGAGTCACTGACAACGGGTCCGGGTGGCAAATCTGTTGCCACCCGAGTCGTAAGGGTGGCAAATACATAAATTTTCCCTAGCAGAGTGATAAGAGTCTCCTTGGAGATTGTCTCTCTGGCTGCTGAATCAATGTTGGGGGTGTTCTTTTAGATTTATGGTTTAGTTTTTTATGGTAATTAATTTTTAAATAAAGTGTTTTTAAAATAGATTTTAAATAGAGTGTCTTTTTAAGATAGAATCTAAAAATTGATTATAGTAAATACTATCCTAACTTTATCGATCAAAATTACACATGAGTATATCTTTCTGTACTCTTCCGTAAATAGATATAATTCAAAAAATTTAAATCATAACCTAAAAAAACTCACCTATTATTTTCAACAAGAAACTAACTAGGCAAGAGGCGTTACATGACGAACTGCTAGCCTCGATCGTGGCTGGATCAGCCTGCAGGGTTCATGCATGCATGAGTAATGCACAATGTGGTTGGTAGTCCTGTGGCTTTGGCTCCGGCCATCAATCTGATCTGTTTATAGGAATCTATGGTGATTTTTTTAACTATAGTTTATAACTTTTAATTTTATTAGTCTAATAAATAGTGATTATCGAGAAAAACTAAAAGCTACCGAAAAACAAAAAATAAAAAAGAACAAGACCAATGTGTATATTGTTTGCTTTTTTACCGATTGGATTTGGCACGTACGTACCATTGATTGGACGTGCTGAGGCGGGTCGACGGCTCCACGTACATACTGGGCATGTTGTTTATGAAAACAGCACAGATTTCGGCCATCTTTAATTCATTTTCTAGTTGGAATTATAATGAGCTTGGATCTTTTCCTCTCCTTTTTCACCCTACTCTCTTTCTCTCCCGTTTCTTCAAGTTGGTCTAAATCCGACGCCTCCCCTCCTTCTCCGATTAATCACGGACGTTGGGTAGGGTGAGGGACTCATCTCCATGTATAGTAGTAGGCTAGGATTATTCTTTTCCTTTCTTTGTACAGCTGGAGCTCCCTCTTGCCTCAGCGTCGTTCATCGCCGCCGTTCCTCTTTGTTGCAGCGGCGATTTGCAGCTACTTCTGTTCAGGCCAAGGTGCTCCCTTCTCTACTAGTGTATGTTTAGGCGGTATGCCTAGTATAGGCTTTATGCCTGTTTGTTCTTACTCACCGAAGCCCGGTCGTCGGTCTCTACCTGGCATGCCGCCGTTGAGTCCCCCACTTCTCCCCTACTCCAAAGGCTCTATCCCTTCTGCCCCTTGCCTGAGAGATGGTGTCGCGGTGCAATGGCCTGCCCGTTGCTCTCGTCATGGTCACACGGGCCATGGCATGCAAAAGGCTAATGCAGGAGTGGGAGCATTGCATGGCAGTGCTCAATTTGGCGCCATGGCAGCTTGATGGCTTCGAACCCAACCTCCTCATCAACTCGGCGGAGTTATGACGGCCATGCGAGCAACGGCCTCGAGATCTCGCCTCCTATCGCGCCTGTTCACACGGAGAGCAGTTCTTCTTTGGCGGGCGTAGCCACCGGGGGAGCTTAGTGAGGCTTAAGCCTCACATCTCCCGCTGGGGGGCTGGCTCTCGATGTAACCGAGGTCACGGTCACCGTCGCTCAGAGCAGCTGGGAGGAGGGGGACGCCGGGGGGAGGAAGGAGGTGGCCGGAGGTGGGTGGGGGAGGAGGGAGGTGGCGGGGGAGGAGAGCGAGGTGGCCGGGGGTGGGGGGTTTGGGAAGGAGGAGGTGGTCGGGGAGGTCTGGGGAGGAGGAGGTGGCTGGGGAGGTCGGGGGAGGAGGAAGGAGTTAGGGGTGGTGGATGCTAGGGGATGACCAGTGGGGGTGGGGGATCGAGGGAGGAGGAGGCGGTCGGGGGTAGGGGTCGGGGGAGGAGAAGGCGGCCGGGGTGGGGGTCGGGGAGGAGGAGGCGACTGAGGAAGGTTAGGGGTAGGAGGAGGCAGCTGAGGGAGAAGGGGGCGGCGAGGGGAGGAGGCGGGCGGTGGGCGCAAGGCTGTCAGTGGGAAGAAAAAGAAGGGAGGGGAGAGAAGAGCAGGTTAGCAACGGGTGAAAATGAAGAGGGGGAGAAAGGAAAAGGAGAAGAAAAGAAAGGAGGGAAAGAAAGGAAAAAGAGAAAGAAAATGAAAAAAAAGGAAAGGCAGATGGGTTATAAAATAATAATAATACTTAACCAATTTGTTGGATTGCCTTATTTTTGTAGTCAGTAATCAATAGTTCTTGTAAAAGTTGCTAAGGGTATTATTTCTTTTATGTGTTATATGGTTCAATGGTTTCTCAAGCTTAGTTAATGCTTCTTGTATTCATTTCCTTCCTCTTGAGTCTCTCTTAAGGTTTTATTATTCACAATTGCATTCCGAAAATTGCTACACAATTCATGCTTCCATGCAAGAAAGAGAACCATAGAGTTGTAGGATAAGGTGCCAACTTTTGCAAGAAGGTTAGAATATACTACATTTTCAAACATTAAGAGTTCTAGTTTTTGGAAGTGGATATATGGTGTATGTCGTCTTGTCACATTCATCTTGCCTCCAACATCTGCCCATGGTAGATTGGTATCATCGTCTCAGACTCTCAGCGACTAGAGTACAAGGTGAGTCCTGAGCTATTGCTGATTGCATTGTTCTTCTACTATGTTGGTTTGGGGTTTAACAGATATAATAGCAGTTCCAAACTTCAGGACCTTCCTAACATCAAGGAAAGACACACTTGCTATTTCCACACTCTCTCCAATAGACTTAAGTATCTATACAAATATACAACATATAATATGGTCATATTCCATATATGCCTACATTTGGCAAGAACATAGTACGCCACATGACTAGTATATTGTACGTATATTATTACTTTTCCTCTGAAATATTTATGTGCCTATATTTTTACGTAACTAATTCAATTTTAACTAATTTTTAACGAGATGGGTATGAGAGAACTGAAGATGGCGACCACTGTCACCATTGTCACCGCTGTCTTCATCATGTATAGTTACTTCAGGCTAGGCTTGGGCTATACGGCACGACTAGCTTTAGATCGTACTTGGGCCTGATCATTGACAAGACGGACTAGTATGGCACGATATGATAAGGTGATCGGACCAAACCCACACAATACGACGTGGCTCGAAATATGATGAACCTAGACCGTGTTGGGACGGAGCACCCAATGCCCACCTCTACCAAGTCCGCCCCTCTGATCTGACTCTATCCCGAGCCCGGCGAACACGGGATCTGAACTTCCGAAGTCAACGACAAACGGATCCATCTCCCTCCCCCGTCGATCCCTCCCAGGCTCCCACGCAATCTCCTTGCTTAGCTTTCCTCCCTGCGCTCAGCTGCCGCGGCCGCCGCTCGACCTCCCCGTCCTCTCCCACACCCTCCCACAGCCCCGCCGCTTTCTTCTCTCACGAGCCGGTACCTCCTATCCCCCGCGCCGCCGCTTCCTTCTCGCTGGCCGCGTCCCTGTGCGGCCTACGTCGAAGGTGACAGGAGGATGGGAGGCGACGCCCTCCAAGCGGTGGCGGGGCCAGCGGCGGTGGAGGCGCGACGGGAGGGTAGGACAGGAGGCGCCTGAGGAGGCAGGCGATATAGGAGTAGGACTGCGGGGCGTGCTGGGGTGCAAGGACTCACCTCCTTCCTTCGTCGGCTCCTCGCGGCCGCATCCCGTCGCCGGCCACTGAAGGTTGATGCTGCCATATTGCGCCGTCCACGGCGCTACACCGTCGCCCAGCGAGGACCAGCTGGTCTAGGCCTGTGTGTCCAGAGGTGGCATGGATAACGGAGGACTAGCAGCAACCCAAGGCGCAGCGGCTGTGGCATGGCGGAGGGCAGTTCGGCGTGGGTAGCATAGACCTGCGGCAGCCGGGGCGTGATACATCTCTACTCCCCTACAGGTGCGTCCTCAACCTCGCCATCTCCCACCACCACCATTGAACAAGTACAACAGCTGCACTGAAGGTGTTTGTAGAAATGCTGGTTTATAAAGGTAGCATAAAGTCAGCTAGATCTTGGTCAAACCAGTGCCCTCGCCTTCTTCCTGCCCTCCCCTGCTTCACCATACACTGTACGTCATCCCTTGGCTGTTTCGTCAGGCCGGCTGAGGAGAGCAACTGAAACGACCGGATTTTTAATCACAACTTAAATAAAGATTATGCGGCAAATCATCATTAATTAATCGGTTAACTACAATAATAATTGGAATATATCATCATTTCAGTGGCATAAAAGGAATTTTTACAATATTCACACTGTCCATGTTATACAGAATAGTACATAGTCCAATATGTAGCGATGTTACAATAATGTGCAAGCATATTAAAACAATGCTAGAATATATAGCCAATAGTACATCTGCGAGTACATCATTATTTGAATTACAACAACAATCTCCAGACCATACAAAACATTATATTGCAATAATTTTACCAAAGTCCATAACTAGTACATATATGAGTACATCAGTATTTTTGAAGTACAATAGTAGCGATTACATGAGGGAGTGTACACCTTGTTCTACATACAAGTTACAACAACTTAAACTGTTGCAAATAATGCACAGAAAAATAGATATAAGAGACACGAATTTTTACGTAGAAAACCTTTGCGGGAAAAAACCACGGGCGCTTGAAGGCAAATCACTATAATGAGAAGAGTTTACAATGGAACGCTTGCTCTTCCTATAGGCTACTGAAATATATATTTATAGCGTGAGGGAAAAGAGTCCCACACGGAGAGGAAACCGAATCAGAGTCGGTTGCTACAGATTGACATCACGTCTGATACAACTTATGTATGCACCTGCTATGCCACGTCTGACATGAGGCGAAGAACTATCCCACACGCATACGGTACGAATTCGGATCAACTTTAACATAAACAAAAATACATCAAAGTGTAAATTAGAGCATTGCCGTCGGGTTTCATCATCCGTAGCTATGATCCATAGCAAATTCCTCCAGTCTATTCCTCATTGTATATATTGTTTGAGTGTGAAGTCTAATACTGTTGTAAAACACTTAAGGGCCATCTCTATAAATATTTTGAGAACTTTCCAGGTTAATTTAATGGCATGACTAAAGGCTTAGCCTGATAAACCAAGATAGGTAAATGTTATATTTTCGAAATTTGGTCCCCCAACTACTTATAATGTGTCACACTTTTTAACACATTGACCTGCGTGTATAGTATAAGTTCTCGCCAAACTTCTATAAAATCAGTCGCCACAAAAATGTCATTGACGTGGTTTGCCATCCAAATAGCACACACCCTCTTGTCCCACAATAGTATTGCATAAATCTTTCCTTAAAAAGAGGTATTTTGCATAAGTCTTGGATTAAAGCGTCCATAAGTCTTGGATTAATGTCATTGATGTGGTTTTCTTTCAAGGGACTACATACCATATTTCCACTCCCAATCACGTAAGATTAGTGGGAGAGATGTGAACCTAAATAAGTACAAGTGCTGGTAACAAAATATCGAGTTCTTATAACTAATCCCTAATCTATCAAGACAGACCGCAGAGATATTGATATACCACTTGGCACATGTTTTCGAATCGGATCCACAGTAAAATTTAGCTTACCACGTTAATTGGAACCCATGTAAAGTAGATGCACAACGCCATGTGAAGTGAGCCTACCACAAAGCCATAAGAAATATACATTATTGAGACACTATTATCTTACAATGACTAAAAATAGCGATGAAAGAATTGTTATGAATATTGTGTGTATTGATATGAGACCCAAAAGGTCATATATATAGGAGAGTACAAGAGGATATGCCATATAGAGATAAGACATATATGGAATAGAATACAAACTCTATATCCTAATACAACTCTATCTCCAATACCCTTAACACCCCCCACAAATATCCGACATCCGAGTCGTGATAAAGTCGTCGTTGCGTGCAGTCGTTGAATAAACTGTCAAATCAAGCCGAAGAGGAATAGATAGAAGCATGACACACGATCGAAACTCGAGACGCGCGCGCAGTGCACAAAAAGCGCAATGGAGGCGCGGTGCAGAAGAAGCGCGGCGGCCTTAAAAACTCGGGGCGGCAGCTCAAAGAGAAGCGGCGGCATCATAAAGACTTCTACGATCTGCAGCGGCTCAAGAAAAAGAGCAACGGCTGCTGCCATGCAAAAGAAAAATTCCTACACTTCTATGACTGACAATAAATTTGTGGACTCGCACGGCTTGAGCGAACTAAAAAGTAAAGATTACGGATTTGGATGGACACAATGGAAGACTCAAAAGAAAAAAAACCAACTATAGAAAACGAAAAACTGACTAAAAGGAATCATCAGAGAATCGCACTCCCTAAAAAACCCCTTCTTTTTGTTTTTTTTAAACACAGTCGGTTTATAAAACCGACCGACCGCACAGTCGGTTTATACAATCGACCGATCGCAAATGCCAGGCCGACCGAAACACAGAGAGGCGAGGTCGGCGGCGACAGCCTCCGGCGGGCGGGCGGCGGCGCCCCGAGTCCGCGAGTGGCGGCGGCGGATCCCGAGCGGCCGCCCGCTGGCGAGCGGCCATGGCCGGCGGCGGCGAAGCGAGAAGCAGCGGCAGCGGCGGCCGGCGGCGAGACGGCGGCGGCGGCCTCGCGAGACGACGCGGTCGACTCGAAGCGGCGCCGCGACGCCGGCCGGTGAAACCCCGAGCGGCCGCGAGGAAGAGCCGCCGCCGCGATCCGGCGAAGACGAGCCGGTGGGATCCAGGCGAAGTGGCCATCGGCGAGCATAGAGGCAGCTGCTATCGGCCAGATCCGAGCGAAGAGGCTGTCGGCGGACAAAAAGGCAGCGGCTCGGGAAGAGCGGCGGCGGCCCGAAGAGGGTCCGGGAGAGGCTAGGCCGGCGGAGACCGGCCAACGTCAAGAGAGCCGAGCGGCGGCGATCCAATAAGAAGACGGCGACGGATCGAGCTCGGTGCGCGCGGCGATCTTGGATCCCGGCGGTGGCGTAAGAGGCCAGCGACGGTGGCTTGTCTAGAGACGAGGTGGCGTCGTCGTCGTCGAGCAGCCCAACAAGATGGCCGCCCCCGGGAGAGAAGATCGATCCTCCCGGAGGCAGCAGCAATAGCGGAAGTAGATCGGTTAGGGTTTTAACCTAAACTCTGATACCATGTTATGAATATTGTGTGTATTGATATGAGACCCAAAAGGTCATATATATAAGAGAGTACAAGAGGATATACCATTATAGAGATAAGGCATATATGGAATAGAATACAAACTCTATATCCTAATACAACTCTATCTCCAATACTCTTAACAAGAATCACACCCTCATGGCGTCAACCTTACCATAATGTCATATTCTCCACTAAAATAAACCATCTCGGAACACTTCTCACCAAGCCATAGACCGTAGCGGTGACTTGTACCATGATAGCACACTCATGCTATGATTTTACCCTTGTGGTAACTTCTACCTGTTAGAAAAGGCATGACAAATAAAGAAGATAATCAAAGAACAAGAGACACATATTTAACTAAAAAACTCAAATGGAGAAAAACCATTGCCGCACAACAACAATGATCAACTATATGAAAAGAGTTACAAAGATGAGATGTTGCAACGAGGCGTGTTTTTATCCCGTTAGGCTACAATGAGCGTGCGCGCACACGCACGCGTGTGCGCACACACAAGGGTAAAAAGACAAAACCAAATACCACACACACACAAGGGTAAAAAAGACTCTAAATCAAATACAGGAAGAAAAATCCAAAGTATACTACCATCATACCATGGGCAACATTTTTACCCCAAATCTCACGGGTAGTCCTAAGGATTTTCCCTATTTGAGAACTGTACCTATCCTTTTCGTATTCGTAGTTTAATAAGAAGGGGTGGTTTTTTCTTTAAAAAAATAGCTATAGGATGTTTTTCAAACCATCAAATCAGGACCCTTATGGCATGTTTTTTTCACAATTTCATCCAAACTACGATCTCCCATCCCCACACAAGACCACAGAGTTCTCCGTGCTTCTTTTGTTCAATCCTGCTGTATTGCTGGCCACTGAACCAATTGCAGGATGGATGCCGTAGCTGACCACATCTTCCGGCCGCTCCGGCACTTGTTCACGCGGACGATCGGCTACGTCATGTTTTGCGAGTACTACATCCGGGCGCTTGAGTCCGAGGCCAAGTGGTTGACAAGCCAGCGCGACGACGTGCGGAGGAAGGTGAACTCGGCGGAGAGGCAGGGAATGGAGGCGACGAGCCAGGTAAGACATTGGCTGGATGCCGTGGCCTTGCTCCTGCTCCGTGCCAACGGGATCATGGTGGAGTTCCCTAGGGAGGAGTACATGAGGCCGCTAGGCCTGCGTGCGACCTACCGTCTGAGCAAGCGGGCCGACGAGGCGCGCACTGAAGCCCTGACCCTACTAGAGCGAGGAGCCACCTTGCTGGAACAGAGAGTGGCCGAAGCGCCCATGTTCGCCCGCACCGAGGTCCTCCCGATGCCGGCCGGGCCATTGATCGGCTTGGATGCCCACCTGGCGCGGCTCAAGGACGCTTTCCTGGAGAATGCCGCCAGCATTGTCGGCATCTATGGCATGCCCGGCGTCGGAAAGACCACTCTGCTGCACCACTTCAACAATGCCTTCCTCTCAGTGGCCGCGGTGTCAATGGACATACATCTTGTCATCTATGTGGAGGTCACCGAGCATCACAGCACGGACGTGGTCCAGAGGGCCATCGGCGCCCGTTTAGGCCTCCGGTGGGAGGACAATATGACCACCAAGGAAAAGGCGCTTGACCTCTGCATGTATCTCCACAGGTGGAACTTCGTGCTCGTCCTGGATGACGTGTGGGAGCCCCTGAACCTCGTGGAGCTTGGAGTTCCCATCCCCGGCCGGCAAGGCAAGAGCAAGGTCCTGCTGACCACGCGGCTCGAGCACGTGTGCGACCAGATGGACGTGGCGAGGAAGATAAAGATGGGGTGCCTGGCTGTGAGCGATTCCTGGGAGCTGTTCAAGCAGAAGGTGGGCAACGCACTGAGCACCACCAGCAGCAGGGAGATTCAGCCCCTTGCCCGGGAGATGGTGTCGCGGTGCGGTGGCCTGCCCCTTGCTGTCGTCATGGTCGCACGGGCCATGGCATGCAGAAGGCTGATGCAGGAGTGGGAGCATTGCATGGCAGTGCTCAATTTGGCGCCATGGCAGCTTGACGGCTTCGAGCCCAACCTCCTCATCAACCTGAAGCGGAGCTATGACAGCTTGCGGAGCGACAGCCTCAGGATCTGCCTCCTATACTGCGCTCTGTTCACAGGAGAGCTGTTGCTGAAGGAATCACTTGTGGAGTGCCTGATAGGAGAAGGATTTGTGAGCGATGTCCCCACCGATGACATTGATGATCTCTACAACAAAGGCCATTACATGCTTGGCATGCTGGTGACCTCTGCTCTGCTAGAACCGTGCGGTGACTACCATGTCACGATGCACCCAATGGTGCGCGCCATGGCCTTGTGGATAGCTACAGATTGCGGAAGGATGGAGAACAGGTGGCTAGTCCGATCAGGTGTTGAGATGACTGCAGCACCCCGGGCCAATAGATGGACCATTGCTGAGAGGATATCGTTCATGCGTACTGATATGCGCGAGCTGAATGAGGTACCAACATGCTCTATTCTGAAAACGTTGCTTCTTCAGAGAAATCGGTTGCTAGGGAGGATATGCCAGGGGTTCTTCAGCTTCATGCCGTGTCTCGGATTGCTGGACCTATCGGATACCCCGCTCACCACACTGCCGTCCGAAATCAACCTGCTTGTCACCCTGCGGTATCTTAGTCTTAACAACACAATTATCCGGTCCCTGCCCGACGGGATCGGGGCTCTGGTGAATTTGCAATTCTTGCTGCTGTCTAATGTGCCCATCCAAACCGTTGCCGTCGGCGTGCTCAACCCGCTCACAGCGTTGCAGGTCCTGTGTATGGACCACTGCTGGAGCAGCTGGATGGGCGCCGAGAGCTGTGAGCTTGAATCGGGTGGCTCGAGAAAACGAAGGAGGCGACTCAGGCAAGGCGTCAACTTGCGTGAACTAGAGAGTTTGAAAAGCTTGCAGATTCTGGACATATCTGTGCAAACGCTCCACTCTCTGCGTAAGCTTTCGCAGTCTCCCCATCTCGCAGGGCACATGCGGAATCTGCACATAGAGGACTGCAGCGAATTGGTGTGGCTCCAGCTTTCGCCTTCCAGCATGTGGAGGCACATGAATAGATTGAAGGGCATCAACATTACCGGTTGCTGCAACCTGCAGAAGGTCCTTATTGCCGGAGGTGAATGCATCGACGAGGAACCATGCCCATACGATCCGGCTGTCAGCATGAAGCGTTACACGGACACGTTGCCAAATGAGCCCGTGGACATTTTCAATCCGTTTCATTCCAGGAGTGACCGGTCAACGGACATAACCAAATTGAAGAGCTTTGGCAAGCCGGTGGCACTGTTGCCTTCCCTACAAAATATCATCCTTCGCGATCTCCCCAGGGCTAAGATTGTCTGGCAGGGTGGCAGCCTCAAGAGTTTATCTTCCTTGAACATTTCATCCTGCAGTGGACTTGAGTACCTTATATCCCGCAGTGAAGATAAGAGGACGCCCCATGAGCATGCACCGAGCCATGAATCGCTTAGGGAGACAGTTGTCTTCCCAAGCCTCAAGGAGCTAGAGCTGAACGACTTGCCAAACCTGAAGAGCATAAGCCCTGAATGCATCACAATAGATTTACCAAATCTGTCGAACCTCAAAGTCGTCAAATGCAACAAGCTTAAGACGCTGAAGCTGGCGGCAGGATCCCTGAGAGAGCTCCAGTGCACACATTTGTGGTGGAACATGCTAGAATGGGACAATGAGAACCTTAAGTCATCCTTCTCGCATTTAGTGAAACACATACGCTAGCATCAACCTATATTTGAAGACGCTTGTATTTCTCGACGACTACAGTGGATGGTTCAGTATGAACTGAATCGAACAATTTATTCTGTTCATCCAATTCCAGGAGTATTTTTGTGCGTCCCCAAGGTACACAGGCGTGTCCTGAATGTGTAATACTTGTTATGAAAAGAAAATAGCATTTTGAGTGGATTAACCTTGCAATTTAGTACTATGTACAAACAATCTTCAGGAAGCAATTGAGGTGACACCTTACTTTTAAAGGGGCGTTTTCTATCGAAGAGAATACCTGGTTTACTTTTCGAAGATAATACCTGGTTTACTTTAGCATTATTTTACAAAATAAACTTTCTCATTTCAAGGAAACAAGTGATTCTGTGTGCCTGTATTCGTTTATATGCCTTTAGTTCGTAATAGAACTGGAAGCTGCAATCCAATTATGAATTGATGAGATAAAACTTTCGGGTTTTGCTTCGGTAAATCTTGAACTGTGAATTTTAATGCAAGCTAAAAGTATACATTACACTGGACTTTTACGTTTCCAAGGATACACGTAGAAGTAGAACTCATTCTATCGTCACTAATTAACCAACTACTCCCTCCGTTATTCTTTATTTGATGTTTTAGAATCAAGACAGTCGAACTAATTTGACCATCAATATATACACCTAGATTGGCCATATATCAACATATATTTGTCGTTAAAATAATTCCATAATATTTTTTATTACGGTGAAAAAGTTAAGACTAATATCAAATAAAAAAGGAATGGAGACAATAATCTTCTTGTAGGGTTTTCGCTATTGAATGCTCGAGTGTCTTTTTAAGAGACTGAAGGGAGAGAAGTATGTTCAAGGGAACATTGATATTTTATGGACTTGACTACATGCCGTGCGTGCGTGCGTGCAGTAGTCCAACCGAACGTACACCATCCGATTTCCACGTATAACTATGTATACCCCTCCAGCATACCCGTTTTCACATATAGCTACATGCACCATTGCTACTTGACATGTGTGTCTGCAATTCCCTATAGACCCACCTCTTTGCACATGAATTATTGAAGAGAGCAAAAGTTAGCATAAATTTGAAAGCAAGTTAGGATAAGCAAATGGGTGTAATTTTGTAATAAATTTTAAAATAAATTCTGAATCAAATTAGTGCTGATATTAGGGAAATCAAGATAGTTTGTCGACATAAAATCAACAAAAAAAATCTAAACCAATTATTATAAATTTGAAAGCAGGTCAATGTATAATTTGGGAGCAAATTCGTGAAGCTTCCTATGCAAATTTTGTATGAAATATTCAAATTAGTTTAATTTTGGGAGACGAGTCATCATAAATTCAAAAGCAAGTTGGGGCAAACATGGAAGCAAACCGAGCATAATTTGCAAGAAAAATTATAAATAAAATATAAAATCAAATTTATGTAACTCAGCATAAATTTGAAAGCAAGTTGAGATAAAAATGGAAGCAAAAAATGAGAATAGTTTGCAAGCAAAATTACAAATAGAATATAAAAATCTAATTTGTGTAAGTTAGCATAAATTCAAAATAATTGACTATAGATTTGAAAGCAAGTTGGGGTAAACATGAAAACAAAATTATCATAATTTGCAAGAAAACTATAAAATAAAATATAAAATTGAAATTTATGTAATTTTGTTGAAAAAAGTAAAAAATCAAACCCAATTATATCAATTTAGAAGAATATCAATATAATTTTTGGAACTAAGTATCCTGAATAAAACTTTAGGAGCAAATTTGAGAATAATTTGAAAGTAAACCGATAGAAGAATTCAAATTAGACTTCTATGCAATGCACATGTTTGCCCGTTCAACTCTCTCTTTGCCACTGGATATCAGCATGTGAGCATTTACGCTTGGGTTCCATTTGTCATTAGAACTAGCGTGCATTATTTGTGTGAGTTGATTTTTCCTCTAATCATATGGACATAACAATTTGTTACACGACAGAAAAAAAAAACTTCATGTGACTTAGTGGCTGCTCGGATTACTTGGATTGACTGGCTTCAATCAAATTTGATCTTGAAATTATTTTTACAGACATGTAAAACACATTCTCCACTATATGTGGTAATTTTTTTTGAAGCTTCTAAGTTTGATGGAAATAAAAATTCCAGATTTTCACCCAATACGCCCCAACCGTGTGTAGCTCGCTAAAAACTGTTTTACAAAAATTCCAGAAACTGTTTGCGTTTTAAAAAGTCAGAAAACTGACCCCACAAATCGTTGCCCAGGCAACCAGGTCTTGTTCCAAAGTTCACTGACATGTGGCCCACCGGAATACGGGCCCACATTTCGCCGCTTACTGACGAGACGAGGCCTCCCTTGGCTTGCATTCACCTCACACGCAGAGCAGCACTTCTCCCCTCCTCTGATCACTCCCACCTCCTCCTCCCCTCCCCTCCAGCTCACACCCACCGCCTGCTATCTAGAACCTTCTAGATCCGCCGCCTCCCCCCGGCCTCCGCTCCCGCCCGATCGGATCCCAAAGGTGAGCCCCGCCCCCATTGCTCGAGATCGCTCCCGTCGGATTCGGATTCGAATCGAGGCACGTTTGAATCTGAGCTCTGTGCCTGATGCTGTTTAGGGTTTCGGTTTGCCGCGATTTAGATGGTTTACGATGGCGCCGTGAAGGACCAGGAGAGCTCGCCTAACCCGGCATCGGCATCGGCGGCGCTATCGGAGGCATCGGCGGCGGCGTCTGAGGAGGCGGCGGCAGCGGCAGCGGCAGCATCGGAGGCGACAGTGAGCGCGCGACCGCCGAGGCCGGGGCACGACAAGCGGCTCGGCGTGCGTCACCCCTTGAAGCACCGCCGGTTCCGCGCGGGAGGGAAGATGATGGTGGCGCCCGGAGGGCTGCCGTCCGCGCAGGCGGTGGTGGAGGAGGAAGCGGAGGCCGGCGAGGTCGAGGAGGAGGCGTCGTCGGTGGAGAGGGACGTGCAGGCTGGTGTCCTGGAGGTGGAGGTGCAGGCTGGTGACGTGGAGGTGTCATCAGCACCGGCAGAGATGGAGGTGGAGGAGAGGGACGAAATGGAGGTGTCGCCTGCGGCCGCAGTAGCTGTGGGGGGGTCGGAGTTGGAGGTCCAGACAGGTGAGGAGGAGGAGGTGACCTCGGTGGTGGTGGCAGAAGGGGAGAGGAAACAGGAGCCTGCTGCAGCTGTTGTGCCAGCTGCGGAGGCACCGAAGGAGAAGGATCAGGAGAAAAAGAAGGAGAAGGAAAGGGAGAAGGAGAGGGAGAGGGTGGATGAGGTGGGCTACATGAGTGGTGGATGGAAGAGGTAATACTTGCTCCTCGATTCCCTACTTTGCAGCTTAAAAATGATCGGTTCCATTGGCACACAGTCCCCTTAATGTATTTGATTTAAATCTGCTATGTAGCTTGCGTTCTGAAATGATCCAATGTACAGCAGCGCAATAGACGTACATAGCTGAGAACATAATTGCATGATCATATGGGTGGTACGCCAAACATAGCTTTTATCAATGCTGCATTCAGGATTGTAATTGAAAGGAGTCCTATGTTTAGTTTGTTAGCTTAGCGGATAGAGGTTATCCTTGGGGAATTATTAGTTTTTGCGTGGCACTAAATTATTGAACTTCACCTTAAGGTTGGCAATGCTGTTTTTATCTGGTTCCATGCAGAAGGAAGAACTGCTTTAGTGAAATACATGGTTCACTAAATACTGGTAAACAACAGTTTATTTAAATTTAGTATTAAAGGCAGTGGGCACATCTTGAAAATACATCCACACTGGCCCCATATAACTAGAAATATTTTCGCGGTCTCCCAATTTAGAATTGTGCATGGTTCCAGTGGACCAGGACCTCAAGCTTTATGGAACCTTTTGGACTTGCATGTAAATTCTAAATAGAAAGTGTGTTTTCGCAAATTGGCAGTTGGGTCCGGTGAGGCAGTGATCCCCGTTGCATGGTACATGGTACGTACACATGCCACCGTTGAAGAGTAATGCATGGCGTAATTGTGCCGCAAAGCATAATCCTATAAATATGTAGTTCCACTAGGTGGTGGTAGCTTGCTGGATTTCGTGGATTGCTCTCCATAGCACATGTCATCGGGAACAAAAGAAAATGCGATATATTTTTATTGAGAGGAAGTGAGGAACAGTAAGGGAGGAGCCTACAAAATAGCACTGTCATCGGGAATATAAGAAAGTGTGATATATTTTCTTGAGAGGAAGTGAGGGACAGTAAGGGAGGAGCCTACAAAGAAAGCGTGGTATAATATTATGAAAACTGCTTACCTAGTGGGAATGATAAAACATCTTAGTGTTACTGAGATATATCTAGATTGTAGAATGCTCTATTAATCACTCTTTTGTGATACAGAATATGCAACTTTAGTTAAATTGTTTCTATTGGAGTTTGGCAGGCTATGCTCCAAAAAATGCAGTAACATTTGATATGGAAAAGAATGTCTTGACAAGGAAGATGTGCTGTTAATATGGAATTTTCTTCATTACCAGATCTTAAAGATGTGCATACAATATCTAGATACAATGTCAACATGTCACATCATTAAGTGGATCAACTCAGTATACCTTTTTCAACCAAATGAAGCCGACTTTGCTTAGAATTATATGCAATCATGAACATTGTCGAGCTCCGATATGATGTTATATGGCTAGTTTTGTTTCTGTTTTGATGGGACTATGGTTATTTTTTTGTATGTTCCATGACATTTACTTCATTTAATCCATGATGTATTTTTTTACCATTTCGGCACCCGCCATTCTATCCTAGTGATATCAATCCATTCCACTCTGCTAATGGACAGCTTGAGGCTTGGTTGCTTGAGCTATAGGTTGATGGTTTAATGCATGACCCAAAAGTAGAGATGAAGCAACTCAGGAGTGGTCTATTCTTTTCCTTCATTTTTTTTTGTATAAATGGACTCAGAGTGTAGAACAAGTTGGAACTTAATAAATCTTGAGCTGATTGTATGACAGAAGCAACTGTCCAGTCGGGTTTTGTGGGCATCAACTGATCTGTAGAATAACAGTTTTGAAGATAAATTACTTTTGCTAGTACTTAATGATCGGTATATTTTTCTTGAAAATTGTGCTTGGTAATTCTTGAAAAACACTCTGTTTTAGTTATGTAATTTCCTGGATCCTGGTTTTATTATTTAGAAAATAATATTTAAGAATTATTTCTGAAGTATTTTGTAAAAAAATTGATATTTCTCAGATTCAAGTACGGAAGTACCTGATAGCATTTTGCACCACATATTTCTTAGATCCGTAGGGGCATCTAATTCAAATACTTGCATCTAATTTCTATTGACATATACAGCTTCCTTTTATTACTTCAAGTAGATAGCTATCTGTAATAATCACTAACCATGCACTTTCCTTTATCAGAACCTATAAGTAATTTTACCTGTAGAATATATGCAAATTGTAAGCTTTTTAATCTATTACATTTTTAACAATAGGCCTTGTGGATTTTGACTGATTTGCAGTGATGATGGAAGTCTGAGTTGTGGATATTCAAGTTTTAGAGGAAAAAGGGCAAGCATGGAAGACTTCTATGATATAAAATCATCTAAAATTGATGATAAACAAATAAGTCTCTTTGGAATATTTGATGGTCGGAGATTCGTTCTTGTAGATTTATTGTTGTTTCTCATTGGTTCTATCTAAAACATTTATTTTCTTGCAGGTCATGGTGGTTCACGTGCTGCTGAATATTTGAAGGAGCACTTGTTTGAGAACCTCATGAAACATCCAGAGTTCATGACAGATACAAAATTAGCCATAAGTAAGACATTGCTCAGAGTATGTCCAATAGTCCATTAATTTCCCTTGTGCTGGAGTCATCTGATTAATGGTAACTCACAGGTGAAACATATATAAAAACCGATTCTGAATTCTTGGATTCTGAAAGCAACACTCATAGAGATGATGGGTCAACTGCATCGACAGCGGTTTTGGTTGGAAATCATCTTTACGTGGCAAATGTTGGAGATTCTCGGGCTGTAATATCAAAGGCGGGCAAAGGTGCTTCTATTTATTATGTATTTATGTTGTTCATCGATTAATATTTAATACAATTGCTGCCATGTTCTGGTACGGTGTACTCAGTCTTCTATACCATGGATTATACAAGACATGACTCACTGCCTTATTCATTGTAATTACTGAATATATTTATGCTGATCAATGGATAATGGTTCTAATAATTTTTTAAGCAGACTACGGTGTAAAACACTAACCTATATGGCATGGAACATGTTGCTCAATTTATCACCAGTGATATAACATATTATCATTATAACTCAAATCAAATGACATGCCAGATATCAGATGAATTGTGACTCTGATTGGTTTCTCAGAACAAATGCAGTAAAGGAAGCTATATTTGGATTTTGATTTAACTTTTCTGTTCACCCTTCTTTTCTGGGAAAAGCATTGTTTCATTTCTTGTTGATCTTATATTTCTGGATTAAGTTGGTTCTTGGATATACACAACATAAAATGGATTGATTATATCTGGTCCATGGCGGGGAGGTTTCTTGAACTTACTAAATTGTTTACTTACCCAGCTTCTCATGCATATCCAAATTTGTGCTCTACGAGAGCTTCCTTTCAATTTTACAAAGCGGAGGTATTGATACATGTTGAGCTTGTGTCAGTATCATAAGCACTATTAATTCTCTTGTTCCAATATCCAAGGCATGTGCTTAATGATTCTTAACATTGTGATGTGTACAACCCAGATGTATATGCCTGCTAAATTGTTGGTAAAATATCTTGTTTACTTCCTGTCCACAGCTATTGCACTTTCTGAAGATCACAAGCCAAACAGAAGTGATGAGAGGAAACGAATTGAGAGTGCTGGGGGGGTTGTTATGTGGGCTGGTAAGTCCTGCGTCCATCACACCATGTACCATTTGACTAAAGTACATATTTTTATGTTTCAACTTGAGTTGCTGGTAGTTTCTACCTATTTATTCAGCAGAAGTCACATGTGCATGGGGGGAGGGGTCTTGGAATGATCTTCTTGCTGACAGTAGCAAATGGCCTTTTGTAGGTACTTGGAGGGTAGGTGGTGTACTTGCAATGTCTCGGGCATTTGGCAACCGCTTGTTGAAGCAATTTGTTGTTGCGGACCCTGAGATTCAGGTGACTCGCGCAGCACATATACTTCTGTTGGTTTCTGGCAAAAATACGACAATTGATGTTTCATGGCTTATATTTGATTGCGGGATCAATGACCAAGGTACTTGAACACTCTAATTATTTGTCAGGAACAAGAAATAGATGATGAATTGGAGTTTCTGATTTTGGCTAGTGATGGGCTGTGGGACGTGGTTCCAAACGAGGTTAGTTTGCAATCTACATCAATGATTTGTTTAGAGGTGCACTTGTGCAGGTGTCCTTTTGTTCACCATGTCTACTAGACTAGAATATACTCTATTGGACTTTGGAGCTTAGCTGCATTTGTGGCACATACATGCGGGCGTGGTGAACAGCAACAGTTGGAACCTGTGTGTGATGCTCTGCTATACTGTGATTTTACCATCCAACTGCTCTGGTCCACGTAATTGAAATCGTTGCAATATGGACAACGATGCATTTGACAAAGAATTTACTTAATTCAGCTATTGTGATATCCAATTCGGGAACACAACCTATCCTTTATGTCTCGGTCGATTTCTGCATAAATTTGTTTGACCTCACTGACATGTTTCTTCATTGTCAAGACCACGTTGCGTTTAATGAACTATTGACATCTCTCTCTCTCTCTCTCTCTCTCTCTCTCTCTCTCTGGTTTTACACAGAACAGTGATTATTTACAAAACTTTGTAGCATCTAATCAAGTAAATTACTGCAGTTGCATTTTTCAACTGGGGAAATCACTATTTGGCCAAATGGATGTATCTCCTAGTCATTTTAAAAAATAACAGCCTTTGAAGTTAATTTCAACTGCTGGCACTGGTATCTGGTGTCTGTTACCTAGGGACTTGTAGAAGATGTAGGGAGACTTTTCTGGCATTATCCTGATTGGGTTCTTGTCCATGCTTCCATAAAATTATCTTGAGGATTCAAATGGCATTTCATTATCAACAATCTAGTCATGTGTTCCTCTTGTTCGCGTAGGATGCTGTTTCACTCGTGAAGATGGAGGAACCTGAGGCAGCAGCTCGGAAGCTGATAGAGACCGCTTTCTCCCGCGGGAGTGGCGACAATATCACATGTATTGTCGTGAAATTTCAGCATGACAAGATGGGTGGCGATACCTCGCCTTCGGGCGACAAGAGTTGATTCCATTTGTTGGTTATACATGTTGTTGGTCTTTAACTTAAGCTGGATTTTGCTGGCTTCATGGTCCCATAATGGCTCAGCTGATACTAAAGACTTGCTTCATGTTCGTTGCTTGTCTATATATCGCTAATTTTGGTGCCTCTGGTGGTTCACAAGGTTGCTGTGCTATTTACACATTGGTATATCGATTCGTCTATACGACAATGATTGACGTAGGTGTTGTGGAATGAATACAGTCCTGGGTTGAACACATGCATGCAGCTGTGCAGCTTCAGGGGAGCTTCTGGATCAACCCTGATGTACCCTTTCGCCTGGTTGGCCCATTAAAACTTCATGGGCTACTTCATGAGAGTTTTCGTGGGCTCGTGTGCTGAGGTGCATTCCCAAGACTCAAGGTCCTCCTCTCCTGATTGCTACCGAGCTGAGATTTAATTTTGTCAACTGCCAACTGGGGCTATCTGATCAGTGATTGCAGCTCACGGACCTTCAGTGGAGGCACGTTTTGGCATCGTATTTACAAAAAATAGTCGTATGCACATCGTATTAACAAAAACGTCATTTATGCCATCCGGTGGGTGGGCCACAACGCGGAGCAGACGACGTGTGGCGCCTGCCCACGGGACGGTAGGTGATTAAGTTGGCTTAATTAACTGCCTAATTCGTAATTTATAATTTTTTAAAATTTGTAAATATAGCAAATGAGCTAAAAAATTATGGTATTTTTGTGGAGCTTTCTGAGGTATCGTGATATGTTATATAATTGTTTTTAATTTTTTAGACCATTTGTTACCTCTAAAAATTCTTGGAACGACGCATAATTAACCAAATGATTAAGCAGTTATACGTCGTTCTAAGAATTTTTAGAGGTGGCAAATTGTCGTGAAAAATTACGAAATTTTTTGTGGAGTTTCCGTATATAGTGTGCTACATTGTGTAATTTTTACGTAATTTTTTTTGCAGCACTTTGCTATCTCTAAAAAATTTTCAAGCAGCGTATAATTAAATAGGTAATTAAGAACTAACTAATGGCTAGGCCTAATGACCTGCCGCCCGGCCACTTGACGGTAGGCCTAGGATAGGCCCACATGATTCAATAGGTACTACTAGGATGATAAGTAAACGTGGACAGTAACTTGCTATACTTAGGGCATCTCCAATGGTTATAGCTAGCAACTAACTATAAGACTTCCACATCATTTATATAGTACACACTAAAGCTAGCATTCTAAAGAACTATTTATAAGGATAACTATTTGATGCTTACGTGCACACACAGAATTTATAGAGGCTGCCTCGTTTGACGTTATAGACTAGTGCTTAAGGAAGAGCTGGCTCGATTTTTTTTGCATACTCTCTTTCCTCCACATAGAATATATGCTGATGTGTACATGCATATAGCTAGTTGACTCAGACCATTGGAGATGCCCTTAGGAGTAGGATGATAAGTAAACGTAGAGAGTAACTTGCTAAGAGTATGGTATTGCTATTCAGCTTTAGGTTCGAAGGAAGTCCCGTCATTGATATTCAAGAAATTGACACTTCCTTCTACTAATAATACTAGTAGTGTGCCCGTGCTAACGCTACGATAAAATACAAAATAAGATAAAATTTGTAAAAAATAAAAGGAACAATCAGATCTATTAAGATTCACGTCTCATATATTGTATAACCAAATATTTTTGTCACCGCAAAGTTCTGGGTACATCGGTGAGGCAAAGGGAACGAGATCACAGCCCAAGGGTTGAACAGCTGTGGGCACTGAACACAAAGAATCTTTAGCTGATTTATGTCAACAATCATTTATAGAAGATTAAGAGTTACTTCTAGTCTATTACATAGGAAATACCACCACCATAATCACTTGACGGAAAGATGCCATATAAGTTTTTCCATTCCATTCGCATCGCCCTTCCACTTATGTGATGAATTTTGAGTAGCCAAAGAATCATCTCAGGGGCCAACTGCCCAGTACACCCTCTTTTGGCATGTCAATTTCTCCATCACATGGTTTTTTTGTCCAGTGATCGAGGCAGGTGGTCCACAAAAGTCATGTCAATCTTCCAACACATCGCTGATAACAACTTAACAAGCAATGCCGTTCCTACCCATGTGATCACCAGCTGAGCCCATTCGGCCTTCCGTGGCCATTTCTTTCGCTATATGAAGACCGGTTAGTTAATAGGTACGAGAGTAATGTAATAGGTATCAACCAAGGAATATATATTTCTGATGTGCTCAAGTAACCAGTATCTAGGAAGGTTACTGGAATTTCAGACTCACCAAAATTAACGACACAATTTCAGAAAACTAACGACACAAGCAGACTGTCAACTTCAACAAACATTCCCATCGGCGCCATCTTAAACATTACCATCGGTTTATGATGATACTACGCTTTTTTCTGAAGACACCAACTTTGGATATTCAATATGGTGCACACCACCGCAAAGTTACAGGTACATCGGTGAGGCAAAGGAACATAAAATTCATCCAACATTTGTAAAGATTTTGGGAAGAATTTCAATTACCCTATTACTTTGTATTAATTGAGATGTGTATCGATTCGTAAAACTAACGACACAAACATGGACAATATTACTTGCCCTTTGATGATATTCCTTTTCATTGCATTTCAAAGGTAGAACCGCCAAGAACTTACCACTTTCGCTATCGATGCTTCATCAAGTCCGCAATTGCATCAAGTAATGATCGCCGTGGTCCTACAAGGACAATCATTTACGATTCTCAAATAAAGGATCGAAGGGATTATAAGCAGTTTTCTCCTCCATACACTACTTTCTACAAGGAACATGATGGAAACAGACAGGTCAACTCACTTTCAGTAGTTTCCTTGCCTTTTCAATCTCACGCATATTTGGATTGGACAATACCCTCTCCACCTGTGTCGGGAAGATAGAATTGTGAGGAACAAATAGGACTAAGACCCTGAGGTGTAAATCCAACTCCAGCTGACCCTGCAAGATGGCTTTAAATTAGGACTAAGACCCAACTGTCTACGGGGAAAACTTCAGCAAAGATGAAGTCAACACACATCAATTTCGCATTAGTTGTATAAAAGATAAGCACACAAGAAACTTTAGAATAAAATAAAATGGATGTTCCATAATTCAACAGAGAAACAACAGCACATTAAAAATCCTCAACAATACATTAACACATGAATCACTGAACATATTGTTGGTAAACCTGTCTAGCAAATATTTACATTTTTACACTATAAATTAATGAAAAGAAAAGAGGGACAAAAGGCTAGAAGGATAATTTCCCTAGCAGTTCTCCATTTTAGTTTTAAAACTGTATAGATCTAACCTCTAACCGGAGCCAATTAGCAAACTTTAAGCTCAAAGACATACTTCAGACATGTATTCGCCTTTGTAACCATACTTCAGTAGGGTCTCGACAAACTTGTCCTCAAACTTCTTTCCACCTGACCACTTGACCTACATGGTTATTCAATAATCATATTTTGGAATTGTTCAAGAAATGTGTCGACATTAAGGTTTTTGATTGCGTAACAACTTGTTCTCAGGATTTAGTGGTTGAAATCACCTACATGCTGGTTCATGAAAATTGGATTCTTGATCTCTGGGTATATTCCAACTACCCTGTCAGCATAAAGTGCAATCAAAATATACTCATCAAATGTAATAATCTGGTATTTGCCTGCAATACAGTAGGAAAAAATTATTATTAGCAATTGCAATGAAATATGGCTTTGTACTTATAAGGGCATGTGTATATAATTAATAAAGAGCAAGACATCTCTGCGCATTACATGCCATAGAGTAGATGACAACTAACTGACAGTAACATGAGTAGAGCTTTTTTTTAGATGACCGTGAGTAGTATTTAAGGCAGTAGAATGCAATAAAAGTAAAAAAAAAGAAATAGAGAAGACAAAGTATACCATTACACTGCTGATCCCTGAAACTGTAGCGTTGTTTCACCCTCAGTGATTTCAGCTCACTAAGAGTAAAATCCACTGGATGTAAACAAACTCCAAGTCAGTAGATTCACAGAAACAAATATTAGAAATAGCAACAAAAGAAGGTGGTCACAATTTCATATACCAACAAACCATCCAGTCATATTTGCTCCCTGGACTTCATAGGTTCTCTTCCTGTCGGCAAACTCTGTACGGTTAGCGACATCAGTCGTGTCATCCAAGGTTACATCATGAAAGCATATCAGATGCCCATCCTTTGATGCAAGTATATCAGTCTCTATAAAGTCTGCACCTTCTTCAATAGCTCTCTGCAAGAACCAATGCATATCTTCAATTTTACATTAAGATATTGGGTTTCAGTCTTCAGAGAATCTCTACCAGTAACATAAAAATCTGAACATGATCTCCAAGATATTGCTCTAGCATATAAGTCTTTTTATTATGGTTGCGCATGTGATAGTGTTATCATAGAGTTATATTGTAGTTTACTTAAATATTATAAACTAATAACATTACTACAGTTGAGTTTCATATATAGTTCACAACGCCTTGTGCTTGCGGGCTAAGATAAAAAGGGTAAGAAGCACATACCCATCTTGCGTCCGTAGCCAATTCAAGTACAACCAACCATATCAACACCTTGCCTGTCAATCACAGAAATAGTGGCCAATTTGGAGGGATGATCAAAGGATTTTGGCCAATTAAAAAAGTATCAAATTCCACACAACATAATCCAACACTCAAAGCACTCACATTAGCTTCCCCTCATATCCCTTCCAAAAATCTTTCACCACCAAAGAACATTCGCTTTGCGCCATCATCATCTCGCTTGTTATCTTCAGAACTCGAATTGTTAAATTGTGCATCGGCAAACATGTCAGGATGAGGTAACAGATCAATTGACAATGATTGCCATTCCATTTTCTGCAAATTTATTAAAGAAAAAAATGAGAGATCAGAAATCCTTTTAGTTTAATAAGCATTAATTCATTATTTCCCAATAAATTAAATAACAAGAAAAGCATAAATCTTCTGGAAGAAAATAAGTTAAATCAAACCTTGAAAACATAAATGAACCTTTTGTTGTTGGAGAAATCCCTTGCTTCTTTTAAATTTACAACCTATATAAAAGACCTTTCAATCAGGTATGGAAAAACAACTAATTAACATATATAAGTGTAATTGTAATTTAGCAAGAGTACCTGCCATTTTTCATTTGTTGTGTACAGTACAAGATCACAAAATGTGATAGCTGCTAGTGGAGGTGACATGAAAGGAAATTAAAGGCTAGTTCCAGATTATAAGCAAATCTGCTACTAATCATGTATTTTGTTGAGAAGTGAGAACATGTAATAACAAGCAATCTTGGTCCATAAGAATGGTAGTTGTAACTTAAGAAATCGAACCAATATAAGATGTAATTTAGCAGCTGAAGAGTCACCCATTAGCTAGCAATCTTAGTTACCCATCACCAAGTAACATCCCGGATAGAACTCATACAAATTGAGCAGCATGACAAACTACAGACCTATTAGCTAGCATTTTTCACACAATGAAACGTTCCAATGTGGATCTCTCCAGCAAGACACACACATGATAGTGTCAGTATCAGCTTACGATGATAAGAACCACACATCAAAGACATATCGAGTCAAAGAGTAAGAACGAGCTCAACAATGGCAAGAAACCAGCACAGGAACCTGACTACAAACAGTATAAGAAAGCTTGCCAGGAAGGAAGTGACAAGCAATGTGGGATCACCAAACCTGCCACAGGCGAGGCACGGGACGCGTCCACATTCAAGGTAGCGCTGCCTCTGCGCGGCGCTATCGTTGAGCATCTTGGCGTACTTGAGGAACGCCCTCCTGAGCGCGTGCCTGTCGACCGCCGCATGGGGCGGCACCTGCGACGGGTGATGCGGCGACTTGAACCGGGGCTGCTTGGGGTGCCCCGGGAAGCCCTCGTCGGGGTCGGCGGGGTGCTTGCGCTTGGCGTCGTGCGGTGCCAGCGGCGGCTGATGCGGCGGCCAGACGTCGGGGCCGGCGCGGGGGAGGTGCGGGAGCGGAGGCAAGGGGGTTGGCTCGAAGGGGTAATCAGGCAGCAGGGCGAAGTAGGAGCGCACGGTGTCGTCGGCGAGGATCATGGTGCGGCGGTCGAGATTGTGGAAGCCGTACGGCGGAGGGGGAGGGGTCTCCACCGGCGGCTGCTGCTGCGGCGGGCGGAGGGCGGCCGCTGGTGATGCGGGGTTGCGGGCGAGGGGGCAGGAGCAGGAGGACCGGGATGGCGCCTGGAGTCGGAGGAGGGGGTGGTGTTCGGGGTGCGGGAGGAGGTGGACGCGGCCTTGTCTCCGGCGGCGGGTGGCGGGCCCCAGCGAGACTTGCAGGGTGCCATGGCGGCGGAGGGCTTGGCGGACGGGGAAGGCTTGGAGGGAGGAGGCTTAGGGTTCTTCATCGCTTTGCTGGGGATCTCGACGAATTGGGGATTTGGGGAATGGGATTGGAATCGGATTTATAGATTTGGAGCGTCGGAGCCGAGAGCACGAAGCTTTTTGTTGATAGGGAGAGGCCCACGCGTACCTCCTCCTTCTCGGCGGCGGCTGCCGCGTCCGGCGCCTCCTTCCGCTGCTTCTTCTTCGCCTTGCGCCGATTCTTCTTCTGCTTCCTCCTGGTGTCCGCCTCGCCGAGCTCCACCACGGCGTCCTCGTCGACCTCCTCGCTGGAGGACAGCGACAGCAGGTCGGCCAACCCGGGGCGGCCGCCCGCCGCCTCGCGCCGCCGCGCCCGCGCGACGATCTCGAGGCTGAGGTCCTCGTTGCCCACCTCCTCGTCCTCGTCGCTGAGGGGGGCCCGGCGCCGTAGAGGAGAGGCGTCGTCGTCCAGGTCCGGGTCGCGCCGCGCCCTAGAGCGCCAGCCCTGCCCCATTGGCGTTGGCGGCGAGGAGATTGAGAGGAGGGGAGAACAAACCCTAGCGTGTGGGGGGAGGAGGTGACGGCGGCGGAGCGGGGGAGGAGGAGCGAGGGCAGAGTGCAGCGGAGGAGTGGGAGGTGGGAGGCGGCGGCGCGGTGTGGGGGGTTGGGGGCGGGGTGAGCAGCGTATCGCTGCGGGCCCGAACGAGGCCTGCGGGGCCGCATGCAGGGTCGCTGCGCGCGCCGGCCGAGCTGGGCGGCGCGGAGGGCCGGCGTGGCGTGGGCTTGGAGGAGGCGCGAGCGGGGGGTGGCGGCGAGCGCGGGAGGAGGAAGCGGGGCTAGGGTTAAGGTCGGGAGGAAGGGGGCATCGCGAGAAGAAGAGGAGGCGAGGCGGCCGCACGGATTCATGGGGCCGCACGGTTTGAAGCGCGGAGGCGGGATTCGCGCGGGGGGCGGGGTGGGCAGCTTACCGTTTTGCATGATCCAAATAATATTGGCCTTAGGATCTTCAATGAGTAAGAGAATAAGACTTGAGGATTGATCCAGGCCATTCATTTGTATGAAGTTGGATTACTTTGGTACACAAATCTGGGTGGACTTAGATTAGGCATGACTGTGGGGGTGGTTGAGGGGGTGGATTTAGTAAAGATAATTTTGGTGTATTATAGAGTAGGGTAGATATGTCATCATGGAATAAACTTTCTAAAAAATTTAAACACTAACATGCATGAGTGTGTGTGTGTGTATATATAATAGATTTTGTGAAATTACTCCTTTCCTAAAATCATATATTTTGCAACAATTTATTTTGTAAATTAATGGTCAAAGCTATGCCGCAAAGATTATGTCAAATTCCCTGAAATCATATATTCGTGAATTGGGAAAGTGTACCAAAAAATAGATAACATCGTTCTTGGAGATCAATCCTTGCAAATCATGGGTGTTGAGATTATCAAGATCATCAGAATATGGAGCTAGATTGTAAAGACTTTTATTTTTAAAATAATTGTGTTGAAGGGATCATGTTTAAATTGAGAATGGAGTGTAGGCAAATAAGGATGTACCTGGTTAACCTCATACAAAGGTTAGTTACGGGGTTCAAACATACACTCCTAAGGGATGAGATTATGCATTGTTAGGGTTTCTCAGAGAGGTCAAAGATATGTTGCGAAAGGAAAGATTTTGTCTGACCCGATAGGGTTTTGAGACCGTGTAATCTACAGGCTTGGAGATGAAGGACATGGAATATAGATTCAATTTGGATAGATTCTAAGGATAGAATGGGGATGATCAGGAATAAGGTGGTTACCTCGGGTCTCTCAACAGCTCTAATCATGGTCTGGTAGTATCTAAGAGTTCCGTGTGGCCAAATTCAGAAATGGTAGGGGATTGTGCTTTCTTTGACAGTACACGATAAACCTAGCTCCTACTCATTGAGGCTGCGATCGCTCATTCTGCGTGATGGTCAAATAAATTTTGTTAATGATTAGACTTGTGAGGTAGGAGATTTGCTTTTGTCATAATATTACCCATTCTGTTACAGCAAAATTTTATAGGAGGTAGGATTTGGTTTTTATTTATCTTGTAGAAACTAAATTTCTTATTAATGTTTAGCATGCAAATAGATGATAAGTTGTTTATGTTTAAGTGATAGAAAGCAGTGTCACTTCCTCTCTATTGTTGATCATCACATTACATCAGCACATTAGGCAAATAACACCAAGAAACAAAGACCACGTCCTACACTACTCTAAGTCATGTGCCCAGCCACGCCAAACTCCGACTCAGGGTGCTCCAAAACTACGTGTTTGGGGAAGCACTCAGAGCTTGCCTCTAAGTGTAAATCCTACACTACCTTGGATCCATGCGCCCAGGCACGTTCGAGACTTCCAGCTCGAGAATGCCACAAACGCTAGGGCTCATTCTTGAATACGCCCAGGAATTCGTTCCTAGATACGTCCAAAACTTACGCGTTCGGAAGCACTATAGATCATTCGTCTGGAAAATCTCTTATGCTGAAGTGAGGTAAGTCATTTTTCCTGCATCACCTGTCATCGTTATAAGTTATACTCTTTATCTTTATCTAATTGATAATTGCCTCTACTGGCGGATGAGTTTATTTAATTATGAGAGTGAAGACGTCAGAGATCTCTGAGCTTGGTTCACTCCTAAATCATTCCAATCTTTAATGTCTACACTAGATTTTTCTATGTTGCTACTGTTAGGAAAATAGGACAGCACACCTATTTTCATTTACATGCAGCGACTACATTTAAAATAAGTTTGTAATATCACAAAAATTGAATACTAGGCAGCCACATTATGTATTACTAATGCAATAACACAAATGCACGTTCTAATAATGACGAAGCAGATGGAATCTTACCATAGCATAATATCAAGTTCATAATTGACTTTGCGCATACGTAAGGTTTTAATATAATCATAAATTCACAAATCACTAATACGTTAAACGTCAGTTGGTGTTAACTGTGTGTCAGGGAGGCTAAGTCCATCGCCCGTCATATACTGAGGAGGCTTGTCCATCGCCATTATATCTTTATTTTTTTTTAGATAATGGAAAAGTCCGGCCTCTGCAACCGCACACAGCCAAATCTTACAATGTTATCAGCTTATTGCTTACAAATTAAAGAAAATAATACTTTGCTAGAAGCAAAAGTAACTTCAAAAGCAAATTCTAATATAACTTTGCCATCCATTCTTAGCAAATACATCTAAAGCAACAACCTCCAAAGCTTCGCTTGCCAAACGCAACATCTCTCTTTTATCTTCACGCTGCAGCAGCGCCCAGAACCGCAATCAATATGCTCCTCTGAAAATAACCTGCAAAAAAGAAACGTTTTGTTTGTTCTCAAAAACAATGTCATTACGAGTACACCAAATTGCCCAAATAATTGCAGCAGCCCCCACAAAAATCTGTTTTTATCCTCTCACCCAGTGCCCGTGAGCCAGCCTCCAAGCATGTGAAAAGGAATCAGGGGACAAAATAAAAGGCAAAAATACCAAAAAATACGAAAAAGCTAAAAAATTTGAAATTAAGAAGATAACATGTTCTAAGTAGCTTTTAGCTTAGTCGAAAGCTAGAAACCAAAGTTACTTGGAGAGGCCTCTAAATACGACTAACAAAATTAACGAGGTATTTAAATATACGATGAAGCAACGTAGATGACAGTACGTGAATATAATTAATACGTGCTTACTCACCCCCTCTCTGTCATCGCTTCAGCCGAATGGCTTGCTGGCCAACTACTCCCTGCTTCCTCCATTTCTCCTCCTCACTCCATTGGCTTTGCCTCATTTCTTCCTCTTCTCTGTCCAGCCGACTCCGTCTGCTCTGTGGCTTTGGCGCCGCCTGCTCCCCTGCCTTCGGTTCCCTGGCGCCGCCCCCTGCCTCCAGCGCCATCCACCTCATCCAGCCCGGCCAGCCACCTGCCTCCCCTGGCTGACTAGTACACCTGGGACGAGCTTTTGTACAAATTAGCTCTGATACCCCAAGTGAATGCTGTTACTCCCCCAGTTCGGTTTAGGCATAGAATTCCTCCTGTGTGAAATGGCAATAAAGATGTCAACATTCCATTCTTTTTGCAGAAATGGTCAATTGTTGTATCGATTAACTGAAGAATGTAACTGAAACTGTAGGATCGTGGATGAGCTGTAACTATCCAATAATTCAGTACATACCTTGTAGGCAGAAGTGGCCGGCTCCTGTGTTCTTGGAAAGCTCTTCTGCAGTTAAATTGTCAGGGCCGATCGCATATTCTCTGCAGAATCCATTTTATCTACCAATATTCACCATTTATGGCAAGTGAAATGATCTGGTTTTCAATATTCACCAGTAGTCACTGCAAGAGCATTTCCCATCCACAAAATGGTGAAACCTAACAGCATCGCGAAGAATAATTTGCCGATCGCATAGAGTAGAAATATGCTTCGCCACCTCATGGCAGTCGTTGCACATCCTGGTGTTCTTGATCACCCTGACGGGCGCTCGACTTGCATCTGAACGCATCAGCCCGTAGGTGATTGCAAGCTTCTCAGTATGGCTAAGGAGCAGCTTCTCCTTCTCTTCTTCTGGAACATTATACACTATGCAGTTAGTGTCTGGCACATATCCTGCCTTTCTGATCTGACACACAAAACGAATCAGTTCATCATATATCTCTGCAGTTTCTGGATGTGGCTTCCCATCGACCTCAAAGACATGGATATTTTGCTCAATCTGTATCCAGCTCCACCCAGGTCTAGTATTCACCCCTCTTGCTTTCATTGCATACTTCAGGCTTTCAGCTTCGTCATACATCTTCTCATACTCATACAAGCTCATCATGAGCAAGTAGTTGGCCGAATTGTACGGCTCCAGTCTGAACAATTTCCTTGCAGCCACCTCTGCAAGATCAAGATTCCCATGTATTGAGCAACCTGTGAGAAGGGCGCCCCACAAGCTTGCTCCTGGATCGATTGGTGACCTCTCAATAAAGTCCATTGCCTCATCGAGATATCCACACCTCGCCAAGAGGTCAACCATGCAGGCATAGTTCTCGGCTGTCGGTACCACGCCATACTTGGTCTCCATGCTGTCAAAGTACTCCCACCCTTCCGTAACAAAGCCCATTGATCTGCAGGCAGTAAGCAGTGCAGTGAAGGTTATGCTGTCTGGCTTCAATCCCGAATTCCACATGTCATGGAACAGCCCTATCGCTTCACGACCTTGCCCGTGGACGGCCAGTCCGGTCAGCATCGCATTGCAACACACCAAATTCTTCTTCTGAATCCTTCCAAATATCCTTTTTGCACTCGTCAAGCTCCCTGCCTTTGAGTACATGTCAATTAGCGCTGTTCCGACAACCATGTCACAGTCATACGCTCTTCGCAGCACAAAACAGTGCAGCTCCTTGCCCTTCTTTAGCAGCGCGAGCCCAGCGCAAGCCCGGAGCATGACTGACATGGTGACCGGGCTGGGATGGACACCGTCCTTCTGCATCTCATTGAAGAAGTAGAACGAGTCTTCATACTCCCCATTGTGGCAGCTCCCGGAGATCAGTGAAGTCCATGAGACCACATTGGGCGTCACACCGGCTGCCTTGATCTGCCGGAGCAGCAGCATCGCCTGCGAGCTCAACCCGTTCATCGAGTAACCAGTGATCAGTCCATTCCAAGTGGTTATATCCGGATCAAGCCTGTTCCTCTTCATCGTCTCCACGAGCTCCAACGCTCCATCAAACTGTCCGGCGTTCGCGTACCCTGCGACCATCGAGTTCCATGTTGTCAGGTTCCTATGCTCCAGCGCGTCGAACACCCTCCGGGCGCAATCGAGGCGGCCGCACTTGGCGTACATGTCCACGAGCGCCGTCCCCGTGTAGACGTCCGGCTCGAGCTGGTGTCTCAGAAAGAAGCAGTGCATTTCCATGCCATGGCCAAGCAGCCCCATGTTGGCCACCGACTTGAGGAGGCTCGACACGGTGGCCGCGTCCGGCCGCAGCCCTTGCTCCAGCATCCTCCGGACAACACCGAGCGCTTCACGGTCACGCCCGTGCCGCGAGCAGCCGGACAGAACGGTGTTCCATGTGACCAAGTTGGGCTCCGGCCCCGACCTCGCCATGCGGTCCGCGAGCTCCATGGCGTCGTCCACGAGCCCGAGCCGCGCGCAGCACGCGATCGCCGCGTTCCACGCGACGACGCTTTCCGCCCCCATCGCCTCGAGCACCCTCGTCGCCACCGCCACATCCGCGTTCTCGGCGTACATGCCGGCGAGGAACCCGGGGACGAGCAGGTGCGCGTCGAGCCCGGCCTTGACCGCGTGCGCGTGCACGGCCCTCCCCTCCCGCGGCGCCCCCGCCCGGCCGCACGCGTGGAGCACCCGCGCGCACGTGTACCCGTCGGCCGGCACCCGCCGCGCCTGCATCTCCCGGAACACGCCGATCGCCTCCCCCCATTGCTCCGCCTCGGCCAGCATCGCGACGTGCTTGTTCCACAGCACGGCGTCCTTGTCCCCCACCGCGGCCTCCTCGAGCAGCCGCCTGCACGAGGCCCCCCGGCCCAGCCGCGCGAGGAGGTCGACGAGCACGCACGTGACATATGGGTCCCGCGCGTGGCCCGCCCTGACGACCAGAGAGTGCAGCTGCGGCGCGAGCTGCCGCGCGACGCGGTCGGTTTCCTCGCCGTGGAGGCCGGCACACTCCCTTAGCAGGGAGACCAGAAACCGCGCGTCGCGGAAGGAGTCGGCTGTCCCGCCTCGTAGCGCGGCGGAGAGGGAGTCGGCTCTGTGGAGGGAAGGCGCGTACCCACGGCGGAGGGTGGGAGGCGAGGGATTCGCGTGGGGAAGTGGGGTGTGGTGGAGGTGGTGGGAGGGCGGCGTGGGGAGCGAGTGGGAGAGGAACATGGCCTGCGGCTGCGGCATTGGAGGAGTCGGGAGCGGGCGGGTAAGAAGGGGATTCGTTGGTTGCGGATAAGGGGGGCAATTAAGGAAAGGGAAAAACTTGGAGGCGGGCCGGCCTGGAACATGCGAGAGTGGGCTTTCTTGTTGGGCCGCACGTGGCGCTGGTGCATCGTGAGCACCTCACACGGCCCGTTCGTCGCCCGCATCAACACCCACACGTCACTCATGGGCAATCAGTTAGGAATGATCGGCCATCACGTCACCGTGACGCTGGCTTTGCTTCTTATCTTTTGGTTTTTAAATTTTATTTGTTTTTTGAGATAATATATAGAGAGAAATAGTTGTATGTAATTTTAACTGTATATCCTGTTTTAAAAAGACATAGTTACTGTAGCAAAGAGTAATAAGCTAAAATCAAAAAGAAAAAGAACCCAGCCAATCTCAACAACCCTACAACAATTCAAGACGTATCTGAAAGAGCAACAAGTCCACACCAACGAAGCAACCCACCACGTGCAACGTCGCACCGGCACAAGGAGCTCGACGAGCCCGAGCTGTACCAGGCCAGCCCCACACGGTAGTCGATGCCGTGCGCGTTCACGGCGAGCACCGTAGACCATGGACAGCGCGGCAAACACGTACATCCCCGCGGTTTGATGTACTCCCACTGGCGCATGGCCCGTATAGGTGCGCCTCCCTAGCAGGCGGTGGCTACCTTCACCATAGCCACCCCCGAGTGCGAATGCGAAGGCAGGCTTCTCGTGTCACAGTGTGCGCTAAGTACCTGAGAAACTGTTGCAAGAGTTTGGTGTGGCGATGGAAGTAGAGTTGTGTAGGATCGTATGGCACAATCAGATGAGGGTAAATGATTGCCTCCGCTTCTCGAAATATTTACATAGTCCATGACGAATTCGACCGCTCGAAAGAACACTTGTTGCTCAGCTTTGCTCGCAGTCATATCTTTCATCCAAACAACAATCACCAGAAATCATGAACCAGATTGATTCGATATGTTCTTTATTGCAGAAATTTCATGGAATTACAAAGTGCCCTCACAAGCACTCATAAAAACCCTATCACAAAAAGGCTCGCAAAACTACGGCTAAAACCCTTAGCCTATCTCTACTTTTATATGCTAGAGCCCTAAACCGCATTCAACACGAACACAAAATCTTATCTCTACCTCAAATCAAAGGACCCGAAACTCTTCCTAACATGGGTTTTAACTAAACTCTAATCCTTCCTGTTACGGTCTCCTTCCATAACATTTTCAATTTCACCACATGATGAAGCCTCCAGGAACGCACCTCCTGTAGCTCCATCTCGCATCATCAACCTCTGTGTAAAAGCCTTCAAGGCCGCACCACCCACAGCTTCTCCACGCATCACCACCTTTGATCTCCATGTACTCCAGTGTTTGCCCGACCATCTCGCATGACATCCTCAACCGTCTGGACATCAAATCTCCCCATCCTAGTCCCGGTCCTTCTCGTCACCGACCATGATTGTTTCTACACCATCCTGCACATGCAAAGACCAAAGAAACATTTCCCGGCATAAGTTCTCCACAACTCACACACAGTCACATCACCCTTGTCCATCCATAGATAAGAACAAAACCATCAACCATCAACCGGTCTTCTACGACCACCAATTCCATCGCTTTTTGCAAATCGACCTTAGATCACTCAATACGACTGCCAACTCAACAAGTACTCGAAAACAACAAGTACTCGGGAATTACCATCGCTCTACTCTAAACACTCACGAATACCACACATCGCTACCAACCAAAACCATCGAGTACCGAGCACCAAGTCTACAACCACCGATCATTAACCAATCACCGCACCATCGATCATTGAGTATCACCGACAACCGCTACGACCAGATCAATCAATCACTGACCCAACACGAGTACTTGAGGTATATCACAGGAATTAAAGCACTCGTACTGACCATAAAGTCTACGAGTACCAACCGCGAAGCTAACAGCAACCGATCGCAAAGCCATCGACTAAACTCGAAAACAACGACAACAAACCGCAAAGTCTACGACCATCGACCGCAAAACCTTTGACTATCGACCAAAAGAATCTCCGACTATCGATTATCAAGTACCGACCAGTAAAGTTTACGACTATCGAGTACCGACCAGTGAAGTATATGACTATCGATCAGTTACTGTAGCTATGATCATAGGCAAGATATTATAGCTACAACCATCGACAAGATATTGTAGCTACGACTATCGACAAGATACTGTAACTTACCACCTTTGACTAGGTATGGTCGTTCTGCCATAGTCGATGTTCCGTGGTCGAAGCCGGACGTGGTCGAAGTAGAACGTTGTCGTAGTCGAACGTGGTTGTAAACGACTATGAGTCGTAACCAACGTGATCGAAAGCCGCCGTGGTCGAAATATGCCATGGTCGTTCAGCTGTGCGAACCTCTAATGCCACTTGAGTGCCATCCAATGTCCCGCTGCATCTCGAAAGCCGTTCAATGCTCCAGAGCTACTCGAATACCGTCTAATACTCTATTGCTACTCGAAAGCCGTCCAATGCCGCTCGGACCCGATCGGACTGGTCCGAAACTACTCAGAGCAACCAAACCCACTCGAAGCAGTCCAATGTTCCAGAGCTACTCAAATATCATTTGATGCCACTTGGACCCGATCGGTCTGATCCGGAACTACTTGGAGCAACCAAAAACACTCAGAGAAGACAAAAACTACTCGAAGCAGACTAAAACCACTGGAACTTGAAATCTTCGACCGCGATCGATCAAAACTTTCACAAACGTAAAATTCAAAGTAATCCAAATATTAATTATTTATTCTCACTTTATTTATAAATATCCGTGTGGTAGTAAGTTGGTATGTACGTGGCTGGCGCCTCTTGCATGGCACCGTGAACTCTTCTGCATCGCGACTGCATTTTTTCTGGGCTCTGCGTCCCGGAGAAAAAACGTCAAATACTTTGTGTTTCCAGATGGACATTTTGCAGGAGATGGACGCCGTTCTTATTTGTGATGTTACATGTGGCATGCTTGCGGGTTCGTGTGTCTCCTGCTCTGGTTCCTCCTGACGACACGTTCACGGAGCACTGAGACCGAAGATAGATGACTAGTTGTCACACGTCAGGGTTGAGAATATTAATAATTAAACTGCTTCAGCATCTGTTCATAGAAAAAAGAGATGAATGTGCTGATTTGCTATGCTGACCAGGGAAGGGATCATCATTTCTTGTACCATTTCTCCTGTATGTTAAGAATTACAACCGATCGAGGTCTAAAATACCTCATGGACACACGCACACACCGTCGTCCCAGTATATACACATGTGTCTATAACCCGGAATGATTCCTGCGTAATGCGTATCTGCAGTCTGGAGAGCCGTATATACAGCTGATTATATATATATATATATATATTGATTGTAGAATACCTGTGGTACGTACGTATACTACTGCTACATGCTCCATGTAGCGTTGGAAATTAATTGGCACAAGGTATATGTACTTCACATGTATCTGCGCAGGTACTCGACTCGCGTGGGGTGCTTGAGCTTCATGAGCGCCTTGAGCTCGTACTTGCGGACCATCTCCCTCGAGATGCTGAGGTTGCCGGCGATCTCGCTGAGGGTGCGCTTGCCCCTCCCGTCCAGCCCGAACCTCTGCCTGATCACCACGCTCTCCTTGGGCTTCAGGGAGTCCAGCTGCATGCACGCACGCATGCATCGATCAATGGTGAATTCAAGAAACCATTGTTCGTTTCATGGCGAGTTGTTTGTTCGTGTCAGGAATGTAGTGCTTACGAGATCGTCGATGGCGAGGCGGAGGAGCGTGTTGTGCTTGCTGGTGTCGACCCCGATGGCGTCGGCGTCGGTGACCTCGTTGATGAGCTCCTCCTGGGTGACGCGGTTCCGCGAGTGCAGGGAGTAGGTCGGCTTCGTCATCCTCAGCACGTCGCGGTACCTCGCCGGAGATATCCCCACCCTCTTGATGATCTCCTCGTCCGTCGGCGCCCTCGCGAGCTCGAACGCCAGCTCCTCCCTCGCCTTGTGGATCTCTTGCCTCTCCTGCATGGCAAGTTTCATTGCTTTTAGAATTCCCTCACTGGAAAGAATATGTAGTGCTGAACAAATTATACAGCATGGAGCTAGCATCTGAGTTTGGCAGCATTACCGATTCCATGGCGAACGGGAACCGTGTGAAGTTGGAGAGCGTCATCGCGCGAACAATGGAGTGCCGGATCCAGAAGAGGGCGTACGTCGATATGCGGAACCCGCGCTTCGGTTCGAACCGGTCGATGGCCGTGATGAGGCCGTTGGCGCCGGCCTGGCAGATATCGTCGAACCTCTCGTCGTTCGCCATGTCCGGGTAGTACTTGTTGATGGCGTACAACACCAGCCGGAGGTTGTGCTGCAATCAAGCAATGCCATCACCAACATATCAGCATATATGCCGCACTACCGCTATTATCTAGCTAGTGATATGGTACATATATAGGAACGCATCTCAGGTTTCAGATTCAGAGATCAGCACAGTGTACAGAACTAAAGATCAGTATCTAGTCTACCGGTGGTATCTGACATGTATGGGGGTGCAACTGAAGTTTCAGCTTCAGATGATTAACACAGTGAGCAGAGTTGGTTTCAGACTTCACACATTGGGCAACAGAATATAGTAGAGTGGAACATGCACATGGGCGGAGCCAAGGGGTGTCCGGTATGCACGAGCACCTCTAAATTTTTTTGAAAACTGTGAATATACCCTTTGTTGTTGTATGTCCTATTTAAAGTTAAACTTCATTACAATTTGATAATGTTCGAGGGAATTAAATGCAAATTATATTACATACCCTCTATTAGTAGACAAACATTCCCTATTTTTCTCTGTCTATGTGACACCATATGAATAGTATAAAAGTACTTTGTTTTATTTTTTCAATTACAAGAAAGACTCGCACATGCACACACACCACTACGCATACACGCGCGAGTACGCCCTCTTAGAATATGCCTAGAAAGATGTAGGTCGAGGTAAATCTGTGATCTCATAAAATTCTTACTGAAGTGCTAAAATTTGAATTCTAAACGGTTTAAGTCATACATCCACAGCTCTATCATGTCACCAAGAGGTGGTTCATGTACTTTATTTTATTTAGCTATTAGGATTTTTTTTTTGTTTCTAACTCAAATCAAGTGTCCGATTCTCTATTTGTTTCAGTCATCACAACCATTACTCCAAGTGTAACGATTTAAAACTAATATGGGATGATTTATATGAGATATTGTACTTACAAATTTTGAAATCATATGCGACGTTAATAGACTACATCAATATTTTCGTACTATGTATAGATATATTAAAAAAACCCTACATGCTTTTTGAGCGGTAGAATATGCGAACTGTTATACGAGTTATGCAATGTGCTATTAAAAATCTATGGAATTTATTTATCAATTTTAGTATTTGTTATCGTTATGATACCATAAAATTAAATTGTTTTCACAACTAAATATGTAAAGTATCCAATAATTTCGGATGAAAATCCAACTAATTATATAGCAACGTTAAAGTACCATGTGAATACAAATATTCAAAATGTGTGATTTACTTAGCGCTAACATTTTATTACTCTCTCCGTTCTTTTTAAATGATATTTTATTTTTCATGGTCTACGAGATGTGACTTTGATCATTACTATTTGTAACTATTTTATTATATAGTGATAAAATTATAATATTATAAAAGTATTTTTAGTGTTAAATCTAGATAATTTTAAACATATTAGCAGTCAAACTAGGCATAGATTATAGAACATCAATTAAAAAATGGGTATTGATAAACATCATCCGGATGTTTTCTTTCTAACTATCATCCAGATTTGTGACCGTTGGATTAGAGATCTAACGGTCACGAATTCTCTCCGCCCCTCCAAAAAAAACCCTCCCCCCTCCAAAAATAAGAGGCTGTTGGATCTCTAATCCAACGGTTCAAAATTTGGATGATTGTTAAGAATAAAATATCCGGATGATACCTATACACACCCTTGAAAAATTTATATTGGTGACAGTGAGTCGACGAGTGCAAAAGCGCGCGTCAAGAGATGCCCAGTCAGGGAGGTGCGGCATATTAGTTGGAGGCGCATCCTAAGAGGTACGGCACGCACAATGTGTAGCTCCGTCACTCAACGTTAGTTACCTTGATGAGCTTGTTCCTGGCTGCTCGGCCGACATCGAGATGGCGCCTCAGCTGCGGCACGGTCATGTTCATGGCCTCTGCGAGCTCTGCGTCCGTCGGTTCTCTCTGCAGTTCGTTCTGCAGGTTCTCTTGCACCTCGAAAATCGCCTGAATCATATTGAGCACCTCAATTAATTGTTCAGATCCTAATTTCTCCTCCTATCTAATTAAACTGATAATAATCTAATTAATAACGATTAATTTGATCGGGAGGGGGACAAGTAATTAAATTAGTGTGTGCTCACCTTCATGGGCTGCACGATCTTGAAGAGGCGTGCGCTCTGCGCGGAGCTGAGCACGGGCGGGATCTTCATCCGCTTCCAGTCGAGGCTGCCCATGTCCGTGGACACCGCGTGCTCCCTGAGCAGCATCTCCTCGAACTCCCGCTTATCCTCCTCCTTCCCCCTCCCCTTGCCGGCGGCCTCCCCCTCCCTCCTCATCTCCACCCTCTTCCTCAGGTCCATCCTCCGACCCCATCGCCTCCGCCGGCTCCTCACGACCACCGTCGTGTTCCTTCCCTGCATATTCTCGGACACACGCAAGGTCATTAAGACACTGCAAGAACACAACAGTATTGATGCAACGGTAGCTTCCTGCAGGCTGACATGAGTACGCACCACCCTTCCCTTCTTCTTCTTCCTCTTCGCCTTCCCGTCCTCGTCGTCCTTCTCTTCCACTACGGCGGGGCTCAGGTTGTAGATGCTCTCGAGCGCAGCCGCCACCTCGTTGTAGTCCGTCTTCTCCTCCTCCGCCTCCGGCGGCGCCGCTGTCGTCGGCTGCGGCGTCGGGAGCTTCGCCGTGCTCTGCTTCTCCGGCGACGCGAGCGCCGAGCAGCTAGTGGCCGGCGCCCGGCGCCGCTGCCCCCCACGGAGGGAGAGCACGGCGGGCGCGGACCGCCGCGGCGAGCGGCGGTGGCACCCAGCGGAGAGCGGGCGGCTGGGCGTGGTCACGGTGGACGTCATGGCGAGCGGAATGGAACCGTCTAGAAGCTTCTTGTGGCGTAGAGAGAAGCTCAACGCGGTCGTGTGGAAGCAGTGCGATGGCGTCGATGGAATCTCGGGCGAGATGCTCGCCTCCCCGCCATATATGGGCCGGCTCGGTGAATTCGGCGGGGAGTAACGGCCGCCGCGGGAGATCCGACGGGTGGGAGGCCGCGAGAGGAGCGGATCGGACGGCGGGGGAGGCGGACGCGTGGAGCGGAGCGGTGCAGGAGAGACGCGTGGGGCTGCGTGGATGAGGCGGGTGCCACGTGGGCGAGCGCCATAAGCCGCGTGATATTTTTGGGATCGGTTGGTTGCGCAGGGGGCCCACCGCGCAGCGGGACGTGGAGGCGCCTCGTGCAGGAGAAATCGAGAAATGCGCGTGCGGGTTGCGCTGTAAATCAGTGGGCCTGTACATTTGGGCCGAATTGGAGGCCACGTGAAATTCGAGAAAATTGTTTTCGAAATTTGGGTTAAAATTCGAGGTCCACAAGTTGTTGAGTTTTTTTTTTAACCTGGGCCGGAAGTTTTTCGACGGTGCAACTTGCCTACGGCGCACACCTGTCATGTCCAACAAGTTGCACTACGCAAACATGAGTTGAATTCTCTCTCTTGAGTTTTGTCATCGTGCATGGCTACATGAGTTAGCTTTCATTTCATCATCTTTGTGTTTTTTCCTTGTTCCTCCACTGATGTTTTTTCTCTGCCCCTTTCTCTTTTACTACATCTTTTTTTTTTGTTACAAACAAGCCTCCGAATTGAAGCGCCAGAACCGGCTGATTTCATTCAGTCCACCACGTTGTCGCTGAAGAGCTTGAACTGTCCGGCGTCGAGCACGAGCTTCCTGAACGACGAGACGGCGCCGATGACCCCGACGCCCGTGAACACGACCATGATGGCCACGTTGGCGAGGTACACCGGCGACCGCCTCGGCGGGGCGAGGGCCATGTTGTACATGACGACGGGGAGCACGAAGTCGAGTGGGATGAACCCCACGGCGCCCACCACGCCCACGATGTCGCCGAAGAAGGGCAGCATCGCCGCCACGAACGCGCACGCCGCCACGTACGCCGTCCGCAGCGCCACCCGCGGGAGGAGGTTCCGCCTCGAGAACCGCCCGCGCGCCGTGTCCGCCGAGTTCTTCTCCATGATCTCGTACGCCACCTGGGAGTACACCAGCGCGATGGCTAGGAGCTGGAGGAGGACGAGGAAGACGGCGAGGCCGAGCAGCCACGTCGGGGCTAGGGAGGGGCCCGAGTCCGGCATGAGGCTCTGCAGAACGTTGGACTGCACCTGGTTGCCGAACGCCCAGTAGCCGGTGATGGCCGGGAAGTAGAAGGTGAAGAACACCACCGAGTAGCACAGCACCAGGGCCTTCACCATCTTCCCGGTCGCCGGCGGAGCCAGCGTTGCCTGACGAAACCATGTTCAGTCACAGCGTCTGTCAGATTTTATTTTTCAGAATAAACGGGCTAGCTAGGATCTGAATCGCAAGTTTGCAAGCAGCAGGTACCTGGATTTCAGGCAGAATGCCGTTGCCGAAGACGGAGGCCAGGATGGAGATGGAGAGGAAGGCATTGAAGGTCTTCTCCGACTTCGACGAGCTCAGCGAGTAATCCTTCGCCGGAGCATTGTTCGACACCCCTGTCAAGAATAGCACTACTGTTACAACCAAAATTCAGACGTGAGAGAAGCACACCGCGTCCTGAAAGGACTTGATCGTTTTTTAAGCTCTTTGTTTAATGATTTTTTTATAAGGAAGATTCTTCCGGTTTTCTATTAACAAGACCAACATTGTTTAATGGTAATTGTGATGCTAAAACGCAACTATCTTTAAACTAACAGTGACAGATTGCCATAGTTCCAAGTGTGCCCACTGCTTAATTTAGCATCTGGTTCCCAGGCTACAGGCCTTACATAAGTACATGGGAGTGACTATTGCACAGGTGACTAAAACTTTTTTTATATCTCAGTCATCTAAAATTGCACTCTCAATCACCTGAAGTTGCAGATGATTTTTGGAAGGGAGAGCTGCAACTTCAGGTGATTCGGAGTACAACTAAAGTTGCACTTTCAATCACCTGAAGTTGCAGGTGATTTTTTTTGAAGGGGCTGCAAATTTAGTTGATTGAGAGTGCAACTTTAGATGACTGAAAGATAAAAAATTTTAGTCGCCTATGCAATAGCAACATATACCTGTCTACATGTTCCAGGAATCTAATTCCTCCATCACGTCATGACTCATGATTATTTGAAAGCTTGGCCCTTTTGAAAGCTAATATCTTCTTTTACCATGGAGATTAGGAACTGACACGGTGACATGTACCTGCACGAATGCAAGCCGCGGAGACAAGGATGGTGTAGCCGAAGCTGAGGAGCAGCGAGCCGAGGTTGATGTACCGCAGCGAGTGGAACGACGGCAGCTGCGAGAGGCATGCCAGCACCACGGCGACGACGATGATGAAATGGTACAGCTTCAGGGGACCATTCGGTGCCAAGCTCGAGTACATTATCTGCACGATGGATGAGATGGATGATGCCTCTCGCTGAAAGTTGTTTGGGTTGGGTTTTATACTTTCAGCTGCACTAGAGTCTAGATATATGGTAGATAGCGCTAATGTACTTTACTGACAGTGCCATGCAGTTTCAGAATGTCAAAACCAATCAAGTCGTTTTCAGATAACGAATTAACAATAGAGTGCAGGTCAGCAGGGCTCTGAAATTATCAAGCCGTCCTATGTCAGAATAGCAAGCACGCGAAATCGACAGGCAATGTCAAATTGAAAGAGAAAACAATACCATATTTCGAATAATCCTACCGAGGAGTGCCCACATCTTGCCTCTGAAAACGTCTTATCTATAAATATTAAATAATCTATGGTTTAAATCACCGAAGTCTGCGGTACTGATCAAGCAGCCCGCAACTTTCGAAGTCAACTCACTGTAGCCAACCATAAAGCATGGCATACATTTTATTTTTGTTTTGATATGCTCCATTGTCACAGATTTTTTTTTGGTTGATAATTTCGTAGGAGTAGTGCTACAATGGGCTGCAACAAAATGATTGGGGGGGTAGCAGCAAGGAATTTATTCTGCTTAGTCTGAAAGTAGTTCATGGAGATTAAGCCAGGTGTGTGTGCACGTACCTCTAGGCAGTCGGCGGCCAGCAAGATGCTCCCGACGGTAACCCCGGCGTTGATCGCAGTTTGCACGCTCACCACCAAGTAGAACACCCAGCCAGATCCTGAGAGAGAGAGAATCTATACGTAATCAAACAGGTAATTAATTATGACGTGGGCGGTGGTGGGCGGCGGATGCATGACGCGAGTACCAAGGACGTCGGCGGCGAGCTCGCGGAAGCGGATGTGGCGCCGCCCGTTGGCCTCGCAGTGGTCGAGCACCCTGGACATGAGGTAGTAGGCGTAGAAGGTGACGGCGGCGACGGCCGTGAGCGCCACGAGGCCGAGAGCCCACCCCATCCCCCGCAGCGCGTACGGCAGCGTTAGCACCGTCGGCCCCACGATCGCCGTCGTCAGGTGGAACCCCGCGTGCCACCACGTCCCTGCACCACAACCCATCGACATTACGATACGAGAGATCGATCATATATATGGACGTACGTGAGCAAACACGAAGCGTACGTACGTACCTTTCGACTCCAGCACGAAGGCGGCGCCGGCGTCGGTTGGCTTGCTGGGGTGGTGGTGAGCGCCGTTGGCGGCGGCCTCGACGTCGAAGACGGCGGAGGAGGACGGCATGGCGTGCCCGCCTGTCGCGGGGGAGAGGAGGAAAGGGGTGCCTCCGGTGCCGGCCATGGACGGGATTGCTGGTATGTCAGTTGTACGACGTTCTTGTAAGAAGACGCGACGAATCCGTCACGCCATCAAGCAAGAAGATTGTGCATGGATCATGTGTGGAGACAAGTGCGATGCGATGCCGCGCGCCTAGGACATGTGGCGATGGTGGACTAGCAACTGGCGAGAAATCACAAAGAGATTGCGTCTGCTTCGTGTCCCTTGCGGATGACAACCAGGCAGGAGAAGCGGCCGGAGGATGAGGCCTTGGAAGACTTGGAAGGCTTTGACTTCTGAGGTTGGAGCATATGCTACACTCCATAGTTTTGGATTCATTTATTTTTATATATATATAGTAATAATTAATTAATATACCTCTTTTCTACTCCCAGGTGTAATTACTCCCTATGTTGTATCTCATAACATAAGGAGTATCTCGCGTAACGGAGAGTATGTGCATATAGTATACGAGTATTTAAGATCATATAAGTGGTATGTACAATTTTTCAGAGGTGGTATATATATTTTTTAGACATACTCCTTTTTATATACGTATATGAAGGTATTTACAAAGTATGCTAAAAACTATGGATTCCTTTGCAATTTTTTTCGTGTAGTTCACATTGGAGTATCTTATAATTAGTATACGAGTATATCTAAAGTGATAAAGGAGTATTTCAAGTTTATTTAGGTGGTATATTAGATGTGGGAGTAATTACACCCGGGAGTAAAAAGTATTTTTCCTATATATATAATTTCTGGTATAACTACTCTCTATATCATATCTCGTAAAATAGGAAGTATTTTACACAACAGAGTGTATATACATGCAACATATACGTATATAAGACTATCTATGTGGTATGTATATTTTTTAAGTGATGTACATCTTTTTAACATACTTGTTTTTATGTATAAATATAAAGGTATTAGAAAATATGTCAAAAATTATATACTCGGCTTTGCCTTCGCGCGGTGCTCAAGCGTGGACGATGGAGGCCGGCAACGAGAAGAAGCGGCGACGGTGCTCTGGCTCTGGCGAATGGAGGACTTCGGCGGTGCTTGAGTTTGGCAGAAGGATCAACGGGCGAGGTTGGCGACAGTGTGGGAAAGCTATTCATGTTGATAGCGGTTCGAGAGGAGGCCTGGAGCGGTGGGAATTGCTCGGCGATGCTTGGACTGGTGGCGCATGGCGCGAAGAGGCTCGGGGGCTAAGGAGGTGAGATTGAATGAGGGCTTTGGTGTGTGAAGAGGCGGGGAGGCTTAGAGGGGTATTTATAGCCTAGGAGAGGGCACATTGGCGCGCTAATCTCTCACTGGAATAACGGCGGCCTTGAATTCGAGGGAAGGGTTAAGGGAGGGAGGAGGTGCATGGAGGGGAATCGGTTGCAGGATACATGCGATTCGCAACTGGGTGAAGATTTTTCCTTTTGCACGTGTGGCCAAAAATGAAGGGAGCGACAAAATTGGGATGACTCAATGGCCATGATGGCGGTGCGGAGAGAGAATAGAAGCGGGAGGAGGGAGATGACATGTGGGGTCCATTTGGCAGAGAGAGAGGGCTGATAGGACGGGCCTGCGTGGCGGTGAGAGAAGGTGCGCGTGGGAGGGATACAGGCCGACGCGGTGATGGGCCGGCGGAGAAAATGGAAGTGGGCTAGAAGAAGGAATGGGTTTCAGCCCAAGGTCTAGGGAACACCAGGAAAATAAAATAACTACTGTTGGGCTGCAAATAAATTCATGAAGTCCTTTTCCCTAGCTCTAGGCTTAAATATATTAAGCGTGTTGCTCGTATGCAAATGAAGCGTACCTTTTTTTGAAGGTATTTTCCTGCTCCACAATGTTTCCAACTGCGAAGATTAGTAAATCATAGTTAAATCACCTCAAAATTATATTACAAACTTGTCTTTCAATCTCTTTCCTTTCCCTCCCTCGCTGCGCTCTCGCTTGGCAATAAACAAATCGAGCGAGGTTCAATTGAGAGGGCAGGGCAAGGCCTCTCATTTCATGCGCATAGGAATGTGTTCGTGACAATATCCCACATGAGCGGGCGCGAATGGCAGGGCAATCACCGGGCGAATAGAACGAGAATCTAACGTCATAGCACATCGCCATGTTGTCGCCCACGCGATTCCCTTTGGCGCCTACCCCGCTTGTGCTCTCTTTGCTCGGCCATTCTTTGGCGATGGTAGCTAAGCGGCGCCGGGCTGCCATCTGTCATGCTTCGCCTTGGCCTACCACACTCCTCAGTTCCTGCAGAACTCTCCACGTCTTCTGAGCTCGAGAAGGTGTTATTTTTGTAAAAACAGATGTTGGAAAACTAAAATTAAAAAAACATGATTATAATGCTAAATAGGTAAACAGTTCGATCGTTTCACAGATGCTTCTCTCGTTGTTGCCTGCTCTGGTCGACGATCACCGTCTTTCTTCTTGAGAATTCTCCATGTTATTTGACTTCTAATTTATCTCCAGATAAAAAGTCCAAATTCAAACGGCTTGACTTCGTACGAGTTCATTTTTTGGCGAATCTTTTTTACGGGATGCGTATTTAATTTGACATGCTACCACTTACCATCTGGTAATTTGTTGTTGGTAAATGAAATTTGGTGTGAATAAAGCTATATTAAACCAACTGTGTAAACTATACATGAAGTTATAGAAGAGAAAGTGTCTAAAATATGGTCTTTTTTGGTTGAAAGTGTTTAAAACATGGTTTTGTTTGGTTGGACTTTGCCTCGAATCTTTTGAGTTTTAATAGGTGTGCGTAAGAGACTCGAGCTTCAAACATGAAGGAAGAATCGGAGTTTTGATTGTTTGGATAGAGTTTTGGCGTCTTCTCAATTCAACAATTTTTAATTATTTTTATTTTCTAAATTATTTGAGACATTGTCTTTAATATGAACAATTTATGTTTTTTTTGCTTTTGTAGATCTTTGCTTTTCTTATTGAACAACATTTTATTAACTCTGAATACCCATCTAAAAATTCCCATCGATCAGAGAACCAGGCAGCACTGATTTTGGATTAAAATTATAATCTGTACTCCGTAGGCATAGCCTCCTGATCTTGGCCTCCTGATTCAATCAAGTAAAAGAAAACTGACCTCTTCCAGGCCGAAAGAGTTCAATCAAGTACTAGTATAGACCTATTCGGCGGGTACGTAAGACGACAACCCAGTGGATTTTCTGATACGCAGCGCCATGCATGCATGCAGGACAAATGTATATACTATGAACTATGATGCAGTATTTATGTCCATCTGGACAAATGGACTCACATGGCATATCGGAGACATAAGAGTGAAGACTGATGATTTGGGCATTGTAGGGAGAATAAAAATACAAGTTGAAGAACAGAAGAAGTATTCATACCGAACCATAGTGAAAGATCAAACTAAGAGGGTACTTCCAAGTTTAAATTGTAACACATTAAACACAACTCAGTAGAGTTCTACAAATAAAAGTACATGTTTTATGTTAAAAGGTTGATTTATATACACGTATGCTCGGAGGCTTCCATGGTCCACAACAGTTAAATACCAGGTCAACGCGCAGAAATGCCCATCAATATATATATACTCCCTCCGGTCACAAAAGAATGCCATTTTAAATACCAAGATGGACTCTAAAATACAACCTTGATCACTAATTTCTATTATAATATAATTATAAAACCCAATAAAATTGTAATATTATAGCAGTACATTTGAGGCAAATCTACATATATGATTTTTACATATTCAATCAAAATGCTTAAAAAAATATCGACAACCAAAGTTAGAAAGTTTGATTACATGTATCCTAAAACAATATTCTTTTGTGACCGGAAGGAGTACACGATATATGAATTCCATAGTCAACTAATGATGGAATTGATCTAGCAGATAAGTAGCTAGGCATCGTGCTTATATTGCAAATTTCTATATTGTAAGCCAGGTGATAGAATTCTTCCAAGTAGCTAGTTTTGACTTTCCATGTGACATTTCAACTTGTATCAAATTAAAATCATATACTAACTGAATTGATTCCATTCTCCAACTTATTTATTTCAGCTTCCAAGCTGTTCATGTTCCAACAACTTTGACAGGGAAAACATACGGATTCATCTATCAAACAAGCAAATTAATACACACGTGTAGTTGCAACATTACATACGTTACTGCATTTTCCAACCATGTTCCAAATCGACAAATACTTTTGATTCTTGAGTAATGGATATAGGTTTGTTGTCCAAACCAGGGTTGATTTTTAGTAGCAAGGTGATGTGTAAATACATCACATGAACGAAATCTCAGGTGAGCCAAAAACCATCACAAATTCACATCAGCCACCAAGCAAGAGGTGGTTTAAGAGTAAATATTTACATTTTTACATATATGTATATAAGGTAGAAGAATTCTACCACTATATTACAAGCCCACAACGATAAGGGTTCCCAATGCTATCTAGCTATGCTGAGGCAATTTGTATCAACAACATATGCAGGATACAACATAACACGAGGAACTATAGCTGCCTGAATGATTATAAGATATATCTAAAGAATGTTTCAAATAAAGGAATGGAATTTGTAGGATGAAGTTGAATGGGTAAAAGTGGAAAATTTTTAAATATAGTGTTTTCTCAATTTCTGGAGTAATACTATTGCTGCACACTCAGGCTTCAAGAAGTACCATTTAAAAGGCTTCTTCCATGTCGGAGTCCAAAGATTAACTACATAGGCAGCTTTAGTTGGGAAAAAAATATTAGAAAAGCAAAGAAACAGCTTCATAGCCAGAGAGCTAACTTATCTCTTCAGGGACATGCATGCCAAAGCCACGTTTCTTCTTCTCAATTCTGATCAATTGAAATTTGAAATGGTTAGTATATTAAAAAACCCATATTTTAAGAAAATTTTTAAAAAAGAAAGGTCATCTGAGTAACTTATAATCCTTCCATGTAGAAAAGAGACTACCAACAAGTAAAAAATTTAAAATAACCATAGCAAGATCAAAATAGTCAAAGGAGAAGGTGATGGGGACTTAGAACAGTAGAAATAAGTCATAACCACATTGATTTTGACCTATTAGGTGATTCATCCCAAATAATGAACCCCATGGGATAATTATGCCATTAGATGACTTTATGAACTAAAGGAGAGGTCTGGCCAGACGTACTCATCGTGTTGCTCTGGCACATATGGAAAGGGCGCAACTCCCTCATTTTCGACAATGTCTTCAACGACAACAGGCCAGTCCTCTGTGCCGGCGTTCAAGACCTGGGAACTGTGGCGGCATTGCTTCCGGGGCCAGTGACCAAACGGCTCTCTCTACTTGGAGAGATGCCCTGCTCGCAGCTCTCCCCCTCCCCTGATTAGCAAATACCCAATGGCCTAATTCCCCGCGGTTTCCCATCCTTTGGTAAGAGCTTTCAGCTCTCTCTTTGTACACAAAAAGAGTCAGTTTAGATAGAGGAGTTAACTGGTGAGGATGCCCCCCGCCCCCCACCTCACAAAAGAAGGGAGCAATTTCACCTAAGATATTGTGCCATTAGATGTCGGGACACCACAAACTATTTCACCTAAGATATTGCGCTGCTTCAAATTGAGTTGTAGAAGATTCATTTTTATACAAAGGTAGAAAACAATACATATAACACACTGTTTCCTGAGGTGACAGTCTGTAAAGGAACTTACGTAGGAGCAAGCTTTCCAAGATTGTGTAATTTCTTGCCGGATGTTTCATCAGTCACATTTCCTGAGATCTCAACAGAATATGATTTTCCAGATATACGTGGGAGGCCTCTCCCTACAAGCAAATCAAAATCTTTCTGATGAAGTTCTCTGCCGTTGACACAAACTCCAGTATTCCCGCCAGCACAGTTCTCGGGCATTGAATAATTGAATTCTTTTATAAATGGCTGCAAAATGGAAGTTCTGTCATGCCATGCAAACATAAAGTTCTAGGGGAAACTTTACAGGGAAAAGACTCATCTTACAGGGATAATGCCGCTACACTCGCGTCCCATGACACCCCAAAATCCAGCGCGGTAGTCATACCTGAATTACAAAATAGAGAAAACAGTATGTTACCTTGCTTTAAAGAAATTCCCAATGCCCTGTGAATTAAAGTTACTGTAAACAACTATCTCTGTGCCGAAGGTCCAACATAATTGCTTTGAAAAATAAATTAGAATATTAGATAGATGATATGCTCCACAGACTATTTTTTTTAACCATCCACAGACTAATTTTACAATCCTACCTTTGTGCATTCTTGTCAAAGTATACTCATCAGATTAATTTTAAAACTGCAGCTGGTTAAAGGCAGACCAACGATTTGTGGAGCATGCCATCTGAGTACGTCTAAGAATTTGGATGACACAAGTATGGAGATGAGATAAAACAAATTGTACTTCATACCATGCCATTACATTTAACAATAGCTAGCAATTGCATAACAAAAATAAAATGTTCTCATGGTTCTTGACAAATAGTAATGATTTTCTATATTAATGAGGTCCAAAGAAATAAGTGAGACCTTGACCTATAAAATCAACAGACAGTCTAATTTAGGAGTTAGGACAGGCATGAAAGTTGTATGGTGTGTAAATTTGAGCAATTAACATTTGATGGGAGCAATCAGCAATGAAAACAGGGCATTGGTGAACAAGAATCTCCCAAATCTCTCAAAGAATGCACAAACTGTTCTAGTGATCATCTCAAGCTGAAGTAGTCGATTTGGTCGACAAAAGGCAAAAGCAAAGTCTTCTTTCTTTTTTAATAGACTAGGAAAAGCAAGATAAATCTCAGACATACAGGTATGCAATGAAAACCAGCATGATCACAGTGGGGCAATATACTTCATTATGATCCCCACTGTTAAACTAGCTTTCTTCTGAAAGATAGTACAAATCAATTTTTTTGTCCCGTTAATGTGGCATCCTTTAGATGAGATTTCATAGGTTTGTATGCTCTGAGCGGATGATGCTAAAGCAACAATGACCAGGGCCAACAGGGTATACATCATATGCTAGGCCAATACAGCAATCTATAACACATTCCAAAGAAATTGTGATTAAATGACTTACCAATATGAACCAGGGCCAACAGGACCAGCTTTCTTCTCAGCCTTCCGTAGAGCACGTTCAGAGATTGGATGACCGTTGATTGAAACCTTAACACTGTCCACAGACTGATTGAATAAAGAAAGGTCCTTGAAACCTTTCTTTAAGAAACCAGCAAAAAAAGATGAATCCCCACTCTTACCAGCCGAAGACTGAATGTCATCTAGCTCAGCCTCAGAAGAAATAAAAGAACTAGAATTTGTGTGCTCATTGACTGATGACTCATTCTTGTCTGGTGCATTGGCATTCTCACAATTTGAGGACAACAAATTACAATTGTCACTCTCCATGTTCTCTTGTTCACATCTCTTAGTTGTGCTTTCAACTTCAAGTCCATTGTTACTATCTTCTTTTTTGCATTTGCCATATCTCTTATTAATGCCTTGAGCTTCAAAGCTGTAGTCATCTTGTTTGCTCTTTTCTTCATAATTTTTGCCCATACATTCATCTTCAAGACTGCTTCTATCATCATTATTGGCCTTCTGTTTGTATTTGTTACCCATGCTTCCATCTTCACGACAGCCAGCATTACCTTGTTTATGTTTTTGTTCATATGCTTTGGTAATGGTTTCTTCTCCAAATCCATCCTTTTGACCTTCTTTGCTCTTTTGTTCACTTTTCATATCAATCCTTTCACCTCTAACATTATGGCCATAATATGCTTTTCTGTTTAGGCCACATTCCTTGCTCGTGATTTGATCTACACCACTACAACCATTTCGTTGACTGGAAAAAGGGTCAACAAGTTTGTCCACTAAAATTGGGGCTTGTGGACTGATTGTACCAAGTGCTGAAGCTTCCTCTTGACTGTCTGCATCTCCTTGACATAATATATCCTTTGGACTATCTGCAAATCTAGACCTGCTGGCAGATCCTGATTTTAACTGAATGCTCCTGTTTGACCCGCATTCTTTATCTGTCCTATCAAAACTTGCAGTGGAAGACAATGATATATTGTCAGCAAAATCCCTGTTCTGTCGCTGGCTGTCATGTGCTTGCAGCTTACTGAAACTAGAATTGTCATCATCCTGATGTTGATACCACCCAAAACGTTGGGGAGCCCGGCGATTGGAAGTTCTCACACTTTTTGGTACAGGGAAAGCCGATGATGGGATCACTGGATGAACTTTAACTTCCTTAAGCTTGAAAGCAATAGCCTCTGAGCAGGAACCACACTGAACATGATTCTGCTTCCATGCTGTGCATTTCCCCGAAGGCAGCTGCAGCAGCTGGTTACAAGAGTTGCACACAACGAAAGGCGCGGCACCCTTTATCGGCAGACAAAAACTCTCTGCCTTCTTCCTAAAATACTCCACCCTCCTCTTTGAGATCGAAAGGTGCGAGTACAGCGACGAAGCCACAGACCTCTGGTCATACTCCGATGAGATTGACGGGGGCCTCTCGAACAGGTAGGACCCCTGCTGCCCTGCAAAGTACCTCGCCATCGGAATGTGCTCCTCCTGCACCACGGCCGGCTGGCCGTGAACGCACTGCGCGCACTGGCACGTGCTCTGATGGGAATTCCCCTGACCGAACCCATAATTCTCCCACTGCCCCTCCGGGCGTTGCCGGAACCGCCCACTCGATTGCCTTGAATACCTGTCGTCACACACAGAGCGATGCAATTGGTCATACGAACTCGGCGGCGGGCCATGCCCGTACCGGCCTGCGTAACGTGAGCGGTAGTACTCCGGCGCACGGCCTGGCGGCGGCGGCTCGGAGTGCGATGGGCGCAGCGAGATCTCGCGGCGGCTTATGCTGGTGGCGCTCCACCCGCGGCTGCCCCACAATCTCGCGGGACCTGGTGATCTGATCCCGTATCTCGTCGAGCTTCCGGAGTAGCTCCACGGGGTCCTGCTTGAGCGCGCCCCAGTCCACCGCGCCGCTCGGATCGCTGCATTGCTCATAATCTCCTGGCTCCGAAACCCTAGCTCTTCGCCTGTACTTCATCTCCTTCGGTTCGCTCCCCATGGCGCCTCCCGAGGCAGGAATCCCCCCCCCCCCCCCCTCGCCGAATCGACAAACCTGCGGAGAACCGTGGATGAGCAGTGTCAAATTTGTCGAGGCCGGAAGCGAAAATGGAAGAAATCTTGGTGGATCAGAGCGATCTAAGGGGTGAGATGACAGGCCTTTGGAGGCCGGGAGAGGAAGACGAAGTGGTGACCGCGGATACCTCAACGCGGAGAGCCCGCCGCGGCGGCGGCGGCGCAGGAGCTACGTAGCGGGAATGCGGAGGCGCCGCAGGTTCTCCGTTAGGGTTTGGCGGGGAGGAAGCAGTGGCTCGTGGGGTTCGCCATTGGCGAGGGCGGCGTAGCAGCGCGGTGGTAGTGGTGGCCGTGCGCCGCGGCGAGGAGGACGAGGGGGTGAAACGGAAGAGTGCTTATGTAGCCGGTTGGACTCCGAGGGACCGGTTTGTAATTTGCTACTAGGGCGGGGGCTTGCACGCGATAGAGTTTGGCGGAACCGCGGGTTTCGGTTGGGGTGACCTGGCTGACGTATGGGTCCCACGTGGAGGAGGGTGTCCAGCTGGTGTGATCTGGCTTTGCTAATGCGACGCGCAATGCCATTTAAGTAGTATTTGTCGAAAATAGCAGGGATTAGTAGGAGTACAAGAGCTACGAAGTTTTTCTTTTTACAAATAGTACAGGAATTACTCTGTTTCTTCTGAAATTGCATGCATCCCTGGGCTTTACGCTTTCAGTTATTCGGCATCAACCTCGAATGGACCCCATTTATCTAAGTAAAGAAATTACTACATTCCAGTCAACCCATAACGCGAGCAGCTAGAGAGGAAGGCTATATTCTTTGGTCTTTTGGGTTTTGTCTTTTATCTTCTCGACAAGTCAAAATAATTAAAACGATTTCGTGAACATAATTTTTTAAATGGTTTTCTAAGTTTAAAATATATGTGTTGTTTACGTCGATAACTCCACCATCCATTGTCATCTCAAAAAATATAAACAAAAGTCATCTTCTACCGCGAAAAGCTATCAACCATAACTTAAAAAAAACAGGACCCAAATTATTGGATGCGACGGCCGGCGACTCGAAGGGCTGCATGTGTTCTGTTTCCAAAGGAGGGGATACCCTGCAATAGAAATTTGCGTATCGATGGGCTGCCCCGAGTTAGCGCGACACTAAACAGCGGTCAGTGTACATTAACAACTGAGCTCTCGTGGACCTCATTTTTCTAGTGAGACGTATTATCGTTTCTAGTGCAAAGTAGTCAGTAGTATAATTCAAGCAATCATTTTGTCAACGACAAACCGGACGACTATATGGCCCTAACATGTGGTTCGTTTTCTCTGTTTGTTTGTTTAATAGAATCGACATATTAAGCTTTCAAAAAATAAGATTTGTCAGATTATTCTATCTGTATTCGATGGATGTCTGCCAGAGTAAGTCGTCGGCTATTCAGTACAGGACGTTTTAGTCTTCAACGAGAATTGACAAGAGCCTGAACACAGCATAAAAAAAAATGGAAGGACAAGAGATCCAAAACTGTACTTGAGTACTTCCAAACATGCATGAGACTCATGTATTACTCTGGAGTATACATGCACGATGAACCTGAACTTACATGATTTTCTAAACAAAAAAAAAGAACAAAGAAATGTATTTTCCCTGCGTAAGTTTTCCGTTGTACTATATACTTCCAAATGGTTTGCATATTTCCTCGTGAACTCTATCTGATGGGAAATTAAGCTTTGTGAACAAACAAGAACTAGTAACTGAAAGAGTAGAGGTGCAAATGTGTGTCAATGTCATGCCTGATGAGAAACAGAGAAGCAACGCACCGAACTCTGGGAAGCAAGGCCAGAAGGAAACAAGCACGAAACTGAGCAAAGCAAATCAACTCGTAATTAACTAGTACCTAACCCATCATCAACCACAGACAGCCCGAAAAGAGGCAGATGCCACGCGAGATTCTTCGCCGTGTCCCACTCCGAAGTCGCACTTTACTTGCCTGTCCAAGTCCAACAGTAGTGCGTGCCACACCGAACATACAGATCACATCTGAGTCAACAAACAGGGATGTGCTTGCGGTGTTAAAATGTCTTATTTATCGTATTTTCGAAACGGTTTATTAGAACAGTTTTTTTAAAGCGATTTATTATCACTTGATTCGTTCGTACAAGCACTTGTTCTAAATATACAATGATGAGTGATAGCTATAACACATCAGGCGCTAGTGGAAAAGAACGTGCCCAAATTGTAATGACGAAGAGGCGTATGGCATGGTGCTAATGGTAGCACTAGCACTTGTATTCAGAGCTCAGACTGAATGTCTGAACATTCCCAGCTCCTCCTTCACAGTTAAACATAATATCAAACATGCTTGGCTAACAATAGCTGATGTGCACTTACTACGACCACTGAACTTGCTGCAGCCTGGTAGTTAGATGAGGAGAATCTGCTTGACTTGAGAGTTTTTTTTGCGTCTGCGTATTGCTTTACAAAGCAATACTTGTTGCGGATAAGAAGGTCCTCGACTGCTGGTTGAGTCTCAGAGGACGAAGAAGAGGGGGAGAAGGGAAGGGGAGAGCGATGCAACACGGATTTTTTGCCCATATGCCCCTACGGGAAACCTCGCCGGCGGCCGGCGGAGACCTCGCCGCCGTGTGACTCGTATGAGCTGGCCTCACTGCGGAAGATCCTGGTTGGCCGTCGTTGTCCACCTACTGGGGCGACAAAATGGATATGCTACCACCTACACGTACAGCTCGTGGCAGCAGGAGCCGGCGGGCCTTATTATTCTTCCCCAATTTCAGCACGGTTCCGTAGGGAAAACGAGAAGCCTCCCAACCCTTGACAATTCCACCGCGCCGCGCGGCGGCACAGGGCCCGGCGCTAGTCCGCGCCCTTGTCTCTTGGACGGTTTCCAGGGCGGGCAGGCTCTTCTTTGAAACTGGAGGTAACCCGTTGCAGGCTTGCAGCTATCGCAACACGTACACTGCATTCTTGATTCTTCCCCTCGCAAGCCCAACATCACTTATATAGCACTTTTCCTTTCATGTAGTTTATGGTTTTTATCTTTACCACGAACAGTTATAAAAAAAAATCATTCCGATAAACTGTTTCGAAAGAATGAGAATAATAACAAAGCTTGCTTCTTTTCTGTTTCAAAAAAACTACCCAACACTATAGCGTCAAACCCATTTCTAACGAGATAGCCACAACCATCTATTCCCAGCCGATCATCTTTTCAGGAGATCCCGTCTATCCCACAACGATTCCCTGATCTCTAAACGTTTCGCCATTTCTCTCACATGTCTCTCTCCTCCCCCAAATCTCTCTCTCTAGTGGCCACGACAAGCAGACGCAATGGGCTCGTACAGACAAGAGGTGGCATGCCAAGTGCCGCGGATTAGTACACGAGCGCCGTCCGGCAAGCTATGAGCGAGCACGACGGCCGAGCGACGGTGAGTGAGCACTGCTAGCCGCTGCTGAGCAATGAGATGGTCTTGGCCATAGTGGGTGCAGTGGGTATTGACGAGTGATGAGTTGGGATGGTTGTGATGCACGTAGTGATCGCGGGTGAGTGCGGTAGCCATGAGTGACGATAGGTGGACGAGAGCATGTAGCGAAGGCTGGTGGCAACTCATCGTGTTTTGCCCAAGCAAGCGGTGGTGGACTAGCATGGGTTGAGAGCAGCAAGGATTCACTGTTGAGATCAGCTGCATCTTAGAAGTTTGCATGATTTTTTTTATGGTTTTTTGGTTGAAATCCAATGTATTTTGTTTGAATTTGTGTTGAACCTACTTGAAAACATGAAATTGTGTTTGAATTTTGTTCTATTGTTGAAACTTTTTAATAAAATTTTGTTGAAGAAATATTTCTAAAACTTATTAAAACCTCTTAAAACATGTTAAAACTTGCTTCAAATTTTTTTCTAAAACTTCTTGAAACGTGTTAAAAACTTTTTTACTAAATATGTTGAAAGCTGTTTAAAACACCAAGTTCAAAAATAAAAATGAAACTTTTTTGAAACTTTTCTTTAAATGCACTGGACCTAAAACCTCAAGAAACTCTTCAGTTGAAATTTGACAAAACATGTTGAAACCTCATGAAATTCTTGATTGAAACTTGATGAAATATGTTGAAACATGTTGAAACCTCATAAAACTCTTCGATTGAAATTTGATGAAACATGTTAAAACTTGAAACTTGAGTTTGAAAATCTTGAACTTATGAGAACGTGGTCTTGATTTTTTTTCTAAAATCTTCTAGATAAATGTAAAATTCACTGGAACTCAAAACTTTTTAAAATATTTTTTTATGAAACTTCCTGAAATTTGATGAAACTTATTGCGCTGTGGTGAAACGCTATAAAACTTTGCTATATTATTGGAGTGCTTTTAACATTATATTGTTGGCTAGCTGCTCCCTTTATGTGTGTGGTACGTGATAGGATCGTTTGGTTTGGGTTTTCGATTGTCTTGTTTGTTAATCGCCACATCTTGATTTCGATTTACCAAGGGTTTTGCTAGTTTCGATAATACAAACTCAAATCTGGGCCGACTGGACGATAGACGGGCCGTGCACAAAAGCTTGTACGGCCCAAAAGCACCGCATTCCGCGTTCAGGAGACCGGATTGGGCCTCGTTCGTTTTCCGATTTGCCGGTCGTCTTTTTTTCTTTACAGAGAAACCTTTTAGTTTCTCTATCGGAAAAAAAAACCCTTACCATAGATGATGGTCAATTGGTCCTGGTTTAACAAAAATCAATAGTTAAATATTGTTTGTCCTCTCTCAGTATTTCAATGGCAGGAATCAGTCACATCTCTCATCTTCCTATGTTTGCAGCTCAAAACTTCTACAGTAGCGGCACCGCAGGACTGCACTAGCACCAGCAGGCAGCAGCAGTGTGCATGCATGTGAGTTCAGCCGATCCGGCACGGCACGCACGTACGCGACATTTCACCGATGGAACGCACAAATGATCATCCATTTGCCAATCCAGAGAATTATCACGGGCGGCAGCTTATAAATCCTGACCCATGCATCGCATGTTGAAAAGCAGAGGAGGAAAAAGGAAGAGATGGTCCGTGATCCATGACGCGTTCGAGGGAGGAAGACGGAGCAAAAGCAGGGGCGGGCAGCGCCGCGCACGTGAAGAAAATAACTCACCGGCCGGGCCGGGCTAGCTTTGGAGGTGGCGCGCGGTCGAATTCATCGTCCTCCCGAGCTAGCCCCGTCGATCGTCTCCACGCCTCTTCTTAATTAATGCGCGCTCAGGAGCCAAGAGGCTCCTCGTCCATACATACGCAAAGCCGGCCTCGTCGATCGTCTCTTCCTCCTCCTCTCCTTGCCTCCTTGCCCAGCGCTGCTGCCGCCGCCGCGAACTTATCAGCAGCTCGGCTCTCCAAACTCTCACAAGCTTTCCTTGGTCTGCATGCATGCACACGCCCGGTGTGTGATCCTGCATGCATGTGTCCGTCGTGAGACGTGAGTCCATCAAAGCTACAGCCATCTTTATGAATTTGATCTGACCATGGACAAAGAGGTACATCGTACTTGCATGCATGAAAGGATCGATGTTCTAGCTTGCCATCTTCAGTTTGCAGATTAATGTTCTAGCTTGCCATATTCAGTTTGCAGATTAAGTGTTTAGTTATGTGCTTAGCATCACTTGTTTGCAATGATCATATATAGCATACAAGTCACCAGCAGCTGGATAGCTTTGCGCCGTTGGACCGGGCGCCGGAGGAGCCCGGCGGCCGCGTCGCGGGAGCCGAGATGGTCGACTACATGCTGAGCCAGCCGCCGCCACCGGGGCCGCAGAGTCAGGTGTCCTTCGACAAGCTCAGCTTCACCGACGTGATGCAGTTCGCCGATTTTGGCCCCAAGCTCGCGCTTAACCAGCCGGCGCCGTCCACCGACCACGACGACGTGGACGACGACGACGACGATAGCTACTTCCTCAGGTTCCACTCCCTGCCGTCACTCCCCGCCGCCCCTTCCCGCGGCGGCGCCCATCATGAGGAGGAGGGCAGTAAGACGACGGTCGACGGTGGCGCACACGACGTCGGCGGCGTGTCCGAGTGCACGACGCTGGTCCAGCAGCCTGACGGCGGCGGTCGTACGGATCAGAAGCCCGGGGATCAGGGGAAGAGCGGGCGGCGGAAGCGGCCTCGGACGATCAAGACGAGCGAGGAGGTGGAGAGCCAGCGGATGACGCACATCGCCGTTGAGCGCAACCGACGCCGGCAGATGAACGAGTACCTCAGGGTCCTCAGGTCACTCATGCCAGGATCCTATGTCCAAAGGGTACCTACATATCTCACGTCGCTCGCTACACAGTATAATATGATTTGGACTAGATGTCTAGACCATTCATTCATATGAAAAAAAAAATCTGAATTGCTATACAGCATGCGAGTGATTGCTTTTGACTTTTTCTTTCTATCGAATGAGTTCTATTACTATAGTTATGGAACGAAAATTTCCAAATCAAGGAGGGGCAAATTCAGACAACAAAATGACAATTCATTTAGGGTTAGGGGTAGGATTCAGTTACCTTCTCCAGCGACAGAGAGCAACGAAGGCGGAGGGATCTTTGGTGATGACCGGCGTTAGGGTTAGGGTTCACTGGCATTAGAGAGGGGTTCACTAGGACCTTAGGGTTTAGAGAGAGGGGGAGGCAGCGGTGGTGGGGAGGGTGCCGCCTGCCGCAGGATCAGCAGTGGGCGGTGGACGACGCGACACAGAAGGTGATGTAATATTAGGTTGGATGGGGGCGGCTAGGAAGAAGAGGTAGAGAGGGCGCGGATGGTGGAGGTGGTGGCAACGATGAAGAGGTGCAGAGTTCTTTTGGACCGGAGAGGAAGAAGAAGCGGTGGGCGAGGTGGCGGTCATGCGCATGAAACTTGGCCTGGTGGCGATGGCGTCGGGATTTGACATGGTGCGCTGGAGTGAAGAGGGGGCTTGGGAGGAAGAAGGAATGAAGAGGTGGGTTAGTGTGAGGGGGACTCAGCGGAGTGAATGGACAACGTGGCGTGTTGGGTCGTAGACTTGTAGTTGGGTTGGGCCTTTGATCCATAGTTATGGATGAAAGCTTCGATAGATAGAGGCCACCATATTTTTTGTGCAAATCATTTGAATTTCTGACCTTGCAATTTGCCTGGAGATTCGTGTTTTGACTGGTGAGGTCATCTTATTTTGTGGTGGTGGCCATGAATTAGGGCGGGTTTGCCATATTAGGGCTTAGTTTCACCGATTAGGGCTTAGGATTCAGTGGGGCCAGGATTTAGAGTGAGATCGGGGCGACAAGAGCACTGTGATGGGTGGCGACGATGGCGGGGAGGCAAGGTGGGGTCAATGGGTGGGTGGGCGACTAGTGCAGGGTGATGGGAGGCGGTCAAGATGGTAGATTCAACGGCGATGGTGAGCCATTGAAGACGGGGAAGAAAGGGCGGTGGCAGTGGGGAGGTGGAAGCAGGGTGGAGGAGGAGGCGGCAGGCGGGGAAGGAGGCTGTGGGACGAGCTTTGCTGGCGTCGAGGCGGTCGGGAGGTGTCACGCAGGGTAGCAGCAGGGTGGGTGGAGGTGTTTCGTGTTGTGGCGGCATGATGGGAGAGACAAGAGTAGCTTGGCGAGGATCGAGAGGTGAATAGGTGATTCTTTAATTGGAGGTTGGTGAGGGTAAGAAATCTGACTGATTTTAACCCTAAAAAACAGTCTAATTAATCTGAACGAAGGATAGACAGAATTTTATTGTGGTGCGCTACACTTTGACTAAAAAGTATGGCAAAACATACTCCCTTGTCCACAGATGTAGGTCATTTTTGACTTTATGGTCTCCAATGCAAGGCTTTGACTTTAATTTATAATTATAATATACTAGCAAAAATTATATATATATATATTATGAAACTATTTTACAAGACAAAATCAATAGTATTATTTTTATGTAGTTAATCTATATAATTTAATATATATTAATAGTTAAAATTTGAAAAACTTAACCGCACGAGATCCACAGCAACCTATATTTGTGGACAGTGCAAATACAACCGTTGTATGTATAGCATAGCAAACTCGTGATCTGTTGTAACCTGTAAACAATCGTGCTGTGCTATGTACAATCTTGTCGTAGCCAATTTCTACACATACATGCTAGCTAGTGTCTTATATGAAAAAATGTAATTAAGTAAAGAATAGATATGAACACAGTTAAATTTCCTATAGACGAGTATACCATTAATTGCCTACTAGCTATGACCAATACACAGTACTGTAACTTACTGGCACGGGCTTACGCTGCAGGGAGACCAAGCATCCATCATAGGAGGCGCCATAGAGTTCATAAGGGAGCTGGAGCAGCTGATCCAGTGCTTGGAGTCGCAGAAGCGGCGCCGCCTGTACGGCGGGTCCGGTGACGCGCCACGGCAGGTCGCTGACGCGGCCAGGGTGCCGCCATCCATGCATCACCAGCCGCAGCAGGGGCAGGCGCCGTCGTTCTACCCCCCGAGCCTCCCGTTCCCCGCGGCGTCCGGCGGTGGCAGCGACGGCAAGATTCTGGACCTCGACGCGGCTGGTGCCGACGGTGGGGGGCTCCGGGAGGACGTGGCGGAGAACAAGTCGTGCCTGGCGGACATCGAGGCGCGGGTGCTGGGCGTGGACGCCATGATCAAGATCCTGTCCCGCCGCCGGCCCGGTCAGCTGATCAAGATCATCGCCGCGCTCGAGGACATGCAGATGTCCATCCTCCACACCAACATCACCACCATCGAGCAGACCGTCCTCTACTCCTTCAACGTGAAGGTATACTACTGATACTAAACGCACATCACGTTGTGTGTGTGTTCGTGCATGCATATGTATATACAGAGTACGGCCCTAGTATAAACTGATCACGCGAATTGCTGCATATATGGTAGATCGCCGGCGAGGCAAGATTCTCGGCGGAGGACATCGCCGGCGCGGTCCACCAGATCCTCAGCTTCATCGATGTCAACTACGCGTTATGATCCATATTTCTGTATCAAGATTGTGAAAGGAGCTCCTGGTTGATGACCGGTTGATTTATTTTACTTAGATGCTGTACGTTCATCATTCATGTGCCTATATTACACTACGTTTCGTTCGCTTCTCTGTATGTAAACTGATTAGAGCAACCAAGACACTGCCATTATGTTGGTATGTTCAGTGACAAAATGTACGACTCAATATGTGCTACAATTATTAGCTAAGTAAACAAGCTGATTTGCCTTGGCCACCATGTCAACTGCAGCTTGCTCCTGGATCTTTCCTCCTTTTTCATTTTCTAGTCAGTGTTTTCTTTTATGAGGTACAACTAATACGATTATAATGATCTTCAGATATTTCCTAACTAGAGGCCACAAAGAGCTACGAAAAAGTAAACGAAACATGAATTATGCAGGATTCATATCATCATAGACAGTGAATTCCTCCATGTCTGAGGCACGAAAGGAACTGAACTAAGATATTCAGGTGAGTGTCCAGAAACACTGTAACCAGCTGGGGCAAAAATCTTATGGCTGTGTTTACTTTGGAGTATGCATGCAATTGCTATGCACAACATCAGAATTCAGTGTTAATGGTATTAGTGTTTTTTTCCCAAATCTAGGGTTTAGACTTGTGTGTGTCTTATGTACTATATATATACCCTATGGGCATCTTTGCAATACAAGCTCCATTCCTATTTACATGGTATCAGAGCAAGGTTTCAAAATCTAGCTCACCTCCAGCCCGTCGCTTCCGCCGCTGCCCCCAGGAGGAGCTAATCCTAGGGGCGGTCACCGCTTGCCGCCGCTACCCTGCGCTCGAGCTGCCGCGTCTTCTGCTGCCCGTCCACGCGCCGGCGCCCGCTCCCAGATGCACTTACACATGCGCTGCCGTCCGCGCCATCGCCTGGCCAAATCGACGACGGCCGCCCCACCTCAGATTCGGCCTCATCGCACCGGATCCAGTGCTCCCCTCGCCGGATCCGTGGACTCCCCGCGCTGGCGCCCGTCGCCGAGCTCTTCCCTCGGCCCGGATCCAGTTGCCTCTGGCTGGATCCAGGCCGCCGCACTCCATCACCTCCGGATCCGGCCGCTGTCAGTCTGGCATCGCATGGATTCGGCCGCCTCCGGGCCTGATCCGGTCGTCTTCGGCCTCACCCCGCTTGGATCCGGCCGCCTTCGCGCCGAATCCGTCCGCCGCTGCGCCGCTCGGCCCGGATCCGGTTGCCACTGGCTCTCTCCGCCGACATCCGGCTGCCGTCGCGCTGATGCCTCCTCTCGGTAGTCGCCGCCGCCCGGGCCGCCGCGACTCGGGCTGTCTGCGCCTGTGCCGCCGCCGGGCCACTTCAAATCCGGATCCAGCCGCCACCGCCACCATTCTTATGGTCGCCGCCGCCGGATCTCGCCGTCACCTCGCCCCGGGGAGCTGCCTTCGCCCGGGCAACCCACCGCTCCTTTCTCTCGCGGGCGCGAGAGGGAGTGAGTGGGTGAGAGACTCGGGTGGGAGGGAGGAAGTGAGAGACTCGGGAGGGAGGAAGTGAGGGGGTGAGTGGAGGGAGTGAAGAGACAGAGTGGAGGGAGGGAGTTATCGTGTGTCGTCTTGTTCAGTTGTGTCGTCTTTCTGTTTTAGAGTCTTACGTTGCGTCCATCTAAATCCATAGCTTCTCCTTCATATCGTCAAAGATGTGCGAGTCCACAAAAATTCTGTCAGTCAGCCGACTGCTTTGCTAGCCATGATTCATTCTCTCTGATGGATGTGGTTCTCTTTTTTCCTTTCGCATAGTCGCAGCCGCTGCCTTTATCTTTGAGCCGCCGCCCCGAGTTTCTAAAGCTGTCGCGCTTCTATTGCACCGCGCCTCTGTTGCACTTCTTGTGCACTGCGTCGCCGCCATCTCGGGCTTCGATCTATGCCGATATGCTTCTATCTCCCTTTTCGGCTTGATTCAACACAATTTTTCAAGAGCCGCACGCAACGGCATTTTCAAGAGATGGATTTTGGATTTCTCTATTTTAGTGTCAACCCTTCCAAATGCAATGCTATTGCAATACGCTTTGCATTTGAGGGAGGGTGTTAAGGGTATTATTGTCTTTTCCCATATCTAGGGTTTAGACTTGTGTGTGTCTCATGTACTATATATATGCCCTATGGGCCTCTTTGCAATACAAGCTCCATTCCTATTTATATTCAGAACACAGGCAACAGTAGCATTAACTTTTCTGCTACCCCTAACCAAAACTACATATGGCAATTTACATAGGCTTCTAGCCACCAGCAGCATAAGAAAAGAATCATCCCAAGAGATTAAAAACAAACGTTTTCTTCTTCAGAAGGCTAAAACAGAACAGGAAAAAAGAAAGAAAGCAAAGGAAGGTAATTACATGCACCTACTAGCAGCAGCTTTTGTATCTATCAGAGACCATAGGCAGTACTGACGTAACTATGGGTAACATTCCTACTCAGTATTTGCAAGACCTTGCTGTTGGATGGGTTCACGAACCGAGGCGTCTTAAACTGGCTCACTGCGCCACCAAGGCTCAGGAAGTGATCTAGGATCTCCTTGAAGGTTCCCTTTCTGAGGATCCGGAGCACAAGAGGGCCAATGGTGTTGATCTTCCTTGAACCCGTGTAGCCTGCATCGACAAAGGCTAGATCCAAGGCATTTGCGCAGCTGCTTAAGACCTCATCACTGGCATCGGAGCTCAGCTCCCAAAAGATCTCGTAGTGACCCGGATCACTTGACCTTTCCACTAAGCTTGCGAAATCCACAACTTCCAGCTTCTCCCCTTCCAAGAGCTTCATCGCCGCTTCAACAGCCAACTGGAGGTCTTTCTCGGTGTTCTTGTCAATGTTGATGCTTAGCACTAGGCTTCTGCGGCAGATGAACTGGAGCTCAGGTGTTGAGTTGTGGAATCTGGCTATCTTCACAACGTCTCCTAGTCTGTAACGATATAGACCTACAACAGCACAGCCAAAAAAAGGGATTGTCATAGTATTCAGAGATAATGGTTTATTTCTTCAGATACGTAATAAGTAAAATGTATGTCATAAAAGACAATGATTCAAATTGTTGCACCTAAGGTTTACAACTTCCCGTGAAAGTTTGTCTGAAGTTGCTTGACAGATATGTACTAGCCGAGATAATAAAGGATGGAAATGTGATTGGTAAGTCTGGTATTGCTGATATAAAAGATTAGACAACATTGGCTAGCTAGTACAGGTTCAAACTAATCCTAATGAGTAGGCAGCAACGAACGTTGGCAATAAGTACAGCACCCCGCCCCGCGGGCGGGTGTGCTTAATACATAACCTTGATGTATACACCGCAGCTGTGTGCTTCAAGAAGTGTTCAAGCTTGCAGGAACATGACTAAGCGATATGTATTTTCATTGGAAATTATATATCACACGAACCACTAGATACTTCTAATAAATGCCACAAGGTAAGATATCTGACTCAGATGACAACAGCAGAAAACGAGCATATGATGAAAATTGATGGTTGTCCTTTGCTATATTTAACCCAGCGTAAATCCAAGATTCAGAATAAATAGATTAGAGAAAGAATGTACCTGCAAAGTTAGTTATTACAACTTCATAGATTTTGCCAACCTCGACTTCAGTCAAGCCAACCGGCTCTGATTCTATGTAATGAATACAGGCACTGTTCTCCATCTCCTCCCCTTTTGGTTTATCCAAGGGAATGAACTCAAAATAACCAATATGTGGGAGAACAGCATATGCCACCTGCTCAGGTGGTACTGTCGGGTCTATGTTAGAGCCAACCCACCCTTCAGATGCACCGTACTCAGAACTTATCAGTGGCAAGTGCCCTGCATAATGCCTTAACTTCTTAAGATATGGCTCCATGGATCCTGTCATGATGCCATACACGTACTTTGCATTTGGCCACAGTGCTGGGATTACACCATACCAATTGCTCAAACTGACACACTTCTTGTAGATTGAGTCAGCAAGCTCAGGGTTGGGCTTCAGGATTTTTGAAACAGCTTCACGAATTGATGGTACTGTAACTTTCTCAGAGAGAACACCATACCTTATATCAGCACATAGATCCTCCCAAACCTCCTCGAATGTTTGAAATGCATGCACTAGGCTGTGAGCAAATGTTGAGAACACAGAATAGACCTCGTCCAAGTATATTAACCCACAGAGCAAGTGACAATATAAGGATTGGTGGAAGTCAGGGCCAAAGACAACTTCATCGGGACTGCAGCACTGAGACTGGATATCCTTCATTGCTTCCTTGTAACGTTGACTCCGGTACAAATTTGTTGTTGCAGTTGTAGCCAGGATGCCACCTTTTGTTTCAACTTGCTTGCTACCATAAACAAACTGCAGGGCTTTTCCTTTGGCAATAGGGTATTCACTGTAAACACAAAACAAAACAGTGTTCGAAAATTCTGGGATGTAGTGTAAGAAATTCACAAACTAAGTAACACTTTAATCACATACGCATCACAGAAATCTACACAGAAAAGTAAAATTTATGCTGAACTTGATCAGCAAAGTTAGTTGCACATTCAGACGTAGCAGCCATACTTGAGCATAATAACAAAATGAAGCTCCTCACCGGTTCCTAAATGCGTACGAAGTACGGAATATTTGAAGTGTGGTCTCAAGCAATTCATCGTTAAATGGCAGGAACTTGGGCCTTCCCTGTGTTGTACCAGAACTGGATGAAAACACAGAAAGACCAGGTTACAAACATCTACTTTCATAGACCATTAAGACAATAAATTTTCAAGCGATGAGTACCTGAGGGAGAGGGAGGTGATAGGCTTTCCAGTGAGCACTGGTGAGCTATCACCATCAGCAATCCTCTGGATATAAGGTTCAACATCGCTGTGCACACACAATGGGATGCAAGATTTGAAGCTCTCAGCATCAGTCCTCCCTCCTAGCCCAAAGTGCTTCAGGTACTCAGCATCAGCATTCACCTTGAGGATCTTCTTCAGTGTATCCTGCTGCACGCGTCCAGCATCACGCGTTAACATCTCAAACTCGTCGATAGTCTCTTCACAGCTACAGACCGTCATTTGTACTGGTAGAATCCTGGCTTTATCACCTGATTTGGAAGAGGAATCACAGCAAATATCCATAAAGAAAGCAAGTGAATCTGTGAGCTATTTGTGGGAGGAGAGCTGAAGGCATTGCTGTGTAGCAAAATTTAAACCAGATGCTTGGAAATTAAAAGAGAGACACGTTAAGAGATTTTGCGATTTCTAACCACTAATGGAGCTGGAAACCACGAACCGGCAGAGCAGTTGTGTTGGCATCAGAATGGTAAGAAATTATTGAAGGATGCAGGACTTTATTTCCGACAGAACAGCTGGCTAAAACACACTATCTTGCAATGAACTGCATAAATTGCATACCCAGATGACAAAGGGGAAGTGGCAGAAAGAACAAAACAATACTAGTATATGGTACACCCACTAAAGCTAACAACCATGAAAAACTAGGTCACTTTACAAACCATCTGTGGAAACACTGACAGAAAAAAAAAGCAGTCATTACTTTCCGACACAACGTTTACTAATGAAATCAATCAGAATCCCAACAAAGGAAGAAACTGATGCTCACTTTTTTTTTTACCAGAAATACCACTGACGCAAGAATTGCAACATAAGATATCTATAAAAGCTACACATATACTGACAGGAAATGGAGGCAGCTTGCTGAACTATCTACCGGTGGTCTACACTGGTTCTTTTTTTTTATTTTCGAGAACACTCAACAAGATTGTGTGTGATTCCATTAAGAAGAAAAAGAGAACAAAAGTTAAGGAGCTGAAAGCCGGATGACCCAAGTAATCAACCCTCAAGTACAGGAAGGAACAACTCCCAACTCAAAACACTGGTTCTTGATGCAAAATTTACTAATACAAACGAGGAAAGGTCGAATCCCCTTGAAAATCGAAAATAGCAGTAAAGGTGGACTACAAGATCGAGTCCCCTTGAAAATTGAAAATAGCAGTAAAGGTCGACTATCATAAGCCTTTCATTCGATTACTGTGTTAGTAATACGCCCTAGAGGCAATCATGGAGATGATTGTATCACTTCTATATTTATGATCTTTTGATAAATGTTATTATATTTCTTGAATGAATTATTATTTATAAAGATTAGCAAGTGTGTGACTTGTTGGTGAATCACTTTATTCGTTATATAATATCATTTTAAACCGATCCTGCTCAGATGTCATTGATCAGAACACTAGTGACTTGTAGACTAGTATATGTATTGATTGATAACCATGTTTCAATATCAAATCAATAATGTGGACACATGTTAGAGAATATAATGTTGAATTAACCCACCTTGAGACACTGTTGAGATTGTTATAACTTATGTGTCATCGGTTGGTCTGAAGTAATTATGATGTATAGTCCTTGTACATGAGATCAGTATAGCTTTCTACATATATAATAGTTCACTTAGAGGTTGCCAAACGCTACACCGTAATTAGGTAGTTATAAAGATAGCCTTAGGTATACTATAAAACATGCAGAGAGAAGTGACTAATCAGATATGGGATTTGCCCCTCCTACATAACAGGAGAGATATCCTGAGTATAATACTCAATGTGGTTGGATAAAAAAATACATAACCATGCCACAAGTGGTCGAAGAGTCGACCACATAAAGTTATCCATCACTAGATTGGGAAAAGATTGAACAATCTATGAATGACATGTTTCTCACCTAGAGTTCGATCGGATATCCTAATGCAAAAAGAGAATATGTAAACAGGTCAATCGGTAAGACGGGATGTGAACTGGCAGTATAAGTATACTGACTAGTCGTGACCTGGTCGAACATATTACAGACTAGTCTGCGATCTAGTTGTATAGAGATACGAACTGGTCGTAACCATATACGATTTGGTCATAAAGAGTTATTAGTTGATCGTAAGTGACCAGGACCTGGTTACAGATCATATTGCATAAAGTTCGTCTAGATTGATCTTTAATTCTTTATGTATATTTGGAGGTCGATATGTCCTACTAGGGATCGCTATTGACCAATGATTGCAAAGGTGTTTCCGAGTTACAACCAAGTATATATGAACCTATAGGGTCACACGTTTAACGGCTTAAAACAGTAAAGGTCTGAATGATAGATTTCGCGTGAGATACAATCTCTACTCGTATTATATATGAATCCAGTCAGAATCTCTATATAAAGGGGGTGCATAGGCTATGGGTTGTATACGCTGAGACACACCCACCGAAACCCTAGCCGCTACATCTAACAGACTCTGTTTTGTGCACTGGTGCTAGCACATCGGCGCATGTCATTCTATCTCCAGACGTGTGGATTTCGGTAGAGGTGCTGCTGCGATTGTGACGTTAATCGGGACGATCACAAGAAGGAAATGGTTGCCTCGTGAAGATCGACTAGTGCTTGTGGACGATCGACTAATTCCACTGTATCGACACGCATTGAACCGGCATGCTCAACTCTTTTTCCGCTACACTGCGCATTTAGTGGTAACGATCCATAATCTCTTACTCGCATGACTTCCAAGGGTTTACGCGGTAGAAAATTTTAATTTGTGCTAGTATAGCCTTACCCTGTGTCACAACATACTTCTTACCATAACAGAGCAAAACCGGGATTGTTAGAGCAGTCTACAGCTCTAGCAGTCGGTGCGCAGGCCAGCAATACGATCTACCTCTAGACAATAGCAGTCATATAAAAGGGTTCCATTTTGCGAAATATTGGACGAATCACGCAGGACGATTCCAAGAAAACACAAGGATGGTTGATTGGTGAATTATTTAAGTAGGGTCCTTAACACCGACAACAAAAAAAAAGGACACAGGCACAGGGAGCATTCCTAACGGACTAACCAGAAATCTACAATGGAGGAAAGAGGGGAGTAATTGTGACAGGACTTGGCCTAGTAATAGCTAAAAAAAGGAAGCAAATCGACAAGCTAACTGTGCAAAGTGCAAACACTGCTACAGGAAAATAAATGTGTGCTTTTTTATCTGCCCAGGTGCCAACAATGTACGGGCAAACTGTGCCAAATGCTTTTGCATACTGCATGGTAACACAAATTATATGAACTCCGGACATAATGGCATTTGAAAAGTTTGCTATCAGAACCAACGCAAAAGAGGAAAGAATTTATGTTCTGAATTGTACTGGATATATATCTATCTTGTTTGCAAAACCATGGTCGAATCAGAGCGCAAGTCAACCTGGGACAGTAAACACAGAGCCCTTTTAATAGCTCGTTGATAATAGATTCTTGGAAGGTTTTTACCGCTAAAGGAATCGGGAACCAGGCGGCAAGGCATCTAGAAGGACGCAGCACAAACAGTCATGAGACATCTCGGTGTTTTGGGAGGTCGAGAAGAAGAAGCTAGAATCCTCGTCAGAGATCCGGTCCGAGCAAGCCACACCCCCAAGAAAAAGAAGCGAACTATTCATTCCTGCAGCTGTTCGCGAAATCGCCGCTCTACCCAGAGAGAACAGTAGCATAAAAAGGGGGAGATTTAGAAAGGCCTAATTTATCCCTAAAAATCAAAGCTTTACGCAGTATACTCGCAGAGTATGTCAACATTATTTTATCCAAAAAATCCCAACTTTACAAAGTATATCCCCTGTGAAAGGAAGAGCCTACAGCCCTATAGATACTTACCAAAGAAACCAGGAACAATCTTTTCCCAAGACAAGAAAAACCAGGAGCTAGAGTTCCTAGAACACGCCCCCGCGGAAATCCAACCTTTTTTTCGCAGCAAAACGCAAGGAAGAAGAATCGCTCACCACTAATCCGACGAGCCGAGTGGGGCGCAGGAAGGCGACCTCTGCGCCGCCGGCTGGCCGGCCGGTTCAGCTTCGGTCTCCGGAGACGACGACGGACTAGCGCTCGGGACCAACCAAACCAACCAACCGCATACTAAGTTAGTCAAGAGGCCAAGGAACTGATTGGGGTGGTTAGGTTAAAAACGATGGGGGTGGTTAGGTTAAACGGGCAGGTGTGGTGTGTCGATGCGATGGAATGGATGGGCGCCGCGCCGCTGCCTTGCCCTCCGCTTTGCTTTTGTAGGCCGCTCGAGGGGAGGAGGACGACTGCGCCTCGCCCGGGGAGAAGCACCTTGCCTAGTCACTCATGGTGTATCATATGTTTGTTTCTCTCTTCTTTTTTCTTCTTCCTCCTCTGTAGCATTGTGAGCCTATTCTTTTTTTTACAGCTTATAACTTTTAGCTGCGCTTATGATTTTTAACCTATTTATTTGAGATATTACAGAGTAATAGAAACTCACATACAATTTTTACCGATATAAATGAAGTTAGTAAAGTACGTACTACAATTAACTAGTAGATTCTATCTTAAAAAAATACTTTATTTAAAAATTAGTTACTGTAAAAAAAGCCGAAAAGCAGTTTTAGAAACTGAAAAGAATAGTGCCACATGTGTTTTTCCCATGATGTGATTCGTGCCGGCCGTACACGTGTATTCGGTGCGTAGAGTACACTGACAAGTGTAGAGAGATACGGTGGAGTTCGATGATCTCGGTGTGCAGTCTGCATGAGCTATGCTTGCGCGTACCTGCCTCAGCATATCATAAGCATAATAATTAATAAGGTCCTTTTCATGTACCCACCTCAATGTTAATTGCGGCCCCAAAATTAATGGTATTTTCTTTTTTCCTCTCTCTCCGACTACCACGTGCTACAACAAATGGACACGATAATTTGGAATTTGTCTGGCTATTATATGCGTGCAGCTAGTGTTGTGGCGTTGCCGCAGTAACGGATAGTTGCTACTTTTCTCCATACGATCCACAGCGTAGGACTAATATGATAATAGGAAAGATAAATGATGTCTTTAAATTAATCTTTATTTCAGTAGCTATAAGAAGCTACAAAGATCAAAAAGCTAAAAATTCAAAATCCTCAGAGCTATTGAAATTTGCAGCTTCATCACTATTTCAAATTCAAAAAATAATGTAACTTTTGATTTGTCGATCCAAAAAACTTGAAACTTAAACCACAGCTAGTTCATGGCCTTAGTAACCTATCCCAATCAAAAAAACTTGAAAGAACTTAAGAGATTTGTGATGTTTTGGTTCGTGAAGCTTTATTGCAGTAAAATCGGCTCAAAATCTAAAATTGAGTTAACTTTCAAAACAAAAATCCAAATCACTTAAAACTTAGTACACATCTTCTCTAAAATGTCAGGAACCTATTTCAATCAACAATTAAGAAAATTATTGTCAAAATTCTGATCTTTTTCCGTTTGAAGACGGATTGCACCAAAAACGAGTCAAAAACCTAAAACGATGAATACAACTTGCTGTGGGTGGATGATAGTCAAGATGGCTCTAGATATATTCTCATACGTCAAAGCAAGTTAAACCATGATTGACTCCAAACGACCTTACACATCCAAAGAAAAAGAAATTATTTTTGAGCATAAGTTCTTCACAACTTGTCCCACATTAACAATAACATGTCCCATACAACCTATGACCACTCACCTAAGTCACCAATTATCCTATGACTCAAAATTCTCAAATTCTGCAGTTTGTCGAGAAAACTTGCAAATCTACAAATTGTAAATGTATACTCCTCCAAAATAACAATGGTTCATCACAACAAAACTATAGACATTCTCTCATGGTCCTTCACATAGGAAGGAGAGCTAGAGATTGCCAACTATGTGTGAGAGAGAGCTAACGAGGAAAATGAATAAGCCTACCTTCTCATATCTTGTTAGGGGTTTATATATATGAGTAAGGCAGAATGAGAATTTACTATCTTGCTCCTTAATAATTATAAAAAGTGCATTTCATTATACATATAATCACTATAGTCATGGACTCATTGGGCTTACTTCAAAGATGTACTAGCTAATCCCAACGCCATGAGAGTTTAGGCACCCTATGGTTGGACGCCGCAGATAGATGTACTAGTCCATTAGAACATTAGATGCCCTGCTGGTTAATACTACTAGATTCTCTGCCCCTGCCGGCCGGACAAAAAAAGAAGGGCATATGCATGCAGCGTCCAAAGTTGGGGCCGACACGCCATTTGTATGGGGTGCTAGCCAGCAGATCACAGGGAATCAAGACGCGCGCGATCGGTGGATACATAATGCCAAGTCGGAGGGGCCATCTACATGCATGCGTGTGCATATCATCGTCTGAATTGGTGCCAATTTCCTCTGCGTTGTCACCTGTCATCAAGGTCCAGACGCTCTGAATGGAGTCCAGGCTAGATGATCATGTGGTATATATGCCGCCCTGCAGAAACCCTTAATGCTGCGTGCGATATATCCGAAAGTCATAAGCCGCAGCTGAAAAGAACAGATCCAAGCCAAAAGTCAGGCTAGCTAGCTAGCGCGATATATCCGAACTACTCAGAGAGAGAGAGAGAGAGAGAGAGAGAGAAGCATGGATGCCTGAGCTTCCATGAGAGGGGAAGCACTCCGAGAGATTAATGTGGCAAGGCCACCGTGCGCGCAGGTTGGGTGTCGTTGTCTGATCGGTTCTCTTCCATCATCTCCTAGCTAGTGCAAATCCGAATCACGCCATGACCACTCCGATCGATGGACCAAGATCAAGATCGGAATGGTCCTACGAATGTAACGGTAGAGCTACGAGGTCGGACTATGTATGACGATCGATAAATCCTGCCGACAGGTGCAGTCTGGGTGGTCCATTTGGTAGTGACTCGAATGCCTAGTTTTTCTACGTATCTCTTGGTAAGTTGAGCACTTTAATAGATTGACTGATATATATATATATATATATATATATATATATATATATATATATATATATATATATATATATATATATATATATATATATATATATATATATATATATATATATATATATATATATATATATATATATATAGCTTTCCATGCTATGCATCTTGTCGGTTGCCGTGGTGTCTGCTTTTTCTCAAGGTTTTCCTAGAGGTTGCCCGTCTGTCTTTGCCATTCGAAGCCTCCACTCCAAAACGGGACCCAGGGGGGGGGTCCGATTTCAGGTCTGCTTTGGTTTGGCACCGCATGACCCACTCGAACTTGGATCAGTTGTCGCCTTGTGCGCAGTGGCGGAGGACGGGCAAAAAATAAGGTGGGGAGGATCGAAAGCAATACCATTCAAGCTCCTCCAACCTTGTCAACGTCGGAGTTTGTGCGCGGTGGCCGCCCGCGCCCGCCGCGCCGCCGCCGCGGTTACGCCGCGCCGCCGCCGCCGCCACGCGTTACGCCGGTTTCGCCAGCGCCAGCGCCCGCCGCGCCCGCCGCTACGCCATCGCCAGCGGCGGTGCCAGCCTAGCGCCGCGCCATCGGTGGTCGCGCCGCTGCCGCCGCCGCTACGCCCAGTGCGGCCGTCGAGGAGGCGAGGAGCGGCCGAGACGAGGGAGAGGAGCGATCTAGGGTTTACATTTACATTGACTAGCTAGTAGCTATTGGGCTATTGGATACTGGATAAGGAGGTATATGGGAGCCTGCTGCAAAAAATCAAGATATGGCCCAAGCCTTACCTTGCCCTATCGGGCCCTCCGCCACTGCTTGTGCGCTGGTTCAACCATAGCCTTCAGACCAAAAAAAAACCTGTCCTCCCCTACCATAGGTACTGCCCTCCAACCAAACAGTTTGGTCTTCTGATTTTTTCCTAGTTTCAACTTTTTTTACCATAGAAGTCATTTGAAATATATCGACTTTAAATTTTTGATTTTTGGCTTTTCCTTTTTTTCTTTATATTGTCCATAGAAATATACGATGCTTTTATTTTATTATTTTTCTTTAATTGAATGATTTATTAAAAAAACTAATAGTTATCATAGTATAATTTCAACCAATAGCATCTATATTTGTATGAGTTTTGGATATGCACGACCAGCGACACGTCAAAATATCGCCAGCTTGCATCCCAATAAATGGATAGACAGTTATACGTCTGGCTTCGGATGCTTGATGTACATGACCCTTCAGGCTTGATGTAACTGAATTCCACACATGCAAAGCATGCACCTGCAAACGTAGCAAGCAGGAGAAAAAATCTTGCTCCAACTGAAAACGAGTGACACCGACGGTATATGTGTATCTAGGGGCACAGATGCATTGCACGCAAAATCAATTATGATGTACCATGTGAAAAGATGCATGATTATATTGTGATGAACCATTAACATTGTAGAGGAGTAGAATTTGCAAATATGACTTTTTCTAGACATTTTGCAGATTAGACGATCAGATCGATCAGAGGAGACAGTTAGACCGGCCTCCTTTAGCGGTATGACAGGCCACCACCAGCGGTCAGACCAACAGGAGCTAGCGGTCTGACCGGCGGGAGGCAACAGTCTGACCGGTCGACCTGGGTTCAGTTCGGCTGGTTGTTGAATTTTGGGAAATTTGAGTCTTGGATTGATTTTGTTTGACCTAGGTCAGTGCATGTGTGTTACATAATGCATGTTACAGCTAATATGGGTCAAGTTGTGATGAACTTATTCTCAAAATTGATTTCTTTATCTTTAGATGTGTAGGGTTGTTTGAAGTCAACCATAGTCATATTCACCGTTTTCGGTTTTTACCCGATTTTAGTACAATCTTGCTCGTTTTCTAAGAAACGTCTGAACTTTGACATGGATTCTTGCAATCCTTAGTTAGAATAGGTTTCTGAAACTTCATGCAAGGTGTGTGCAAAATTTCATTTTATTTGACCTTGTATTTTTGGAGTTGCACTAAAAGTTGCATCTCTTTGGGTTGTTTTAGAACAGAGAGGCTGGTCGGACCTCTCTCCTCCCAGTACAACCGCCAAAAATGGTTAGATTGGCTTATTGCCAATGGTCTGACGGCCAAGCTTTGGTCAGACCACCCTTGGTAGCTGGTCTAACCGCCTAGAGGTTGAGATTATTCAGATTTTGGTTTCTTGAGTCATTTATTTTGGGTTTTGATTTTCGAACCTAATATCAAAACTCTGTAGTTATTTGAGTGAAGAATTAGTGAATGTTTGGGGAAAATTTGAATGCATCATTCACTCCCCTTGTTACCATATCAGTTCTACAAATCCAAATATGAAATTTTGGTGAGTAATTGTATGGTGGGGCACTAAACTTATTTGGGTGATTCATTTAGGTCATTGATCTCTTAATTGACACATTTGGGTCAGTAAACCAGATAAAGTGGGTCATCAACATCATCGTCCATGTCACCTCAGAAACGATCATGACATGGACTGAGCGTAGCACAAGCGTGGACTTCCACAAGGGCATGGAGCGGATTTTGCACCAAGCCCCACAGATTTGTCTCTACTATCATCCCAACACCTCCTGCATCTCTAATCCCATCTCGTCCTCACAAAATGACAACGACCTAGGCAACCAACAACTGGGCGACCATTGCGCTCCTAGCATCACTATCACCACACTCACCAGCGCCGGTCCCTCCACAACACCGCCTCACCACGCTCCTTAGCATCGTCGTTTCATGAGTGTGGGACCAGCACAGGCGTGTACGGAGGCAGTGGTGCTAGGGAACAAGCCACTTGACCTAATTTAGTGACCTAGATATGCAATTAGGAAATAGGTGATCTAAATAGATTATCCAAACAAGTTTAGTAATTCACGGTGCAATTTACTCAATTTTCATCGTTAAATTTATGGCGGTATATCCGTATATATGTGCTATCTCATGCATGTAACCGTAGCTCAATTAGCGAAATTCAACTGAATTATTTGTATTCATGTGTTCCGGCCTGTCAGTTGCAGCTTGCTCTCTATATATGTCGACCAAATGGTTTGCGTGTTGATGGTTGGACCCAGTATATTTCTAGAAATGTAATTGCTTCAAATGCAAGATCTCGGTGGCTGTTCCTTTCAAAAGACTTCGAGTTACTTATCTATTGAGGATAAGTCAATACCAACGCAATCACACAAGAAGAAAATAAAGCTACTCAACATATATAATCCCATCTAGCTACTTTAATTTAATCATGACAATGATCTCCTAGTCGATTATAGTACATAACATGATAACTTTATTTATATCAATTAAAATCGTACGTGAGTATCTCAATACAAACTTTTCTATAGACTATTACTATTTACAAATCAAAAGATAATAAGAACAGATCTAAAGGCCTTCCACACGATCAACAGAGATAACGGTCGCAAGAATAAAGAAAGAGATAGATTGAAGAAAACAATCAACAGATGATATGGAGTTGGACAAGAAAGTAAGCCACGCTATTCGATTCAATTTACAAAGCACTTTGAATGCGTCGCAAACCTTGATTCTGACGAAACTAGTACTATTTTAGCTACATATAAGTCATGTGTCTAGAAGCCAGCCGTACGATAGCCTAGCGTGAGGCAACTTGTCTCTCTTAATGATCGGAGTTTAATTCTCACAAACTACATGTTGAGTTGATTATTTATGTGAATTTATTATTATTATTTTTGGAATTTGAATATGTGACCTACGGATTATAAATATAAATTGATTGTACTAGCCGATTGTTCCCACCAGCTTTTTTTTAATGCATACTAGACGTGACACCTAAGAAAAATTGGTTCTAACCATGTGTATGGAGTTAGGTCGTGCTCGCCAGAAAAAGCTTCAATATATAGGCTAATATATCTTCTACTTACATACGTATTTGGACTTTAAGTTAGACTCAACTTCAACTTGAATTATACTTGAAGACAGACTCTACTATGTCTAGAACTCAAAGTCAAGATTATTTCTAACATGCTCGCCAGAAAAAGCTTCTACCTGGCCTCACTTTGTATGCCATGGTAAACCTGTCTAGAACATTTATGTTGGTTTTTACTGATTGCTTTAGTTTATAAATAGTAATAGTTTATAGATAGCTATACGGAGAGAGAGAAACTCACGCATGATTTTGTCCGATATAAATAAAATCAGTATAATGTATACTATAATCAACTAGTAAATTCCGTATTTAAAAGACATTTTATTTGAAAATCAAATACAGTAAAAAAATATTTACCTTAGAAAAACAGGTTTAACAGCTTGTACAGTGTTTCTCAGAATGAATATTGTTTTGTGGGATTTAATTTGGCTCCAATTTCAGGTTCGAAAAAATTATAGAAATCGGAGGAGCTGGGATCGAAGAACACTACAACATTTGGCCTAATTATAAGCTTGGTCCGCCCCTGGTTTTGCTCAGTTTTATATCTTTTACTTCAAAATTTCGAAAGAATAGTAGTACACATTTGCGCTTTCATCAAGTAGCTAGCAGTCAGAACCCTTCCAATTCGGCTGCTGTTAGCTGCCAAAACGTCGGCATCAACCATGTCTGATCGATGATCATGTTGCATGCCCGGCCCTTCCATTTCCATGCTAGAAAAATGACCTGCTTGCAACACGCTTGTCATTCGTCAAATCCACATGCATGTGGCTTACGACCATGCATTGTGTTTAGGTCCCATTTGTAACACAGAAATTAACTTCATAGTAATTTTGCAGAAATTCTACGGGAAATAATTTAGCTCTCATAAGAATCAGAAAACAATTTCATGTTCCAAATAGAGCCTTATTATGGATATATATTTGTTTTAATACAAATGCTTTATAAATATGTAGGCTTGCAAGAAATGTTTTTGCTTTTATGGTTTAGGAATTCTCAATTCACATGACCAGAGCAGTGGTTTGCCTTCTTTTGCTTGCCTTGCCTTCCCTTCCCATCCCTTGCGGTCATCTATCAATTCAGCCAGCCTCTCCTCTCCTGCATCTATCTGAATCAGCTAGCACCTGCAACTAACCTAATTATCTAGTTCCTAGTATGGTAAATTCTCATGCGTAACATGCTCCTATGTTAAATAGTACATGATCATATGACACCAGAACATTGCTAGCTTTTTTTTAAAGGTGCCGACAAATAATCAGCTTCCTCATAGGGTACAGTAGCAGATGGACGGTGATCGAGCTCGATCGATCGTGTTCAGCTCTCTCAGTCACATCCCATCGTGATCGCGAATGTTTTACAAAAACTACAAATAATCAGCTTCCTCATAGGGTACAGTAGCAGATGGACGGTGATCGAGCTCGATCGATCGTGTTCAGCTCTCTTTTAAGTGCTCTGCTCATGTGCAATGTTTGTGAATTGGTCCTAATCACTTCCATACTCATTTCGGCTGGAACTTCTAGTTTCTAGCTTATTTTTTACTATTTATAAATTTCATCTTTTTATGAACTTTTGTCTTTTTTAGCTTTTTTACCGGTTCTTTTTCCCTGTATTCGTTTGCATTGTCCGTGATAAGCTGACATATTTTTTCTATTTTAAATTTTTAAATTTAATTACACTAAATAAGCTATCTTCAGCTACATTGTAATTTCAACCAGTTACAGTGTATTTTCAGCCATAAGCTACTATTTTTCAGTCCAACCAAGTGGGACGATATACTTGCCACAACCTAACTGTTGTTGGGGTGGCCCAACCCCCGTGACTGGGCCTTACAAACTGGTTTAATATGTAATAGACCCAATAATGTAGAGGAATATACCAATGTACCATCACCCTTTGTAAGTACTAAGTGGTAGGATGTGGATTTCCTATCCTACCCCACTCATATATATATAAATCCCAGGAGGGGCATTCTCTCATTCTTACTCACCAACGCTTCCATGCAATCCCTGTGTTGGTTCTCCTCTTCTTCCGCTAGTCCCCTTTATTGTTTGGTCAGTAGCCACAACACTAATCTTTTTAAGGGTTCTCTTTATTCTTTTGTTGTGTGGCACGCATGTAATCTCAGTGTTGTCTCAGTGATATGGTCTATCTTTTCTTCTTTATTTACAATTAAAATGAACACAAAAGTGACGCCTTATATTTATAAGCCATTTCATGTTCTTTGGGAAGTTGACCACAAGACATGATCGAAACAGATCCCTATATTGTTTTGGAGGTTTGTTCAAAAGAAACACGGTTGCTTTACTCATGGCGGATAAGACCCTAAGAACATCCCAAGTACATTTCTAGAGAAAACCTAACCCTAACTCCCTAAGCATGAAAAGAACACTGATGTGCCATAGACAACCTAACCCTAAGCATGAAAAGAAAACTGATGTGCCATATTTCTCTGGGCCATCGGCTATCATTAGCTCATTACCACCCTGAAGATTGCGACGGCCTGTACTGTCCTTGCATTGCATCTAATCTCTGGGCCATCGGCTATTTTAGTTTCCCTTATTTTTATTATTTTTAAATTTAGGTTTTTTAGTTTTTTTATCGGTTCTTTTTTCCTATTCATTTGCATTGTACATGATGGGATAACGTGTTTATTTTTATTTTTTTATTTAGTTACGTTAAATAAGCCATCATCAGCTATAATTTCAGCTGTAAACTAGTTTATTTCAGCTCAACCGAGCAGCACCCAAACTCCTTCCATGCAAGTTGATCCTTCACTTTCAAGGATTACTAAAAAAACAAGAGCTGGCCAGTTCTTAAAACTCAAGTTTCAAGCTTAATTTCATAAGTGCACAGTGATTCTACATCAAACGCGATGGGCATGTTTCACTTATAAGTAGGTACGCGGGCATGTTTGTATAAAGCGGATATTGGTTATGATTCAGTTTCAATCTGAGCTGGTCTAAAAAAAGTTTTAAACTGAGCTAATAAATCCCAACAAAGTGTGTAAATTTTTTACGAATTAATGCAAAACTAATAGAAAAAATCCTCAACCTTATTTTTCTTTTTAGATAAAGGATATAAAATCCGGCCTCTATATCCACGAAAGATATACACAGCCAAATGTTACACAAGTTCTTAGGCTCAAATCCTCATAACTGAGGAGCATACAACAACAAGAAAGAGAACTTAAGAACTATGAAAAAAAAGCTAGAAAGACTAAGCTTTAGAACTTCTTCTCCGTCCTTGCTTTCAACCAAGACCCTATCCTCAACCGACTACGTCATCCAAACTTCGGACTACTTTGCGTGAAAGACCTCCTAGGTGACGCCTCCAAGGAGACGACTAGGGTTGCCAACGCCGCCCGCCTCATTGAGGCAAGATTTTCACTGAAGATCAAAAAACATGAGGGCTTTTCACCTTATTTTTCTTGCCTTGTAATTAAAAGACTAGCACGAGGAGGCCTCTCGGGATCCACCGGGTAATAGCACGATTGGTGTGCTATCGAGCCTGGGTTCAAACCCTCCGTTCTTAAATATTTTATTTATTAAAAGACTGTCAAAACTAGAAAAAGAAACCACAATGTATCTATTCAACACCTTCATCATGCCTGATTTCCGTACCAGCCAGAACCACCTCGATTTCTTTCTCTATGAAGCGAAAGGGACGAAGGAACAGAACAAATGACGAGCTCTTTGAAGACTTGAATGGCTACTCGATCGTCTTGGTCTAGAACAAACAACTTCATGAGTCAGATTTCATGCATATTAGTTATGATCCAAGGAAAAAAAATCAAGTGGCCGGCGGGCTCGTAGAAAGCATGCATCCTTTTCAATACTACAGAAGAAATAGCTAGGCGTCCAAATCAGATTTGATGTTTACCTACAAGTAACCGTGAGCTTCTGCGTAGTCCTGCTCCTGCGGTTGCAGAAGCTTGAAAGAAATGGAGAACAACCGAGAGTACCACAGTGCTGTAGTGGTGGCGGCGGAATTTTTAGTTGGTTTTCAACTTTTATTTATAAAAATAATCGTGTGCGCGTGGAATTGGTAAAAATGACACTTTTGTCGTCTGATGATCGGACAACAGAGCCGTGTAGCCAACACCTGTCTATTGGAGCTCAGCCATCGGGCGGCCGCCCGCTTGTCGCCCGACCACCTGGGCAGCGCCATCCCTGTTGCCCCGTCACCGTATGGCAGATGATTAAGACGGCTAATCACATGCTGAGTTAGGATTTTTTTCGTTTATCGCTTGTATCCCAATAGCGGTCAGGATAGCCATAGGAATAGTTCGTGCAACCCCAGTAACGCATACCCAGGTTGAGCCACTGCTTAGACTTGAAGAACTTGTATGGGTCTCTGCACTAACAAAGTGGCGAAGTCTCTCCCTCAGGCGGGTGTTGTGGCGAACGCTTGGTTGGAATGTTCAGGACAAAGGTACTGCTATGGGGGGCGCCATTTCGGGGAGATGACCTCTTAGCACGCTTCGGATAGGTGAGCTCCAACCTTCACACTCCGTCGGGTCTTCTCATAACCTTATTTGAGAAGATCACCGCGCACGACGCCTCCAACGCCGTTTAGGAGTCGGCAAACTGTAAGAGTAAAAAGTCAAGCCCATCGCTTAACTCTCACCACGTATAATGAATGCACAAGCTCGATATACTAATACTAATGAAACATTCTTGATATGTGAAAATGAAACATGAATCAATACTAAAGAAACCACAAAACATAGAGTGAATTACTCCTAAATATATGTATACAAGAATGTATTGTGAAAACATATACACATGTTCAAGTTAGACTTATTTGGTGAAGTTCATTCTATATTTTGGATTCAATGAATGCAATAAGATAAGAATGTGATATTGAATGCATACCTCTTATTTTTTTTCCACCTTTTTCATCCAAATGAGACTAAGCAATATCATAATCAATAAACATATTAGTCTCATAATTATATTTGTCATTATTACCAAAACCAACTTAATAGAGCTTGAACTCACACTCACCCGCTACCGCATGTGCACAGTTGTCACTGTGTACGTGCCGTCCCCCTTGCCCGCTCCCTCATGCACATACTCATCACTATGCATCGACAACGAGTCCATAATTTATGATGACAATACAGAGGTCTCACAGTTGCTTATCGCTCATCTCAACTGCTTTTTGCTTCTCATTCTCACACTCATAGTAGTAACATACTATGGCAGACGTCGAGGGGCCAGTGCAACCAGAGTCGCCGACGCAAGACCTTTCCTTGAAAGGAGGGAGGATTTCGGTCCTAACTACCGCTTGATGCCAAACAAACGTACTCAATTGCCAATTGGTATGGACGAAATGAAGGCACAGGGAGGACGCAGTTGTGCAAGTCCTGGATGGCCACTTCGACGACGGACGACGTTTCTTCCGATGACCACACTCTGGGGTACAAAATAGCCAATATTTTATTTTCTTTTAGTGCTAATGGAGGTTCCATACTAATAGTCCTTCTCAGCAGGTGGCAAAATACAACTTTTTTTCGCTGGATTGAGCCTCCCCATGAACGTCATGTTGTGACATACATAGATACATTATGGAATCGAATCTTAAGTTGGAGGCGTGGATTAGTGATCTCAACGAGCAGAATAATGACATCCACCAACAAATGCAGCGCGAGAGGGCAACGAGGAGGTCATCAACATAGAAAGTTCCTATGATTCCACATGCTACTAGGAAAACTCAGCTATATGTGTGCATGCCACTACAATGACGGCCAACCACATCCGAGATGCCCTCCTCAACAACACTTCATGTGGGTAGCGCTAGGTACGTTCTACCAGTAGGTACCTCCAGAGATGGTTGTACTATAATTCTTCCTTAGTTCTTCCCTGCTGTACATGGTTATGCTCAATTTTCTAAAGCATGTAACTAAATGGTTAATGGTTGACGTGTCGTTGCGGTTACCATAAATAATCACATGCAATAATAGATTACGGAGTTAATCATTTAAGTAATGAATTGATTAATTGCCAATTACCAGCACATAAAATAGTACATCTTGAATTGATACAAACATGAAGTAATTCAGTAAATAGAAAGACACATCAATGCCTTGTTGATTAATTGCCAATTACCACCACATAAAATAACATATCTTGGATTGATACAGACGTGAATTAATTGAATAAACAGAAAGATACATCAAATCATGACACAGAATGGCGACCAGACAAGCTCGATCTGTTGGGGCAATCCCTCGTTGAGTGCCTGTAGGTCTTGCATATCCTGCACTTCGCTGTGCAGCTAATGTTGGTACATTGGCTAACATCTATGTCGTTCTGGAAACACCGCGTCTGCCGACGTCCCTTCATAGTTATCTTAAATGTCTTGTTGGGGGCCCATTGCATCCTGTCTAGCCAAAGATACCTGTAGTTTAACTCCAAGCCGTACGAGTGAAACTTTGCACTCTATGTACTGAAAAGGTGTTGCATGTCGTAGTACTAAGAGATGTATTGCTCAGACATCTACCTCATTTGCGCACATGACTTGTACACATGCGAGTATAGTTTGTGTAGGAGTTTCGGCTTGTTGCAGGTGCATGTTGCCACATCACCCAGGGTGCATGCCTATTTGATTTCACCCCTGGCATGACTATTCACATATTTCTGCCAAACCCTGATCTCATACTTCCTCCGGAGGCCATCGATTATCTGGATGGTGGCCATGCGGCAGGCGATTTCAATCGGTAATTATGATTAAATTAATGTGAAATAATATGGCAAATTCATAGCACACAAAATTCCCAAAAAATTTCAATAAATCCTAAAATATCATAATCATATATTTTTTTAGCAATGTTCATAGCGGATAAAATTGTTAGACACTTACAGAATGACGTACGTTGTATCAGGAGAATGTATATAAAATTTTGTAATTTTTAGAACTCATTTGCTATATTTAAAAAATGGAACAAGCGATAAATAAAAAAATCCTAACTCAGCAGGTGATTAAGCCTGCTTACGGCTTAATCACCTGTCATTCGGTGGCGGGGCGGCAGGGAGGACGCCGCCCGGTGGCCAGGCTCAAATGGACAGATGTTGGCTGCACGGCTCTGTCGTTCGATGATTGGACGATAGAAGTGTTATTTCTGCTAAATCTATAAGTATATGGTTATTTTTATAAATACGAATTGAAAATTTAATAAAAGTGCCAAAAACTCAACTGAGTGTTGGTGGTGGTAGTACGACATGACTGATCGCTCCATACGAAATGTCAAGAGACAAAGTCGTCAGATCTGAATGAATATACCAGCACAGGGCAATCGAATGAAATCAAATCTGAATTCCGAGTGTCCAGACCCAGCTACGGAGTAACGTGTCGCATTGATACCGGTACTGTACCTGAGATGGAAAAATGCAGCTGTTCCGTACGTGTCGATCTGTCTTCCAAAAGAAATCCTTTAATATAGCGATCGATGTGCATGAGCTAGCCGCTGCTACTAGGCCAGTAGGCTTACGTTGAGATCACGTCCGACCAACCCCTCAAGCAGGGGATCAGTACGTGTTTGTTGGTTATCAATAATTGAACATATATAGGCCGGAGACTTGAAAGTAGCTCCTCACGCATATGAATCACATGTCGGTACTAGCTACCAGGGCCGTACCTGAGAATTTGGTGGCCTGTGCTAACTTTAAAATTAGGCACCACAGTTTAGAAAAATCAATGGATAAAATAAAAAAATATTTTTTCATCCAAAATTAGGCCCTAATATTAGCACTTTGCTTCTTTTTAGGCTCAATTCGCCAGACTTATTGCTCACGACTTATGACTTATGCTACAGTAATTAGTTTTCAAATGGTGTATTTTCAAGGTGAGGTTAATTTGAAGATTGTGGTAAAAAGTGTACTGAATTCAGCTGTACTGGTTAAAATCACGTGTGATTATTATTTTTTGTGTACTGGCAGTGACTTTTGAACTATTGACACATCTACCGCTGTGGTCATTTTTTTCTTTCAAATTTGGCCTAATAACACTTGTTTTTGCAAATGTAGGCTATTCCTTGAGCTCAACAGTCGTGGCAGACGACCCGCTACAGTAACTTGACAGGTCCTGTCGAGCCACACCAAATCGGAAGGTAATTAATTAGTGTTAATTAATCATGATTAGTGCTAATTAAGCATTATTTTGTATGATTAGTACTAATTAATCATAATTACCGCTAACTAAGCATGTGCGACTGGCTGTCATCCTGCCGAGTTAGGGAGCTTAGTAGGTATCTGTTGAGCTCAAAGAAATGATTAGATTTATAAAAAACAGATATTTATAATTATATTTGAAAAAATAGCTATAATGATGAATGTGTCAACATTTCGTCATTTTTCAGTAACCATTGGGTAGGTTCATTGTCAGGCGGTGGTGCTCACGTCATGTAATTGATGTAGATGTATGTACGGTGTTATTCCTGCTCTGTTAATCCTTTCTAAATAGGCACGAGGGTCCTGGAGCATTGGCGACAAGTTTACCAACCTAACAAACATCATCATGCATACGGTCAGAGATTGTGAGATGGTGAGATTGACAGGCCAGTCACTTGGATTGGATGCATGTAGACATGCATATGAATATGATATAGCAGATGCAGCCGATCGATTGCCTGTAGCAGTAGCGACAATCGGCAAGGCCGCCGATTGACTTGCACGCACGGTCGAAATTAACAAGGGAGGGAGGCGCACGCGCGCAGGCTTGGTCCAAACGCATATAGAATTATATTCCTACAAAATTCTATAGGAAATTTTCCTATAGAATTATACGCCTACAAAATTCGCCCGATAATGCTTCATTCGAAAGAGGCCCTCAATGTTGTGGCAGGAAGGGATGGGTTCGTGCACTTGACAATGGGTGGATTCTTTTAAAATGTGGTTTTGGTTTTTGGATTACGGTTTTTGAATTCTGATTGTTCATTTTTAAATTCTGATTGTTCACGAGAGACAATACGCAGAGAGAAATAGTCGCATGTGATTTGGACTGGTATAGATGAACTCGTACAGTGTTAACTATAATACATGAATAAACACCGTCTTAAAAGATGTATTGTTTAAAAGCTAATTACTATAGCAGAAAGTGATAAATCGAAATGGAAGCTGTTCTGAACCCACCCAATGCCAAGCCGCCCAAGCGTCGCTTGCTCTACAGGCCCAACAACCTACACCGAATACTTGGGCCCCAAAGAAGGCAAGTTTTTACACGCCTGTTCGTTTCGCAGGAGACCTGGTGGAACACGTACAGAGAGCCCAGCACAGTGCAAGGCGGTGTAACTCGGCCCATCTTGTGGAGAAAAATGGAGTGCGACCGTCTGTCGACTCCCCTGGCCTGCCGCCACCAGGGGCGGACGGAGCAACCTTACCTCCCAGGCAAGCGCCGGCGACTGCCTAGGCTCGCCGGCGACAAACCACGGAGATCAGCCACCGCCGGGCAGGGTGCAGGCCGCGAGGAGTACGCTGTGGCCTGTGAGTCTACTTCGCCGGCTTCGCCACATTACGAGGTGGCACTTTGGAACCTTGCATGACATGCCAACATGAACATCCTTGTCCACCGGTTATTGATGAACTGAGCTCGCCGAATATGCACAACTTGCCACTTTTTTCGTGACTGCAAATGCACCTTGTTCGTCTGAATTTGCTGCCAAACAAACCGTATCCATGTGTTTCTTTGCAAGCGGGTCCCACGCGGTGTCTATCCAGAAAACAGATGTGTGATCGCTGTTGCACTTGATTTGGTCCGAGAATTTCCACCAGGAATGGATTGTGAACACGAGTAGCACTTGGCCCAACATGAACACGAAAGGCCAAATATCAGTCTAAAAAGGTGCGACAAGTTTCTTCTTCACAGTTCTCGCGTAGACATATCCGACCCAACCTATAAAAGATCTTTACAACCTTACCCATTCTAAATCACTTTCTACTTAAACGTAACTCAATCCACCTTCCACTTAAACCAATTTGGTATTTGAAATTTCAACCTTGTGTTCATACTATAAAAGTTTTTTTTGAAAGTATTCGGAATTTTAACCTTGTGTTCATACTATAAAAATTTTTGAAATCAATTAAAATTTATTAGAGACGATTCTACGAATAATGGAGCTATTTTATGCAAATTGATATTGCTAGATGCACACGTGAGCCCTATATACTTTTATAGGAAGTTTTCGTAAAACTTTAGTATTTGAAATTTCAACCTCGCGTTCACACTACAAAAATTTTACGGAATCGATTGAAATTTGTTGCAAATAATTTTGCGTGAAGGGATGTTACTCTATGCAAATTGGCAGGGCTAGATGCACACATGAGTTCTACATGCTTTTTCAAAGTTTTTGTAAAAATTCGGTGTTTATAATTTCAACTTCACGTTTACACTACAAAAGTTTCTCAAAACCAATTAAAATTTATTGGAGATAATTCTATGTTTAGAGGAGCTACTCTATGCAAATTGATAGGGTTAGACGTACACGTGGGACCCACATGCTTTTATATGAAGTTTTCATAAAACTTCGTTATTTGGAATTTTGACATCGCGTTCACACTACAAAAGTTTTACGAAATCAATTGAAGTTTGTTGCAAATAATTCTATGTGTATGTAGCTACTCTGTGCAAAGTAGCAGGTACATGTGCACATGTGGCTTTCACATATTTTTTTAGAAAGATATAACTAAGTATGGTAATCCAAATCGGTGAACAATTCAAGTGCCACCCCATTAGGATATGCCATAGGTTGAACCCGTTCACAACTCGATCTTAACCTGAAATTTCTAAACCCACACCACCCTAGCCCAATCCTTTTTATGAGGAAACCCAACCCAATTCAACACGTTTCTACCATCCAAAGCCAACCCAAATAAGAACATTTAACCCATTTAAACTCAACCTATTAGCATCTCTACCATATATTATGGTTTCCACAACATAAACTTCAGTTTGTACGGCCATGAGCGCACTTACAAAGTTTGTAGAAGGCGACGAGAGAAAGTATGTCAAAGTACCTACACATCGATCTCATAACTGAAGCAAGTACGCATGATATGACAGTAATTGACAATTGCATGAGGTGTAGTTACGGGTTTTTTTCCCGGCCATGAGCCTACGAACAAGCTCAATTTTCACTAGCGTCGACACGCACTACGTAGTACAAAATGATACGTACAGACAATTTTTAAAGGATTTTTCAAGCCTAAAAAACATTATTCAGAGGTTCTTTTTCCGGAGAAAAAAAAAACGAGACGCACGAGCCTCCTCCGTCGCGGGGGACGGATCTAGGTTTCCGTTAGGCCACCTGGCTCGCTCGTCCGCTATTCGCGTCAGTCTCTGACAGGTGGGCCCCTTTCGAGGCTGATCCCGCATGATGGTAAGCACGGACGGCGAGATCTCCTCCTCCGCCCGCGGCCTCCCACAAATAAAAAAGGAAAGGCCACCAGAAAAGGCACCACGTACACCTGCCACTCCGCACACGCCCCATGCCAGACGGGCCCCACTCCAACAACGTACCTACCTCGACCCCACCTGCATGCACTCAGAGCCTAGCCGTGTGCGTAACGGTGCGCCGCTAAAAGCTGGAGGGCAAATATGAAATAGCGCAACGGGACGCCGAAATAGCTTAATAGCCAGCCTGGGCCCCAGCCACCTCCTCTCGCCGCCTGCCTCCCCTGCCGTACACGCACCCCACCCAACCCACTGCTTCCGCCGCCGCCGCCGCCACAAGAAAACCCCAGGCCGAGCCGAGCCCTCGTCCTCCTCCTCGGCGCGGCGAGCCACCGTCCGGGCGCGGGTGATCCGGGCGGTGAGGGTTTAGCGGGGGCGGGTGGCTGGGGAGATGGCGTCGGAGGACGTGGTGGGGAAGAGCAGGCGCGACACGGCCGTGACCACCATCGTCAACCTGGCGGAGGAGGCCAAGCTCGCGCGGGAGGGGGTCAAGGGGCCCGGCCACCAGGTCCTCACCATCTGCAAGTCGCTCGTCGCCGGCGGCGTGGCCGGTGGAGTGTGAGCTCTCCACTCTACTCTCTATCCCTCCCTCCCGTCGTCTCGGGGTTGGATTTGCTCCGCAACGTCTCACTCAATGGGTGGCTCCCAGATTGGATTCGGTTTTCTTATGATTTTATTAGATTGGTGTTTGATCCGTGTTGGATTCCTGCTCCTCGAGGTCTAGATGATCGAGATTTTCCGTGGTGGTTGGTTCTATGATATGTGCGTGGGTCGTGTGTGCCAACTGGATGCGTGGACATTAGGTGCGTGTGCGTGCGATTCTGTGTTGGATTTGCGAGGCTTAAACCATAGCCGCGAGGCACTCAGATATCGTTCCGTTGACCCGTCAGTTGATATGATTCGCTGGGAAACCAAATACCCCTACACATATGCTGCCCATCTCTTGTCGTTGTATAGCCTCGTCGTCTGGATTAAAATTTCCGTCTTATGGGTTAATTTGGCCTGTGATCTAAACCATTTCCCTGAGAATATGGTGAATATTTCGTGAGCTACAATATATTGTTCACACAGATGCCTATGGAAAACATTTTGTTGAATGCAAAATTGCTTTGTTTGTATTAGCTTACCAACAGTTAAACCCTAAGCGAAGACTGAGAGCCTGTGACAAAACGGTGGACGGGGCAATATTGGCTTGCTCATCCTGTTAGTGTAAATTCAATGTGCAATCTTTATGTTGTTTGTTCTTCATCATTGTTGTTAAATTACTTGCCATCCGTCTAGTTTGTTTTATTGTAGCGGCATTTGTTTTAAGAAAAATCTTCTGAATTTCCGAGGTGGACATTTTGATATGCAAGTTTGGTCTGGCCGATAACTGACTACCCCCCCCCCCCACCCCCACCCCCACCAACACACACACCCCCAAAAAAGGAATTGTTCACCACAAACTTCATTCATCTTGCTTTACATGTTGATGTCAGTATCCAATTAGTTTTGTATTTATGGTTTAATTAATGGTGCATTCTTAACTATTGTAGTTCTTCCTAATGTCATCATGGAAATCTAATAAGCTTCCAAGTGCCTTTCTGTGATTACTTTATGTGATATATTTGGTTGGTAGAATACAATGGCGACTTGATTGTCTTCCTTGTTTGGGACTCTAGCAGTCTAGCTATCTAATGTTGTTATAGTTGGTTTAAGTCAAAGCTAAAACTATTTTGTTATGTTATCTGTGTAGGTCATTTGGGAACATTGCATACTTGAAACACATATAAAACTAAGAATATTTAATGGCATATTCATAAATAACTATCGACTCTTCATTCTGGTACATTTTGCATGCTTAGCCAGCAAAAAGAATATTTACTGGGGCCAATTATTGATAAGTGATAACTATTTGTGCATATGAGTTCTGTTTATTTTATTTATTTATTTATTTATTGCACAGATCACGTACTGCTGTTGCTCCCCTTGAACGATTGAAGATCCTGCTTCAGGTTAATTTCTTACGTATTTGCTTTTTGGTTATATTATAGCTTATTATTATCATGAAGATTGAATGATGGATTGATGGGTTAATGTCTTTACCAAAGTTGTTGTATTTGCTGTGGAAGACCCCAAGAGTGTATTGCTACTATATTAGCAGTGTTTTATTTTGGTAATTTCAAGGTGTCCTTGTATTAATTTGATATTAGCTAACATGGAGATATGATGCAAACTAAATCTCCCATGTCAATGTATTGGATAGGGTCTGTCTATTCTCATTTCATGACATGTTTTATCTTATCGCCAGTAAACAGTTGACACAAGTTAAGGAGCATCTCTACTTTGTGAAGCTGACTTGAAAACGAAACCCTTTCAGGGCATATATATCTCTGCCACTGTCAGTAAATCATCGTGAAAATAATGTTTTAGTAGAGAGATCACACTTGTTGCTGAACCCTAATTCAATGGTTGCTAAAGTTGTCTGTGTGTTCATGTACTTTGTATGAAAATGCAGCATGTGATTAAATTACTTGGGTTTGACCTCTCACTCATGTTATCTTGCTTAATGCAGGTTCAAAATCCTCACAGTATCAAGTACAATGGTACCGTTCAAGGTCTTAAGTATATATGGAGAACGGAAGGTCTCCGTGGACTTTTTAAGGGCAATGGGACGAACTGTGCAAGGATTGTTCCAAATTCTGCCGTGAAGTTCTTTAGCTATGAGCAGGCGTCAAGGTGTGTTCTTGTTTGCAATTACTCTTGCCTTACATTACTGATTCCTCTGCTACCACCTACTTGTTACTTTTAGTTTGCACATTGCAGACCTTTTCTCTGTTGCATGATGAGACTGTTTTGACCTGAAATTGGTTAGAAGCATCTCTTTTTTACCCTCCTATTAACATGTTCTTGTTTTCCCGGAAATCAGTATTAATAAGTTCCTACCTTTTTCTGTCATTTTTACAGGGGAATTTTGTGGCTTTACCGTCAGCAAACTGGGGATGGTATGTCTTTTTGCATCATCCTCTGCCCTAAACATGGTGTGGAGTGTTCAGCTATGTGATACCATTTGCAACACCCCCAGGCTGAACACACTTGCTATGTATTGGTTCTTAGAGGTTGCACAGTTCATGAGTGCCCTGTTCAATATCAGACTGAAGTCACTTCACAATGTTGGGGATCAGAATTCCCGATTTACAGTGTCCTTTGTAATGCAAAATAGTTTCTTGCATGTGTGAACAGCTTTTTGTTATGGCTGCTCTGCTACACAATAAATAAAGAAATTTGTATTTAACTAACTTGTCATTTAAAAATGTAGAGTTGCTAAAGATCTCTTTTTCTCTGGATTCAACATTCACTCACATCGTAATTATGTTGAACAGAGGATGCTCAGCTTAGTCCAGTCTTGCGCCTTGGAGCTGGAGCTTGTGCTGGTATCATAGCCATGTCTGCTACTTACCCAATGGATATGGTTAGGGGTAGGATTACTGTCCAGGTAATGTATAGTTTTCCGTTGCTTTCTCTCATCAGAATACTGTCTCTGAAACTATAAGCTGCTGTAGTTTTTTTATTTCATGTCTTAAATTCTTATTCTGTTTTGTTGACCCCCAAATCACATCCGCAGACAGAAAAGTCTCCTTATCAGTACCGTGGTATGTTTCATGCACTGGGCACAGTCTACCGTGAAGAAGGCTTCCGTGCTTTGTACAGAGGGTGGCTTCCATCTGTAATTGGAGTTGTAGGTTCCTCTTAACTAGCAATCATCTATTCTCTTGTGCGTTGTGCCTTGTTGATGAGTGCTTACCATTTTATGCTTTGTCATCTTGTCGCAGGTTCCATATGTCGGCCTTAACTTTGCTGTATACGAGTCTCTGAAGGACTGGCTTCTTCAGACAAATCCATTTGGACTTGCAAAGGATAATGAGTTGCATGTTTTAACAAGGCTTGGATGTGGAGCTGTGGCTGGAACCGTAGGGCAGACTGTTGCATACCCTCTTGATGTCATCAGGAGAAGAATGCAGATGGTCGGTTGGAATCATGCCGCTTCTATTGTTACTGGAGAAGGCAAAGAGGCACTTCAGTACAATGGTATGATTGATGCATTCAGGAAAACTGTTCGTCATGAAGGATTTGGTGCTTTGTACAAGGGCCTTGTGCCCAATTCAGTGAAGGTAATCATTCTAATGAAAAATTCAAATATGTGTAAGCTCGAAGGATATCTCAATATTGTTCGTTTCTAACAATATTTACTGCCCCTTGTTTTTGGCTATGCAGGTAGTGCCTTCTATTGCCATTGCATTTGTCACTTACGAGGCTGTGAAGGATGTTCTAGGAGTAGAGATGAGGATATCAGACTGAAGAACTGGGTGTAGTGCTGGCTATTATCAACTTCTATTTTTGTAGGTGCTGTTGAGTTTTGTTTTTGTAGGCAGGGCGAGTAGAAGGATAATAGGACTGAGGCTCCATTCAGCATATGGCCCTCTCTCGGCCCATGTTGATATATCCTACTACTGGTTCCAGATCTTAATTGTTGCTGGACTCGTGGGAAAATAATAAGTTGGCTGTAAAGCATTAAGAATTTGCGTAACTAAATAGTCTATTCAGTGGGGATAATGTATTGAGATTTTTTTTAGGACACATAAGCAGTATGATGTGTGCTGCTAATAATTGATTTTCATGAAATTTTCCTTCTCCATTGCCTGTCAAATTTGTTGCTGTGTAAGTAATGGGCTCGTTCTTTTGGTTTGCGGTTTATAGCTTTTGGATTGCTTATGAGAGTATGAAGTAAGAAAAACTTACGTGCGGTTTTGATCAATATAAATAAAATTGATACAGTGTGTATGTTATAATTAACTTGTAGACCTTATTTTAAAAAATTACTCTATTCAAAAGTTAATTATCGTATAAAAATAAAATAATAACTTTTACAAACCGAAAAGAAGACAGTCCAATGTAACTAGGGAAGCTCCTGATAAGATTAATCTGTTTATTTGTTTACAGGAATAGTAAAAAGCCACACTTTACGTACTGTAGTTGCTCTGTATTTCTCAAAAGTCAAAACATGTGGTGAATTTTAAGTAAATAAAGTGTAGTCTACAGAAGGGTAAAAAATCGTCAAAAATACAATCCTTCATTTGCACTCCTATGCTAGGTCAGAGTTTGCAGCGTGGCCCCCGGACGTACGTCGTCGTGGAGGTGGAATACAGGTGCCCGTCGGACTTTATCCTCGGTGTTCGTCGGGCGATCTGCGGCGGCCTCACCACGCCTATCGACTTGGACTTCTGCGGCGGCCCCGCACAGAGCGCACGCCATTCTCAATAGTCATCGATCATACGACATGCGCGCAAGCTTAACGGTGTAAGTACAGGAGCAACGCAACTGGGGCACTTGCCTGCTTTACTCGTCGTGATCTTGCCGTCCAACTTGCTCGGCGACGCCTTCTTGCTGCTGCTCCGGTCCGTCAGCGACCGCGTCGACGTCCGGCAGCATCGTCCCGGACCCGTTGTTGACGCTCTCGTCGCCGCACAGCGAGTTCCCGTCGCAGCTGGAGTCGGAGCTCTTGTCTTTGTTGATGTGCAGGGTCGCCTTGGTCCTCTCCTCCTCCGTGACCCTGTACGCGTACATCTGGAACGGCACGTCGGAGACGTGTGGCGCCTCGTTCCCCTGCCACGCCGGGAACTTCCTTAGCATGTGTGCCTCGATGTCGAGGTAGTCGACGGGTGGCGTCGGCGTGTCGGGCTGGCCCTGGTCCGGGTTCATGACCACGAACCGCTTGACGTAGCGGAGGACGCGGCAGATGGAATGGAACGCCGGCCGCTGCGCCAGCACCGCTTGGTGAGGCCGGTGAGGTACTTGGGCGACTGGAAGTCTGCAACAATGGCCTCTCGGCAGCGCGGATGTTCTTGCTCATGTTGTCCCTCTGCAGGTCGTTGTCCTTGAACGGGATCTTGCCGGTCAAGAGCTCGAAGCAGATCATCGAGAAGTAGTACACGTCGGCCTTCTCGGTGCGCTTGGGCGCCGCCTGCTGCCCGGAGCCCTCCTGCTCGAGCAGCTCCGGCGCGTACCAGATGCAGGGGTTGGCATTGGAATTTGCGCCGGAATGTGCATTGGCCGACGCCTTGGGCCGGGGCTGGTCACGCTGGACTGGCCGAACCCGGCGACCTTGACGTGCAAGTACGCGTCGGCGTGCCACGGCCTGACGAGCGCGATGGACGGGTTCAGGTTGCTGTGGTATATCTCGGCGGCGGAGCTACAACATTTGTGTTGCAATGCACCATTGACGTTTAAATATTAAGTTATTAAGTGATTATTATCTACTCCTTCAATTCTTTTTTTTTGAGTAAAGTGCTATAATTCGTGCCTTTAACCTTTCTAAAATTTGACTACTAATATATTTAAAACTATTTAGATTGGTTATATGAAAGTTATATTATGATATAGGTCGTTAAAAATACTTTTATAATATTATAATTTTATTAGCATATAATAAGATACAGTTACAAATAGTGACAACCAAAATCACATCTTGTAGCATGTGAAAAGTAAAAATTGTCAATTAAAAAGAACGGAAAGAGTAATAAAATATAGCGTTGGGTAAACCATGCACTGTGAATATTGTATTCACATGCTACTTTAATGTTATAATTAGTTGGGTTTTCTTTCCAATTAATTGGCTACTTTACACATTTAGTTATGAAAACAACTTAAATTTATAGCGTGATAATGATAACAAATACTAATATTGACAAATAAATTTCATAGATTTTTGTTAGCACACTATATAAGCCGTATGACAGTTTATATACCTTACCACTCGAAAAGCACATACAATTTTTAGTAGGCCTATTAACATCTCATATGACTTCAAATTTTATAGGTAAAATGCCTTATACAAGACACCCCATGTTAGTTTTGAATTATTGTACTCATAGTGATGGTCGTGTGGCTCAAACAAATAGAGAAGTGGACACTTAATTTTTAAATTAGAAACTAAAGAGTTGTTAAGAGCTAAATAAAATAAAGCATGAGAACCACCTTTTAATGGTGTGATAGAGTTGTAAATATACGACTCAAATTTACTAGGGTTAAAATCCTAGCGCTTCAATAGGGTTAAAATCTACTAAGGTTAAATCCTCGTCGCTTGACCTTCCCTTAACATTTCGGCCTTACTTGTGCCATGCTTGAATTCAGCCATCTTATCTGACATTCTTAATCGTTCTGTGCCTTATCTCCTTTATGAGCGTAGCCTCGATCCTTGTCGTTGACCATGGTTGACTTCAAATCTTCCTACACATTCAAAGACAAAAAAATCATTTTTGAATTTAAGTTCTTTACAATTTAATCCACATTAGTGAAAACTAAATAAACCCATAACCAGAAATCCTAAAACCTCAACTTTCAGCCGAAGCAACATTGCTTGGCCGGTTAGACCACTGGTGGATGCCAATCAACTACTGGCGCCGGTCGATCTGACCGTAGCCAGTCTGAGCTTCTCTGGCCGCCAAGTCTACAAACTATAAAAAAAGATGAAAATTTACAACATTCAAATTCTAACTACTCTAAAATAGAAATGATATATCACGAGAAAACACTAGACCTCTCACATGGTGTTTCAGTTTCTTCGTAAGCAACGAGTGATGACTGACTAAGAATGAACATGGATCCTCGGCATTGATGCAGTTCATGCACGCCCTGCATTATTCCGAATAAGAGCCGTTCCGATCATCATGTCATATATGCCTTGCTCCGATGATATGTGTTGCATACCTTTTCTCATTATTTTCCATGAGATTTTATTATAGGCTATTAACCATAGAAAACCTGTAACTAAACCCTGTTTTGAAAGTCATATATTGGTGATCAAAAGAGCTTAGCTTCTGACTTTTGGTTTATTTTTCACTATTCATAAATTTCGTCTTTTTCTGAACTTTTAACTTTTTATTGAGCTTTTTTGCCGGTTCTTTTTTCCGTATTTGTTTGTATTATACGTAATGGGCTAACCTATTTTTTATATTTTTTAATTTTTTTAAATTTAATTATGCTAAATAAGCCTTTGTTAGCTACAATGTTTTTTCAACCAGCTACAGTGCTTTTCAGCCATAAGCCACAAAAAAAAAGCCCAAATGATCACCCCAATATGTACTCAGCTCTAATCAGTAATCAATCGTGAATAATACAATTGTTGTCGTGTCAGTAAACGAGACAGGGATTGCAATGATCCTCGTTTCCCAGCAACTCGTTGCGAATTCCTCTGTATACAAAAACTGCGGCAAAATGTGGAGCACCATGAAAAGCCCTGGAAAATTCAAAATAAAAATTTTCAATTTTTGCTGCATTTTTGGGTGAATTTTGAAAACTTTTCTTTTCGGGAAAGTTTCGTCGGAAATGCGCTTTCCTTTCTCGGCCATTCCGCTTTCTCCAATTCGTTGGCGCCCCGCCTCCCCCTCCGCCTCCTCCTCTCTCGCGCGCCCCGCGCCGCCGCTTAGCGCCGCCTCTCCTCGCGCGGCGCTCGCTCTCTCACCTGGCGCCCGCCCTCGCCTCTCACGCGACGCGCTGCGCGCGCGCTGCGCAAGGCTGCGTCCTCCGCGCGCGCCCGGTCTCGACGCCCCGCCGTCCCGACAACCTCCGGTCCGAGGAGCGGCGCCTCGCTCCACGTCACCCGCCGCAGCTCGGCCCCACCGGCGGCGCGGCTCCTCTCTCTCCGCGCGCGCGCGCTTCGCCGCTGCGCACTACGCCCCGTCGCGTCGCCAGCGCTGTGCGGAGCGTGCGCCACCCCGCCTCTCCCTCCACTGTGCGGAATTAATCGCCCGCGACAGCCCCGTCCATCCCTGTCGCCCGGAGCCCCGCCGTGCCTTCTCCCCGAAGGATCGCCCCTCCCCTCCCGTGCGGGTATAAAACCCCCACCACGGCTCCCTCTTCCCTCTTTGCCTTCCAAGTTTCCCCACCGTCTTCAATCCCCTCCCCACACTCCCAGCCACCTCCCGGAGCTACCGATTGAGCTCCCGCCGCCCGTAGCTCCGCCACCGTCTTCCCCTGCGCCGGCGACCCCCTGGAGTCAATCTCCTGCCCCCCTCCCTCATTCTCCAATTTCTTGCACCCCGAGCTCCCCCTCAGCTCACTGACCCTTCTCATGCTCTTCCCTGGACAGGAGGACCTTCGAAGAGCTCATCACCGTCGACCTCGCCGCCCCTGGCCGTGCTCCGTGGCGATCCTCCACGGCTCCCACTCACGCCGTCGCCGCGATTGTGAGCCTCACTCCCGGATGGTGAAACCACCCCAATTAGCCCTCTCGCCGCCGGCAACCCCTCCACCGCAAGATGGCCAACCCACCCCTTCTCCCTCCCTCTCTCCCTTTGGTCCCCGCAAATGCTAACTACCGAAATGGGTTCCCAGCATCCCCTCTACCCGCGGTACCTCGGTGATCGCCAACGAGCCCTCTAGCGCCCAGCCGCCGTCGCCACCGTGACCGCCGCCATGATCATCATGTAGTGGCCGGAGGTAGAAGACGACGGACGTGGCCCCTCCATCGCCGTCGGATCTTACCCCCACCTTCTAATCTCAGCTGTTGGATCGCCCCGTACCGCTTTGCCCGCCTCCCCTTTTCCGCAACCGTCCGATCTCCCGCTCCCCATCTCAACCGCTCGCCCGTCTCGCTCGCTGCCGTCGCCGGGCCACGCGGCGGCATCCAGCGCGTGTGGCGCGCCGCTCTGGCCGTCTTCCTCGGCCGCTCCGTCGCGCGCGCGCGCGCAAAGCTGCCTTGCCTGCCGCCTGCGCAACAACTCCGATCGGGCGTCATCGTGGCCATGGGCCGGCCTTTCACTGTGCAACCGATTTTCCAGTGTTTTATCAATTTCTAAAATCCCAGAAAACTCAAATAAATCCTAGAAAATCACAGAAAATCCCAAAAATTCCCAAATTTCACCACTTTGCTCCAAATATTATTCCAGACCCTCTGGTGAACTCCATCTCCACAGATTCTCCCCAAATAAATTCCTAAAAATCCATTTGAAGTGTTTATGCATTTTTTTCCCTTTTTAATTAGTTTATTTTCCCTCGCTTGATTAGTCTCAAGCTGGATTTAATTTATTTTATGTGTTTGCGATAGTGTCGGAGATTCCGGAGATTCAAGAGCAGGCTCAGGGTCCAGGTGCTTCAACGTTCGAGCTCGCAGAAGTCATCCGGATAGACGGCAAGTCCCAAATCCTTTGATCATATTGTATCCCATAAAGTTTAAATATGTTAGTATGTTATTTTCATTGAGCTAGTTCTGAAATGTTAGTTCGAAAATAAAAATAAAATGTTTAGAATGTCATGTGATATAGTTAGTCCTACCACCGTTAAATGACACGATTAAATTGTAGCCATGCCTTTGAAACCCTAGAAATAATTATCTGATATTTTAGAGAATTGTAGGTTATTACTATCATGCAAAATGTTACACTAATAAGGTTGTGGCTGCGGGCCAATAGATTTTGGAAAAAACCCGACTCTAAGGTAGGGTGGTATGGGACATCGTATCTTAGAGCGGAGAGTGCCGGCGTGCACAAGGTAGGGTAAGGGTTGGGGGAGAGCCGCGAGACGGTCTTTGCCCACCTCTTATCCTAGGGCTGGAGTGGGGTAAGGGTGAGTGGGAAACCGTGGGACGGTCTACGCCCACCGCTTACCTTAGTTTGGGTCGCGGACCTGGCGAGGTTGCGGGCCATGTGAAAATATAAGGACTGAAATCCTTACGCTGAGCAAACGTCACAGTGATTGCTCAACCACAGGAGTTGACTTGTCAACACTTGTCGATTAGTCGCTCAACTCGATTGAAACTCTACAGGAGGATAGCAGTAAGGTTAGGTGGCCGTCTTTGGATGCCTAACAACGGTGAAATTCACTCGAAGCGGACGTGGTCCTCTCTTATGTGTGTGTGTGTGTGGGTGTGAGCCAGACCCGAGTGAATTCTACTGGGTAGAGCCTATATGAAGAGTTGAGCAGAGAAACGACCTGTTTTTCTTAACTCTTTAGCGGGAGTTGAGGGATCGTGTGGGTAAAGCTGAGCAAACTCTGCAGAGTCAAATAAATGGTATTCGAATATGCCGTGCTCCCGGTTATTGGAGCTGTGTCACTTGGGTGATTCCAGCAGCAAAACTTGAGTAGTTTTGTACATGTTTTAACTTGGTTAGTTGGTTAATGAATTCTTTGTGAAAACCCCTGAGATCTTGAGAAGTAGTTTTGGGTCCCTTTTTATAAAATGTTTGCAAATAAAACTGCATCCACTCAAATTAATAAACCAAGTATACTCCCTTCCTTTGATGTTCCATGCATGTAATAAGTTAGGATCCCTTTGGGACTTGCTGAGCCGGTTGTTTGGCTCACGGCTTGCTTTTGCCCTTCTTTAGAGGATCAAGACGAAGGTGTTTGACTCCCCGTTGAGGAAGTCCCGGAAGGTCGCTTCTTCGACGAGGATCCGTGGCTTTAGGTCTTGGCCGCGCTCAAGCGGATCTTGGAGCTTCTGTAATGTAATTATACTTTGGGCTTGCACGCCCCGCTGTTGAAAATGGATGTTAATCCGTATGTGAAATATATGCTGAACTTTTGTTGTAGGCATGCAATGGTATACTCTTGCGCGACACTCCATAACTGTTCATGCGTGAATAGTTACGGGGTGCCGTGTCCGTACGCGCTCTGGAAACGAGGGCGTTACACACCAAACCTTTCGTGGCCAACAAATTTTGCAGCACAATTATTAATAACTGTGAGCCATGTGTCTAAGAAAGTAGGCGCGTCACAGTTATTAATAACTAGCCACACTTGTCAGAGGGGTATATTATATTATGATACCATTTTTTATACATAGGGGTCTTCGAATTGAATATTGGTTTATGAGATACAATATACGTGTATAAGATATTATATTTCGAGAGAGATTTGATGAAATCGTTCGCAACTGTGCTACGGAACAAGGTATATTCACAAGGCGAGCACAGACATGTTTTGTTTACTCAAGGATGATCATAAGTGACTTGGAATCAGGGGTGATTTAGACTGAAGAATTAGTAACTCTGTCCGGCATGCATCTAAAATTTGGTTTTTTCTATTATCCTTTTGCAGCATTGTCCCACAAGATTTTAACGGTGTCTTTCAACTTTTCTAATTTTTTATCGTTCTTTTATTTTTTAACTTATGAAAAGCTAACGGTAATATCAAAAGCCAGGATTTGAGCCCACATCTGCTGTTTCTTTCCTCCGGCTGACACGCCACGCCACTCCACACAACTGCAGCTGGAAAGAATTCCACATCTGCTGCTCTACTCTCTCTGTGACAACTTCCTTGTCCAATTGTTAATTAGGTCCTGTTTGGCATGGCTCCACTTCACAAGTAGAGCTGTTTTTTTGGCTTCAGCTCCACGAACAGCTCCACCGGTGGAGCTGGAGCTGTTTTGATAGACTGTTTGGTAAAACAGCTCCACCTATTTTATCATGCATGGTTGAGAGATGCCAATTGTCCAATATACCCCTGTCTATTTGGCTTGTAGTAACATCAAGAGCTGTATGTTTCTACATGATTTTTCATCCGAGTAAATTTGAATTCAAAAAAAATTAAAATTTAAAATAGCACAAAGTATTATCAACCAATATTTAATAGTCGAAGACGAAGACCGAACAAAGGCAGGAACGGGAGAATAGAAGGCGCTCCTTCACTGCGGATCGAAGACGAAGACCGAACAAAGGAACGGAACGGAGAATAGAAGAGCCGATGGCAGATCGCGTAAATTCACGAAAGTACAAGAGCGATGGCATGCGGGCAATTTTGTAGTTTTGCGGATGGAGCATTGTATATTATAGGTGTGTAAAAATTTTGGGAAATTTTTTAGGAACGATTGACCGAGGTGGAGCTACTTTTTCAGCTCCATCTCGTACATATCTTTTGTCTCAGCATGTTTTAAGGGACTCCTTGGGCGGAGCTATTTTGTTTTACCCCGTTTAGCACAAAACGACTCCAAATAGCTCCAGGAGCCGGTGGTGGAGCTATACCAAACTGGGCTTTAATCAACCATTCTCGCCATTTGTCTTAACATTTCCTGATGCTTTCTCGCTCAAATCCGCTTTTCCCACTAGGAAACGTCTTTCCTCCATGGGAGGGAGGAGGCCGAATTCCACGATCACAGCGGTGACATACAGGTGGGCCCCACCTTCCAGAGCCACGAACTCGACCAGTTTTGCCGTGTGAGCCGCCACGACCGCCCTTTCTTCTCTCGCGCGACCAGCGCCTTAAACCCTAGCCCGCCGCCGCCATGGCGACCCCCAAGCGAAAGGCCCTAGGTGCCCCCTCCGCCGACGTCGCCTCCCCTCTCAAGGCGCCACGCGCCAACGCCGCGGAGCCGTCCGCCCCCACCGCAGCCGCCGCCGAGCCCGTCGCCTGCGTGCACGACGTCTCCTACCCCGAAGGCTACGACGCGTCCACCTCCTCCTCCCGCCTGATCGCCGCCGGCGGCGAGGGCGCCGGGACGGCAAAGACCTTCCCGTTCCAGCTCGACCCCTTCCAGGCCGAGGCCATCCGCTGCCTCGACAACGGCGAATCCGTCATGGTACTTACGCTGCTTTGGCTCTCGTTACTCCTGGTGATATGCATGATTGCAATGCTCTTACAAGCTATATATTAGACTATACAATCCATAGATCACAGTGGAATGGTCTCCTTTTTTTTTTCATTGCTGTTCTGTTATGTGTATACTGGCAAACTAATTAGCTTTTCAATTTAGTTGTTTGTCTGTCATGCATAATTATATACTTTGTTTTCCTGGGGGTTTCCAGGTTTCAGCTCACACATCAGCAGGAAAGACAGTGGTTGCTTTGTATGCAATAGCAATGTCTTTGCGCAATCAGCAGCGAGTCATCTATACATCTCCAATCAAGGCTCTGAGCAACCAAAAGTACAGAGAATTCAAAGAAGAGTTCTCTGATGTTGGTCTCATGACTGGAGATGTGACAATTGAGCCAAATGCCTCTTGTTTGGTACTAGATCACCAATCTTCTTTCAAATTACTCTTTCTATTTAGGTTTGGTACTAAAAACCTGCTCGGAAATGTAGGTCATGACTACAGAAATTTGGCGTAGCATGCAATACAAAGGGTCGGAGGTCATGAGAGAAGTCGCTTGGATTATCTTTGATGAGGTGCATTACATGCGTGATAGGGAGAGAGGAGTGGTGTGGGAGGAGAGTATAGTAATGGCTCCCAAAAATTCACGGTTTGTGTTCCTCTCAGCAACTGTACCTAATGCCAAGGAGTTTGCTGATTGGGTTGCCAAGGTTTGTTGCCAAGCTTCTCTAGTTCCCTCCCTTTTTCTGTTGTCACCTTGCCTTTGATATTTTCTCAGAAAGTTTTCTGCTCAATAAATTAAAGGACATTTCATAAATGCTATGGTTTTGATGTCTAACACATCTATTTGGCGGAAGGCATTTGTTGTTACACATGGTCAAGCATTCATCTATGTTTTTATCATATGTTCTTTCTGCATGATGGAGGATATTTTGTTTCTCAGGTACATAAGCAACCTTGTCATATAGTATACACCGACTATCGACCTACACCTCTCCAGCACTATGTATTTCCTTCTGGAGGTGATGGCTTATACCTGGTAGTTGATGAGAAGGGCAAGTTCAGAGAGGACAGTTTTCAGAAAGCTTTGAATGCCCTTGTACCTGCTAGTGACAGTGACAAGAAGAGGGAAAATGGGAAGTGGCAGAAAGGCCTCTTGGCAGGCAAACCTAGCGAGGAAAGCGACATATTCAAGATGGTGAAAATGATAATTCAGCGTCAATACGACCCTGTGATACTTTTCAGCTTTAGCAAAAGGGAATGTGAATTTCTTGCTATGCAGGTATGTTCTTTTCTGGATTAATATTCAATTCAGAGGATAGAAATATTTTGTGGTTTCAAGGAAGAAAAAGTCAATTTAGTTGATTTTGACTGTCCTACTTATGTGTTATAGATGGCTAAGATGGACTTGAATGAGGATGATGAGAAAGCAAACATCGAAACAATTTTTTGGAGTGCCATGGATTTGCTTTCGGATGATGACAAAAAGCTTCCTCAGGCAAGTTCTGTTTCATCTATCAGTTTTCAGTGTATGGTACTCTGAGGCAATTCCAACTGGTATAGGTTTTTCAGAAAGACACAATAGTTTTGAACTCTAAACAACTAGCACCAAGGAGTTAGCACGTCCTATATGCATTCCCTGTAGCCACTGCCCATTTTGTTTGTTGAAAGACGGTCTTACGTGCACTATTTTTTCCAAACCATCTTTAATGCCATACATAAACTATTGCAAATTTCTACTTGCACATTAGGTTTGCTTGGTAGTATTACCCAATCGTACCACCTGGTACCAGGTTAAATCGACAATCTAGTAAATATTATATACCAGCACCGTCTACCCATTAGAGCATGAACTAGTAGTGGTAGGCCATACCCACAACTGATGCTTGTCTTATTATTATTATTATTTTATTTAATTATGAAAACTGAGCCCTTGGAGCCTTATCAGGTTTCAAATATGCTTCCCTTATTGAAACGAGGCATTGGTGTACATCATTCTGGTCTGTTGCCCATTTTAAAGGAAGTGATTGAGATACTCTTCCAAGAAGGCCTCATCAAGGTTAGCATATTTTATGAATCACATGACTTCTTGGGGTTGCTGTTATTTCCTTGCCTCAAAACTAGCATATTTTCAGAAGTGTATCAACAATCAGCCTACTAAAACTGTGTTTGGAGCAATGATACTTAAAGCAGATGTTTTGATTAAAGTTTTGCAATCTTGCTTGAAGCTAAAACTGTGTGCCTGAAAAGGTGAGGTGATAGTGCTTGGTTCCACACACCAAAGAAGAGATATTTTGATAGTTGCTACTGTATTGTAGTTTCATGACGAAGATGGAGCAATTTTTCTTGAATTTGCAACCAGTAGTTGCATATATTATATTTGTGTCATTCTACGCTTCTACGATCAGTTGCAGTGTAAAATTGAATAGAAAGAGAGAGCGAGGTCTAAATTTTATCAAGTACAAATTTTCTCTGTCTTGTGCTGTGAAATGATGATTTGGAGTTTTTTTTGGGTGTGTGTGTTTGTTGGGGGGTGAAAGTGATATATTGTGTATTGTGCCTTCTAAATTCTTGCTGATATTGAAATCTGGTTTTATAGTGTTTGTTTGCCACAGAAACATTCAGTATTGGGTTGAACATGCCTGCAAAGACTGTTGTGTTTACCAATGTGAGAAAGTTTGATGGAGATCGATTCAGATGGTTGTCAAGCGGAGAGTACATCCAAATGAGTGGCCGCGCTGGTCGTCGAGGTATTGATCAGCGTGGTATCTGCATATTGATGGTAGATGAAAAAATGGAACCCTCAACTGCCAAAATGATGCTGAAAGGAAGTGCTGATAGTTTGAACAGGTCCGTACCTTGGATTCTTTGCTTCTACTCTGCCATCTGTAGAACATACTTAGTATCCAGCCTGGCTGCATGATTTGAATGGAAAGACCAGAACATAGGACTGAGGCTGGGATGGGCAGTCCCAGACTCATGAGTCACTTGGTTAACACTATGCTTAAGACAATCGGTAGCCAGATCAATCCTGATAACAACTGTAGATAATGCCATTCATGCATGCTATTCCAGTTCCTTGCATCCTGAAATCTTGAGTTAGCATATCAGCGCTTAAGTTCTCATTTACTGTTTTTCACTATTTGAATGGAAAGACCAGAACATAGGACTGAGGCTGGGATTGGCAGTCCCAGATTCATGAGTCACTTGGTTAACACTATGCTTAAGACAATCGGTAGCCAGATCAATCCTGATAACGACTGTAGATAATGCCATTCATGCATGCTATTCCAGTTCCTTGCATCCTGAAATCTTGAGTTAGCATATCAGCGCTTAAGTTCTCAGTTACTGTTTTTCACTGTTGTATAATTATGTTTCTTCTAGTTGTTTAAGTGCATTTCTTTTTTCCTATTTTGATGGCTCTCACATGATTATCCTCCTCTTGATTAGCGCCTTTCATTTGAGCTACAACATGTTGTTAAATCAAATGCGCTGCGAGGATGGTGATCCAGAAAAGCTTCTTCGGCATTCATTCTACCAATTTCAAGCAGATCGAGCTCTCCCTGATCTTGAGGTTTGTTGACATTGTCTATGTGTTTTTTTCTTTGAAGTGGTGAGAACTTTATTTATGATCTTGAATCTTGAGCATGATGGTTGCATAGTCATTCTAAATATGTCACATGGTTACCACAGAGGGCAGCCCTGAACCACATTTACCTTATTTACATGTTGCCCTTTTAAACTTGTATTATTAGACAGTTTTCCCCATACCAGCTCAACACTTAGCAATCAAGGATGAGGGATTAGACAAAAATAATACCGCCCTACTGAACTTATTCTATTGGGCTCTTTAGGTTTGTCTTTCAATGAGCTTTTAAGGAAATAGTCACTAGGGAAGGAAAATTTTTTACATTTGCAGGCTGCCTCATCTTATCTGTCTTCCTAATCCTTTTAGTCAATATTGTAAAACATTTCTTTTAGCTTTGGGTCTGTGGCCATGTTCTTTGAATCCTATGGATTCTTTTGTAAGGTTGTTCTACTATATATTTAGTAATATAATTATTTCAGTAGGGGTCTTCCCTACTGTTCTCATAAAAAAAAAGGAAAATGAAATCCAAGACAGACCTTCTTTTCCCCAAAATTTTGAATTGGTCGTTCCTCCCACAACCATTGTTGTTACTTGCTTTTACCCATGTGTGATAAGGTTGCATGGTAAAAAAGGAAGACATTCAGAATGACTACCCAAGCAGTGTTTGTTGCGTTCCTGAGTGTTTCACAGATGCATATATGCAATAACACTTCTGATAGCAGTTTGTGCTGATAGACTGACTGTTGTCACCTAGTATATTGGTGCCTTTCAAACAATAGTTGATCAATCAAGCTAAGCACTTTCACCAACATAAGAACCCAGCTACTGAAGCATTATATCTTCCAGGAAACTTATACTGGCACTCCTCTGTTTGAATTCTGTGCAGAAGCAAGTCAGGGAACTGGAATTAGAAAGAAATTCCATGGTTATTGAGGAAGAGGAGAGCTTGAAGGATTATTATGATCTCTTACAGCAGTACAAAACTTTAAAGAAGGATGTCCGTGATATTGTACTTTCTCCAAAATATGCTTTACCTTTCTTGCAACCTGGAAGGCTTGTTCGTGTTCAATACATTACAGATGAGCAACCCACCTTCTCCATTGACGAAAATGTCACATGGGGAGTTACAATAAACTTTGAGAAGGTGAAATCCCATGGTGAAGGTAAAGACACTAAACAGAAAGCATCATCCAACTTTCTCTTGTGTGTGTGTTTCTCTTTTGTTCATGGGGTTGGTCCAAGTTGTTTGGCAGTGCAAGTCCATGTTAGATTTCATAGTTAAACACTTTGAGGTGGATCTGGAACTGAACATTAGGCTCAAGCAATAGATATGCCAACTGACCAATCACTGCTATGAAGTTCTAATATATTATGACCATACGTATCCATACATATTTTTCCTATGGATTCACGCTCATGCCAACGAGCTTTGGTCAATTGATATGGTCGGTGGTTGGTACGGGTCCGAGGACCGAGGGTAGGGTTCTTGCCCCCATCTAGCCACCGGCAGGGCTCTTTTTTGTGTGGTAGAAAGGCTCTGAGGCCTAACTTTAGAAGGGGAGATTAGATATTTGTTTGATTATTCATTACTTAATAATAACAGTACAATATTATCCCTTTTATAGGGATAGCTAGACTTGATTCCTATGAAATATATCCTTATATTAAGTTAACTAACCCTATGAAACATATGCCTATGTTAACTAATCCTAATAATAGGGAACTTATCCCTAATGCATAGAATAAATCTAAAAGGAAAAACCTAAATAATAAGGAAACTAATTATTATATTCCTAATCTACAATATGCTGCTAATGCTATGGCTTGTCACACCATAACATTTCATCCCTCGTGGCGAGACAGCTCGTCCTAGAGCTGTCAGGTGGTGGCCTCGGATGGGGACTTTTGCATCTCTATGTTGACAGGAATGATTGGTACCTACGTCGAGTCGCTTAAGAGCAGATCAGCCACACGCCGACATATGGAGCCCAACAGAGAAGTGCCGACATATGGAGCCCAACAAAGAAGTGCCGACATATGGAGCCCAACAAAGAAGTGCCTTAGCATGATGTAGCATTGAGGAAAACACCAATGGCATGGGCAGCCAACATGGGACAACAGTGATGCCCTTACTGCCACAGAGCGTGATGAACTGATGATGGCAGGGAGGATGTGACGGCGGCACTGGCCCCTCGGCCGTTGCGCTTCGTATCGTCTACCGTATGGCTTCGGTCGGCTGCGTAGAAAAGATTGCCGTTGGACAGCATCCACTTGGTGAATGCACCTGGGGTGCAGCCAAGGGCAGCACTACCCGCTTAGGAGGCGTTGGTGACGACGGCCGGAGTGGCATTGTTGGTGGTGCTGATTCTAGAGGTGATGGAAGTGCCGGTGTAGCCATGTTGATGACGACAGGCGTCACCTCCTTCTGCTCCATCTTGGCCAAGGTCGCAGCTGGTGGGGTTGCCGTTAAGGCTAGCAGATTGGTGGAACATTCCTTTCGGTGTAGCTTCTCTCCTCTTCTGGAACACCAAGCATCTTAATCATGCGACAAAACATGTCGTTGATTGTCATAGAATTGAAACCCTCGTTGCCTAATATGGTAGAAGGGGCAACGATTGGCTCTGATACCATATGGTCGGTAGTTGGGTATAGGTCCGAGGACCGAGAGTAGGGCGCTCGCCCTCATCTAGCCACCGGTAGGGCTCTTTCCTGATGAGGTAGAGGCTTTGAGGCCTAACTTTAGAAGACGAGGGAGACTAGAGGCTTGTTTGGTTGTTCATTGCTTAATTTTAACGATACAATACTGTCTTTTTTTGTAGGGATAGCTAAACTTGATCCTTAAGAAATATATTCTTATATTAAGGGAACAAATCTTGTCACGCCATAACACAATTGTGACAGTTGTTATCTTTGCGGTATTGTCTAGGCCTCTACTCTTAGGGACGTACTAGCTTGCAGCCAAATGCCTCTTCAGAGTTACACATAGGGCAGTAAAACCATGCTGATCTCAGGTGAGCTGAACCTCACTTGGTCCCAAACTAAATAGATTAATTATGTGTTTATGGCAAGTTTGTCTATAAGAGCTTGAGGTTGGTTTATTTGAGATCAACTATGACCAGAGCTTAGCTTGCTTGATCAACTTGAATTGTGGAACTTTGGCAGCCTTTGGCCTGCCCGCCCTGGAATTGTTGAGCACTGTCTGACAGAAGTACCAAGAATTAGGGCCTCTTGTTTTGCAACTTCCCTTCTCATTTTATGGATCTCAACTACATGCAATTTCTACCGTCTTATTTTATTTCCTGAAATAATTAGTTAGATTACTGATGTGATTCTAACTCTGCCTTTGGAGGCTATTGCTTTATTTTTCTCTCCTGGCTTATGGATTTTGTTCTTACAGACAGGAGGCCTGAGGATTATGATTATATAGTTGATGTCCTCACCAGATGTTCTGTGAATAAGGACAACAGTGGAAAGAAGACATTGAAGATTGTTCCTCTGAAAGGCCGTGGAGAACCAGTTGTGATTTCCTTGCCACTTTCTCAGGTTCTTCACTTTTCCCATTTCACCAGTTAACCTTTCATCTTCTAGACATTTTTATCACATTACAAAGCTGTCCTTTTGCTTTGTGTAATTCTGAATTGAACTGAATAAACAGATCGATGGACTAAGCAGCATTCGGATGTACATACCTAAGGATCTTTTGCCTGTAGAAGCCCGAGAAAACACCTTGAGGAAAGTTGAGGAAGTGATGTCCAGGTTTGCTAAAGATGGGGTTCCTCTATTGGATCCAGAAGAGGATATGAAAGTAGGAAAAGCTAATACATGTCATTTATTACTAGGTTTCCTCTTTTTTATGTAGTTCTAACAACTTTGTTCTTTTTAGGTACAATCAAGCTCCTTTCGGAAAGCTAACAGAAGAATAGAAGCTCTTGAGAGCTTATTTGAAAAGCACGATATCCGTAATTCTCCACATATCCAACAAAAGCTGAAGGTCTTACATGCTAAGCAAGAAATATCAGCCAAAATGAAGTCCATCAAGAAAACAATGCGGTCCACCACTGCTTTAGCCTTCAAGGATGAGCTCAAGGCCAAAGCGGGTTCTTCGCAGGCTGGGGTAATGCATTCTTTGACACACAAAATGAAGTTTGTATTTTGAGTGTGCACTTATTTGGAACTTATAAGATGAAGCGTCTAGTTACGTTACGTATCTAATGTTTGGCATGCATAACATGTATCATGTTTCTGACAACAACTTCAAATCTTGTGTGTGTTTCCAGCCTGCCAAAGAAAAATTTATCATCATACTACCAGGGCACCTAACATGAACTGACACAGAACACAATCAGTACATTATTTTATCAAATTAGTAACATCATTCACTGGTAGCTCAAAAGACTACATCATGTGTTCTTGTCCAGATTGCGATGTCTGAATCAGCCAGAATATTTAGGTGTATCTAGTAGATGTTGCTTCTACAAAATACCATACTGCTAATTTCCATATGAACTTAAAAGGCTGTATTCATTTCTCTTTTTATTTTCAGAAAAAGAAAATCTTATCAGTGTCTTTCTTTCAGATATATTACAAGTGAGGATGTTGTGGAAGTGAAGGGCAAAGTAGCATGTGAGATTAGCACAGCTGATGAGCTGACATTGACAGAACTTATGTTTAGTGGTGCTTTAAAGGATGCTACAGTAGAACAGATGGTGGCGCTGCTTTCGTGCTTTGTGTGGCAGGAAAAGCTTCAGGATGCCCCAAAGCCAAGGGAGGAGCTTGACTTGCTCTTTTACCAGTTGCAGGAGACAGCAAGAAGGGTTGCTAACCTTAAGCTTGAATGCAAGGTACTTAATATTTACTAAATCAGCATATCAAATGTTATTAGCTTCAGTGTTGGATCCTAATGCTGAAACCTACTGTTTTCCTCGTACTGATGACAGGTCCAAATCGACGTGGAAAATTTTGTGAATTCTTTCCGACCTGATGTAATGGAAGCCGTGTATTCATGGGCCAGAGGATCCAAATTCTATCAAATCATGGAGATGACCCAAGTATTTGAGGGCAGCTTGATCAGGGCCATCAGGAGGCTCGAGGAGGTTTTGCAACAGCTAATTCTGGCATCCAAGTCAATCGGGGAAACCCAATTAGAAGCAAAACTTGAGGAGGCTGTTAGTAAGATAAAGAGGGATATTGTGTTTGCAGCATCGTTATACTTGTAACAAGTCCTGATGGTGCCATGGTTTCAGCAGAGCTTCCATGGAAGGTTATCATCATGTTTTCGTCAAGAGTTCTCATGGTTTCGCCCGGTATCGTTGTCTCGTTGACACGATCAAGCTGCCGGGTTCACTGATAAAGCGGAGCAGTGTCGTGGCAGAGAGTTTTGTTAAGGTAGTTCGCTTTGTAGCCAGTACAAGTATGTGCTAATTAAATTTGTTAGAATTTGTGCAAGGATCCAAATTTGTAAGTCATTTTTTTTCATGTATACAAATTACATATGTAGCAAAAACCTTATCTATCAAGAAAGAGGGAGCGCTTTCGGGGAAATTTTGTAACAGCTATATTTCACTTTGAGATAGCAGAGCTCAAATTTAGTGGCAGGAGCTGGCTTTATTATTATATTAGTTGGATTCTTATGAGTATTAATCTTGTAAGCTTTGATATGACATTGTGTAATGACTTCTCAGATAAAGTGGCATCTAATTTTAACGTGCTTTGTTCTCTTGTAGAATATTGGGTCTTCTATAAGTTAAATAACACTGTCTGCCATAGAAAATGTTAGTGTAAGATGTACTATCATAAAGTTGGTAAGCTTTGATATCACATTGTGTAAAAACTCAGATGAAGTGGCATCTAATTTTAATGTGCTTTGTTCTCTCATAGAATATTAAGTCTCTTATAAGATAAATAGCACTATCTGCCACAGAAAATGTTAGTGTAAAATATACTATTACAAAGCTCAGTGTAGAGACCTTGTAGCTAAATAGTTTCTTTATAGACTTCTGAAATACTCATGTACTCTTTTAATGGTCGAGAGAGCAACAATAGTTTATAAAGTTGCTTTCCAACTCATGGTATAGCCTTTAATCATGAAAATATAATTAGCAAAAGATCTTCGCTTATCCAGATCTACTATGAAGTTTGAATCAACATATCCGACTAGTCCATCACTGGTTTGTCCAAATGCAAACAAGCATCAGAAGTGCCTTTTAAATATCTAAAGATCCACTGAACAACTCTCTCGTGGTCTTTGCTAGGACTGGCTATATATCTACTAATAATACTCAAAGCATGAGATATGTTAAGGCGAGAGCAAACCACGGCGTACATAAATGATTTGACTGCACTTGCATATGGAATATATTCAACTTCTTCAACTGTTTGTGGACTTGATGTTGAAGAGAGCTTAAAATGTGTAGCTAGCGATGTACTGGCTGGTTTGGCTTTGTGTATATTAAAGTGACGAAGAACTTTTCAATATACTCTTTCTGACCTAGATATACCTTCCCAAACCATCAGTCTCTAATGATTTCCATACTAATAATCTTCTTTGTTGCACCGAGATGTTTTTATCTCAAATTCACTGCTCAATTGTATCTTCAACTTTGAAATTTCAGACTTGTCTTTCCTCGCGATCAGTATATTATTAACATATAGGAGCAAATAGATAGCTGAACCGCTAACGGTCTTCAAATAAACACATCTGTCATAGTCAATTCTTCTAAACCCTTGAGCCAAATTCCTTCTTGTAGCCAAAATATCAAATAAAATCTCCTCCAATCATAATCCACCATTAACGATCCTTATGTGTTAAAAGTCCATAGGACTAATCAATGAGTAAGTCCATATTAGTCTTCTCCATGTACTTCTCCTGTGGCGCTGGATAACTATAGTGAATAACTCATATCATGGACTTTTTATATGCTCACATAACTCGACAAATAACGCCCATTGAAGAGCAACTTGCACGTGTGATTATCACGTACATCAAACTGCCGACTATAAAAGTAATTGAATTTCATGATATGGTTGAAAACTGCTCCTATAAAAGAACATCCGAATGAAAGTAACTCTTATGTTGTCAATATAACATAAAGAATCACTGCAATAGACCCCCAATATTGAGCTGTGACAACTATAACGTATTTGTAGGATTGCAATGACAACAGATGTGGGTGAATGGTGTCTTAGAAATTTCCCCCAAGTATTCACATATTCTTCATTCGAGTAGCCACAGGGCTATGAAGATCAAAATTGAAAGCCGAGATGCAAACAAACAATCCCAAAACCCAAGAGAGGAAGTTTTTAACTCCTCACCGGTTTGATCGCCATAGAGAGTGTGGTCTGACCAGTGGCCGGTCTGACTGACTTGACCATGGCGGTCTGATCGGTGGCCGGTTGGATCGAGCCTAGGGGCGGTATAATCGCTCTCCTATTTCTAGAATAGAAAATCAGTCTGAGCCAAGATCAAGAATGGTGCAACTCCCAAAATCCTCAACCAAAAGAGATAAAACTTTAAGCACATCTTACTTAGGATATCAGAAACATATTCCATCTAAAAATAGTATGAATCTTGGTCAAAACTCTAACATTTCTCAAATACAAACAAGATTGTACCAAAAGTAGGCAAACTTCAAAATCTTGGGTTATGACTTAATCGTGGGTAGAGGATAACTAAGATGGCTCTAGATGAGTTCCCATATGTCACAACAAGCTATTTCTCTCAAATATTCGAAGCAAAAACTCTAGGATCAAGAAACCTCAATATAAGGTCAAATCCAAGCAAAATCAAGCAACTTCAAAATCCTGCCCGACTTAGTGCTTATATGGATGGGATTAGATCTCTATGAGTCATCTTTATTACTTACATGTTCTTGATACAACATTAAGAAGGGGAGAGAAGAGATCAAAATCAATAAGAATAAAAGCATCAACCAAAGCAGGGAGACATTATGAGTGATAAACAAAGTTGATCTATTGCTACTTGAAGGTGAAGGTTTTATAGCCACTTTACCTGGAGGACAAGAGAGCACACTACATCACTCACTCTTCTCTAACCCTAACCCTAGAACACAAGGTTAAAATGGTTAGCTTGCAAGCCTACATTCCTAACCAATTAAATAGATGAGGCAACCAACCCATATCTAACATAATAGATACTATTCACTAGCACCTTTGGAGAAATTCGTTAACCATACATAACATGGATTTTACTAACATATAACTCATGCACGCTTTTCAAATCGTATAAGCTCGAATATACTAAAGTATAACCCCGATCCTCGCCGTTGACCATAGTTGACTCCAAAGCTTCTCTGCATATCCAAAGATAAAAAAATTATTTTCGGGCACAAGTTCTTCACAACTTGATCGACGTTAGCTTAAACATATGTCGTGCAATATGAATGCACTGATTTAGATCTAAACTATCCAAAACACGACTAAATTCCTAAAAATGGATTTACTATTGAAAGTCACACCCTGGCCGATCAAACCGATGAGGCTAGCTGGTCTGATAGCTAATGCCAGTTGGTCAGACCGTTGAGCCCAATCAGTCTAACCGCTTCCCATGACAAAAAAAACTGAAGATTGTAAACAGTGCAAAATTTAAATTTCTACTTCACAAACTTGACAATGGTTCATCATGCAATATCTTGGACCTTCTCACATGATCCCTCAGTATTGCACCAGCAATACCAAACATTGTAGTATTTATGCAAATAATTAACTCCTTGCATTTTAAGTCATTTATCTCGAACTCATATTTGGAGCATAACCCTAACTAATGAACAAGAAGCTCCGAAGAGTATTATGTAGTTGCAGTTAGGGTGACATCGAATGGTAAATCAGTTGCCCCCCACAATTGACATTGATATTGTTTTTTTTTGTTGTTTCTTCAAAGTCTCCTCGATCAAGTGTAGCCTAAATTAACTTATTGTATTGAAAATATGCAACCTCTATGTTAGACTCTATATGTGTGAATCTTGTCGCAGTAACCCGTAGTAGACAATGGATCATCGAAAAAATCACCGATGATTAATCCTGCATGGGTGCTGCCAATAATAGACACAAATGGCCTGAATTACAACGAACTTCACCTCTAACAAAAAAACGTGTAGAGTTGACAACATAACTTCTTGATTGAAGCTAATGATTGACTGAGGCAGAAGATCGTTAACGAAGATGGCATAGTACGATACCATGGCATGGAGCCGGGCATAGAAAATCAAAATAATAGGAGACATGGATTTAACGTAAAAAACACTTGCAAAAAAACCCACGAATGCACAAAGATGGAATTCACTATACGAAGAGATATTTACAATGAGGCTCTTGACTTTTCTATGGTCTACAGGAGTATATTTATAGTGATTACAAAATAGACTTGAGATAGGTGTAAAACTCTATGTTAGAAACAAAAACAAATCGAATAATATTCAGATAACAAGCTCAATATGGCATTTGTTAAGTATATCGAAGAATACGTGTAGAAATATGGTGATATGAATAGCGTTCCAAAAGGTATCCTAGGCGGCGTGTAGGCAGTGGGCGACAGCCAGCCGCCGCGCCTTGGTCTCTCGGTGGGAGGCTAGGTGGCTGGGTGGTCAAAGACGAGCATAGGCGGTCAAAGGCGTGCTCGGCGCGGCGCCTAGGCAGCAGCCAAGGATTCCTAGGCGTGTGTATTCGGCGAGATAAAGAAGAGGGGAAACGATATTTCATAACAGAGGCGCAAAAGCTAGGGTTGCGACTTGCAATATTTCATAATAGAGGCGTAAAAGCTAGGGTTATGGCTTGCGACTTGCGAAAGACTTATAGAGCCGCCTCCGCCTCTAGGGATTCCCATGCGTTGGTGCTGCCGAACCACTGGATTTGGCTGAGCTTCTCCCTCTACCTCGCATCCTCACTGGATTTGGCCGAGCTTCTCCCTCCGCCTCGCTGGATTATCCCAGGTGTGTAGTGTGTTCCTCCCCTTCGCCTCTGCCTCCCCCCTTGCCGATTTGCTTGCTTGCTCGACCGATGGCGCGATTGAGGACTGGGAAGGAGGGAGATTGGTCAGCGCGACTCAGTCACTTAGGAGAGGGAAGATCGGCCGATGGCGTGATTGAGGAGACCGAGAGGGTACTCAGGGGAGATGCCAATTGAGGAGATGCTTGGCGTGCATGACTGTGGAAGTGGGGTGATCGGCGATTCGGTGATGTCGACTGAGGAGATCGACGACCAGCTATTGGCTGGGGAGACTGAGTTGTGGCCGAGCACATGGGGAGGAAGAGGAGGGGAGGGGAGGCCGTTTGTGGCCAAGCCGCCGAGGCCGACTATGTCGATGTCGGTGACATGCTTTGTTGATGAGCAAAGCATATTAATGTTTTAAGTTATTGATTTATTAAGTGATTAAGTAAATATTGGTTAAATAATTATTGAAACTGCTGATAATTTCCTATTTAAGTCATTAAGTGATGCTGATAATTGAAACAATTGATGGAAAGATGAAGGGAAGACTTGATTCTCCATTGCACTTTACTATATACCTATCGAATCCATCATGAAGCATTTACATCAAGTGACAAAATATCTATTATCATCTATCAAATTTACAACATTACAAATTACTTCAGGTAATAATATTTTTTCTCTAAACATCTGGGTATCATCTATAGCGCACCATATCAAAGTCGACCGTCTAGACCCCATCTAGACAATCTAGAAGCTAGACCTCTATTTACTATCCACCGAACGACTTCTTAAAAATTGAATCGGAGGCCTCCAAGGCGCACAATATATCATCGGAAACAACTTGTATTTTTGGAGTGGTATAAATGGTCTGGGGTACGGTTCCTGTAACGGTGCCGCTACCAACCGCCAGGAAATCGCCACGTTGAACCCAACTAGCTTCGTACGAGGAGTCGGTCAGTCGGGAATGAAGGATCGAACAATAAAAATGGAATATGACTACCCCGTTCATTTCATTATTTGACGGGCCGTGTCTTTTGGCACAATGTGTGACTAAGAGCAATGTTCTATAAAATATCTGCAGCAGCCTATAAACTACTTTGCCATATGGCATTTGTTGTCTGACCATATCAGTGGAGAAGTTCAGTTCGTCCTCTGCTTCTGCTTCGTTGTAATCATCTACCAATCGGCAAACGAATTCCCAATAGCTCAGAAGCTTGTTTGTTTTAAATTGATTTGCAATATCAGTTTCATAAAGAAAAAAAAGCATACATTTACGACTCTTTTCCTCTCTAAAGCTTGAAAAAAAAAGGCTCAGAAAGCTTAATCTTTTTTTCCTAAGGAAGCTTATCTTTTGAAAAGTCCCCAAAATTTCAAACCAAAAATTTCTGTGCTTTTTGCTGGATTTTTTAGTGAATTTTGAAAACTTTCCTTTTCGGGAAAGTTTCGCCGGAACGCGTTTTCCTTTTTCGGCCGTTCCGTTTTCCCCGCTTCGTTGGCGCCTCGCCGTTCCGCTTCCCCTCCTCCGGCGCTTCCGCTCTTCCTCCGCGTTGGCGCGCCGCCCGCCTTTCCTCAAGGCGTGCGCGCGCTCGCCGCGCACCGCCTTGCTGCGCCCCTCGCGCTTGCGTTTTGGACCGCCGCTGGCGCGCGCCGGTGGTCGGCCGGCGAGACTCCGCGCCACGCGTCGCAGCTTCTCTGCGCCGACCCCACACGGCGGCGCAGCAGCCTCCCTTCCGCGACGCGGCCCATGCCCGAGCTCACTGCTCCTCTCCCGTTGCGTCGCCTTCACACTGCGCAGGCCGTGCGTCACCTCGGTCATCCACGGTGCGCGGAGAGACGCCTCCCACCATACTGTTGACCCGAGCGCGCGCGTGCCTTCGCCCAAGCTCGCCGCCTCCGCCATTGCGGGTATAAAACCGCTCCTTGCTCCTCGGTCTCCTTTGATCCCGAGCTTCTCCACCGTCCTCGTTCTCCCCACCACTCCCGGTGTCTCCTGAGCCGCCAATCGGCGCCGCATCGCTGAACGCCGCCGCCATCCTCCCCGGGCGGCACCCCGTAAGAGGATCTTCACCCCACTCCTCATCACTTGATTCCCTGCGTCTGCAGCATCTTCTCCACTTGCTAATGCCATTGGTACCTTGTATGCGGCCGGTCGCGCCGTGGAGCACAGATCCACGAGGCTCGCCGTCGACTCCAACCACTCTCCGTGGCCAGCTCGTTTGGGAGCTCCCTAGGCGACGCCGCCACCGCCATCTGTAATCCTGGCTCCTCCCGTGAAATCGCCGCCACTTGGACCCAAACGGCCTCGGTGACCCCTTCCTGCCGGAGAGCCGAAACCACCCCATCTCCCCTCCCGCCATTTCGTTGATCCCTCGCCTCTAAGCCCAAAATGGACTCACCGTGGCGAGACCTACTCGTTGACACCCTCGCCACCGCCGCAAGCCCCTGGCGTCCGGACCGCCACCGCTGCCGTATCCCCGCCGCGGGGAGCACTGTAGCGTCTGGAGGAAGAAGACGGAGACGTGGCTCAATCCCCTCCGTCTGCACCCCCGTTGCCGTTTAACCATGGCCCTCCGATCAGCCCGTACCGTTTCAACCGCCTCCTTGAACCTCGTAGTCCGTCCGACCAGATAACGTGCACGCTCGCCTCCGTTGGATCGTGCCGTGCCGCCGCCGCTCGCCATCTTCCGTCCGCGACTCCACGCGTCGCGCATCCAGACAGCGTGGCGCGTGCGCGAAGGCGCCTCCCCCGTCTGCGTCGTCGCCGGCCGTAGCAGCGCAAGGCGATGGGCGCGCGTCGCTTCATGAACGCGCCGGCCGTTCGGCCGCGCGGGCTGCACAGTGCTGGGCTGCGCTGTGGCTTTGGGCCGGCCTAGCACTGTTCATTAGATTTTCCAGTGATTTACCAATTTCAAAAATCCCAGAAAACTCAAATAAATCCTAGAAAATCACAGAAAATCCCAAAAATTCCCAAATTTCACCACTTTGCTCCAAATATTATTCCTGACCCAGTGGTGAACTCCTTTTCCACAGTTTCATCCTACAAAAATTCCTAAAATTCCATTTGGGGTGTTTATGCAATTTATTTCTTTTTAAATAGTTTATTTTTCCTCGCTTGATTAGGCTCAAGCCGGATTTATGTTATTTTCAGTGTTTGCGCTAGTGTCGGAGTTTCCAGAAGCTCAAGTGCAGTCGTAGGATCCAGGAGCTTCTACGTTCGAGCAGTGAGATCATCAGTTATCGGCAAGTCTCAAATCCTTGATCATGTTGCAACCCATGTTGTCTACTTATGTTATTATGCTATTTGCATTATGCTAATTGTGAAATGTTAGTTTGAAATAAAATAAAATGTTTAGAATGACTTATTATGTAGTTAATCCTACCACCGTTAAATGCCATGTTTAATTTGTAGCCATGCCTTTGTAACCCTAGAATTAATTACTTGATAATCTAGACAATTGTAGGATATTATTATCATCATGCAAAATGTTACACGATAAGGTTGTGGTGTGGGCCAATAGAATTTTAGAAAACCCGACTCTAAGGTAGGGTGGTATGGGACACCGTATCTTAGAGCGGAGAGTCTTGGCGTGCACAAGGTAAGGTAAGGTGCGTGGGAAACCGCAAGACGGTCCTTGCCCAATCTCTTACCTTAGGTTTGGAGTAGGGTAAGGGAGTTGTGGGGAGTCGCGAGACGGCCTTCGCCCACCGCTTACCCTAGGTTGGGTCGCGTGCCTGGCGAGGTTGCGGACCATGTGAAAATATAAGGACTGAAACCCTTACGCCGAGCAAATGTCACATGATCGCTCAACCACGGGAGTTGACTTGTCAACACTGGTCTAATGCCGCTCAACTCAATTGAAACTCTAGGAGGTTTAGCGGTGAGGTTAGGCCAGCGGGTTCTGGTTGCCTAACAACGGTGGAGTTCACTCGGCGGTCACTTGTTTTCTCTTGTGTGTGTGTGTGTGTGGGCGGACAGAGTGAATTCTCTGGGTAGAGCCTATATAAAGAGTTGAGCGATGAAACGACCGCTTCCTTAACTCGATCATGAGGGTTAAGGGATCGTGTGGGTAAAGTGAGCAAACTCTGCAGAGTCTAATAAATGGCATTCGAATACGCCGTGCTCCGGTTAATGGAGTGTGTCACTTGGGTGATTCAGTAGTAAAGCTTAAGTAGTTTTGTAAATGTTTAACTTGTTTAGGTTGGTTAATGAACTCTTGTTGAAAACCCCGAGTGCTTGAGGAGTAGTTTTGGGTCCTTTTTTTTAAAAAAATGATTGCAAATAAAAGCAGTATCCACTCAAATTAATAAACCAAGTGTACTCCCTTCCTTTGATGTTCGTGCATATAATAAGTTAGGGTCCCTTTGGGACTTGCTGAGCCAGTTGATTGGCTCACGGCTTGCTTTGCCCTTCTTTAGAGGATCAAGACGAAGGTGTTTGCCTCCCGTTGAGGAAGTCCGGAAGGTCGCTTCGACGACGAGGATCCGTGGCTTTAGGTCTTCGCGCTCAAGCGGATTCGGAGCTTCAGTAATGTAATTATACTTTGGGCTTGCACGCCCGCTGTTGAAAAATGGATGTTAATCCCTATGTAAAATATATGCTGGTCTTTTGTGGTAAGCATGTAATGGTATACTCTTGCGCGACATTCCATAACTGTTCATGCATGAATAGTTGCAGAAAGTGTAATCTTTTTCCTAAGGAAGCGTTACATCTTTTCTGTAAACCTTGCTGGCATATGGAAAGGCATACCACATGCACATAACTACATAAACATGTTTACTGGCTCCCATTTATAAGCGAAAGACAATCTGTCATTACTGAAAACATCAGCATTACAACGTATGCTCATGATGAGTTTGTGATCACAAAGTTACTGATTTCGCCATCGGTTTTATCTGAGCAAGCACTATTAACTCCCCTGGCTGGCTCACGGAAGCAGAAGAATCCGATCGACCCCTTGTTCGTTCCAACGGAGGCGAAGAAGTGGCTCCATGATGAAGCAAAAGGCCAGGCCAAATTGAAAGACGGAGGAGACCACGCATGAACGGAGACACAAGTGCTCAAGATATCCCTTGCCTTTCTATCCCGGGAGGAGATCAGCTCGACAGGGAACGAGCCGCCAAATCTGTGCCACCTTTGATCGACACATGAAAATACGATATCGAGCGCTTTGGCATCGTGCTGCCCCCTTTTGCTCGCAAAAGCGATAATCGCGGCGATTAGACTTGTCAAACACCGTCGTTTGCCATCTAAAACCATTGTATTATAGGATATTATATGAAGGTGTGTGGCGTATATTCCATGGACGGATGTGACCAAAGCAAAGGATTGATTAATCGGTAGCGTAAAGACGAGGAAGCTCGGGCTCAGGTCAGCCTTGAGAATCATTCATGGTGGTCAGGTCACCGCATGTTGTGGCGTCTGTTTCTATTGGTTATTGGTTTCGATTTATAAATACAAATAGTTTATAGAATATATATATATATATATATATATATATATATATATATATATATATATATATATATATATATATATATATATATATATATATATATATATATATATATATATATATAAGCCTCTTTTCTACACCCGGGTGTAATTACACCCTATATCGTATCTCACAATGTATGGAGTATCTCGCGTAACGAGGAGTATGTACATGTAGTATATGAGTATTTAAGACCATATAGGTGGTATGAACAATTTTTCAGATGTGGTATGTACATTTTTTTCTACATACTCCTTTTTATGTACGTATAGGAAGGTATTTACAAAATACGCTAAAAACTATGGACTCCCTTGCAATTTTTTCGTATGTTTCATATTGGAGTATCTTATAATTAGTATATGACTATACCTAAAGTGATAAAGGAGTAGTTCAAGTTTGTTTAGGTGGTATATTAGAGGTGGGTGTAATTACACCCGGGAGTAAAAGGTATTTTTCCTATATATATATATATATATATATATATATATATATATATATATATATATATATATATATATATATATATATATATATATATATATATATATATATATATATATATGATTTTGATTGGTATAGATGACGTTAATATAGTGTGTACTACAATCGATCAGTAGACTTTATCTTAAAAAAACACTCTATTTAAAAGTTAGATCCTATAAAAAATCATTTACTGTAAAACAAATTTTTTTTTAGAAAATTGTGTCGTTACATCGCTGACTGCGTTTCAAGCTTCTGGTTTATGGCTTATTTTCCACTATTTATAGATTTCGTTTTTTTCTGAACTTTTGGATTTTTTTGAGTTTTCGTTTGCATTGTCCGTGATGAGGTAACATATTTTTTTTTCTATTTTTAAAATTTTTTAAATTTAATTACACCAAATAAGTCACCTTCAGCTACAGTAAAATTTTAACGCTCTGAGTGCAATTTCAGCCATAAACCATTACTTTTGGCTAGTTAGGTAGCGAGCAGGCAAGGCCACTTACCACAAAGCCACCACCGCCATGTAGCCATGCATGAGCAGATTTCACCACCTTGTCGTGCTTCCTGCTCGGTATTCACTGTTCTTCATGGGCTATGGGTTTTTAGGTGGTGATCAGTTTGGCTGAAAAGCTCGTGGCTTACGGCTAAAAACACTGTAGCTGGCTGAAAAAAGCACTGTAGCTGACAGAGGCTTATTTAGCATAATTAAATTTAAAAAAATTTAAAAATAAAAAATATGTTAGCCCATTACGTATAATACAAACAAATACGGGAAAAAAGAACCGGCAAAAAAGCTCAACGAAAAGTCAAAACTTCAGAAAAAGACAAAGCTTATGAATAGTGAAAAATAAGTCAGAAGTCAAAAGCCGAAGCCGAGTTGATCAGGCCTAACCTCTTATGCAAGCGATTGAGTTTTCAGAGGTCAAACCGATCATTGTCGCCTAACCATTGGCCATTTCCCCGACACCGGTCTTTTAGGAGGAAAGTGAAGACCAATGGACTGTGAAAATTTCTCTGTTTAGTTTTGAATGTTGGTGATTCCAGAGACACGCAATTGGAACTGTTTATACAGATGACACTAGCTATTTTTCTTTTTAAATTTAGCTCCAGACATCTATTTTACAAATCTAACATTCTCTTTAGACCTATCAAACTCAATAAGTGCTACCTACCGAGTTTGGGGAGCTCAACAGGTGTCTACCGGATTAATGTGTGAGCTTAATTAGTGCTAATTATATTTAATTAGTATTAATTCCATTTAAGTAGCTCTAATTGTGAGCTTCAATTAGAGCTAATGATGAGGCATGACTTGCTGAAGTCGGGGGGCTCGGCAGGTGATTGCCGAGCTAGGGGTGTCTGCCTAGTTACTATAGCTTATATAGCCCGGGAGGTATCTGTTGAGTTCGATAGATGTAAAGAGAAAGTTAAATTTGCAAAAAGTAGTTATGGTGCTATTTGTGTGAGCAGTCCTGTCATGATAAAGAGAAGACGACAAGTGGCATGGTAGATCAGCAGGTAAAGCTTCGATGGATCAAAAAGGCATCGTCATCTACTCAATCCAACGCAGAGAATAACGATTACTTGGCGTCAACTAACATGATAGCAACATTAGAGAAACCCCCATTGTGACAACAGGCTTAACACGTACGGAATGAAATATTGCCGAGTAAAAACAGAGGCGCCAGAAGCAAATTTACGGTCGATTCGTCAAGGATAGTTGTGTTTTTTGTCCTACAGAGAGAAGTTTTCACCTAATGCAAATATATAATCCTAAGTAGAGATAACAACAAAACAAAAACACAGGGGGTTTGATTAGCTAAAGCCAATGATTTGACTGAACAAGAGAAAATAGAGGCATCAGGAAAGGATATCCTCTCGTCCAGATTCCCTTTGGTCTGGCCTTTTCTCTTCTCCACGTTTCGGCTCTGTTCTGTACTAGCAGCCAAGATCCCAAATGGCTCTTGATCCTAGCAGCCAAGAAATATCGCAGTAGCTGCGGCGAAATGTGGGGATTGCTTTCAGTGCGGAAATACCTGTTCTTCCTTATCGAGTAAATATATAATCGGGCACTGGCAACTGGTCGACATCTTGCATGCAATGGCGACTCGAAGCGTCTATAAAAAGGACTGCTAAATCAATGCAAGCTGGGGCCAACAGATGCTGTTCGGAAGCTGGCACTGGGACAAATTGGTCTTATTGGATGAACAACGAGAGTCCTCGCATGCGAATTTTGGACCTATTTGGACCCCAAAATACCAAAAATTCCGTTTTGACCCGCAGGATTGTACAAAAATTCCACTCTTTGGACCCCTTCTTGCACCGCTGCGGCCGGATTCCCGTCGCGCGCTGGCGCACGTGTGCCCGGCCCGTGTCGAATGCCGCCGACGCCGTGGGCGCGCGCGCGTGGCGCGCCGCGGCGGCGGCGCGCGCGATCGCCGTCGCCGACCGCTGCCGTCGCGCCCGAAGCGCTGCGCGTGTCTGCGTGCGGCGTTGCGTTGCCGGCCGACCGCGTGTCCCGCCCGCCCGAGCGCTGCGCAAACCGTCGTGCGGCCGCGTGTCCCGCCCCGCCCGGTCTTGACGCCCGACCGGCGCCCCGTGAAAAATCGATCGTGCGCTCAAAAACCAAATCGTGCGGTCAAAAACCGAAGTCGCGCGGTCAAAATCGGCGCGTCAAAAATTGGTCGTGCGCTCAAAAGGCGGTCGTGCGCTCAAAAGGCGATGATGCGCTCAACAGGGTCCAAAATCGAATTTTTTTTGTTTGGGGTCTACTTTTGGAATTTTGGGGTGATTGGGGTCTAAATGTGTCCAAAATTCCTCGCATGCCAAATGTAAAACAGCGCACCCCATTTTGGAGTGCAGGAATTTCACAAGAAACAAAAACAAATCCTAGGAAATTCATATTAAAATTCTACGTTCTAAACGGTGCCTAAAGGAGTAAAGGTAATGTATAGCATTGCAGTATACACCATAACTGAGCAAAAACCATGGCTCCTGATTTGAGCTTTTTTCAAGTAAAAAAGTGGCTAGTTGATACTTGGATACTTGATAGGCAATCTATGAGACTATGTGGAGATCATATTTGACTTTATTTGTACCTTATTATTGATGTTTGAGTAATTGCGATTGTCTCTGTTACTTTCTGTTCCTAGCGGTTTGATCAGCCTTGTAGTGGAGGTCTGACCGGTGTGCAGTAGTATTGGCCCGTAGTTGACGGTAGCTATTTTTCAGAGAAGGTCTTTTAGAGGTTTTGAGTTGTAACATAGTGCGGTAGTACCGGTATTGGAGTTACGGTATGACCGGAGGCGAGCTGTCTAACCTACCTTGTCATGGCGGTCTGACCGATGAGTGTTGGGTGGTCTGACAGATGAGTATTTGACGGTCAAACTGGCCCTTGGTGTTGAGTTATGCTGAGTTATTTTGGTTGTGTTAGTCATGGGGCGTCCATACAAGTGTTAGTCATGGCAGAAATCCATATAAGTATGAGTCATGGATATGCTCATGCATGTGATTTGCTAATGAGAGTCAAATTCATGTCATTTGTGCTCGGATCGGTTGCGTGTTTTTTGATGTGCAGGTGCTTAATAATTGTTGCGATCAACAGTAAAACTGAGGCTACAGAAAAGGTTCTAAGGTCATAGTATGTCATGTAAGTCTTTGTAGAGCATCATCTCAAGCGGAGGAGAACAGGAGAAAGATAAAGATCATGAAAAGGCAAGTGTGTGCGCATGTGGTGTGCTAATTTGACTTATGCATTTTAAGAGGCGACGGTTCTCGGAGTAGACGTACGATCTTGGTGGCAAGTAATTAGACATCACAGACTATGGTGTGATGTAATGTGCCATAAGGCTCAGACATGTCAAGTGATGATGGCCTCAGAGTAGGCGTACTATCTTGGCGATGAGGCATTAGACATCGTATCTTCGTGAAGACCGATATATGTTAATTGAGAAAATTATCCAATACTGAATGGATTGGTGATTTATAAAACCACAGTGTTGACCTAAGTGGTTTAAGTCACGTCTTTGAGGATAGGGTGTCTTATCAGACTATTGGAGCCATAGAAGTCACACTTTGAAAAGCGTGTAATTGTGTGAAATGTAAAACCCGTTTGTATATAGTTACTGGGTTTTCCATGTGTAAGTGATTGTATCCACTAAGTGTTGCTAGTTGTTTAGGGTTTGATGAGGGTGAGAGCTTCTACTATATAAACCGTTATGTGTGAAGAGAGAGAGAACATTTAAGAGATATGGTTAGGGTTTCATTGTGTTGGAGCCTTTTATGTGTGTGTGCTCTAGGGTTAGAGCTGTACCATCCTGAGAGAGTAGTTGTAAAACATTCATCTTCAAGTGAAATGAACATGTAAAGTTTGTCTAAGTAGTGTGCCATGGACTCTTCTTTATGCTTTTGATTTGCTTGGTTTTCTTGTTTATATTTCTCTTTTCTTGATATTTTCTGGTACTAACGATGTGTAAGAGGTGAAGATATTTTTTTTGAAGATTAGATCCCATCAATCTAGGCACCTTTTAGGAGAGTTTTTGAGTTTGATCGGTTTTCCTCAATAGAGGTGTATTTGGGGGTTTTGTTATTATGGGCTTTTTTTTTGCTTAAGTCTTGCTGTGATCTAGCTTGCTATGACATATAAGGACCCATACAAAGTCATCTAGATCATTAAGGACTTACGAGCAAGAGTAGATCAATGTTTATTTCTTTTGCCTGGTTTTTGGTGCAGGTTTTTTGTTTTGGATAAAAGTAAGAATTTTGACATATATCTTTCACGATTCTAATTGAAATAGATTTCTGACATCCTAGGAAGGACTCGTGCCAGGTTTCACTGTATTTAGATCAGTAGTTTAAAAGCTAGCTCATTTCTTGGATTGTGTGTAGTGTTATCTGCACTGTTTCTTGACAAGTGGTCAGATCACAATAAATCGACAGGTCAGACCGGCCAGTGGTCAGATCATTTTTAGGACGACGGTCAGACCGATTAAGACAGAAATCTCGAGCCATCTATGTGTTTCTTGTCTTTTGGCTTTAATGAGCTTGTGAGTTGGTGTCTGCTGCTGCGTAGTAACAGTTAATATCTGAAGAAAAAAAAATTGAAGAGTCAATTCACCCCTGGCTCGCCGTACCATCCTACACAATCTTACGCTGGAGGGCGGCCCAGCTCTCCATTTTGAGCAGGAGAAAGAGCATCCATGCAAGTGCTAGCTACTCGCCAACTCGGTAGCTAGCTGCTGCGATATACAAGACAGGTCATAGCATTAGCATAGCATTATTGGATCGACATATTCGCCACCAGTGATTGCTTGTAGCTCCCATATCTGATACGGCCGGGAAAAGCAAAAAAGAATGGCTAAGGCTAAGCTCCATCATCAGGAACGAATTTGTTCTGTCAGGAAGAGGAAAAAGGGCGGCCAAGGAGTGCTAATTAACCCGGGCCATTGGTGTGGTCAAAAGGCTCCGGAATGTCAGCTACGTGTTGAAGACGAGAAGAACTTTTTTTCAAAAACTTATTGGTTAGTAGGATCGGTGCCCAATCTCATCGCATTTCGTTCATAGATGTGCAACCAGTGCTTGCTAGTCTCAATTCATATCATACGATGTGCCATTGAGTAATTCGAAATGTTTCCCTGCATTTTTTTGCGTCCGTCATGCAGCAGTACTGGTCTAGCTGAATCCATAAATTTGGGGAAATTTTCTGCAAATACAGCACGTCGTGTGAAAACACTTCGTAATTTTCCCAGTGTATACGTGCTACATTAGTATTTAGCAAGTAGGGATTAAAAACGAAAAGTATGGTGGGGAAAATGTCCTTACGGGGTCTGAGGCGGCGTGCGGACACACGCACGGCACGCGCCTCCAAAGCGGTCTGGTTGCACGTTGCTGTCACCCACCGCGCCGCGCCTCCAAAGCGTCGCGCCGCCTCCTCCCCTCTGTATATGGATTAAAGACCCTGTATATCTTATGAAATGACAAATTATATGGATTTAAGACCCTGCTCTTTTTTCTCTATATTTATTTGTATTGTTAGTGATAGGTTAACCTATTTTTTAAAAAATAAAAACTAGAAATAATAATAAAAATAAATTAGAAATTAAAAACTCAAACTAGAATGAACGAGCTCTTGGAGAACTTCTGTGAACTGACGCGGCAAGATCTGACAAGTACGGCGGCATTGGGGGTGAGGACCAAAAGCGGCAGAGAAAAGAAAAGGCATCGTCTTTTCTCCGCGGACGGACGGTGGCTGCGGGTGGCTTGAGCCATTTTCGCCGTGCCCGCGGGCTCCACCCCGCAAATCCCGTCGTTCGCTCGCGTTCTCGGTTTTTCTGCGCACACCACCAACCATTCCCTCTCCATCATCATCCCTGCCTCCCTCCTCTCCTCTCCTCACCCGTCGGCTGCTCGCTCCCGTCTCTCGCCCGCGCCGCGCGCACCTGCCTCCAAATCCAAGCCTCGCCGGCTCGGCGCGGCTTTGGCTTCGGACTCCTCGGCTCCGCTCGCGCAGGTGAGCGCCTCCGTAGATTTCTCTTCTCAGTCCGGTGCCGCCGTTTGGTGCTCCTCGTTCGGTCGCTGGATGGGTCGGTGGCGGAGCCCTCGAGATCTCCTGCGTTTCTTTAGCGCGTTGCGGGGATGTGCGTGCGCGGTCTTGTAGCCGGTTAGCGTGTGGGGGTTTTTTTCCCAGTCTTTTCTCGGATTGTTTTGTTTTTTTTTTTTGTGTTTGTCTAAGATTCGTAATACGTTCGGTTTTGTGTGTATTTTGCTGAAACGTTGGCACCAATTCCCTTCCCGTGCGGGATTAGAGCGCCTTTGTCTGCCCTCTTTTGCTGCGTGTAATTAGTTGCCGGTTGATAAATATCTAAACTTGTTTGGGGGGCTCGATAGCTCATGTTTCGTTCAACCGACTGTTGGTTGCGGACAGATCTATACGCAAGTTTTGCCGTTCGCATGCAGGGATTCCAATGATTGTTCTGCTCTTATTTGTTTGTTGCTTGTTGCTGGTGTTCATGCTGGTCATGTCTCATGTGGAATGTCATTAGATTTAGAGTTATGTTGTTCTAGGTTCTGCTATTGTTTTCAATGCATCCCACACGAGATCCATTTTGCTGACCAGTTTCATTTAGAGACAAATTTTGAGCCAAAAGTTTCTCTCTCTATCCCCTTGCCAATGCTATCTGGAAATTTCACTTGATTTCAGTTGTTCCATTCTTTACGAGCTGCTTTTGCTGTCTTAATTTACTGGCAGTACAAATATGTTAGTGTTATATCTTTTTCAAGAATGAACATATTGGAAAACAAATAATCTGTAGACGTATGCGGAAAGATGCATCCTAGCGCTAGCTGTTCTTGCCGGATAAAGCGTATATTTAGTTCTACTTAACTGACGAAATTTTCTGCAAATGACAGATATAAAAGTAGCTATGCCAAATATCTACGGTGCAAGTTGTTTAGTGCGATCTGCACAGTGCCTGCAACATGCTGTGGGCTGTTGTTGTCGATCTAGCACGCCTTTGTACTGTTGTTTTTTTGGTCATAGTTACCCATCATTTTACTGAAAAGTTTTCCATGGTACTTATTAACCAACTTTTATTTGTTTTTCGTATCACGTAAGCAGATAAGAGTAGAGAAAAAAAATCATAGTTCAAGCTAAATACTTGTAGTTAGTATTTGTCTGCTGCTAAGCAATGCAATGAAACATTTGCCTTGTCATCTCTAAGAGTTATGCTTGCATGATTAAAGAAAAGTTTAAACCTGCCATAGGCTAAATTTTCTCATTGAGTCAGTTAACTAACACAATTTGAGTAACAAAATATTTCCTTGACACAAGTAATTTGGACTCCCGATTGTTGAATTGAAAGGTTTGAGTTATAGAGGCCATTTATAATTTGTTCAATGGACCAGGCAACTAGCTTGGTACAAGTCTTTAGGCCTAAAACATGAAACTCTCTCTCTCTCTCTCTCTCTCTCTCTCTCTCTCTAAATTATTATCATTGCTAGTATTTACTATTTGTCCATTGGCATATGATTTATGTAGCGCTAAAATGATATGAGATTTTTGTTCTTGCTTGCTTTGTTCTGATGTGCTATTGCTTGTTAAACCAGCAGGATCATTGGCTCATCTAGAAACTGAAGCTCAGCTCAGAACTTCATCATTTTTCGTTTATACTTGAAAGTGGCGAGAAATGGATCGTGAGGATATATCTGGTTTTGTTAGTGGAGGTTGCAAAAAATTCTACTGAGACTTATAACCCAGTAGATGATAATAGAGTTTTGATTTCCGGAAGTCAGGCAGCTGGTTCTTTTCATTTGATATTCGATTGACACTACTAGATGTTTCTTGATTGGAATGGACAGAACTTCCCGAAACCTTGGGTCTGGTGGTAATATTAACTCCTTGAAAAATCTTTGTCACCGGAGCACAGTTCAGCAGGCAGCTGAATACAAAGATATTACCATTGACTCGCTAGCATATTCCAGCTTTTTTAGTGCCAATCCAAGGGCATTGAAAAGGAAGTGGGTTGATATGGCTGGAGTTGAAGGTCCTGAAAATCCACTGCTCACCCTTGGTTTGGGCCATTCACCTAGTTCCTCTGACAATAGCAAGATGAGCTCCGCCACAGCATGCACAATGTCTCCATCTTCAGTAAAAGAGACTGATGGGGACTCATCAATGGATCTTGGCCTGAATTTCGAGCTTTGTCTTGGTCATGACACAGCACTTTGTCACAAGAAATCACATGCTGGTGCTGAGCATGTGCCATCTGCTAGTGCTCCAAAATTGGATCTTACGTTGAGTTTATCCACTGGTTCACCTGAATCAGCTGTGACCAATTTAAGTACCGCATCATTAAATGCTCAGGATGGCTTAGAGACAGTAGTGCTCAATTCAGTGCCAGGTATTGTAGGAAAAGGATCAGAACCCTCTAATTGGTTTTTCGGGCATTCTATGGCTTCATCGTCATATGCTTCTGAAACAACCTACACTTTTTCTTTGCCAAAAATACCCAAAAAAGTTGATGATGCTATGGCTTCTCCAGATGTCTCATCAACCATTACAGCAAGTTTGAAAAGCCCAGCTGCCTGTACTTCCGGGTTAACTAACCCTGCAAAACGCAACATTAGTACTAAATACTGTCAGTTCCCAGGATGTGAAAAAGGGGCAAGAGGGGCCTCTGGGCATTGTATAGCCCATGGCGGTGGTAGGCGATGCCAGAAACCTGGTTGTCAAAAGGGAGCCGAGGGAAGGACCATCTATTGCAAGGCTCATGGTGGAGGTAGGAGATGCCAATTTCTTGGTTGCACAAAGAGTGCCGAAGGTCGCACTGACCACTGCATAGCTCATGGTGGTGGTCGCCGCTGTAGTCAGGAAGGCTGTTCACGTGCTGCACGTGGTAAGTCTGGCTTGTGCATCAGGCATGGAGGCGGCAAGAGGTGCCAGAAGGAGAACTGCAAAAGAAGCGCAGAAGGTTATTCTGGCCTGTGCATCTCACATGGTGGTGGAAGGCGCTGTCAGTTTCCAGAATGCACCAAGGGTGCCCAGGGAAGCACAAAGTTCTGCAAGGCACATGGTGGAGGAAAGCGCTGCACATTCTTGGGTTGCTCCAAAGGAGCTGAAGGTAGCACTCCTTTCTGCAAGGGGCACGGTGGAGGTAAGCGCTGCTCATTTCGGGGCGGTGGTGTCTGCTCAAAAAGTGTGCATGGTGGGACTCAGTATTGTGTTGCTCACGGCGGTGGGAAGAGGTGCGCTATGTCAGGCTGCACCAAGAGTGCTAGAGGGAGGACAGAATACTGTGTGCGCCATGGTGGTGGTAAGAGATGCAAGTTTGGGGGTTGTGAAAAAAGTGCGCAGGGGAGCACTGATTTCTGCAAGGCACATGGAGGAGGCAAACGCTGCTCTTGGGGTCAGGTGGGATCAAGCTTTGGTGTTGGCGGGCCTCCATGTGATAAGTTTGCTCGGAGCAAGACTGGTCTTTGTACAGCTCACAGTGCTTTAGTTGAGGACCATTGTGTTCATGGTGGTGGCTCATTGGGTCCTGCAATCAAACAGTTCACGGCTGATGCCCAGCCTGATGACATGGAAGTCGCTTTAGCTAAGGGAGATGTCAGCATGATGAACAACGATGACGAAGCTTCCCAGGGTTGGAATGACCCTGGCCCGATGATTTCTTCTGTCCATCCTTCTGTTCCGACGCGGTCTAGCACACATTCAGTTCTGGAGGGCAGGGTCCACGGCCGTGGGCTGTTTGCTTTACTCTCTGGGAAAACTCATGGTGATGCCAATAGCTCTGAGAATGGTGCCTCCACTGCTTCTGCCATGCGCACTTGGATGTGAGGGAGGCATTTCCATCGACGAACCGTTTGGTTTTCGTCTTGTTCCCGTGTTTCATGTGGTGGCCGGGTTGCGATTGATTTCCTGATGCTTGGATTTGCATGAGAGCTAATCCCATGTACGATAAATAAAGGGGTAGCCGATATAAATTGTGGACTTGCTACATTTTCTTCAGTGTTATTGTAATTAATGTTGTGACAATGTCTTTGTCTAGCGTGATGCATTTTATCATATTTGTTTTCGTCGGCGTTCTGTATTGTCTGAAGACTGAGATTAGCAGGAATTTGATTTGCTTTGTGAAGTATTTTTATCATTTTTCCTGTCATAAATTTTGTAGATTTGGTGTCTCAAGGGAAAAAAAATCTGTTACTGTCAGCACATTACTTTCTTTCAGTTGTTTTCTCCGCAACAGTACTCAGTTCTTTTGCTACTCTTTGTTTACCACTGTATGTGTATAAATAGAATGAATATTTACCACAGCGGGGGTTCCAACATTTTGAATCTTTGATCGCTAGTATTAAGAAGTAAACCTGAAGTTTAACTTCCACAAAGGTGTTAACGGTGCAAAATGGACTGTCTTTTGAGGGGAGCAGCCGAGCAGGTAACGGATGGCATGGATTGACGTTGACAATAGCTTCTCGTATCAAGTAGTCTTCGAGGACTCGGAGGAAACAGCCAATCTTGCTCCTCTCCAGTCTCCACGAGTTGGTAGTGACAGTAACAACTTGCCTACCTTACAATCACAACTTCACAAGGCTCAAAGTCGCTTTCGTTTCAGAGAAAAAGAGAGAGGAGGGGACGAGATAAGACACAAGTGCTCTACATTTGCTTAGAAATTGTTAAACAATGTAGAAGAGGTCCAACGATAGTCTCGACTCTAGAGTCTAGTAGACGAGCAGTAACTGCGGACCTGCTAGTTAGTTAGAAACGGTACGCCCAGACGAATCTAGCTTAGTCATATAATGGGAAAAGGTCCATTTACTACCCTAAATTTTGCTTCAAATTTTGTCCAGCATCTCAAACTATAAAACTAGATATTTGACCATCCAAATTTTACAATCCAATTCAAATAACATTTTGACCCATTTTTGGATGGTGGTATTACCGCATAGCGTGATGAGTAGATGGTTTTAACACATAATGAATGACAGGTGTAACCCATATGGCATTATCCCCAAATCAAAACATAGATGAAGTGAACTACAGGGGCGGTGGTTATAGAAGCACGACTGGGAGCTCGGCTGGAGAGAAACCCTTTGTGGCCCCCCCACATGTCATTAACCTAACATGGCTAGCGTGTCATTCTACGTGGCAAAACATTTCACTCATTGTGCCTCGTGGACGCTACCACTATGCGAAACTAAGTCAAGATGTTATTTGAACCAGATTATAAAGTTCGGGAGAGGGGGTCAAATATCTGGTTTCATAGTTCGAGATGCTAGACAAACTTTTGGGCAAAGTTTAGGGTATTAAATGGACTTATTCCATGAGAAAATGATGGGCACAATTAATACATTAAGGACATTTCTTAAACCATGTGGAGGTCATGAATACAGTAATGATGAATAATTGATTTTTAGATTGCATTAAAAGTTTGCGTTAAGAAAGTTTCGGTCGACCATGGTTGGTGATCGGCAGGCTACGACTATGGTCGGTAGTGGGTGATCCAATCAGCCTTTGATGGATGGTCCGATCGACAGGCGTCGACCATGGCAGATCGATCACGATAGGTCGACCACGGCAGAACGACCACATAAGGTCAGCATGGTAAAATGACCACGGAAGATCGACCACGGCGGATTGATCGCGACAGGTCGAACACGATAAGATGACCGGGATAGTCGGAGCTACAGTGAACCGGTTAATAGATGAAAGCTACAGTAACTAGTTGACAGTCGATAGCTACAGTAACCGGCCGGAGGTCAAAGCTACTGTACTTGGTACTCAACAGTCAATACTCGATAGTCGGTAATTGGTGCTATAGTACCTGGTTGGTACTTTGTGATTGGTAGTTGTAAACTTCGTGATCTGTTGTCGTAGTTGTAGGCTTTGTGGTCTATTGTCATAGACTTTATGATCGGTAGTCGTAGACTTTATGATCGGTTGTCGTAGACCTCGCAAATGGTAGTCGTAGACTTTGAGTGCTTTAATTCTTGTAACCTTTGAGTACTTCGAGTACTCGTGTCTGATCGGCCAGTGGTTTGACCGACCTGTGCATGGCGGTTATACCAGCTTTTCTGAGTGGTCTGAAGTTGATTTTTAGTGAGTGTGGAAATTGAGATTGTGGATGATCTGGCTCGTAGTCATTGATGGTTGAGGGTGTGGTCTGCATGTGCGGACTAATGTAAGTCAAGTTAGAAACAACTTGTGTTGAGAAAAATGTTATTTAGTCTTTTCATGTTGGATGTGGAGACAGTCATGGTCGGTAACGAGGAGGACCGGGGCTAGGAGGGGGAAATCTGAGGTCCAGGCGGTCGAGGATGTCACGAGGTGGTCAGACTTTTGCTGGAGCATATGGAGATCAAAGGTGGTTGATACGTGGAGAAGTTACGGGAGGTGCGGTCCTGGAGGTTTCAATACATTATAAGTTAGAATGAGTTATGGAAGTGTCCATAACTGGAAGGATTAGAGATAATGGAAAACTCGTATTTAGAAGAGTTTTTGGTCCCTTGATTTTCGGAGGCAGATAGGATTGCATGTCCATATTGATGAGCACACGGTTTGAGGCTTTAGATATAGTAAAGGACATGGACTAAGGTCCATGGACCGGACATGTGAAATACATGTGAGGAGAGTTGCTCCCACACAGTCAAATGCTTATAGACAGTTTACTTATTTATTTTGTTTCAGACAGTTTACTTACTTATTTATTTATTTATTTATTTTGTTTTAGTTAAAATGGCTAAATCATAGGTTTAAAAACTAATTATGATATGATATTGAAAATCTAGCTTCACGCGAAAGAGACATATTGCCATCCTTGGATTATGCCTTGTATATAGATATTAGCCCTGTAAATACATTCTGCTATAGGGATTTGCTGAGTACTGTTGGTTGTACTCAATTTTATTATATTTCCACCATAACAGGTTCCAGAAGAAAAAAGAATACTTCAAGTTTGTGTTAGGGTTACGACTATACGCAAACGTTCCTGTGGGGATTTTTTTTTATTCGTCTGTACGTAAGTTAACTTTTTGGGCTTGGACGTTTATAAAGTTGTCAAAGTTGACCGCTACGTATTTATTTCAATCAAATTAATCCTTTTTAAATATTTGTGATCAGGCATGATATTCTTTCTGTCCGCAATCAAATTCATGGGCTATTGTGGGACGTACGACGGCCCTGTTCCCAAAAACGGGCTGTTACAATGAACATAAAGATGTATCGTATTTGTACAAGCCAATATCAACTCTGAACACTATTTCAAAGATGCATTTTATTTGATGCTGAATGCCAAATCTTCTGGCAAGCAGAATTACACGGCGGGCATGTGAAAGGAGGAGTTTTGCTGATATGAAATCATTACATTTAGTTCATCAGCAAGATGACATGTTAAAAATTCTGAGATGAAAACGGCACAAGACATTCAGCCCTAGACCCCTAGCGTGCAGAATACAAACACCACAGATCAGATGTACAATAAGCTTACTTTACAGTAATTGCTTCGGGCGAACAAGAGCTGATCATCGAACGGAGTCCTTTTTCATCTTTGCTGACTTGTGCTTGATAAAGAGAGTGGCTAGCATGCTTTTAGTGCCGACAGGAGCCTTTTGGATTTCACGCCCTCTAGGTTTGTCAAAAGAATTACATGTAGACATATGCTTGACACCTGGCTGGTCCTGAAAATGCATTCAAGGTAATTTTAATACAATGGTGCCATCAAGAAGCAAGGAAAACAAAATCTACGCCATTTTACTGAAAAATACACAAACGGGCCCCCAGGATACGATGATGATGCACTTTTAACTTATTATGATCTCACATTAAGCTGATATCATATTCTAATTTACCTTTGCGCCAACTTTTTGTGTAACATCAGATCTGGTGTTCCCATTCAAGTGCAGTAGCCTCCGCATGGGAGAAGCAGGCAGCTCCTTACCTGAAACATCGGTAATTCAGATGAAACATTCAATTTCCAATTTTCCATGCATACACTAATAAAAAAATCCTAACAATATGTTGTTTTGATACAGAGTTAACAAATATGTTCAAATTTATCATGAAGTCACATTGTGTTCTGTTAAAATTGATCCGAATTCGTACCGTGTTCATGTAGGACACTGCATCGCCTCATACCAAACGTGGCATGACCGATGCAAGGGACATACGTAGGTTGTATTAGACGTGGTGTCAACTTGTAGTAACCAACTTTGATTTGATTTCCTCTTCATGTGGAACAAGGCTCCTTAACCCTATATATGTACCCCTATAGTCCAAAGGAAGAGAAAGAACTCTATTGTAAATATATCCTCACATAGTGATTTCCACTTTCGCGCGTCTGTGGTTTTCCGCAAAGCGTTTTCCACGTTAAATCCGCATCTCCTGTTCTTTACGATCATTTATTTTTGCTATGCATTTTATAACAAGTGGTATAAGATCTCCGAGTTTAATCCCGATCCGCTGCCCTCAAAAGAGCAATCTCGACCCCCGGGGACGGCACGCACGGCACATCATCAATTCAACTTCGGTGTCTCATTTCCTCGCTCGGTTTTTTTGTCGAATCCGAGCTGCACTCGGTTTGCAGTCTCCAATCTAGAGTCGAAGACCAAGCAATAAAAGCAGCATGAGAGAGCGCAAAGGGAGAACCGCAGAAGAGAGAGAAGCCTTTTTCGGTCCCAGAAAAACAGAGCAGCGACATAGAGGCAGCAACACAATTCGAGGGAAGCTTTTTCCCTGTCCATCAGTCGGCACAGGAGAGATAAACAACAACACAACATCTAGTGCGTGACACAATAGCCTCGCCTTGGGCCCAGTGCAGAGAAACACTTCGGGTTTTCCCTCGGTCTTGGCGTGTCTCTTCGATCTCTATGAAAATTAGAGGCAATAGTCAAGGGCTCAAAGCCCAAGGTGACCTCATCCACCGAGAGCACAACAAAGCCTTGGGACTATAAGGCTCTTTGTGCCGAGAGAGAGCCTTATTATAATCTCTTTTCACCATAAGGGTTTTGCCTGTGTCTCCCATTTTCAATCATCTATTTTTGCCGTGCGTTTTATAACAAGCGGTATCACGGTAAAGAAATTATTAAAATTTATCCAAATTCGTACTATGTCCGTGTAGGATATTGCATCGTCTCATGCCAGATGTGGCATGACCGATGCTAAGGACATGCGCAGGCTGTATCAGACATGGTGTCCATCTGTAGCAACCGACTCTGATTCTGTTTTATCTCCATATGGGACTTGTCTTTCTCACCCTATATATGTACTACTGTAGTCCATAGGAAGAGAAATAATTCTATTGTAAATATCTCCTTATATAGTGATTTTCGCCTTCGTGCATCCGTGGTTTTTCCCATAAGAGTTTTTTTCACGTTAAATCCGTCTCTCCCGTTCTTTACGATCATCTACTTTTGCCATGCGTTTTATAACATGTTCTCAAAAAAAATTGTGAAATCATGTTCATATGATTCCATGCCCTCTAAGAACTTAATAACAGTATGGCTAATTACCAGGAAGGTATAAACCATCTGATGCAGGTTTAGACGATATTGTGTCACCTAGGCTGCACAAAAGCAGATGATAGCAAGTTAGATCAGAAGTACACAGCTCTATTGCACTTAGCAGATGAAATAAGAAGCCATTTAGACAAAGTTGAACAAAGGGGAGATGGCAGTCTTACACAAATGTAGATTTATGTGCTCCATTTGCTGCGGTGCTGTTCTCTGATGCCAGATGCCAGGAAAGGGTCTTTGCTGCACGCCAAAAGTGAAAGGAATTTTTTTCTTGTTTAGTATGGTGGGTAGCATGCATGAAATCTACAAAGTGCAGAAATAAGCACCTGAGGGGTAAGGTCTAGGCTTTGATTCCAGATTAGCGTCTGTCTGCAGGTGTGCATGAGCCTGGGTTCTTTTATAACCAGTAGCTAGATTGCAAAGAAAATTAGCAAGTTTAAACTCAGCTTTCCTTAAAATAAAAATTCAGACAGTGGATAAGCTCCTAGCTCTGCATAGCTCTGCATTCTCTTACATGGTAGGATATAGTGCTTGTGGTGTTTCATGTTTGTTCCCATCATTTGCTGCTGCCTGAGGCCTTCTTTATCCGTATAGATTTGGCAGGTGAGGATTTGCTATAGATTGGGCGATATAGTAATGTCAGTTTAGCTTTCATGGTTTCATCAGTATATGCTGCATGCGTTGCCGATAGATAACATTACCTGGTTCAAGCGTGCAACCTTGAGCTCAAAGGTCGAGATCTCAGAAGCTTGCTGTTCGAACAGGTCTGTCAATTTGCAGGCAACGGTACCTAGGTGATCGACAGCATTGACAACGGCCCGTACAGCATAATCTTTCAAGTTGTCCAGCACCCTGATGTCAAATTAGCATGTTCAGTTTACAAAATATCAGCAGAAAAATCTCAAGGCCATGAAAATATGCTACATTATGAAATAGATTCAAATCACTATACTATTCATCCACGAAAATTTCTTATACATTGTCAAATATGCAAAAAGAAAAAGAAAACCATTCTATGTGATTCAAATGACATGACAGCATTTGGATTGCAAACCTCCAAAATAAATTCAATAGGCGGTACATGGTACATAGACGGTTGTTAGGTAATTCCAAAATTCCAGATAAAACCAAATTCTATATTCTTCTTTAGCTGGTAGAATTTGTTTTCTAGTCACATCTCGACATCAAGTTCCTTTCTCACACCTGTTGCTGTCCTCTTTGGCTTAGGCAGCATAGCCTCCTATACCTATCATACGTGATTGCTAGTACATGCTGCACCAACGCTTCAATTCAATTCGACTCCTATACCAAATGACAAAAAACAGAGCTAGATAGCATGTAAAATGCAAACGTAATTTGAAAAATAGCCATAGCCGGTGTATTCAGATAGTAAATTCTTTACTGACAATAAAATGCGCAGAGGTGGGTAATGCAGGAGCAGAAATCTCACATCTGCTTCTGGGCGCTGTGGAGATAGGACTTCTCGCAGTACTCGGAGGCGGAGTAGAGCTGCGGCCGCAGGTTCTTGAGCTCCTGCACGCGCGCGCGCGCATCAGCATCATATATCAAGAACCGTGGAACGACAGTGCCGGCTCCAAGAACCGGCCGGATCCACGAGCAAAGCAAAGAAAGAGCTCAAAAGGAGTTTTTTTGTCAGTGTGGGATCTGGGTTGGAATGATCTGGGGATGCAGGGCACCTGCAGGGCCTTGACGAAGCCCTTGCTGCGCTCCATGGAGGCCTCGTCGACGGTGGTGGGGCCGACTCCGGCGACCCCCGTCCAGCCGCCGGCCACCGGGCTCGGGCGCAATGGCTGCATTCCTTCCGGTCGCACGTTCTTGACGCTTCCTTCGCTCCGGTGCGAGGGGAACGGGGAGTGTGCAGAGTTCGGAGGGGAAGCCAGTCTCCAGCGGAGACCGGAGTGGAGAGGAAGCGACACTGTCTGCTGCTGCTCCTCCCTTTCTACTAGCTAGTGTGCAGCTGTGTGCGTGCCATTGGTGCGGAGGACGGACGAGTGGAGAGAGCGATGGTGGTGGCGCCGGGAAGCGCCGGTTAATCGATCTGCGATTTGGTTTTACCGATGGCCGTTGCACTCACGGAGCTTGGCTTTGCCGCTGGTTTAGGTGGGTGGTTAGTTGGGTCAGGTGGGTGGTTGGTTCTTTTTGTAGCTTTTCCTAATTGTCTTCACTAGGACATGGTTTATTCTCATCTGAGTAAAACACAAGGGGAGAAAATGACCTCGAGGTAAGTAAGGATCTGAGTGTCTGACAAGAGCTGTAAAATGGTACAGGCACTCGTAATTTGGTCGTCATGCTGATACAATAATTACGCGGTTCGGTTTTCACTCGACTCATGAATCATGACGAGGGCCTGCAAATGCACACACGGCCATCTTTGCCACATCGTCGATCTCCTGACCAAGCGTGGAGGAGTAAAGATACCTTAGCTGTGCAGCAGCGGACGAGCGGTTGGCGCTCATGAATGCTTGTCGGTTTGATCAGGGCTTCCGTTCGGCGCAATCGAATGCAGCAATAACCGGCACTACTACCAGCAAAAGCGATCATCTGATGTACGCCGTTTTGATGTGACCGTGAAATTGAGATTCAGAAGTACTTGCTAATAGTGTTCTTTTTTTAATTATCCGGTTTCTCCAATGATCTATACAGATGCGTCGATCACCAGTTGACATCTTGTAAGAGCAGGGACGGGAAAGGAGATTATCATACAGGCAGCAGTGATTGGTACAAAATGAAGGTGAAAACGAAGCTCGTAGTACTCCAGTTTAATGGGCTGACTTACTTCAGGTTGGACCAATACTACTGGAGGAGAGGACAGACCAATTGCGCGCATTGGACAGGTCCCAACCAAACCAACCAACCAACCAACGTCGTCCTGCTCTAAGCTTGAGGTTAATTACGCGTAGTTCAAGCGTGCCAGGCCGGGTGGATGAAGCAGGTGTGCTAGTTCAACTCAGTAAAGGTCACTCAATACCGTTATACAATTGAGTGTACATACATCATACATGCATGTGGAAGCGTGGACGAAGCGGAAAAAGATCACATAAAACCTTAAAAAAATATTGTTATACTTTGATATTTCTTTTCATGCGTAGCAACCCTCAAATCAGATCAAAATTTTTGAAACACGGCACAAGTGTGCACGGTACCAATAAGGAACTAGATAGATCTTGTAGAGAGAACCGACATAACGGCGACGAAACAACCACAACGAGAGAGAAAGATTTGATGAAATCGATCGTAAATTCCTTAAACACATAGCCTCAAAAGAGTAGAAGAGATTATTGCTCTCTTATAACCCTCTTAAACTTTAAGACTCTTAGGTTATTGCACTATATAAGAATCTACTGTTAAAGAATAACATATCATCTACTTAGCGACACGTGGCGCTAAAACTGTACAGTGACCGTGCGGTGCTTCGCCACGTGTTGCCCTGTGGCTAAAACCGCACGGTGACCATGCGGTGCTCCACTACGTGTCGCTCCGTGGCTTATCCGTATGGTGACCATATAATGCTCCGTCGCGTGTTGCCTCATGACTAAAACCACACGGTGATCGTACGTACGAGAGTGTTGTTTTTGCAATTGTGGTTGCGAGGGTGTTATCTTTGCCAATCACACTTCAAAATTTGCTATTTCGGCCAAAAACTCAGCAACCATTCCATGTACGTGATTTTTATACTATGAGTGTAAAAAAATACTTTAGTGACATTATAATCGGTAGAAATGAAGGTACTCAGAAATCGTCAAAAAGAAGGAAAGAAAGAAAAGAAAAGATATTTTCCCCAGAATGGGCTCGCTCGTTTTGGGGTTGCGCACCAGACCAATACGGAAAAGACCTGGTATTTTCCTCATTAGGTCATCTCCAATGGTTCTAGCTAGCAACTAACTAGAAAACTTTCACATCATTTATATAGTACACATTAAAAGCTAGCATTCTAAAGAACTATCTATAAGGATAGCTATTTGATGCTTACATGCACACACAGAAAATGACTAGTATTTATAGAGGCCAGGGGCGGATCTACAGTAGTTCATGGGTGTTCAGCTGAACACCCAAATTTTTTGACAAAAAATTTAGTATATACACTATATAATACATATGTATATATTTAGTCGGCCAAAATACTTATATTTGCAACCATGAATCAGCCCGCAGACGCCTGGGCCTTGCCCATTTTTCCGCGTGTCCGCCCGCGATCGGCCCATCGGCCCACCGGCCACCCCCCAAACCCCACCCGCACCCCCTGTCCCGTCCCATTCGCGAATCCGCGCGACCGGCCGCCTCCGCCTTCGCACGACCGGCCGCCTCCGCCTCCGCCTCCGCGCGACCGGCCGCCGACCGCAGTCCGCACCGCGCCTCCGCAGTCCGCACGGAGCTTCGACTTCGTCCGGGGCTACCGCCGCGTCTTCTACCAGGGTAACCTCTAACCTACCTGCAGCTCGCCCAAATCCGCGCGGTTCTTGGCCCCTCTACGCCCTTAATCCCCTCTGTTTTTGGTCGGCACGGATCACAGGGGTACGCCGGAGTTCCACGAGAGGACCGTCACGCTCGAGCACCTGCCCGAGGTGACATGCGTACGCGCTCCTGGTCTCTATACTCCTCTTTTTGTGTCATGGCACTCGGATTACTTTTGTGTGTGCGAGGTATTTGGTCAATCATAAGATGCTAGGATTACTTGATCAGATACTCCTATGTAAGATTTGGACCGGAACAAGGTAATTTCTTGGTACTAACACTAAGGGCATGATTCATGAACGGTGATTAAGTAGAAAATTGACGCTAAGGACAGTGTGAAGCTCAGTAGAAATGGTAAATTCGTAGCTGCCCTGTGAATTCTCTCTCAGAGAAATTGTGGGAAACATGGGTAATATGTGGTACAATCAAAATGGGTTATTCATAGCTACAATCGAAATTGTGGGAAACGGCAGATATGTTTTGCTCACATTATTATGCAAATTATTTCATAATCGGAATTACCCTGTTGTTGTTTATCTGTTGTCATGGAGATAAATATATTGGTCTGCATGCTTTCCATTGAGACATTGATGACTTAGTCATGAACTAGTTAGAAAAGCAATATTATGGTAACAGAATCTTCATTTGAATTCTGATACATTTATGTAGATGCTACTTGTAGCAGCCTGACTAAGCACCAAAGTAAAAATACTCTTGATCAGTGCTTTTCATAAAGCACCAAAATAAAAATACTCTTGTATCGGTATTTTGAGGGAAACGACGTATCGCGGTATCGACGTATCCGAGTAATCTAGATCCGAAGTCCGAACACCCATGTTAAAAATCCTGGGTCCGCCACTGATAGAGGCTACCTCGTTTTGCGTTATAGACTAGTGCTTAAGGAAAAGCTGGCTCGATTTTTTTTGCATACTCTCTTTCCTCCACATAGGATATATACTGATGTGTATATACATATAGCTAGCTGACTCAGACCATTGGAGATGCTCTTACAGCCAGTGCTCTCAACCTCAGGCAGGCTAGTACCAACTCGTTGCCTTTTTGCTCGTTGTCATTTCTATACCGAGCGGCGGCGTCCTCAAGGATGTCCTGCGGTCAGTGGCGAATCCACCGTGGGTGCTTGTGGGGGCTCGAGCACCCCCTCCTTTCACCGTGGAAGAAGACCTAGCTAGCCCGGTCAGCGGTCGCCGCGTCGGAGTTAGAGCCCGGTTGGCAGAGGTTGAAGAACTTGGTTGAACATTGAAGAAAGCATGAGGCGAGGCCCAGTCAACAGGAGATCAGGTCACGGAGAGGCCGCCGCCGAGTCGGATAGAGAGTGGAGACTCAACGTCGCCTGCAGCCCGGCGGCTGGCGCGGCGGAGGGGGAGCCGGGGAGGGGGAGGTGAGTGGTGTGATTCAGAGCACTGAGGGCCTGAGGTGAGGTGATTCACGGTCACGGCGTGAGGTGAGCGGAGCCCGTGACGCGGTGAGTGACGGCGTGATCGACTGACCGACCGGCGACAGTGATTTCTTGACTTGTGAATGTGAAACCTATTTTATAATTGTTGTACTGATTAACTAATTTGTTTACTCAGTTATTAACTAATTGTTATTTAATTATTTTAAATATTTATGGACATTCATAATTTAATATTGTATCACTACATTTGATATTTTTTGTCTGCAGATCGGTACTTACATATTTATGAACATTTGGGAGCATAATATCCATTAGCAAGATACTAAATTTATTGTATCGTACATTTTCAATTTGTTCTCTTCCTATTTATGTATGAATTTTGTATTCTAATGGCAAAAGACTAGTAGATATAACTTTGATGTATTTATATTGTGCTATAAACCTTAACAGTATAGCTCCCCCTCTATTTTCATCATGGATTCGTCACTGCCTGCGGCCTCTGCTGAATCGGCTCGACACCGTCCTCCATCTCTTCTCCGTGGCCGCTTCGGCGTCCGAAATAGGCGGGCTGCAACATCCTGCAGAAGCTAGCGAAAGAAATGAAGTTTCTCGAGTACTGGTGCTAAGAAACCCGGGAAAAATTCGATGAGGAAGGCGGAGTAGCAGTGAGCTACCTCTGGTCCCCGATGCTGTCTCGCATTGACGAGATCAGGAGCGTTTACCCCACTCTTGCCGCTTGCCAAGACAGTCCTGAAATGCTCCGTCTCATGGCGACGATGCGAGAGATGGTCGAGTCTCTGCTCGAGGCCAACACCAGGCCGGTCGATGAGTTCGCCGCGTCCTTGAGAGATGACCTTAGCATCGTCTCGTTGGAGGCGCATCTGACAATCCTCAGCCGTCTTCTCACGGACGGCATCCTCCACAAGGACGCCTCCGAGGCCAAGCTTCTCCTGGGCAAGATCCGCGGCGGTCTTGCCCGCTTGGAGGGCGCGTTCCACGAGATCCAGCACAGCGAGAAGGCCATCGAGGGCTCCTTCGGCGCCGCGCAGCACCTCATCGACAAGCTGCCTAGTGGCGGACAGTGGCGGACCCAGTATTTTTAAGGTGGGTGTTCGAATTTCGAAGCTAAGTTGCTCGAATACGTCAATACCGCAGTGCATCATCCCAAAATATCGATACAACGATACATGTATGTAGATATAATAAAAATACATAAATTATAGAAATTAATTATTTCTTATGAGGAAATGGGTGACATAAGACGAATATAATTATATGAATTAAACAACAAATTATAGAGATAAATGAGAGTTGTATATCTTGTTGATCTTGTCTTTTTTGTTATTTCCCTATTAGCAAGAACTGTCCCTAAGACGAAATTGTATGTTACTTCTTTGGAGCAAAACAGACCAAGAAAGTAAATAAGTAGAGCGGGGTGGAGCACACCTAGATCTGAAGAGAGGACAATGACAATAAGTTGGAGGTGCTACTCACTTTCCAATGCCACGCTCCCTCCTGGCTACCGTATTGCTCCCTTCCTGTCGTCCGCTCCCTACCTCTGTGTTCGTTGTGCCACTGCCCACTTGCCTACGACACCTCTCTGCTCGCCCGCACTACCACATGCTCACCTTACACCACGCGCACCTCACGCATAATTATCACATCATGGCACCACGTCCTCATGATCAGTGGCGAAGCTAGAGCAAATGGGTGGGGGGTGCACAACTTCATCATAAATATAGTGACTCATGTGATATTCAAACAAGTAGCATGACCAACTCACAATTTTTAACATCAAAGTTCAACTTTCAGTAATGGCAATATGATTTTGGTCAAAACATAAGTAAAATATTAGGGACAAGGGCAATAACACTCACCATTTATAACAAAATAAAGATGACATTGACCATTCTAGTGTAGTGATTGAAAGAATTCCAAAATGATGAACAAAAGATGTCCCATATAGCAAAATATGTGATCCCACCTAAATAAAAGAGAACAAATAGATCAATTATTTAGCAAAGAAAATCTAGAATTATCCATTGAAAGTAGGTGCATTGCATTGCTTTTGTATTACCTCTTAGAGATCATATTTACGCCCTTTTCCTTCCATGGTCATGAAACGACGAACCACTTTGCCTCATTGCTAACTTTCTTCATTTCTTCTTTCTCTATGTAGCAAATTAGTCTATGACTCAAGTGTTGATCACTCATGCGATTAGACAAACTTGTTTTACAATCTTCATACCCAGAAACATCTCTCAATCATTCTTTGTAGCCACAGCAATACTAGTACAAGCTTCAAAAGTCGATAGACCAATCTATACAAACGATGTTTCTCTGTCTCTACCATTTTTGAGAGAGCTCACCAATAGTGTTTATGTTGGAGAATCTATTATCCGCTCTCACATCAGCAATGTAAACACGAAGATCATGGCTAAGGTCCTCAAATCATCATTGGTGAAATCATCGGGATATAATTTGGCTAAGCTCATCAAAGTCTCCACATCGAAAGCATGAAATGAGTCTCTTGGATTGAAAGCGGTGAGCAAACAAGCAATTGAGAGGTTGTCTCACTAAAGCGGCTATCAAGCTCTTGAACTAACCAATCAATAACATCATTAAAGCAATCCACTCGCATAGTGATGCTTGTTTGTAATTCTGATTTTTCCTAGGTTGTCGGGGATCAATATAGGTACTTTCCATTTCCACTCTATCAATTTCATGCAAGTCACGAACTCATTCACCTCAACTAATAATTTCTCCCAACCATCTCTTCTAAGATCATCCAAATGGAGTCTAGTTGATTTCAAACATCCAATGGCATTTACAATGTCTTGATCCTTGCGTTGCAATGCTAATGACAATGTATTTGTGGCGATTAATGTAGTCAACATGAGATGCAAATAAAAGGCAAAGTCAAAAGATTGGAAATATACGGAAGATTTGATGCTTGATCTCTATTTTCCAATCTCTATCATCCTTTTCAACAACCTTTAGCACTTCTACTATTGTAGGAAACATGTTGAGTAAACTTTTGAGTTTTATAATGAGAACTCCATCTAGTATCTCCGGTCTTTGAAGACATTGCTCTTGATTTAACTTGATCCGGTCTCAAGTTGCCCACAACCTAATGCTGTTTCACTTGTTCATGATTGATGTCTCTAATCATATCCCTTCTCTTAGCCGACCCACCCACCACATTTAGTAAGATAGAAATCATGTTTAAAAAATTGCTTACACCCTTATGTTTTCTTACGGTTGCCACAATGACTAATGAAGTTGATGAGCAAAGCAATGCACATAATAAGTTGTTTACTATCTCTCATGATCAATGATTGCAAGCCATTCAACTCACCTCGCATATTGCTAGCACCATCGTATCCTTGGCCTCGACATTGCTTTAAGCTTAGTTTGAACTTTGCAAGTAGAGAATCAATGGATGACTTGAGGTGGGAAGAAGTTGTTTCGTCACATGCACAAGGCCAACAAACCTCTCTTTACAATCCCAAATTTGTCAACATACCTCAAGACCACCGCCATTTGTTCTTTGCAAGAAACATCTCTTGACTCATCAACTAGCAAGCAAAAGACATCATCCCCAAGTTCTTCAAGGATAGTTTGTACAATCTCATTTGCAAAACATTCAACAATGTCCCTCACGAATTTCAGGAGCAAGCAAACAACTATTCTTTGTAGCATGTGTAGTCACAGCTTTGCGTAACATAGGATCATGTTCAGCTAAGCAATCATAAAACTCCTTGAAGTTCCCTCTATTATAGGATTCTTTTGACTCATCGTGGCCACGAAAAGGCAATCCTTGCTTCAATAATAGTCTAGCTGTATCAATGGACCCATTCAACCGAGTAAAATAAGCCTTCTTAGCGACTTCACTGATCTGATTGTAAGCAACATCTATGTGTTGCTTTCTTTGTAACAAATCATCACACTTCTTCATTGCTTTATAGTGTAAACCACCAACCTCACCAACATGTGACCTTAACCTTTCTTTCCTATGATAACCATTCCAACCATTAATCACAAATGCATCATATCCTGAATCTTTCTTTTCTCTAAACAAGAAACAATAAAAGCAATATGCTCTATCCTTTGCCTCACTATACTCAAGCCAAGGACCAAACTCATCGAACCATTCGGAATAAATCTTCTTGGCTTCTCTTTTCTCCAATTTGTGTAATAGGAAAATCACACGCATGAGGTGACAAGGTCCATTCTCTAAGTATTTTCTTCTCACCTTTTCTCTCGAGTTAGGATGATAAGCATCAATTTCTTTTCTCAAACCGGGGTCATATTTAATCTCCTCATCCCAATTAATTTCCTCTGGACATGAAATTCTATTGCCATCGATCGTGTCTTGAGCTTTTCGTTTGTAATACCTCTCCATGATTACCTGTAATTTATTTTTTTCTATAATCAAATTGCAGTTCACAAATCACAATAAAACATATAAATAATTTAATTGAGTTGAGCAACTCACCGGCAGGGCATCACCGCATCAGCACTTCAGTAAATAAAAGAATGCCAGTAACTATCTCTCTAATTCGTGCATCCCAAAGATTCGTGCATCAAAGAAATGCAAGAATGCCAAGAATTTGTCATCACCCTAATTCGTGCATCAGAAAAGATAATTACCAGTAAGCATCAAAGATCAATACAAAGAATGAAAGAACCAAGCAACAAAAAAGAATGCCAAGCAAGCTGACCGCAGCGCAGAGAACCAGAGACCAATCACGGGCGGCGGGCGGCGGGCGGCCAGTCGGCAGCACTGCAGGTCTGCAGCACGGAGCGACCAGCGACTGCGTACTTCGGCGACTACGGCGACTACGGCGAGGAGGCGAGGAGCCGAGAAGGCGAGGGGTCGCGTGCGGCGTGCTGCCCAGTTGCGTCGCGGAAGGCGGAAGGACGCCCGCGAGCGCGATTTTTTCTGTGCGCATTTGTGCGTCACGAAGTCTTGGCGGAATTCAAACGTGGTGGCGCGATGGGCTTGTTGGGCCGCCACTGGTGGGGTGCCTCGTCTTGGGCCATGCGGGGTGCCTATAGGGCGAATTTTCCAATCCTTAAGAAATTCTGGAAATGAGGGGGGTGCCTGGGCACCCACGGGCCTCTATTGGGCTTCGCCCCTGCTCATGATGCATGTTCTTATTGTATGATTGCGCTGTCAAGCGCACATACTTTGTGACGTGGTCGGCTGCCTTGACTCGCATTCCATCGAGGAGATCCAAAGACATAGCTCGCTCTTCGGTCATAGCTGGAGCGAGGACCCTCCTGGTGTGATGGCCTCATCCCCGAAGAGGGGCTTGAACAGCATGAAGCCCGTAGGGCACGTCATCGTGGTGCAGATGGACTAGAGTACACTTGGCATCTCTTGCGGCCATCTGCCCTTCGAGAGACCTACGAGGCGCTTCTTGATGCCCACGGAGATGGTGCCATAGGCCCGCTCGACTGCCCCATTGAACTGTGGGTGTCCTATAGAGGCACAACAAATATTGATGCCCATGCAGTCGCAGAATGCCTTGAACTTGGCAGAGTCAAACTGCAGGTCGTTGTCGATGGTGATCTCCCTTGGGACCTCGAAGCGGCAAATGATATTTTGCCAGAGGAACCGCTGCACTACTGCAGAGGTGACCTTGGCCTGGGCGGTCGCCTCGGACCATTTGGAGAAGTATTCGAATGCGACCACGATGAATCATAAAACCCCAGGGCGCATGGCAGAGGGCCGACAACATCGAGTCCCTATCGTGTCGACGACCAAACCGGCAGGATAGGCTGGAAGTGAGTGGGGGGCCTATGAATAGTCCTGCCCATCCACTGGCATCCTTGACACTTCTTAACGAGGTTGCGTGTGTTGACAGTCTTAGTAGGCCAGTAGAAGCCCTGCCTAAATGGCTTACCAACGAGGGCTCTTGGCGCAATATGGGAGCTGTAGAATCCAACGTGAATTTCAGATAGGAGATGTCGTCCCTCGTAGCATGAAAAGCATCAGAGGAGTGGGGCACACACCCCGTGCTTGTACAGTACATCGACAAGCACATGGAAGGTTCTGGCATGTTGCTGTAGCCCCCGTAGTTCAAGGGGGTCATCTGGTTCAACCATTCCTTAGAGGGGTGTGGAGATGAGCTCCCTCCAGTTGCCCTCAGTGATGATATGGTGGACCAATGAGGGGTCGCACTAATCCTGTTGGATGGCCACACCGGGTAGGGTCTCGGTCAATGCCCCCACCAGTGGCTGGGTTCACTGACTGGCCACTTTGGCTAGGGCATCGGCTTCTTCATTGTCTGCGCACAGAACGGCCTTGATGGTGATACCCAAGAAATGGCGCTTCCTCACTCTAACAACCACCAGGTATTTGGCAAGATATGGGTCTTTAGTCTGGTAAGATTTGTCAACATGTCCCACCAGCAGACGGAAGTTTGTATGCACCAACACACTTTGTACTCCTAGGGCCTTGAGCTTGCCGAGGCCAAAGAGCAGGTCCTCATATTCGACCATGTTGTTTATCGCTGGTAAGTCTATGTGCACGGAGTAGAAGAGGCGACGCCCCTCCGGCGTAGTGACGATCGCTCCGACGCCTGCTCCAGAGGCGCTATAAGCTCCGTCGGTTTGGAGACTCCATACCAGCTCAGTAGGTGGCTGCATTTGTAGCTGGGCCAGTGAGGTCCACTCCGCAATGAAGTCTATGAGGATCTAGGATTTAATCATCGTGCAGGAAGTGTAGGTCAGGGAGAAAGGCACGAGTTCAGTCACCCATACCGATGTGACCTGTTGACTCCCTATTCTGCAACATTTTAACCAAAGGGAACAACAAAGGCACTGTGGTGTGGTAAGGCAGGAAGTAATGGTGGAGCTTTTGCAAGGCCATCAGAAGCGCATAGGCCAAGTTCTCTAGTTTGGTATATCTTGTCTTGGCTTCTTGGAGGGCATCCAAGACGAAGTATACCGGGCGCTAGATGGACCCCTCCTCCAAGACGAGGACCGTGCTTACTGCTACTGGTGCGACCGCCAGATAGAGCAACAGCGGAGCCTGTGGTGTTGGGGAGACCAGAGTTGGAAGGTTGGCTAGATGCTTCTTGAGCTCATCGAAAGCCACTGCGCAGTCATCGGTCCAGTAGAATCCATCATAGCCTTAGAGCATTTTGAAAAATGGGAGGCCTCGCCTGCCTGACCTGGATAAGAAACGGCTGAGGGCAGCAAGGCGGCCTGTGAGCCTCTGGACCTCCCTTGTGGTCCTAGGTGGCTCCATGGAGAGGAATGCATCAACTTTTTTTGGGTTCGTCTGTATTCCTCGTCCGGACACGAGAAATCTAAGCACCTTTCCTGCTTGCACCTCGAAATCAGAGGTTGTCGAAGGTTTCTTGGATGTCTTGGCCATGGGACCGGCTCTAGTACTTTTAACCACCACGTCATCAACGTAGGCTTCGATGTTCCTCCCGAGCTGGGTGGCGAGGGCGATGGCGACCAGGCGGGTGAACGTGGCTCCTACATTTTTGAGGCTGAAGGGCATGCAGATGAAGAAGTATGTGCCTCCAGAGGTGATGAAACTTGTCTTCATCTCATCCTCTCTGGCCATATGAATTTGGTGGTAGCCGGAGTATGCGCCTAGGAAGCTCATTAATTCGCATCCAGCCATGGCATCCACTAGCTGGTCGATCCACAAAAGTGGATAGTTGTCTTTCAGGCAAGCCTTGTTGAGATTGGTGAAATCGATGCACGGTGCTTCGACCACAGAACATCGATAGCACCTACAATCTAAACAATGAGCCACCAAAAACATGGTGCCAATCATAAATAGGCATGTTTTTGTTCATCTACATTCTCTAATTACATTGTTTTATAGTGTAATTAAAGAATGTTGATGAACTAAAGGAGGCATATTTATGTTATCGTGAGAACGCAATCATAGACGGTTCTTAACTAGAACTGCTTATGATAATAGGCTATCACAGACAGTTCTGATTAAGAATCGTCTGTGATAAGGGTTATCACATATGGTTCAAAAATCGTCTGTAATGCTCTTAGGGTATTACTGACCCATAAAAACAGATGGTTCAGGAAATCGTCTGTGGTGACGTTTTCGAACTGTCTGTGATGAGCTTTTCTGTAGTAGTGTGTCGTGCCCGTGGAGGGAAGGACGTCGACGCCCGGTGGCCTCGCATGCCGGCACAAGGGAGGCAGCGACGGTCGTAGCTGGCAGCGTCTATTATTTTAAAATATATTATTTAAAAATTAGTTGTTGCAATTTAATTATAAGCTATAAGTGAAAAAAAAACCGGATGAAAACGTGCGGGCTCGGGACCGAGGAAAAAACTTGCTGCCGCACGGACCGGTGGACGAAGACGTGCTGCGCGGACCGAGTGGCGGGCGGGCGTGACGCGCTCTCTCCGGTCTCCGCACGGGCGGTTATCGGAGAAAAAACGCGCCGTCTCCGCGCGGGCGGGCGCGACGCGCTGTCTCCGCGCGGTTACCTAAGAAAAAAACGCGCGAGTGCGTTGTCTCCGCGCGCTGTCGCTTTCGCTGCTGTGGCTTCGATCGCTCTCTCTCCTCGCCGAATCAGTTGTAGCAGATGCGTTTGACGGCTGTCTCGGATTCGGCGAAAGACTATTTTGCTGCCCTGCCATGCGCCGAGACGGAATCGCCAGAGAGAATTTTTTTTTCCTTCGGATTTCTTAAACGCTAATCTCCAGCGCTTTACAAAATAATACAAAAATAGAGACCAAAAAACATAAATTTTTAAATAAAAAATTCTTATGGAGAAAACATGGGTGCACAAAGTAAATCATTATAACGAAGAGGGATTACAATAAAACGCTTCTTCATTCCTATGGACTACTAGGGCAATCTATATGGCGGGAAAAAAGAGTTTCACATGGAGAGAAAATCGAATCAGAGTCGATTGATATAAATTTACACCATATTTGATATAACCTGTGTATAGCCTAAACACATATCATGCCATATCTGGCATGGCACGACGAAGTGTTCTACACAGACATTACGAGTTCGGATCAATTTCAACACAGTTCATCACCCATTGCATTTTCAACCATTCATATGGCGCAACAAAAGCTTCAAGCAATGCATCCCTCGTATTGTTCTCTTGTTCAGGGGTCAGACCAGGCTAGATCTTTTAATTAGCTCCTCCATCCATGGCCGAAACGCCCTGCATACAGCAAGTTCAATACGCCGCCAGCAATTTTGTCAAAAACGTTGCATGAAACTTGCCTGAGGTGAGGGGAAGTTCCGTGGAGGAGGCGGCTTCGACGACTATTCTTAGCTTCGGCCTGTGCGACGCGCCCGATGAAGGCTGGCGGCGAGGTTTCACGGGTGTGGCTGCGGGCACGAATGAGGATTGGAATCAAGTATGATGGTTACTAAATTGAAGGATTGGAATCAAGGGTTTTTAATCCCTCTTCTCTCCCTTTTATTAATCTCATGTTTAATTGTATATGTGTGTTTATACAGTGGTACATGCTTTGTGCTGGCAGCATGGTTAATGTTTTGTGCTGCCTGGCAGCATAGCTAGCAGTTGCATGCATGTCTTAACGCTGGCATTTGCAAGCAACGGGTGGCTAACAGCATGCATGCACGCAGCAGCGCCGGGCAGACACATTTGCACACGACTAAAAAGTATAGACAACACAGAGAACAGAAACGTATATGATCATTATTTTCTCTGTCCATCGAGAGAATGCTTAAGTGAAAGGTAGAGAAAAGAAGAAAGACATCATACAGATTCCGAACACCGAGCAATAGCAGTTTGTGCATTTGTAATAGAAGCAATGATGTTTTGTTGCATCATATAAGTGCTGCAAAGTTTCGTAAGATTAAAGTTTATTCTTACAATACATGGCTGCCGATCTGCCAGTATGTGCAGCAAACGTGCGCATGTCAAAACGAGCTCTGTGCGAGTAAACAGGCAGTACTAATCAACAAGCTAGCCGTGCATGCAATGCAGTGTTGCCATTGCGCACATGCCGCGCTGATCTAACGCTCTTCTCCGCCGTGCGCCATCGGGGACTGTCCGGCGATGTTCGTCTTGGAGACAGAAGCAGACTCGCAGTCGGAGCCGTGCTTGGAGATGGCGAGGACGAGCTCCTTGACGTTGGTGCCGAGGATCTTGCTGAACTTGGGGTTCCTCTGCGTGATGGCGATGGACACGTCGTTCGGGAACAGGTCCATGCGCACGAACGCGTGGTACATGGTCGTCACCAGCACGCCGGTGACCATCACGGTGGCGATCCCGGAGAGCCCGACCGCCACCGACCGCGTCAGCACGTTGTTGGTCACCTCCGACGCGTACACCACCGCCGCGATCGCCGCGCTCGACATCGGGAACGTGTACGCCCACCAAGTCAGCGAGAACCGGAACCCTCTGAAGAGGTTGACACGCACAACCTATATATATATCATGACAAATGAGTAGCACGCTACCATCAGTACAGGATTGTGTCGCACATTGGCACGTGAAGACGTGTTGGTGTCGTGTATTACCAGTGACATGTACAAGAAGAGCGCGATGAAGTAGGCGATCTTGGCGCCGTAGTTGAACTCGCCGCAGATCCTGGTCCAGGCCACGGAGGCGACGCTCGGGGCGGCGACGAAGAGGAAGAACACCGGGTGGAGCTCCCTGGGGAGCTGCACGTTGGTGGGGAGCCGCTGGTAGAGCGTGACTAACAGCACGAGGTAGTGCGCTAGCCCGACGGCGAAGAAGAAGATTGGCACCTCCCGGAGCCCCATACTAGCGCCGAGCAGCGCTCCGACGAAGTTGCCAACGACCGCCAGGTGGTTCGACGGGTTGGCCACCTTGGACATCCGTCGCTCGCCGCCCGACATCCATTGCCCGTAGATCTTGAGCTCCAGGCAGAAGATGGGAGCCATGAGCAGGTACCACACAAAGTGGTGGATCTCCCGCACCTCCCACGGCAAGCCCTGGAAGAGAAACAGGCAGGCGATCCACGGCGCGAAGAAGAAGTTGACGCGGATAGGGTGGTGGTACTCGCGGCGGACGGCCTCGAAGTAGAAGACGATCTTCAGCAGGTAGATCGCCGAGACGAGGCCCATGAGCGCCACGGAGACCCACCACAGGACGTGGTTCACGTCCGGGCTGACGCCGAGGAACTTCGTGGAGTGCTCCGACGCCAGCGTCTTCCACAGCATCGCCTGGCTGCCCACGCCCAGACACATCCCGAACGCGCTGATCGGGAACCGCAGCAGGAACGGCCACGTCTCATCCTTGGGCAGCACCGGCTCCTCCGTCGCCTGTACGCACCGACGCACGACGTCGTTTATCGTTTGAGACGACGGTTGATTATGGCAAGAAAAGGAAAGGTTTTGGAGTGCATGCGCGCCGCGCCGCGCCGTGGTTATGTACGTACTCTGAGGGTCTCGAGCTCGGGGCCTTCGAGGGCGGCGAAGTAGCGGTCGGCGGTGGGGACCTCGTCGTCGGTGTCCTCCTCGGCGATCGACTCGGCGGGCTCGATTTCGGCCGGCTCCTGCGGCAGCCCGCGGAGGTTGGAGAGCTGCCGCTCGAGGCGCCCGGAGAAGGTCTTGAAGTGGTCGAACCGCCGGTCCCGCGTGCTGCCGATCCGCGGCACCATGCGGTGCAGCGGCGGCTCCTCGCCGCCTCTGATTGTGAGGCTCGGCTGCGAGTGGTGCCGCGTATGCTTTACCAGCTGCGGCTCGGCGGGCACGCTGAACGAGACAGAGTACGGTGTCTCGTGCAACTCAGCGTGAGCTGCCGGGATGCTAATCGCGACGTCCTTCTTCCTGCCGCCGATGCTAGCATTATCCGGGCAGGTATGCGGCTGGTCTTTCCCCTGTTCGTCCACGGGAGAAGCGCCGGTCGCGTCGTGACCGGCACACTCGAAGCCAGCAATGGCGGCCCGCGACGGGGCACGAATCGGAAGCGCTTCCGGCGACGGACATCCCTTGCCGTACAACCCTGCCATTTGGATGCTCTCGCTGGACGCCATGACAATTCGACGCTATCTCCTGTGACCACTTAAAATGCACTCATCAAACAGCAGTTCGTCGATGTGCAGCTTAACAACACCATCGGAACGAGCGGTGCAGTTTAGTTTATACTCGTTATTTTTTTTTTGCTTAACGTTTTTTAATTTGTATGATTTTTTTATATTTGACTTTGATAACTACTTTTTTGTAACTATATATTAAGATATACTAATAAAATTATAATATTGTAAAAATATTTTTAATGATAAATATAATTAAAAATCATGGGATGGCTCCAGCACGTGGTACCAGGACTCGTGCTGAAACCAATACAATCATGTTTTATTTTATATTTTTGAGGGGCGCATTTTATATCTTTTCGAAAAAATTTTAAATAAAGTTTTTCATCACCCAAGATGGTCTGGAACATCAATAGACAATTCGGAATAAGAGTCTGTAGGACCCAAAACAATGCTTATACAGTGTTTATACTAGTATAGAGCTCCATAAACCAGTTTTCACTTAAAAAAAAGAAAGAAAAAGAACGCACCAAAAGAAACCTAAGACTGAAAGAGAAGAAAGCAAAAATCCCCTGCCTAATGCCATGGATGCATGCCATGATTATATAGGAACACATGCATATGCATAGAGTAGTATAGTACCAGTAATGATACCTCTGTTGCGCCAAGCTAGCTCCGTCGTGCTGACCACTACTACGAGCTCAGAGGGAGGAGACAGAGGAGAGATCGATGTAGCTTGATCAGGAGAAAAGAGGACACACCACTTGGAGTAAAGAACTAGTCCAATAGCAAGTAGATGAATGAAGCCTGGCACAAGTGAGAGAGCTCTTCACAACTCGCCAAGTCGGCACAGCAGCCTCACGAGCTGCTGAGGGAGAGTATATATAGACGCCGGCCAGGTAGGCGTTCAGCGCAGACCCGCAGCGGGTCATAGGTGTTTAAATGAACACCTTTTTTATATATATATATATATAAGACATGTTAGGTGCATATACTATTAGTTGGATCAAAATTATATATTTATGTCTATAAATGTATTTAACTCGCACCCCATATATCTCATGCGCGGTCTATGTAACACATTAGACTCATTTTTCTTTCCACCTTAGCTCTCCTCGTACAGACCCAAAGAGGTAAAGATACAATAGGCAGTTTGTTACCTTGGGCAATAGGCAGTTTGTTAAACCATATGGCATATGACAAGGTCTAGAATATTTATAATGATGAATAATTAACAATATTGTGTATTGATGTTATTTGAGACGTGTGGCGTGTGTGGACTCATGTCGATTAAGTTATGCCAGAAAAAATGCTGCTTTGGTTTTGCATATGTAGGATAACTCGGAGGCGATCATGATCTATGGCGAGGACTGTGATATGGCTTGGTACAAAGTCATAGTCCAGAGGGTCAAGGATGCTGGAGGAAACGATCGTGCTCAAATTAGGGTGTGTGGAGATGATGGATGATGCGTGTTAGAGCTACAAACGTGCGATCCGGAGGTTACGACATGTAATAATTCAGGAGTGTCTAAAATTATGTAATGTGACAAAATTTGGAGAAAAAAAAATTGTGTTACATAAGAGTTTCGGGTCCCTTATTTGTTAGAATTGGATAAAAATTTGTTTGGGCTCTAGACTATAAATAGATATAAGGTTGTAGGCTAACCCTAAAGAAAAAAATATAATTTTTAAGTTAGGGTTTTAGATGTGTTAGAATGATAGTTCAGGAATAAAAAAATAGTTCTGATTTGAAAGGAGGGGTTCCTCGAGGCTGCGTCCCCATTCGCGTCAGGGGAAAAAATCGATCTGCTGTTTCGGTTCCTCGGCGTTCCACGGCGTCACGTGAGGACTAAACAGAGCAGGCGCTTTCAGTCTCGTCTCACGCAAGATTTCAGGGCGTCGCGTCAGAGTTGCTGACCTTGGCATGAAGCAAGGGCACTAGGAGTCATCGCATCTGGTCGCCCACGTCTTGCAGGAGAATAGGCTTCCCGTGAAGGAAGCAACGCACCAGGGAAGTCATTGCGTAACAGGCAGGGAGCCAAAAGGTGAAAGCCAGTTCATCTTCACGTCCAGCCGCCAAGGGTGAAAAGAACATCTTCGTTTTTTCATTCGCTACAAAAACGCGTTGCTACAATAAGACGTATAGTGTTGCAGTAACCGAAAAATATTTTTTTTCTCTTTCTCTTTTGTTGTCTTTTTGTACGTGTTCTTGCTGTAATTGGTATGTTAAAAGAGCAGAAAACAATAGGGTTGAAAAAAATTTCGCTACAGACTATAATCATTCACCCCTTTTAATTATCATTGACGATACTATACAGTTAATTGGATCTTTGTTACATATATTTACATATTAATCTTTGCTATCTTTCGCTCCATAGAAGAAATGTATAACTTCCTCTTAGATGGGTGTTCTTGCTAACGAAAAGGAGGAAAAAATGGTGGGACTAGCAAGGTATGCAACTGTCATTAATATCTATAATGTGTTGTTTAATTTATGCCATTATATTTGCCTTATTTCGTCCATTTTCTCGTAAGAAATTATTAACTTCTATATTTTTATAGCATGATTATATCTATATATGTGTATCTTTGTGTCAGAATTTTAGAGGGAAACAGTGTATCGTGGTATCAACGTATCGGTATCAATATACCTAGCTTCAAAGTCCAAACATTTATTCTAAAAATTCTAGATCCATCGTTGTATGCTGTATGCGTTGGTATTTTGTAAGGCGAGATGTAGAAAGTTTTCTAGCTTGGACATGGGAAAAGTGGCGAGTTCTCGGAAGACGGGAGGGAGGAATTAGATGGAAAAGACGAGAATCGTGTAGAACGGGAATTGGGGTCAAAAGTTCACGGCTGTGACCAATACGCCGACGAGACCTCCCTCTGCGGTCGTGCCGGATGATCTAGATGCATGGGGCCTTCGTCTTGACCAACTCCACCGTGGAAGGTTGCCTCCGTCAACAATCGTACCTCGTGCGTGCCGCTGTTTGTTTCCCATGTTTTTGTTCAGGCCGCTCGACACTTGTCGTCCTGCGTCGTCCATGGATGAACAGAACAGTATGTGCAGCAGGCTGCACGCATGCACGATCTATCTACCGTCATCAACGCAACATGATCACGTAGCATCGAGCAACTAAGCTGGGAGCTGTACATTTCGGGCATCATGGGTTCATTTCAAGCTTCGAATTATGGTTTCACTTCAGTTACCTTGTACCTAACATGCACAGTATTATGGTTTCACTTCAGTTACCTCGTACCTAACATGCACAGTATACGCCCCACGTTAGAGTCGTTCTTGTATTGACCCGGCAAATGGGCATGGGTGGATTATTTTGGCTAAAGCTTATAACTTTTGATTTAAAATTTTGAATTCTGACTATTCGCAAGAGATAGTACGAAGAGATATTTATGTACGATTTTGAGCAATATAGATGAATTTGATACATTATCTACTATAATCGACTTATACATCCTATCTTAAAAACACACTATTTAAAGCTAGTTATTATAGTATAAATAAAAAGTCTAAGTCTTAAGCCCATTCAAACCCAACTATATAAGAGATCTGGAGAATAATTCCTAAACATGCATGCAGGAGCTAGCATCTGAGCACCGAAGTCCAAGCAAACAAAGTAGGGCGAGTACAAGTCATTCGATCGAATTGTTGTGCAGCGACCTGAGATGTGGAGAATAATTCCTAAACATGCATGCAGGAGCTAGCATCTGAGCACCAAAGTCCAAGCAAGCAAAGTAGGGCGAGTACAAGTCATTCGATCGAATTGTTGTGCAGCGACCTGTATTTTTATCATACTGTAAAAACATAATCAATGAATTATTATTTGTTTTAGCCGATAGAACATCGCTCTAACGAATAATAAATTCATCAGAGTGTTACAACAGAATAATAATTAGAGACAGTATATCATATTACATCCAAGTAGCTACACAGGGCTAAAATTTGATACAACTATTCTAACTAAATTATTATAATACCAGGAATACATTCTAGTCCAGAATCTAATTAGACAAGAAGTACTAAAGATAAATATGACACACTAATATTACAGATACTCTAGGGACCGAGATCATGCTGCCCCTAAGGCCCTATTTGTCCTAGGTCTCGTATAAGGGGCCAACCTCATACGACTCGGTCTCAACACAATCTCCCTCCCACTCGGTGTATCACTCGTCTACGTAGGCCTCATCCACTCCGAGTGTGGATCCCAACTAGCTCTCCTCTAACAAAAGGAAATAATAGCAAGAATGCATGGGTACGATGTACTCAGCAAACTTATATAACAAATATGCATTATATGCTCATCATCTATCTTTCTTGAAACATCTCATTCTCATACTTAGTCTCGTTCTCATTCATAAACCATATAGAAATAGATGCTTTTAGGTTGTGAAAATTTTGGATTATTAATTTTAGAAAACTACTAAACACTCGTATAAATAGCTAAAATATTTGTTGGTTTCCAAAGCCTCTAATCTAGGAGATAGATATGAATTCATGATTTATATAGCATTACGTAAGCTTATATCACTTTACCCATAGTCACTCTAATTATTGTAGCGAATGAATCTTCACATTTCCTTAGATGCAATGCCCAAATCAAAGTACTGGACTTTTACCTTATATTATACCTCCACCCGACTTACTTATAGCTACTGGCCCGAGGAGGTGTACTACCCTCACCCGTCGCCCTTACAATTATAAAATAGTTGTTGGTCGGACTTATCTCCTATGGTCCAACGTCCATTTGCGATCTCGTCCGGCACTCCACATCGCTAATATATACATCGAACATATCCTATATGGCCCAAAGTCCAATTGACACCTTACCCAGTTCCACCCTAGATAAATCTACTTACCCGATTGTGGAGGGTATAATAACCTCAATAGAGTTACTAATCCTGCCTGTCCTAAGATAGCATAATGATTAATACGACTAATATGGTCCATTAAATGAGTGAAGTTTGTAAATTCTTATATTTTATTATTATGTAGAGGGCCCCAACCTGCCCTCTTGTCACCTTCCAAAGGCACCCTATACCCACCCTTTATTTATCCTTACTTGTCAATTGCTCCATCAGTCGACTACTACAACATTTCATTTCTTTCTCATGCCACTCATCCGATTTAAACACGATTTTGATTTTTATGCAAGGTGACAGTAATTTAATAGAGAAATACTTGTTTTATTGAATATACTCTATTCATATGCTCAGAAGTATGCTTGCCTGAGTTTAGATCGAAGGTTTAGGTCCTAAGGTAACTCTGATAAAATCCGGTCTCCAATCCCAGTTCCTCCTCTACAATTAGTGCGTGTGCTACGGTTTAATTTATCGGTGCTAAAGAAAATAGCATACGATAAATAATGGAATAAATTACACTAAAGTATCCCGGTATAATCCTTAAGTTTTATTTTAGCCACTTGTGGATTTTTATGACTTAATTGCTATTTTAGTTGTTGCATTAAAGTTTAATAGTTACAAATAATTTTATTTAATTATGTACAGACTTTAATTCATTGGGTGGTAATTAGTTTATTTAAGTATTTACATAAGCATCAGGATAATCTAACAACATTATACCAAATTAATCGATACACGCTAAATTTTACTCCACTGAAGACATGTTGTTCATAGTGTTATCAAACCCAGACTGGTTAGTGACCCGACTGAGGTCTCGGGTCACTGAATCGGTGGTCGAACCGGTGGATCGTCGGTCGGACCACATAAGTGACCCGGTGGTCAGATCGATGGGTCATCGGTTAGACCTGTTCGGATGAACAAAAATGCTGCATACCACCCAAAAATTATAGTGTACCCTAACTGGACACCTGAGAATGAAAAACAAGAAGGTAAGGCAAGCCCAAAAAGCGAAGCAAAAGGTGTTCACAATTGGCGAAACCAAAGTAATTACACAATCTCTAATAATAAGTTTCAAAAAGATGTGCAGAATGAATATAATCTGTAGCAGTATCAATGATTCCCTAATGCCTGTAATTTAATGGTGTAAGCTAGGAAGTTAATACTAGCAAAAAAATGTTAAGAGATTAATAGCACAACAGAATAGAGATAACACATTAGTGTTATCCTAAATCCTAAAAATTCCTAGAGCAATCCTCGTCTTCCAAAGAGGCCATAGAATATTTTAAGTACCAGTAATTGTGTTGACCACAGTTAGAAATATGAAAGTGTTACTGCACTATATATTGCAGACCACATAACATGAAACATTTGAGACCATGGCGTGACCACATAAAAGGTAAGGGATTAGAATTCTCCTTAGTTTCACATGGTAGCAAAAGGGTAAGTTAAATCTAGATGTCAAATTTGTTCTCACATCATTGCAGGAAGATACTGCAGAAAGGAGAAAACCAGATGATGTCAAGAAAAATACCTACAATTAGGAGAGATCTCATAAAATTGCATCCTTGTTGGTATAGCTCGAACAGATGGTTTATGTGTGCTGTCAACATAAAGGCTTAGTTACTAATTAAGAATAGTTACATAATATCAATACTAGAGAACATATAGGTAAAACTGAATGAATTCATGGAGCAGTTAATAATTGATACACAACATTAGGTTAAGGATATGTGCTAGGTTGATTCCTTTGAAATGAAATTTTGGTGCAATATTATACCTACTATGTGTCAAGTTGATTCCTTTGAAATGAAATTTTGGTGCAATATTATACCTACTTACCTAGGCTGAAGAAGACTGGACTCAGAAATATGATGTATACATTTTGAATCCTCCACATAGAAGAAGAGGTATCATGCATGCTCTGAAAACCAGCTCCTTCGTAAATGGTGCCTGATCAAAAGATCATCCTCAAATCACATCGCTACAATAGAAAAGGAAATCATTGTGCTATTAGTAGTAATAATAATCAAGAACTTATATTAGCAATAAAGATTCAATTGAATGGCGCGCGGGGGAGGACTAGAGGAGATGCAGCCATCGGCTAGCTCACATGGGGGAGGAGATGCAGCCGGTGGCGAGAGATGCGAGAGGGGAGGGTTCAAAATTTTAGATCTGACTAGTGACCAGTCGCAGCTCACAAGGATGGAAATGGAAGTCTAGTTGCTAGCATCGATAGCAGGCAGAGCACTAGAGGCAAGGGAACTCAGGGAAGGCGTGACGAGAAGAGGATGAATGCCATTGCCAGACCTCTGGAGGAGCTATGGAGAGTGCCTACCGGAGCCGAACCTCTGGACTCTGGAGTCTAAAGGAGCCTTGCTAGTCTGTTGGCTAGACCTCTAGTGGAGCGCTGGGCCACCGGTGTGGAACCGTGGTGGAGCTTGCTGGTGGTGCATATTAGGGATTTGCCGATTTGGGGTGGGCTACTAGCGACGGCGCATGGCTGATGCCCGATGGCTGGTTCACTCACTCTCTATCTCTCGGAGTAACCCTACTGGCTCTCCATATTCCAAAAGACTTCTTTGCCCATCAGTTTTCTCTTAAGTATTTCTTTAATTTAAGGGTACTTATGTCTTTTACCCTCATCAACATAACCCGGCCGGGTCGGTAAAAACCAGTCGGGTCAGCCAAGTTAGTTAAATCCTGGCTGGGTCAATCAGGTTTTCCTATGTCAACTGCATCGACGGTCCAGTGAGTGTGCCCAACCCAGCATCGCCTCTAGGTCTGGGTTTTTTTGGTCCAACCACCAGTCTGGTCTGGGTCTGATGACCATGGGTGTTCATTTTTAATAATCGTACCTACTTGTTAATAATGTTTCACAATATAGTATAAGTGGTCGAATTATATGAAGTACTCTAACATGTTGTTGGAATGCTCGGGGTTATAGACTTGCGAAGTAAAAAAAATTTATCGTGCGCGCTAAATTTTTTCTTCCTTCCTTCCTTTCTTTTTTCTCTCCCCTTTTCTTTTCTTTCTTTTCTTCACCCGGCCAAATCCATCCTATTTGCTCGGTTGCTTCCTCCCCACCTTATCCTCTCACTTCTCGTTCTTACTTTCTTGATCTGGATCCAGGGCGCCCTCTTCCTCGCGCCGCTAGCCATCGGCACCATGTGCCTCCCATACCTTGGCTGCTACACCGCTACCTCCTACAACAGTCCTAAGCACCGCCGCCCTAGCCATCTCTCTTGGATCTAGCTGTGGCCTCTCCCAAGATCCCTCTCGACACCGACCCTGTGCCCAGCCAAGGCATCCCTAGCACCGTCTCTCCCCCTTGGTGGCTATGGTTCACTAGGCTCCACTGGTGCCGTCACCCCCATGTGTCGCCTCCTCCATGGTTGAACGCCTCCATGGCTACTACTCCTCCCCTTTAGCTCCTCTTAATTTCATCTCGGTCTTTACTTACTTTGGTTACTTCATTTACTTAAGTCATCTTTATACTATGAAGTGCATTTTTGATCTAAACCTTAACAAGGGTGGTGCTATTGCGGTTGCTACAGTGGGGCTCTAAATCATTCAATGTGTCAGGGAGTAGGGAATGATTGTCGGGTGCATGTGTTGTGCCCGTCACCACGGTGGTTGCCACTTGGTGTACCCTCTTATTTCTATGTTCTTATTGTTCTAAGTTCTAGCTTGTTGAATGGTGATACCTTGGTGATTTGGTAGATGGTGGGGTTATATGATGTTCACTGGTGGTTGCTAGGAGGTTCTTTGTGATACTAGGTTGGAGAAGCTTTGGTGAATAAATACTCTCTGGGTGGTCCTAGAAGGCAAAAAAATTGTTGGGAGATGTTGGTGTGGCCTACCTTGGTCGAATGGTTATCAGATTGATTTGGGAAGGGTTTGAAGAGGTGGTTGTGGTGGTCGTTTTCCCTTGTCAGTGGTGCAGTTACGACTGGTGGTGGCTTGTGGTCACTTCCTCCTACAGCTTGGCCTCTTGCTCCTAGACCTTGCTAGCTTTGACTGGATCTATGCTTTGGGGTGGCCGAATGAATGTAGGGGCTTTGGGGGTGGATCTAGAGTGGATTGGAAATGGGGAAGAACTGAGTGAGGGGAGTTTCTCTCTAGAGCTTGCTCGGTTGAATGTTGTCTCTCTCTCCTATGGCCGATCCGGTTGCCCTCATCTCCTGGCTGTGCATTCCTGTGAAATTTGGACACTGTTGGACCCTTGGACCCCGAAAATTCCGCTTTTGGCCCCCTGTGCAAAAAAATTCCAAAACTGGACCCCTCTCCACGCGCGATCACCTGCGGCGCCACTGTCGGTCGTGCGGTCCTGCATCGCACGATCGCCGCCGACCGCTGCGTTGCGCCCGCCACCGCGCCTCCTTTTCCGCGCGCGAGCGCGCGTCACGCCCGCCCGACCGCTGGCTCGCGCCTGCGCGAGCGTTCGCTTTGCCGGACGGAAGTCGCGCGGTCGGGAAATGAATTAGTTTGGCTTGTGAAAATGGACTTTTGGGACAATGTCAGGTTTGTTTTAACTCCAAATGATGACCCTACGGCCGCGAGAGGTGCCGACTAGCTCCGAACGGTCTAGTATCTCGATGAGCGGAATACTAGCTCAAAAATAAATTCTATGGATTTGACAGCAATTCTTTCTTTTAATTTCTTCTTTTGTTCGGTCTATTTTCAACGTCCTTAAATTCGCTCTTTTCACAATTGAAACTGCGGTTCTTTTTGGAAACCAGCAATTAGTAGATGTTGTAGAAATGATATACATGTAATTTATATTTTCTATAGCCCTTGATTAATTTGTATATGTATGTAATGCCCCTAATGTAATTTTATTTTTATACTTGATTTAATAACTACAACAGACTGTAATATTTATTTGATTGCAATGTATGACATAACTCATATTCATTTACTTTATTGTCTTTCATTCAATTTAAAGTTTCTATGCAATGGTTTGAATTTGAATTAATTACTTTACAACATTAAATTGACTATTGCTTACTGTTGTTAATCCACAATTTGCTGATTAAATTAGTTCTAGAAACATGGGGCATTACATATTGGACCAAATTTTACATTCGTTGGCCGCTAGGTTCTAAATTGCACAGTGGCAGGTTGATGGTGAATGAATGCTGAGGCTGCTTCTGTGAATCGATAAACGAGAAATACATGAACTTTTTCTGTTTTTCGCCAATCCGATCCATCACAAATTCCCCTTGGCTCCTCTGGTAAAAAGTAGTACTAGTCAACTTGAGAAGTACTAGAGGATGTGTCAAGAACAATTTACCGGCTGCTAGATTTTTTTGTTTAAAAGATGTTTTTATTGGCTACTAGGATTTGTCAAGATATTTTTATTGGCTGCTAGATTTATGTAATTAATTATGGGAAAAAGCTAGAAAACACTACCCCGTTGGATCACATCTATGAATGTCACCATTCCTCTATCCAGTTCTCCTAGCCACTCAACATCTACCTTATCCAAACACTGACAACCTCATCTCCTCCATCTCTCACTCTCTGTGTGTGCACTCCATCACCAGCGAATCGGCACATGGGGCGAGCTAAAGTAGATGGGTAGGAAGTCATGGCGGTGCTTCATGACTGGCGGTAGGGTCGAGCGGCGGATATCGAGGGGCGGGCGGTGAGGGGGAATATGGTGGTGCAGCCAGATTGCACCGAATTCGACGTCACGGCCAAAGAGGTGCAAGGTGGAGCGGTGACCAAATGGGTGTGGCTAGAGAGGGTAAGCAACTAGGGGGGCACGGCGGCGCACTCAAAGAGGGGTGGGGTGGAGCAGCGGCCAAGAGGGGATCAACCAGAGAGGAGTGATGACGCGAGCCACATACACCATCCACCGCAGCAAGGGTCACCATGTGCCTCCGACACCTTTTAACTGTGTCCATCACCCTCTTCTCCATGTCCCGCCCTTGCACGACACTAGGCAACGCAGGCACAAGCACCCCCGCTTCCGCCACTATCGTAGCCATGGTGGGCTCATCGAAGGCAATGCAGGTACAAGCACCCCCGCTTATGCCAGTATCGTAGCCATGGTGGGCTCATCGAAACTCGTTGTACTTCTTGAAATTTTCTTGTTGAAATTAGTCCAAACTTCTTGAAACTTTTTGGTCCAAACTTGTTGAAATCTATTGAAATTTACTGAAACTTCTTGAAACTCTTTTGCTGAAACTTGTTGAAACTTGAGTTTCAAAATTTGAAATTTATTGAAACTTGATCTTGAAACTTTTTTAGAATCTTCTTGAAACTTTTAGAAATACGTGAAACTTATTAAAACCTAAAACTTTTTTAAATTTTTTGATGGAACTCCCCAAAACTTGATGAAACATGTTGCCATACCCAATGGCGGATCCAAGATTTTGCCACCCGCCCAGGCTGAACTCCAACGGGCCAACATCCTAAAACTAACACCAATTTATGTCCACACCACAGCATACAAAAACACTTCACAAATGCATCATTGGCATGTCACAGATTGTCACAAATGCATAGCTCAATGCTTGACATAAAAACATAATAACAAAAATATAGCAAAACTTAAATAATGTAGCATAGTAACAATGTCCGCCCATTCATCATTCAACTCTTTAATTGGTTTATGAAGCCCAAGGTCAGCAACAATGTCATCCGGATTAAGTAAAACATAAGCATTGTTTTGCCCATGTTACTAGCTCATGTTTGTACTGTTTCTAGTAAAAGATTGGTTGGATTGTATTTATGTTGAAAAATAAGATGGTACGGATGAAAGCATCTAGGCCCCTAAAAATATTAGTTTTGGTAATTAATGAATTTATGTGAATATGGGACTAATGTGTGCATTAAGTGTTTGAAAGGATAAGTTCAAATGGCAAAGAAAGAGGCTCACAAAATATCCCATGAAGATTCAAGATCTCTAGGGCGACAAGGTAAATAGTTTAGGTATCTATTTTAATTTTACCGGTCTTGGAGTTAGGTTGGAAGACCGGATTATAGGATAGACGCCGTACTATTAAGAGGGATCATGGTGATTGCTTGATCATGTTCAAATGTGCCCTTTGGATCAATTTAGGATCATGCATGCACTTAGAAATTAAAATTAAATCAAATCTATGCATTGTCAGAAAATCCGGTAGTTCCGGTGTGTATTGGACGGAACTACCGCAGGTCCGGTAGTACCGAGCCCCCGGGCGGAACGTTTTTTCCAGAGAGCGCCCGGACTCAGACTTAGTCTCTCGGAAAACGGAAGTACCGCGGGTTGACCTGCGGAACTACCGGATAACCGGTAGTACCGGGCACCCGAGCGGAACTTTATTTCCAGAGAGCGCCCGGAGTTTAACTTAGCCTCTCGAAAAACGAAAGTACCGCGGTTTTACCTGCGGAACTACCGCATGTGCGGAAGTTCCGGATACCTATGCGGAACGTTATTTCCAGAGAGCGCCGAGAATAAAACTTAGACTCGTTGAGATCGGAAGTACCGGGTCTTGGAGCGGAACTTCCGGACGTCCGGAAGTACCGCGATTTCAACGGCGGTAGTACCGCACTCATTGACCAACGGTTACCGACTCTCGACATAGCCGTTCGTCGGTCGAGAGTCCGGAAGTACCGCGGTTTTGCCTGCGGTAGTTCCGGATTTCCTGAATTTTCAGGATTGTTTATTGTAACGGCTATTTGAGGTTGGTGAGGGTATAAATACACCCCCACCAGAACTTGGACATGTGGTTGAACATCCATTGAATACATTTGAGCCTAGTGCAACCTCTCACACCCCATTCACTCACTTGTGCATTCATTTGAGGTAGTTGACCTAAAATTCAAGTGCATTGCATTCTAGTTGATCCATTGAGCACTTGAGTGAGATCAAGCCGCAGTGGTCTATTCTCTAGGTGCTTGCCGGCACCTAGACGGCTTGGCGGAGTTTCGGTGATCTTCTCAAGAAGATTGTGAGAAGGCCCGGAAGATTGTGAAGGCTCGGAGCTCGCCTACCCGGAGAGGGGAAGGGCTACCAAAAGTGATCGAGGTGTTTAGGCTCATTCGTGGAGCCGGTCCGATTTGTTCGGGCTTACCTCAACGTGGACTAGGGGAGACCGGCAAGTCTCCGATCACCACGGTAAAAAGTAATCGTGTCAATTGTGGTTTGCTCTCTTGTGATCATTTTCTTTCAAGCAACGCTCTTCATTCATATAACTTGATTGCTTGATTAGTTAGAGTAGCAATTGTTATTCTCTACTATTCGTTATTGCTCTTAGTCGATTACTTGTGCTAGTGATTGTTTGAACCTCACTAGGTTGATTAGTGGTGTTAGTGTTATCTTGCTCTATTTATCCATCAAGTTTAAAATTGCTAATTAGAATTAGACGAAAATTTTAAAACCTCCTATTCACCCTCCTCTAGTCGGCCTCCTCGATCTTACAACGGACTCGGTCAGTTAGGAGCATTTTCTGTTCTTCGGAGAACTTATACATGTTCTCGGTCATTGGTGATTACAGTTCAAATTAAAATTAAATTGCACTTAAATCTACTCTTAATAAATTTTATATTAAGTACTATTTTCACAATAGAAATATTATTTTATTATTTTATCATTTGATATGGAGGCCAAATATGTTGTCCAAGAAGCTAGCATGTGAGCTGACTAGTGTTACTAATTTCTAACAAGATAAGGAAGTGAGAGTCACCTTATGATACATCTTCAATCGTATTTGTCAGCTGTCTATTAGCAATGTCACGTAGAATTTATGGCTGAGCGAACGAGAGATAATGGAGAGGGAGAGAGAAAGGTCGGACGTGACCGTCGCCTCACGCGAAACAAGAGTACAGAGACTACGCCCTGAGTAGCGCAGCATCCTGGGACAGCGATAGTTTGATGGAGATCCTTGTGATGCGAGCCTGCGAGACGTTGTAGCACGAGGGCCTGACTTCGGAAAGCGTGCTGTCATGCAAGTTCCAACCCAAGCCCTCCTGCAAATGCCATGACGAGATGCTTAGATGCTAGAAGAAGCAAAAGAAGAAGAAGAAAAAAGTCTGGACTAAGGAAAGGAAAGAAGAAAAACTAGCGAATTAAGGAAAGAAACGAAGAAAAGCTAGCGAATTACGTGTTCCTTTCATTTTCCGTTCTTGACATCAATCAACTGTCCTACGTAAGCGATGGACACGATCAAAGCAAAACCGTTCAGAGAACGAGACGAGCTGCTGATCGCGTCCGATTGCTACTGTAACTGTTGCCTGCAAGACGCGCTCCGATTAAGTTTACAACATCAGCAGTTGAGACTAGTAAAAGGCACACCGAGAAACCAGGCCTTGTGATGCATCAGCGAGAATCGGCTCGCACGAAGCAGTGCAGTTCAAACGCCGCCGATGAGACTGACGGGACGGCACACAGAGATTTTTGGGCCGGCCAACACGTAGGGCGTGACCGAGATCGATCGATCGATCATGTAACTTGCCGTAACATCCTCGGCGCTATATTTTCCGGGGGCATCATGCATGCACACTGAAACGACCGGCCTGCGGGCGGACTCCCGAGCCCGTCGATAGAGTCGTTGATCTTACGAAATAATATGAGAAAAATAACTAAAATCCTTAGAAAAAAATATAAATGATGTTTTATCATTATGAATTAGTTACAGGTGCCTTCAACAAGATGTAAGACTAACCCTAATTACACTAAATAGGATTGAATTCATAATCGAATATCTTGTATCTCTAACCAGGGTACCCGGAGAGCAACCTTGGACATTTACAGCTATAGAGACCTTTGGTCTTAATTAAATATTAAAGCCGTATTTAGATATTTATCCAATCCTCATAAGGAGTAAAGAACACTTACGTTAATAAACTATTCTATTCATAGTGACTCCTATAATAATTTATACAATCAGTTTATATAAATAACATTGAAAACCATTTTATTCAAAAGCTAACTTTTAGAAAATAGAAAATCAAAAGTTGTTTAGAGCAGAAACAATGCGGCCTTTTGCTTCAATCCCGGTTTTAGGCTGGAACTCCTGATCAACCCAGCCCGACTCGCCGCCGGCGCCGGATGGGCATGCATCGAATTGTAAACCTGGCGGAGTAGGTGTGGTTCGTAAGCACGTTTCATCGTGCGATCACCAAACGCTCAAGTAGCGCACGTAGAGCCTGCTGTACGTACGTACATACGTATGGATTTATTTGAATTTTTAGCACATATAACACTATTTGAATCTTATAAAAATATCAGTATGCATATGAGAATAGCAAAAATAGCACTTCTGCAACATGAAGACCAGATAGCAGTGGCGTGGAGCTGACACGTGGCACCGAAGCCTCGCCATCGGGCAGTAGGCAGCAGCGCCGGCCGATTAGCCACCGTGTGCCTCCTAGCATGCCGCCTAGCCATCATGCGGTAGGTTATTATTTTATAATACTACTTCTTTGATTTTTTTAAAATATAACAAATGAGTTCAAACAATTACAAAATTTTATGTATAGCCTCTCGACACAACGTATTTTATTGTGTAATTTTTATATAATTTTAGGCAGTGTGAATATTGCTTAAAAATTCATACGATTATGTTATTTGTAGGAGTTATTACATATAACAAATGAGCTCCAAAAATTACAAAATTTTATATACCGCCTCCCAGCATAATCATCCTAATTGTCTGTTTTTTTAGAAATTTTATGCATTATAAATTTTGCTCGACTGATGCTGGTGCGCCAGGGTCCCATGCGTGTGGAGCGCTGTAACAAAAACAAAACAATAGTTGATCCAACAAGGGGGTGACATGGCATGCAGGCTAAAGAACCGAGGATGGTACATATATAGACGAAGAGGGTCGAACTACTGCGTTGACCGTAACCATTTGCACTTCCTCGCGAGGTCAGTGTTGTAGTCCTCGCTGGCCGCGCTAGCCTTGGCCACCAGTTCACACTTTCTCTCGTGCTCCTTCTCGCGAGCCTCATGCTTCTTACACCTGCACGCCTCCAAGTGAGCTTCCGTCTTACATCGGCATGGTCGAAATGCAGACACAAGAAGGACACAATCATGTAGGTCTTGAAGAGGGGCAACGAGGAGGTCGTTAACATAGAAAATTTCTATGATCCCACGTGCTACTACATGAACTCTAGCTGCACATATAAGTGCCACTACAACAATGGCCAGCCACGTTCGAGGCGCCCCTCTGCAACACTCCATGTTGGTAGCGGCATGCACGTTCTACCAATAGGCACACCCGGATATGCTTGTACCATGGTTCTCCTATTGTACGCGGTTATTTTCAATCTCCTAAAGCGTGTAGCTAAATGATTGATGCGCCGTAGCAGTTGGCATAAATAATCACATGCAATAATAGATTACGGAGTTATTCATTTAAGTAATCAATTGATTAATTACCAATTACCACCACATAAAATAGTACATCTTGAATTGATACAAATATGAATTAATTCAACAAACAAAAAGATGTATGAAATCATGACATCGAATGGCAACCAGACGAGCTCAGTCTATTGGGGCAATCCTCCGTTGAGTGCTTGGAGGTTTTGCATATCCTACACTTTACTATGCAACTAATGCTGGTACGTTGGCTAACATTCATGTCATTCTGGAAGCGCCGTGACTACCAACGTCCTTTCGCAGTTATCTTCAAATTCTTGTTGGGGCCCATTGCATCATGTCCGACCAAAGACTCATGTACTTCATGTCTAAGCCATACGAGTGAAACTCTACATGGACACATGATAAATGTGCGAAGGAAGCAGAAAAAAGTAGCAACGGACCGACATATGTGCGAAGAAGAGAGATTACACACTACAAAAGATGGTTGCCACACGGTGACCGTGCGGCCTACGATTTCAATCGCTAATTAAATGAACATCGCATATCACTAATTATAATTAGATGAACATAATTGTATGAACATAATCGCATGTCATGAGGCTACACGTAAAATTTCGTAATTTTTGAAGCTCATTTGCTATATGTAACAACTCCTACAAGCAATATAATTGTATGAACTTTCGAGCTACATTCACGCCTGATAAAATTATAGGAAAATTACACAATAAAGTATGTTGTGTCAGAAGGCTGTACGTAAAATTTCATATTTTTTCGAACTCATTTACTATATTTAAAAATCAAATAAGTAGTAATATAAAATAATAATTAAAGCAGGTAATTAAGTTGTACCAGGCGGCATGCTGGGAGACGCACGGTGGCCGAGCGGTAGGCCGCCTGCCGCTCGGTGATGGGGCTCCTGGCGCAACATGTTAGCTCCACACCGCTGTCGCTTGGTCACCATGTGTTGGATGTGTCATTTTTGTTATTCCCACACATGTATTCATATTTTTGTAAATATAAATTTAAATCGTACTATATGTGCAAATGTTCGATTTATTTGTGGTCGTACGTGCAAGTTACGGCTGTGCTTAATTGGGTCTCGTCAACAAAAGCACGTCCATTCTGCGGTGAGCAAAGGTAAAACATTGGACCGTGCGGTGCGGCCCGGTGCAGTGTTAATATGAATGCGGAGGAGGAACCTGGAACGGTGCATGTACATGAGCTTCCGTTGACAGACCGGCCGGCCGTGTGAGGAAGATACGTCCGCGCGCGTGCGATAGCAACTAGTATTGAATCCGCAGAGGCCTCTGACTTTCTCGTGCCCGAGGAATGAACGCATGTTCGGACACTTTTGGAAAAACAGCTTACAAAAGTTGTATAGCTAGAGCTAGGAATTTTAGACTTGTGCGGCCGTAGATACGTAGGACCGGCAATGGTAAAACGGGAGATAAACGATGTTTTTTAAAAAATCTTTTTCTTAGTATCTACAAATTTTTTTACTCTAGTACCTAGAGAGCTATAAAGATCATATTTAGCTATCTAAATTCAAACAACAACGCAAAACAGTGAGGGTTTACAAAATTCAATACCTAATCGGTCTAACTATCACTGAAGTGGGTGGTCTGACCGCTCCCCAGTTCTCATAATAGAAAATCAGACCGAGCTAAAATCAAATTTGGTACAAACATTAAAAGCCATGTCCAAATAAAATGAAATTTTTTACACACCTTGTTGAGATTCTCAGAAACTTATTACATCTAAGGATCGCAAAAATCTTGGTCAAAGTTTTAACATTTTCCTAAAACATGTAAGATTGTACTAAAATCGGGTAAATTTAAAAACTTGATAACTAACTTGCTCGTAGATTAAGACTATTGGTGTTTTAATACCGATTTTACATATGATTTGTTCTGATTCAAGAGAAACTCTTATCACTAAGATCTAGTAATATAGAAGAAAACACGAGAATTTTTATACAGATTTAGTCCTTCTCTTGATATAATAATAACCCTACGTCCTGTGTTGCTATTGCTCAGAGAGAAAAACTACAAAGTGTGTAATGAGAAATGGTTTGCACTATCTCTTACTTGGATCTGCCTCCCCTCTCTTCTCCAATGTAATCCTTTATATAGTTGACCAACTGACGATAGTTGTCTTGCGTCAAAAGACGTCTCATCGGTTCGGGAGATAACCACCCAACGAAAGTTATTGTCAGAGAGACGTGGAGGCGATTCGCCATACAACAGTTGTTGTCAGAGGGAGATCATGTGCGGTTATTAGAGATAAGCGCACGTTCTAACTGTCTTGTCAGGCAACTCTACGAGGCACTAGATAGGCTATTCGTAGAAAAACTTATAACCAAGGAGTAGTCGCAGTAAGGCTTACAACTATGTGGTCATAGAGAGACTTACGACCAATGAGTACTCGTAGTAAGATCCACGACTATGTGGTCGTAGAGAGACTTACGACCAAGGAGTAGTCGCATTAAGACTTACGACTATGTGATTGTAGATAGACTTACGACCAAGGAGTAGTCGTAGTAAGACTTACGACTATGTGATCGTAGACAGACTTACGACCAAGGAGTAGTCGCAGTAAGACTTACGACTATGTGGTCGTAGACAGACTTACAACCAAGAAATAGTCGTAGTAAGACTTACAATTATGTGGTCGTAGACAGATTTACGACCACAGAGTGTTGTAGTAAGACTTACGACTATGTGTTCGTGGAGAGACTTACAGCCAAGGAGCAGTCGTAGTAAGACTTACGTCTAAAAATTAGAGGATTATTATATCCTTGTCAAGAATAGTCAAGATAGCTCTAAATGAGTTCTAACATGTCACAGCATGTAAGACTACCTGAGGAATTAAAGCAAAAATCATTGGTTCAAGATTCCTAAAAAAGCTCCAAATCTAGCAAGAATCGGGCAATTTTGAAATCTTGTAGACCTTAATGCCTAAATAGATGGGACATGATTTACATGAGATATCTCCACCACTTACACGTCCTTGGTAGGCAGCAAGATTAAGAATAGAAGTGAAGAGGCAAAGAACCGACTAGTACAAGAGCAAATCAACCAAGACAACAATACTTCATGAGAGATAAACAAAGTTGATCTATTGCTAATTGAAGATGAATGTTTCACAGTCATTCTATAAGAAGAACAGGAGAGTACACCACAACACTCATTATTTTTCTCTTAAACCCTAACCATAAAACTCAAGAATGAAATAGTTGGAATGGTTGGCTTGCAACTTTTCATCCCTAACCTACTAAATAGATGGAACAATCAGTCCACATCTAACCATAATGAATACTATCCACTAACACAATTGAGGAAAACCCATTAACCCCACACAACATGGGTTTTACACTCATATTTAACTTATGCACGCTTTTCAAAACATATGAGCCTAAACCCGCTTTGTCATTTGGTCTTTGATCTACTTGATTTTCTCAGCATCTCATTGACCTAAACCGTTTTCCTAAATGCCGCTTAAGCACCGTGGTTTTAATTTAATGAAGTTTTCGGTATTTGGCTAACTACCAAAATACCTCCGCCTTGACGCGGACATCTCTTTCCTTTGCAAGTAATCATTATACTTGTCATATGTATGTGCACCAATAGATTGCCACGCATCGACGAGTCTTTCCTGCTTTGGTTTCCTCTGCAGCATGCCTCAATTGAACCGACCAAACCACTTGGTGTAATCCATCACTTGAACCTTCTCTTTATTATTTCTTGCCTTTCTTATGCCACGCTTGAGCTCAACTATCACATCCTGCATTTTTTATTGTTCTGGACCTTGGCTCCTCCATGAGCATAATCTTGGTTCTCGTTGTTGACTATAGTTGGCTATAAGTTTCACTGCACATCTTAAGACCAACAAAATTTTTTTGGGCACCAGTTTTTCACAATTTGATCCACGTTAGCTTAAACATACTTCATGTAATATAAATGCACTGATCTAGGGCAATTCAATTCGATCCACGATCAAATTTCTAAAATTCAGAACTCTTAGCCGAAATTCAGACAAGCCGGTCTGACCACCAGGCATGGTTGATCTGACCACCAGGCATGGCTGATCTGACCACTCTGCAGAGTCGATCTGACCACCAGGATAAAACCACTAGACTAAAAATCAAAATCTTTAGCAAATTTAAATTTTAACTTGACATAAATTGAAAATAGTTCATCACAAATATTTCTCTACCTTCTCACGCTCCCCGAGATATTCACTCAAGAATCATTCCTAAATTCGCCGGAAGTTTTTTTTTTGAACTGGAGATCATCAGATTCCTTTAACCTGTAATGCAGCAAGATCGCTGGCCACCTGAGAAACGATGCATTCAGCATTCATTTCAGGCACCGTATCCGACCAGAGAAGGACGGCAGAGTTTAGCGACGACGAAAAAATCGATCACGAGGTGCCATTGTTGCGCAAAACTGGGCCCGATTTGGGCGTCTCTGGCCCAACACTGACCTCCCAGAGACGTTCGTTTTGAGAGACTCTCAGTACTGGGCCCGTAGCTATGGTCGATCGGCTCGGCCCAACACAACATCTGTATAGGACGCAAAGCCCACAAATTGCGTCGCCGCTTTCGTGAACTCTCCGTCTACGATACGGAACGTGTGATAGGCAGTGGTGATGCAGGAAAAATTTTAAGAAGGATTGAACAAAAGCGATACAGCGATATAACTTCACTATATCCTCCTACACCATACATCCATAACTAAAAATTTATGGAGGGACTCCAAGGTTCGGTAGCGGTAGGGGGCTCGAGCCCCCGCCCCACCGCTGGATCCGCCCTGGTCATAGGGAACTCTCAGTGCACGTACGTACGGAATGAATCCAAGGGAACAATGGAGCATGCAGGCTCATGCAGTCTATGACATGATTTGATGGATATTTTTTTGGTTCATATGCCTGGCTGGTGGATGGATCAACTGCTGCATCCCATCTCTCTCGCAGATTACATCGATGGATCGATCATTGAGCAGCAGCAGCAGCAGCAGTACGTAGCATGGGGCCGTGCGCTCGCGAAGCTCACATGCCGGCGATCAGACACACAGTGTGGCCACTACGGTGAAGCTTAGGATATTTTATCTCTTCATTCTTGGCACTTGTCCATCGAGCTGCTAGTTCATCGCCATTAATTAATCACTTCGCTTCTCTTCCTTAGCCGAGTTGTAGGTGCATGCTTGCGCGTGCTGGTTCCTGCACCGACAAGCAGAGAGGGAATCAGATTCCACTAAATTTGTTACTGTTAAATAACCACGCTTGCTTGAACCCCAACCTAACCGCATGCATGGTCCATGCATACGCGTGCATGCATCCAGTGTTTCAACATGCATGGCCTAGCTAACAAAAAAGGTCAGTTTAATGTTATAGTACCTTTAATTAGCTAGGAACAAGTTGCATAGCAAACTGTTGCTAGCAATGGGAGCCACGGCAGCAGGCAACAGCTTTAGTCGCCATTGGCCAATCGCCTACGAACCATGTGCGCCTTCCCAGCATGCTAATACTACTACTATCAAACAAGTGCATTACAGCAGTACTCCCTCTGATCATAAAAAAAATCGTTTTGAATTTAAACGCTGTAAACTTTGTCTATCGGTATCTTCTTATAATAAGAATGATCGGTCAAAGTTACATTTCGAATCCTTTTTTTATGCACAAGACGACTTTTATTTGTGACCACAGGGAGTAACAAATAAGCAAGCTAGCTTGGACGGTTTGACCTGTCGACTAATTAAACAAAATGATCACGTCGTCAGCCTAATTCCTTCGTTGTTCTAATTAACTGGGCAGTTCTAGCTAATCAATTCATTAAAGCCTCCCGGAAGCCATGTTCCCCAATGAGAAGTGGCACCAAGTGAAGTGGCTAGCTTTCCATGGAGGGCGAATGCAGCACAGATCATGGGAGCAGAGCGCGAGTTGCTACTTGCTATAATACTCTACCGACTCTACAAAAAGGGGACCTAACACCTCAATGATCGATCAATGGGATTTGAAGAAGGGGATGGATGGTGAGGATCGGGCTAGTATCAGCTAGATCAAAAGGAAAATTTGTATCTTTTGACACGACACACAATCCTGGTCCCTGTCAAACTTGGATTACAATATCCCAGCAGTGTTTCCTTACAGTACTTGTACTAGCTGGAGCAGTACTTGTATATGTTCTCAGGACCAAACTACTCCACTAACGTACTTGTTGGAAATACTAGCTAGTACTACATTGGTAGCACATCAATTCAGCGTACATGTTAAATATAGAACAAGGCCGTAAGCTGTAGAGAGTAGAAACTAGCTAATTAGCTAGGACGGTAGAGATATCTTTCTGCAATTCTGCTGTTGCGAGGAGCATGGGGGAGCAGTAGCGCACGCGGATGAGATGCAGCGGGGTGTGCCAGCAGGAGAATATTCCCAGCATGCAGGCCACAGGACCATCCCTTAGGGCATCTATAGTGTATATAACTCAAGAGGTCTTAAGGTGGGTCCTATCTAAATCTTAAGGCTGACTCTATAGTGTATATAACCCAAGAGACCTTAAGACGGTCCCACTTGGCAGATAAAGAAAAATTGTATTTTAATACTTGTGGCCAGATCTTTAACTTGAGGACCAGCTTTAAGCTTTTTTTTACTTATAGCCTGTTTAAGGTCACCCCTGTAATGTATAAGGTTGACCTTAAGATAACTTGACCTTCTATTTTCATACACTATAGATAGCCTTACGGTGGTACCTGCGTGTGGCATGCGCTCACAGTGGCATGCATCCATGGTCTCTCTCCTCTGATCCGTAGCAATTGTGATCCCAAGAGTTTACCGGCAGTACATGGCAAGGTAGGGCCGTGGCCACTTTCCCCAGCTGGTCGCCGTGGGTCATGAATGATCGATGGGTGGAATCGCGGAGGCGGACAGCTAGCGCTGGTGGACACACCAGCTAGTCGTCCACACGTCAGGCTACCAAGTTTCAGCGGCTGCTAGCACGATCGGATCGGATCGGATCGGATGGGCAGACCAACGAGGATCCAGATCGCCCGCCTCAAAAGTTGTTTGTCAGCTGCCGCGCAAGCATCCGCCTCCGGGCCTCCCCCTCTCTCTCTCTCTCTCTCTATAAACACACACACCTCTCCTCTATCTTATGATGATTATTAGAATATACTTAAAAGGGTGAAGATGAATAACAACATCATTTAAGTAGTATATAGGAAGTGAAAGTATGTACTCACAGGAATGTGAAATCATTTTCCTATACACACATATATATACAAACACATACATATACAAACACACCCACACACACATGTATGTATGTATGTATGTATGTATGTATGTATGTATGTATGTATGTATGTATGTGTGTGTGGGGTAACACGCGCATGGATCAGGTCCGATGTGGTCCCATCAGGCCACAAAAGCGATCGGAAATAGATAGCGATATTGCATGGTGTCTGAGTCATTCATGCTATAAGAGCATCTTTAGTTTATTGAACCGATATCAATTTAAAATCATACTAAAGTATTTTATGAACTAAGTTTGTTTCCTCCAATATATTGAACTGATTCCTACTAATAACTGGAACCTACATTACATTAAAAAACCATAAAATAATAATATCATCTCTCAACCGCACTTTCTCCTATGTAGTTATTTAATACTTATATAAATTGTTTAATGTTTTGAATCGACTCCTAAATAGAATCCGGTTCCATGTATTTTTTTTTATTGAAATCTACTCTTTCAATGTATTGAATTATCCAATACCTTTTCTCTTTATTTGAATCGACTAAAACACAATATTGAAGGTGACCTAAAGGGTCCGTATAACGCAGCACTACATTCATGTCAGTCGACGCCACTGTGTGGGATCTACCTCTTGATTACCTCGAAACCTGAAGCGTGGGGATCGCAGTCGTCGATCGTGATTTGGCCCGATCGATTGATGGGCACGTACGCCAAAGTTGACTTGACTCGATCGATCGGTCGGTCAGTGTGCACGCCAAGTCCATCTCTGGGTTCATTTTTAGCTCTTCATCTGATGACCGATGGCCCTGATCGCATTGGCGCACTCCCTGTGTGTATATACAGTACAAATGTATACGCTAAGGGTATGTTTGGTTGCCTGCATCTCCTTCGTTCTGGATAGGTGGATCCGTATAATCTGAGAAAGAGCCTGTTTGGTTGCCTGTATGAGCGGATACAACCTGTATGAGCGGATGCAAAAATACGCCCTCATCCTGGATGGGTGGATACGCTCAAAATGAGCTTCACTAGCCATCCTGGATGAGTGGATGCAGTGTATCTTATGCGGTCCCACGTGTCAGCCTCTCAGGTTTGATAGACTGCATCCGCTCATACAGGCAACCAAACAACATCTCAGTTTTTTTGTATCCGCTCATACAGCCTCACCAAACATCTTCTTTTTCTGAAATACGATTCCACTCAGCCTGTATCCACTCAGCCAGGATATACGATACAACCTCCATCCACGAACCAAACACACCCTAAGGGAGCATAGAGTGGAACAGCACACTACGTACAGTAGTTTCCGAGGGCAAATGGCCAGCATGATACTTGCTATAATTCTACTGATTATCTTAGGATAATATATATAATAGCTTCCTGCTATACGTACTCTATTTAAAAGGTGTATAGAGGAGTACGGGTGATCGATCCACTTAGCGGGTGTCAACCAAGCTTGTAGTTTTCAACTAAACAAGTGTCAACCGATGCATGAACCCAAAATGCATTGCATGCGCGCATGCATATTGAAGGAGAGGAAACCTTTCTAGAATTAAACAAGCTATATATTTAAACCCCGCTCATTTTGACTTAAACTTCGAGCTTTTATCTTATTTTTCATTATTCCTAAATTTCATCTTTTGCTGACTTTTTCGCTTTTATTGAGCCTTTTTTGCCAGTTCCTTTTTGCTCGTATTCGTTTGCGTTATTTGTGATGGGCTAATCTGTTTTTTCTATTTTTATTTTTTTAATTTAGTTACGTCAAATAAGTCACTATCAGTTACAATATAATTACCTAGTTACAGTACAATTTCAGCTATAAGTCAGTTTATTTCAGCCTAACCAAGCGGCACCTTAACATCTATGTTTTTTTTAGTTTTTGTCTCCTCCAAAAATCAAAATACATGTGATGGTTTTTTAAAACGAATTCTTCAAACGATTTTTCAAGCTCAAAACCATGTACATCATCCAATCAACGTCTCCATCATAAAGTGATGTCTTAAATAACGTAAATAAAAGTCATCATCTGCAGCAAAAAATCATTAGCTACAGTGCAAATGAACAGGATTTGCAAACGTTCTCCCAATATATTTCTTGTATACAACCAAGAGTGGATCGATCACACGTGCAGAGGCGAGCCAGTGTCTTTCTCCCCAAGCAAACTGCAGCTAGCACTAGCTAAGAGGTCCAAGTGAATTGCTTGAAGTAAAGAATATTTTTTTCAGCGTTCAAGGTGCTAATTGAAAGCAACACTTGCATTCAAAAGTTTTGAGTAGAAAACAAATTAAAGGAGGGCCAAAAAGCAGGAGAGAGACTACCAGAAAAAAAAAAAGCTGCACCAGGCACACTGAGATGACTTGGTTGCTAATTAACGCACGAAAACGCATCTTTGAACTTTTACTATAGTGCATGGAACTTTCTTTGAACTTTTCACCTTTCAGGCTTTCACAACCCCCCCCCCCCCCAGTTGGAGTTTGTTTAACATGTAAAGATTGGGGGAAATGGTCGCAAAATGCCAGCTTTTGCCACAATCCATAATTGTATATGGTGGTGTGTTCTATGAAATACCTGAGCGTTTTCTTTCATAAGAATACTCAAATTTTCACTTTTTTTTTTACTACCGTTGAATTTTGCAACCGTAACAGCAAAATCTTATTGCTAGAGTTGGTAAAGATTCCGTGCCAACAAAGGTTCTACAGCGTAGCACATTGCACAATAGCTGCAAACTGGCCAATGTCAGTGTAGTTGCTTAGTTGGCCTTTGTAGAGTTGGATCCAACCGTGCGTTTAGCCTTTAGTTGTGTTAGCTTTTGCCTTTTGCACGTTCGCAACTTTTACAAGCTTTGTTTAAGCCTCACACATCAAGCCTTTTTTTCCTAAGTATCGTATCATATTATGCAAATGGTTTAATGTTGCACCGTCCTTTTCAGCGAAACAGTGTGTTTATTTGCACCGCCGTCTGCACTTATAATTAATCAGTTACTCAGTTCGCCTCTCTTTTTTCAGATCGAACATACATATATTAGTATATTTAACTGGGAAATTAGGGTGCCTATCACAGTCATGATCTGACAATATTGGAAGAGCTCGCCAAATATTGGAAGAGCTCGCAGGCATTTTTTTAGGCTACAGTTTATAGTTTTTGTTTGTGGTCTATTAGTCTAATCTCTACTAATATAAAATAGGAATTTGTCCGTTCACTACCCCTCCCATCCACGCCCCCAGCGCGCTCCTCCCGGCCAATCATCGCACCCAACAAAATACGCACCCAACACAATCCTCACGAAAACCCTAATGCGGGCCCACATGTCATTATTTTGTGTGTGTACTCATGTGCAATATCGCTCGAGCCTCAGCCCCAACCCGGCCCCACCTCACCCTGGCCTTTCCCACATGATAGTCGCTCTTGTGTAGAGTTTTGTTTAGCACTCTAATATTTCTCTATGTGTAAGACAAATTGTAATATTCATTGTACGATTTTGAGTTACGTTAATGATATATATCACTTTTTTTTGAGATCCTGTTATAACCTGTGGGTAACTTACTAGTGAATAGTGATTGCTTTGAGAAAAAGACAAAAAGAAAAGAGGCACTTCTGTAGAGTAGAGAATATGTAACAATCTGTACTTCAGTACATGCATGGCTGACACTTGCGGACAAGCGCGCCATTTTTTAAAGCACTTGACCTAACTTAGTGACCAATTAGGTTGCCCAATTGGTTCACTGGCTCCAAGTTGCTTTTATTCGTACGGACTGGTTAGCAGCAAGCAGCAGTAATCAACAATTACGTAGCATATATTAGTTTATCAAATGCACAACAGTGTCTTCTCCCCTTGGAATGTATATGTGGACCTGACCGATGGTTACACGGAGGGTCAGGAAGCTCTCGAACATGAATGCTCGAAATAGCTTTTAACTTCTGGTTTTTTTTTTCTTCCATTTTATTTAAGTCTGAAGCTGTTTAAAATTTGCTGGTTTTTAAATTTGATTTTTTTTCTCTTTTCCATTGTCCAGGAAGATATAACAATATTTTTATATTTTTTTCATTGTCCAGAAAGATATAACAATATTTTTATATTTTTTTCTCATCATTTTATTTTTAAATTAAATAGTTTGAAAAAAAACTAACATCCTTAATCTAAAAGTCGCAGCTGTAGTACGAAGCTTTTTTAGCCTGTTGTAGCGACCCTTAATTCCTTTGCTAATTAGCTTCGTTGTACTGGTCAAGCTAGAAGAAGAAGCTTTTTCAATGGAGATGGGAGTGTGATGTGCCGATCGATGGCAACACGTACGGTCGATCGAGCACGCGTGGGATCGAGTACAAAAGGGGGGGTCCGCCGTGTCGGATCCACGTTAAAGTCCGACCCCAACACGTCAGCCCCCACGAACGAGACGCCGACCACGCTCGCGCCCGTTAATGCCGCTCCATCGCAGGCCAGCTTTACACGTCCGGCCCGGATACAACAAAGTAGCGAGTACTCAGCATGTTTATATAGCTGCGAGTACCAAGCCACACCTCGATGTATTTGTGTCATAAACTGAGCCAATGTGACGTTGTCCGCATCTTGTGGCTCGTGATTACACATAGTTGTTGACGGTGAACAGAGAATTACGTGTATAAACCCCCCCCAAAATATCAGGGTTAACATAGCACGCATACACATCAGAGTAAACCGGCAAGTTTGCTAAAAACAAGAAATGTTGGCCATTCATCGAAAGCCAACTTGATGGAGCATCAACTATGCGTGTACGTGGCTAAACATGGAAGCCGTTACCGAATCAGGATAGACAAGAGATGCTCCAACAAAGACAATTCACATGCCATGGACACCACCACAACCGTTGCTCTCCAAATGCATCACTCCCCTAACTCGCACTCAAAGTGGCCGTTTAATTATATTTCTAATTTTAGGGGAAATTGTAGCGCCCTAAAATTTGACAGGGGTATAGTATTTTAAAAACCAACAAAACTCTAATTAATCTTTAAACCAATTAATTACCTTTCTAATATAGGCTTGAGGGTCAATTAAATGGGTCTGATTCTTTTCCTCCGTGGGCATGCCTTCAACCTCCCCAAAACAGGTTCTCTCTTCCATCTATCTCTCTCTCTTTGGTTCTTTGGCCGACGGCGATGCGGCGGCCTGGGAGTAAGGCGGCCATGAGGCGGTGCGCATGGCCAGGTGGCGGTGGTAAAGGAGCGCCTTATTACCGCTCCCATTCTTGCTTTGTCCGAGGGGAAAAGAAGTTCATTGTCTATTGTGATACATCTCGATTGGTTTGGACTACGTCCTCATGCAGGAGAGCAAGGTGATAGCTTATGCTTCTCATCAACTTAAGAGGCATGAACCTAATAGCTTATGCTTTTTGTCAACTTAAGAGGCACGAACTCAACTATTCTACTCATGATCTGGAGTTGGGGTAGTGGTCTTCACCCTTAAGATTTGGCATCATTACCTCTATGGAGAGAAGTGCAACATCTTCACTGACTATAAGAGCTTGAAGTACTTTCTCACCCAGAAGGAATTGAATTTGAGGCGGTGTCGTTGGCTAGAGTTAATCAATGACTATGATCTCACTATCCACTACCATCCAAGCAAGACTAATGTGGTGGTTGATACTCTTAGCAGGAAGTGAAGTCATGGTGTTCTTATTCCAACATCAGTCTAGGAGGAGCTTGAGGATCTCCAAACTACCCTTTGTTTCGTGTTCTCGGCACTATCTTTAGAGAAACCAGAAACTTCATCTCCTTTGTTTGGTGCTTTGCTAGAAGCTCAAGCCTCAGGTTCGAAGATTCGGCACTCTCGTGGAGAAGTCATTCGGACTAAACCTCATGGGCCAGACTTTTCTGTCGATGGCAAAGGACTATTACGTTTTCGTGATCATATTTGGGTGCCATCTGATTCGCAATTGAAGAGGGATATTCTTTGTGAGGCTCATAAAACTTCTTATTCTGTTCATCCTGGTGAGACCAAGATGTTCAAGGACATCCAGCATCAATTTTGGTGGCAGAGAATGAAGAACATAGCTAAGTTTGTGTCTTAGTGTACAGTGTGTCAGCAAGTGAAAGCAGAGCACTATAGTCCTGCTGGTCTTTTACAGCCATTGGATATTCCCCAGTGGAAATAGGAGGACATTGCTATGGACTTCATTGTTGGTCTTCCTAGGTCACCCTGGCGTATGGACTCTATTTGGATCATTATTGCAACATGCATATATGAGAGCACCGTGCCTTGCCACTATTTATGCTATCTTATTTACTCTTTATTTGGTTAGAAGTAGACTAGTTTCATGTTACAAACATTTATTTCAGTTTCCACTTGTTCTCTATTAAAGTGCTAATAAAGTTTTAATTTTCTTTTGATTTGTATTACTATTCTTATTTATTCTTTACTTTGACGATGATGTTCCATAGTAGTATCTTATATTGATATATGAGGTGCTACAAAAATGAAATTTGTTCAAATTGGGCTAGATTTCAAACTGTTAATTTCTACATACAGAACCTGCCTAGCAAACTTGGGTTATTTCCACGTTTAGGAATGTAAGTTTATAATATCATAAAAAATAGATTTCCTTTTAATAGATTATAAATATAATCTATTTACAATATGCACTGCACATAAAAAAGTTATTTCATCATTTGTCACCGTAAAGACGTATACTTTAGAATTTGTCACTCCATGTTTCACTAACATGTGGATTCTAGGACCACACATCAATGAGATATTAGTGGTAGATCTTGAAATGGTATATCTTTAACAGTGGCAAACAATCAATTTCTCTGAAAAATATGTATTTTAGTATCTATTACTCTATATATCATTAACATATAAATTATAAGGTCACACATTTATAAAATATTAGTAATAAATTCTGAAATAGTATATCTTTAACGGTGGCAAAGATCAGTCCCCCTCGCCGCCATGCCACCTCTCCACTCCCTCCCGCCTCCATATATACCCTCCAAACATTTCCCCAGGCCTCATTTCCTCCCCCTCACATTTCGCACTCTCCACCACCTCCTCGTTTCGCCTTCTTCGAGTTCGAGAGCACGCTGCTGGGGTTTTGCGAAGAGCGCCGACGCGGTGGTCGAGCGCGCCCATGGAGCAGAGGAACCTGTTCGTGTCGGCCCTCGGCGTCGGCGTCGGGCTGGGGCTCGCGTCGGCGAGGTGGGCGACGCCGCCGCACGGAGAGGGTAGCGGCGGCCCGGGCGCCGGCGTTGCGGAGGTGGAGGCGGAGCTGCGGCGGCTGGTGGTGGACGGCCGCGAGAGCGAGGTCACCTTCGACGAGTTCCATAATTTCCATTGCTACCTCAGGTTGGTGGGGTTCCTCGAGTATGAGTCGTTTTTATTGGCTTGGCGTTGGGAGCTGGAGAATGTGTAGTGCGATCCGATGCAGAAAGTTGAGACTTCTATTTTTCTGCTTTTTTGGTTGGTTATACACGAATGATTTGGTTGGATTCTTCCTAATTCCATGGTTTTACACGGTACTTGTCACGTAATCCGTACCAGCAGATGCGTATGCTTTACAATTTTAATTATCAAATGGTGGTATCATTAAGGGTCGAGCTCTCGAAAAAGCAGAGGTGGTTAATTCACACGAATCAAAGCACGTCTAGTTTGTTAATTTGAGCATGAGATTTCTAGCTCTGTTCAGTTCAGTTACGATGATATGCTACCGGCACGGATAGCGACTGATGTGGTAGTGTTCATTTTGCAGCGATCAGACGAAAGAAGTGCTCCTAAGCGCGGCTTTCGTTCACCTGAAGCAGGCGGATTTGTGCAAGCACATCCGAAACCTCTCTGCTGCGAGCCGCGCTGTACTGCTCTCCGGCCCCACAGGTTCGCCTTGCTTGGACTGGATACTTTAAATGGCTTATTATTTTTGGTCGTGTTTTATAACGGTTGTTTATTAGTCTAATAAATATTAAATATTAATTGTTAAGAGAAGTTAAAAATTAAATACCGCTGAAAAGATTAAAGAAACGGAGCATATATTTCTTTGCGTGGACTACTGATGGTGGGCATCCTGGCTAACTGCTGTTGGTGTTGTTGACTGTGCTTCACCTGCAGAACCGTACATGCAGTCGCTTGCGAGAGCTCTGTCGCACTACTACAAGACACGGTTGCTACTTCTGGACGTCACCGGCTTCTCGCTTCGGGTAATCTGGAACTGTTGCAAACCTACAGTATGTAATTTTGATTTGTTGTTTTCATGCTGTGATTCTGAACTCTTTGTTGCTCAATGTTGTTGTAGATCCAAAGCAAATATGGGAGCTCCAGCAAAGGCTTGGTGAGTTAACAACATGCATACTTTGTGGGGCTCTTCAGTTAGCCTTATGTTTGGGAGGGGAAATTTCAACATCTCAGTCTCTTTGTTTTGTTTGATTGGGGCACCTCAGGATTTTACTTTGGCAAAAGAAAATATTGAAAACAGGGTTCCTGATTGATCTCAGCAATAGCTTGTCCACAGTGATTGATTAAAAAAATCTGAGATCACGATCATACAATTTTGCCTGCATAAAAATGATCATCACAACTCTTGTTTTACTCAGCCAATATTCATGGATTTGTTGTTTTACTTGCTTCTACAGGTTCATAGTCAGTCCATATCTGAGACCACGTTTGGGAGGATGTCTGATTTCATTGGATCTTTTACAATGTTTACTAAGAAGGATGAACCAAGAGGTACCAAAGCATTGCAGATTTCTCTGTTGATATGATGTTTCAATTTTATTAAAAAGGCACTATTCGACATTTCTTTAGTATGTAACTCCAGATGAAAACTCCCTGCTATGTGCAATTTATTTTGTCAATTGTTATCCACGTACCAAGTTTCCAATTTTTCATGTGAATCTTGTGCCGATTAAACATGCAATGTGGTTGCTCAAATTTTGGAGATTTTGACTTGTTTTTGTTCTGTTGTGCATGAAAAACTTACGCAGAATCATTGCACCGTCAGACGAGCAGTGCAGATTTGAGGGCTAGGTAATGTACTTGTTGGTTTGGTTATCATGAACAATATTCTATTTTCCGTATTATTTATTTGTCCTTTGTTTTCTTCAGAGGCTCCCAAGTTGCTAGCAATGCGCCTACACTTCGGAAAAATACTTCTGTGTCATCCGATATGAGTGATCTTGCCTCTGGACATTCAGGTGAACTTGTTTGTTCATTTCTTTTTGCTGTTGTTTAAGTCATTTTGATGTCGCACATCTGCAGAATTTAGTGTAGACAGCTCGTAGACCACAGTTACTAATCTCCACCAGTTTCAGACCGCGCGGCATCCACATTTTCTGGTAAAATTATGTATATGTGTCTATATTAGTTCGTCAAAATGAAGTGCTGACATATAAATAGCCTCTGCATTATATTTATGTCTGTGTTTCTTAAAAAAATGCTTTTACATTAGAAAAATGGTTCTTCTTTTGCACATGTCATAGATTAGAACTAGAGAATCATATGGTGCGGTAGTTTCTTATTGTTTTCACTTTTTATGTTGATACAATTTCAGTTAGGCGAACCTGTAGCTGGTGTTTCGATGAGAAGGTTCTGATACAGTCACTTTACAAGGTAATTATACGTCTTGACTGAACTTGACTGGCTCTGTTTAGTTATGATTTGCTTATCTTGTAACCAATTTTGCAGGTCATGGTTTCTGTGGCTGAAAGTGATCCGATTATTCTTTACATAAGGGATGTTGACCACTTCCTTTATAGATCACAAAGGACCTACTCTATGTTCCAGAAAATGTTAGGAAAATTATCTGGACAAGTACTGATACTTGGTTCCAGATTACTCGACTCTGATGGCGATGTGGACGAGAGAGTTAGTAGCCTGTTTCCTTATCATGTTGATATCAGACCTCCCGAGGAGGAGACCCATCTCCGAAGTTGGAATACTCAGATGGAAGAAGACACAAAGAAAATCCAGATTCAAGATAATAGAAACCACATCATAGAGGTACTCTCAGCGAACGATCTAGACTGTGATGATTTGAGCTCAATCTACCAAGCAGATACTATGGTTCTCAGCAATTACATAGAGGAAATTATTGTCTCAGCAGTCTCTTACCATTTGATTCATAACAAGGATCCTGAATACAAAAATGGGAAGCTCGTTCTATCTTCTAAAAGGTTTGATCATTTACCTTGATGGTTAGTATCAACTAGCTTTTTTCCTTATTTTCTTAACACAATTACTTCACAGTTTGTCCCATGGATTAAGCATTTTCCAAGAAAGTGGCCTTCGTGGGAAGGAAACTCTGAAATTGGAAACAGATGATGAATCGAAGGTATGCATTTATCTTGTACAGATACCTAAAATAGTGGACCAATGTATTGATGCGGCTAACTTCAATGCTACTGTTTGCAAAGGATGATTTGAAAGGTTCTAAGAAAAATGAGACAGATAAATCAACCACGGTGCCAGTTAAAGATGGCGATGGTCCATTGCCACCACCAAAACCGGTAAGTTATATCCAGTTGCTTGTGCAATTTGCTCTACTACTCCAGTATCTTGCCACAATGTAAAGCAAAGTATCATAGTTCTTCTTTGTGGACATTGCTAAATTTGGAGTTTTTGTCTCTGATGTGTTTCTAACTGAGCAGGAAATTCCCGACAACGAATTTGAAAAGCGTATCAGACCAGAGGTTATACCAGCCAGTGATATAGGAGTGACATTTGATGACATTGGAGCCCTGGCTGATATCAAAGAGTCGCTTCAGGAGCTGGTTATGCTTCCGCTTCGGCGGCCCGATCTTTTTAAAGGAGGACTTCTGAAGCCTTGCCGAGGAATATTACTGTTTGGACCACCTGGAACCGGGAAGACAATGCTTGCTAAGGCTATAGCAAATGACGCCGGTGCCAGCTTCATCAATGTGTCGATGTCCACCATCACATCGAAATGGTTTGGGGAGGATGAGAAAAATGTCCGGGCATTGTTCAGTTTGGCTGCTAAGGTCGCTCCTACTATTATTTTTGTGGATGAGGTAGATAGTATGTTAGGGCAGCGCGCTCGGTGCGGTGAACATGAGGCGATGCGGAAGATCAAGAATGAGTTCATGAGTCATTGGGATGGCCTCCTGTCAAAGTCAGGTGAAAGAATCCTTGTTCTTGCCGCGACAAATAGACCGTTTGACCTTGATGAAGCCATCATTAGGAGATTCGAGCGCAGGTCAGTTCAAATGCATTGTTTTGGGAGAATACATGTAGTTTGGCCTAGATGCTAATTGTTTGCTCTTATTTTTTTTACACTGAATAGAATCATGGTTGGCCTTCCAACTCTAGAGAGCAGAGAGCTGATTTTAAGGACGCTGCTGTCAAAGGAAAAGGTTGATGAAAATATTGATTTCAAGGAGCTTGCAACCATGACCGAAGGATACAGTGGCAGCGACCTTAAGGTTTGTGCACTGCTTTGAACCCGGGTTGATAGAAATCTACTGTGAATTTGACTGGATCACTGAAAGCTGTTCTTTTCATTTTGCCCCAGAATCTTTGCGTGACAGCTGCTTACCGCCCTGTCAGGGAGCTCCTCAAGAAAGAACGAGAAAAGGAGCTGGTAAGATTACAACCGTTGTGCTGTTTATAAGTACTTTGCTTTTTAACTGAAGATGCGATGAGTTAAAATAGCTTCTAGGCCAATTATGAACAAACATCTTCTGTCGATTCTTCAAAAAAAACATCTTCTGTTGATCATGTAGTAATAATTGTCTAACGATAATTTGATGCCTCAGGAGAGAAGGCAAAAGGAGGTAAAAGAGAAGGTAACTACGACAGATAATTCAGAAAATCCGCAAAGTAAGGAGGAGAATTCAGAAAACAAAGTAGACAATTCAGAAAGCAAGGCGGATACCTCCGAAGCGAAGGCTGAAGGTGAAAAGGAAGTGACGATCGACCTTAGGCCACTGACGATGGAAGACTTGAGGCAGGCGAAGAATCAGGTGAGTTGCTGCTGACTGCTGTCCTGACTTGCATGCTGTATGAAATAAGAATAGAACGACATAAACAGATTACTCAAACCATTGTCCGATGGCGCAGGTTGCTGCGAGCTTCGCGGGCGAGGGTGCTGTCATGAACGAACTGAAGCAATGGAATGAGCTCTATGGTGAAGGGGGCTCTAGGAAGAAGCAGCAACTGACGTACTTCTTGTAGAAAAGATATGCGCGTGGCGTGCTTATACGCATATCGGTGATATTTGGCCCAGAAAATCCCATGGAGCAGAGCATGAAGTTCGGGGCGTGGGAACGGAAGGATCTCTGGTGGGCAGATGTGAGTTGGAGTAGCTTGGAATGGATTCCTTGAGATCGTTAGTATAGCTGTATAGGAGGACGAGCAATCATGTACAATTCTTTTATACGGACAAGTATTTGCATATGTACATCTCAAGATTGTAATTTTCTTCGTTTGTTAGTCTGCGTGTATATTTGGATTGAGCGGTTTCTCTTGAATTAGTGGGTCATTTTAGCTTGAACTCTTTAGGCTGTTGTAATGTAAAGCATAGTTAGAAGGGAAATGCTATTGCTTGCTCTCTTACGTACGACACGTACTAGAAAATATCGAACGCTGCTCTGAGCAACCCATCCTCTCTCCCTCTCGACTGCTCGGAAGAAATCTGGCTCAGCTCTCGCACGGCAATCTTCCATGCTTCTCTCTCTCCCCTTTTCTCTCCACGCACTTTATCGCCACCAAATTAGGTGCCATGCGTGAGAAGGTCAGGAGCTTGGCGGCGGCGCCCGCCGACCCGCTGCCACGGTCGACCTTGCCGCCCACCACGCCGGTCGCCAGGTACTCGTCGTCCCCCACCTCGTGCCCGTGCTCCCCGTCGCTTGGTGCCGCGTCTGCAGTTCCATGTGATGTGACCTTGCTTGGATTGTGTTTGGGTTCGTAACCATAGGGATTTTGTTTGAGCCTCGTAAATAGGTCGGAGTAGGCCTTGCATGGGAGGGCCAGTTGTTTTTTTTTTCAATATTTTTTATTTTATGTGTAACGCTCTAATTTCATGTATAAAATCAAAAAAATTATATATGTATCAGTCTGATTTCATGAGTGCAAAATTAAGATTTTTATCAATATTTTGGTTTTATGGCCAAAAAATGTTACACATGTGAGCTTATAATATATTACAATGTTGCAACCGACTGTACGGACTCAGCGCGCGGATGTCTGGATGCTTGTAAATCCCTAGTTAGAAAGAAATCCATATATTCAATGAGTCGTTCTATTACTGTTATTCGAGTTTCTCGCAGTTTTGAAGAACAAGATGCGTCCCAACCGGAGTAGATGCATCCCAGAACCATGATATTGCCTTGCTTCAACGGAGCATGCAAGCCATTACGTTCAGTATTCGCTTCTCAGCCACAGCTCCAGCTCATGTTCCTCGTGAAGATCAAAACACATTCTGGTCTCTTAGCTTCAGTTACACAGTTACTCATGGAACGGCGGCCAGCGCTGCACCTTGTGTATGGTCAATCATAAGTTTCGTATCGGATTATTCAGCCTCGATATTTAGAATCTAAAACTTTCAGATGATAATTTATCAAGGTGGAAGCTTTGTGTTGCAAATTTATGACTCAAAAGAACTCAAATAATTCGCCCAACCCAATCTCAGTCTCGGCTGCCACATGATCTAAACAAACAGTTCCACGTCGTATATAATAAACCCCTGATCTCAGTGTTAAATCTGCAATTAAAGAACGGAGATAACATAGAGAACAGCCCAGAGCCCCGGATTGCAACTCAGATTCTGCGTTCAACCGAGTGTAAAAACAAACAGTTTTAAGTACTACGATTCGCCTCCCTGCCTTGTCTGTTCCTTTTTTTTTTCACGAATGTCGCAAATGATACTGACGTCTCACAAACAAGGTCGAGTTTTGCAAGATTCGATACCACTTTGCATAATCCTATCCGAGGGCAAACTTGGACGATACAGCACGGACAAAGAGCTGTTCATCCATAGGTCCCTCGATATTTTGGGACTCATCTGCGGATCGCGTCCGAGGGGTAAACTTGGACAATACCGCACCGCACGTAGGAAAAGCAGCTCATCCCCAGTTCCCTCGTCAACTAAAACAAAGGGGAAAAAGAAAAAAGAAAACCAGAGTCGACAAAGAGGAGGAAGACCAACTCCAACTGGAACGGACGCTCAGCGAATACGAACCAACAGTGAAGGTAAACATCATACCACCATGGCAGGCGATCGATCAAGCGATATGTCAACCTCTTCTTCATTGCATCCGAAAAGAAACACGCAGAGACAGTAACGAATAGGCGGCTGGGATCATGATGAGGCTGCAGCTGGTTGGGTAGGCTCTAGGGTTCGCGGTTGGATCGTATAAATAGAGGAGTTGGATTGGATTGGATCCACTAGGCCGGTCCGAACTGAATGAACCACCAGACGCGAGCCCACAGACACGTTGGAAATAAACGCCGAGCCCAGTAAACGCTCGGGTCGTCGCCCACCTCGCGTTCGGGTCCATATAAGTGGCCCGTTCATGTTCACGGCTAGTGATGAATTTTTTCTGAACATAAATAGCAGTAGTGATGGAAAGAAATGTTTTTTTGTGAAGGAAAACATGAGTAGTAGAAAAAGTGAGAGAGATACGTACTTAAGATGGAGTGAGACGCATGGTATGCCCGTAACTCTGTCTTATCTTCAGAGCGAGACGTGAGCGAGAGAAATAGAGAAACCGTTTCGAAAAAATAAAATGTTTATATTAATTTTTATCTTTTTTAAATAGAAGCCAATATAAATAGACGCCAGCGGCCAACCTGATCCCGCATCCATCGAGGTGTGCGATCATGCATATCAGCATATGCAAAGCGGTGGCTTGTTTGCCTTGCCCGTGTCAGTGGTGAGGGCACAGGCACGAAGAAGATGCTTTCCCCGTGACGTACCGTACATGTTTTTCGCGGGCAATCAAACTAGGACGTTCCCGGGGCGTAAGACTGAACGGAGCTAGCTAGGCTGCCGCTGCCGCTGCCGCTGCCGCAAATGCAACGGTCGCTGGTGAGTAAACGGATCGAGGAAGACACGGCTCAAACAACGGCCAAGACCGCGATTGGACGCCTCACGGAAAAGAGGCTTCTATGGCTACGCGCTACGCCGCCGATCCTTCGTTTCATCGTCCCCCTAGGTCAACAAACCTGCATCAGACTGTCCGAGTCGAGAGAAAGCTCGTCGCCGTTTTGAGCAGCGGTCACCTCGATTTGGCTTTTCACGCACAGTTTGGTCGCTGAGTTGAACAGAGTGACCTCTCAAGACAGTTTCTAAAGGTTATTTGAAATGACTTCTTAACATGAATATTTCTTACTCATCAATCTCTCTCACAATCAGCGAAAAGACACAGCGCTTTTGAACACACCTTGCTTTATGCTAACTTAATTGGCTCGCCGAGACCTGTCCGAGCCGTTTTCTGAACAGAGACGACTGCACGCGCAGCCTTTCTTTCGGTGTCTGACGAACCTAAACCGTCAGCTCCCAGAGCTGAATTCCCTCGTCTTACGTAATAAACGCGAGATCTAAACGTGAGCGAAAGATGGTCGATTAGTCGATTTATATGCTAATTTCATCTTGTCAAGTTTCATCTGGGCGAAGAACCGACGATCATAGCCACGTTATTTGACTAGACGTAGCTGAATTATTTTCTTGTTTCCACCCCTCCATACCTAACTAAACACTTGACTCAACACTTGTTGTTTCCTTGACCTTTTATAAACCCTCCAGCAATCGCAAGTTTTTTGTTATGATTGTGCGAGCGAGTTAGTCAATCTTTCCGTTACGTCTGCACCGGCTGCAGTTGTAAACAAGCATGCGATTGATCGCAAGATAAACTAGAATACTAGTTGTATTGTTCGAGCTGGTTCGGATTCTTTCAGCGGGGTCCAATGGACACTGTTCTTGGCAAATAAAGTGCTGCTCCGTAGCTTAGGATGCTGTCTCTAGTTTGGAGTTGGGCCTAGGTCATTATCCCAGGACCTTGAGTGAACTGATGTGATGGCCGCTGGGGACACTTAGACAGTTCGCATCATTCCTGCCTCCAGGGTCCAGGCCTCTCGTCCTAACTACATCCGTTTAAATTGGTTTTTAGTTTTGGATTTTGATTTTGCCTAAAAAGAGTAACAATTTATAGAGAAGTTTGCAAAAGACACTTACATATGATTTTATATAATATAAATGAAGTCACTATAGTGTATACTCCAATCAACTAGTAAATCCCACCTTTAAAAGACACTTTGTTTGAAACTAGGTATTATAGAAAAATTATTTATTATAGATAAATAGTTTTTAGAAGATAATATAAAGAAAGCCTTATACCGAGCACTTTGGCTAGCATTTCGATTTTTGAATGAGCAGTAGAACATAGCCTTCAGTTTACTTGCACATTGCTGTAGAAATGAAATTTAGCTTGGTCTAACGTTGCACTGCTTTTCCGATACCAATATCTCTTCTTTCTGCACTCTGCAGAGAGGACGAGCTTTGGGCCCGTTTAATTTGGCTTTTTTAGTGATTTTTTGATTTCTGGCTTAACTAAAATTATACTATAACATTAATTTTTTGAGTTATTTAAATTAAAAAATATTATTATATCCCTACGGATAATTAAAAAAAGAGAGAAACTAAAAACTAAAAAAACCAAAAAATCAGACTTCTGGTTACCAGAAGTCGGATGCCGAGCCGGAATAACGAAATTTGGACACTATTGGACCCTAAAATACCCAAAATTCCGTTTTTGGCCCCCTATACAAAAAATTCCACTTTTGGACCCCTTCCCACCGCGGATCGCCGAGCCGCCACGTGGCCTGGCGCGGCGATCGGGGACCGCGACGACCGCCTGCGCGCCCGATCCGCGCCATTGCCTCCCGATCGCGCGACCCGCTTGCTTAACGCGGGCCACCGCGCGACCGCTTTCTCCTACACGCGGCCGCCGCCCTGGCCCAGCCGCATCGCCGCTGCCAATAAGTAAGGCCCCCGTCCCGCTGTCGCACGAGCGCGCTTGCTCTCCGACCGCATGTCCCATTGCAATACTCGTGAATATTTGTATGGTTTCGCAATTTTGTAGTTATAAACTCGAGAAAAAATAGATAAAATTGCAATAATAATTTATGTTCATTGTTAGTTGCGGATGTAAAAAAATTGGATAAATATTTTTTTAAAAGGATTAATCATAGAACGATCGTTTCGTAAAGTGGTAAGTGATATTTAGGGTTTCGTATGGTTTTTAGGTTTGCAATCACCATGTTATTTGTATGTTTTGTCAATTTTGTAAATGTAAACTCGGAAAGAATCTGACCAAGTAGTAATAAAAGTTTATATTCATTATAACTTGTAGATGCCAATAAAATTTTGGTAAATTTTTTTTAGGAACAATTGACCGTAGAATGATCGATACAAATAGTGGTAAGTGACTTTTAAGGTTTGCTGTATTTTTAGGGGTTGCAATCTCCGTGATTGTTTTCAGTTTTGGCAATTTTGTAGTTATAAACTGGATAAAAATCAGATAAAGTTGTAATAAAAGATTATGTTCATTGTAAGTTGTAGATGCATAAAAAATTTTGGTAAATTTTTTGTAGGAAAGATTGACCGTAGAACGGTCGATACATAAAGTGGTAAGTGATATTGTGAAGGTGAGTAACATGGAATGCGATACATAAATTTTGGTACATTTAATATTGTTAAATGAGGTGCTACGTGAATCATGGAATGCGAAAATACTAGATATTAAATTTCATAATACAGCTTGGGAGTAACATGCGCGTAGATTTTTATTACATGCATAACATATAGCATGATATGCGACTAACCCACCCAATCGCTCAGACGACCCATCGTGTGGACCGGGGCCACTTTCCCTTCCTTGCCCGCTCGGCGTTGAACTCCTCCGCGCCTCTTTTGCCTTAGCCGCAATTTCCTCTTTCTCTCGCCCATCTCGCGAGCCTCCCGATCCCTACGCTGCACGCTTCAAGATGAGCTTGCGTCTCGCACAGATACGCAGGTGTGCTCGTGCTTGCGACGCTCCTCCTCCAAGCAACTCCTTCTCCTTTGTGACATTCCACTCCTCAAGTCGAGGTCCATTGGTCCGCAGGTGGATCTCAAGATCGATCCATTTGCGGTAGGCACATAGGGGCTCCGAGACTGTAAATAAAGGAGAGATATTGTTAGTGCGTCTTGTGAAGGACAAAAGATAGGGAAAATTGTGCATGTGGTTGTTACTGGTGCCGATAGGTTGCGGTGTCAAAGCGGCGTTGGGGTAGTCATCGAGTAGTTTGCGCAACCCCGCATCGCATACCTAGACCGATGCGGTGCTTAGACTTGAAGAACTTGCACACGCCCCGCACCAACAAAGGGAGGTGTCTCCCCTCGTGTGGTAGTTGTGGCGAACGCCGGTGGGGACGTTCGGGATGGGGTTGTTGCTCTACGCGCGCCTGGGGACCTTTCATCGTAGCACGATGGGCTTGTTCTACCCGGGCCAGACGCTCGATTTTCTCATCGCGGGCGGCATCGCTGGCTGCGGTGACCGTGCTATGTCACGGTCTCCTCCCAATCCTTCACCATCTTGTCCCATTGCTTCTTCTTGCCTTTGTCCATCCGGTTGGGTGAGGGAAGCGCGATGGAGTATGGGGTTTGGATGTGCAATGTTCGCTGGGAAATGGAATGCATACCAATTTATAGGGGCCGTTTGTCTCTACTCATACGTGTAAAGATGGTCCGCGTGGTCGTAGCAGTGAGTAAAGATGGGAGTGCTGCGATATCACCGAAAAAGGCCCCGCTTTGTCATGTCACCGCCCAAACCGCATCTTTGTCATCCCACCGAGCAAAGTGACCTCTTGTTGTCTTGTCATCGAGCACACTGCCCTCTTTAGTCTCGCCCTCGCCAAAGCGGCATCTTTTGTCATCCCACCGAGCAAAGCCGACCTCTTTTGTCATATCACCGAGCAAAGCTGCCCGCTTTGTCATGTCATCGCGCAAAGCGGCATCCGTTGTCATCTCACCGAGCAAAGCCGCCTCGTTTGTCATGTCTCGAGGAAAGCCGCACTGCTTTATCATGTCATCGCGCAAAGCGGCATGTGTTGTCATCTCACCGAGCAAAGCTGCCTGCTTTGTCATGTCTCGAGCACAGTTGCCATGTTTTGTCATCTCACCGAGCAAAGTGGCTGCTTTTTGTCATTTGACCGAGGACAATCGCTCTCTTTAGTAATGTCACCGCCAAAGTGGCATCTTTTGGCATCCCACGAGGACAATCGCTCTCTTTAGTAATCACGAATTGGCTATACTCATGCCTTTTGGCATTGTTTAGGTGTTTAGCTCTCGCCAATGGCCTCTTATCTCTAAATACTGAGCATCGGTGCACACTCGGTCACCCAAGCTAGAAATGATGTCCTCCTTATTCAAGCCACGGGAACCAAGATGATGGCCTCATTCGGTAAGAGGTGTTATTTGATCCAATATTAAAATTTATTTCATTGTCAATATTATGTACATCTGTCCGGTTTGCATTTTATGCTTTCTTATGTAATGCCTTTTGAATGTGATGTGTATCATTGCACTTGGGACTTTCAGGAATGACTTATTGACTTTGACACTAGCTCGTGGACTGAAAATGGATAATTGATGAGATAGGCTCGCCCCTCAAGACTGCGCAGAATTTGTGCATTCACTCTCTTACGTGTACGTAGAAAATTGTACCACACGTCATTCTCGCCAAGTTAAAGTATTAGCCTAATATGTATATGTCGTAATGGCCTAGCCAGAGTCATCAAGCACTCGGCAGCGGTAGCTCAACAAAGAGCCGCTTTGTCTAGTCACCGAGCAAAGGCGACTGTTTTGTCTAGTCACCGAGCAAAAGTCGACCTCTTTTGTCATGTCACCGAGCAAAGTCGGCCCTTTTGTGAGGTCACCTCAAAAGTCGGCATGTTTTGTCTCCTCACCGAGCATGGTGTGGGGTCAAGATTTGTGTTGTCTGTGGTCTTTGTGCGTGAGGCTACCCCACACAACCTATAAAACGGAGCCATCCTCACATACTCCCCGGCCATGTTATCGGTCACCTCCGAGTAAGTTGTACACAACTGTAGTAGTTTTTTCCGTGCTCACTCCCAAGACTAGGCAATGAGTCACCAAGACGTCTTCATGGGCACCCACGGTGATGTGCCCAAATTGCAACTTGGTGGTTAGACGTAGGACATCACAGACGCCAAGAATCCCGGCGACACTACTACAAGTGCCCCAATCACTCGGTGAGTCATATTGTTTCGGTTCATTCAAATCGTGGTGGTATGTTTAAAAATCTTCTTGTCATGGAATCGCAGAAGCTCATGGTGGTTGCCGATTCGGTGTGGGAGGATGAAATGGGAAATAGGAATGACAGGTGTTCGCCGCGAGAGAGTTGTCGTGGGGTTGCGACCGTCGGGATGCAAGATCGCTTCGGCAGCACTAGAGTGGAAGATAAATTTAATGTTGTGTGCTATTTTGTTTCTTGTGTTTATTGTTATCCTCAAGTTGTAGTCTTTGGAGGTTATCCTCATGTATGTTCGCAATGTTTTATGCTATGTTGTCGTCAAGCTCTTTTGGTAATGTTTTATGTACGGTTGTGTTGTATTTTAGTTCTTGTGTTCGTTGGTGTGTTGGTGGTTGTACTACTTGCTACATGTCATGTACGTGAAATGTATGAGTTGTTCGTGTTGTCTTTGCCTGATGCCTTCTCCTCGTATATGTTGGTAATTTTATGGAATTTTTGTACGGATAATCCCTTTTTATTTGATATATACATTGGTAAGTGATATTTTTATGTTACTAAGAATTAGTGTACCAAGAGTATGTTAATATTGTTAAATGACTTGCTATCCGAATCATTGAATGCGAACACACGAGATAATAACCTTATGTGAATAGAAATAAACTTCATAACATCTGCGTACAATTTTATTACATGCAATAAATGTTCCTATGTAGGCTTTTCAGAGTAGCAATAAATGTTCGTATGAAGGCTTTCAGATCGTAGTCTTTATGTAGGCGCTTTAGTGGCATGTGTTGTCATCTAACCGAGCAAAGCTGCCCGATTTGTCATATCAACTGCGTAAAGTGGCTTGTGTTGTCATCTCACCGAGTAAAGCCGAGCGCTTTTGTCTTGTCTCGGGCAAAGCACCATCTTTTGTCCCGCCATTCGATATAAATAGCACGGTAGAGGTCCCATGAAGTTGTAGCCGAAAACCTGTAAATCGAACAAAGAACATACCATGGCGCTCCTCTAATTTGACCCATGACATACTTACGCTTAGGCGGACCTCAAACTTCCTCCTTAAGCCATCAATGGGCCGAGCAATGTGGGTTCGAGCCTTCTCCATCTTCCCGTCCATGAAGGCTGCATGACCTCTCGAGTATTGCTTGTTTTCCTCAACGTGCTTCGCGCCATCCTCGGCTCTATTCACAAAGTACCCGACGGTGCGGTTGCCTGTGTCTCGGCCACAATTGCCGTGATCGGCGAGGATCGACGCCCTTCAATACACCATTGTAAACCTCGGACATGTTGGTTGTCATGATCCCATACCTCGCCCCACCGTGTCGTGCAACAAAGACCACATTTTCAAGTCGGTGCATTGGATGAACCCATTCGAGAATACCCGACTCTTGTGGAGCCCTCCACGGCCCGCCGCTGCATGCACATGCTTCGTAGCCTCTCGATCGAGCCTTGCCGCAAGGCGTCGAACTTCCGCCTCGTTCTCGCATGCATAGCTTTGAACATCTTCATGAGGTCCTTGCTACGGAACCTTCGGAAGTTCGCGCAATATGCCTCATGCACCGGTTCTTCACATCATCCACGGACGGGGCTCGCGTCCCATCTGCAACGTTCGCAACGCAGACATCAAGCTTTGCATTGCGGTCGGAGATAAGGCACACTTCGGGCTGTCTTGCACTACGGCATTCTTCAAATTGCAAAGAAACCAAAGCCGCTATCGTATTCTCGCTCTCCACAATTGCAAATGCCATCGAGTAGCTGGTCATTTGCATCGGCCGCAATCTGCGGTAAGGATAGTGCCCTTGTACTTGCCGGATAGGAACGCCCCATCTACGGTTAGCACCGACGGCACCACCGAACCCTTGTATCGCTCGATGGAAGGCCCGAACACTCTGTCAAGAATGAAACAGATTCGGGCCCTCCGTAGGATGGACCCTCTCCGCTGTTTATGTAAGTGCACGGGTTTGATTGTGCAATTTGATCCAAAGATTCTTGGGACCGTGTCGTCACGCCTCCTCGACGCCCCATACATACCGTAAAGACCTTTCGCCGCCGCCACACCTTCTTGTAGCTCACTTCGTAGCCCGCCTCGTTCGCTATCGCCGCCATCGAACCTTCGGGTAATTGACACATCCGCTCGACGAGGTGCGTGACCACCTCCGCAACATAACGTGATGTCATGTTGCGGTGTCTATGTATCGCCCCGCAAGCTCGCAATCGTGATCTTGCAAGACCGTTATCCGAACTCGTGCCAACGCCCTTGTACCGTTGTGCACGGACTTTGCCACCACACGACCCGCCCACACACTTCACAACGTCGTGTCGGTTTTGACTTGTGGACCCGATACGTCCGGCTTATGTTGACGGCATGTCTAGCAATAGCTCGCTGGACAGCACTCTTATTACGGAAGCACCGCCCGTAAAGAGTGCGCCTCGCTGAACCCCATTCTCCTCCTCCGCTGTGGCGAGAACTAGGGCTGCCGCTGCGATGTCGTCGATCTCGACGACACGCACGCACCGTCCGTGGTCACAACACGACCTACCACCCCTCCAGCTTGCACCTTCGCGTCCTCGTCCTCTCCAGAGCTGCTGTCTCAACCTCCTCATCCTCCTCGCTGTCCTCTTCTTCCACCCGGTCCCCAAGATACTCATGATACCAATACGGGCGGCCCACCACCTGTCGTGCACACCTTCGTTGGGCTGGAAATTCTGCGACGCCTCCCGTCGTCTTCATCACCCACTTCCTCGCCACATGTTCTCCCGCAGAAGGGTCTTCATGACCGCCGCCACTTCATCTCCACCAGCCGCATCCGAACCAACCATGCCCGATGATTCGCCTCTCCACGAACTCGACATACACCATTGGCCTCCCATATATCGCAGCATCGTGGTTGCGCACGACCTCCATGTAGTTCGCCCATGAGGCGTCATTGGTCACCTTCGAAGTTGCCATATGCTCCCCTTCCGTCATCCACCATTGAGGCATAGATCGCCTCGATCCAGAACTTATTTCTTGCGGTCTGCCGATCGAACGCTGAACGGACACACCTCCGTAGCTCGGACAAGCTCATGGCGCTCGGGCCGGTGCCCGGATCACGGTCGTGGCAATTTGACAGTCCGCCCCATACGCCCATCACGCACTGAGACCACTCCCATAAACACCATCAATTGTTCAATGCCACCATTGCGTACCTAACATAAGTGCATAATCAACCATTTTAGTACACAAGATGTAACAATCGTATCATGTAATTAACAGTTTGATTATTATATGTTTTGTATTTCTAAATCTACGATTTATTTGTAACTATTTCACTTTCTAATTGTACCATACATCAAATTAAATATACATATCATTTTTTCCATCAAATGACCTTCATACTACGGTCATTCACTAAGCATACTAATTATACAAATTGTCTCTAATCTAACTACTACAAATTTACCACCTACAAATGCTCCAACATAAATATTACTTTTTCAGCTCAAAGCACATTATTTACACTCCAATCTTTTCTAACTTTAACTTAATATAGTCTTTTCTAACTTTTTAATTCTAATCTACCAAATTTATTTCTAATTTATTTTTACCACCTACCGTGACTGTTTGTACTAATCATATGCTTCTAATCCTAGTACTATTGTTATCACCTACAATTGTAGTGTAACATAAATATGTATTTTCTCAACATCTACACACTACAACTTCATATTTTCCTCTTTTCAAAACTACTTTACAAAGACGTATGTTAACAAAAAAAGGAAAACTCTATATACACTACAATACATCCTACCAAACATATGCAAGATTTGCTATACATACATAGCGTATAAAAGATTGACATAAAATAATGAGAACACAAGATGGTTTCGTTAATTAAGGCCTAATGACATATATAAAATTATAGTTGCATGGGCACAATACTTACCTCTTGTTGATGCTCACGAGACGATCTACAACTTTTGTACTTGTCAAATCCCTTGATTCCAAACGAAAACAACTCAACTCTTCCGGCTTCGCTCCTCACTTTTCTTCAAAAACTAACTACATTACAATACGTAACTTCAACATAAACTACGACATTATCTACACTACAATAAAGCATGCAGATATGTGTATTTTTACCTACACATACACACCGCTTGACACATTGGCGTATCACACATTCACATAAAATAACATTACCAAACGATGGTTTGTGCTAATCGACTAATTATGACTAATCACATACATAAAAATTTACTTTCACGGGCACAAGACTTACCTCTTCTTGAAGCTCACGAGACGATCTACAACTTTTGAACTTGGCAAATCCGCGGATTTGAACGAAAACAACTCAAACCAACGTGTTTTCACTCCTCACTTTCCTTCACTTCATCGCTTCCTCGCTCGCTCGGTCTTCACTTGTAGATGCAAATGAGGTTCTGTATCGTATGCATCCAGTGTTCTCGCCATTTAAACCTGCATTCTTCACCCAAGCGGAGGGGCCATGCAACTCGGTGCTGAGACGCGTGTGCCACGACCATAAAAATCAACGCGCGACGCTTTGGGCGGATGGATGAGACGTAAAGAGACGTGCGGTCGGAGGGCATATTCTCGCGGTCGGGAGGGGAGGTCGTGCGGTCGGGCGGCATTCATGCGGTCGAGGGAGGACGCGCGCGCGCGGAAGACGCGCGCGGGAGGGCGATCGCAGCGCTCGGCCGGGAAACGCGCGGTCGGGCGAGGAGGGACGCGCGCTCGGGCGGCGCGGGAACGGACGCGCGATCGGCGACCGCACGACCGTGACAGGTGGCGGCCGCAGCTGATCGCGCGGTGGAGAGGGGTCCAGTTTTGGAATTTTTTTGTACAGAGAGCCAAAAGCGGAATTTTTGGGGTCCAAGGGTCCAACAGTGTCCAAATTTCCGGAATAACGGGGCCACGGTCGTAGCTTCTCACGCGTGTGTCCTTCAAGTTACTGTTCACTGTTGCACTGAAAATATCCATCAGAGACTGGTGCGTGCCTTGGACGTGTGGTCGTGGCTTGTAACACTGTGCAACTCTGAAGAAGATATGAGGCATCGTAGAACCGCATTCAAATATTTGTACCTTCGTACTGATCCTATGTCAGAACCAAACGGAGCAAGAAATGGTATGAATGGCAGTCAAATATTTTGTAAGAGGTTGTACCATGTGATGGCGGCCCCAGAAAAATGATGAGTACTGTATATATTGATGTTTGAGTTTAATTTTGATAGATTGAATCTTTAGTTGCTACTGTTTGAAGCTGCCGGTAATAATGGCGTTGAAGTCACGATATAACTGGCCAAAGCAGGTAGTACCAATCTATAGTTATTGATAGCTATTTTTTTACAGGAGGTCTTTCGGGAGCTTTTGGCTGAGATCTAGGGCCTGTTTGGTTCGTGACCAAGTTGTCTCAAGTTATAGTTTTTAGGTAGTTGTTTGGTTCATACGCTGGCATGCCACACTTTTTAGCAGCCCACACGTCATAGACTCGGTTTCTTGCCAAACTTTGCCACAAGTGTGGTTTCGATTTTGTTAGTTTTTGCCTAAGTTTAGGCATGGCAAGGTTAGGCACCAACCAAACAGGCCCCTAGTGCGGTAGTATCGGCAATGTAATCGTGGTACGACCAAGGTGTAGCTGCCTGACCGATTTTGGCAAAACAATTTGACCGATGTGGAGTTAGCAGTATAACCGGCATTGGTGCAGCCGTCATATCGGCCCCCTATGCCGAGGTGGTTATGAGTGTTAGAGTCCGTACAAGTTTTAGTCATAGAGGAATCTATGCATGTGTGAGTCATGGCACATGTACATGCATATGGTTTACTAATAGATAGTCAAGCGTATGTCATTTGTACTCAAATCAATTACCATGTCTTTAGTGTGTAGATGCTTTAAAGATTGTTGCAGCCAATGGCGAGACTAGGGCTACGAAAGGAGTCCAAAGGTCATGGCAATTAATCGGGATTAGGCGAGAGAGCCGAGGTATCTCTTACGAATAGACAGAATTCAAAAATTTAAACTATAAACTACAATAAGAAAGAGTCCACCTAATATCTCCGAAAGTCACCAGCGGAAGACAGAAGTGCGCCATGTCCCAAACTTTTTTCTTCCGTTCTACACTCCCACCTCTTCAAGTGGATGCTTACATCAATATGTGCATCGTGTCAGAATGATCTTTCTTGAGGCAAATGCAATACCATACCGTTGGGCATTGGCAAAAACCAGCTTAACTTCATAAAAAAAAATCTTGATTCTTGAGACTGAAGAACAGAATTGAAGCTTGGAAGGTTCCCCTTAAAGATGGTGCTCATTTAGATTTAAAAGTTCAGATTTATAAATTTTTTGCAAGCGGCTGAAAATACACCGTTCCCGCTGGTAGTTTTTTTTAGCATAAATAAATTTAAAAAAAATTATATCATCGCAGATAATACAAATGAGTACGAGAAAAAAGAAAAGACAAAAAATCCAAAAAAAGATAAAATTAAAATTTTAGAAGTTAGAAATAGAAGCTCAAAGGCTAATAAATCTGGTCTTTCTAAGACTGGCTTTGTCCAGCCCAAATAATTTGTAGTATTGACTGAAGTCTAGAGCACTGCCGATAAGTTGGACCAGGAGGAGAACGGCGGATGAACCACAACCAACCAAAAAAAAAGCTGTAAAAGCTTGCAACATCGACTTGGGCTCATCAAGTGCAATGCTGGCAGCCTTCGCAATTCTTCTTCATCTGCGTCTGCACTGAGCACTGCAGCTCACCACTCTAGTATTCAAGCACTCAATTACTGAACAATTCCTTCTACTAGAGCACAAGACAGGGTGGGTGGTAAGGATTGGTAAAGCTGAACAGCATTAGCAAACTTGATTATTTTTAAAAAATTTGGTCCTGAATATCTATTTTTGCAAAAGTCATCTCTCTGCGCTTGGTAGACGAAATGTGTCGCTACTGTAGCTCATCAGTTTCTGCCGAGGAGCAGCAGAGCGGCAGGCAAGTTAATTGGTGTTGATTAATTATAATTAGCACTAATTAATCAATATATTTCATGATTATAACTAATTAATCAATATATTTCATGATTAGCACTAATTAATCAATATATTTCATGATTAGCACTAATTAATCAACATATTATATGATTGTCACTGAATAAACCACTGTAGTGCCGTCCGATGTCCTGCCGCCTGTCGAGCTCAAGGAGAAAACTAGATTTATACAAACAAATATCGAACGACCTAATTTGAAAAAAAAACACGGCTAGCCAGATGTGTCAACAATTTCAGCATTAACCGCCCATGCCTGCTCACTTTCTGTGCCAAGGAGCCTCTTTCCTCACTCGTTTTCTTTTTCTGACTTTTCTTATGGCACTAACCATCTGTTTGTACGTTGCAACGAAATTTATTGGATATATATAGAGAATTATACTATAGAAGAGAGTTACTTTGATTAGTTAAAAAGTGAAGAGTAATGAGAAGTTGGGAATAAAACCGTTGGAGCAGAAGGGACATACGACCACCAACTTGTTGTTTAATAATCCTACGGCATAATTGGGTCCTGGGTGGTCTTTCTCCATGGTTTGCGCGTAGTGCATCTGGACAGAGAAGAGATCTACTACTACCAGCCATTCGCGTGTGCGTGTGTCAACTGGTGTTGAAGACTGAGGAGCTGCGCGTCAACCACGAAAATACTCAGTGAGGGCCGAAGAAGAGTTGCACGTGGGTTAATGATCGCCAGTAGCTTGCACATGTAACCACTGAACAATTTATTTTACTAACATTTCCGTTGGTTGGCAGGAAGCCGCGAACGGCTTAGAATACGATACTGGTAGGCAGCAGAGGACTAGGGATGGTGTCCTGATTGCGAGCATATAATTTCGAAAATGCAGTGACCATCATGGTCCAGTTCCAATCCAGGCACCCATCCCCTGCACGCCACAAATTCTCCCCGGCCGGCCAACGTTTTCCCCGCACGGCACGCAAAAACACGAGCCCAGCGGTGCGGCAGAGTTATTTTAGACCAGTTTGAGCTTCTAATTTTTATCTTATTTTTTACTATTCATAAATTTTATCTTTTTTTTTGCATATTTAGCTTTTTTTTGAATTTTTTACCAATTCTTTTTTCCGTATTCGTTTGCATTCTCCGTGATGGACTAACATGTTTTTCTATTTTTAAAATTTCTTAAATTTAGTTAGACTAAATAAGCTACAATTAGTTACAGTATAATTTCAGCCAGTTACAGTGAAATTTTAACCATAAGCCACTTTTTTCAGCCCAACCGAGCGGCATCTTAGACTCATGCTCGGCTAGGATGAGAATAATTTTTTACTGTCATTTCGAAGTTATTTATCAGAATAATTTTTTTAAAAGAACTTATTAATATTCTATTTATTTATAAACATTAGTATTAAGATAAAAAAAAATATAAACCGTAGACTGCCGCCAGGCAGAAGGAAACCAGAGTCTCGGGTCTCCGTGACGTGCGGCGACCCTACCACACACCGCAGACACGAAAGAATACGGGGAAAATCCCCTTTGTTTGTGTGACAGCTCGCGTCCTCACTTTTCGCGCCCCGCATCTTTTGAACCAGTTGAAAAGCCACAGGACAGGAGGACGCATCCCCGTCGCTCCCTTCCCAGTTCCCACTCTCACAGGTCGCAGCCTCGCCTGCAGCCTCCCATGCAGGTCCTCCGGATCCTGGCGCCGCGCCGCGCCGTGTCGATCATCACCGCGGCGCCACCGCCGGCCGGGGGCTGGGACAGCGAGGACGAGGGGCCGTTCTTCGACCTCGACTTCTCCGTCCGGGCCTGGGCCAGCTCCGGCAGCCCGTCGGGGTCCGAGTCCGACGACGCGTGCACGGAGCTCGACTTCGTAATCTCCTTGCAGCGGAGCTGCTCTGCCTCCCCGTCCTACGAGGCCCTCCTCTTCGGCGGGGCGGCGCCGCTCAAGTTCTGCGCCTCGGAGCCGGGCAAGGCCAATTTGCAGTCACAGTACTGCAGTAAGCGCGGCAACCTGCGGACGCTGAGCTTCGGTGCCAAGATGGCCGCGTTCTACGGCGGCCGCCACAGCTTCGCGGGGAGCTCCAGCAGCGCGCGGTCTCTAAGGCTGTTCATGGAGTCGCCGGCGGATGAAGAGGAGGTCGTGGAGCCTAGGCGAGCGCCGTCGAGGGACGTCATTAAGAGGTACCTGACCAAGATCTCCAGGCGGTTCCGGAGGGTGGGCCCCCGCGCCGTCGGCGAGGCAAGAGGGCTGCGTCGTCTGCGGAAGAGCCGGTCGGCGTCGGCGGCGGCGACCCTGGCAGCTCCAAGCTCAGTGCAGCCGTCCCGCCGCGACGACTCCCTTCTCGAAAAGCAGGACGGCATCGCGAGCGCCATCGCGCACTGCAAGGAATCGCTCCACCGAGGTGCGTACGTGTCTGAATTACATGACGTTTACAGTTAGACTGCTCCTTAGCAAGATATGTGTGCTGATCTGGCAAGAATTTCCATTGTGCATCGTCCGTGTCAGAATGCGACTCGTCGCTGTTACGGTCAAGGAGCGATCCAGGGAAATGTGAAGCTGCATAGCCTGAAGTTGAAGTTCACCATCTCCGTTCAGAACTCTCGACGAAATGGAGGTTGAACGTGCAAGCTTCTCGCTAAATTTCATAAAGGAACAGAAAAAGGGAGGAAGAACTTAAAGCACAAATTATTAAAGTGTCAGGAACATTTGGCGGTTAAGCTCCGGAGATCTTTCATCTCTGTTTGTTTATGGCTGTGGGGGTGTGTGTGTTTCAGGGGAGTCATTTAATTAGTTTTAGATTAAGGTTTTTTTTTTCTTTTGTTAGAAGCGTGGGAAAAGAGCTCTTTTTAGGCTTCTTTTTATCCCTCATGTAGAAGCGTGAACTGTAGCTGCGTCTTTTGCTGTTTTTTCCCTCTTACCTTTGTGTGCTCGCTGGCTTCGTTCGTCCTCTTTTTGGATGCTTTGTACAAGTGACTTGTAACACGACATGTAATTAGGCAGTACATTCTTGCCATTTGGCTAGTACTGGCTTTCACCAATGTCTATTCACCCTTTTCAGAGCTTGCTGTGCTGTGCACCCCTTGAATTACTTCAATTCCATGTACATTCTTCTTTTATCCTGGATTGCATTCTGCTAGGCCTAGCTAGGCTCATCTGCATGAGCTCATTCCGTGCTTCTTTCGGCCAAGTTTAAGGTTTTTTTCCTTCTCTTGTACTACTGTCTAATAGAAGCTGTACACGTTAATTTTGCTCATCTCATGGCTTTTCTGCAAAGCTGAGGCGTGCATATGGATAGTGGGGAAAAGCTCGGGGCCTTCATGGCGTAGCGCCATGATGACGACGAGAGGGAGGGGGGAAAGGCGCGGTGCGCCTACGTACGATGCGGGTGGTGAGGCGAACCCTAGAGAAGACAAAGATCTGTGCGTGATTCTGAGGGGCCTCGGGAACCGCGCCGAGCCATTTCTTTTGGCTTGTTTATCTCTCTGAGTCTCAGGCAGCCACTGCAGCAGCCTCCTCGCTCCTGGGGAAACGGGACGCTTGCCGTTTCTTTCCGTTGCTGTTCTGTTCTTGGGGTCCCTTTCGTTTACCTCTCGATCTCCTCTCGTCTCGGCTGGAAAAGTTGTTGGATGCAGGATGCATGCAATGACCAAAGCTTTGACGACGCCTGGGAAAAGACTTTCACAAAGGCTTTGTTCAGTCTGACCATGGGTTCCGCTTTACTTTAGTGCCCTTCTTTACCTCGGCCTAATTCTGCCGGAAAGGCACGGCACAGGTAAAGTTAACAAAAGGTATACGTCCCCTGCCATACAGCCAGCATTAGCAGCGATACCGAGGAGGCTTTCAGTTTCGATTGCGATTACAGTTTTTTACAGTGCAGTGACTGTGAGTCCCGTAGTCGGTCAGGTAGTAATAGTTGGGATAGTATCATTGCATGCCTTCTGAATTATGCTCTGCATTCCCCTGCAGAAGCTCGCGAGTGCAATGATGGACTACAGAGCGCTGGGCCTTGCCTTGATGGGTCTCCTGAGACTCCTGTGAGACCTGCGCGGTGCGCAATGTGAACTCTCTGCCGTTGCAGCCGGATGTAGAAATAACTGGCCATTCAATACTCTGCCCAATTGCAGAATTAATGTCGAGTTATCGGTGCGGCAAGGCGACAAGGGTGTGCTCGTTTAGGCTAAAAAATAGTAGTTTATAGTTAAAATTGCACTGTAATTGACTGAAATTACACTGTAACTGAAGATGGTGACGTAATTAAATTTACAAAAATTTAAAAATAGAAAAAATGTGTTAGCTCATCACAAACAACGCAGACGAATACGGGAAAAAGAACCGACAAAAAAGCTCAAAAAATCCAAAAGTTCAGAAAAGACAAAATTTATGAATAGTGAAAAATAAGTCAGAAACTTAAGCTGAAATGAGCAGTGCGCAAAAATGCCAAGAATCTCGAGGTAGCGTGTGCCTCACTGTGCCTAGGTATAAGGCGGCGTGAGTGGCACTGTGGGCTTCGGTGCATGAGTTGCTGCTTTGATTCTTGGCAGGGACGTAGCCAATTCGAGGCCCATCCTATTAATAGAAAAAATGTCAAAGCCTTTACCATTGATAGCTACAGTAAAATAGGCTGGACTTTTTTAGCTGGGCCTCGAGCCATTGCCCCTGCGGCCCGAGGCCCAGCTTTGCCCCTGATTTTGACAGCGGCCAGAGGAGACGATAGTTGCCGCAAGTATAATAACCTAGCAACTTGTTTGAAAAACATCGAGTAGACTTCTTGGATATGCCTTGGCATGTTTAGATCGATCCGTTGTTTTCCTTCCAGTTTTGAGGATTCAGAGGTGCTCGAACGGTTGCCTTTAGGGGAGAGCATTTTATACATTACATTTTGCGCATGTTCACATTTAGGGACTATAGGGCTGAATGGTAACAGAGAGAGTGAATGTTGTCCTTTAAAATTTTTCCCGAGTATAGAGTTACTGAGAATCGAATCACAACTAAAAACTCAAGTCAAATGGTCCACCAAGAATTCAACGTCAAAGAAAAAACCAAAGCCTAGAGGCCTAACATCCAACTAGGGGTGGTCTGACCTATCTCCGGGCGGCCTGACTGCCATGAATAATAAAATCAGGCAATGCTACAGTAATTTCTGCACTGTTGCGAAAATTAAAATAGACATAACTTTTGATCTGATGATCCAAAGCCACAAAACTTTATACACAACTTGCTCAAGGTTTCAGGAACATATTCTATCCATAGATTGCAAAAACCTATGTCAACGTTCAAACCTTTTTGAGATTTAAGCAAGATTCACCCAAAATGAGCAAAAACACAAAAAAAGTTGAATACAACTTGCTAGTGGGTAGGTGATACCCAAGGTGGCTCTATATGCCTTTGCACACGTCCCATCAATCAAGAACACAAAAGAAAACATGTCAAAACCCCTCAGATCATGAAATCACTTGGAGAGATTAAAAACATGCAAAACTGGGTTTCTTCATTAAATTGCTATCAAAGTGTCTAGATGGGAGGAGATCGATTCTCAGATATTATCTCCATCTCTTACACGTCCTTAGCACAAAAAGATCAAGAAGGTGTGAGGAGGAGAGGAAAAACAAACCAACTCATTAGCAGATAAATCAACACAAGAGATAGTCATGGAGATAAACAAATATTGATGTATTGCACCTTGAGGGGGAAAGTTTTACACAAACTCCATATTCGAGGATAGAGAGCACAACACAAACACTCGACTCTCAAACCCTAACCCTAACACTTGAACACTTGAGAGAAAGGTTGGATAATTAACCACAAGTCTCCGATCTAACCTCTTAAATAGATGGTCTAGTCAGCCACATCTAACCCTTATTGAATGCTGTCCACTTAGCACAATGAGAAAACCAGACAACCCACACACATAGGTTTTAATTCACTCACTACACTTGTGCACATTTTCAAATCGTATTAACTCGAATTTGCTAAGTCTTTAATTTTAATCCATCGTGATCCATAACAACTTTTCTACATCCTAAACCGCCTTTCCAAGCGCTACTTGTGCACTGTAGTTTTCTTCTAATGTTGTTTGGGGTATTTTGGGTCAAACGACCAAAATACCCTTTCTTGGTTGGGTCACCTCCGTCCATTGCAATCAATCACCTTGCTAGCCACATGTAGGTGCACCACTGATTTGCCACGCGTCAGTAAGCCCTCCCGTTTTAGTTTTACCTGATCATATCTCACTTGGACCTACCAAGCCACACGGTTTAACCCCACTATTCAAACTTCCCTTCAATATTTTTTGTCTTTCTTGTGCCATGCTTGAACTCACCGTCTCACCAGACATCTTCGATTGTTCTAGTTCTATGCTCCTCTATGAGCGTAGCTCCGATCCTCGCCGTTGAACATGATTAACTCTAAGCGACCCTGCACATCTAAAGACAAAGAAACTGGTAGGCCATGTGATGGTTATGCATTTTGTTGATGATGGATAATTAATATTTGATTTTATTGGAATATGCATTCATGTAGTCGGCGATGTGCTTTCCGAGCATAATTTTTCCTATAGCTTCGGTAGCGGTGTGTAACACATCTTTATCTTGTGTGATACAAGCACGGTGTTATCTTCGGCGTGTTCTCGTTCGAGCAGCTGAAGCTTTCGAACGAAGGAAGATTTCGACTACATGCAAAGGAGGTCAAGCAAGTGGTTGTAATGAGTGATCGAAGTATTCATCGAGCCGAACAAAAGAGTTAAGAGCAAGCAATCAAACGACTTGCTGTCGAAATCTACATTCAGTAATTTAGATTACTTTTCTTTTGATTTGATATTTGTTTTTAGGTATCAAAAAGTAGAGGCAATCATTCACCCCCATCCCCTTTGATTGTGCCATACAATCCTACAAAAACCATTTTCAAGCACAAGTTCTCCACAACTTGACTCATATTAGCAATAACATATATCATACAACATATAAACCCAAAACTCGATCACCAAACCCATTTGGCGACTCAAAAACGAAAATACAAAAATCCTGACCGATGCCTCGTTCCCGGTCCGACGTTGGTGCCATCCGGTCCAACCGGATGCTGAAATCGGTTGAACCACTGAAGCAAAACGTGCAACAATATATGATTAATGCTGACCGACACACACCCTCGTTAATGAATGCCTGCAAGGCTGATCACTTACTCGTCACTAGTAGTGTGCCCGTGCTAACGCTACGGTAAAATACAAAACAAGATAAAATTTGTAACCAGAATCAACAAAAGTCCACTGTATTACGTGAACACCCAATGCTAACATATAAAAGCAAGGCACTTCTATCCTATTGTTTGATGATCCTATTTATACAGTACTACCTGCGCTTTCACACTCAGCTGGTTTAAGTATATTTATCTATTCCATTCCTTGCAATAATAATAATTTGTCCTTGGGAATATTCTGCAATGGAAATTTTGGCATGATATAACAACAATACAAACAGAAATGGGTGGAATCTTGCTCGTGCCTAGCCTAGGTGTAAATCGATTTTCCCTCTTTAGCCAAGATTTTCTCAATGAATCGATTGAACATTCTCTAGTACAACCTGCCAAATCATCTCATTGTCGGTTTGCTATACTTAGATCCTTCATTCACTTTGGTAGCACTTGTTGATAATACATGGTCATGCAGTGTATGATCCCGGTCTCCTTCCACCATGGTAAGTGCTTGCCATGTTGTTGCGGGAACCAACTCCCAGATTTGCATTTGCATCGCTTTGATTCCCAGTCGATGCTCTTGGTAAACCATGGGGACCAGCATATATCTCATTATGATCTATAGCGAGTTCCTTGGTATGTCTCCTCGGGCGGTAGGCGGACCACTGGTTAAAACTTGTGCTTGTGGATGAACTTGGCGGTATATCTGTTTATCGAGAGCAAGTCAAGCAGAGCATTGTAAGCCAGTCATCTTGTCATTAGATACCCTCAACTATTTCTCACTTCAGAGAGCGTCTTCAAGGCTGGCGTAGTTTTTCCATATCATCCTTTGATATCTGTCATTATTATATCAAAATGTTAACGTTGTGCGGAAGCGTGATATTTACTGATATGAAAACTAACTACTAAGAAAGGAAATGCCAAGTATTCACAAAAGCGGTCCAACACTAATCTGTATTCTTTCTATAAAGGAAGGTCAGTAAATAAAATAAGCAAGATACTAATAGGAAGATTTGTACCGAAAAAAGGCTTGAACAACCCTTTTATTGAAGAAAATGTGAGTACAATTTTGCTACAATAGATGGCTCAGTACAAATCATCCCTACTATAAATTCCTTTAAAGGGCGTCTCAAAAAATCCCTGAAGGGAAAAACGAAAGTGGGTAATGTTGCTTACATGTTGGCCGTTCGAAGAATTTTCTTGAACTTCTTCTTGTGTGAATGTGTAGGTGCCAGCAAGGATGTCGGTGATTATTGTGGCAAGTTGAGACATCAAAGCCAAAGGCTCAACACTGTTTGGTAATATCTCGTAAAGTTTTCACTTGTGTTCACGGTGTCGTGAGAGTGCCAAATCAAGCAAATCAGCCAATAAATCATCAGAAACCAAGCCAACCTGTCCACAAGCAAACAATTTTTTTGTTGTTACTGCCAGATAAATTTTGAAATGAATCATTCAACATAGAAATACTGGTTATTTCTCTTGTTAAGTGCATATCGAAACCTTCAGAAGCCATACATTCTTTAGAAAAGATCGAGTTTTTCAGTTTGTCGGTTTGTCCATATGTCAAACAGTGTCACATATTGAAGAGAAATTAAGTATGTGGGGGCAATGTCATAGTATCATTAATTAACTTAAGAACATACCTTTTTATTTGTAGATCTTCAATTCTACGTACCTAGAGCCCTCTGGAGGTAGAGAAGAATCTGTTAGGCCCTTGACAGAAGATCCTCTCCTTCTAGTAGAGTTGCTCCCCTCCGCTAAAGCAGCTTGTCTAGCCAAAAATAGAGCCTCAGTCACCCCAGGAACTCCAGCCACCTGACAAACACTGAATGTCAAAATGAAGCACAACGAGAATTCAAAAAATTTAAGGAAGCAACAAAATCAAACATCCCAAAAGAAGTTAAAATTGTTCTCTGGAAGTATGTGTTATGAGCACAGTTGTCAACTTGGTCAAATAGAATAGCAAGTTTGCTTCTAGGACTTAATGTTCAGCTACTGGAGTATCCAGAGAACAGCTATGCATCCATCACACGTAGATTTGCATCTATTTTGCTCCCTCAAACTTACATAACACAGGCATGCTTTGTAAGGTCAATTATAAGATGAGTACAACTGTTTTCTCTCCCTCTCTAATAAATAAGGTAATTCACCCTCATCCAATGAAGCTGCACATGTATCTCACCTGCAGTAGGGACAACCTCCATAATATCATCTCATGAACAAAGTAGGGTTGTGTAATATTTTTACTGGGAACATAACAACGCATTTTGAAAAGGCACATCACGCCATGACAATTCACCAAATCATAGACAATTCCTAAAATCTCTTTGAGTGCTCAAAGTATCTAAACCTTATAACTCAAATTTCAGCCATGATCTGTAAGGTTGTAATTTCAAAGCATCGAGAAGACAAATAATACAAGGACCCATATTTTGCTACTACTAATGCATAGGAGTATTTTTGGGTCCCATGGAACTTCAGGGGAATATCTACCCTCTAATAATGCATACACAGTAATACATAATACATAACTCAAATAAAAAACTAACCTTGATAAATTTCACTACTTCAGGTGGAAAATCTAGGATTTCTCCGAACTTCCCCCAGTGATCAAGAAAAAAGGCGCAAAATTACACAACCGAAGTGTTCGCATGGACCTTACAGGCACAATTTCCGCTCCAGGAGCACGCAACACATCGTATCACCTACATAAGGCACCATCTGCCACACGAACCCTAGCAGCAAACAGGCTCTAATCCCGCGAGGCGATACCGATGCAGAGAGAAGACAGCTGTGGCGGAGGGTAAAATTACCTTGCGCTTGAGGTTGTAGCGGTGCCACTCGGAGCGGTAGTGGAGGTAGAGAAGAAGTCATAGGCCCTTGATGAAGGATCTGCTATGACAAAATTTTAGGGGCACACATTGTTGACGCCCGAATCACCTTGTTTAGTTTCGTCTTCATCGCAAATAGGGAAGGAAAAACTACTTGATTTTGCAAGAGAAGGCCATTTCTTGTGTTTACAAATGCTGATAGAGTAATGTAACTATTCAAATTCACTGGGGAGCATAATACAACCAATTACTTGTGGCACCAGAACTCTGTGAAATTAAATAACACGTTGTCTAACTGGATTGAAACTTGAAAGATAAAAACGTAGTCCCTCTTATCATGCAAATGAGATAGAAATCTGCAAGTGGTCAGGTGATTTGCTAGTTTTTCACCCAGTTGCTTCTGCCAGCCTTCCGTTGCCTTGGCTTCAGGTGTTGTCCACACAAATGTAGTTGCCTTCTCAATGTCAACCGTGGCAGAATTAACCTCAGGCTGCAAAAGTTACTGAATGTCAATTACAGTCATGTTAATCAATATAAATAGCAAATGAAAGAAGGTAGTAAAAGAATAAAGGTAGAGAACTACATCGCAGATCTGAGGAATTACATAAACTGAAACAAGCATTCATTCATTGGATGTGCAAAAGAATCCACTCTGACAACAAACAGATATACTAATCTGCTAGTATTATTCGAAAAAGGGAATGCGATTGAGGAACAAGTTAATATAAGAGGGATTATTGTAAGCTTTGTGCTACTACTACGACGAACCTGGCTCTCGAGAATCTGCTTCAAGCTCGTGGTGCATCTACCGCACGACATCCCCTGCAACGGGAAGAAGAGCAACACAGTTGACACAGAAACTCAGCAGAGTGTTGAAAAAACATGTGATTCGTAAAATCAAATACTCTGGAAAGCAATAACAATTTCTTCATCAAAATTTCCTGCAACCCAACAAGATGAAATTAACATATTCACTTAATTCCAAATCTCAAAAGAAAACAAGGGGAAGCAATTAATTTTGCCCTCACTCAATCCACATGTATACTCTTAACAAGCCTATCATAATTCACCCCCAAACAACAAATCTAGAACTGGACGACAAACCTTCACAGTTATTAGTCCATAATTAAACGAATTTGAACCCCCTAAACTCGTCCTAGCGCAACAATATTCTCCACAAGCGTTAAAAAACTCATAAAATTCAAATCTCACCGATGGAAAGCAGCTTTCAGAACTGCGTGGCGGCCTCCAGCTACACGGCGTTGTCGTCCTAGAGCACCGCCTGCACCATAGCCGGCAAGCCCTCCAACTGCACACGTGTACAGAGACAAAACAGATCCGAAACCGTCAGATCGAGACTTCCCAGCCACAAACCCTAGCAGACCAACCAGATCAGGACGAGCGAGTGGGGGATCAAACCTTCTACTGCAGCACGGAGGAGTGGGGCCCGCCGCCGCGCTTCTTCAGCAGGATCTACTCGCGGCGGCTCTTGCGGATCTCCACCATGTTGTCCTCGTGCCGGCGGCGGCCCTCCTCCGCGTCCACCGAGACCTTGTAGCGGCTGCGTCGCACCTCCGTCCGCTCGTTGGGCCGCAGCAACATCGTCGCCCTCGCGGAGGCGGCCTCCTCAAACCCTAGCGGCGTCTGGCCGGCGCGTGGGGGGAGGAGGAGGAGGCGGCGGCGCAGGGTGGGGAGGAGTAGGCGAGGGCGGAGCAGCGGATGAGGGAGGGGAGGAGGCGAGGGCGGAGGATGGAGGGGAGGAGGCGGCGCGAGAACCGAGGCGACGCGAGACGGGGAGAACGGGATCGAAGTGGGAGGCGCGGGATTCGCGGGGCGGGGTGGGCGACTTACCGTTTTGCGAGGCATGTCCAATGATGTGCATGATCCAAATAATATTGGCCTTAGGATCTTCAATGAGTAAGAGAATAAGACTTGAGGAGAGATCTAGGCCATTCATTTGTATGAAGTTGGATTATTTTGGTACACAAATCTGGGTGGACTTAGATTAGGCATGACTATGGGGGTGGTTAAGGGGGGTGGATTTAGCAAAGAAAATTTTGGTGAATTATAGAGTAGGGTAGATGCAAAAGCTTATCAGACAACTACATGGCCTCATTAATGCAACTTAGAAACGTGCAAGGCTTGGTGATCGTTTTGGCTTCAGCTTTTATTTTCCAGCTTATTTTTCATTATTCATAAATTTTGTCTTTTTCTGAACTTTTGACTTTTTGTTGAGCTTTTTTGCCGGTTCCTTTTTCCCCGTATTTGTTTGTATTATATGTAATAGGCTAACATATTTTTTATATTTTTTAATTTTTTAAATTTAATTATGCTAAATAAGTCTCTGTTAGCTACGGTGTTTTTTCAGCCAGCTACAGTGCTTTTCAGTCATAAACCACCAAAAATAAACCGAAATGATCACCACCTTAACAATAGCGTTCAAGACATAACAGTAGGCACATATGTTCTTGTTGTTACTGTTACAAGGCATTTATTTTCTGACAATATATAATTTTAAATTTTCAACTCTTCTAAATTACAATGATTCATCACAACATAATTTAAGACCCTCTTATATATTCCTTCGGAGACAGCTGGAACGAAGATGATGAGAAGATCTAGGGTGGGTTTTTTGGGCTGATGGCTTATGGTTTATAGTTTAAATATTTGAATTCTGCTTGTTCACCAGAGGCAATATGCAGAGAACAATAGTCATATATGATTTTAGACTGGTACAGCTGAACTCAGTATATTTTTTACTATAATTTTTCTATTAACCCCTCTTAAAAAAACGCATCGTTTAAAAGCTAATTAATGTAGACAGTAAAAACATAAACCGATTTTAAGTCCAAAAGAACCTGCCCCTAATCTCTCCAAAGCCAAGAGGTCGTCGTAACCTCTTGTATAGTTCCATTACATGCATCCCATAGTACAATGTACATGCATAGGATACCTTCCAGAGCCAGCAACCACGTACATAGTTCTCTTCCACATCAGAGGGCAAGAAGAAGCATGCATTTTTATTTATTTTTTTTACCTTTGCGGCTTTTCCCCCATGGAAAAAAGAAGGTTTTTTTCTGTTGCTTTTGCTTTCCCAAAGTTCATTGTTAATTTTCGATAAGCCTATCTTTTTCCTCTGGAGAAAGGCGGCATGCATGCCCGTTTCTTTTCTTCTCGTGGTGTGAATTGTGATACAGTGCTAGTTTTGTCCGTCGGAGCCTCGGAGGTGGGCAACTACTCGACTTGCACCCCCCACAAGTTTGTATCGATTTGTCCGTCTGAACTCTCCAATCTTTGTAACCTGGTTCATGGATCATGTTTGAGTCATTGGGATTTCAGCCAATTATTTGTGCAGCTTTAGATACGCTTATCTTCTGTAAAAAATTGTTCTGGCGCGTTTACTGAAAAGATATCCAAGGAAGTGTCCACTTGGCAACCTTGGTTCTTAGGCTTATTACCATTTGACGATTTGAAATTGACAAATTAAGGAGTGTGCTACTTTGTCTCCCACCTCCCTGTTCTCGTGCTCTCAAAATAGTACTCTGTGCTGTTTTTTTAAATGGTGTTTTAAATTTTTTATAGATATAACTTTGATTGTTACTTTTCTGAGATATAACTTTAATTGTTACTTTTTGGTGGTGATTAGTTGGGCTTTTTTTGTGGCTTTTGGCTGAAATCAATGTAGCTGGCTGAAAAAACACTGTAGCTGACAGAGGCTTATTTAGCATAATTAAATTTAAAAAATATAAAAAATATGTTAACCCATTATGTATAATACAAACGAATACGGGAAAAAAGAACCAGCAAAAAATCTCAACAAAAAGTTAAAAGTTCAGAAAAAGACGAAATTTATGAATAATAAAAAATAAGCCAGAAGCTCAAGCCGAACCGATCAGGGTCATAATTTATCTTATTATATATTAATAAAATTATAATATATGAAAGTATTTTAAATTACAAAATTTAATAATAAATTTTTATATAACTAATCTAAATAGTTTTAAATATATTACAGTGAAATTGTACGGACTACTTAGAAAAGAACGTAGCAGTAATCAGTACTCAGATTTCGTTGCACATGGTGCGGTGCGGTGCAGTGCAGTGTGACACTGTGACATCACATTACGTCATGCAAGAATCAAGATGCCCACTGTTAATTGATACACAATGGCACTGTCAAACATCTCTCTGCGATAAATATTATCCATCTCAAGTCTTTAGTATCTAAAATATGTTGCAACCCATGTTTAAGTCTTTTCATTGTAGTTGTTGAATATGTGATGCACTGGTGATGTGTGAATGTGATGCACTATTCTGAAAATTAATTTATTAAGGACATATGCATTTGATGTGAATGTGATGCTTATATCTAACTCCGGATTTCCGAACCCGGACCCTCTGTGTATTACTGCATTAGTCCCAGATCAAAGCTAGTGCACACAGTTAAACAGAAATGAATACATAACCAGCAACGCTTTATTACAATATTAAAGAGTACAGACCGAAAGGTCTCATTATTACAATTGAGGTTTCAAGACCTCGCACACACGAAACACAGCGGAAGCAAAAGATAAACTCGGTGAAGACCCATCAATACGCCACAGGCAATTGACTAGGGAAGCGCCACCGGTGAAGTAGTCGTAGTCACCTTCTTGAGCTTCGTATTCTTCTGAGATTTATTTTTGAGTGTAGCATGTGAGTACATAAAGTACTCCGCAAGTCTTGGGAAAAATGCAATAGATGCAAGGCTTGACAAAGGAAGGATATATGGTTCTTTTGCACAAAGCAATATTTTAAATTCAATTACTACTAATTATTTTCGAAGGCATCAATTTAATAAAGTAAAAGTTTTAGCAGAAACTATCATTAACATTCTAGTGAAGGTTCCATCTACCAACACTAGCCAACCAATTACAATTGGTCAAGTTTAAAACTGCGGGTTCCATCCACCCTCTCTGGCTCCAACCGCCAGGATTCCCTTCCGAGAGTTCCCTCCACTCTCGGAATACAAAAACTTTGATTTTAAAACAAAAACCAGAAATCTACCATGTGAATGCATTCCTTGCTCGCCCTTGACCGTGGGCACGGCTATTCGAATAGTTTTACACTCTGCAGAGGTTGTACAACTTTACCCACAAGAGATAATTTATCCTAAAAGTCAACACGCTTCCTTTGGCATGAGACCCAGATAAAATATCACAAAGCCTTTACCTTACTCTAATCTAGCTAGATACCACCATTGAGGTTTCACCGCAGGTAGGCTAACTGCACGAACCGAAGCCCCCTCTTGCGCCATATGAGTACAGTAAATCCCTGTCCCTCACTGTGAATAACCAGTCCATCCCTGGCACCCACTTTCCATTGGTGGCACTTAAACTAGACTATCGTAAGTTAGTCAGCTAGGTCGTACCCATATAGACTTGTGGTTGTACGGTTAATGCTCAGTTTGGACAAACACAAGCGTCGGTCCTTAATTGACTAGGGTGGAACATACACTTTACAAGATCTCGTGCTTCCTGCACCAATCCAAACTAGCCATCCACCCTAGTCTAAATCATCTTTCTCATTTTAGTTTATTTTAAAAGAACAGTGGTAACTCCAATTACCACTAAATTTGTAAACACAAGGGTATTACAATAATTCATAATTTCCCATTTGCAAGATTTATGAGGTATTCAATAGCATGGCTAAGCATTGTTCTACCATTATAATACCAACAATTTAATATATTACTCTCATTAGTGAGTCAAAGGAATTTCTAGGGTTGCAAAGGTACATGGCATTCGAATTCAAATGAGGGCATAACAAGGTTGGATATAACTAATGCCTTAAGATTTGAACTAATATTTTATATAAATAGCAATGCACATAATTTAAAATAATTAAAACATTTCAAAAATCATAGGTTCGAGATGATCAAAGAAGATTTGCCTTCTTGCACACTGTCTGGACCTTCTTGCTGCGGGTCGGGAAAGTCTTCAGCAACGACGGGTTCTACGCGCGAAAAGACTGAACAAACAAAATAAACTCAAATAAAATCCAAATAAAATCTAAAAAATTATAAAATATATACTAAGGGATAGATTATGATTTTAGATGAATTTAGGAGAAAGAATCAATGGATTCGGATTTTGTATGAGGGAGAACGAATATATGAAAGTTTGGACATCACATGAAATGATAACAACATCCGAGAATTACTTTTTGAGCAGTACGGTGTCGGTTGGCTACAAAATGGCTGGCGAATGGGCAAAATGGAATGCTGGCAATGAGGTGAAGGTGGTGACACAGGTATGGCGGCGAGTAACGGCGGCAATCACCGGCGGTGAGGAAAAAATGGCAGTGACGGCGTGGTAGCGACAACGGCAGGTCGGAGACCGGGTATGGAACGTGGAGATGTAAGGTGAGCGTGGGGCAATACATGGCATGGTGAAGTTAGAAAATTTATTGGCTAAGCTGAAAATTAATCGGAGACGATACAATTGACGTTTGAATGACGACAGTGGAGAAACAGAAAAAACTTGATATCTTAGTGCTCGGTGGAGCGAATCCAAAACCATTTGAAAGGTAACTACCTGGAATGGTTTGGCACGATATGATGCGAACGGATTGGGGAAAACACCAACGGATAGATGGGGACACGAGATACCATTGACGGCCATGGCGAGGTGTCGGAGGCGAAAATTTGTGGACGCTTTTTGGGGAAAAGGAAGGGAGCATGGTGTAGAACGCAGTGAGGCAAGTCTAAGAAAAATTATGGCATGGGCTAAAGCTCAACAGAGACGACGAATTGACATGAGGAGTCAAAAACGGCCATTTTCGCGGAAAGCTCAATTCCTGACAATTGGCTCCACGAAAAATTAAACAAAATGGTAGAAAAATTTCTTAGAGTCTAGGACACAATATGACGGGACCAAAATTGAAGCGCTTACCAAAAGGGTGTACGCGCAAATACGCTTTTAGTGTCCGGGCGACAAGGTCGACGAGGACTCGGGGATCTTCAGTGATGGCGATGGATCGCGAAAGCTCAATTTCGACAATTGGCTCCACGAAAAATTAAACAAAATGGTAGAAAAATTTCTTAGAGTCTAGGACACAATATGACGGGACCAAAATTGAAGCGCTTACCAAGGGTGTGTACGCGAAATACGATTTTAGTGTCCGGGCACGACAAGGTCGACGAGGACTCGGGATCTTCGGTGATGGCGATGGAAGCACGACGTAGAACACGTCGAGGCAAACTCAAGCATGCAGACGGTTCGGCCAAAGGATATCGAATGGTGGCGAACACGACGGAGAAGACCTTTTGCATATCGGTTTGACATCGGCATTCCGGACAAACGGAGAGGAGTTAACATGCAAGATTTGCGGCGAAACGAAGAGTAGAGCGTGGGGAACGTGATGCTCACCTTGGTTTTGGTCGGGCATGCACGGACGGTCGTGGCGACGCGAGGAACGACGACGCGCTACGGTGGCGACGGTGTTCCGACAAAGTTCCGGCAAAGGCGAGGTGAGCACCGCGTAGAACGCGACGAGGCGAATCCGAGGATGTGGGCTCCACCGGACGAGGCGCAATAAGCCGAAGAACGCCGCTTGGAACACAAAAGAAAAACTCCGATTGCGCCCAAGAGAAAGGGAGTGGGGACTTGATATTTTTGGGGTTGAGTGAGGATGAGGAGGGGCTCACGATGCTCCCTTTTATAGGGGCGGGGGAGGTCCGAGATGGGAGATCAAGAGACCATGTCCATCAATGGCATGGGTTTATTTCTCGCGAAATGGCTCATGAATGAGGGGAAAACGGTAGAGAAATGAAAGAGTTTGATGAGAGGAGTTGAATACAATTTATTTCGCTAAAAACCGTTGAGAAAATCAAGAGATATGAGAGCTTCAAAGTTGCGTTCATGGTGGCCATGCTCTGAACGAAACACACGTTCGTGAGGAAGATGAATGGGAGGAGAGAGAAAATAGGAATTAAAATAATATATTTTTCTCTAAAAAAATAAATTAAATTAAATAAAAAAATTCAAGAAAATTCTAAAAAAATCCTTGGAAAACGAAAAGACTACATAAAATAATTTTGGATTTATTTGAGGTATATTTGAGTCATTTAAAATATTTTTAATTTCTAAGCTTTAATTTAATTCAAATAAATTTGAAAATTTCAAAAATTTAAAAAGAGGATTGAAATAGATAGATTGGAATTTTATAAGAATTTAGAAATTTAAATGGGCTCAAACGGAATTAAAATGAAGAAATACGAGCTTTTGGAAGTTCGAAAGGAGAGAAAAAGAATAAACCGATTTTCTGGAATTATTTTTGAACTGAAAAACCAGATTATGATGTCATCAAGGGAAATGATTTTCAGAGGAATTATTTTTCTGTGGGAAAAGAGATTTATATGTCAGGGTGTCGTCAGCAAAGATTTTGATTTTCTGGTCGAATTATTTTTCAACAGAACAAGAGTTTTATTCAGCGCAGTGGGACCGGCTTTGTGGGGTGGGTTCATGGACCAAAGAGAAAGCTGAGGTGGCACACTTGGGTGGCGTAGCGCTTGTGTGGCTCATGATTGCTGAGGTGGCGATCGGGGCTAAGGGCATCGACGGATGGCGCGCCGCTAGGGTCGGCGAGGTGCGTGAGAGGGAGGAAAGGCACGGGGAGTTAAGTGCACCTTGGCACGACACTCGAAAATTCTCGATGGTAGCCAGCGACGAGGATGCATGGGTGGCGAAGTGAGGGCGTTGGCGGCAGGGCTCTTCGGCGGTGGATTCACTCGGTAGAGGCGGGGATGCGCGCGCGCAGTGCAGCGAAGGTGGAGGCGACGAACGGTTATCGGTTACACCAAAGTTAAGGACGACGCAAAGACGAGTAAAGAGGGAGATAAGCGGGGTTTAAAGCGGGGAAATAATGGCGGTGGAAGGTTGAAGAAGGCAAGAAGAAAGAAGAAGCTGACTGGTGGGGTTGGGCTGTCAGCGAGAGGGAAGAGAGAGGAGGAAGGAGTGGACCGTCGGATGAATGCCACGAGGCGAAAGAGAAATCAGGGCCATCGGATTAAAACGAAGGGGTAAGTGAAGGCAGGTGGCTGAGATTAAACCGGGCGAGGATGGATTGAATCAGGGAGCGACACGTGATGGCCGAGTAGAGAGGTTGAGGATTAAATTCGATTTAGATTTTGAAATAAAATTTAGATAAAACCAATTAAAGTTCAAATACTTTAAATTAATTACTTTGAAATTAAATTTTTCAGAGAGCGAAATTTTGGGATGTTACAGTTTACACACCCAATTACTAGCAACAGCTACTGCTTATATATATCTGCATCATTAGTTCAACTCTCATATGATGACTTAGTTAACGGGTAAACGGGCATGCCTAAGGACGACGGGTATGGGTGAGGTTCTTTGCCCGTCATCTTTGCGGGTATGTCTGTGGGCGTAAATCGAGTTCGCGGGTATAGATATGAACGAGCACTATCCATATCTGCTATGCTTGATTGTCATCCCTAGTTGTGTACAACCTGAGGCTGAGGAGATTATTCGAGTTTGTTTACAGGAAAAGAAAGAGGAATTGCAATCGTAGCGTTGGACGGCGGAGAGATTGCGTCCAAGAGGATTACCACATCCAGTGCACTGCAGCTTGTGGGTGCAAGAGGAAAAGTTATAGCATGTTCTTGTGGACTGTGCTGTAGCCAAACAAATCTGGTTCGAGGCTCCCTCAGCGACAGATCATGCTGCACTCATGCCGCACGGCGATGTTCGGTTAGCTGACTGGTGGATGATGGCAAGAAAGACAGTGCCTAAAGAGGGGATTCGACACGTTGGTTATTTTCGTTCTCTGGTTGCTATGGAAAAGAAAGGAATGCGAGACTTCGATGGAAAAATCCAGCACCTTAACGGAATTATTGACGTAGTCCGGCACGAAGGTTTGCTGTGTTGCGCAGCAGGAGCTGATTGTCTCTGCTGTTGGTTTCCGTAATCATGTAGCTCTTAATGTTGTCTAGCTGTTGTTTTTTTTCGTGTTTCTTGGTTTTCGGGATTCTTTTTGAATCTTAATTAAAATGGCATGCATAACCAAAGGTAAATTTGGCTCGGAGGATCACAAGAAAGGGAGACTTCTCTTAACTGTACATACAGGATTTTATCATTACTCAACCGAAGGTCAGAATAAACGTACAACTTACTAAGTTATGGTACCAAACGAAAGTAGACAACGGAGGAGAGGAGCGGATCACGGTTGTATCTTAGCCGCCGTTATAACCAAGCAGGTCATCGCTGGTAAAAAAAAAAAGGTCAAAAATTATACTGGCGCATACACGTACGTACTCGCAAAGGAACACTTGGCACCAAGCTCGCGCCTTGGGCATCAGCGCCCGAAGTCCGCGACGCACGCCGGGAATCCAGCCTCCACGACGACGGTCGACACACGCAGCACGACGCTGCACCGCATCGCCACGAGCACCGTCCGCCGCCCGTACAGGCCGCCGAGCACGCTTATCTTGCCGTCCACGGCCGTGTGGCTTGCGAGCCGCACGTCGCCCCCACCGAACAGCACGTCGCCCACCACGGCCGAGCCGACCTTGTCCACGAACACGTCCATGTCCGCGCGCACCTGGCTCGTGCCCCGCGCCGGCACCAGCCCCGGCGGCGCGCTTCCCAGGCCGACGCACTCCGGCACACCGTCGATGTAGATCTCCGTCGAGCTCGCTCCGAACCGCATGGACTCGTAGTTCGGGTTCTTGATCACGATGGCCGCGACCAGCGTCACGTTGATCTTCAGCGCCCGACTGGGCTCCGGCCCGAAGTGCACGTCGAAGCGTTTGACCGTGACGGAATCCATGGACAGGGTGGGATCCCTCACCTTGAGCACGGTGAGCGACAGGATTAGCATCACCACGGCGGCCGCCGCGGCGATCACGGCCAAACCGCAGCACACGAGCCGCAGCAGGCGGCTACGGCGCTCGTGCTCGGCCGGCTTCGCGACATGCCCGTCGGCGTCGGCCTCGATGGCTTTGGCCTTGGCCTTGGCGTCGTCAAAGACGTCGACGGTGGGGTTGGAACCTTTGGGTTTCGTGGTCTTGGCATCCGCCATGAGACTGTGGTGTGTGTGGTGTGGGAGTTGGCATTGGCAATTGCAGAGTTCGAAAGGCGGTTGGACGGTGGGGGATTTATGGCGGATAGCTGCCGCACACGGTGGGTGCCAGTTCAAGGTGCAAGTGATTTGGCGCCAATTTGGTGGTTGGGGGTTCAAGGTCGCGCTAAGATAACACCCGATCCGATTTTGCATAATGTAATTCAGTCCAAATAATATCAGATCTAGTTTTGCATAGTGGTATTATCCATATGACATAATGAGTGAGCAGTTTTGTCACGTAGGATGACACGCTGACTAAGTTAGGTAATGATATGTGGGACCCACAAGGGATTCTCCACATCGAACTCCCAGTCATGCTTCTATGGCTACCGCCTCCTATAGTTTCCTTCCTCTTTGTTTCGATTTGGGAAGAGAAGACCTTATGGGCTTCACCTATCATTCATCTAAATATGACAGGTGTATCATCATACATGGTAAAACTACTCCATCATCATGTCACACGATCAATACAACCATACAAAATCGGGGCAAGGTGCTATTTGAACTAGATTGCAAAGTCCTGAGGTCAAAAATACGGTTTCATAGTTTGATGTGTTGAGGGGTGTTATATGTAATTTTTCCATTTGGGTACGTCGAGCTCATGGTCATGTTGAAGCGTGTTGCCGCTTTTGATTTTTAGCTGTGATTTTTTTTATTTTTTAGGTAATTGCAATAGAGATTAAAAGAGCAAATGATACTTACATTGAGAAATCACTTCATTAAAAGTATTTTGTAGTGATTCCTATAAATAATTTATAAAATCTATCTTAAAAATTATTTTATTCAAAGATCACTTTCTAAAAGCTGTAAAGCAGAAGCGGGATAGAGCAAGCCTTAAATTCAGCCACGGCGCTACGCGTCTAGCTCGGATCGACAAGACCGTCACAACTCACAGGATTACTAGATGACAGAGACGCCGTTCGGATCAGAGTTGATGCCAGCCAGGCGTGCCACGGCGTCAACGCGTTTCTACTTTCATTTCCACCATGTGGGCCAAACTACTCTTACGGGCGGCTCATCTGTTGAGTTCTCGTAGCCTAGCTGCTCTTACAGGCTGGTCCATTTTAATTTGCCTCTTCCTTCTGTAAAGGCATTGTTGGGCTGGAACGATTCGGCGTGTCTAATGGGCTTTCCGTACGGTTCTGTTTTTTCCTTAATAATGACGGCTTTTATGTGTGTTTTTAAAGACGACATCAGATGATAGAGCTGTCAATATAGGCGGTGTATACGATTTTAAGCTTAGAAAACTGTTTAAAAATCACTCCATTTTATTTTAACTTTCAAATAAATTAAAGCCAAAAATGACGAAAGAAAGCAAAAAAAAAACAAGCCTTAATATGGAGAAACCCCAATATCGTAGGACCATTCGGCATCTCAAATTCTCAATCTCATAAGCCACTCTCTCGCGCTTCATATCACCGGCTTGACTTTGTAAAGTTGGGTAGATAATGCAGCGGTTCAACCCAAAAGAGGCGTCCAATTCATCTAGCGATAGGTTTTTTATGTGTGCGTTCGAAACACTATGGCTAATGATTTATAGCTATATTTGATACCTTTTTGACCTAGCACGAACACTGTATGAGCGGGCCGAATGCTAATAAACCGTTTCAAAAATATTGTTCTGATAAACTTGCGATGAAGAAGTTGTTCCGTTTATTTATTCAGAAGAAATAAGCTGAAAACAATGTGGCCTCTAGTTTTTCAGGGGATGCGATCGGTGCCGTCCAATCCAGGACATCGCGCCGCAACTTCTCCCTTTTAGGGGTGAAAACGGATCGGATTCGGACGGATATTACTGTTACCATATCCTAACCCATATTTTTTCTCCGGATTCGGTATCAATCGGATTCGGTACCAATCGGATTCGGTGTCGGATCGGTCGGGATTAACCCAATTCATTTGCACCCCTACTTGTTTGTAAGGAATGCATACAAGGCGATAAATGGAGTAGGACACACCGACTTGATGTTACTATTTAATAGTGATGTGGAAGATTTTATTTTACCATTACAAAAGAAAATGAAACGTCAAATAGTAGCACTAACGTATGAAATCATACTTGAATATCTAATCCGTTTTCTCGGATTACTAGACGGATATTCGGATTCGGATGGATGCCGCGGCTCAGTTACGACGTCATACCATATCCTAACCCATATTTTCTATTCGGTCGGTTCTAAAAACTAATCGGATTCGAAATAAGATCGATCGGGATTATTCATGCATAAAGCAATGAGTAGTCCTAGTAAATAGATTTTCACATACCCTACATGAATTCAAGAGACAAGAGACATATCAAATAATTCGGGTTATTTGGTCTATTCGGTTTTGTAGGCCAAACCGAACCCAACCCCCTTTGCCGCGGCTCAGATTTACGCACGCAACCCAAAAGTTTGTGCTAAACATATTCGTCAAAGCTACGGCTCATCAGGCGGCAGGTGCGGAGCCACGATATCCTGTGGATTCACGTACCAAAAACGCAACAATCCACTCAGATTCCACGCGCCTCTGCACCGCACATGGTGGTGCCCACTCAGCGCGCCGTGCCCTCCTCCTCCGTATAAACGCCGCGCTTTCCTCTTCCTTTCCTGCACCACCATCGATCCGAGATTCCAGGCCAAGGGAGAGGAGAGACGACCAGGGGAGGGGAGCGAGCAGAGCAGGAGGAGAGCGCCGCGGCGTCGACCATGTCGAGCATGATGGACAAGGCGAAGGAGTTCGTCGCGGATAAGATCGCGCATATCCCGAAGCCGGAGGCGTCGCTGGACGGCGTGTCGTTCAAGAGCATGAGCCGCGAGTGCATCACCCTGCACAGCAACGTCAACGTCTCCAACCCCTACACCCACCGCCTACCCATCTGCGAGGTCACCTACACCCTCAAGTGCGCCGGCAAGTACGTATCAGTACAACTCCTTCGCCATTATCTAGTTCTACCTAGTTGTCTCGGTCTGATCCGTCGATCCGAGTTCTCGCGCGATGAGATGGTGTGTTAGTGATGTTTTGGCGATCCATGCTTGCGTAATTGCATATAGGGTTGTGGCGTCCGGCACGATGCCCGATCCGGGGTGGATCGCGGCGAGCGACACGACGAAGCTGGAGATACCGGCGAAGGTGCCGTACGACTTCCTGATCTCGCTGGTGAAGGACGTGGGCAGGGACTGGGACATCGACTACGAGCTGGAGGTCGGCCTCACCGTCGACCTGCCCATCGTCGGCAACTTCACCATCCCTCTCTCCACCAGCGGCGAGATGAAGCTCCCCACTCTCAAGGACTTGTTCTAACTAAGGACAATGTAACTGTGATCCCTATGATCTATCTGTGTCCCTTCTCTCTCAAATAATGGCGGCTGCTCTGATCCAGCTTGCACAACATATACGAGCAGCTGAATGCCTAGTTGTTACAATTAATAATGAGTTCGGGTTTATGCGGGACTACCTGTGCTCATATGGTTGCATTATTTTGTGAACGTTTGTGCCGGGTTGTACCGTATCGTATGCAGTGGTTGCATTTAAGTTCCCAGTCATCGCGATCTCGGGGATGAGAAATGGATTTGGTCTGGGAGGTCTGCTTGTTATCAACTCGCACTCATCAGCGAAGGCTGACTCCCTGAGAGGAAGCAACCAGATGGATTAGCAAGCTTCGTTTGGTTCGGTAGGGAATGCCTCGTTTTCTACTGGATTACGCCATCAAATGATTCAGTGTTCATAATCCAAGTATATGTGACAAACAAAAAGAAAACGGAAACAAATCTATGATGATCTCTCTCTCTCTCTCTCTCTCTCTGGTCTAATCATGACGAGTACTCTACACGGATCGGATCCTTTTGCGGGCTCCGTTAAGCAGCACACATGGGCCAGGTCACAGGTGGGACAACCCAAGGCCTCCGATATTGGGGCATGCATGGGCTTCGCCCATGCTGTTGCATGGTCTGGTTTCGTACACACCGCATGTTCCACAGTCTGGATTTTTTTAGAGCAAACCAGGAGATTAAGCTTTATTCATCAACATAAAGATTACAGTCGTGACGAATACAGATTGACAAAAAGTCCGGCGGCGCATGTGACAGCCACACACGCCGGTTACAGGAATCAAAACTGTGGTAGGGATGGCCTCGTCTAAGTTTATCCAGTGGGATATAAACAAGAATGTGTGTGCCTCTAGTACAGTACATAACTGCGTAGGATATTATTATAATTAGGTATTATGATCATATAAATACGTATCCTTACCGTGGAGAATAGCCAAGATCGGTTTATTTCCCGTACTCATATTACTGATATCTTTTATTTACTGTTTGGTCCGTAATAAAAAAAACAGTGTCAAATTGCACAGTACTAGTACAAGGGAAATCAGCGTGCTTATTCCGCCCATGATTAGGATACCCGGCGGCCTAGTTATGTCACCTTTCTTTATGCTATATTTGGAATGTAGAAATTTAACATAAAATAGTTCAATTTTCATAGTAATTAGAATTCTGTAGTGTTCCAAATGGGACCTTCGTCAGTAACACAACGTCACGCACGATGCATCATCCGTAAGAACGTGGGCATATAAATGGATCTCAATAAAAACAATTATAAGCAACAAACATCAAGGGCGACAAAGTGTGTAGAAATTAATCTTCCATCGAGAGAGATGGTGCCAAACACAACAAAGCAAACAATGGTTAATGTACATAAAGAGTACTTCCTTTTTGGCTATCTGCATCACGGCATCACTCTCTCTCTCTCTCTCTCTCTCTTAATGGAAGAAAAGAACAATGCATCCATTGTGTAGCGATCATAGATTAGTTGGCACCCCAAACTACAGCGACAGCCTGCGTCCAAGAACGCCGCTGTCGTCATCTAAAAAACTGTCGAAATCATCGTCGAAGGGACCGAAGAAATCATCCAGCCCCATCTCCACGGGCGCCCAGAGCTCGTTCTCGTCGTCCGCGCCGCCGTCCACGGCCATGGAGCACGTGTCGGCGCTGTCCTCCTCGCGCTTGGCCGCCGCCTCGTCCGACGCACCGTGGGACTGTGACGGCTGGTGGTCGGGGGACGCCGGCTTGTGGCGCGTCGTGCCGGCGAGCGCGTTGAGATTCGTCGGCACGGAGTGGCAGTGCTCGGCGATGTACGTGACGATGAGCACCCCGGGCTTCGCCGGGCTGCGCTCCACCATCTTGCGCGCCATGCAGGCCTTCAAGCTGCTGCACTTGTAGTATCCCCTTCACGAACGAGTGAAGAATAACCAACCAAACTATGCATACGCAATTCGTCCATGTACATCAGCACGTACGTGGCACCGTGCAGTTGTACCGTTCGTGTACGTAACATTGTACCGGTGGACTGGTGGTGTGTTAATTAAGGGCTTAAGTCACGCGTACAGCTTGGAGAAGCAGGTCAATGGTTGGAGTAATTACCGGGGATACGGCGAGCCCTTGATAGGTTTCTGGCCGTACTTGCGCCATGCCCACAGGTCGGTGGAGACGCCGCCGTCGGCCACCGGCACCTCGCACACCACTTTCTTTAGCTGGCTCTTCTTGCTGCATCAGATATGTACATAAAAATCAGTTAGCACCAGTTCATCCGCCAAAACAGCTGCAAACTACGCCTATGCGTGCTGTTAATTAGAGCATGAGTTTCTACCTTCTTTTAGGCCTGGGAGTACGAACGCCCGGTTTCCGGCCGGGCTGCTTCCTCGGCAGCAGCTGCCCGGACGTCGAGGCAGCCGGGAAGGAGATGAGCACCTCGTGCTCACGGAACGACGGCGTAATCAGGAAGGGCGCCCGTGGCAACCCGTGATCCAAGTCCAAGTACTCCAAGTCGTACAACGAGGCCGCCGCCCTCACCGGTTGCCCGACGAACTCCGGGGAATCCACGCGGCCGACGATTTCCCGGCGAGCCCCATCGCGCCGCACCGCCGGAGGCTCTGCTTCAGAGCTGGGGACGCCTGAGCTGCAGCTCCTCACAACCGCCTGAAGATCCCAATCGTTGGAGAACTCCATGAGCTATTCTCAACGAGGTCAATTTGGCAAAGGCAAAGGGAGGGGCGTGTATATGGAGGCGGGGTTGACTTTGGCATGGGCCGTGTGTGTATATATAGTGCTTTACTACATGGCGAGATGAATGGAACAAGCTAGAAAGTCAAACACAACGGCCTCTTGTGCTAGTGGTGGGCACGAAAAGCGCCACCGATTGATCAGTACACTAGCTAGCATGAGGGATAAAAAGGGATCGCATCAGGATTCGCACGTAATCGGCCAGACCTAATTTATCCCATTTCACGTGTTGCATTTAAGTACCGGCCTAACAGCCGCAAGGGATGTGATCTTATGACATGCTATGTGCGCACTTCAAACAAACGCGGTGTTAGCATGAATGAGTCCAGAATTGATAATTAGAGTAAATATATGTTTCTAAATACAACTTAATGACACGTGATAATAATCAAACCTCAAGTCATCTACCATTGAAATCATATCAACAAAACTTGAGTAAACAACTAATCAATTAGCATATTGCTTAAATTGTTATTTAGATGGTAATTGCTATCATACGCCGGCTGCTCTTGTATTTACATAGAAGGCCCCCTCAACATAATAAGACTAAAATTTAATCGCTACTTATTGCAACTATCTCTAGATATTCAACCAGATTTAGGTCCAACAACTTACCACCTTAATCAAGAATTATATTAGGTCACAATTTCACACATGTGGTTAACGAAGATACAAAGCCAACTCCCTGCACTAGACAACACCAGGGCACGAAGTCGAGGTATCGAGGAATGCCACACAAGCCAAAACCTGAGCAACAGTATTGCGCATGGGAGGGCACCACAACAAGGTCACGGTCAAACAAGGATCGAAACTGGCAACACACCATCACAGAGGATCTCTTACCCTCAGACAAGAACACCAACTCGGTGCGCTGTTGATGCCAACGCCGCTCGTACGCAACCCTGGCCAACTCCACCCTCTATGTACCAATCAATGCCGATGGCAAGACCATGGGTCAATAGGCCTCACGTTATTGAGATAGATCCAGAAAGAAGTCGCACATCACTGTTGCCGCTCGTCGGAGGAGCGCAACTGACCGAATGCCCGAGGAACAAGAGCACATATTGAAAGTGGTAAAGGAAAAGATGAAGGAGAAAAATATCCAGCCCTGTCTAGAGGAAGAAGAGCCTAAGTATAATAGGAGAAGAGAGTGTGTGTCGCCACCAACGGCCGCTACCAAATCTGTCGAGGTAAGGAGGTGGGGGATTGAGCCGATCCCCATTTCCCTCACACGCTCGGGAGAAATGGCCGAATCTCACTTAGATAAGCTCCCCCCTCTCTCTCTCTTATCTCCTTTTTTTTCTAAAAAACAAATTAAGAATTTCCCAAAAAAAACCCTCACTTCCAACATGCACTTTGTCACTTGACTAGCACTTTTTTACTGCTTCATTTGACTTCGCTCCAAATGTCAAAAGGGAGAGAGAAAACCCTCAGGGCACGCACAATAGTCTATTTCTTAATGTTGTCTTTAAGGTTTTCATCTCATCTAAAGACAATACTAGAGATAATATCTCCAACAATAAATCATTTTTCTAACTATTTTATATTATTTTCATCAGAGCTTCTTGTCTCACACTCTCTTACTATTTACGTTGGTTTGCGAGCTCAAATCGTTTCTTGCATAAGAGACAACATGTTATCTCTGCTCACCTCCTCTTTCCTATAAGATTTTACTTATTTAATATGGCTATGAGATAGATAAGATGACACTATTAGATATGCCCTTAAGTTAGGAACAGAGAGACCCACCTGGCAGCTCCCTGAAGTACGGAGTAAACCTGAAATTATACCCCCCATACTTTTGAAGCACAAGCACCATGCCGGCAAGTTAATTGTACTTGCTTCTTTCCGATCTGGCATCCATTTGTTATCCATTTGACTCTTGCAAATGTCAAACGAGAGAGGGAGAGAGCCGCAAGCCACGACATCCTAGCAACACGATACGAGCCACGTCCGGATTGGAACATCGTAGCCTGCGTATAATAGCGGGGTGGGTCCCGCAGCGAAAGTGGCGATCTTGCGGCAGATCGCGGCGTGCGCTTTTGGCTTTTCGGGCAGCGGAATGGACGCGAGTGACAGCGCACGCCGCGGCCTCGGCCGCTGGTTCTGCCGTGCGCGCGCCCGCCCGCCTACCTCACTCCAGTGCGCGTGACCGGCGGGTCGGGGTGGGATTGGGCTTCCTCGAGCTGTCGATTCGGACGCACGCCAAGGCATGTGGACGTACGCGTAGAGGATCTCGTCGCTCGTGAGCGGATCTTTCTGCAGTGACGTTTGTCATTTCCTTTGCTTTTTTCAGATGAAGCGGTGGGGGAACAAACGCTGAGAGGATCTCCAATAGTAACTTATGAGTTATCTCTAAGCATATTGTTTCATATTTTAATAGAAGAGAGAGAAAATTTATCTCTTGATCAAGAGCTAGTCTCGTACACATATTCCAAGATTATATGAGTGTCATGTGAGGTTATTTATGTTGTGAGCTATGTGCTAAAAGTTAGTACTATTGGAGAAGTTGTCTTAGAGCAAATTTAATAGTATAGATAGCTGCTACCTCCAATACATTTCCATGTCATCAAAAGATAATGATGCAGCCAACTTATACAATAAGCTGGCTATAAGAGCAAGTCCAATAATGGTCTTATAGCCAAGCTAGTCAGCATTTTTGCTGATGTGGAGGAGAGAAGAGAGGAGAGAGATAAGAACTTGGCTCTCATGCAAGCAACAAGCTGGGCACGGGAGTCTATGCAGTGGTGGGCTCAGATAATAAATATATGTGAAGAGGAATAGGAAAGAGAATGTGAGACATGGTACCACATAATAATAAAAAAATATTTTGTAGACAAATAGAAGATAAATTATTGTATAACTTGGCTCTTATAACTTGACTTATAGCCAAACACTTGACTTGCTCTAAGTTGTCTTCACAAGAGCTCTCAATCATTTAATAGTATGATCATTTAATACAAGCTAGTCCTATTGGTTCATGCATGGATAACACCTCTTTTCCTGTGCTATAGCCTGACTCTTGTATGAGAGTCGGCTTGGCGCTCTCTCTCCTTTTTTTTCTTCCCTCCACATAGGATTATGCTGATATGGATTCCCTTATAGCTAACACAGTCAGCCTTATTAAACTTGCTCGTAACTAGCTCATACTGTTGGAGATGCTCTCAGAGACTGACCATCGTTTTGCGCGCTAGGGATGTGTTTCTGCGTTGTTTTGTGTGACGCATGTGTGCGTATAGGAACGCCCGGTCAAAATGAAGCGGCGAACTTGGGTTTTGACAGTGAAAAACCACCGGTAAACGTACGGGGTTTGGACGGGAAGCGGGTATTTTTCATTTTCATGTCAGCATTCGTAGTTACTCCTGTCATAAAAATACTAGCCTCATAGGCGCGGCGACACGCCGCGTCAGCCACCGTGTGTACCGAAGTAAAAGGGGCGATAATTTGTGAGGAGTTTTTTTTAAAAATCCAGGGCACATGTGTATTTTCGAAAAAGCTAGAGGTTTTTCCGCAAAAATCCAAGGGCCTGTACGTAACTAAACGAAGACCTGTACGTAATTTAGAAATCCGCGGGGCGCCATCCTGTAAACTGGAGGGGTGTTTTCAGAAAAAAAAAGCGTAAAAAAACCGCCAGGGACCTTTTCGTGAGGAAAAAGGACCTTTTCGCGAGGAAAAAGGACCTATATGCAATTTTCGGAAAACAGAAGGGATTTCCCTCCCCCAGCCGTACCGAAATCCCCGCGCCACGCGCCGGCCGGAGCACGGGCGCGGGTGACGTGGCCGAGCGGGGGGGCGGCGTCCCCCCGCTAATAATAGGGGCAGTATTTGTAGTTGTGGGCATTTCTCCGAAACACGGCTTTACCACTAATTTATATTATAATATATTATAAAAGTTAACAAAATTATAATATTAAAAATATTTTTCAAAACAAGTATATACATATATTTTTATATATCTAACTTAAATATTAATAGTCACAAGAAAATCAAGCCGCGCACGCGTGACATGAAGCATGCATGGTTCAGTTTGGCTACCCCGCTCGTTTCGGCTTCAGTTTCTGACTTATTTTTCACTATTCATAAATTTCGTCTTTTTTATGAACTTTTGATTTTTTTTAGTTTTTTTGCTGGTTCTTTTTTCTATATTCGTTTGCGTTGTCCGTGATAAGCTAGTATATTTTTCTATTTTTGAATTTTCTAAATTTAATTACGCTAAATAAGTCACCTACAGTTACAGTGAAATCTCAATCACTATAGTATAATTTTAACCATAAGTCACAGCTTTTCAACCCAACCGAGCAGGTCTAACGTCTGGACATGTACAGCAAAGACCAGGACTGCGGGTGCAGCGTGAATTTGGACGAGTCTACGGTGTGACGAGTGCTTGCGTTTGAGACCGTTTTGATCGGTAATTGGACGATGATCGAAGGCACGGTTCTGTCAATTTCGAGCGTCGGTTTCTGATACAAGCAGGCCGAGCAATATCTCTTGCTTACGCACGACTGCATGCGTGCAACTGAGACACGTCCTTGTCGACCCTGCTTCTGGTCAATGCATGCACTTCAATAAACACGCAAAGGTTTGACTTTCCCTAAAGGTATCTCCAATGGTATGAGTCAGTTAGCTATATGCATATACACATCAGCATATATCCTATGTAGAGGAAAGAGAGTATGCAAAAAAACCGAGTCAGCTATTCCTTAAGCACTAGTCTATAACCCCCAACGAGGCAGTCTCTATAAATTCTGTGTGTGCATGTAAGTATCAAATAGCTATCCTTATATATAGTTCTTTAGAATGCTAGCTTTAGTGTGTACTATATAAATGATATGGAAGTCTTATAGTTAGTTGCTAGCTATAACCATTGGAGATACCTTAATGCGTGCGTGATAGTTTATGAAATAATAAGGCTCCCGAGATCGAAGCCACGCGAACGGCGTCGATGGCTGCTGATGTGTAAGAGAGACGGGGAAGACACAAGAACGACGGTTTCCACTGTTTCTTCCTCTCTCCCTATATATGAAAAATACTAATTACTTCCAAATGTTGTTATACCCCGTTTATCCACCATTGATTATTGTTTGCAAATCGTGCTTCCGTTTGTAACTATTGGAGCTGTAAGCCACGGTTATTTCCCAACCCGATCCAATTTCAGTGTATGAAATACTCCAAACATTGAGTATATTATGCGAGTTTCTATATCTGTTGAGATCTTCCACTAGTTTCGCTTATCCTCGAGCAATATCTAGGATTTTGGGCGATTTGTCGTTACCTTCCAAGACGCTCACATCTCATATCTCTCCTGAATTATTTTCCAGATCGCCAGCGGCTTGGACGCTGTCTGCTTGGGGTGTGTTTTCGTGCCGATTAGGTCTTCAGCTGTGAGGAGATTGCTTCTTTGAATGCCAGAGGTAAATATTTTCCTATGAAAAACAGGCACACATATTAAGGGCCTACTTAACATAACGGGCACATATATTAACGCGCGTGATCGTGACCGGGTTAATATGTTAATATTTTCCTATGGAAAATAGGAACACATATTAAGGGCCTACTCAACATAACAGTTATATTTACGACTACGATTTAAAGGAAACCTTATGCCTTTAGTGACAAATTGGTAGGAGGCTAACAACAACCAATTATGACCAAGAGCCAACCAGTCATGTAGTTATATAAACCCAAACCAGGTAAACTGGTAGAGAGACATGGCAATTCCCCACATGATGAACGTGAGAACGGTTATTGGCGCATCTAAACGAAGACTAAATGAATATACGTGCGTTAGGACAAAATGCGCCTTTAGCGACATTAACTGTCACCCCTTATATATGCATAAATAGAGTGGCATGCATACCCCAGAACACCCAAAGCAATAGTCTCTGTTTGATTGTGCTTGCTTATTTTATTTTCCCATAAGTTCCATAGGGAACCCTGGTCCCGATCATCGACAGAGTGTTATTGTAATGAAAAAGAATGGCGTTAAGTAGGGATAGTCATGGTTGTTTCTTGCTAGTCATCAGCAGAAAATGCCATTTTATGATAATCTATGGCGGCGTTGTCAGACTATTTTTTTTTTGTTTTATCAGAATTATTGCAATTTCTATTCTCATCAAGTTCGTACCCGTGGATGTTTCCAAAAGCTCATGGAAATGGGTTGTACGTACAAAAAATATTCAGAGCAGGTACAATAAAGCTTAGTCAGCAGGCTATAACAAATATAATATCAACCAAATCTTACGTGGCAGAGAGAGAAAGGAAGAGAGAGAAGGAAGCTGGCTACTAAATTACAGCCAGCTATAGCACGTAAAAATATGCATTTCACTCTCTTACACGCGGGGCCAAATAGTTATTGTAATAGATACCTTATTGTATGAACTATATTTTTTAAAGCTATAGATGAAATAGATAAATATTATAGCCACTAGTTGGCTATACTATTGTACTTGCTCAAAGCGTACGGACTACAGAGTATATGATGGTAGTCGCTAATTGGCCGCTACAAAATGGCCCGGCCCATTCGATCCATTGGGCCATGGTAGCTTCCACAAACGGTCTGACCCATGGACCGCAGGAGAGGCTCTGGCCGCATGGGGCAGGTCCGGTTCGGACCGGACCGGACCAGTTGCACCCCTAACTATAGAGAATTATTAGGAATGGGACAACCATGCAGGAGCAGGATTGAATTTGTATCTTATTGACCAAAAATTATTTTGCTGGCAGGTAGATAGGTACTATAATAGGGACTAGGGGCAGTAAAAGATAGCTTGGTATTACCAGAATACCTAGTAAACTACACCTAAATGCATCAGGACATAAGACCTGTTGCCAAACATATCCTCTTGTAAGTTAAATGATGATATGCGACAAACATTGCATATGGTCAAGAAACTGCCGCAAGGCCAAAGCACATGCTAATAACTCTGTATGTGTTGCAAGCTCGCAGCATGAAGTACAGCAGAGGGTATCTGTCTAGCATATTTGGAATTTTGGATAAAGAATGAAATGCAAAGAGAAGATGGGCAAATCACCCTGAGTGTTCCTATTTATAGTGGATGGGCAGAGGGAAATTCCCTTCTTGCCCTTCCACAATGTACTGAAGGACAGACATTTCAATTATTTGCCAAATATCTACTTTCAATAACCCTCCTCTCCCCCATTGTTTCCATAACCAGCATTACTTTGCATATCAGTGAGCATATAATATCTGAACTTCGAAGAACTGCTGCTTATAGAAGAATTATCAGACATGAGGTCATCGAAACTCATTCAGATTTTGTTTCTTGGAATTTTTTTTGACATACCAACATTTTCAATTTCCAATAACATAAATCTGTTCATATTTTAAGGAACTAGCAGGAAACATGCAGATAATTAGAACAAACGAGTAGAGCGGTCAGCAGAAAACATGTTTCTCTGACAGGTAACCACACAACTATATACATTTAGGAATTGGACAACCAAGAAGGACTGAATTTGTATCTTATTGACCAAAAATGATCGTTGGCAGGTAGATAGGTACTACAGTAGGGACTAGGGGCAGTAAAAGATAGATTGGTATTACCAGAATACCCCAATATACTATACCTAAATGCACCAAGACATAAGACTTGTTGCCAAACATGTCCTCTTGTAAGTTAAATGAAGATATGCGACAAACATGCATATGACCAAGAAACTGCTACAGATTTACAAGGACTTAATCTATAACAACCCACTTATTATCTTAGAACTCGACCTCAAAGGAACTCCTTCAAATTTATTGTGTGCTCCATTAAAGTTATTAGTTATTTCTTCCACAAATTGTAGCCCTGACTCATCATGTTTATATGAATAGCACAATGTGCAATGGTATAAATGCAAATTCTTCCAAGCGCCGCCACAAAACTGTGTAGAGTTTGCAGCAGTACCATAAGGGCGTCTCCAACAGCTGGCTATTTAGTTAGCTAGATCTGATATGGCAAGGAAAAAGTAGGAGAGAGAGTAGTCACTAGCGACGAGCAAATAGCTGATCTATTTCACGTAGTCCAAGAACATGAGAGAGGAGCATGTGGGTCCAGCAGTATAAAATAGTCTTTGCTTTTGTCTCTCACCTCCACGTCAGCTGACTATATAGCTAGTACTAGCTATTACCATTGCGGACGCCCTAAGCCCAACAGTCTATCGGGCCCTCATGTCACTTCTTTTCTTTTCCTTTTTTTTTCTTCTTCTTCTTTCTCTTGGGGACAGAACAATTAATTAATTAATGCAACAGTTGTTTAGCCAAGCAATAACCTTACTCCATACATAATACAGAAGGCGACAGAAAGAGCAGGGGATTGGCTCTTTCATTTCCGTAACATCTACGTTTAGATAGAGTTGGTTTTTTTTTTATGCTTTCAGCTTATGATTTTTAGTTCTAATACGAGCATTTATGTAAATGAATCAAATGTCAATAAGCTGATAAACTGTTTTGAAAAGACTATGCTGATAAGTCATTTTTAAAAAGAAGAAAATTTATCTTTATTTGTTAGAGGGATGCTATAGGCCGAAAAAGAAAGGGCGGTATTTTTTTTTCTTCTCTTGAGGAAGCAAGCGGCAACAAGTAACATACCCTATACACAGGGGCAGATCCATACCCTGGGCAGAGTAGGCTTCAGTCCGATATATGGAAAAATATCTAGTGTACAGTCTGAGTAAATTCAATCTAGCCTGAGTAATATTCTATCATCCAGCCTAGGTAATATTCTATCGTGCAGACTAGATAGTTTAGATCATTCCACCACTAAGCTTAGAGCGTAATCAAATTCTGGTTCGCAACTGCCTATACAGAGTCATGCATAGGGATACGCGCACGATAACTTCGTAACCCGCACAGGGACGAGAGTGGGCTGAGGAGAAAGAAGCATCTCTGGTAGCGTTCAAAGGAGAGAATCTCATCTATGCTCTCCGGATACGGACAAGCCCGGTGGCGTCTTATGCTTGTTCCTGCGCAACTAAACTGACTAACTCCATATTAAAATCGCGTTTTCGGAGATCGTTGAAGGAAACTTCCACGGGCTCGGCGCCAACTTGGGCTCCTAGTTGCCTGCCTAGCTAGCTAGTGCCAATCGTACGTACTGGCTCCATCGCCCTCGGTGTAACTGGTTTTTAACAGCTCCTTGCTTGGCCACAATATATGCATGTACTTCATCGTTGTTTCGTTAGCTAAAACGCTCTGCAATGCTGTGCTGCTGGTGTGGTCGAACCATGCATTGCTGTATGATAAGTATGTTGCATCTGAAACTGTACTAGCTTCGCCATGTTACATCACATGTAGTACGTAGTAGTGTTTCTTATTGAGCTAACCTCCTTAATGGTAAGACCTATAGTTTAATCACAGCCATTGATTTTTATGGTTGATTTTGGCTAAATAAATAGTATTAACCGGCTATTTAACTTACCGTCGATGCCAAGCAAAGGAAAGTAGTAAATGCAGTTGATTGCCTAGCTAGAGAGCCAGCCTGCCTAATGCTACGGTGATAGTAAGATTAATTGGACCACCGCATTCGTAGACATTAAACCACGTCAAATTTAATTTGCATAGTAGAGGCAATTGAGTTCAAATATAATATGGCTTTGATTCAAAAACTAATTGAATGATCGCGTACAAATTTTTGAACTAAGTACTACGGCCCTGTACTTAAAGCAAATATCTCGCATCCTCAGTGAAGTCTTTACAGTTTTACAGCTCAGTGAAGTTTGAACTACGGCCCTGTAGTAGTACAGCCTAATTAGGCCGTTGGGTGAGTGTTCTCTTTCTCCTCAAGCTAGCTTACCTGCAATGAACCACGTAGAGGTGGTCGTGGAAACAATGATGGTGTCCGGGAGGGGCAGGAGGGATTATCCGCTAGCCATCGTACCCGTACCGACGCCTGCATATGGAGGGGCCTGCAGGTCGGCCCTACGTAGCAGTCACCAGGTGTACGACTTATTTTGGCCGCGACGCAGAATCTGCATATTACCGTCGCTAAGTGGTGTATCACCATCAGAATTTAAAAAAGACTAATGAGATTTACTTACCGATTTGCTAAATGCCAAGTGATCGAACTGTCATGCTGTTGGTGAGGGATACAAAAACGTCTAACTGGACATGCATCTTATAAGTAACTTCAACCAAGTGCACATTACTGTGTCTCGGACAAGCTCCAAGCAAGGCACCCTAAACATTCTTTTCAGCTTCAAATAGCATCTCTTTTATGTAACTACAAGCTTTCTTTCTTCAATTGTCCTACTCGGCTCAATATACCCATAATACAAACATAGTGTTCATCGTTTGGAGATATCACGTACTTGGATGACATAAGATCAAACAATTTCAAGTTTTCATCCACCCTGCCCACATGCTGATAACACGCTAAGGAAGGTGATGTCATTCATAATTAGTCTACGCACTTCCATCTCATTGAACAGAACAATAATTTTATGACATTTGCCATGTTGTGCATATGCAGCAATTACTGTGTTCCAAGAAACAATATCCTGGCTTTATAAGTTTCATGAAAACTAGCTCTGACTCGCCAACGTTGCCACATTTGCTGTACATGTCATCAAAGTATTACAAAAAGATATGCTAGATTTTAACATTGCTTTGATAGCAACAACATGTGCTGATCTTCCTTGTGTGAGTAATGCAACAGACGACGGTAGGGGGCACCAGCCCTAGCTGACTCATCGGTGGATTTGCCCATGGTACTACTGGAGTAGCAATTAGTGGAGTCGGGGCCAGATCCAAGCTTATGACAGCTTATGCTTCAGTTTGGAACATGAGATATTTATCAGTGTAAAGTTCATGTTAACTCGGATACAACTTTTTCCTTAGCATAGACAATAGTGGTCTTCAGCTCTTTATAATTTGAGGTGTGATAAAATCCTGAATCCATTACTGGATAGAGTGGAGTTTCCTTGTTTGGTTAAGTGTCCTCTTCGTAACAGCCTCATTACATCAACATCGATCGATCTCACGCTAGGTTCCCACCAAGGGACAGTGAAAACGCATAATAACATCGACGAATTCAATCTCTGTACACATCATGGCAAGAACTCAGCAAGCTAACATAATTGCCTTGAGAACCAGAGAAAACATAACAACTTAACAAGGCTAACTGGTAGCTAATGACATCAACATCACTAATATAGACATTCCACAACAGATTGATGCATGGAAGAACAAGCAGCTAGCTATACATGTCTTACAACGCATTGGTGTAAGTTAACCATCGATCAGGGCTCCTTGCCGAAGAAGACGGCATCCCAGACGTCCTCGAAGGCGGCGAGGATGGCGGGGTGGTGGCGCGGCGAGTTGAGGGAAAGGTACGACACCAGGAGCTCGCCCATGGCGTCGGCGCCACAGATGCGCCGCTCGACGACCATCTCCACCATCGAGCTCCGGAAGTCAGCGTACGGGTTGTGCGACCGCTTCACCACCGCCATGCTGCCCGCCGCGCCCACGCCGCCGCCGTCCTTGGCAGCCTTGTTCGCGTCGACCTTGTCGTGCTTAGGCGCCGCCTGCCCGGACATCACCGCCCGGAACGCGTCGGCGGGCTTGGCGCCCCTCGGCGGCACGCGCCTCGGCGCGCGGCGAGGCGGGTTCTTGTGGTGCTTTAACCTGGTGCTATTGTGGCCGGTGGTGTTGTACAAGTCCGAGGTGGAGTCGGAGGAGAAGCTGAGGGAGGAGAAGTGCGTCAACCTCGTCTCGGCCTCCTCCTCGCCCCTCTCCCCGTCGCTGCTGAACGGCGCGAGCTCGTCGTCGGTGACGGTGGAGGACGAGCAGCTGTATGACGGCGAGCGCGACTTGTTGCCATTTCCATTGCGAGCCCTGCTCTTGACCTTGACGTCCTTGGCCGCCGGCATCGGCAAAGGCAGGAGCGCGGCGCCTACTGAGCGGCTGGCGCCGGTGGTGCCAGCATCGGCGCCAGAGCAGTCGATGGAGATGTGAACAAGAGCCCGCGCGCTGTGGCGGCGACGACGCTGGCAGCTGCCGTCGATCTTGGGCCTCGGTTCGTGGGGGCAGGGGCCGGCGTGGGGAGGTGGTTCTTGGCGCGAGCTGGCAGCGTTCGCGGGCGCGGCATTGGCCTTGGCGAAGGCCGTGGCCGAGGTGGTGGTGCAGGAGGAATGGAGAAGGATCTGCGCGAGCCGCTGCTTTAGCCGGCCGCCCACGCCGACGCCGTAGCGCCCCTTCACGTGGCATCTGTGCTTGTCCATGAAGGCTGTGCAAATGTGTTCAGTTTTCCTCGCGAGCGTGGGATTCTTTGCAGCGCAGTGAGCAGAGTAGTAGAAGAGGAAGCACCCGCTGGCTGCTGATGTATTACAAGGCTAGAAGCAACCTGCTTGTTTAGGCTGTAGACGACGTGCTGGGGGGAGGGGCCTTAAAATAGACGGGCGACGAGATCGCGATCCTCTCGCCAGATAGGAATGAGGGGTGTTTTTTTTTTTCTGACTGGAGAGAGAGAGAGGTGGATATCCAGCTAACTTCTCGTTTTATCGAGCTTTTCTAAAATTGATATAGTTTGATTCAATATCATTTTATGTATAATTTGAAAGTATTTTTAGAAACGAGCTAACGAGCCGAGCCGAGTTAGAGCAAAATTCAAATTCATTTGAAATCAACTCATTTTAATGTTTAACCAATTAACAAGTATAATTGAAGCAATTATGAATCGAGCCAACGAGCCCCACTAACGAGCTTTTTTGCACCCCTAACTGCAGAGACGACTTTTATTTATATTTTTTTGACACAACAGTGAACGATAAAGACATCGATGTAAATAATGTGTATAATTTTAGTCTAGAGAAATTTAGTTTTTTTAATGTTTAGAGAAATTAAAAACTGGAAAGAATAGTCCCTCAGCTATACGCGTCGTGGAGTATCTCGTTGGCTTGGGAACGGGACATGCCTGTATATGTTTGCTCGATCGCTTGCAGCTAGCCAGTAGTGAAAACATCTAATTAGCATGATATGACATCTAATGATCATTCATCAGGATCCAAGAAAAAAATGATGATCGCCGCACAGGCTACTATACTAGCTAGCACTCAAATCAGAAGTATTGCGTGGTACCATTATTAACACGCATTCACGGTTATATACGGAAATGCAAATCTCCTCCTACCCTACAAAACCCCCTCTTGATCTTCCTTTGAGATTCGTGCAGCCTTTCGGTCTCCATCTGTGTATGTTTGTATTTCCTCAATTTGTCTAGTTTCTGGCGGCCCGAATTCCTCACCTTCCGTCCCTCACAGCGCCGGCTCGCCGTCGCCCCGAAGCCGAGCCTCGCACCCGCACTCGCCACCGCCACGAGCCGCTCCCCGCGCTGTCGGAAACCTTGGGCTCCACGAGCCGCTCGCCGGAAACCTCAATCTCCGCCGCTGGAAACCTTAGGATTCGCGAGCCGCACAAACGCCTCCTCCCCGAGCCGCGCGACGCCTCCTCCGGCCGGAGACGCGCCGTCCTCTTCACCGGCATTGAAGGAGAGAGAGAGAGAGGGATACGGTATACGGTATCTCTTCAAATACAGGAGAGTATCTCCCACCCCATTGAATACTAGCACGGATCTCGGAGCAGCACCCAACGGCAATCACCCCATTGAACACTACTCGTACTTACGAGACTCCTAACTCAAACAGCGGGCCCTACTGCTACGGACCAAGTATGTATGTGTAAACTGTAATACTGGGCTGGCAAAAGAGATGGTTTAGGCTTGAATAAAATTGCTTCTATTAGTTTAAATTTAAAATAAATTGATTTTGAATTAAAAAAGGTTAATAAGGTTCACCTCGATAATAATACGTTAGCTCTATTTTAAAATAACATAAATAATTTTAAATTGAACCATATTAATTCTAAATAAAGTACAATAATAACTCGTTAAACTCGATTGCCACTAGTGACGACTGGGATGCTGCCATTCTGATTCACGGTGTTGGGCGCGTGCGTGCATCGTGCTGGCGAGCCACCGCTCTTTGTTGCTGCACCGGGCTAGCTTTTGGAGCGGCATGCTCATGACATTCACCTCACTGCAATGCCGCATCGCCACGTACGCCTGTGCAGATACGCGAGAATAATCACGGCGTACTGCAATCCCAGCGTAAAGCACGTAGGACCCGTGCCAACCAAAACGAGCGAGCGGTACATAACGCCGAAGTGGACTCGTGCTTCTGACCGCTTGGAAGCGCGACGCGGGAATATAATGTGCGATCCGGTTCCGCGGCTCACCTGACCTCGCGTTCCCGGGCGTGCCGTGGTGAGAAATCGCACGCTAGCGCGCGCGGTATTGTGCGCCGTGCGTGGCAAGCAGCGGGTTGCGCGTGAGCCGGCCGGGGCGCATAGGCGGCAGCCGACAGGACAGGCACGAGCATACACGTACTGTTGGTTTCCTGATGGCTCCCGTCTAATTTCCGGATTTTTGTTGGCTTTAAGCTGCCTTTGAGTCCGATGGGATCCACCCGTCATGGAAAGGAAGAGATAAATGGCTTACAGAAGAATGGCTTCCTTTCCTTCGGGTGGATGAGATCGGTCCAAGTCTTGTGGCCTCCCACTCGCTGCTCTCTCGCCGGCCGCTGCGGCGTCATGGCCGAATTCCTCACTAGAAAGAACAGAATGGCGAGTTACTTCTCATTTCCCCCCATCTTCTACAGTGGCGGAGCCAGGATTTCAACTTTGGGTATTCCCATTCCCACATAAAAAAAATCCAATCCATAGATTTAAAATATAGTTCAGAGTAGTACGTTATCGATAATTAAAGTCACAAAAATAGTCAAATAACAAATTGTTCCGCTCTAAAATATGCATGAAACAAATTAATAAGTAATAAAGAGAACTTACAAAATACTATAATGTTGCTTTAACCTTGCGATTCTTCATGGCTTGGAAGCGGTTGATGATGTCTTTGTCCTTAACTTGTAGAAAGAACTCCGCTCAATAAATGTAACCAAACAATCATTCAAGTATTGATCCCCAATCTTATTTCTCAATTTGTTCTTCACATAATTCATGACAAAAAGACTCTTTCAACACTTGCGGTTGCTCTGGAAGCACTAGCACCAATTTGAGAAGCTCGTAAATAACTTCATGTCTAAGATGCTTCTTTGTTTCAACAAGCAATGGAAAGCTCAAGAAGACTTCTCACATTTCTAAACCTTTCATCGGTCGCATATCGAATGTACAAATTGAGTTGAGGAGGAAGATTGAGAAATCCTTAGGATAAAATCCAGCAAGCTTAACTAATTTGTCTTTGTCAAAAGCAGCAAATGAATCAATAGGACTGAATGAAGCCATGCAAATAAGCAATTATGTGTTTACAGGCTTCTTAAATTGGTGCTAGTAGGCTAGAATAGCGAAAATATCACAGAATACATCATTATACATTTATATATATAAGTATACATACATATATACTACAGATTACACCAAAAAAGTTGGGTATTCCCGGGAATACCCAGGAATACCATTGGATCCGCCCATGATCTTCTATCACCTGAGTGCTTGATTTTGTTGGTCCTTCTCTCGGTGACGGTGGCGCCGGCTGGCTGCGCGACTTTCCGCCTGTAACCGAGCTTCCACTCAGAACCTCATGGAAGGCGGAGGTGAAGGGGCTGGTGGGGTTGGTGAATCGATTGGAGTCTTCATGGACTCGATCCTTCTCTGGTCTACTGCGATCTGGACGTGATTTCTCTTGGTAGCTATCAAGCTCGCCAGTGAAGTGCACACAACATAGCAATTGTTTTGTGCGGTGGCTCCTGAACCTCGACTCCACTATTTGGTGTGCCTCTGATTGTGGAAAAGGTATTGTATCTCTGTGAACCATACAGATCATATCAGGCATAGCGGCGACAATGGGTTTTTTGGGACGTCATTATCTTCGACGTGTCTTGCTGAGCTATCTTCTTGGTGGTTTTGATTGCCATCGCTTTTGTGAGTTGATTCTGTGATCGGCTATTTTGCTCAGAGTGTGTTGTACTAATGAATATATATAGAGAGAGAGAGGGGAGAGAGAATTGCTATTCTGCGCGCAAGTGTAAAATATGCACGAAAAAGTTACTGTCGTGTGCGAGTGAAGTTACTTCAAAACACATGTAGAGTTACTGTCAATTGTAACACTACACAACTAACAGTAACTCTACATATATTTAATAATAACTTCACTCACGTACGACAGTAACTTTCCAACGCACATAGTGTGCATAGACACAGAATATCACAACTGTACACACACATATTATGAGAATCTATAGTTCTGGGTGACTAGGCATGATAACCTACGTACGGGATTGAAAAGCTTAATGAGGATCAGCTGTCAAAGTGAGATCAGTGTGATATTTTAGTGGTATTATGTTAGCTTTGAATTGATTATTGCTAGATATAAATGCTGCCCTGCTATTGCTCTAGTACTTGCAAAAACCTTGAACTGATATTCACTGGATCATTAGTCTGTTGCCTTTTCAGCGCAATGCTTGCAATTTGAGCCTAATTGTTACTGTAACTCTACTGTGGTAAGGTTTTATCTATACATCATAACTAGTAGAATATTTAGAAAATAGTCATTCTGATTGTTGATCCTACTTGACATTCATGGCGAGGAGGCTTTATTTTAAATTAAACAAGAGTAGTTCAATATCTGAGAGCTAACTATGTAACAATTTAAGCAATATGCTGATTATTTATTTTCTTAATTTTGTTTAACATGTTGAGTATAATTTTACTTTTAGATGGCATGTAAAAGAGTTATGTAATTGCATATATTTTACTAGTGTTCATATCATTTGTTTATTGTTGGAATTATGTTTTTATATTTATAATTAAATCTAAAAATATTCAGCTAAAACTGCGTATTATCCAACACGTGCGTCCCACCCCGAGATGGCCTGACCCGAGTGATGTCATTGTCATCTCCCCATCATTCTGCTTTTTACCACAACTAACGTAGTGCTACTAGATTGCTAGATAGATAGTCCGATCTCCACCGAGCACATCAAAGAAAGAGAACGGGGAAAGATCCGTAAGCAAAACAGTGTGCAGACAGAATACAAGGCAAGAGAATCTTCAATGGTATGTAAAAGCTCCGAAGTAGCAAATGAGATTATCTGACATAACTTTCCGTCATTGACGTGTAGGATCACGCGGCGAGGGGGCCCACGCGGCGAGGGGACCCACGCGCAGTGATCCACATCAGAGGGAAGTTACGTCAGAGGAGTTGATTCCCCGAAGGAGGGCTAGCTGAGAGCATGCCTGCTAATTGAGCATCACAAGCCTCATGCTAAAAGCTGTTACACCATACAAACATGTCTTCGAGTTTTCGTACAGAGCCTGATCAACTTCACAAAGCATGCACCAGACCGGTTGGTGAACATTGGCGTATATGTGCTAGACTTTTGACTTGGGATTCGCTGGTCTAATCGGAAAACTATTCTATCACGAGAGGCCGCCCGGCATCTACAAGCTAAGTCTCCCTCTGATTAACATGCACCCTCTAACCTAAATTTGTTTCCTATTCAGCAGAGGCGATCACATCGAACACAAACGGACATTCACCTGCACCTACTTGTTCCCTATATAATCCCTCCCTTGCTTTGATTCCAAACAAAACATGAGTACGTGGTAGTAACTTAGAACGAACAAACCCAACGGCCCAATTTTTTACTCTCCCATCATTGCAACCGGTAACCTTCCCATCACAAATCTTGTAACCACATGATCGGGATACATACAGCACAAATGTCGCAAGCTTCCAAATTCCAATGCAGTACTAGGCAAAGATTAGCGTATCATTTGCGCAAGTACTGTCCTCTTCAGTTACAGGCCAAAACATCCTCACGCACGTTGATCCAGAGCTAAATCCACGCAAGCCAAAACTAAATCCACGGAGGGCCTGTTCTTTACCTCACAAGCTGGTAGTTTTTGGTTTTTGCTATAATATCTAACTTCAAACAGAGTATTTTCTCAAGACGGGGTCTACAAGTTAAACGATCTACATGTTAAAAGCCTAACATCTATACCAGACAAAATCGCAAGTGAGTATCTATCTCTCCATAATTTGTACTATAAATAACCAAAATTCAAAAAATTCAGCCAAAAATTATAAACCAGCAGCCGAAAAGAACAGACCGAAAGCAACAGCCAACAATTCCCTGCAAAAAAAAAAGAAAGAATACCAGTCTAGTACAGAATTGAAATGTACGTACTTGGACCGACGTACGTGTCGATCAATGTCCAAGAACCAAGGACAAGGGTGACGCGAGCAAGCGTCACCTTCCTTCACGGGGCTCATGTTGTACATGCCTGTTGTCTTGGATCAGTTACCACTAGGCTATCCCGGCTATAGAATAATAGAAGAATGGCAGGTGCTGGATAGTTCGTCGTACGTGCTATGCTACGCAGCGGCATCGCGTTGTTTTCTTGTGCAAGAACCAAATGAGAGATATAGGTGACAGCATCTGTTGCCTCGTCACTGCAGTGTCACAGACTCACAGGCCCGGTTTAGGAGCAATGCTGGCCTACTGGACTGTCGCCTTCCATTGTATAATTACCCCGTTGTAAGCTTGCCAGTGCTGCGTCTGTGACAGTTATGCTCATGTATGCATGCAGTGCACTACGGGGCCAAGGGAGTACAGTACTATAAGGCCCGTGTCTCTATTGAACGAGAGGGTTATAGGCCACTGCTGCTGCCGGTTCAGACAGGCAGGAAGGCCGGACGTGAGGGCCATGGACGAGCGGGAGGATCCAACCAAAATGCCGCGCAGGGTTCTTGGCAGCGACGGGGAAAGGTTCAGAGAACAATCACGGAGACACGCCAAGAACCATCCTAGCTTGGACATGTAGGGCCATGGCGTTATTTTGGGTGCTTGTGCTCGGTTTGTACCGATGCTGTGCGTGGCCGCGGCCGCGGCCGTGCCTTGATCGGCATCAGCCGGTAGCCGACTGGTGCTCCACGGACTCATGCGGTGCACTTGCAGATACCGCCCTCTCTCGTCCGCGGTTTTTCACAATCACCCGGCCGGTGCAGATTCTGCGAGGTCTCATGGGTGTTCATGGTGTTGCTCTCCCTGCCTGATAGATCATCCCAAGACGTAGCCCGCCGTAAAACTTAAACGATCGTCGCTGCATTCGTTAATGTGAGAACTGTGGGTGAAAGAGCAGCTTAGCACTCTACTTTTATTTACTAGGGAAGTGCTAAGATGTCTAGAAATTAATACACTTTTCTTTTTAGTTTTATGGTTTATAGGCTTCTTCTGGATAAATAAATGAGACGACTTTGTTGTCATTTTTTCGAAGCAAATTTAAGTAATCGATCTCGGATGAACGATACTTTTGCTTTTTTTCTTGTGGCACATGTTAATTTCTTATACACTTTCAACGAAACCACCTTTCCAGCAAAGACTTAAGCACACAACCATCGGATAGCATATGAACACAACCATCTCCAAACCACACACCTATCTCCACCCCTCATATGGCATTTTTCAAAACATCATTCCAGGCGAGTGATCCAACACTTTTATTCATCACACCAAGATGATCATAAATTTCGACACGTCAACTTGTGATGGCGGACCACAGTGTAAAGAAATTATTGTTGTCCATATTCACTACTATTTAAATCTAAAATATGATATACTAACTCTAAGTTCATCAAGAAAAATTAGATCATATATTATCAAGAATGACAAGTAAACAATGTAATTAAGGTATTAACTAATTAAACATGACCATTCAAAAGTAGATGGTTACAATTAGCATTGACAATTAAGCAATACAAAAATTAACCTATACGTAATATAACCCAATTAATAGAAATTTAACATGATCAAGGAATGTGATTTGCCTTGCGATTTGTAGTCGACATTCAGTCTTTCGTAGGCTTCAGAGTCATCACTTCTTCTTCCAGTTGTCCTGGGATTTCTTCTTTGTAATCTAGCGTACACACACGAACAAAGCCAAAATAATCCTAATGTAGAGCTACAAAATTTGCAAATAAAATACTGTATAAGAAAAGAGGAAAGTAGAGCCAAAATGTTATCGGAAAGGAAAACCGATGAAGAATTAGCTTTGAAAAGCTTTTAATTGGCAGCGGATGGTGAATATTGATGTTTGTTGGGCCTACTGGGGTCTAGGGTTAGTCTATTGTGCAAAACCGGTGCTAACTCGGTGAGAAACGATATGGAATAAAGTGAATCAGCCATAAATCGGTGATGACCTAGCTTGACTCGGGTTGAACCGGTGGAAATTGGATTTGATTCGAGCTAAATGGGTTCAACTCAGGTTGAACTCGGTCTGAAACCAGTTTGGGTACGGTTTGGCCCGAGATGGTTTGGCTCGATTACATGTGCACAATACTACGCTCTGTCTTGGTTGGGTGTGAGCGGCTTGGGTCAACTGTGCTAGCGGGCTTGGTCGGACCATGAGTGTACAATGCTGATTAGCACTATTCTTTTTCTCAGCTTAGCAGAGAAGAAATCTGAGAGAAGAAAGAAGAAAGCGACATGGCGGCGAAATGATGATGACGATGTGTGCATGGAGTTTTCCTAGGCACCGTGAACCCATTTTGGATGGTGTGGGAGGACGATGAGGATTGTGGTGGTCGAAAAAGATAGTGCAAGAGTGGCGGTTGTAGAAACGGAAAAGCTCATCGGCGGTGAGCTCCAGTGGTCTTTAATGAAAACCATGGGTGCATGAGCACGCACGTGGGTATGGGGAGTCCATTGGTGAGGATGGCTTGGTTTAGGATGTGGCGTGGAAGGCTGGCAGTTGTGGTGGTTATGGTGGCAGGGCAAAGGACGGCAAAGACTGCTCACAGAGGGGAAAACAATTGGAGAAGGAGGGGCTCGGTGTTTACGCAACGAGGCACACTTCGTGACGTAGATGGCAAAGGACAAAGACAACAGATGCAATAGATCGATGGTGACGGTGATGAGGCCGATGGCATGATGAGCTCCGATGATGGCTCCGGTGATCTTCCATCGAGGTGAAGGCACTACTACGATCACCATGAAGAGGGAAACGCAATAGTTGCTGCTTTGGCTTTATAGATGCATGAAGGCGGTGGCAGTGGCACACAGGATGCAATGAATGACAGAGGTGGCATGCGAGTGTCAGCGTGGACAAGCACACATGTCTCATTGGCGAGCTGGTGTGTGGGTGGTGTAGAAGTCGTTGCAAGGAGTTAAGGTGGCGTTGGCGCAGGAGCAAGGGTGCAGTGGTCATGGCGCGTGGTTGGTGAGGTGGTTGTGAAGCTTCAACATCGGTGTTGACCGGGTGAGTGGGATGCGCGGGAGTCGTGCCAAGGCGTGGGCTCGAGCAGGCGTTTGGCCAGGAGAGATGGGCAGACCAACTGGAGAGAAGAAAAAGAAAAGATGATCGGCTGTGGCCTAGGGAGAAAGAAGAAAGAAGAAATAAGAGGGAAAAGGCTATGGGCCAGGCTAGAAATGACCCCAACGAGAAAAGATTATAAGGAATTTAGGTAATTTTCAGGGAATTTTAGAGAAAGAAGATAACATTCTTGGCACATGAAAAACAAGGAACTCGGGAAAACAAAAAAACAACTCAAGTGATTTTGTGAAATTTTGTTATACATTTTTGCAACTTTTTGGGCAACTACAGATAATTTTTTCGAAGTGGCTTACTGTCGAGACCCGAATATGCAAATTCGGACTCTACTGTGTATTCCGCACTAGTCCAGGATCACGCTAGTGCACACAGCGCAAACAAAGACAAATATCATCCACATCACGATATTCTAAAGAAAATCCAAATTATATTAATATCCATCAGAGTACGACCTTATGGCCAAGCTTACAATTATTAGCTGAAGGGCTTTAAAGAAACTAGCAATGAAATCCAATAGTTAAGCGTAAAGCCACTCGACATGCCCACAGCAATCGATCGGGAGCGAAGTCCTAATCCGTGAAGTCCTCGTAGTAGCCTCCTTCTAACAACTCCTGCGATCCGGTCCTTCCTCCTCAACTGAGCAACATGGGCATAAAGCCGTGAGTACATTGGTACTCAGCAAGTCGTTTGTAACAAATGAATGCAATATAATATGCAAGGCTTAACAATGGATGGCTGAAAGGTTAATTTTGCATAAGGCGACAATTTGAAGTAAAATACAATAAATAGATTGTAAAGCGAATTTAACAACAGACACTAAGTAGATATCCAAAGGAATTGAATAAAACCACAGTGAACTAACCATTCACTTCCACTCAAACCAAACCAGATTTCATAAAGACTCTACCCCTCGTGTGAAATCACCGAGCATTGTCCATGACCGAGGACACGGCTATTCGAATAGTTTACACTCTGCAGAGGTTGCACAACTGTACCCACACGATGTGATAATCCTCACGTTAAAGAAAATCACAACAAGGCTTTTACAATGATCCATCTCCACCCGATCCCACTCGCTAAGGATTCGCCATCGAGTAGGGTACCCCCCTAGTCGATAATTGCCCCCTCTTGCGCCACAACAACATCAGTAGTAAACCAAAGTGGAGACTTCACAAATTATTATGCCAGGTCTATCCCATACTAGACATGTGGTTTGCACGATTTAGCTCAGATCAATGGCGCACAAAGTTAAGTCCTTAAGAATTACCCAGGCGAAACATCCACATCCCAATGTGCAACCTGCACCCCCTTTACTGCACGATCATTCGCCCAAGTGAAAACCAAGTTTGTATAACCGATGCTCATGACACTACCCATGCTATGGCAAACAAATTTTATAACTGTGGTTAACCACCACGTTCAAGTATACCATTAAGTCAAGATTAATTAACCACATGTGATGATAAACCCAACGTGCTAGTAATAAGTATGGCTAAGCATTTCAGACGTATGCCCATGTGACAACTATTATTGCATCACTAAATAATTACCCATCCTATGGTGACAATATAATCAGGGTATTCAAATTATCAAGGAGGGATTAATCAATTTGGACAATAACTACCAATACAAGGGTTTTATAATAAAGTAGCAATGCATGATAATTTAAAACAAAATAATACATAATAGATTTGAAAACTGGGTTCAACATGATCCAAAGACACGACTTGCCTTGGCCTTGCTCAGCTGAGGGCTCTTGGTCTTCAAATCCAACTTCCGCTCCCTCGAACACGCGATCTAACGAGAGAAAGCGAGATGAAAAGACAAAATAAATTCAAATAAAATTCAAATGAACTCCAAAACTTTAAAACCTGAACCAAAGGGTAGAGCTCAATTTTAGATGAATTTAGGAAAAGAACGGGTCAATCGGAGCTAGGATGAGGAGAACGGGCTCTTGGAAAATTGGATCTAAAGGAAAATCGGGGAAAATCGGAAATTGCACTGTGCTGTGGACCGGTTTTGGTGGCGTGGGCGCATGGAGAGCTGGGTCTACTCGGGTGGAGACCCGGTGCGAGAAGGCTCGGCTCACGGAACAGTACGGCTGATTGCCGGCTGCGGAACTCACCGGCGGCGGCGACGAAGCGAGCGCTGACAGACGGCGAAGCGAAAACACGGCGTCGGCGAACGACGGCGGCGGCAGATGGTGGAGAGCGCGCAAGCGTGAGTCTTGGACGCCGAGGCGTGTGGCAGCGGAGGAAAAACGGCGGCGGCGGCGTCCGTCGGAGGCGGTCGGAGCGACTGACGGCAGTGGGGGCGCGGCGAGATGGCGCGCGGCGTGGGCAAGTGGCGAGATGGCGACACGCGCGGAGCAAAGCGAGCGCGGTTTGGCGCGGGCGGAGCGCGGTGAGCTCTTTGGTGGGCTGGTTGGTGGGTTTCGGCCCATTGGCGGTTGGGATTTTCTTTTCTTTTTTTCTTTTCAGAAATTCAAATAAATTCATTTGAGCTCTAGAAAATAGCAAATGAATCGAGAAAAATCCAGAAAATTCAATAAATTCCTTGAGACGTGGAACTCAAATAAAATAACCAAGTGTTCATGTTCCATCGATCATGACCATACACATCATCCAAAAAAAAAAAAAAAACAAGCCCTTTGCCTTTATCCTTTGTGGTTATGTTTGGAATGGAGAAATTTTGAAGAATTTTTGCAAGGGTGGTATAGATTCCCAAAAAATCCATGCATTCCAAATATAGTCAATTGTAGAGCCCATTTGGAATGGATAAAATTTAAAGTTTTTTTTATAAAATATATACTGTTTCCTACGAAGTTCATGTGTTTCAAATGATCACATAGTCCTTTTTTTTTTTGTATTTGGGCACATAGTTTCTCTTTTTTGAGCTTGCTGCTTGCCTAATGCACTGTCTTTTTACCCGCCCAATGCCTGGGTAGTTTTGTTTCCGGTAGAAATTAACCTAGCCAGCTCACTTCAAATGGGTCCCACGATGCAGTGACCTGGGTTCGTTTTCGAAATCGAAATTGGAATAGCTTAAAAACGAAGCAGAAAAACTAAAATAACAAAGGAAAAACGAAGCAAACGTCCCCGAAAAAGCAACTCGGCCGGTCGTTCCCTTCCCAAAAAAGAGGCCGGCCGTCTCTTCGACCACCACCGCCATCTCCTCCTCACCCACGCCTCGCCGCCGGCCGCCGCACGGCGAATCTGCCGGCGATGGCGATGATTGGTGGCGCACCGAGGGCTCATACGGTTCGCGACCTCGCAGAGGAGGGGAAGAAGCGGGCCGTGCTGCTCCTCGTCTTCGCCTTCGGGCTCGCCTTTCTCATGTCCCGTGAGTTCTCCCAAACCCTAATATAGTACTTACCTTCTGGTAGCTTCGCTCTGCAATGGGATACGCGTAGGTAATTTTGTGGATGCATTGCTCGGCCATTAGTGCCGTGATTATGGACTTAGGGTTTATCTTGTTTGCCGCTTCCGATACATCTCAATTGGACCACGTATTTCGGGTAATTAGCCGGCCTAGGCATGGGAGTGCTAATTTTGCATCATTTTTTTACCCATTTGTGGAGTAGTGAGGTGAGCTTGTCTCAGTGGTGTTGTAATTTGTTCCACTGAGCAGTTGATACATTAGAGTAGACTTGGCTCTGAGTAGGTATGATTTGGTGGCTTCTTCAGGCATCAGAAATTTTGGTGCTCATTGTTCATTCAATTTCTTTATCAGTGGTGGTATGTTGTTACCTGGTGCTATTTGTTAATAATTTTTTTGCATACAGTAGAAGCTATATTCACAATGGATGGAATTTGTAGTGAAGGTATAGACTCTTAAGAGCATTAATCATAACCGAATCATCTCCTAGACTGCATGGAGTCTAGAGATAAGCACTAAACATGTCAGTTCAATGGTGGATTCATATGGACGGCAATTTTAAAATGTGGTTCTGTGAAGTTGAAAAAAAGGCTACATTTTGAGACAAAATTGTATTGCAGCCATCCAGTCACAAGGTCCATGTTTATTTAACCTTGCATTCTACTAACATAATGTTCTTCACTAATGTTTACGCTAAACAACTGATTTTCTCCATTGCAGTGACAAGCTCTTCAGTTTGGATTAACTTGCCCTTTGCCACAGCTTTGATAGTTTTATTTCGCTACATATCACTCGACTACGACTTCCGTAGAAAGAGCACAACTACCACAGATCATGGTGCCAGTCATCCACTTGTCAAAACAAAGGGTATTGAATTAAATAAAATCCCCCCTACTCAAAAGGATGGAAAGTCAGATTGGAGGAATAAGGTGAATTCACCTCCAGTTGAAGCTGCATTTGAACAGTTCACAAGGCACCTTGTCATAGAGTGGGTAACAGCTTTGTGGTACTCCCGTGTAACACCTGACAAGGAAGGTCCAGAGGAACTCATTAACATAGTTAATACTGTCCTTGGAGAGATTTCAGTTCGGGCAAGAAACATTAACCTTATCACTCTGCTAACCAGGTATTCAAGACATTGTTTTATCACAAAGTACATAAATAATGTTCCATTTTAGAACATTGGGTGTCATATAGCAAAACCTTCTCTACCTTTTTCAGGGATCTGATTGATCTTATATGCAATAATTTGGAGCTTTATCATTTCTGTCAAGCCAAGATTGGAAAAGAGAAGTTTGCTAACCTTTCGACAGAGCGTCGTGATGCTGAACTGAAACTGACCCTTATAGCCGAAAACAAGTTGCATCCGGCTTTATTTTCAACCAGTGCTGAATACAAGGTAAGAATGGGTGGGTGGTGAAGTTTTCAGTTATTGCTTATAGTAAGTTTTTTTGTTGCCATTTGCCAAACATCTGAAGTGGGCAACTTGATGAACCACTATGTTTGGAATTTAGCTTATGTTTCATAAGTACCATGAACACTCCCCGATTTTCTTTTTAGTGCACCATAAGATTCATGTGTTTTCCCCTTCAAATGTACCTGTATTGGGCCTATTATTTTTGGCTGCGGCTTATGGCTTTTGACTGAAATTTTTGAATTTTGGCTGTTTACGGTACAGATTACGGAGAGATCGATACTCACTTGCGATTTTGGCTGGTACAGATGTTGGGCTTTTAACGTGTACTACGTTTAACTTATAGACCCCGTCTTGAGAAAATACTCCGTTTAAAAGTTAGGTACTGTAGCGGCTGCCAAAAGCCGGGCGGCTTGTGCCCTGCCGAACACCCCCATTATCTATGCATGGGATAAGTGGAGTGCTTCTAGGTCAACACATATTTAACAGCACATAACTGAATGATAAACATTTTGGTAATTTCTTACATAAACTGTTTGTGAGATATGGCATATTACTTTTTTTTTTGTTCCCTTTGTGTATATCACTTTGATAACACACACTAGCTCATAATTCATATCTTAATTAGCACCTACATAAGATTGTTGGTGAGTTTGACATTTAGTCATATTGTTGATCTCATGACTCTGTACCTGTGCAAGCATCAAAGTTCTTCTGATGTACAGTATATGTTTCTTTTCTTTTTTCGGCTAGGTCTTACAAAGGCTTGCTGATGGGTTGATATCAATTACAGTAAAGCCTCAGGATCTACAGTGCTCTTTCTTCCGATGTACTGCGCGAGAACTTCTTGCATGTGCAGTTATGAGACCTGTCATGAACTTAGCTAATCCAAGGTTGTAACATACTGCACCTGGTCTACTTCATATAATATTTTTCAACTGTCATCATATTGACATGTAAAAATTTGCAGGTTTATAAATGAAAGGATTGAATCTTTGGCACTTTCTCATGCTAATAAGGCAGAGAAAGGAGTTACAGAATCCTTGGAGGATGATACAATGGTTAAACAAAGGGAACCTCCTATGCCCTCTGTAGATGAACTTTCTGCAATAATAGACCGCTCAAGTCCAGGGGTTGAACTTGTGCGATTCAGTCAGGGTCAGTCCAAAACTGCATCAGATGTGCAACTCTGTAAAACTAAAAATCCATCTTGTCTCAAACCAAAACCTCCTAATGCTTTTTTGATCAATAGTTTGCATCCGCCTGAGTCAAGCAATTTATCTTCCACTTCCCACATTAATTCAGATATTGGTGTTTCATTACATCCCCAAAATAGTGGCAGGACAACTACAGAGAGTTATGGAGGCGAGTGGGCACAGACCTTGGATATCAGCTCCCAACGAAAAAATCAAGCTCTAGCACCTGAGCACCTCGAGAATATGTGGACAAAAGGGAAGAATTACAAATCAGAAAATGCAAAACATACTGCAAAAGTACCTGTCAGATCTTCTCTAGGTACCACTTCTTCAGTGCAGCAGTCAGTTCCCTACAGCACTTCAATTCGTCATCATCCTAGTGTTCCACAAAGGCAAACAGCTTTGTCTCAGTCTGAGGACCAGCATTTGATAAAATGGTCAACTACATCTGCATATTCAAATGGCACTACTCACCTGCCAAAAAGTTTATCTGGAGAAATGGCAGAGCATGCCAGCCAAGATGACATTGGAGTGGACAGTGAGAGCTCATATGCCACTGAGGATGATGAAAATAACAATGTGACTGGCCTTGATTCTCCGGTAACCAGAGTTTGGGATAGCAAAAGTAAAGGAAATGCCACTTCGTCACATATACATCATCCACTTGAATTTTCTGGTTTCCATAAAGCAAAGAAGAATAGAAGTCACATGAGCAAGTTGAAAATGTCGAGAACTTCTTCAGGAAGAAAAAGGTCAAGGTCAAATGCTCAAAAGACTCCCGTCTGGCAAGAGGTGGAGAGATCATCTTTCTTGGTGGGGGGTGATTTAGACATACTACATACATCAGCAAATGATACAAGGACGGATGGACTATATGATGATACTGAGGTGGAAAGTATGGCTAGGATGTTTAGTGGTACAAATGCTTCATCTTTGTCACTGACATCAACTGACTCTTCTTATTCATCAAATTATTCTACCACTAATGTGTTGGAAGACTCTTATTTAAAGTTAAGATGTGAGGTAACGTATTTTCCTGAATTTACTTTGATCCTGATAACTAGTGGCGGTACATATCTTTATTAGATTTTCTTATTCAGGTGGTAGGAGCTAGCATTGTCAAAAGTGGGTCTGGCATGTTTGCTGTGTATTCTGTTTCCGTGACTGATGCCAACGGTAATAGTTGGTCCATCAAGAGGAGGTGATTATATTATAGTTTTTCCCTGGTCCCTGCTTATATGAGCTGCAACAGATATGATGCCTATGATTATTCAATATGCTAATATTTCTTTTTAAGTGATTCGCTCTCTGTGGTGGTTGTGTACTTATAATTAGGTTCCGTCATTTTGAAGAGCTACATCGGCGTATGAAAGAATATCCTCAATACAATCTTCACTTGCCTCCGAAGCATTTCCTCTCATCAGGTTTAGAGGTTCCTGTTGTTCGCGAGAGATGCAAATTGCTTGACATATATCTAAAGGTGTAATTGTGCTATTTTAAGATACTCAAGTTAATTTGTTACTATCTCCATACTTTGCTAAAGCTCAAGTTTAGGTGTTGAGATGTCTAATCAAGAATTCATTTCTTGGAACATACTTAGTTCAAGTTATACTTTAAGGCCAGGTTCATTAGAGGCTAAAATGGTGCTAAGAATCTTGCAAGCACCAGAAAATTTTCTGAGTTTTGGCTTAGGAAATATAAAGGGTGATATGCTTCTTAGAATTATCTCAAGACAGCCAACATGCATGCTAGCGTCAATGTTCATTGTGTGCACGGCTAGTTGACATCTTCATCTATCTTACTTTATTGGCTTATTCTATATTTAGTAAACGCCAGTGAGCTTCTTTTTATGTTTAGCTGTTGCTATATGGTTGTCTAACTCTAACCTTGAAGTCAGCATTTTATCTTTTGTCATGTTTGGTTTTCAGTGTTTTGTTATCTGTGAACATAACATGTGCTAGTGAAATTTGGCTGTTTAGAAAACAAAAACCTTTTATGTCATGTGATAACTCTACCTGTTAATTCTACAGAAGCTTCTTCAGATTCCCACTTTTTCAAGCTGTATAGAAGTCTGGGATTTTCTAAGTGTTGATTCACAGGTTAGTGTTTTCGTAAATCTTATCATGCCCAACCTTTTTAAAACTGGTATATAATAACTTTGTACTGTCCCAATTGCAGACATACATCTTCTCAGATACTCTCTCAGTTATCCAGACACTGTCAGGTGAGTAATCCCCTTTAAATTGAGTAGCTAGTTGATCTTTATTAAATCCCTGTTCAATTTCATACTTATTTAATGCTCACTTCCTGATATCATGCAGTTAATTTAGATGAAAGATCAAATGAGAAGGATGCAAAACCATTGCATTCTGCCGAAGCTTGGAATGGAAATTTGATCTTCACAGGACAATCTTTACATGGACGTAAAGATAATACCATGCAGAAGGATAGGGACTACACTCATGTTAATGGTTTGAGATATAGGAATGGGAATGTGGAACAGAATTTAGGATATAGTATTAGCAACACAAGTGCTGATCTTTATCAAGATCACTCTGGATGTGATCCTGAGCAGAATGATCACTCATTTTTAATAAATCCAGGAAATCCTAAGAAAATGCTGTCAAGTGAAACTGATTACACATCTCAAATTTTGGAATCTGATGGATACCCAATAACTCCTAATGAAGTAAGTTCTAATTATTTCTAAAAACTTTTATCTCAAATTTTGGAATCTGATTGATACTCGGTAACTCCTAATGAAGTAAGTTCTAATTATTTCTAAAAACTTTTACTATAAAATATCATGTATGCTTGATCTATATTTCTCTTCTTTTTACTTTTTATCACTCTTTTGTTTCTCCTTTTTTTGTGCTGTTTTACTTCAATTGCTTTTTAATGCAGTAGCTGCCTTACTGATAACTCCAAACTTTAATGCAGTGGATGGCCCCAAATCTTAGTGTCCCCTTATTTCATCTGGTCGATGTGGTTTTTCAACTCCAAGATGGAGGCTGGATTAGGTGAGTTAATTCTACACACATTATGATTTCTAACATTTAGCATCTGTAACTTTGGTATTTGCACTTGTAGAATGAACCCCAAGTGGAATTTATCCCTAATAGCCTTGTTTTTTGTATAAAAAAATGCAGGCGTCAAGCATTTTGGGTAGCAAAGCAAATACTGCAATTGGGAATGGGAGACACATTTGACGACTGGCTTGTTGAGAAAATCCAGTTACTTAGAAAGGGGAGGATAATTGCTTTCGCAGTTAAGCGTGTTGAGCAAGTAAGTCTCAGATGATATCCGTAGCAAAGCAGGTGCTAAGTGCCAACAACCAATGATTTAGAAAGGGAACTGTTTTCTTCATGCAATAGATAAATTCTCACAATCAAATCTTTGCTCAGGATTGCCCCCCCTAATTTAGGCTGCATGTTTTTTATTTTCATTATGTGCAGATACTCTGGCCAGATGGAATTTTCATGACAAAGCATCCTAAGAGAAAAGCAGTGGCACCCTCGCCTGGTGCCCAGAATAATGGCATGACCAACTGTCTGACTGATGAACAATGCCTAGAAGCTGCTCGCTGTGCAAATTTTGTCCGTGAAATAATAATAGGTGAACTTTATACTTGATATATTCTATGGGTGATGCTAGATCATTTTATTGGGTTAATTGCATCGCTTTCCCTTTTATTTTTCTTTCACTGTTTGTAGAGGTGTAATGATTCCCTTCTAAGTTCTAACGGACTTCAAAGTTCTTTTTTAAGCTTTCACCACAATCTTACTGTTTTATCTGCACAGAAAAAGCACCACCTGCACTAGTGAGTCTGGTTGGTCGAAAGGAGTACGAAAGATGTGCTCAGGATATCTACTTCTTTCTTCAGGTAAATATTCTTGGAGGATTCAGTTCATAGTGAATGCAAATTTACCTTTTTATTCAGTATTCTGCACAACATTGGTTCTATTACCATGAAAGCTCATAAGGCTCTTTAAGAGAAGACACCGGAAACCTCACCCTATTGCCATAAACATGCTTCAGTAGATAAGATAAACATCCTCCAATTCTGTCAGCCTCATATTCTCAGTGTTGTGTCATGTGTGCGTACCCTTGTGTTGGAAAGGCAGCATATCAGCACGTTCAACACAAATTCATACAGCTGTTCAACAGCCAACTCAACCAGCATCACCTATTTAAGATGAGTTGATTCAACCTCCATGAACCCGTTTAAGATGAGTTGCTTCAAGCAACCAAACAACCCCGAAGTAATTGGTCAAAAACTGGGATACTTTGTCCACAAATGTATATCCCCATGGTATGCATGCCAAATTTTCTTAACTTTGACCATGACTGAATAAAATTTAGATTGGCCATGCAAATAATTATATGAGCAGATTCACTTTAAAAATGCTTTTGTGGTATTATGATTTATGCTGATTTTCTAACATACCGTTGTAAAAATTAATGATCAAAGTCATATATATCTCTTAGACTGTACAAAGTAAATAGAAAGAACGTTCGCGAACAGAGTAGATCTACTGTAGGAAACGACATGAAGATAAAAGAAATAGTAGCAGCAGCAACTACTTGACCCTTAAGGGCCTTAACTGATTTACAATTTGTTTTCGATACAGTCCACCGTTTGTTTGAAGCAACTAGCATTTGAACTCCTAGAGCTACTTGTTCTAGCCGCATTTCCAGAGTTGGATGACACTGTGAGGAAGTGGCATGAAGATATACAGTAGTTCTGCGCCCAGGAATGACTTTTTTTTTTGGTGATGAATGAGTCATGGAGCTTGGTTTCAGACACGTATTGCCGTTCTAGAATGCTGATCCATTTCGCTGTAAATAGGGTGATTTCATAAGTACTGTTGTTTTGACATCCCAATTAAAATGGAGACGGCTTTGCGCAATGTGAATACGATTAGTTAGCAACTTGTGAGAATGGTCACCCCTCCCCCCTCCCCCGGGGACCATGCTAGGCCGGTTTTGTGTTTGACAGACTGGTGTCGATGCAGCCTGAAAGGAAAGAGGTTGGTACATCAATTTTGCTATAGCGTAGGATAGTGTACTCTCTGTTAGCTTCTGTAAATCATTTTGGTGATATGCACTACTTATGTAACTGCACGATGGTCAATGAAGATGGAGAGTGGATCGAGGAATTCCTCAGTTCCCGGTTGTTGATAATAGCTCTATCTGAAATCATGATTGCCGATTTGTTGTCGCCTTATTGGAGCTTTTGGCTAGGGGCGAGAAATGGATACCAATTATTCTTATTATTCAGTTACCGTATTTGATAGGATATAAATACAGTATAGATTTTTTTATCTAATTAACAATATCTCTTCTATTTGTATTCAAATTCATCAAAAATATGAATGCGAATACGGTTTAGATTTTTACCACCCGAAATGTTATTTTATCTAGACTATTCGTGTTTGATGAAGCAATATACATATTTTATTGCAGTACGACTAATTAGTTGGACAAGATTTTTTTAATTCAATAGGAATTCATGTTTCTTTATGTGAAGTAAATGAATTAGAATGATTAAACGTGATTGTATGAGAATAAAATATCATTAGTATCTTTATACTATATAAGTTATAAGGATATCCGAATCCGGCCGAATTGAGTAGATAGTTGTTTCGAATTTATATTCGTTATAATATTTGATTCGTATTTGAGAATATTTGAATTGTTTACGTATTTATTTATAAAATATGAATACAAATATGATAAGGATACCATCCAACTTGTATTCCATCCGTTCCCAACCCCTACTTATGGCGCCTTGCTGGATCCCTGTAATGTGTTGCCTTGAGAGTCACGTTAGTAGGGGCGGATCCTCCCTTCAGGTGAGCTTGGGCAGCTCCGTCATCGGCCGGACTACACCCCGCCCCCTCCTCCAGAGTGAGCAGAGAACGGCGATGGAGAGCAAGCAGAGAACGACGACGATTGAAGAAACAAAGGAGGTGGATGGGCTTCGGTCTGGGCCTAGGAGCCCAACTGTTCGCCCTAGGAGACGAGTAGAAGATGCGAGCAAGCAGATGGGCAGGCCGACCAAGCGAGTGAGCGAAAGTGTAGCCGAGTGCTAACCCTAGAGTGGAAGGGCCATACCAGGCCTAGGATATGCTATTTGCCGACTGCTTACATGGGTTCTACTGTTGTGTAGTTCGACAAGTAGCACTTGAAAGTCCACTTCGACTCACTCTCAACTACTGACATCAGTCTTCTTCTATAGACTTTATGAAGTAGGACAACGTATTAGGCTAAGTCCGATTTCTTGGTCCTGTGAATGGGTGGTAACTATATCAATTTCATGGCACAAGATTCTAGTCCTCATATGCTTCGAGCAAAACATCCAAACAACCAATGTGCAAACCAATGCGAGTATAGCACATAACCAACCACTTGTCCAATCCTCTCCCTTAACCAACATTTCTAAAATATTACTCTTGGCGAGTGATCCAACACTTTTATTCATCATACCATAATAGTTATAAATTTTGACACGTCAACTCGCGACGATAGATCATAATGTAATCAGATTATTATCAAAGATGACATATAAACAACGTACTTAAATGTATTAACTACTTAGGCAGAATCATTCAAAAGTAATTGGTAACAAATAGTATTGGCAAATAAATAATGCAGAAATTAACCCTTACATAATATAATTCAAATAATAGGAATTCAACATGATCAATGATCATGGCTTACATTGCAATTCGTAGTTGGCGCTGACTCCTTCGTAGGCTTGGGGATCATCACTTCTAGTTCCAATTGTCCCAATGACTTCTTTTCTGTAATCTAGCGTACACACACACGAATAAAACCAAATAAGCCTACTGCATATCTATAACATTTGCAAATAAGATACTACTAAAGAAAAGAAAACTTAGCGTACACACACACGAATAAAACCAAATAAGCCTACTGCATATCTATAACATTTGCAAATAAGATACTACTAAAGAAAAGAAAACAGAGCCGAAAACTGTCGGAAGGGAAAACCGATGAAGAATCAGTTTTAGAAAGCTTTGAATTTGAAGATGGAGGGTGATCAGTGAAAATTGAGTGGTCTAAGAGGGTTTGTTAGTCTATCTGTACAGAACTAGTTCTGATGATGACTCCAGTGATCTTGCATCGAGGAGAGGGCACTAGTATGATGGCTAGGAAGAGGGGGAACACAATGGTGATCTCAATTTTGAGGAAGAGGTAAGGGAGAGGAGGAATTTTATGGTTTTACCCAGTGGCAGCAGAGAAAAGTGGACTGCTCCGCCTGATTTTGAGGTAATGACGGCTTCGGCAACGATGTGGTTAGGGGAAGCAAGGGAGCTAGCTGTCGATGTTGCTTTGGCTTTATAGATGCTCGAAGGCGGTAGCGCACATGGCGCGAGTGGCGGAACCAGGGATTTGGTTACACTCCAGGCTCAGTGATGGAATGGTCTAGGTTATCTGGGCTGGACCATGAAAATATTTACTCAGGCTAGACTGAATTTACACAGGCTATACACTAGATATTTTTCACACCCTGGGTTGAAGCTTACCTTGCCCAGGGTGTGGTTCCGCCTTGGGCACGACGAATGGCAGAGGTGCTCGTGGATCGTGGGTGTCAGTGTGGACGAGAGCGCGCTCTCGTAGCGAGCCAGCGTGCGGTGGCACGAAAGTCGTTGTGCGAAGTTAAGGCGACATTGGTGTAGGGCCAGGGTGCGATGGTGACAGCACGTGGTTGGCGAGGTGGCAGAGCATCGGCGTCGAGGCTGAACGGGCGAGCCGGGCGATGTAGGAGCTAGCCTGGGAAAAGCTAGGCTGAGAGGGCATACGGGTCGGTAAAAAGAAAGAGAAAGGAAATGGGAAAAAGAAGGTGGGCTATGGCCAGAAGGAAAAGGAGGACCAAGGAAAGAGAAGGGGAAGATGGCGTGGGTCGGGCTAAAAACTACCCGAGAGAGAAAAGGATTTGAGAAAATTAGTTGATTTTTGAGGATTTTTAGATAAATAAGATAGCATTTTTGGCGCACGAAACATATAAGGAGCTCAGAAAAGCAACAAATAACTCAAGAGATTTTGCAAAAATTTCTTATGCATTTTTCAAAATTTTGGGTTGTCACAGGTTTCCACAAACAAACAAACCAGGCGACTTATTTGTTGTCTTTTCAAAACGGCATATTAAAACATACTATTTAAAATAATTTATCACATTCGATTTAACTATTTAAACACTCACGCTAAAACTAAAACCATCTATCACAACAAATAATCGGCCTTCGCCGAAAAACCCACCCATCACCGCCCAACACCACTGCGAGCATCCATCGCTGCATATGCGCGCCATCTCTCTCTCTACGGATCGATACACCACGACATCTCGCGTACGGATCGCGTCCGATCGTGCGCATCACATCTGTCCGCCTCCGCCCGGCCCCCGTCCCGGTCCGGTTGCCATCGTCCGTCCTATCGCGAAGCCCCCCGCCCCCGTTCACACCGCCGTTGCAGGGCGCGCGCGTGCGAAATCCCTCCGAGGATCCCACGCACCGACGCGCACGTGCCGGAGAACGCCGACGCACGCATATCAGTATGGCCGGTCGACGAGTGGGCCCCACCCTAGGCCACTGACTTGACTTCACTCGTGTCCGGATCGTGTTCACGCTGGGCTTGGATCGAGTGGGGGTAGATCGCGGATGATGTGGTCGGCTGGCACGTGCGTCGACGGGATGAACCAGCGGTCCGCGCGTGACGAGACTCCGGCCGCTCGGAGAGAGAAGCGAGAGAGCGCCTCGTGGCACGTGACTCGCGCCCAGTTTGGCAGTTTCCAACTGTGCATGTGCAATATAATGATATAAACTGGTGCCATATAGAAATTTTATTGGGATAGATAAAAGAGAAAGGGAAGAGAAAAGGATATTGACTGCAATTCTATAGATGATCGAAATATGAGAAAATAGTCTGCTATAGACGGTTTTCATGCCATTATATCAATATTGTCTATAAATAGTTTGTTATAGACAGTTTTCGTGCTATTGTATCAATATTGTCTATATTTTACCGGCAACTCATTATAAACAACTTACATATAACCCATTATAGAAGGTGTTTTTAGTATTGTCTATAAATGACATAAAAAAGGTGCAATAGATAACGGCTGTCTATACCACTGTACATACCCTAAGAGTATGTATAATGGTATAGAAAGCGGTAGTCTGTAATATACCTCCATGTCAACTATAGACAGAACTAAAGATATGTATATAATGTGTTGTCTATATAATGGCATAGATAGAAAAACAATACATAAGATCGTCTGTTAAATAGTATATAATATCTTTCTCTCTTCTCACATCATCTAAAATCTTATGCGTTATACGTTTACAGACAGGTGACATATACTTATTGTATATGTCCTAACTCCAATCAGAGTGATTTTTGTTTTTACTTCTATTTTGTTCAACCGTTGATCGCGAGATCTTTTAAGGTAAAATTCAAATTGCAAGCAGATATGCTAGCAAATACCTCGTAATTGAATCGAGGACTCACTGTATAGTACAGGCTCTTGGCTCCTGCCAACTTCATTTGACTCCGTGCCCAACGTTAGGTTTAACTATGTGCAGATGGTACGTACCTTGCAGGTAGGTTTCCAGTTTGCAATGCCCCAAAGTTCAGAGCTAAAAATAAATAAATAATCAAATTTCAAGTAAGCACTCAGAGAGGCTCAGGAGACCAGGGGCATGTTCTTTTCCTCACAAATTAACGATTTTTGGTTTTTGTTATAATATCTAACTTTCAAACGGAGTGTTTTCTCAAGACGGGATCTACAAGTTAAACGATCTACATGTTAAAAGCCTAATATTTGTACCAGCTAAAATTATAGATGAGTATCTGTTTCTCTGTAATATATACCATAAATAATTAAAATTTAAAAATTTTAATTAAAAGTCATAAGCCTCAGCCGAAAATAATATGCACTACTAGATCTGCATTCGCGCAAGCATTGGTCACGTTCTTTTGTTGCGATTTATAGCTTTTAAGTACGGCAGCAGCTAAAGAGAGAAAAAAAATACAGGGCCTCGGGATTGAGTTCGGCAGCAGCCAAGAGGTACCCCGCCCCCATCCACGTGTAAGTAAAGGAAGTGTACTGGTGTACTACCCGAAAGCATTCACGTTTCACATGACAAAAAATGCTTAGCTGGAGTGGAGACGTACGTACGTGGTGCACATATATACGCGTAAGCAAAGTACGAAAAGAATTTACCTTGAGCGTTCTCCTCAAGAAAATATCAGCAATGTTCAGGCCAATCGGATCAAGCATTGATCGAACAAGACTGGAATATAAATTAACATCAATTAGCTAGCTAGCTAGCAGCTAGCACTACTTTAATGCAAGGGATCCCTTAATACAACGCATGCGCACACAAGTAAAAGGCCAGTCATATCTTACATCCTCTCTTTCTTTTGCTCCCAAGGGGCAAAGACTGCTTGCTCAGTTCAACGCCTCTCCTCGTCTCCCATTCCACACTTCTTGATCTCAGCACCCAGACTCGCATGCACTCTATGTCCGGAGCAGGAGGAGGAGGAGGAGGGGATCATGGCCTCTACGGTGATCAGCCTGCCGCTGGCTTCGTCCCCTTCGACCACGACGACGTGGACAACTTCTTCCAGAGATCGGCATCGGCGTGCGGCGGAGAAGGCGGCGGCGCCGGTGGCGATGATGGGCTCACGCCGTACTCCAGCATCACGGACTACCTGCAAGGCTTCCTAGACCCCGTGGGGCACGCTGGGCAATTCGACGAGTCGTGCCCGTTGGGCGATGCTGCTGTGAAGCAAGAAATGGTGGTGGTAGACGCGAGCCATGAGCCGCAGGCCGGCGGTGCGGCGCCGGTCACGCCGAACTCGTCGGTGCTGTCGCCGTCCAGCGAGGTGGCCAGAGCGGACGAGCCGCGCCGGTGCAATAAAGGTAGGGAGGAAGAGGAGATCAGTGAGGAGGGATCAGCCGACCAGAATTGCAGGTAACATTGGGATTAATTTTAATCTTGGTGCAACTTCCTGTTGAATCTCTCGTTGATTATCGCATGCATGACACATAATTAATTAGATCCGGAAAGGGATCGAACGAATTGAATTTGGTTTCGAAGTGTTAGATCCGCAGCTATTCTTTTTCAGGACAGTCGATCCTCTTCGCTCTGAATAGAAAGATCCTTCTGCATACCGTGCGTGTGAACATTAGGACTTAGGGTTTGCTACCTATATTTTCAGACAGACAAGGCTTATTCTAATTCCATAAAAAAGAAATTAGATCCGGCTAATTAGAGTAGACGGAACTTTTCCTCTTCTTTAGTTTCGATTTCATATTCTTCGTGATCCGTGCTGACTTTACATGAAGCTAGCGACTTATCGATGATTCACGACTCAATTAACGAATCATGCATCAGTCTGCACGCTGCACAAGATTGCTTCTTTCTCGTACCATGCATGTATACACACACACACACACACATTCAGAGCCTGACCTGTCCAACCCCTTATTGTGTTGGCCATGTTTCATGCAGGAGCAAAGCGAAGAAGAACGGAGAGAAGAAGCCGCGAGAGCCCCGGGTGGCGTTCATGACCAAGAGCGAGGTCGACCACCTCGAGGACGGCTACCGGTGGCGCAAGTACGGCCAGAAGGCCGTCAAGAACAGCTCTTATCCAAGGTGTGTGCGTGCACTCTCAATTCTCTCGATCTCTAGCTAGATTGCACCCATCTTAATCACACGTCGTATCACATCATAGTAGCGTCATGTCATGCTACGGCTTAAGTAGAAATGAGCATTCATGCAGCATATGCATGGTCAGGCAGCCGTAATTAACAGTAGCAAGCTACACTGATCGATCTGAATGCAGGAGCTACTACCGGTGCACGGCGCCGCTGTGCGGGGTGAAGAAACGGGTGGAGCGGTCGCAGCAGGACCCGTCCACGGTGATCACGACGTACGAAGGGCAGCACACGCACCCGAGCCCCGTGAACCACAGGGGGATGAGCGCGCGCATGCTCATGGCCAACGACTACGCGCTCGCGGCGCCGTCGCCGGCGCCGGTGCTCCAACTTGGCCTCTGCCCCGACCTCGCCGCTCGCGTGATGAGCGAGCAGATCGACTACGCGCGCACGTACATGCCGAGCGTACCAGCTGCCCCGCCGATGGCCCTACTTCAGGAGCACCGGTTCGCGGACTACAGCCTGCAAGATCTCGTTCCTTCGGCCGTGATGGGCAATCAGCATATATGAGCATTAGCTGTTAAAGTTCTATGCATATGTGCATCGTCTTCAGTTAACTGCTTCCATCTCTCAAGGCCTTTGCATGCATGCTTTGGTCTTAGCAAGGCAGATGCACATAATGTTTGTCCTTAACATTTGTTTTTTTTTTAAAAAAAAAGCAAAACCCATATAGCTTGAGGATACGCCTACGTCTCTGCTTTACGCTGTTTTACAATTTTTTAGGGGGGCTGTTCTGCAGTTAATATTCTGCCGAGTTATGCCTGGGTTAAAGAAACAGAGTTTCGCGACAGAAGGAGACATATTATTACCAAGTTCAGTGACCACATTGAAAAAAAAACTCCATCTGCGGGGGAAGAATCCCCCGGGCATTACTTAAGAAGAAGGTCTTCTTACGCAGACCGAGAAAACCCCCGAACCCCTGCTCCACCCTTACACAGCGGCACCATCGCCCGACCTTGTGAGACTACCAACGGATCCTTTAGATCAACGCCTTGGCGGGGTCTTAGACCTGTGCTTTGGTGTGGTAGCAGGCGAGGGGATTTTTTCCCCCAAGCCTGAAATTCGCTCCCACTGAGAGTCGAACCCAGGACCTGAGGGTGTTACTCAAACCTCTAACCATTGGACTAGAGACCTTTTCGCGTGACCACATTGACACATGTCACACCTGGTCACAAGCAGAATGCTGGCAGACTTCTAAGATATCCTGTATCCGCAACTAGAATGCTAGGAAAAATTGAAAATCTAATCTAAGTTTTGCCCCTTAAAAAATAAATTAGTTACGCCCCTTAAAATAGTGGGCCAGACGTTCCACGTCCACGCATCATCGGCCATCGGATTATCTGTGCCACCCCATAGCTCCGAGCCTCCGGCACACGTGCGTACCGCCGCCGCCGCGCACCAGAGCGAGTGGCCGGTGGATGCAGCCAGAGAAGGAGGCGCGGAAGATCACGAGTACTCGGTAAACCCAAACCAATCTGTTCCTGGAATTCGAAACGTACACATCACCGTGAACATGCCTTGCACTCTGGGCCATCTTATTATAATAGAGTCTATAAAATACGATATAAATATGGATGGTATCTATAATATAGAAGATAGATTTAGTAGAAAGAGCTAAAATAATAACATTGAAACAACCACATCAAAAGAGAACATATTTGATAAAATCAACCGCAAGTTCTTTACGTATAACCTTATAAGAGTACAAGAGATTATCACTCACTCACAACCCTCTTAAATTTTAGGCTCTAATTCTCTCGTGCATTTTTTACTTTGGATGAGTAGGCTTGATTATTTTATATGGGCACACTCTATGGAGTAGAAATTCTAATCCAAATAGGAGTATAAATTTTAATTTTAGTAGGATTCATCTAGTATGAATTCTAATTCTAGTAGCATTAATCTAGAACTCTTTATAGCATACCTTTTTAAATCCTAAAAGACTAGATATGAGTCATCCTAACTCAACAATCTCCATATTAACTTTATCGGTTGAAGTCATTGTGCTTCTCTAATAACTCGCTTCAAGTCGACTCCACCTTTTTTTTTGTTTTTCTCTTACCTTTAGGAGTGCCTCCATCATAGGGGTTCGTGCACATCACTGCAATATGTGTGTCAGTGCCCGGACTAGCCTGCTTAAACTCTCTAATTGAGAGCTCTTTCATTGTGGAGTTTGGTTAACTACACTTTCTTTTCCTACAACCTTCTATATTCTAAGTTTGTACTACCTTTAAGCTCCACCTACTCTTGGTACTATGTGGTTAATCCCATCATGTCTTTCTTCTTCCAATAGTTTGTACCTTTGTCTTTGCGTCTGCTAGATTTTGTAACTATCTTTGCAGTTTCACATATAACTGCAAATAAGATCTAAGTACCCATATGAACAGAGCATAAATTCCCCGAATTCTAAATTTTATCATGTTGTAGGCAAGCGAAAAATTAACAAAGTCCTAAATTTTACCATGCCATGCCTTAGTGTACCCATGTTTTACTGTGTGTTGGGTGAGCATAAATTTGGCTTAAATACAAAATCTTGCCAGTGGTGCGAATTTCGACGATCTCGGTGCAAAGCTATGTGCTAAAATAGGAAGACAATCAGCGGCTCTCCTTGTCCGGCGATCGCTACTTGAGCACCTCCCCAGGAATCAAAGGCCCTTCTCTTCGTCTACCACCGATGGCTTTTAGCTTGCTGATGACTTTTGCTTATATCTTTCGATACAGCAACGAACGGTGGAGATATCGATGTGGATGATGCGCACAATTTTAGGCCTAAGAGCCATTCGGAGAATCCATTTAAAAAAGTCATTCTATTTGTTTTGACTTTTGGAGAAGAACAAAGCCTAAAAGAACATGGGCTAAATGCCTCACAAAGAAAAGAATACCTTATCTATATAAATAAAAATAATTATTGATATTCAAAGTACCTCATTCTTTTGAGAGAAAGAAAATCCCACAATAACAACCCTAAAGAAAAATCCTAAAAATTCTCACAGTAATTGTAATAGAGATAGAGAGGATCTTCACCACTTATTTTGGTAGGGTCAGATTATAACAGTGCAGATTAACCATATATAGATATTAAAGTTACACAACAAATACAATTGCATTTAGTAATAGACAAAAGAGTTATATATAAAAGACAACTATATCATAATACCTAGCCTAGCAATTACCTGCACTGCACAGTTTACCCGTTAGTTTTTCCTTATTTGTAAACTGGCACGCAACTACGCAAGTATTTCTCACGGGTACTGATGGCTGAACGCCCGCTAGCGCCTGTATGCTTCAGTTGAACGCCCCGCTAGCGCCTGTATTCTTCTGTTGCCTGACGAGCTGCAGTGTATACACAAGGATTCAGAAAGCAGAAGTGAATTTTGGCGCTGCCGAACGTTGCAGCTTTGCTGCTTTACTTCTGCTCCTTTTATTTAGCAAACGCAAGGTCATGCTTCCGGCCATTTCGCCGACGCAAGCGGGGGATCCGCGCAGACCCCTTGCGCACGATGCGAACTGCTCCACGACGCAGCGTGGGCGCATACGTCAGAATCGGCGAGCTCCAAACAAATGAGCTGAGCCGTTAGCTACCTGGACCAGAACCAGAAAGGATGCAAAACTAACTTGCTGACTAACAAAAACAACCGGATTAGCTTACAGGTGCAACAGTAAGCGCAGCGGCGAGCACTGCTACGGAAGCAACCGTGCGCAGTCGGCTCAGCCGGCCGTGACGACGAAGACGGTCTTATATCTCCGCGCGGCCACCGCCGGGGCGGCGAGGTAGGCGCCGTCCGTTAGTGGTAGCGACCTTTTGGTGATAGATGTACTTTTGTATGTAATGCAAGTGTAACATGAACCTTTATGTGGTGCATGCACCACTTGCTTAATGTAAATTATGTTGCTACCTCTTTTAATTTGTTTGTTAATTATCGGTATGTTCTTCCTGTGTTCAAAGTTTTCTCCTGTCCCTTCCGCTCGTTCTTATCTTTTCGTCCTATACTTGCCTTGAAAAATTCAAAGTCTTACTTATCTGTTCTTGAATTGCCAAAGCCACTGCAAGGCTAACCTCAAGTTCCCAATCAACAGATGGAGCGTGAGCGAGCGAGTCGAACCAGCGGGCGGTGCACTGCCGCAGAGAACACACTCGCCAATGTTATTGCAATGTTAGAACGGAATCGATATCAAGGAGAGCGAACATACTGCGAATGTTGGATCAGATCGATTGATTGAGCGGCTCGCCACGGATCCCGAGGAGTGCGAGGTGGAGGCAATATTCCACGGGATGGTGCTCCAATTACCACGGTGGAATGACTTTCTAAAGACACGTCCACCCACTTTCTCCACAACCGATCCTATGGTTCTTGAAGATTGGTTGGCGATGTGGAGAAAACTTCAAAGCATGCGATGTGGCGATAGAGAAGGTGTTATATGCATCCCACGATTCTGAGTGCGGCGACTTGGTGGATCAATTATCAGCGCACCTGCTGCAGAATAGAGAAATTAGGCGGAAGATTTCTCCAAGGCCTTCCGTAAGGCCCACATCCACACGCGGCATTATGGAAGCAAAGCGCCGGGAATTTTGGCGCTTAAACAAGGTGGCCGTCTTGTAATGGAGTATTTACACCAGTTCAACCACCTCCAGATTTGCCCCGAGGATGTTGACAACGAAGACAAGAAAATGAACAAGTTTCGAGCGAGTTTGCGGCGATCTTTGAGATTCCACATTTCAGCTTTGAAGTTCAAGGATTTGAATGATATGGTTGATGGTTTGATCACCTCAGAAGAAGCTAAGTGACATGGAAGACTATAGCATAAAAGCGGCACATAGATCGTGATCATCTTCCCATCTTGCTGAGCCAAGGCGGAGGATCTTCTTCATATCGATCCCCATCCTCCGGCGGTATGTGATGATGCAGAAGAACGATCGATCGGACTCGGCATTATACTTCCCCTCTACCCTTGGCTCTCAAGTGTCCCACTTGTGGTGGGAATCACACAGCTAGTAGCTGCATGAAGGTCAAGCGCATGTTTCCGCTGCGGTGAGATAGGGCACTCTGAGAGACCGTGTCCCGGGAAAAACTTGCCCTCGGATGCGGCCAAGTTGCAAGTTCGGAACCAACAACGACAGAGATTAAGTCACAAGCAACCCCGGCACCCCAAAGGAGGATTCTTGCAGTTAAAGCAGCCAACCCTCGGTCACTGCGAGCGCTGCGAATTTCTCGGCTACGAGCGAGGGAGGCGAAAGCAATGTCGGACCCACTTTTTATGCGAGTGAACCATGTATCTGCGAGAGGATGCGGCTGGAGCAAGTGACATCATTCTGGTATGTTCCCAATCAATTCCATACTGCATTGATTTTATTTGACCACGTGCAACGCATTCATTTATTTCAAAGAGTTTTGCTTGCAAGAAATCAATTACCTTGTTGCATTACCAAGACCTTATGTGGTGGAAACCCACAGGTTAGAATGGAGTCCCAGTGGGTGTGCGGGACTTAATATAAAAATCAAGGGTAGAATTTAGAAGCAGACTTGTTGCGACTAGATATGTCCGGATTAGATGCCATCTTGGGCATGGCTGGTTGGTCGGGAATAAAGGCAAGGTAGATTGCGAGATCAAAGCAGTGTCTTTGGTTAACCACGAAGGTCGGAAAATCGTAGTAGAGACGGATCGAAAAGTCTTTGAAAGATGCCAAGCGTATGATCAACATGATAGCAGCCACACGACCAAGTGCCAATAGTACAAGAGTACCCTGATGTATTCCCAGAAGAATTACGGGAAGACCCCTGACGAGCAAGTAGAACTTGCAATAGAATTGGTGCACAGTACTCGACCAATTGCCAAACACCGATATAGAATGTCACTAGTGAGTTGAAGGAGGAAGAAGCGATTAGATGAGTTACAAGAGAAAGAATTCATTCGACCAAGTACTTCACCATGGTCAGCTTGATCTTGTTTGTGAAAAGAAGAATGGCGAATTGAGAATGTGTGTAGATTACAGAGGTTTGAATCTTGTCACCATCAAGAACAAGTATCCTCCCAAGAATTGATGATCTGTTTGATCAACAAAGGAGCAAAGTGTTCTCCAAGATGGACTTGCGCTCGGGTTATCATCGACTCAAGATTAGAGAGCAAGATCGAGAGAAAGCGACCTTCATTACGGATATGGATTGTTTGAGTTCACGGTGCGTACCCTTTGGTTTGACCAATGCGCCAACGTATTTCATGAATCTTATGAACACGGTGCACATGGACCAATTGGATCGATTTCTGAACAGCCCTGTCTCCAACACCCAGTGCTCGATCATCTCTCGCGCCGCACGCCCGTTAGCCGCCGGCACGAAGTGTCCAGCCCCGTACACAATCACGTGCGCGAGCGCGTCATAGCTCTGCACATACCCGGAGAGCTCCCCTTCGCCGCTCCGCCACACGGCGCGCTCGGCGTCCTGGAACGTGGCCAGCCCGTCCCACTCCACCTCCCTCAGCCACGCCTCCGTGGACACCACCCCGTCCCTCAGGTCGCGGATCCCCTCGTACAGCAGGACGCGCGCCGACTCCCGCCGCAGCAGCGACTCCACCTCACGCTTCGCGCTCTTCATCACGTCCTCGTGCAGCGCTGCGTCCACCGCCGCGGTGCAAAACTCCCACGCGACGTCGCGCCGGGCGCCCAGTGCCGCCTTCACCTCGGCTCTGTTCAGGAACTCGCCAAGCGCGTCGGCTTCGAGCCACCGCTGCGTGACCACGTCGAACAGCGTCGCGAGCCCCGTGGTGTTTTGCAGCCACGACAGCACCCGCCCCCGCGCGTCCGACGCGTCGCGCCACCTCTCCGCCCTCGCCAGCTCCACCGCCTCCGCCTGCAGCGCCTCCAGCTCCCGCTTTTGCTTCGCATTGATCAGCCCCATGAAGTACGCCGTGTCGGCATGCGTGGCCACCTGCGCGACGGGGTGAACCAGCCCGTTGCCGATGGCCACGCCGCGCAGGTTGATCCTTTGGTGCTCCGGCAGCGTGGGGTTCACGGTCAGGATGTATGATCCCGCCGAGGGGACGAACTTGCCGGCGTAGCTCTCGCCGGTGAGGAAAAGCGGGCGGGCGCGGAAGCCCGGTTGGAGGGAGAAGAACGACTGGAGGGCGGCGAGGATGTGTTCGGCGACGACGGACTGTTCGGTGGGGATGGCGGCGGGTGACGGCTCGACGCTGAAGCCGGTGCCGAGCGGGCTGTCAATGAAGAGGAGACCAAACCGGCGGTTCCACGCGAAGGGATTGGGCGAGAGGGAGCTGGAGTTGTCGTCGGCGGAGCGGTGAAGAGAGTAGGGGCCGATCTGGAGGAGGTTGCTGAGTTGGGCCGAGCAGCCGGGGCCGCCCTCGAGCCAGAGGAGGAGCGGCGTGTAGGCCGGCGCGGTGAGCGGGTTGGTGGCCTCGTAGAAGGCGAAGAAGAGGGAGGCGTTGACCGGCGGGATTGGGAGGTAGCCCGACTTGGTCGGGAGTGCTTCCGTGGGGAACACCGCTGCCGCCGCGGCTGAGCCTGAGACGGTGGTGGAAGAGCTGAAAACGACGAGGAGTAGGATGGGGAGAAGGGGAGAAGGCGCCATGGATTGGTGCGTGACGGCAGGTCGCGGATTCGGCGTGGAGTGTGACGGCTGACAGCCTTGTCTGAACAGGATGGGGAGAAGGGGCGAAGTCGCCGGAAGGAACTTCTCTTGGGTCTGTTCCTTTTTTCTTTCAATAGAGACTGCCTCATATATTTTACACATGTGCACGTACAAATTTCTGTACAGGGGCTCCCTCCCTCCCACAACCCGCATCACCTCACCTCGCCTCCTTTGCTTCTTGCCTTCCCATGGCTGCAGCGGCTCACCTCCTCTCCCCACCCGCCGCCTCCCTACTAAACTCCCGTCCTATCCTTCCTCACCACGTCGGCCGCTTCAACCACTGGGCCGAAGCTTCCAAGAGCCTCTCCTGCCGCGCGTCGCTTGGCCCCGACGGCTTCCTGGCAGCACTCGCCGCCACCGGGCGCGGCCCCGGGAGGTCGACTGCGGAGCACTCTCGCCTCATCTTCCCGCCCAGCGCAGCGCCGCCGCTTCGCCGTCGTCAAGTTTGTCGGCGCGCCGTCCCGAGGTCACCTACGGTAGGTGGAATCCATCCACTACTGGTGGAACCATACTCGCAGATAATCCACGATCGCCGGGGAAATTTATCGATTTGTGTTGGGTCGTGTCGCGTGGTTGGTTGCGACCACTGCTGGAGCTCCTCGCGAAGGAGGAAGGAATTTGACGACGCGCGCGAGCGGGGCGGCCGCATGGGGGCGGAAGATGAGGCGTGAGTGCTCCGCAGTACGACCTCCCGGGAGGCGCCGCCTAGTGGCGGCGAGTGCTACCAGGGAGCCGTTGGGGCCAAGCGACACGCGGCAGGAGAGGCTCCTGGAAGCTTCGGCCTGGTGGTTGAAGCAGCCGGCGTGGGGAGGAAGGATGGGACGGGAGTTTAGTGGGGAGGCGGCGGGTGGGGAGGAGAGGAGGTGAGCCGCCGCCGCCATGGGAAGGCAGGAAGCGGAGGAGGCGAGGTGAGGTGAGGTGATGCGGGTTGTGGGAGGAAGGGAGCCCCTGCGTGGAGATTTGTGCGTGCACACGTGTAAGATATCTGATGCAGTCCCTATTGAGAGGAAAAGGGGACAGGCCCCAGAGAAGTTCCTTCCGAAGTCGCCATGGATTGGTGTGTGACGGCAGGTCGCGGATTCGCCTTGAAACTTCATCTCCCTTGGATCTATCCCCTCACACTAAAGAAATATATTCCACCTAAATAACTCGGATGAATTTCCACTTGAGATGATGATGCACGAACAACTGATGGAGAAGGTCAAGATGCTTAGAGGGATGGCGTTTCCTGACCTGGCAGTGAGCACCGTGCCAATCAAGAACAAGGTAGGATCACTTCTCTTTTTCAATGCTCTCATCCATCTGACATTCATCCGCCACTTCTTATTAATCTCCATTCGTTACTACGGGCGAGGAGCAGCTGCAGCCAAAGTTGGACTTAAGTCTGTTGCATTACATGCATTTTACTCTGTCAAAGCTAGTGGTTAGAGATGTGCTTACGTTCACGTCGTGGCCGTGATTCTCGCTTAGTCTATTAGTTAGTGGAGTTGTATTTTTCGCAGGATGTAGGTTGGCACGGCCAAAGCAGATTATGCCATAAGAATAGAAAATAAGTTTAGTCTTTGCTTTGTATTCAGATTCTATAAATGAAAGGAGAAAGCTGAGAAAAGCTACGGAAGTTGAGTAGCACAAAGCCGGAGTTGTTGGAGTTACCAACGAGTTGGAGGAAGTTGCCGAGCAAGCCGGTGCAGCCAGGGCTGCCCTCCAACTAGACGAGGAGCGGCGTGGAGTCTGGTAGGGTCAGCGGCTAGGTGGCCTTGTAGAAGGCAAAGTAAAGTGAGGCATTGGTGGGTAGGATGGGGAGGTAGCCCAACTTGGTCGGGAGCGCTTCTCTGGGGAACACAGCTGCCGTTGAGGCTAAGATGTTAGTGGCAACCACGATGATGAAGAGGAGGGAGAAGGTGCAAGTGGTGCCAGGGTGCGCGATACTTGAGCCATCATTGTGTGGATTAGACACATGCATGCAGTTGTCCTCGCTATACATTGGCAATACGTAGGATCAGGTACAATTAGTCGACTTCTTAAAATCTTTTCCTGGTATTAACAATACAATTCAACAGAAAACACAAACCTACAAACTATACCAAAGCTAAGAACCAAATATTACAAAGATCACTTGAGACTCAAGTCTCACTAGTCTGATTGCCGGCTAGGGAGTGGTCTAACCACTTGGGTAATGGTGGTATGACCACCTTCCAAGTAGAAGTAGAAATCAGAACAACATACGACCAAGAAAAATGGTAAACTTTGGAACTAAAATCCAAACAGGATGAAACTTGGTACAAATCTTTTCGATGATGTCAGAACTCTATTCCAATCATGGATCATGAAGATTAATATCAATATTCTGACTTTTATCCGAAACAAGAAAGGTTACATCAAAACCGGACAAAAGAGAAACATCAAACTGCTCTTACTCATAAATCCTTGATGATCTAGATGACTTTGAATGTGTTCTCACATATTATAGCAAGCTGAATCATAACACAAACTTATGCTAAAATGCCATCAAGATCAAAACCCTAAAATCACATCCATCTTGAGCAAAACCAGGCAATCTAATAACTTTTCATAGAAAGTGTCTAGATGAATGGGATCTGATCTCTAAGAGATCTCCACTTCTTATATGTCCTTAGCACCAAGAGAGATCAAGAAGAGATGAAATTCAAATAAGAAAACCAACCAAACCAAAAACACAAGCAGAAATCTATAGCACAACTCACTTGAACAAAATTTTAAGAGGAATGTTTTACAACCACTCCCTTATGGAGGATAAAGCTATAATCTTGGAGCGCATACACAAAACTTCTAACACAAGAAAACGCTAACTTCTTTCTCTAACACCTCTTGAGAGCACCTTTCTCAACATACATAAGGACTTACAAAGCGGAGACTCCTTACCTCTCACCAAACACTAACAATAAGCCTATACTTAGTGGATACAACCACTTATAAATAGAAAATTTTGGTAACCCACAGACAAATGAGTTTTACATACACACTTGCACGTTTTTCAAAATGTGACTTCCATATGGCTTCAATAGCCCGGTAAAACATTCCATCCTCCAAGACATGATCTAAACCGCTTAGGACACTGACGTGGTTTTACAAACTGCCTCTCCATCCGTTATCGAACAATATCCCCCAATTGCCACTCACTGGCCTACATGGTGCATCTACTTGAAGCAACTACAACAACGAAGTATGTGATGCCTAATGATTTGCCACCAAGATTGCACGTCTACTCTGAGAATTGCCACCACTTGAAATATCTAAGTTCAATGGCACACCACATGCATATATCTGCCTCATCACGATCCTTGTATTGTTTCTAGTGCTTCCTTACTTGAGAAAATGCTTCACCCAAACTTACGCAACCCTTTATGGCCTTAGGGCACCTCCCCTAACCTTGGTCTTATCATTGACTACAACAATCACCAAACACCTTGCACATAAAAGAACAAGCAGCCATCCCAAGCACAAGTGACATACATTTGACTCTCATCAATAAAACCGATGTAAACATGTACCATTTGATACCCACATAAAGATTTTTATAATGCACGGACTCCCACCATGACTAACACTTACATGAACTCCCACTATAACTAACACAATTGAAACAAACCCAATTCACTCAACTTTCAGAGACCGGTTTGACCGCCACCAACAGCTGATCAAACAGCCACAAACCGACTTAAAATCTCCTGGTAACAGGGAACTGGTACGATCGCGACACCCATATCGATCAAATGACCCAACAACTTCTGGTCAGATCATCGTCACATGGCCGATCACACCGCTTTCAAAAACTCCTCACAACATAACGAGCACCCCCTTTGGAATAAACGAAGCGCCAACTAGAAATCGATCGCACCACATTTCTGGTTGGACTATCACGCATGGCCGGTTACACTGGACTCTGGTTAGACCGCAGCTCACAGCCGATCAGACTGCTCTCGCACAGCGGTCAGAGCGTCTCTATAGGCCAGTCAGATGGCTACAACCTGATAGCAAAAATCAGAGTAAGAGATACAAAATCCAACTCAAACTTTGATATTGAAATATAAGTAAAATCAAGTTCTCATTATACAACATAGAGTGACATCCATATGGTCTCGCACAATCGGCACTCTTAGAAATGATACGTCTACGCCACGTATGCTCTTACAATTCTACGAAGCCTACCAGACAGAAAATGTCTTCAGCTCGTGAGCAGAGTCGCAATTCATTTGCGTTCCCATGAGCAAATTTAACCTGGGCAAGCAACCACTCGAAGCTACCGAAGACCAGATGGTACTACATTTCTGAAGTACTAGTAACCAGCAAGGTAGATATGATGGCCAATTGATCATCTCTGTAGTCTGTACAAGATACATAGTTCTATTTCCTTTTGATCTGTTTCCTCGCACTAACAAAAAAATTTCCGCCTAAGTAACTCGGATGACCAACCCTTCTGGTGTGCAGCGAATAGCACCATTTCTGCCTGAGTTGATGATGTAGAGACAACAGATGGAAGAGGTCAAGAAGCTGAGATCACCTATTTTAGGTTGACCTCATCCATCTGACCATCATGCGCCCCTTCTTTCAGATTATTCTCTCCATTTGTTGCTACTGACCAGGAGAAGCTGCGGCCAGATATCTAAGATGTGCCACCATTTGAGCAGCTAGTACATCCTTGACATGCCATAGGGAACGACACCAACCTTTCTGTGAGTACCGGTGCCTGCGGATGATGCGGCAGCAACAATGCCATTTAGAGATCTTGTGTATAGGTTGGTCTCTGCTGCTAATCTATCGAACGGATCACTCTTTGACCCTGCTGAAAGTTGCAATTGAGGTGCTCTCATGTCCAGAGCAACATCAGGCGTGACTTTGGTGTTTGCACAAGCAAAGGACTGCGAATGCAGTGTATAGCCCCCCATGGCCTGTGATGGCATTTGATGATAACCATATGCTTGTTGGATCTGTTGCTGGGGAGGGTACCCTGAATTCATCACTGACCTGCTTGTACCATAAGGATGATCGATGCTTCCATTTTCATAAGGTAATACTGAATCAGCAACTCTTCCTAGTCCCACTGGCAAATAAGAAATTATCTCAGAAATGGGCCATTATCTTCAAACAATATCAACAAAACATGTATAATAAATGAAAGAAAATGAACCTGCTTGTGCCCCTTGTTGAGCCTGAGAAGCACTGGGAACATTCCCAGGAAATCTTGCCATCTCCCAAGGGTTTTTAGAAGACTCACCGGAGACAGGTCTACCCCTCGATGAGGCCACAAGAGGTTGTTCCTTGGCAGGAATTGGACTGGAGTGAACAATAGTTGACCTGCAAAAATGAAGCTGCAGATTAGCAAGACAGACAAGCCTTCCCTAAATTGAATCATGATGACAGAAGGCCAGAAGAACATACAAGTGCAGCAACTGGGTAACAGCTACCAACATTCTGAATGCATACTAATCAACTCTCAATTTTATTTCAGAATAGAACCCTGAATAGCAACTGGCGATGAAGCATTGGACAGCAAGTTGACTTGAGAATTCGACAACCTACATATCAATTATGTGCACCCCAACTCTATTGATGCAACCGCATATTCCTAGAAGAGATATTTTACAGTACATTGCACTCCCTTAAGTATCAAGGAGTATAAACTAAATCCAGCCATCCATGTACAAGGGGTATTATGGACATTTTCTTTTCACCATATGTGGAGTAATTGGACTTCTTTTTTTGTTTTAACCTAAATCATCCCTAACCTAACAGAAACCTTCACGTCATTGGATTGGAAACAATGGGCAACCCACATTAATTGGTGGGTGATGTAAAGAGCTCTTACTACAAACACATCCAGTATTATCCTGGGTCCAAAACCACAACATCTTAATACTCCAGGATGATTCTTTCAGCATTTGACACCTAGTCCGCAGGGAAGTACCGTAATATGGAGAAAAACTGGGATGCACTTCAAAGTGCACCTTGAAGTGGTTTGCACCCATGCAGCTAATATGGAAGAAAAAACAGAATGAACACAGGACCAGAATATGATGCCATCTTACCTAGGAAGGGATGCATGTTTTCTCTCCATTGGAACTACAGGGCCACTACCACCGCTTTCTTCAAGATGAGAAAACAGCTTCTTAAATTGATCAACAGCACTGATAAACACAGCCACAAAATACGACGGTCGGTAGAGTTGATACAGTGAACAAAAAGAGTAAAAACATGCATGCACAAAAGCACCATACATGTGCAAACATAGAAAAGCTAAAACCTTGGGTAGAGAAAGGTTGTCCTCTCTGTGCCATTTACGTAGTTCTTCAGCAATTGCGGATGATATTCCAATATCTCCTGGAATATCAGCTCCCTTACATCTTCCTTTGACATTCTTCTGTGCTCAAACTCAAACTCCACTTTTCTGATTTGCTGACAGGATGGTTCTCTCTCAGCCTTGGAAAGGCCTTTAAAGTATGGATCAGTCAATGCCTACAAAACATAAGTATTGAGAGAAATGTCACAACTTACTCCATATAAGTACAAACACCTAAAGTTGCAAGCAACAGAGAAAAGAAACTGAGACATCAGAATGATAAAATAGCAACGAAAGATTACCTCTTCTGCAGTTGGACGGTCCTTTGGATCAAAGGATAATAGCCTTTCCAAGAGTTTTAGTGCCAAAGGATCTGCATTGGGAAACTTCTGAGAAAATGGAACTGGATCTTTCTTTCTCATACTGCTCAAGTACCTTCTTGCTTTTTCATTCCGAACCTGGAAAGGAACAAAAGCAATAAGTCAAACTTTCAAGTCATTGAAGCCGCTCACAAGATAAAGTACAAAAAAAGTCCTCCCTTGATTGTAGCATCATACCCGAGAAATTGTATCCATCGATGGTGTGCCTAGAAGATCAGTCATTAAGTCTAATTGATGGACAACATTTTTACCAGGAAACAAAGGCTTCCCAGTCAACACCTCAGCAAAGATGCACCCAATGCTCCAAATGTCAATAGCGGGTGTATACTGCATTTTTTTGGGGGAACAACAATCCAAAACAGATTAAGGTTGCATATAACAAAAATCCCTGGAAATGATTTAACTCAAACATACAAGTAGCAAGGAATTTCATCATGTATGTTAAGATCAAAATGCTTTTACTGTTCTCAATAGTAATATAATCTGATCTGATTGCTATAAAAGTTGCTATTCAACAAGATCATTTATATTGAGTAGAACACCGAATGAACAAATGCTAAGATTGAATCCATGAATGAAAATAGATCACATAATAGAAAATGACATACAGAACAACAGCGAACATACTAAATCTCTACCTAAAATGGACAAACAGTACCAATAAAACATAGGTTCCAAAGATTTACACAAATTATGTGTTTGACTTTGACCGATATTTTTGGATAGAGCCACAATAAAAGAGAACAGGTATAAAAACACATTAACATTTCACCAGAGAACCTATCGTAAAATAGCATAAAAGCAAAAGATATGTTTATATAATCACAATTGATAGCTCATGATATGGCACAATCAACCATTTGCCTGCCACAACTCATAATTGAATGATATTTCTGTGAGGACAACAATATGTATGAATTGTAAAGCTCACCTTCGAGAAGAAAGATCCACAGAGCTCTGGAGCTCTATACCATCTTGTTGCGACATAATCCTGCAGAACATATGTATTATATCCTGAAATCATGATACTTCAATCCAATCAGTCAAAAACTTAAAATTGGTTTGTACTAACATACCGTCCAGAAGACTGTTGTAGGGGTATCGTTGAATGCAACTCGTGCTAGTCCAAAATCACATATTTTCAACTTGCAGTTAGAATTTGCTAAAATATTCTTGGGCTTCAGGTCACGATGATAAACACTAGCTGCAGTTATATAAACTCAGTATCAGCACAAATGATGGTGATAAAATGTAAAAGTAGAATATGCAATGACAAGAATTCCATTGACCAATCAGATTGCAGTGTCTTTATTAGAGAGGCTACCATACAAATAAAAAATAAAAATAATGAAGAAAAAAACAAAATATTTCATTCAAGTTATTCTAACAAAAAAATTGCATTAAATAATAGTGTTGTGTTTATCTTGACTGTTACAATATAAGTTGTTACACTTTGATATCCCTTCTTATGCGCAAAAGCCTCTGGATCGGATTATAATTTGTGAAATATGGCATGAGCGTGCACGGCATCAAGAATAAAATAGATGAATCTCATAGATAATAATGGCTAAAAGAAGTGGCTTTTAGAAGGAGAAGATGAGTGGTGAAAAAAGTGAAAGAGAGATGTGTGCGCGTAATGGGAGTGAGAGGAGTGGGATGCATAATGTACCTGTGACCCCTGTATTATCTTCGGAGCGAGACAGTAGCAAAAGGAGCGGAGAAGCCACTTCGAGAAGCTAGGTATTCGTATTGACGTTTGGCCTTTCTAAACAGAAGTCAATACGAACAGGGCGATAGTCCCCTAGTTCTCCTCTACCGAGAATAGGAAATCCTATTTTGAAAGGAAGTAGGAATCCTAATAGGATTAGGATTCATTCTAGGAATTCATGTAGCACACCTCTCTAAGTCCAGTCCTATAGGATTATGATATGAGTCACTTTCCTCAACATAAGCATAATTTACTTTCATCATGACTTTGGAATGATCTATGGATCAAAAGGAAAGTACTCTGAGAGAATTCACTGAATGCAGAGCAAACTGTAGTTGGTTGAGAGATGATGATATCCAGAATTTTTATATCATCAAGGACAAAATCACGTTGCTAACTTGGTTTGTAACTATATTATGGTTAATTATCTGCTCTGGATTGACTGCATTTAAAGCAAACTACATTTTGGTAATTACAAGTATCAAGTGAGAATTTGCTGACTAATTCTCAGCGCAGATTGCCTAGCTCTGGTCATTGAGGCAACCATAACTGACCCGTCATTTGACGTTCTTATATCAGAGCACAACCCCCTGGGGGGAGTGATTGAAGGACAACGTGACTGCCCTCTATGCAATAATGCAAGCGTAATGCATATTAAACCAATGACAGAATGAACATCAATGTAAAAAGAGATAAAAGGGAATCTGACCTTCTAAACAGACTACAACTCACACCATCTTCAGGGGAAAAAATTGTTTTGCAAGCAATGATAGACATGAAGGTAATGGTTTCCTACCAGTATGAATGTATTTGAGGGCCCGGAGTAATTGATAGAGGAAGAACTGGTAATGCTCTTTTGTCAAGTCGTCGTTAGCCTTTATAACTTGGTGGAGGTCAGACTCCATAAGCTCGAAAACAACATAAATATCTTTGAAGTCCCTTCTCGAGGGGGGTAACATTATGTGCTTGATCTCAACAATGTCAGGGTGCCTTAGGAGCCTCAGAAGCTTGATCTCACGGAGAATTCGAGCGGCATCAGAGACATGCTCAAAAATATTGTGTATCTTCTTGATCGCCACTTTCTGTCTAGTGTGCAAATCAATGGCAGAGCACACAACCCCATAGCTTCCCTTGCCAATGACTTCTTGGATCCTGTACCGGTTTGCATCACCATACTCCGTGAAAAACTCCGCCTCCGCAGAGCCCTGAAAAACGAATTGCTCACACTGAATCAGCAAACTGTCAAACACCAACTGTCAAACAGATCATCACTGCTGAGAGCATCAAACGGTTAATCTGGGGAACTGAGATGCCACCATGATTGGTGGGGCTGGGAAATCATTGCAGATCGGCAGAGGTTCCGAATGGACACAATGCAACAGAACCGGCCATTAGAAAGCTACCATCATGGACGCAAAAAGAAAGAAAGAAAAAGCAATCGGCTTGCTCGTGGGCATATCTGAAGACGCCCACAAGAAAAGGGAACAACTTTGCGCACCGACAGGAGGAAGCAACAGCTTGCGGTTTTGTTTAATTTGGCACACAAGGCATCTCGAAGCGGCACGAAAATGGTCAACTTTTGCATGTGAAGTATGAGCTGTTTGTAACTCACCATTCAGCGCACACGGCATTTGACCATTTTTTTTCCCAACAGAAATAGCCAGATCACACATTTTGGCTGTAGGGAGGATGCGAATGCTAAAATCTCATTAAAACTTGTAGAAAAATCTAAAAAAAAAGTTTGGAAAAATAGCAGCGATGATTCAAACAGAAGAGAGGCGGCCCAAAAAAAACTGGCCTATTTGCAATCTAGAACTGAGATCAACAGCAAACTGCTACACTTGAACACCATAAGACAACCCAAAAAAATTAGAACTGAAGAACACAAAAGCATCGAAGAATACTGACACAATTTCTAGTATTCTATAGTCCACTCAAAACACAAGAGCAATAAGCACCCATCGACGCCCAGAGCGACAGAAAACACGAGAGGAAGCAGAGATCGCTGGAGCCCAACCCACCTTCTTCCGCTGCTCCTGCTGCATTCCGCTCCCGGTCGGATCTCCCACCAAACCACTCCAAAAACCGCCCCTCTCCCTCCCGCAGCCCTCAAACCCGCCTCGCAATCACCCAAACCTACGCGCAACCACGCGGCATTCGCTCCCCCACGCCCCAAGTCCACACGCCGCGCAAGTCGAACCGCGCCGAAGCCGGAGGCGAGCGACCCTAACACCGGGGAAGCGCCGCGCGCGGCGAGGGTTAGGTCAGGGTCGTAACCTCTCCCTCCCCTTCCCGATCTCGCCGCGTTCGCGCCGAGCGCTCGAGAAGCGAAGCGAAGCGGCGCCCGCCCGGGGTGATGGTCGCTCGCTCGTCGTGGTTTCCTGCCGACTTGCTTATGCGTTTTGCGGGCCACATGGCATGGGCAGCGGGTGGCTGTGTGGCGGGTGGGTTACTCGTTGGATGACTGTGCGCCGTCCGATCCGCATCTTTATGGCGATCATGGGAAAGTTAGGTATTAATGCCCAGACTCTCTTGAGATTATAACTTTTGATTTATACTATAGTTACTATTTTTCAAATAAGGTATTTTTTAAAATAAATTATATAAATCAATTGTAATAGACATTGTACCGAATTTGACTATATCAGACATAATCATATACGAATTTCTCTTCGTATTCTCTCATATGAACAGTCAGACTTTATAAACCACGGTTTAAAACGACCATAGCCTGACTAGAATTCATAAAGTAAGCTTTTAACCTCTACTTGCGCAAATTGTAGGACTCGTTTGCAAATGGGTAATTTTTTTTTCTATTTCTACGAGAATTGATATACGAAATTCTTACGCCGCAAACAGGACAATCACCCAAGCAGCCTTGGTGATTCTGCTGGTCTTAGGCTTCATAGACCAGTAATCTTGGTTCGTTTGGTTTCAAAAAGAAAACTTTTATTGGGTTATGGTGGAACTGCACTTGTTAATAGTAGCATTAGTTTTAATTTATTGGGTTATATTCAATTGGTTCTGTGACATTTGCATTTGCGATCGATGTAGGTTGGGGTTGGTCTTGTGTGGCTTTTAGCACGAGTACTGGGGTTTAGGTGGCAGAATTGAAATGCCAACAAACTATATAGCTTGCCTTCAAGTCACAATTTGGTTTTGCTATCAGATTGTAACCTTTTGTAATGTACAAGAAAATGTTCTTCCGAACACGGAGGAGAAAGATCTACCAAAACCTAACCTTCTAGTAGCAAGCCTGTCTCCTAATAAAAAAACGTACAATAATGTGGCAGCTCTGCATCACATGGTAGCAGAACAGCAGATGCATCCATTTTTACTACCCCATGCAAGTATTTTTCAGTACTGTGCGTGTCAAAATTAAACAGGTAAAAACGCGCTTGCATTGCACAGCAGTATTACGAACGTGACATATGGAATAATGGAAGCATTTGCATTTCTCTACGTGACCATGTCCATCTCGTTATTAATATGGCATTTAGATTCCCCAATTGACTAGGCTCATCGCAAGTCCTGCCAGTACCATGGCTGCACTTACTAGTGATTAATTATTAACATTAAGCAACATGGACGGAGTTACAATGGAATAACAGGAGTAGCTCGTAATTCTGGCGACTACAGATTTGCGGGGCTAAGGAGAACGTCGCAGAGGAACTGTCAGTCGCTGCAAAGAGAGGACGACGGTAACCATCAGTTGGACGTCTGCACATAGAAAAGAATCTGTTGCCACCGACAATAACCTGTGTGATGTCTGGCACAAGCAAGGCGTCTGTCTATTCTTTTCTGTTCGGATGAATCTATCCCAACCTCTACTTCAGTGGTGCCTAATTCATTCGTAGCATCGCAGGAGGAATAATAGGATTATGAGGAGTGATTCACAGTACAGAGACTTAAACATACCCATACATACATAAACAATCCCATACATACACACCTCAGCAATCCAGAATGCACATACATACATATCTCAGCAATCCAGAATGCACGTACTGTTAATTCATAGTCATACTCCAATAGTCAATCCTCTCAAGATTATATTTCACCATGTTCTCAAGGGTACTTCTGAAATGGCTCCTAGGAAGGCACTGCAAAATTTTGAGAGCTAAGTCACCTTTCTCCTTTGCAAGCTCTTGAGCACTTCCTATTCCACCACTTCTATGAACTAACTCAATTGCAGTAGTCAAGGAATCAGTTTCACTGAACTCAGAATCGATTATGTCCCTTAGCTTTGGTTCATCTTGCAAAGCAAAAATGACTGCAGCTGTCAGATTTCCCTTTGCCAAGTCACTTCCTGCTGGTTTGCCAAGTTGCTCAGCTGATTGGGTGAAGTCAAGAATATCATCAACTACCTGGAACGAGAGCCCGAGATTCCTGCCGTATTCATACATTTGTTCACATATAGTGGTGCTGACACCACTAACTATGGTAGCAGACCTTGTGCTCGCTGCGAGCAGAGAAGCAGTTTTATAATAGCTCTTGAGAAGATAATCATCAAGGGTGACGTCACAGTCAAAAAGAGTTGATGCTTGTTTTATCTCACCACTGGCAAAGTCCTTGATCACCTGTTAGCACACCATTTTTTTAATAAACAAATAATGTATAATTTTAAAGAAGATAAGGAAGTTTGCTCAAGTCCTTCATTACCTGGCTGATGAGCTCTATAACTTCAATGTTTTCTAAGTTTGCAAGAAACCAAGAAGATTGTGCAAACATAAAATCACCAGCGAGTACAGCCATCCGTGTTCCATATAGCTGACGAATAGTTTCTTTCCCTGCAAACAATCAGATCTTGTTTAGAATAACTTTGTCCCCTCATTGAACCGTTCCATTATGATGAATATAAATGAATGCAAAATGAAAACAAACATGAAGCTTCCCAATGCCCATATCAAGGAAAATGTAATAGTTATATATCTGTCAATTTACAGTCAAGATATATGCCCTAGAAAGAATGTGAAAAGGAAAAGAGTAACAAAAGGTAAGATATGTCTCCAAAGTAGAGTGGCCAAAAAAATGAGAATGGTTTTTTCCACATGCACATGGACGTCTATACACTATCCTAACTATCAAATGTGCCTCGAGATTTATGCAAAATTTCAAAATTCAAACCAACAACCTCATCTGTCAATCTCTGTAATGTTTTTGCACAAATCTCAGTGCACTTTGGATTGTTAGTGTTAGAATAATATAGGAATTCTTTGTTTCCTTATATGTCATTGTTTCCTTATTCGTATATAGCATATTCCCTTGCAATATCTTATTGTATTCTTGATGTGGATATGCACATGTTTTATGTTTTTCAGTTAAAAATATTATTTGACAGGAAAGAATTATTGAGCCGCATTAAATATTATCAGGTGAATTTGTTTCCTAATGAATTTCCTTATATTGATGAGAACAATATACTACCTCATGCAAGTTTCGTATATATTCTCAGGTTTGAACGATGTAAAGACTTTGGAACCACAAGGAGAAAGGAAGAAACCAGCCAACTGAGTATCTATTCCATGCAGTCAACAGCCAAGCAAGGTTCAAGAGACAACAAGCCACTACACATGAAGTCATACGTCTAGAGACAAAGGGCCTGAGTTGGGCTAAAATAAATTAGCCATATAGTATTTATTAGTAAATCACTTGTGTTAATTAAGCCCAAAAGCATACGGGCACGTATGGAGACGAACAGCCGCCGTATATATACGCGTCATCTTCGATCACAGACAGACGGCGACTAGAAAACAAAGAAACGAAAGAAGAAAATAGATGAATAGTGCCATGACTAGATAATGTGGAGGACCATGTGCTTGTTTTTGAGTTTTTGATAGCCACAAAACATTCAATAGAAATTTGAGAGTTCTTGCAAATCGAGATCGTTCAACCTTTCCACTGGAAATTGGAAGCGCGATAGGGCTTTCGCTTGGTGGTCGTGAAGTCCGGCACGTGTGATCTTACGAATTAAAGACCGTTCGTTTTTGTATTGGCAACGAGGGATCGTTACGATTCAAGAGAGAGCACATGAGTATCCAATCCTACGACGAGAAGATCGGGCGACCCTGTATCAATTCTCTATATATATTGTCCATTAGGTCTCATGAATATATACACAATATTCACAACATGGTGTCAAAACTAGAACACTAATCTAGCTCCTTTCGCTGCCATCCTGTTGACGCCGCTACCTGAGGCCGCCGCCGCCCGGAGCACGATTGACCTCTGGGTCATCGTCGCCCGCATTTTGCGCCGTTGACTGTCACCACTGACACCAAACCACCACCCAGAGTAGCGCGCCGTCAACCCCCGACCGCCGCTGCCGCCCAGAGCCACGCACTGTTGGCCCGTCGCCTCCCCCTAGCCGCCGCCTCCGCCGACGACCACGCCACCCAAAGCCGCATGCCGTTGCCCTCCCGGGCGCCACCGTCTGGAAGGCCGCCCGACCACCTATCGACGCTTGCTCGATTGCGATCGCCGCTCTGTTGTCGCTCGACACGACCACCACTCATCGTTGCCCCCGATCGCGGATGCGCGCCTCACCGACCACCGGTGCCGCCACCTATCGCCCTACTCGTCGATCCGATCGATCGGCCATCGATTGGATCTAATCTTTTATATTAATTCAAAAAATAAAAATAAAACGTCAATCTAACCGTCACATCATCCAGTGCCGTCTGTTAGACTTCATTGCCTTGGTCACCGTGCCATCTAGCGCCACCTACCGATGGCTTCCATTCCATCAGCTACAATCCCATTCTCAGGAACAAAGCTCCATGGGATAATCTATAGGTTGTGGTCTTCACTCATGGAGATCACATTCGATGGTATTCACCTCTAGGGATGTGTCACCTGTGCTCTACCTTGTCCACCATCGTCGGTTCAGCTCCCCTAGGTAGTCTACTTCTGCACCTTCTGCAGAAGATAAGGCCACCAAGAAGAAGGAAAAGGCCATTGCCGCTGATGATGATGAGGAGGCTTTTTAGCATACCATAAACACTCCTCGAGTGTTGGTGTGTTGATGAGACCCGTGTTTGAGCCATCCAGGTGATCAGCGTTGAGAACTTCATCCAGCTAGACATTATTGGTATGCATTCCACTCGTCAAATCTAGGAGTACCTGTGCGAGCGATACCAGCAAAGTAGCGATGCTTAGTTCTTTTCGCTTCAGTGTGAGTTGGAGACCCTTCGCTAGGAGGACTCCTCTGTCGATGACTTCTTCTGAGCCCCGGTCAGTCTTTGGCACCAGCTGAACGAGCTAGCAAAGGCAGATCATGATTGCCTTCACCTTTATGATTTTGTCTACTAACTTCGCCCAGAGTTTGAGCTTGTGAGGGCTCAACTGTTGATCCTCTCATCATGATCGACCATCAGCGAGGCCCTTTTGATGCTTCGGGCTGAGGAGCTTCACCTCAGGTTAGTAGCATAGTCTATTTTGACTGTGCTTGCTACCCCTTCTTTGACTACACCGACAGTTTCTGATTCGACTATGGTCGTTCTCCAGGCGCTTGTTTTTGCTCTTGTTTTCACACCAACTAGAGTTCATTGCAACTACTGCAAGAACTTTGGGCACAATCACCAAAGTTATGCAGTGCAGAAAAAGCGGAACAAAGCACGTGGGGGTGGATGATTCAAGGGGGCAGGGAGGTCCTTCCTCCACAGGAGGACAGACCAGCTCATCAGGTTCTCAGCGAGGTGACTCTGTTCAGTAACTCTACCAGGCTCTACTTCAGCAACTCTCTCACAGCTCAACAGGTTCTGTCAGTCTAGCTCAGATGTCTCCTCCATGTACTTTTTGGGTTCTGGATTATGGTGCCTCTTTCCACATGACACCAGACTCATCTCTCACTTCAGTAGCACCTCCTGTTTTTCTTATCTCTGTTCAGACAGCTGACGGTACCCTTCTATCTGTCAGCTATTAAAACACTCTTTTGTTCACTGATTTTTCCATTTCAGTTGTTTCTCATGTTCCCCAGCTTACCATGGAACTTCTCTCGGTGGGTCGGCTCACCGATCTCGATTGTAGGATTGTTTTTGAATCCCAGACCAGTTTCATCTAGGATCGACATACAGGGATGGTTCTTGGGACTAGCCGACACCATAGGGATCGTTAGGGTCTCTACATTCTTGACTCCCTCCATATTCTGTCCACTTCAGTTGCTCCTATCACATCTACGACTACCTCCACCGCCACTGCTGCCATTACCTTTGGAGCTTTTGCACAATGGCATCACCATTTAGGTCACTTGTGTGGGTCTCATCTTTCTTTATTAGTTTGTCAGGGTATTCTTGGATGTGTTACTATTGATACGACCATATTTTGTCAGGTTTGTAAGCTAGGCAAGCAGCTACAACTCTCTTATCGTTCTAGTGAGTCCTTGTATTTTCGTCCTTTTGATTTAATTCATTCAGATATATAGCGACCTGCGCCTATTATCTCTAAAGGTGGGTATAAATGCTATGTGATTTTCACTGATGATTATTCTCGCTTTATATGGCTTTTCCCTATGTCTAATCGTGGTTAGTTTCTTGCGATATCATATCTTTGCAACGATAGTTCGTACTCAATTTGAGTTCTCTATTCATACTTTTCGCTATGATTATGCAAGCAAGTACTATTCTGGCGCTTTTAGACAATTTCTTTCTGAGTAGGGCACTCTTTACCAGTCATATTGTCCTGGTGCCCATGCTCAGAATGGGGTTACTGGGCACAAACATCGTCATCTGATTGAGACTGTCTACACTCTTCTCCTTGCCTTTCACGTTCCACAACAATTCTTGGCTGAGGTTGTTTCTACGACTGCATATCTCATCAATATGTAGCCTTCCACTGCTCTTAGGGATGTTAGTCCTGCAGAGCATCTCTCCTACCGAGTTCCCTAGTACACTCACCTTCGTGTTTTTAATTGCACATGTTTTGTCCTGTTGCAACCTCGTGGGCGCACCAAATTGTCGGCTTAGTCAGTTGAGTATGCGTTTCTTAGTTATAGTTTTGAGCATAAAGGTTATCGCAACTATGATCCTTCTGCTCGACAGATTAATATCTCATGAGACATTGTCTTTGACGAATCTCAACCTTTCTTCTATCGAGATTCGGCTCCTTGTCCTGTTTACACTGTTGAGATGATCTCATGGTTGTCTCTTTTTGACTCTTCCCCTATTTCTCCTCTATCACAACCTTCCCCTAGCCTGTCTCCAGTGGTTCCTTCTATACCCCAACCTTCTGTGCTGCCTCCTGCAACACGCTTCTTGTTCCTGCCGCACCACCATCTCGTTTCTTTGGGACGCACTACTCTAGGCATCCTCGTCCTTTACCAAACTCCTCTCCTGGTATCTTGCAAACACCGACGTCTGGTTCCTCTGATGATGCTCCTCGTTACGCCCTTCATGATCGGATATCCCTTCGGCCTCTTGATCATCTTAGTTTTACTTCGCCAGTTCATACTCTCTCTATCACTGAGCCTAGTTCTTATCGAGAGGTTGCTTCTCATTCTGAGTGGTAGCTCGCTGGCAGAGGAGTTTGATTCTCTTCGACATACGGAGACTTATATTGTACGGACACCACGAAACCACAACTATCATTCTTCAGAAATAGCTTGAAGGGTTCATCTTGGGATGGAAACGGATCGGATACGATCGAATAGTCTCAAATACGAATACGAATCCATATTTTTAAAATGAATATGAATACAAATTTGAATATTCTTGAATATGAATACATATCAAATGTCATAATGGATATGAATTCGAATCAAATATGTACTTGATTCGGTTGAATACAAATATCCTCTCACAACTTCTGTAACAAATCTTGGTAGAACAAATTCCTAGCGATTTTGCCTGTTTTCACCAGTTTTTGACCTGTTACTGGAATGGTTACCGGTTTCAAACTGCCCAAATTCAAATTTTGAATCACAAAATTCATTCGGGTTTTTCCCGGGATTTCCGGTAACTAACCAGTTACCGTTAGGCATAGGAAATGGATCGAATATGTCGAATAGTCTCAAATACGAATACGAATATTCTCGAATACGAATGCGAATATAAATATTCTCAAATACAGATATGAATATTCTCGAATATGGATACGAACATTTTCGAATGTGGATTTTACTTATCACATTCGCGTTTTCTTGGTACGAATATCGGATAAAATGGATTATCTGTTACCGTTTCCCACCAATCTTACCAACTAACTTACCCTATTCCAATCACAAAAACACCAAATCTATAATTTTGTAGCGCACAACTAATAAAATTAAGAGCTTATTTTCAACAACTTATTATCTAACTACCTAAACCTACTACAGAATTTCAGCAATCGACCAAAAAACAAAACAGAGAATACATATAACATACCACAATCTACATTGTTTCCAACTGTTCATGGCCACAATTGCTAGCTGATGCAACTAGAAGTTTAGAACAACTAAACTAGCAAAGAACAAAAAGAGAAAAAGTGATTGAGAGCTCAATGAAGAGTGGAGCCATGCAACAAATTCTCTTCAGTATTCTACATGGAGATAAAACATGTATATCTCTAGGTGGGTTTTTTATGCTATGCCTGATGGACTTTGGCTCTAATGCAAACACTCGTGCGAATGAAACAAATGCTGATGAGCTGATAAGCTGATTCGAAAAGATTATCCCAACAAGTCACTTCAAAAAGGCGGTAGAGAAGCCTTCTAGTTATTTATTCGGGGGAAGCCATAGGCTGAGAAGAAGAGGCTTCTATCTGTGATTTAACTTATCTAATCATCAAGCGCACACCAACTCCTTCCCTTGAGTACCAACAGCTAGTATCTAGTTGGAACTGCAGAACTTCCATTCCTGTTCGCTATGCCAAAAAAACTGAAAAAAGAACATAACTAATTCAAATATCATATCCAGATTCAAGCAACTACAAATAAAAAATCTCCCAAATGATCTCGTAAGATAGAACCACAACACCTAAAATCCTCAAATCCAGATCCACAGCCTTAGGAGCAAACAAGCAAAAATTAACTCTAAAATACTCACCTAGAAGCTAGAGAAGACAAAGATAAACAATGATGATGTGTCCCTTAGGCCCCATACTTGTCGAGCGTTGCCGCTTGCTGCCCCACATGAGCTCCAAGCCTCCAAAGCCTTCCCTGCTCTCTTGCGGACCAACAAAAAGGGTAGCAAACAATGATGTGAGAGGGCGTGGGGCGCTGCTGAGCTGCCAATCGCCGCTAAGCGTCGCCACACAACACGAATCACTAGTCACTCATTGCTCTCTCCTTGTTCTCTCACTTTGCCTCCCTCACTCTCTGTTTGGACAAAGGACTAGTCGAAGTGGTGAGATAAGCTGTCCAACCAAATAATGGGTCGGGTTTTAACAGAGACAACCCAGTTGTTGTACGGGCTTGTTTATTCCAGAGATCTAGCACACAGATCTCGAAGCAAATTGGACGCCCAGAAAATCGACTGAAACTTAGGGAATTCTCAGCGACCGAGAAGTAGCGATCCCGAAAAAAAAACACATTTATGTCGCCACGAAAAAAGCAAAAGGAAAAAAAAAGAAAAAGGTAGCATTGGGAAACCAACGTATTACAAACATCTTTTAGATAAGCTTCTAAACAGGTAGAAGCTATCATTGTTTAGAGCGAAGCTTAAAACTCATGCATCTGGTCCTCTCTCCCTCCCTTCTCTCTCTCTCTTGGCTCTCTCTCTCTCTTTGTCTCTATCGGCTCCAATGGTGGCTTGTAGCTTTGCGGCAGCGCAGCTCGAGAGAGGAAGGAGGCAACGTCTTGCGTGTACAGTTCTTTGTTGTACTTGACATTCTTTTGCTGAACAATACATGCATGTCAGCCTCAATTATGATCTATTAAAGCGTAAGAATTATTTCAGATTGCTACAAGAATCAAAAGCTTCTTGTCAAATTCCTGTGAATTTCTTTGTGTTCCAGATTGAGCCTAAAGCTGGCTATGTCCGGATTGATGGAGTCAGTGTTCCTCGCCTTTTTAAAAAGGAAATTAGGCCAAAGAACGCAATTGCTCCTTTTTATTTTAGTGGGGGCAACGGAGGAAGCGGGAGAAGAAGGGCCTGTTCTTTTTGGCTGCTGCTTGTGGCTTTTGGCTGCGGCTTGTGACTTTTGAGCTGTTTGTACGAGAGATTACAGAGTAACAGAAACCCACGTGCTGTTTTTGCTGATATAAATGAAGTCAGGAAAGTATGTACTATAATTAACTAGTAAACTCTATCTTGAAAAAATATTCCGTTTAAAAGTTAATTACTGTAGAAAAGTCGAAAAACAGCTTTTAAAAGCTGAAAAGAACAGGACCGAAGTCTCAGTTAGGGTGCTTTAAGATTGGTGATACTTACGTAGCAAAATCTGGGACAAGGCCTTCAACAGTGGAGCTTTAGGCCACGTAGGCCGTTTCCGTCCGATTTTTCATGGTGTTCCCCATCAAGTGGAGCAAGCCACCAGAAGGAACTTTTCTAGGGTCTGTCCCCAATTCATCTCCATAGGGACTGTATCGGATCTGCTCCATGTGGCACGCACGCATCACGATGAGGCCATCTCCTGTCTTCTTTTCTCCCCAACCCACTCCTCGAGTCAGTAGAGCCTCCCAGGGACACATCCTCCCGTCTCCCGCCTCCTCGTACTGGCGGTGGTGGCCGCGGCGCTCCCGTCGCGCGCGGCTGCGGTGGACGTGGCGGCGGTGATTGCGGCATTCGCGGACCTCGCGGCGGCGGCGGCTGCTCGCGTCGGCACTGGTGGCCGGGAGCTCACCGGGCGGTCGTCGTGCCGACGCGCTCGCCGTCGCCGAACGACAACCTCCCGCGAGCCACCGTCGGCGTTCGCGGCGCGTCGGGGCAGACCTCGCCGACGTGCTCGCTACCATGTCCGCTTGAGTACCTCGCCCCGCCGACCTCCGCCGACTCCCCGCCTCCGGCAAGCTGGTCACCACGCTGTTCCAGACCACTGGTCGCGCCCCCCGCCGACCTCGGCGCCATCAAAGGTCCGCAATGTGGTTGTGATTTGGAACAAAAGGAATGGATTGGATTTGGATCTTTACATGATGCCACTATTATTTCCTTTTTCAACATGAAGCAACCGGTGAGAACAAAACGCCATCGCGCTGCGGCTCAATCTTCTGTAAGAAGAGAACACCAGGATCACACACCCAGAACTCCACCAAAATCAACTACTGTGGCAAATACGGCAAAGTATATGAAGTGTGTAACAAAATTCAGAACTATATTCTCTGAATGAATCTCAAAACGTCTCAACAATCTCCACCGATTGTATTCGAACAACAAAGAACGACTACAAGCGCAAGCTATTTATACTAGCGGCTAAATCGGATCACAACACCACGATCCATACTAGTCGGAAACAAACTTCATGCACATCGCATGTTATTGACTCACGCATGCCTAGTGCGCTTGCCGCGGCACTTCCTGCATGCTCTCTGAAGACTCAATAAGCTGCTGATGCTCCAACAGACTTCACTCCAATGGCTCACGACCAGGATTAAATCCAACATCTTCGTCATCTCTTCTCAACCCCTTCCCAGTGAATCGATTCTAACAAAAAAAAAGATAAAAGCAAGGCAAAATTGAGCGCAAGAAGGGACGGTAATGGGCCAGCTAACGACCGGATCTCATAACGGAGGTAGCACTGTAGCAGCAGCCTGTAGATACACCAATGCTATACACCACCACCCGATTGTTGTTGCTTTCGTTGCCTTCGCTGCCGACGCTGACGCCGTGTAGTAACCATCCCGCCGCGCAGCGCGGGCGGCGACGACAACTTTGTCAGTGGTGTCCGCGCGGTGCGAGGCGGCGGCGACGATGGCGGAGTCGCCCTTGCTGAACATCTCCTTGGGGAGGAGCACCTTGGAGACGGCGAAGATGGCGGCAGGATTCGGTCGAACACCGTAGGTGATAGTCGCCGCACGACGCCGGTGTCGATGGCAACGGCCGTAGCGCAGTGATGTTGAGGTGAAGCGGCGGCTGGGTGAACTCGGTGGCGGCGTGGGTGGACGGGGTTCACGATGGACTCGAGGAGCCGAGGGGTAGTAGGAGTGGAGCATGACGGCCTTGCGGTCGGCGGGGGGATCGAGGCGGTGGCGGCGGGAGGCCGCGGCGGCGTCGGTCGGCGAACACCGTGATACGGCCGCGCTCGTCGGCCTCGAACTCGTCGCCACGCGAAGGCCTCCGCATGGAGGCGGCCACATTGAAGGCCACGACGCCGATGAGCTCCCGCCACCGTGCCGACGCGAAGCGCGCGCAAAGCCGCGAGGTCCGCAACGCCGCCACGCCCACCGCAGCGCGCGGCGCGGAGCGCCACGCCACCGCCGCCCGATGCGAGGAGGAGGAGACGGAGGATCTGTCCCCGGAGGTGGGGCCGCCCCTGGGAGGCTCTACTGACTCGAGGAGTGGGTTGGGGGAGGAAAGAAGACAGGAGATGGCATCATCGTGATTCGTGCGTGCCACATGGAGCAGATCCGATACAGTCCCTATGGAGATGAATTGGGGACAGACCCCAGAAAAGTTCCTTCCAGCCACCCATGGCTCGTTACCTGCTCCTCCGCCGCCGCCTCTCAGCCGCGCCGCCGCTCCCCGCGCGGCACGTCTACTGGGCATTTGACAGGAGGGCGCACGGCGCCCGTATCCGGGAGCTCGCCCGCATCGGCCGCTTGCGGGAGGCCAGGGAGGTGTTCGACGCGATGCCACACCGCGACATCATCACCTGGAACTCCATGATTTATGGCTACTGCAGCAATGGAATGCTCGACGCTGCGAGAACCCTCGTCGATGCTATCTCCGGCGGGAACACGCGCACGGGCACCATCCTGTTGTCAGGCTACGCCCGCGCCGGACGCGTGCTTGACGCTCGCAGGGTGTTTGATGAAATGCCCGTGCGGAACACTGTGGCGTGGAACGCCATGGTTAGCTGCTATGCTCAGAACGGGGACATCACCATGGCCCGCAGGCTATTCGATGAAATGCCGAGCAAGGATGTCACATCATGGAACTCAATGCTTACTGGGTATTGCCATAGTCGACAGATGGTGGATGCAATGAATCTGTTTGAACAAATGCCACAGCATAACTTGGTAACTTGGACCGTGATGATTTCTGGGTACGTTCGAATTGAGCAGCATGACAAGGCTTGGGACATCTTCCGCATGATGCACCGTGAAGGGGTGTCACCAGACCAGTCAAACTTTGCCTCCGTGCTTTCAGCTATGATGGGTCTTGGGAATCTTGGTGTTCTAGAGGGCCTTCGTGTTCTTGCCCTTAAGACAGGCTTTGAAAGGGATGTGGTCGTCGGCACATCGATACTAAATGTGTATACTAGGGATGCAAGTGCGCTTGACATTGCAATAAAATTCTTTGAGGGTATGACAGAGAGGAATGAGTACACATGGTCAACCATGATCACTGCACTATCTCATGGTGGCCGAATCAATGCTGCTATTGCTGTCTATGAAAGGGACCCTGTAAAGTCCATTCCATGTCAGACTGCACTGCTCACAGGTCTAGCTCGATGTGGCAGGATTAATGATGCAAGGATTTTATTTGAGCAGATTCCTGATCCTAATGTTGTGTCCTGGAATGCCATGATTACTGGGTACATGCAGAATGGAATGGTTGGTGAGGCAAATGAGCTGTTTGATATGATGCCTTTTAGGAACACAATATCTTGGGCTGGGATGATAGCGGGATATGCACAGAATGGGAGGAATGAAGAAGCTTTGGGTTTGCTCCAAGCTTTCCATAGGAACGGGATGCTACCTAGTCTGTCCAGTTTGACTAGTAGCTTCTTTGCTTGCTCAAGTATTGGAGCTCTTGAGACAGGAAGGCAAGTGCATTCACTTGCAGTAAAGGTCGGCTGTCAGTTCAATAGCTATGTATGTAATGCACTCATTACCATGTATGCCAGGTGCAGAAACATGGAGTATGCAAGACAAGTCTTTAATCAAATGAGAGTTAAAGACACTGTGTCATGGAACTCTTTTGTTGCTGCACTTGTACAGAATAATCTGTTGGAGGATGCAAGGCATACATTTGACAATATGCTCGGTCGGGATGTTGTCTCTTGGACTACGATAATATCTGCATATGCACAGGCTGAGCAGGGCAATGAGGCAGTGGAGATTTTCAAAACAATGTTGCGAGAGCATGAGTTACCAAATTCACCAATATTAACTGTACTTCTCAGTGTTTGTGGAAGTCTTGGTGCTTCTAAGCTTGGGCAGCAAATCCACACCGTAGCTATTAAACTTAGAATGCATTCAGAACTTATAGTTGCTAATGCTCTCATGTCAATGTATTTCAAGTGTGGGCGTGCAGAGTCTCATAAAATTTTTGATTTAATGGAGGAACGAGACATTTTTACATGGAATACCATCATTACAGGCTATGCGCAACATGGCCTTGGAAGAGAAGCCATCAAGATGTATGAACATATGGAATCTGCAGGGGTGTTGCCAAATGAGGTCACTTTTGTGGGGCTTTTAAATGCATGCAGCAATGCTGGTTTGGTAGATGAAGGCTGGCAATTTTTCAAGTCAATGAGCAGGGATTACGAACTAACTCCTCTGCTGGAACACTATGCTTGCATGGTGGACCTACTTGGGCGAACTGGTGATGTGCAAGGAGCTGAACAATTTATCTATGATATGCCTATTGAGCCAGATAGAGTGATTTGGAGTGCTCTTCTTGGGGCGTGCAAAATTCACAAGAATGCAGAAATTGGTACAAGGGCTGCCGAGAAACTCTTCACCATTGATCCATCGAATGCTGGCAACTATGTCATGTTGTCAAATATATATTCCTCCCTAGGGATGTGGGGTGAAGTTGCAAAGGTACGGAAAATTATGAAACAACAAGGTGTGGTAAAGGAGCCTGGCTGTAGCTGGATGCAGATAAAGAACAAAATGCACTCATTTGTCACTGGAGATAAACAGCATGATCAAATCAAAGAGATAGATGCTACCCTCCAGGAATTGTACACTTTGCTAAAGGCTACAGGCTATGTACCTGACACTGAATTTGTTCTCCATGACATCGATGAAGAGCAGAAGGAGAGTTCCCTTTTGTACCACAGTGAGAAGCTTGCTGTTGCTTATGGCCTTCTTGTTACACCTAAGGGCATGCCTTTACAGATAATGAAGAACCTTAGAATATGTGGTGACTGTCACACTTTCATCAAGTTTGTATCGCATGTCACCGAGAGAGAAATTGACATTAGGGATGGAAATCGATTTCACCATTTTAGGGATGGAAGTTGTTCATGTGGTGACTTTTGGTGATACATTTTATTGACTTCAGATGAGCTACTACCTTCTGGTGATACAGTCTTTTGACTTCAGATGAGATATTGGCATATTGCCATTTCAGAAGTTTTTGTTGAGTTGTAGAACGCAAAGCAGACGAGTATATTGACTAACTACATTACTATGCTGTGGGGACTCTTGATGTTGAGACGAAATTTTGCTTTACCTTTTTTATTTGAAAGGGTAGGAGCAAAGTTCCTGCTTGTAACACTCATGTTTTTTATGTTTAAGATAAAATTTTGTTTTATTTATTTATTTTTTGGGCAGGAAAGGTTCAGACCAGATTTCTTGCCTTACACCCAGGATTCTACAACTCCAGGTTTGTTCATTTATCCTTTTCCCCTCTTTGTGGTTGCCTCTTTTTCATCTCTAACCTGTTGCCTGCGTAATAGTGTCAGCATTATTCGATTGGGCTGTACTTAATGTGTGCCATGTTAGCTGATTCTTTCTTAGTCTGCTGGTTCAGTAAGGAAACCAAAGTTACCTCTCCAGTGAAACTAATCCATTTTATTTCTCAAACTTCTGTTTTTTATATCATCTTACCATGCTCGTGCAAACCAATGGGCATGTAATAAGTGCTCTTATAATAGCTCAGTTTTTAAGTATTTCCTGATCGTGTTTTTTCCATGTAAATCTTTCCCTTCCCATCCTACAAACATTGTGAACCGGGTTATGACGGACCAGAGTTGCACAGGATTCCCAAATTGCAGCGCCATCATTCTTGCACTGATGATTATAGGAGACATGGTCATCATTTAAATCACAGTTTTTCATGCTTGAATTGCATTCTTTTGTCAGGGTTAAATATTTTATTTCCATTGTTATTTAAACATGCAAAGGTTTTATGCATATATGAATGCCAAAAGCTAGGTTTTTATGAAATCACTGCGTTTGATTTTTTTTTATGATAACAGAAGTTCAGAACTATATATTGTTAGTTGTTCTTGGAGTGCTGTCATAAACATCTCATGTAATTTTGCTGTTCCAGGTTTTAGAGATGTAATACATTGCTATACTGCTATTGTCCAAGAATATGATTGCTGGTATGGGAAACCTCATATTGTTTGTGAAGTCCCTAAAGACAAGCTGCCAACATTGAATCTCTTTTGCTGTTTACACCAAAACAGAGTTGCAGGTTAGAGTTTGGGATATCTATGATAACAAAATTATGCAATTATGCCCTTGTTTTATCTGATCATTTCGTTTGCATGCTTAGTCTTTTCCTTTCCATGGTCGATTAGAAAATTTTGATATTTCTTCAGTTGATACCAGACCACCATACTCCCTGAGTGCCTGGGCTCTCAGTGTGTCAGCTACCAGGTTTAGTTCTCATATGACTGGCAATTGATTTAGGATAGAGGTCACAGGACCAAGTATTTTATCCACTAGAGTTACATATTGGTGAAAGGTTTTGCCTAGGGTTGTGTTGTGTGCCAGCTCAACAGTTACACATCTATCTTCAGTAGGGCTCTACATACTGTTCCCGTAAAAAAAGATACATCTATCTATATCACTATGTTCTACATGGTTCAATAAGTTTTTTCTTAATCAAGGGAATATGCTTCTTTGGCTAACAACTTACAAGCAGAGGCTATAGTATCTAGCAACCTTAGCATTTACTTATCCTGTAGATATTATTTTGTCAGCGTACCCTCCCAAGTTCCCTTATATGACGCCAACGAAGCCAGGTCCAATGAAAATATTGTGCATTTTAAGAAGTCAGGTACACAATGAGTAACTGTGTTTGAACCCTTGAATAAACATAATTGTGTGGTACCTTTTTTATGTTTGATTAAAGATTCATCTCTTCCAGTACAGTACAACAGCACAGCAGGATAACTTCTTTGTCAATGCTATATACAACAGATGCTACATCTTCTCATGTTGTCCGGTGGCTAGGCCTCTTGGGCCGGTCACCTCTACCTAGTTCAGCCAGTTGGTCTGGTTACATTGCCGATAGCCGTCGGATCTTTCACTTGGAAGCCGATCCAGCCGTCTGCGTTCCCTCATTCCGACATGCTTGCCCTGCCATGAAATCAGGCCTCGGGGAGCCCTTGAGGAGGAGGTGCTCCCGTTCTCCATTCTCCATCCCCGTCAAGGCATCGCCACTGTCGCTCTGCCCACTTGCCGTTGTTGGCACTTGGGTTGGCGTGCCTACTCTTTGTCTATCCGGTTGCGTGCGCCCATTCGGGCCAGAGGTGGCAAGGGTCTTCATGTACTCCTTGTCGCCTTGCCCTGGGATCAGTTCATTTGTGCTTCTTGCTTTTCCGTGTTGTCGTGGTTGCTCTGTTGTGGCTTACTTGGTTGGCGCCGCCGTTGTTGCCAGTGAGGGCACCAGGTCGCGGTGGATCCAGCCTCCTCACCTCACCCACCCTTTAGGCCAGTCGCTGCCACTGTCGCCAGTGAGGGCATCTGAGCCGCGACGAACCCAACAGGCTGGTGGTGCAACGGTTCTCCCTGTGCTCCTGCGAGTGTTACCTCTTCTTTGATAGCGCTGAGCGGGCGGTTGTTGCAGCGGGCCACCACTGCCGGCACCGAGGTCTTCCCAAGCCAGGTCCGGTTGAAATCAAGCCGGATTTGGGATCTCCCCACGCTCCCACGAGAGATTTGTAGGTAGGAGCTACATGCCTCAGTTCCCTATCTTAATGTTTGCTATTGTTTTTTGATTTTGTGCACGTGTGTGTGCATGTATGTTTTTGGTATTATGATGAAGGTATTATCATGAGTATGAGACAAAACATGGTCATGGTGATGGATCATAGCAGCTAAGCATCCATTTTTTCTATGTGTTGGCTTCCCTTTGCGTCAGATTCCTTATATGTTTGTTCTTTTCTCATCCTTGGTGCTGGTGGTTAACGCTATACAGATGAAGCGAAGAGACAAATGACAGTGGGGTGTTCTAATGTGTTGGTGTGCGAATTTGCTGGTTCATATACTGATCTACTGTATAATTGGTCATACACATTTTTTACCCCATAGAGTTGAAGCATATAAACATGATTTGAGGGTTTGATGCGCGCCGAGCAATTCCTGTTTCAGTACAAGGTCAAATTGCAGCAGTGGTTTGGGAGTTGGATGCCGAGCAATGTTGCCTTCAGACATGGTATGTGCATATAGGATTTTATGATCAGCTTGGTTATTTCAATCCTTCCGTACACATTTTGATACATCTTTTTGCTGTAGGTGTTCTAATTGTAGCGTTCAGGAATATTAACAGTTGCAATGAAATTTACATGATGTTTTCCTTGCCTTAGATTATATTGGTAAACAATTACTTCTTTTCTTGTGCTCCATTTATTTATTTATTTTAGTTTCCTTTTGTTTCTGTGGGGGCAATCTAATGTATATGCGTGCAGATCATGTAGTTGTTCCTAGCCATTTTATTAGCAGCTTTTACGTGAGGCATGCTCTGAATCAGGTCTGTTTTCAGGCCTTCGGTCATCCGATGCTCAGCTTGGTTTCTATCGGCCTTTTTAATTGGGGATAAGCAAATGTAGATGAGGAACTATAGAAGCGATAGTAAATTCGAACATGCTGGCGAGTGCGCAGTCCGGGCACCATCGTGGAGAACGGCACCTGATGTTTCACCCTCCGAGCATCATCGTGGAGAACGGCACCTGGTGTTTCACCCTCCTGCTTCATTGGTTTCGTCAGGCAACCATCTAAGGTCCTACTGAAGCACTCTGCCCATCTCATTTTTTTCCCTGTTGCTATGTTACTTTATCTCTTATTTTCCCTTTGACCATCGTGGATATGTCGTTTGCCTCATCAAGCAGTAGTTATCCCGTTGTGTACTAACATACATAACGTTTGATATCAGAGCCATCGATCCTCCATGGTTTCTGTTGGCTCTGTTGGCGATGATATTAAGTTTGTAAAGGTTGCATGTGACCAGATCCTCGCAAGGCTGCAAGAGATAACTGAGTCATCGAGGAGGAGGCAAGGCATGTTGCTACGATGAATACACCATGGCCATTGTCTCTAGCGCATGTGCCATCGCTAAACATGATGCCTTCGCTGAAGAAGAATGCTACTGCTATACCGCGGTCATGTTCTCCGCACTGCTGACCATTGGGTAGCAACAGTGCAACACTACCCTGCGCTCGCTGTCTTTGTCGATGGAGTCTTCGTCAACGTCAGGCAGCGTTAAGACTCCTATGCCTTTGCTATCAACCATCATCAGTTACCTGCTATGCACTAACTCAAGGTGTCGTGGTGGGATTGCTAAGGATGGCTGCCATAACCACCACCACCACAGCTCGAGGACAAGCTATGTGCAAAGGAGGGGAGAAATTGTTACGTGCAGAAATTATTGCGCATGAATAGTACCTGTGGGTACTGTAGCATCAGGGTTACGAGGAATACTTCTCCCTACCAAGTGAGGAATACTTCTCCCTACCAAGTTATCTATTTTCTAAATAGTTTGAATGGTTTCCTAAGATAAGAATTAGTTGTTTGGCATCATATCTATTAGTTGGAAAAGATATTATTTAGATTTATCTTATCCATAATTGTTAGATGAGCCCTCTACATAAGGAGGTCTAATGTAATCGTTATTCTCAAGCAAGAAATAATAAATTAAAGAAACCTCACACTTTCGAGTGCATCTAATCCTCTCCAGCTGAGTTCCTTTCTCCCTCTATTCAGCGCTCTCGTTCTTTTAGCCCTTTCTCCTCAAGCCATACCGTTTGGCCTGATCTAGCGGTAGATATTTCGTTGTGTACCAACATACACAACAATATTAAGAATGAAGAAACTTACAGGTCCGGTGTACTACTTTTCTTTTCTGATCTTATTTTGGCACAAGCAAAGGTGAAATCTTTCCTTTTCCATCCGTCTCTCCTCTCATTTTATATATTTTCCTGGTTTTGCATTCATGGTGGTATAGTGCATTGCAATTTTTTCCCCCAAACATATCAGCTATGCAGTAGTTTTTTTTAAGGGTCAGCTTCATTAAGATTTTTTTGGGTAAGATGTTTTCCATACCAAGTGAACCAGTTTACTTTAGCTAATTGTTTTCTATGCCGGGTGAATCCATTCATTTAAGTGAAAAATTTTGCTCAATGTGACAAGTTAGAATCTATGCGTTTACTTTTTATCAAGTAAATTGGTTTGTTTGGATTAAACTCTTGAAAAAAAAATGCCTGGACACTTATAGGCATGATAGACTCTGTATGTTATTTAACTGATTTTTATTGAATCCGTGAAAATTTATGATTGTGATAGCATTCGGTTTTGAGTTGGAACCTTTGATTCACTGAGTAAGCTGAGAAAAGGGGTTCCTTTTTTTTAGTATTTGATTTCCCTTCAATTCTTCAAACCAATGCTTTCTTGTATTTTAAGGACACCAAGACATTGCCAAATATACATTATTATGCTTAACTTTGTCGAAAATACTAAAAAGATCACTGTCCTAAATTCTATCGAGGATAATTGATTTTTTTTTGTAATGTTTGCTATGCAGATTAAAAGAAGAATAAGGTCAAGTTTGTGTCTATTTTCTTCTACTTAGTGTTTTATGGTTGAAGAGCACCATGGCGCACCATATTTGGTGTAAGGGGGGATTGGCCAAGTCTATCTCTTAATTGTGTCCGGATGTTAATGCTATAGGTGTTTCTCTTTGGAACATCAATGCTTTAGACTAAAATTGTTACATATGTATTTATTGGAGTGATAACGCGTATTTATTGGAGTGATAACGCGTAGTAGCATGCTGCCTTATATCATAATAGTGTTGAGAATATCAGTAGAGCACATGGAGACTGACCTGGCCTGCAGGCATGGTGTGTTTTCTGCTGAATGGTGACGCTTCTTCTGTTGAACTAATCCATGGTCCTTTCTTGCTACCTCTGTGATTTTATCTCCATTTTGCAACTGCTGCAGAATGCCTCATTTGTTCCCAGAGAATCAGGCGGGCTTAACAAAACCAGGGTTCACTGTTTCGTTTTGAAAAAAAAATCTCGGAGGGCAGCGAGATGAACGAAAGAACGAAATTTCATTCATTTGGTTCAAAATTTTGACAAATTTTAACCAAAATTTGGATGAAATTTGGACAAAATTCAAATAGGGGATAAAAGCCAATTTTGACCAAACCATTCTTCTTTCAGGGGTAATGAAATGGACGAATTTTACGAAATTTTGGCAAAATTGTGAACCCTGCACAAAACTCTAGTGCACATTCAGTTGTCATTGGGGAACGCAGTCTACAAACGGCATTGGAAGAGAACAAATGGCTGCAAGGCCTCAACTTGTCGGCTGGAATACCTGCACAACACATATAGGAGCTTGTTGCTATTTGGGGGCTTATCTCCACTACGATCCTTCAGGACGGCCAGGAGGACACTATCACATGGAAGCTATCTCAGAATGGAATTTACAGCGTTGCCTCAGCATACAAAGCATAATTCCTGGGTGCAACACACCACGATAAACACCCTGATTTGGAAGATTTGGATACCTAAAAAATGTAAAATCTTTACCTGGCTAGCGATACAAGACATAATTTGGACACAAACTATCTGGCCCGGCAAGGGTGGCTGAACCAACCAATATGCCCACTCTGCACACATGCGCTAGAGACTGCCATCCACGATCTGATCAAATACCGTTACTCCACAATAATTTAGACCATCATTGCGCAATGGACAGCTTGTGAATCGGTGAACTCAACAACCTAGCAGACCTCATCTTCGGTCCGACATTGATGGGAGTCAGCTATCATACGTTTGGAGTTCCACGAAAAGCAGTGACGACGCTTGTAATGCAGTGTCCTTGACAACCCGCATAAAAGAGGAGGTGGGAAGTGGGGTCGTTGCAGGAGCCAAGAGACTCACGGAGCTCTCGCTTAACTTTGTAACACCATAAGAGCATGTACAATACAAGATGCTTATATATGAATGCTTAAAGAGAGAGAATATAGCCACATCATCAAGCACCCATGCAAAAGTTATTCCCTCCAATACAAGCATCTTCTCCATGGGTGCTTAGATGCTATATTTTCTATTAATAGAATCAGTTATATACATAAGCATCTACTAAGCACTGGTGCTTATTTAAGTATCGATGCTTCAAAATAAGCACCTTATCTATCCTATGTGGCAAGAAAAACAGTTTTTCATTGCTAAGCACCTCTCTAAACGCCTGCATTGTACATGCTCTAACTAGTGTTTTCCCCAATGTCGCTGTCCAACACTGTACCCTGCCTTAAAACAGGGTACCTTCTGTATACTGTTATTTCTCCTTCCCCTTAATTAATTTAGGGCAGCGCTTCTTGCCCGTTCAAAAAAAAATCAGTTGTCATTGGGAATAGCAGTGAATTACATTTTTTACTGTGCCTTTCCACAATATATGAAACTCAACTTGCATGGATAACCTGTACTACAACCATACACTAAGTGAACTGAAGGAAATAAATTGAAACAAAACGGATCAGTTATATAGTGTGCCTGTCTAAAAGGTTTTGCACTCACATAGCTCTGGTAAGTTAGCAGGCTATTCTGAATCCATTCCCCCAAATTATTCAGTTGCAATAACAATAGTTCAGTTCTAACCACTAATGTACCTTACGATTCTATTTTTGGCTTCAAGGTTTTGTTGACAATGAATCATCGCCAAACTGATGGTTTTTCTCAACTGATTCAGAATGTGTCTAAGTAGCTCGGTGAAAGAGGCATCACTGGTTGCATGGCCATTAGAGGGTAATATTCTGTAATTGAGTTACAGAGGAAAGGATTTTTACGAATTAGCGACAGTTTTCTTTGATCTTCTGTTCATATGCTGCAGTTCCCTATAAATCCAAATCCTAAAAGCTCAGGGGGCTGATAGGTCACCATAAAGTCATGTCTCAAACATGATAAGAATAAGCTTTATCAGCTGCTTCTCATGTAGCATTCGGTTTCTGAATATCTCTTTCAAGAATGCACCGAGTTTTCTATTTATCATAGAATTACAGTAGAAAGAGTTTTTTTTGGGATTGGCTAACCTTTTTCTTGCCTTCTCTTTTTTATTGCCTTCTTCGCATATGATCCAGTTTCCTACTCCATACGTGGAAGAATAAGCTTCAGTGGCAACTCCTGATCTTACATATACGCGCGTCCATTCACATTGGAAAGAAGATAGATGAAGCTGCAATTGTTTGTGTTCTTTTGCAAATGAAAAAACTCACACAGGCTCCTGAAATTACTTAAGCAAATTCGTTGTAACTTTTAACTGTGTATTCAATCCTATTACTGGCTTCAGTTTCTAATGCAAACTAAATATTTGACTATGAAGTGGCAACAAATCGTTCACGCCAACATCTTCTCAGCCTTTTCCAATAGTAGAAACTTTTTCGCTCTGGCGTATTACAAAAGTGTTGTTCGATTGAGCTGAAATAAGCTAGATTATGGCTGAAATTACACTGTAACTAATTAAAATTATACTATAACTAATGATTGCACTGCTTAACTTGTACTAGGTGTCAGGAAACGTCCAACAAGCCAACAATGTGGTACGGAGTATACCATAGGTCATCAGGGAGAGCGTAGTGGGACGGTACGGAAACAACGACCGTGCCTTCCAATGGATTCATTCAGTACTCGTAAGATATCTCTCACAGCCAATAATGGTGGATTCAGCCGATGACCCTGCACCCACAGATCAGGTAGCCCCGACTAGGAATCCATCGTTTCAGAAGCTTCAGACCCGCATGTCATCCAGGTAGCTTTCGTCTACCAACCACCAAAGCCTGTCGATTGTCGAGAAAAGAGGAGGTGAAAGTGAAACCATCCTGCAGGGCAGCAAAACGAAACGCAAGTTGCAGCCGAACAACGGGAACTCGCCACCTGAACGCACAGGGAAGCCCGGTGCGCACGCAAAGCGACGGCACCCTCGCTTCCCTTGCCGCGCGCGCCCAAGGTGGTGTGCCGAAGCCGTGGTCGCGTGGGCGAGAAATCTGAGAAAAAAAAAGTTGGCTACTTGGACTGCCGCTCGCGCGCGGCAGGTTCCCCTCCAAACAGGTTAGATGGCCAGTTTCTGTCTTTTAACTACAAGTGTGCTCTATATAATGGCTATTATTTTTTCTAAATCTAAAAATAAGATAAAATAGTAAAAAGATAAAAGCACCGCTATATCTTTACGACAATGTAAAGCAACAAGGGAAAAATTTAAAAACAAAAACCGAAAGTAAAAATTTTTATGTAAATTTTGATTTCTAAAAGCTGGAAGTTAGAAACTGACGGCTTAAGCTGTTTGGAGCGGAGGCACGCCCGCTGTTTCCCCCTAATCCCACGTGCGTTTCGTTTCCAGGGCTCAGTTGTTCTGCTGATCAGAGGATAGCTTTCGATTAGTTGTCCGTGATCCTTGATCTTAGCTTGATAAAGCTGTATCCACAAATTGATCAGATAAATAATATGGGGTAAAAATTAAACGAACACAACGGACTCAACATTGAACTCACAAGTCACACCTGAAACTAAACATATAAATTTGTAATTTATATGTCCACATTGGTAAACAGTCAATTGATATTGGGAGTACAAAGTTTGTAGATTCTGAAGCTTGCCTAGGACGGCACTGTCCAATGCTGTGCCGGGCTGGCGGGACCAGGACTCATCTCACTGTGTCCTCGAATTTCCTCGCTTTTACTCAAACCTCAACTGTTCAGGGGGAATCTCTCTCGTACCTTTTGTCTGCCCTCTGATGTTGACACTCATAAATCTTCGTCCATAGCCTGTTTGTATTTATTTTGATTTCTGATAAGAGGAACTAAAGTTCTGCTCAAAAGAGTTTTTTTGAGTGATTTATAACTGAAAAGTATTGTAGCTGGCTGAAAAACACTGTAGCTAACGAGAGCTTATTTAGCATAACTAAATTTTAAAAAATAAAAATAGAAAAACATGTTAGCCCATCACATATAATGCAAACAAATACGAGAAAAAAGAACCGGCAAAAAAACTCAAAATAAGCTAATAGTGCAAAAATATTTTACACTTATGAATAGTGCAAAAAAACTCAAAAAACTCGAAATTTATGAATAGTGCAAAATAAGCTAGAAACTCAAGCCGAAACAAGCGGAGCCTAAAGCTAATAATAATGTCCTAGTTTTTATAGACCGTTTCTATCAATTATTGCTATTTATCAGCCACTATTTTACACTTTCGTATGTTATAGCGTACTTTGTATTTTATTATATCACAATTCCATAGGTCGTATAACGGTCCGAATGTTGTAGTGTCTTTCGTTACACTATCGTTTGCTCTTTTTCTTACATAATGCACTTAGTTAAAAGCCAAAAATCATAAGGTTATACGAATGACCAAGCTTCTATAAACCGTTTCTATCATTCACTACTATTCATCAGTCAAATCTATTAGCAAAATCTAATATGAACGTGCACTATCTTCTCGACAGCATTTCTCCCTCTTCCATTGAGGAGTTCATCTACTAGCATCGATCAATCCATGCAACAGCACACTTGATTGCCGCACTTGAGCATAGTAATAAGTACATCAAATGTGATAGATCACGAAACAGCCAAGTTTATCTATAGACAGAAGAATGATGCAATTTGGGAAATGCAAGAATTAAGTAACTTAATGAAGCTGTCTTAGGGGCACGAGTGGCGTCTTGCATCCTTCAAGATGATGATATCGTGGGCTTCCTTCAGAGGCTACATCACCAGCTCCGACACCCACCCGAAGTCTGGCCCGTCCTCCTCCGTCACCGCCGGCAGCACCGGAGTTTGCGATGCCGACGGCTTCGCCTTCCTGAAGCTGAGCTCCCGCATTGTGAGCATGAGTTCTTCCATCTCCGCGTCTGCGTCCGCTTCATCTATGGCATCCAGCCACCTCCTCCCCTCCACCGGCGACACCGGGGGCGACTCCCAGAGAGCAGTCAGGGTCGACTTGGGCGAGAGCGCCAAAGGCGAGTCTTCCATGGGCGCGGCGCGGAGCTCTCCGGTCGTGTGCGCGAAGAAGCAGACCCGGCGGCGGCAGGCGGCGCCGGCGCGGCACGGGCGCGTGCGGTAGCGCGCGGGGTGGAGCCACAGCTCGAACGTGCCGTGCGCGAACGGGCACGTGTTCCCCAGAGGGCACGCGGCGCCCGGCCGGCTGCGGAAGTCCGGGCACGGCTCGCCGGTGTACGCCACGCGCCGCGGGTCCCGCCGCCGCGCGGCCTCGCCCGGGTGCGCGTACGGGCACGTGGTCCAGTCGTGGCTCCGCGCGCGCGCGCACCGCCGCACCTTGAACTGGTACATCATGAACTCGTCGTCCCCGTCGCCGCGGCCGGCGGAGAGGTACTCGCCCAGCGCGGCGAGGAGCTGCGGAGGGATATCCACCGCCGACGGGTCGGCCCAAGAAGCGGTCAGCGCCGCCGGGTCGAGCAGGGGGTGCTCGTGGGTGTACTGCTCACGGCTCACCATGCCTGTCGCTCGCTCGCTCACTCCTTGTCCTGCTGTGCTACCACTAGAGAGAGAGAGCTGTGATTTGAGGAAACAGCCGTGGGGTAGGTGGCAAGTGGTTTATAGGTCGCGCGGCCGAGACGACGAGACGCGCCGTTGGGTTTTGGGGAGACGATGGCGAGGGTGGCATCTTCTAATGGTCGCCGAGCTATCGGGCGGGCTAGCGTGGGTGGTTTTGGCACGGAGTGGGCTGCGGGCGCTGCATGTTGGCCGCCACGTCGCAGCGGGATGGTTTTTCTTTTGTATGGAAGTTTTCTCCACCGTCGGCGGCGTCCCGACGCGTGTCGGTGGAAATGCTTCTCCGTTGATGTACTCCTCTTTCCTTGCGTACAGAACTATAGAAGATTTTCATCATGTCTTCATATTTGCTTCTTAGGTCTTTGTCCTTTCAAGATAAAACGGAGACAGTAACCCAAGTACTAAATTAGTTTGCTCGGTATGTCGTTAAACTCTCGTTCGTCCTTTTCATAGTGAAGTAGTACTATGAGGCAAAGTCAGCTGATCCAATTATCTACAATTAAACAGAAAAGTATTAGTAATAGTTTAAAGATATAGAGAAGAAAGATGAATCAAGAACTAAAAGTGATAAGTAAAAACAGTAGTACGCTATATTTTTTTTGGTGAAGCATTTGTTTTTTAGTTTTTGAAAATAAGACTACATCCTTAGATTACGGTCATTCTGTAATCGCACGGGAGTAATAAATATATAAATGTGCGGATATACATAAAATATTTTAGCTATCAATTAAAACCATATTTAAGTTTTACTTCGTACTCTCTCTTACGAACAGCATAAAAATCATAAATCATAATCAAAAGTCATAAGTTAAAGTCCAAAAGGCTCTCATGAGCATGTTATAACATTCAGACAACCGTGAGAAGCATGGTTGTCAGCCAACTTGGCCTGCCCAAATCCATTAAGCGATGCCAATTGCCAAATAATGGTTCCTGACGTTAGTTTTGTAGGCGAAAATTTGAGCTGCAAGCACGCAAAAGTAACATATATAGCATATTAGCATGCCTAGAATCTACAAAATAATCTAAATAGCAGAAGTAGTTTTTTTTAGATAAAGGATATAATATCCGGCCTCTATATCCACTTGGGATATACACAGCCAAAAGATACACGAGCTCTTAGGCTCAAAGCCTCAACATTGAGGAATACACAACATCAAGAAAAAGCGCTTAAGGACTATGAAAAAACTAGAAAAACTAAGCTTCAGTACTTCTTCATCGTCCTTGCTTTCAACCAATCCCCTAACCTCCTTCAACTGAACCACCCAAACTCCAGTCTACTTTTGCGTGAAGAATCCTCCGAGGCGATGTCTCCAAAGAAGCGACGAGGGTCGCCGACGCCGCCCGCCTCAACGAGACAAGGCTTTCACCGGAGAATAGAGTACATGAGGGCTATGGAGTGCCATGACAACCCTTCAGAAGGAAAATGGCGTCCAAAGACGTCATAGTTATCGAGACCGGTAGGAACACCCAAGACGGCTTTCGCCAAAGACCTCCATGGCAACTCCCGCACTACACACACAAAAAGATCGCCACCATCACACGGGGATCTACATGCCTCAAGGTCATGACAAAGCCATCCTTGACCTCCACGACGAGCCGCTTCCGCCGAGCAATGTCGAGCATGGAACCTGGCAACCCAGACCACGCACGACCGCCGCCCCGCCATCGCCGCCACCGCCGATCGGCCTCCTCCACGCGCTCCGCGCGCCCACCCTCTCCGTCCATTGCTCGCTCACACGCCGCCACCACACCAACCTCGCGCCCAAACCAACGATGGCTCCGCTCTCCAACGACTACCTCCCTTCACTCCTCCGGACCTTACGCCGCGACGGCGAGCACTAGATCCGCCGAGCCGCCACCGCCTCCGCCCCTCGGCGCTGGCGCGCGCTGATCGCTCCCGCCGTGGCGGGCTGCAGGACCGAGAAGAATCGCGCCGCCACCTTGACGGCGCGGCGCCCCACCCGGCTCGCTGGCCACGGCCTCACCGTGCTCCTCCTCCGCATTGCCCTCCCGTGCTTGAGCGGCCTAGATCCAGCGGGCCGAGCTCGAGCCCCGCCACAACCCGCCTTGCGGTCATGGGGCGGGCAGGGGAGCAAGGGAGCGGAGCGAGGGGAGGAGCATCTGAGGTGGGCCCCCTCCCTCGCCGCCGGAGCACGCCACCGCCAAGACGAGGGAGGGACCAGATCCGAGAAATCGGGAGCCGAAGGAAGAAGAGACGGATACAAAAAGCAAAAACTATCAACCTCTCCTCTCGCCTCCCCTCTCGCCGCCGGCGAGACCGCCGGACGTCGGAGCAACGGGAGGGGGACCGGATCTGGAAGGTCGCAGGAGCTTTGGTTGAGCGGTGGGAGTTGGAGTCTGATCAGCAGAAGTAGTTTAAATAAGAAAGAAGGACGAAGGACAAAAAAAAATCCTAGAATGACTCATGAGAGCTGTGAAACGCAGCTTCAAAACCGTCAGGTAAAACGACTCGCCACACACTGTAATCAGCTCACATTTGCAACACAGCTCACGCCCTTACTCTGCACGCCAGACGTGGCCCCGGACACCAGCACGTTGGCCGCGCCCCCAACCTCCACGACGATCGAGCAGTTCATCCTGATTTCGAGGTCCTTGTAGATCCCCAGCACTTCGATCGTCCCGTTGATCTCCGTGTAGGTCGTCAGGTCGTACTCCTGGCCGAACACCAGGCTGGTGCCGTTCAGCACCTGCGCAAGCCGGCCGCCGAGCAGGTTTCGCAGGTCGAGCGTCACGTTCATGCGCACGGTCCTGTCGGCGCCGACGCGGCCGCCGGGCGCGTACGGCACGCTGACCGTCTGCCCCTTGTAGTAGACGTCCGTCTCGCTCCGCGAGAACCTGAGCGACGCGACGTTGGGGTTCTTGATCGAGACGTCGGCGGTGAGCGTGGCGTTGGCGGCCACGGTGTCTGTGAGCCCCGCTTCAGGCCCAGCGCTGAGGGCCGTGCGCGACACGCTGTTCATGGTGATCCGCGGGTCCTTAACCTTGAACACGGTGAGCGCGAGCACGAGGATGACGAGGCCGACGATGACCACGGTGGTCACGCAGCAGCCGCCGCAGCAGAGCACGCACCGGCGCTTCCGAAGGTACTGCATGGAGCGCCACCCCGTCGCCGTCTGCGCCACCTCGTCGACATCGTTGGCCGCCGGGTAGACCGACGGGGAGGGGAGCGCGAGGGGCCTCGCCGGCTCGTTCTTGTCCTCCGCCGCGGCGCTCCTCGCCGACCCGGCGGTCGCCATGGATTGAGGAACCGCTACTACAGAGGGTATAACGCACGGACAAGATCACACGGCTGCTTTGTTACGTGTAGGAAGGTCGGTATGAAAACCACCTACAAGTCTCGGTCGAGTATACGTACGTGGGGTTTGGGCCAGGCTTGGATTTTTGGGTTGCTACTTATGGTTTTTGATTTATAATTTTCGAATTCTGTCTATTTGTGAGAGACAATACGTAAAAAAATAGTTACATATGATTTGACCGGTATGATGTCTATTACAATTCATCTACAGTAACATTTAAAAACTAGTTACTGTAGCAACCTAAGCCTAAGTGCTCCCAAACCCACCCATATTCTTTTGTGCCCGGTTGACACGTTTGACGGTAAGCTACTACGTATCTGTTGTTTATATTGGCTTTAGACTTCTTTAAGTAGAAGTCAGAAATAGAAAACAATATGGATATGCTTTTAGCCCACCAGTCACAAGTCTTTACCCGCCATCTAAAATGTGTTGTGCAAATTTCAGATGGCATGCATCTTGAGGCGTGCAGTGTGTTGTACCTACATTGCTGTGTTGTTATGTATATGGGTAGGTTCTTTTAGACTTATGGTTTTTTAACGAAGTGTCTTTTTAAGACGGGGTCTACAAGTATTAGATACAGTTCCGACTTCGTCTATATCGATCAAAATCACATGCAAGTATCTCTCTTCGTATTCTCTCTCACAAATAGCTAGAATTTAAAAAAAATTTAAATTAAAATCCATAAGCTACAGCCCAAACCAACCCTGGCGTAATTGCCACTGCATGTGAAAGTAGCGACTCTTCAGTCCCTATGAGTAACAAAAGCCGAGTTAGGCCCTGTTTGGATCAGTTTCAGATTCTTAAAAACCAGCTATTACTTCTAGTTTTTAAAAGCTGGTTTCTAAGTAAAAACTGATGGGGTGTTTGGATCCCCTAGTTTTTAAAAGCTGGTTTCATTTATGATTGGTGCTAATAGACTATTATACCCTTACATTTATTGCTCTTGGACAGCACATTAAACAGCCATGAGTGGTCTTTAATGAGGGTAAATGGGTATTTGCGCAAAAAAACTGGCAAAAGCTGGGTATCAACAGCTTCTTGGTTTTTAAGAATCTGGGTAGATAGATTTTAAAAATTACCCCAAAAACTGGTCTATTTGGATCTCACCTAATTTACAAAAGTCAAATTCTTAAAATATGGGTGGATCCAAACAGGCCCTTAGCGGCATCGCCAAGCAAAAGCCGAGTTTGCAGTCCCTATGAGTAACAGCGACTCTTCTTTTTTCAAAAAGTAAATTCGACTCTTCAAGATCCTGGCATCATGGAAGTCTTTGAAGCACTCTTTCTTTAGGAACTTGGAAGTCTTTGCAAGCACCTTTTTTTTTTTTGTGAACTTGGAAGAAGTGCAAGTTCTGACGACGCAACTGATCGACAATTGGCAGATCTTGCAAACAGATAAGGTTCCTCCTACTTCGTGGTTTGTCAGTCGTCATGTCGTACCTTGGCCAGTTTAGATGGTGCAGATTTCATCTATTCTTCCGGGAAAAATGTTTCTACCAGATCATGCCTCTATGCCATAGATGTCAATTTTATTCCGGAGGCCATTCCGATTTATCTCATGATATGAAATACATTAGTACCGGTCTATTCCGATGTAATGTTTTGGAGTATAATATAATTATATGTTTATTTCTTAGAGTAATACATATATTTATTAGAATGGCTAAACAGTGTAGTAATATTAGAAGATGCTTGTAATTGTTGGATGATGGAGCATGCACCTTGCCCGTGGAAGAAAAAATATGTGCACTTTGCCGAGTTTAAGCCCTACAAGCCTGCTTACGTAGCCACCCAAGTATGAAGTTGGGCTGCACATCCACATGGTGGGCCGTCTCAAGAAGAGCCCGTGTTGTCAGGTATGAACTTGACGTATGGACTTGATGGGTCAAAAGGTGATAATCATTTGGGCTTATTTTTGGTGGTTTATGATTGAAAAGACTGCAATCTACTGAAAAACATCAGAATCGATGAGCTTATTTAGCATAATTAAATTTAAAAAAAATATAAAAAATATGTTAGCCCATTACATATAATACAAACAAATATAGGAAAAAAGAACCGACAAAAAAGCTCAACAAAAAGCCAAAAGTTCAGAAAAAGACGAAATTTATAAATAATAAAAAATAAACCGGAAGATAAAAGTTGAAGCCCAACCGATCACCCCAAACACCTTGGATCTGCACTACTAAGGTGGTGATCGGTTCGGCTGAAAAGCTCGTGGCTTATGGTAAAAAAACATCAGTAGTTGGTGAAAAGCATCAGAAATGTTGTGAGGCTTATTTACCATAATTAAATTTTAAAAAATTTAAAAATATAAAAAATATGTTAGCCCATTACGTATAATACAAACGAATATGGGAAAAAAAAGAACCGGCAAAAAAGCTCAACAAAAAGCCAAAAGTTCAAAAAAAGACGAAATTTATGAATAGTGCAAAATAAGCCAGAAGCCAGAAGCTCAAGCCATATTGATCAGGCCTAAAAACAAAGTTTTAGTTTTTTTTTTTTGCATGGGAGTTTGGGACAACCGGCCTATGCTAGTGGGCCTTGGGATCAGTCGGTATCGGAATTGCTGGTAAGCTGGATTCCGTCCAGAATGGTCAGAATCGCCTAGAATGGCTGGAATTGTTTGAAATTTTTGCCGGTACAGGGTGTAGTCTTTGTTATGCCAACGAATGTTTGGGCCATTTCGGACGGTACGAATTGATAAGCCTACACTGTGCATGCGAGGTTGAATCCAACTAAAAACATGATACGTGCATAAATGGTTCATCAGGTGGTTAATGGAGCCATGAGAAGTTCGCCCTGTCTGGCCACCTAAAACTTGTTTGTGTACTTCTTTGGTAAGCAGCCCATATTTCCTCTTTGAGTCCATTTCTTAATCCTTCTGGAGTCTAATTTCGCTTGCTGAACCTTTGGGCCATTGTATTGCTTTGGGCCAGATGCCGTATAAAAACTAATACGCAGCAGCAGTTGCTACTCGGCTACTCCCCTAGGCAGTAGAAACGCGATCAGATCAGCCCATCATCCACAGGATTCTTCCCCTCAGGTCTCACACAGCTCACCGCGTCGCCAATGGAACCCTATCCCAATCCGACCGTCGTGCTGCACGCCTGCCTGGGCGTCGGCCACCTCATCCCCATGGTGGAGCTCGCCAAGCTCTTCCTCCGCCGCGGAATCGCCGTCGTCATCGCCGTCCCGACCCCGCCGGCCTCCACCACCGACTTCTTTACCTCCTCCACCTCCGCCGTCGCCGGCCTCGCCGCCGCCAACCTCTCCATCTCCTTCCACCACCTCCCGCCCCCGGACTACCCTAGCCCAGACCCCGACCCCTTCCTGCAGATGCTCGACGTGCTCCGCCTCACCGTGCCCTCCCTACTCGCCTTCCTCCGCTCCCTCCCCTCCGTCGCCGCCCTCGTGCTCGACCTCTTCTGCCTCGACGCCCTCGATGCCGCCGCGGCGAGCGGCGTCCCGGCGTACCTCTACTACACATCCTGCGCCGGTGACCTCGCCGCGTTCCTCCACCTCCCGCACTACTTCGCCACAACGGACGGCAGCTTCAAGGACATGGGCAAGGCGCTCCTCCGCTTCCCCGGCGTCCCACCGATCCCGGCGTCGGACATGCCGCACACCGTGCTCGACCGCGCGGACCGGACCTGCGCCTTGCGGATCGGCCACTACGGGCGCATGCCGAAGGCGCGGGGCGTGCTGATCAATACCTACGAGTGGCTGGAGGCGAGGGCCATAAGGGCGCTCAGGGAGGGCGCGTGTGTCCCTGACCGCCCAACGCCGCCGGTGTACTGCATCGGGCCGTTGATCGTAAAAGGCGAGGAGGCGGCGAAAGGCGAGCGGCACGCGTGCTTGTCGTGGCTGGACGCGCAGCCGGAGCGGAGCGTGGTGTTCCTCTGCTTCGGCAGCTTGGGAGCCGTCTCGGCGGCGCAGCTGAAGGAGATAGCTCGCGGGCTGGAGAGCTCCGGCCACAGCTTCCTGTGGGTCGTGCGGAGCCCACCCGAGGACCCGACCAAGTTCTTCCTGCCGCGTCCGGATCCGGACCTGGACGCGTTGCTCCCGGAGGGGTTCTTGGAGAGGACGCGGGGCAGGGGGATGGTGGCGAAGATGTGGGCGCCGCAGGTGGAGGTGCTGCGGCACACCGCGACCGGCGCGTTCGTGACGCACTGCGGGTGGAACTCCGTCCTGGAGGCGGCGTCGGCCGGGGTGCCCATGCTGTGCTGGCCGCAGTACGCGGAGCAAAGGCTGAACAAGGTGTTCGTCGTGGACGAGATCAAGGTCGGGGTGGTCATGGAGGGGTACGACGAGGAGCTGGTGAAGGCGGAGGAGGTGGAGAAGAAGGTGAGGCTGGTGATGGAGTCCGAGGAAGCGGAGACGCTCAGGAGAGGCTGGCATTGGCGAAGGAGAAGGCCGCGGAGGCGCTGGCAGACGTCGGGCCATCGCGGACGGCGTTCGCTAACTTCTTGAAGGATTTGAAGCTCTTGAAGTGATCATGCACACAAGGTAGCAACGACCAACGAGATTGGTCTTGCAAGGCGTAATTTTGAAGGTTTGCATCAAATTCCTTCTCAGAACTACCCTTTTCGATGGTTGTTAGCAATAGCTGCTTCAGCAGTTATACCCTGTGGCTGTGCTTCCAAGCTGAAGCTAATGGATACCAGCGAAACTTCTTCAGTAGTATGTTCGATTGCAATTTGCTAGATCATAACACAATGCATCGATTCAGAACATTAACCAAAAAAAAAAAGAATGGACAGTCACAATGAACTCATCCAATTTTACTGGTATAATTGCTACTCTATCATTCAGCTTATTCAATTGCATTCTCCATTCTGCAAGCTGTTCTTTTCCAAGTCACTTAAGAACTCGGCAAATGCCACTTCAGACGACCCGCCTTCCTTGATCGCCTCTAATGCCATCTCCCTTGCCACCACCAGCCTCTCCCTGAGCTTCTCCCCTTCCTCTGTCTCCATCACCAGCCTCACCGTTGCCTCCACCTCCTCCGCCTTCACCAAGCCCTCCTCGTATCCCTTTATCGCCACCGCGATCTTCATCTCCTCCACCATGAACACCTTGTTCAGCCCCTGCTCGGCGTACAGTGGCCAGCATATCATCGGCAGCGCGGACATGATCGCCTCCAGCGCCGAGTTCCACCCACAGTGCGTCAAGAACGCGCCGACCGTCTCGTGCTGCACCACCTCCGCCTGTGGCACCCAGTTCTTTACCACCATGCCCCTGTCTCTCGTCCTCTCCAAGAACCCCTCGGGAAGGAGCCGCTCCAAGTCCGGCTCGGGGAACTTGCTCTGTTCCTCGGGCGGGCTCCTCACAGCCCACAGGAACCGGTGGCCGGAGCTCTCTAGCCCACGGGCAATCTCCTTCAACTGCACCGCCGAGAATGCACCCTTGCTGCCGAAGCAGAGGAACACGACGCTCCGCTTCGGTTGCTCGTCCAGCCACGCGAGGCACTCGTGCCTCTCGCCGCTCCCTCCCTTCTTGCCGTCGTTGACCAATGGCCCAATGCAGTAGACCCTCGGCGTTGGCCGGCTGGGCACGCAGACGCCGTCCTTGAGCGCTTCCAGGGCCTTGGGCTCCAGCCAGTCGAAGCTGTTCACCAGTACGCCCCTCCCCTCCGGGATGCGCTTGAACTGGTACAACCGGACCTTGGTCGGGTCGCTCTCCTTGTCCTGCACCGTGAGCGGCATGTCCAGCGCGCGAATCGGAGGCATGCCGGGGCAGTGCACGAGCGTCTTGCCCATGTCCTTAAACGACGGCAAGTTGGGGTAGAGATACGGCATGTTGAGGAAGACGGCGAGGTCGCCGGCCGCGGAGGAGAAGAAGAAGTACGCGGGGACGGCGAGCTCGGCTGCTACATCGAGCGCGTCGACGCAGAACATGTCGAGCAGGAGCGCGTCGACGGCGGGCAGCGAGCGCAGGAACTCCCGGAGAACGGGGTTGGCGAGCCGGAGCGTGTCCAGGCTGCGCTTGACTGGGTGCGCGCCGAGGTCCGGGCTGGACGGGGCGGGCAGGAGCCGGAAGGTGATTGAAGGGTTGCCCGCGGCGAGGCGGGCCACCGCGTCGGCCGACACGGCGTCGTTGTCGGGCGGGTCGACGACGGCGATGACAACGCTGAGGCCGTGGCGGAGCAGGTGCTTGGCCAGCTCCACCATGGGGATCAGGTGGCCGACGCCGAGCGACGGGTAGAGCACAAACGTCTTCGTCCTCATGGCTACCTCCTAGCTCCGCGTTCGTCCAACGAGGTCAGAATGGGATGGGAACAGAGGAAGGAACGGATGAGCGATACAGGCAGCTCTAATGACCCGATGACCACACGCGTTTATAGTAGGAGGCAGCTGTTCACCATTCAGGTAGGGTGGTGTTATACCTATACATTTTTAGCGCCGCCGGATTGTCCAGATAAGAGTTAGCCCACATCGACTTTTTTCCGTATTTATTTGTGTTATCCGTAATGAATTAATATATTTTTCTATTTTTAAATTTAATTATACTAAATAAATCATTTTCAGCTATTATGAAATTTCCACCGTTAAAATATAATTTTAGCTATAAATAATAGCTTTTCAGCTTAACCAAACGGGCCTTACCTCGCCTGACTCCAACGGTCGGGTCTACTACAGAGTCGTTACGGTCGCTAGTGGGTGCCTCCACTTAGCTTTTTTGTCTCGGGTCCGTCGCTGACTGCAATGGTCAATTAACACCCATCCCATGTTCACATGCGTCATGGGTGATGGATTCCTTGATTCGTCATGGGTGACGATAACAAAAAAAAAGTAGTCGAAACAAGTCGGTCGCCGATCGGAACAGACGTTTGATGCTTCAGACACAAGTTCGGTCGCCTAGTATTTGCCCTTTTTGAGAGGAAGAGATGAACCGTGGACTCCGCTTGCTTGATCTTCTAACTTCTGATTTATTTTTTGTTATTCATAAATTTTATTTTTTTAAACTTTTGACCTTTTTTAGCTTTTTACCGGTTTTTTTTTTCATATTTGATTGCGTTGTCTGTAATGAGCTAACATATTTTTCTATTTTTAATTTTTTAAAATTTAATTACGCCAAATAAGTCATCTTTAGTTACAGTGTAATTTCAGCTAATTACAGTATAATTTCAGTCATAAGCTACTATTTTTTAGTCTAACCGAGCATAGGCAACTGTAAGTCCGGGAGTGGTCTAAGAAATATACAGAAAACAGGAGATGAGAAATCCAGAAGGGCATACAAAACAACTATGTAGTACCTCAGAGGACCAAAACGAGCGTGACCTTTTTCTTCCTTCCAACCAAAGCCAGACAACGGCATTGCTAGCCAGTCTAATATTAGATCATATAACGTCTTTCTTTTACTTTTCAACGGTTTATGGCTCTGATAAATTGTAAATAAAAGCCATAAATCACAGTTTAAAAGAACATAACTATAGATTATATTCCGCCGCTCATATGGATCACAGCCTGAAAGGGGGAAAGGAAAGAGAACACATGGTATACTGTCGACGTTGGCAGCAACTGTTGTCGGTTGTGTTTTAGTGGATGACTGGACCGGGCACTAATGTGTACTCCACCAATGTGGTGGAATCCGATGCCCGCCGCGGTTGCCTGCTTGATGCACCACCACCAACGATTGCGACCGTGGAACGACGGCAAGCGCGGCGTCGCCGTACGTCGACGGCGGCGCTGACGGATCGGGATGCAAATCTCGATTCTATCTGATAGGCTCATCCTGTGTTGATCATCGTTAGATTCCGCTTCCCGAAGGCCCGATAAATTAGCCCGGTTCGATAGTAATCGGCCGTCACAGGCCTAGTATTCTGAAAGCAATAGGGCCTTTCCAGTTTGGCTCAGCCTGACAAGCTGACAGATACCCTATCGGCCAGTGTACAAGAAGCCCAAAACGCTTCGTTTCAGTTTTCAGACACCAATGCTGTCTACGATCTACTACGATCCTCTCCGGCGGTGGCTGCTAGGAACCCTAGCCACCGGCGTTCTCGTCGTCAATGAGTGGGTACGGGCGTCGAAGAGGTGTTCGTCTTGCCCAGGCGGAGCACCACGCAAATTTATTACATTTTGTCTAATAAGCTGTTGTTAGAAAATTCTTGACACCAGCACCATGTCCCTGTGGAGGATGCTGTCTAACACCATATGCGACGAGCTAGCCGAGTTTTTAGCACATTGACAATCTACGATAGGTAAACCTGAGCGAAAATTGATCCTAAACCGCCATGGTGAGAGGATTTCTAGATCCGAAAAGCACCTGGGCTTCAAATGTCACCGATTGGCCATCCTTAACTTTGAAAGGTTTCGAGTCTGCCAATGGCTCCAGTCCTTGTTCTCTGAAAGGGCAAAGCTAATGGATGCATTCAGAGATGCAGAGCAAGAAGAAAAACAGTTTTGATGAATAGCCGATAAACAGCAAAATGTAGATAATAATCTCTTGGTCACCATGTTGTATCAAATTCCTCGAGTGACAAGGGCTTTTGAAAGCCAAAAGGCTAAACTGAAGGCCACTTTAGCATTTATAATAGACACAATATAATAAACTTTTTAATCAGCTTAAAATAAAGCATGCGAACAAAGAATTTGTTTTTTTATTCTCAGGGCAATCAATTGATCAGCATTTCGCTAGTAATAAGCCAGATGCTACAATTGAGTTTGCTTTTAGAGAACTAAATTTTAACTCAAGTATCAGACTTTTATATTGGCTTATAAATAGCCTGATATTTCTCATGATGTTTTGGTCTTCAGCAAGCATTCAACACTGAATGACCTCGTCTGTTCGATTAGTGGTGCCTGATTGCATACTTATCGGTGTAAACCCACATTTGGAAAGATTAAGGAAATCACAATCTTCAAGCTTTTGGACTGACAAACACTTCACATTCTCATGCTTCCAATTGGCATCTATACTTGCTAAAGCAAAATGAAAAGATGTATTAGCCAGGATAACCTCCACTTGTTGCTTGTTTCGCTGAATCAATATTTGGTGAAGAGTGGATGGAATACAATAATTGGCATGAATCTAGTCTCTTCCCAACAGAACATTGTAATTTCCTTGAGCCTCCACCACAAAGAAGGCTGTGAGCAAGGTGTTACTACCAACAGTAAGCTCGACCATTAGCACCCCTTTGGTTTCAGTAGAATCTCTAGTAAATGCATTGAGCATCATACTGGTCTTAGTTAACTCATCACCAGTTTTTCCAGGCTTCTTGAAAATCATGTAGGGGCATCAAATTGATGATAGCTCTTCCATCGACTAACATCCTGGGTATCGGCTTACCATTGATCAAAACCTTTAAATATAATGGCATGAGGTATCGACAATCTTTATCAGACTTTGAGAAAATAATATCCTTGGGCCTCAGACATAATTTAGCCATACCTAGTTATATTCGCTCATTTGGATGCTTGCAATCTACTGGTAGATTAAAAACCATATTGATGTCGCTCTACCCCTCGAGACCATGTATTTCACTACAATCATCTGGCATCATAGTATCATCATCCGAGTCAGATTCTTCTTTATCTTTTAATGGTGCTTGGACGATGCACCTTGGATGTCACTGCCACTCAGGTTCTTTTCAAGACTTCGCTTCATTGAAAGTTTTGTTCCACAACTTTTCAGTCTTGGCTTCATATTATTCTAGTTTTCTGAGCATCTACAACCGATCTCTTTGTGATCTAGTAAGCCCAGACGGTATCCATTGTGGTTTTTGTTTCGGCTTGCTTCTCATTGGTCGATCAATGAGCTTTCTTTTATCATCATACTTAAAGGCTTTTCCAGATTGAGCTTTGTATCAGTATCAAAAGATTCATCCTTCTTCCTTTTGGTACAACGATCAATATTACAAGAAGAAATATCTTTTTGATATTTTGGAAAAATCAGATGCTCATGAACAGATCGTTGGTTGTTACTAGATTCATTATTTGTGAACGAATGCGCCATCATCCATGGTGGATATGCGCTCATAGGATAATTCCTTGCCGATCTTTGCCACATGTGAGCTTGTTCTTGATATTGGTCAAACTAACTACTTGGAAGCCCATGGTGATAATCCTGGTGATTTGATCGATATCATTTTTTCTCTTAACTGAGAAGCATGCTACTGATTAGCCTGATTACTCTATTGAGAATCGGCTTTTCTTTTGCTTTGATGTTGCTGGCTTTTGCGTTAATACTTAGCCAACAAATCTTTGAACTTTAGCTTTTCTTTAGCAGATCATGAAGGCAAAGATGCTAATTCTTCCCCTTCATACCAGTCATTGGTTTTGTTCCTTAACCCAGTTTTGCTGGTAGAAAGGTCATCAGACTTTGAAGATGATTCTACAGTAACCTTCAGACTTGTGGTGCCATCAGATTTTATCTCCTCAGTGACTTTCCTTGTGATCTTTTCTCCGGTCAACTCTTCGAAGGTGACCTTATTGTCGTTTTCTCATCTTTAGCATCCTTGGTTCTGACAAAGACTCTTTTTCCATTTAGATTGACCATGTTGATAGGGAAAGGATCAATGTCCACTGTCATGGTATGCTCATCGGCAAATTTCAAACGACCTTCTTCTATAGTCAATTGGATCTGATGCCTGAAGACATTGCAATCATTGGTATTGTGTGACCAAGAATGGTGCTACGTGCAATATGATCTTTCTTTTAGTTCTTCAATTAGTGGAATAGAGTGTCTGTCTGGAAGCTTGATCTATTTTTCTTGCAAGAGAATCAAAGATATGGTCTCACTTCGTAACATATGTGGCAAAGCAGGAAAAGACCAGGGCCCAAAAGCGAGCCTGCGATTTCAGTCCATCATGGAGTGGTCTAAACCAGCCTAGCAAACTACAAATATCATTCCCGAGCAAGCAGTAATTCGGTAATTCAGACCTTCGGTCTAACAAACCATTTTAGTCACAGATCCTACGCATAGTGTAAAAAAGTCGGACCGGACCGGTTAAACCAGAAAAAGCCGGAACCAATTAATCCACTTCAAAGACCATCCCCCAATCGGACCCAAAAATTGGATGAACCGGATGGTTTTTGTAAGAACCGATGAACCCAGGTGGGTTTAGATGAACCGATGGTTTTTGGGCTGCTTTTTTGGGCAGTGGCTTATGTCTTTTGACAGCGACTTATTAATCTAATGTATAATGATTACTAAGAGAAACCAAAAATTGTTAAAAAGCTAAAAATAACATAGCCTTCGTTTTACGTGAGAAACACAGCAAGAGGGACAACCTGGGCTGGCCCAGGCCACTCCATCCACATGCGCGCAACAATCGATTCGAAATATTAGTCTCTCTTAAGATGGTATGCATTGTGCCGCTAGCTAAACACACTTCCTTCATAGAGCGCTACGTGTTCTAATATAGGTATTTATTAACATGTATGAGAAGGCAATCAACACATAAATAAAATAATTCGATATCGAACATATCATGCCATCATAAATGAATAAATGAATGAATTCTTCAAATATCATCCAACCATCACAGAAAATAATAATTCTTAAGTACCATCCATGCAAATTCTAACATATTCTTCCACACAAAATAAATGACAATTAAAGTCGAAATGCATTCAAATGCACTAGACTTTCTCGCTATTTTCTGGGTTGACATTCTCTTCAAGAGAAATCATGGCGTTAATCGCTTCTAAGTCGAGAGGATTTATCATTGTCGTGATGATTTCAACTTCCATCGGCAGTGCGACTACTGTAATTCTCCTCACCGATGCAGAGTGGGCTTCTATACGCCCTTGACCATCCCGCTTTGGCTTGTTAGCCTTATTTTCACGTGGAGCGCCCGATTTGCCTTCTCGGGCTACTGGCTACCTTTTTCCTTCTTCATCAAGTGCTTTCGCACCTTGTGGCTCCCAGCCGTTGGCTTCACGGCACCGGAGTTGCCTCGTGGCCGAGTGACATAATTCTTACGGAGAAGTTCGTCCTGAGCCTCCGCAACCTGTATCATATCAATCAATTCGGCGTACTCCTTGTAGCTGTCTTGACGATAGATGCAGGCGGATTATACGGCATTGGGGTGAAAGGTGGATAGGGTCTTCTCGGTCTTCTGCTCATTGTGATATGCTTGCCACAGAGTTGAAGACTAGTACAAATCCTGTGCATGGCAGAATTGTACTCCCCAACCGTCTTAACATCGACAAACCTCAATCTGATCCACTCTCGCTCTGCTTGAGGAAGAATGGTGTACTTTAACCAGAGTGCTAGCGCGATCTTCTCCGCCATATACTCATTCTCAAGAGTGAGACAGAGGTGGTGCCTGAGAAAATGAAGTGCCTGATCATTCTCCTCAGGTTTGGGTTGAGCGTCATTCAGTCCGCCAATCCCAATAGCAAGACGGAGCTTCCTCGGCTCCAAGCACAATCTCAACATCGGATGCCTACGCTGATAGTTTTGGCTATGTCTGTGCTCCCGAACTCCCATTCGTGATGCTAGTCATTTAAATGTGTATAAGTCTCATCACTGTAGACATGCATGCAATAATTCATCATTGGTAAATAAATGGTACAAAAGGTTCTCGCAATGTTTCATGATTTTCTGTGCATTTTCTATAATTTTACTGCTAATTTCAAGTGATTAAAAGCAATTCTATCATTCCCGAGCAAGCAGTAATTCCGAGGCCCTTTTATGGAAATTCAGACCTTGGTCTAACAAACCATTTTAGTCACAGATCCTACGCATAGTGTAAAAAGTCGGACCGGACTGGTTAAACCAGGCTGCTTTTTGGGCATTTTGTGTGTGTGTAATTTTTCGTGCAGAGGCTTAAATTTGATCTGATCATTGATGCAAAATTTCGCTTTCGTTTTCAATCGACTTATTAATCTAATGTATAATGATTACTAAGAGAAACCAAAAATTGTTAAAAAGATCGTAACACGGTGAGTCCACTTCAAAGACCAAAGCCCCCAATCGGACCCAAAATTGGATGAACGGATGGTTTTGTAAGAACCGATGAATCCAAGTGGGTTTAGATGAACAATGACTTATTAGTCTAATATATAATGATTACTAAGAGGAACCAAAAACTGTTAAAAAGCTAAAAATAACAGAGCTTTCGTTTTACGTGAGAAACACAGCAAGAGGGACAACCTGGGCAGACCCAGCCCACTCCATCCACGTGCGCGCAACAAGAAAGGGTGCCCTAGGGTTCACCTGCCTCAGTCGCCTTCTCATTTCTCTCACCTTTGGTCTCTAACCTTTTACAGGGTGTTCATATTGGTTTATGTTTCTGGCTTCTGTTTGGAGAAACTAGAAGTCGATATGAACATCTGGCTTCTCGAAACAGCTTCTCCACTTCTCTTGCTTCCATCTCACACCGAGGATAAGATAAGATACCATAAGCACATCACACATCCTACTCCGCTCGCTCCTGTCTCGCGCACGCATCTCTCCCTTATTTTTTCCATCGCTCATCCCCTTCATCACTTCTTTTGATCGCTACTATTTATTTTCAGTTAAAAGCCATCAGACATAACCAATACGAACACCCTTGCTTCTCTCCCCAATTCACTAGTCACTGTTATTCTCGTCGTGGAAGCCCGAATGCGCAATCCAACATCAATCCTACTTAGATCCAAACGTGATGCCCAATCTACCGCCGTGGTCGACCACGGCAGCTTCGTGGTGACAAGTGGCGACGACTTTGGCAGGAGGCAACGCGTGGTGAGGCTTGTCTAGAGCGTTAATTGGTAGTGCTCATTTGGGCTTATAAGCCTAGGCTTTGGTTTGTTTTTGCACTGTAGTGGCTGAAAATGTACTATACATATTGTTAGCTTTTTCAGCGTAATTAAATTTAATAAATAATAATAATAAAGTTATATCATCATGGACAATGTAAGAGGAATAAAGCAAAAAGAAAAGGCAAAAAAGCAAAAAAAAAAGAGAGATAAAATTAAGAAGTTAGAAGTGAGAGGTAGAAGCTCATTGGAGCAGGGCAGGGGAAAAAATTATCATTTAGTTCTTCAATGACCTCAACGGCTCAACATTGTGCCGCAGAGCGTTTTAATGGGAATGCATGTTTTTTTAAATCTTGGATCTTGCTTTGGATTTCGATGGCCATGGGACTGTTCCAAACAGCTTTTGATTTTTAATTTTTGGAAGTTAGTTTTTAAACAGGTGATTTTTAAAGTGGTTTCTATAAGCCGTTTGTAGGAGTCACTACAGAAACGCTTTGAAAGGAGTTACTTCTCAACACAAGTATCCCTTACTCCCTCAATCTCTCTCACAATCAATCAAAAGCCAAAAGCCATATATCACTTTTGAACAGGGCCACCAACGAACCCTAGCCGTCGGTAACAACTCCATCAGTTCGTCGTCGCCCCCTCTCCCCTCTTTTTTGTAGTTCTTGTCGGAGTTAAGTGGGTGACTGACCCGTTAAATTTCAAAAGTAATTTTAGATTTCCTTAGTTTCTTCTATTTTGTTTTCTTGTTCATTTTGTTCCAATTTTGTTCTTCTCCATTAAGTTCTTCGTCAGATTTTCTATACCCATGATGGGTTTTATTGAACCATCTCACGTTGACAATGATGGCGCCACCTACGCCGGAGATCGACATCGGACAGAGTTGGGTATAAATGAATCCCCTCTTATTTTCTTTTAACGAACAACATTGCCATCGAGGTGTAGGTCCTATATATCAATAGAGATCATCAACATTCTACTTCCCGCTGCCGTGATTGTCGATAATCAATGACACCATTGCAATATACGGAGTCTACGATGAGGAAGATAAAGAAGTTCAGTACATTCATCTACTCAATAATTTAATAGTAATGTGTTGTTTACTTAAAATCTTCAATGTAAAAGTTGAGTTCTTATAGAAAGGTTGTTCTCATTTAGGCTTAAGCTTTTAGCTTTTAACTTCTTAATTTTATCTTTTTCTGGCATTTATTATTCCTTTGAATTGTCCATGATGATATAACCTTTTTATTTTTTTAAAAAATTAATTACGCTGAAAACTACCAGCAGCTATAGTGCAAATAAAGCTGCTAGGTACCAGAAAAGCTAAAAGTTTGAGCTTTAAAAGCCCAAATAAGCATCTAAAATTTAAGTTGTTAATATAGATCAGAGATTTTTTTCTAAAAATGTTATTCTGTAATTCCAGACCACGAACCTAGCACGTGGGCGTGGGGTCCAGATGTTATTAAGCCATCGCCTCCAATTATTAAGCCATCGCCTCCAGAAGCATCGCCTCCAATTATTAAGCCACGCCTTCAAGATCGAGTACATCCGTACCACTCTTTTAGTCCTTGTAGGTTCGGCTTTCCTTCACAAGTTTCTCCTTCCCACATCGACGACAAGCCATGAAAAAGACCGTCGTTCTGTATCCCGGCCTCGCCGTGAGCCACTTCATCCCCATGATGCAGCTCGCCGACATCCTCGTGGAGCATGGCTACGCCGTCGCCGTCGCGCTCATCGACCCCGCCATCAAAGAAGACATAGCCTTCGCCGCCGTCGTTGGCCGCGTCGCCTCCTCCAAGCCGTCCGTCTCCTTCCACACGCTCCCACGTATCCAGGACCCACCCACCTTCGCCTACGACGCGCAGGCGGCGCAGTTCCTCCTCAGGTACTTCGACCTCGTGAGCCGCTACAACCAGCACCTACACGACTTCCTTTGCTCCATGGGTCCCCGGGGCGTCCACGCTGTGGTCGTTGACTCGTTGTCCGTCGAAGCGCTCGGCGTCACCAAGAAGCTCGGCATCCCGGGTTACACCTTCTTTACCTCCAACGCCGCCACCCTCGCCGTCTTCCTCCAGCTTCCTTCGATCCGTGCGGAGGGTCAGACAAGTTTCAAGAAGCTAGGACTAGGAGACACCCCTCTCGAGTTCTTTGGCCTTCCACCCATGCCGGCTTCACACCTGTTGGGCGAAATGCTCGAGGATCCGGAGAGCGAGACGTACAAGGCGACGATGACCGCGATGCGCAGGATCCCGGAGGCCAATTGCATCCTGGTGAACACGTTCGCGTCCCTAGAGGCTCGGGCGGTGGGAGCTCTCAGGGACCCGCGTTGTCTCCCCGGCCGGGTGTTGCCTCCGGTATACTGCGTCGGGCCATTTGTCGGTGCTGCCGGCGAGGCAACAGAGAGGCACGAGTGTCTCACGTGGCTCGACGGGCAACCGGACCGCAGCGTCGTGTTCCTCTGCTTCGGAAGCACAGGCGCAGGCAACCACTCGGAGCAGCAGCTCAAGGAGATCGCCGTCGGCCTAGAGAAGTCCGGCCACAGGTTCCTGTGGGTTGTGCGCGCCCCCATCAGCGACGACCCGGAGAAAACGTTCGACCCCCGTGCCGACCCGGACCTCGCCGCCCTCCTGCCGGACGGGTTCATGGAGCGCACCAACGGCAGCGGCCTCGTCGTCAAGCTGTGGGCGCCGCAGGTAGACGTGCTCCACCACAGGGCGACCGGCGCCTTCGTGACACACTGCGGGTGGAACTCGGTGCTGGAGGGCGTCACGGCGGGCGTGCCGATGCTGTGCTGGCCGCTGTACGCGGAGCAGAAGATGAACAAGTTGTTCATGGTGGAGGAGATGAGGGTCGCCGTGGAGATGGTCGGGTGGCAACAGGGGCTAGTCAAGGCCGAGGAGGTGGAGGCCAAGGTAAGGCTGATCATGGAGTCCGAGGAAGGCAGGTTGCTCAGGGCGCGGGTGGTGGCGCACAAGAAAGGTGCGGCCATGGCTTGGAAGGACGGCGGCTCGTCACGCGCGGCGTTTGCCCAGTTCTTGTCGGACGTCGACAGCCGCGGACTTGGACAGACGAGCACCTGACGTATGGGAGCACGTGCGGCAGGACTGAGAGGTGATGGACTATTAGTAATATGACCTAAAAGTAATTGTATTGATAATTATATCACTTATATACTTATTATCTTTTAAATAATATGTTATCTGATCTTCTGAATAAATGTCTTCGTATTAGTGAATAAGTACGTGATTTGTGGAACTTTAAAGAATTAGGAAAAATCTAGTAAAAAAAGAATTTGGGAAAATCACAAGAGGATAGGGGATATGAAAAAGAAATATATGCGGCGGCGCACAGTTCGGACTCCAGTGTGGGGCAAGAGGATGGTGACGGCATGCTCGACGTGGTGGAGGAGGATGGCGAGGAAGGCGAGCCGAAGGCAACATGGAGGAGGGCAATGAGGAAGACGACGCCGGCGAGGTTGTCGATGCCTTCTTGTCCCCCGGTGCACTCAACCTTCTAGGCCGCTAAGGAAGGGAGGAGGCTGTTGGAAGGCCGGATCCGACAGCGCTGGGGCCGGGGACGACCGGAGAGGAAGACGGCGGCGACGCCGCACCCGGGCACAGCGAAATTTGGTGGCACCGCGTCTGGGAACGATCGGAGAGGAAGACAGCAGTAACTGATTCCGACGGCATGAGGGTCGGGGACATCTGGAGATGAATACCATGGCGACGCCGCCCCGGGGACAGCTAGATATGGCGGCAGCCGGAGAGAAAGACGACGGCGGTGGTCGGATCCAACGGCGCCGTGATCGGGAACGGGGTGGCTCAGATTTGGGCCGTCCTTGTTGTTGGCGGGGTTGATTGGCCTGTGCAGAGAGCGTGAGAGAGAGAGAGAGAGAGAGAGAATGAGGACAGAGGAGGGCGGGTGGGCTGGGTTGGGAGGAAGGAGAAAAGTGGCAGGAGAGAGGACGCGAGGTCCACGCACACATCTGGCCCACCGACTACCGAGATGTTTCTCCCACGTCTCGCCTACTTTGGGCCCAAGGACTCTTGATGGCCCACATGTCATAGGATTTTGTTTGGTCCCAGGATGTCCCGCATGGCAGAGGAGTGAGAGCTGTAAAGTGTATCGTATGTACGTCTTTGACAGTAAATACCAAGCCGTGTTGCGAGAGTTTTAGGCACATATGTCACTGTTTAAATTCGTATTTACAAAAACATTAATATACGAATAACAAAAATAGTATTTCTGTCATACGATGATTGAATGACAGCGACGTGGAGCCGACATATAGCACTGGAGCCCCACCACTGTGCGATACCGCGGGCCACCATGTGCCTCCCAGCCTACCGCTTGGCCACCATGCGACAGGAAATTAAGCCGGCTTAATTACATATCTTAATTATTATTTTATATTAATATTTCTTTGTTTTTAAATATAACAAATGAGTTTAAAAAATTACGAAATTTTACATGCAGTCTCCCGACACAACGTACTTTATTGTGTAATTTTTCTATAAGTTTATATGGCGTGAATGTTACTTGAAAATTCATACGATTATGTTATTTGTAGGAATTGTTACATATAGCAAATCAGCTTAAAAAAATGAAATTTTATGTGCATTCTCTCGACATAGTTATTCTAATTGTCTATTTTTTGGGAATTTTATGCATAATAAATTTTGCTCGACTGATGCTGGCGCGCTTGGGTCCCGCGCGGGTGGAGCGCTGTAACGCGGTTTTTTGTGAAATAATCTTATTTTTGTTCGAAATTATAGTAGTATACCTTTGTTGAACCGGTGGGCGACACATGAATAAGTCACACAGGTTTTGTTTGCAGACTTGTTTGGAAATAAAATGGCATACATGGTAGGTTGGTCATTTTGTAATTTTCGTAGATTCTTGATGGTACGAAATCTGTTAGACTCACAATAATATTTTATAATCGTCGTATGCTGTTGTAGTGTGATAAATTTTGAAAGAATTTTGTGGGAATGATTGAGGTGGCAATGATTAGTAAGTACAAAGGTAAGTGATATTTCGATTTAACAGGGAATTCATACACGGAGGGGTGATATAGCATGTAGGCTAAGGAACCAAGGATGATACACATATGGACGAAGATATTCAAACTACTGCATTAACCGTGGTCATTTGCCCTTCCTCGCGAGATTGACGTTGTAGTCCTCGCCAGTCGCACTGGCATTGGGTGCTAGTTCACGCTTTCTCTCGTGCTCCTCCTCGCGAGCCTCGTGCTATCTGCACCTGCACGCCTCTAAGTGAGCTTCGGTCTCCAGCTGGTATGACTGAAATGCAGACACAAGGATGTCATCAACATAGAAAGTTTCTATGATCCCACGTGTTGCTGCACAAACACTAATTGTACATGTACGTGCCACTACAATGATAGCCAGCCACGTCCAAGGCGCCCCCTCTGCAACACTCCATGTGGGTAGCACTAGGCACATTCTACCAGTAGGCACGTCCAGAGGTGCGTATACCAAGGTTCTCCCATGTTATACGTGGTTATTTTGTATCTCCTAAAGCATGTAAATAAATGATTGACGCGTCATTGCGGTTGGCATAAATAATCACATGCGGTAATAGATTATGGAGTTAATCATTTAAGTAATCAATTGATCGATTGCTAGTTACCACCACATAAAATAGTACATCCTGATATGATTTAATTCGATAAACAAAAAGATACATGAAATTACGACACCAAATGGTGACTAGACGAGCTCGATCTGTTGAGACAATCCTTCGTTGAGTACCCGGAGGTCTTGCATATCCTGCACTTTACTGTGCAGCTAATGCTGGTATGTTCGTTGACATCCATGTCATTCTGAAAAGTGTCACAACTATCGACGTCCCTTCGTAGTTATCTTCAAGTCCTTATTGGAGGTCCATTGTATCATGTCCGGCCAAACACCCCTGTAATTCATGTCCAAGCCGTACGAGTGAAATTCTGCATGGATACACTAACAAATGTGCGAAGGAGGCAAGGGAAAGTAGCAACAAACTAACATATGTACGAAATAGAGAGGTCACATATTATAAAAGATGGTTGCCGCACGGTGACCGTGCAGCCTAGGATTTCAATCGTTAAGTAAATGAGCATCGCATATCGCTAATTACGATTAAACGAACATGAATTAATATGGCAAATTCAGATCATATAAAATTTCTAAAAAAATTATAAAATTAGGTTAGCGATGTCGGGAGGCTGCGTATGAAGATTTGTAATTTTTGGAGTTCATTTGCTATTTGTAACAACTCCTATAAATAACATAATCGTATGGATTTTTGAGCAATATTCACACTGAATAAAATTATAGAAAAATTACACAATGCAGTACGTTGTGTCAGAAGATTGCAAACAAAATTTTGTAATTTTTTGAGCTCATTTGCTATATTCAAAACTTAAAGAAGTAGTAATATAAAATATTATCTAATGCAGGTAATTAAGTCGACTTAATTGCCTATCACATGGTGGCTAGGTGACATGCTGGGAGACGCACGGTGGCTAGGCGGCAAGCCGCCTACGCATAGTGGCAGGGCTCTAGCGCCATGTGTCAGCTTCACGCCGCTGCTGCCTGATCACCGTACGGCATAAATGTCATTTTTTTACTATTTTTATGTATATACTAATAATTTTGAAAATACATATTTAAATAGTAGTATATATATATACCCAAACACTTGTTTTGCAACTTCTCCCCAAACACAGACATAAATTCCAAAGACGAAGTGGACGGCAGATACAGTGGTGGATCCAGGAATTTCAAAATGGGTATTCAAAATTACAAAATATTGTTCAATTGAAAACATAAAGGTCCACAGTAGCGAAAATTAAAGTACAATTATTTATATTAGAGACAACATCTCAAATAATATAAAGAAATTCTAAAATAATCAAAAATTAACACGACGATGCTTCATGCCTTGGAAACGAGATATAATGTCACGCAGACAAACACACAAAAAGGAAACAATTTCAGCAAGGAGTGAAAAACAGAACTCAAAGACTAATGATTTTAACCATGATGGTTGGAATTAGAGATGAACTGTTTCCCTGGAACTACTAACCTGAGTCAAAACTCAAATCGGAATAATTCTATAATAGAGTTGTACAATCACAACGAGATGCTTTAATCAAATTAAAAGACAATTTTCTTTGTTAGATTTTTGTATTCTCAAGCGGAAGTTCAAAAGTGCTTTTATCGTGAACATATTTTGTTGAACGGTTTCTAACTAAGCAACTTAAGTAGTATGCTAAACAAAATATGGATCAGACAGACAGACATCAAAGGGGATCAAATCATCTAAGTGTCCAACACATCAAGCTACATGACAAACTTGATAACACTTACATGTTTTCTAAATAATTGATACGTAAGTCATCAAAATATAATCAACTACTATGCAAAAACTTTAGAATCATTATAGATACCTCACTTCTTTAAGCAAAATACAACTCACGTCTTTATTTAGACACATAATTTTGCTTCAAATCAGATATCGCTAAGAGAGTAGAAGAAGATAGAGGGATTATCGGATTAGGGATATGGGGCCATGACGCCATGGGGTCACTAGGTCGGGGAGGGTGAAACTATGCGGCTGCACAGCATTGGCGAGTGACGATGGCAAAGTGACTTGTGTTGCGAAACGGCTGCTCCAATGCTCCTTTAAGACCAGAAGCTCTTGCGCCACCAAATGGAGAGAGACAGAGAGGAGAGACTTGGATGAGAGAAAAGACTGAGTGAGACCTAGAGTTTCTACCATGTATCATGTGAATCACTATAGTGGCCTAGTGGGCCTAGGCCAGTGTTTGGCGCCAATTGGGCTTAGGAGAGGGAAATAAGCCAAAAGAATCTAGTAATAATTGAGTCTGACTGGGTATAACAAGACAAATTTGACTTAACTACTAATATACATATATGTTATACCTTGTATATAGTAGATTTTTTGATAAAAATTTTAAGTATCCGACTGAATACCTTTGACTTACTCTAGAACCGCCTCTGGGCAGATAGGGGAGGACGTCCTGTCGGTAGGGCAGAATCCGCCTCCGTAAGAAGTGGCCATGTTTTCCAGACCATGGAGTTTCTGGGTCGGCATGCATGTTGGTTTGCCTTTAATTCGGTTGCTAAAATGTCTGCAAAGTAAACCTTGCATTTACATTGCTGTAGGCAGCATCATGTACAGTATAACCAAGCCTGCTCTCTTTGCCACCATAGCCTGCTCTCGAAGTACCCGTCCACCCTCAATGACTCCAACTTGACCTTGGACTACACCCCTTTTGCCGATCACCTCCATGGCTGGATTTTTTCGAGCCTTATATTTATGATTTTTACAATATAAACTTTTAAAATAAGGTCTATAAGTCGATTATAGTAACAAAATATTGACTTCAGTTATATCGGCTAAAATCGCATACGACTGTCTCTCTTGATACCCTCTTGTGAACAAATAGAATTCAAAAGACAAAAACCACAGCATAAAAAACCCACCCTTACCGTACCCCGTCATATCCACACCGGCCCCCATCTCCTCCACGATGAACGCCGCCTTCTGCCTCTGCTCCGAGTGTAGCGACCAACACAGCAGAGGCAACCCGGCCGTGATCCCCTCCGGCGTTCAGCTCCATCCACAGTGCGTCAGGAAAGCGCCTGTCGCCTCGTGTTGCAGCACGTCCAAATGCGTTTTGTTCCGAACTAGCTTCCTACAATGGTCGTCGTGCGTCACAAGTGTGGGTTCAATTTGCCGTGCTGTGTGGAACGGGATTTACAATGTTTCTGGCAGGTGCTGCTGGCTGTTCAAAATTGGAATGGCGAACTCAGGCTAAAAATGCCCCCCCTAAAAACATTCGAAGGAAATGTAATTACTTGTACTGAGTCCATGTTACGTCACTTTTGGCAAAGCTTCTAGATAAACCAGGTACAATTCTTAACTGGAAGGTTTTATGTTGCCATCCTATCTACCACCACTGGGGAACATTACTCTAGCAAACTTCACCAAAGAAAAACATCAGTTACCACATGTGTAATCTTTTCAACACAAAATCCCATACAACATCTACAAACAGCAGTTTAAATTATGAACAACAAGGGCTTCGCTACAATAAGAATTCCATCATCCGTATGTGTAACATTACCCCATAAAAGAAATGCATGTTGTTCTCTCCTGGCACAACAACAAAACACGCTTCAATGTAATTTGGGCCCCAATATGGACCCAATCACTACCAACCTACACTACTTACAAAAATCAAACTATACTCTGTTTCCATTTCTGTGTAACGAAGTTAGAATAAACTAGTGGCCTGACCACTCAGCTGCATGCAAATATACAGTTAATTAGCCTTGTGCCCATGGTGGCCTTCCTATGTCCTACATCACCCAGACACCCACCTCATAATCGGAACCAAATTCAGGAGATCAGCATCTTCGCGCGAACTCAGCATATGGGAGATCTTACAGAAGGAATCCCAGTGCTGGTGCACTCGAAATCTGTGCTTCTGAATCCATGATCGATGTCTTATGTATTGTATCAGCTGATCTCCAATTCCCTTTCCCTGGCGCTCTTATTGTATTTCAATATCCCAAGCAAGCAGTATACAGTGGTAACTGGCGGCAGGTGCGCTGTGGCAACACACTATGCTTCTCTCTGTTGCTATCTCAAATCCATTGTGAACAAGGCATCGTGTAATAGCAAAGATGACGTACATACAACACAATCCTCTGTTATTTACCTATTGGGCATTTATCTGATTTTAGAAATGCTCCTTGTGGAACTCAAATTTTGGTGTGCATTTGCCATTGAAATCATGGCAAAGTTTGCTTAGTTCCTGCGCCAGAACTGGAGCTCCACAGTAGAATACTCCTGTACGCAACAATAGCAATTACCTTCTTTACAATGATCAGATTATAGAAGTTGATACCAAAATTACTGATTCAGCCAGAACTGGGGTACTGATTCAGCCAGAACTGGGTGTTCTGTTGCTCTGTTACATGAAGTCTAGCTAAAACTGAAATGGAGGGATTTTCAAGCCCTTTTGTTAATTCCTTAATTGGTCATACTCCTTCCCCTCAATTTTGCTGTATGCATTGTTCAAAATCAAGAGGTTTTCATATGTTTTAGTTATCTACACATGCTAGTGCCAGTTTAAAGGACTAAGAAAATTCACATCCTGATGGGTATTTCATAGCTAAAAGAATAAAATGACAACTTAATTATACTGGGGATATGAAAAACAACTGACCTATCTTAGCACAAGGATGTTTGGAGGCTATCTTAGATAGGACCCTCTTAAAATTTGGCCTTGCAAAATGTGTCCGGACCTGCAAAACCAGTATATCAGTAATCGAATGAAATTACTAGCTGCACGAAAAATGAGAAGGTGTTTCTTTTCCATATCCTCACCCTAATGATATAGCGAAATTCAAACATTAACATTGCAAATATCAAGACTGCAGCATGAAGCTAATTGGTGTGTCATAACTTACTTTAGTTCCAGAGACTATATCAACACCATTCTTGGCATGGTTTAGAGCTTGCAGCATTGTGATGAGTGCTGACCGAGCATCCCCTTCCTCATAAACACTTGTGAGGTAGTTGTGCATCTCAATGATATTCTAGTGTTAAAGGAAGGCAGCTGTAAGAACTAAATTGCAAGGGAGCACATTTTGTGACTTGAAACAAAAACAGATGATTAGCTGATATTAGTTACCTTTTGATCTAGTTCAGCGATCTCATTCATGACTCCTTTAAACCAATCAAAAGAGCCTTGTTCACGTGTCACCCAATAAAAGTAAGCATTTCTTGTCTTCAAAACCCTCTTTGGTTTTGACGTAATCCTCATAAGGGTGTCAAGATCAACATGTGCCTTATTGCGCCCAATTGGTGGGTAAAGATCACTTGAAGCTTCCTGCAAACATAGGTGAATAAATTAATCATTTGGTCCAGCCTGTCATGGTTTTAATAAAAGATATTTGCAATAGATGGATAAATAAATCACAAATAAAATAAAATTACAATCGATTTATAGTTCTTATTTTAGTTAGGGTATCAGCAAGATGCCAAATTGCCAATTGAAAATATGATAAAGATCACTTACTTCCTCTTCCTCCATTTTGATGATGTTGTTTATCAGGTCTTTCAATATGCTGATAAAAGGTGTCGCACCAATTCCTAATCCAACAAGTAGTAAAACATCATACTTGCTGTAGTCTTGTGCAGGAGAACCATACGGTCCATCAATCAAAAGTTTTGGTAAGCTGCATTTTCAAACAATATTATCAAGCCCCCAATTGCATAAACATATTATTACTGCTAAATAACGAGAATATAAGCATACACATTCTTGGTTGTCTCATCTGCTCTGAGGAGGCCACTTTTCCCACCAACAGGTGGCTCACAAGCTGCTGAGAATACCCGCTTGAGCTCTCGTGTCCAGTCACCAAGTTGTCGAACATGAATGCTTAGATAGTCATCCCCAGGTGCCGATGTTATTGAGAACGGATGCCTGAAAGGGGTAAAGAAGTGTTTAACATTGAATGAACTATTCGGGGTCCACCTATTCTACAAGTGTACATAAACATGGTGTTAGAGATCTTTAAAGTACAATTTTCCAACTGTAGTTTACTGACAAATAAGAGCCATGTACCATTCAAAGGGTGAAACAGCTGGACATTGAACAAACATATACTGTCCGCTCTTGTAACGGAATGTCGGAGGCTTAGACATCTGTAATGTCAAAACATTACCAGGATATATGGCCACCTGCAAAGAAATAGTGTGTCAGAGGATCAAACACAAAATCAGTACTCAAATTTCAAAATGCATGTGGGTTGACCTTCAATAGCCGGACAGAATAACTGCCAGACCTGAAGAACCTCAGTGTCCTCTCCCCCACATACAAACCAACTGGAACTGCAAGATACATCCATGTCTGCATGGAAGAAATAGAGATTAGATGTTTACAGAATTGTTCAAGTACAGAGAGTAAAGGAGAAAAAAAAGAGATAATTATCTCACCGTCTTCTTGTACCAATCGTGGATAAGGTATAGGCATTCTCCATGAATAACAAGTGATATGTACACAATGATGAACAGATGATGAGAGTACCAGAAGGCATTGAAGCCAGTTAGTTTGTCAAATGGCTTTGGAAGCTTCACCAGGCTACGGCGGAACCACCTGGTTGCTAGAGTAAAAGCAATGATCATGCACACAACCATGATTACCCCAGTTATGCCCTCCACTCCTTTGACCAGCATTAAATAGGTCGGCTTATTTTTCCCGAAGTACTTGCCCAGTGGAGCATACTTCACCTCTGATGAATCTATTAGCCGTGGAAAATCACATACAAGGTGGTTCCCTGCATGAAGGATAACACCAGCCACAATTGCCGCTGCAATAGTCTGCCATTACAATACAAGAAAAATGTTCATTCTTAGCCATGTTCTTGGTCTGGCTGAATGGTAACATGTCACATATATGCCCTTATTGACCTAGCTAGCATAGGTATTAAGACAAAGGCTCTCTTCTTTTCTTTTCTTTTCTTTTCTTTTCTTTTCTTTTCTTTTCTTTTCTTTTCTTGTGAGGATGACAAAGTGCCTTATGAGCACCACTAATGACCACATTATAATTATGGATATTTTTTTGCTTAATAATTATTTCATCTTATGCATTTTAATGAAAATGAACTAAAATGCAGCTCATGACAAGAGAGACTCGGCATGAGCTGTCTTGACATGACATTGCCCAACTATTAACAATCAGCTGATTGCTAGTTGCTACAGTCCAATCATGGCCCATGTGCCTTCTGCATGGTACCAACCAAATGGTTTTAGCTTCTCTTGTGCCTCCTTTAAACTTTAAGTGAGTTAGGTGCAGACCTGATCTAGTCCATGCAACCCAACATTAATTTTTTTTTGGGGGTAAACTGCTGATTGAGAAGCATACCACATAAATACATACAGGCATACTGTCAGTTATGAGCTTGCATGGCTAAAGGATTCTGTCAAGCATCATGTTCTCTATAAAGCAAATGGCAAATTACAAACAGTAGAACAATAACTAACTTGTGTAGGATAAATACTGCTGATGGAGAACAATGAGTCAATGACTATTCAATAGGGTTAATTTAATATACGCCAATGAAAATTAAATATTTTGGCGAGTTAAATTAACAGTGCCTTATCTGGACATGTTTTGTGGTTTAAATTCATAACCCATCTTTAAGTTTTAACCTGAATTGGCCATGATGTGAACAGGGAATGAGTCAACAACAGACCATGGACCAAACAATTCCTGTGTAGTAGAAGCCAATATGAACACTCTAGCTTCTATAAAGTACTCTATCAGTCACTACTATTCATCAATCACTACTTTTCGTTTTCACATATTGTAACATACTTATATTTTATTATATCACAATTCCATAAGTCGCATGGCGGTCCGAATGTTGTAGTGTCTTTCGTTACATCATCTTTCTTACATAATGCACTACTATTCATCAACCGTTTCTATCAACCACTACTATGCATCAGCCGCAGCCAAAAGTCATCACCGAAAACCAATATGAACCCTAAGTCCTTCGTAGTGTTGGACATATGTGACAAAGTGCAGATCATGGAAATGTGCGGCGACATCTTTTCCACCAAATTCATTGATAAACCCTAAAGATGTTCTATGATTTTTCCTCGTATTTAAAAGGACAAGAAAAGAACAAGGATAGTCTAATGGCTAACCTTGTGGAAGTTGATGTTGTCATCGAATGGTAATGCCCGTGCAGCTCTTGTATTCCGCAGCCAAGTGATAGTATTGCGGCACACAGGCAGGAGGATAAGTGCCATGTTCAGCTTAAGGGTCTCAGCAGCCCCCTTTGCTGTTGTTACACAGTAGCCCATCACATTAAATACATATCGATTGCGGTACTGGATGAATTTCCAAATGAACAGTCCAGCCATTATCCCAATCCACAATGCAAGTACCCAGAGGCGTTTCCAATTGTCCTCCAGATAGTAGCTTAATGTGGTGCTAATTTTCCGGATTGGGCTCCTTTTCCTTAGACCAGCAAGGTTTTGGCTTAGTGCCTGGCTTGTGTAGCTCAAGGTCTGGCTGTAGTTCACATAGGTATCCTTCTGCAATAGCAATGTCTCCAATTGCCAGAGCTGCAATGTGAATCACAAGCAGTGTTTTTTAAGGCATCACAAAATGGTCCAAGTGAGCATATCAAATTAAAAAAAAGGCCTAAAAAAGAAAGGAGAATTTTTCAAAGATATGTGCTGGTAAGTGGCGTCCAACCAACGGATCGTCAATTAGGCCCATTTATGAGCCAAACAAATTTATAAAATTATGAACATTTAAAATGCTACCTAAATTATTAATTTAGTAGTGAAAATAAAAGATAAAAAATTATGAACAGTCTTCTTAAAAGATTAAGATGGGCCTGTGCTGTGTTACAACGCATCTTCTATGGTACATCACTTCAATGCTTGTGGCTGTTTCATTTTCAAAGGCACAGAAGCACACATTATATTTTTATTATATAACCATAATATTATCACATAATTAGCTAACTTTAGTGGCATTAACAATGACAGGCGCACACATTATATTTTTATTATATAACCATAATATTATCACATAATTAGCTAACTTTAGTGGCATTAACAATGACAGGCCATGGCTAGGTTCTTTTTGGTTTTAGCTTTCGCTTATCACTTCTTGTTACAGTAACTAGCTTTCAAATAGTGCGTCTTTTTAAGACTAAATCTATAAATCAATTGTAATAGACATTGTACCGAGTTCAGATATATCAGCCAAAATCACATGCGACTTTTTTTTCTCTTCGTACTGTTCGTGAATAGCCATAATTCAAAAATCATAAGCCAAACCCAGAGCCTAAAAGAACCCACCCATTAATCTCACAAAAACCATATATCATGGACACAACCAACATGGGAAAAAATAATTAGTTATACTTCTCAGAAAATACAAGGCAGGTTAACCATACACATCAATCTATGGCCTGAAAGTCAAACGACCCACCAAACTGCAGAAGGTCCCCACAAGATTTTAATTGCATCTGGTGGCACACATGGCTCCCATATGAGTGCACCATACCATACATGCTAAAATCTTGTGGTACGTGCATGCAATAATTTGATCCTGAAAAAGAGGGACATCAACTTGAATCTCCGCCTGTACAAGCACTAGTCTCAAATGGTCTCCAAAAAACAACAGAGGCAGCCTAACAAAGACGCATAAGTACATGAAAAATTAAAATGGAACTAACGCATTGCATTTTCTGAAAAGCACAGAGGTAGGTCATGCTGTAGTATTTGATGCGGAAGATATTATATTTCTTTACTACAAAAGACAAGTAACATTAGACACTTAATGAAAATGTCAACAGTAATGTTACCCTGATGATATCAGGGCACCTATCCTTCAAAAAATGATATTGGATGCCAAACCTTGTATTTGATTTGGGCAATATGCCTGAGAGTTGCATGCCATCACAGATGCAGCATGATGTTGATAGACTTTGCCTTTGGAATAATCTATCCAAATATAACCACAATCATTTGAGGAGTAAATGGGGAAGCAGATGCCCTGCAATAACCTCTATGCTTGATTGAATCGAATATTTCAATATTTTAATATTTGAGTTTGGATGATAAACTATATCTTTCTTGCTAGGATGCAGTTTTCCACAGTTAATCTTGTATTTGATCTCAACAAAAGATTTTTTTATTTAAAAGAAGCAACATACAGTTAGATCTGCAGTGCAGAAGATCTCATTTGAAGAAAGTGAATTGTGAGAAGAAATGTTGGCACTGAACTAGGCAGGAATTTTTTTAAAAAAGGACACAAGCTTGTCCATACAGCTGCTCACCAGTTTGAAAGTGACCGTAGAGGGAAGTTTGATCAGTAATTCAGTATATTTAGCTATCATGAAGTTGAGAGTTGGGACTGGTATATTGTTGGTCCCCATAGCTGGAGATTGGAGTTTGATGTTCTTGATGGATTTCACAATAGGTAACAAACAACTTAGTCTGTCATGGTTGGGCTATTTTGGTTGTGTGAATTGTCAGTATAAATGCACCAATTACAACATGTAATGCTTTTGCTACATCTACTATGTTGATGTTGCCAAAAAAAGGCAACCCCTTAGTGAAGCAGCATAGATGGCTTAAGAAAAGATCAACGAGTTCTTTTTGTCGAAGCCAGATGGTTATTTTTTGAAGACCCAAGGGTTCCAGGCCCTAAGTACCTTCTATTACAAAGGAACTCAAGTCTTATAGAGGCTTGAAGGAGCTGGAACTCCAGAAAGTACATGAGGAGCAAATCATCCAGAGAAACACAATAGAGACACGTATCCCAGACTGAACATCAAGTCAGATGGTTATTGCCACAGAATTTTTGGTACGTTAAATAGAGATATGGAAGGGGAGAAAAGTAGAAACAAAGATAGACTGGTACCTATGAAAATTGCTGGAGATCAGTGGAAGGATTTGACTTGCAGGAGCAAGAAAAAATAGTTCTTAAGATTCTAGGTAATGGTTCTTTTCCTACAAGAATTGTTCTGTTCCAAAGAAAAGTTGGTTAGCTCTCTTTTTCAGGAGCGATACGGTTGCTGTGTTGAGAACCAACTATTTCAGGGTCAGGGTGTTTGAAAAAAAAGTGCCCTGCTGCAGGATCAATTTATTAATGGACATAGGTAGTACTCCAAACAGCAGCAGACTTTTGGTTTTTTTTGTAGAAGCTGAAATTGTATTATAACAGCCGCTAACTTTTACTAAGTAATTAAAATTTAAAAATAAAAAGTTATATTATCATGGACAATACAAGGAATATGGCAAAAACCAAAAAAGCAAACAAAGGCGAAGTTAAAAAATCAGAAGCAAAAGTTGTTCGGAGCAGGGCCATACTCGAATATGGATATGTTCTTTTTAGCTTCGGTTTATGGCTTTTGACTGCGAATTATGACTTTTGGACTGTTCATAAAAGAGAATACGGAGTAACAGAAACTCGCGTGTGGTTTTGACCAATATAAATGAAATCGCTATAGTGTGTACTATAATTAACTTGTAGATCATTATTTGAAAAGACAGTTTGTTTGAAAGCTAGTTACTGTAGAAAAGTTAAAAAACATCTTTTAAAAGCTAAAAAGAAAAGATCCAATGTACAGTCAAGATCACTGATCTCTCTCTTGCAGAAAGTAACATTTTTATCCAGTTGAAATGTTTCTCCTAGACCAACCAAAAACATCAGTGGATAGTACTTTTCTCAGGGATAAAAACAGCAGCGGATAGTGATGGGATGTCACAGGGATCGTGGAACCAATTATTGTGCACCAATTTCTTCTATCACTGATCAGACACAGCATGGCAGAAGAAAACAAGATAGTTTACCTCAATGTAGCCAAGGCCTTCGGGATCAAGTTCCTCCATGATCAAGGCCGCATATTCTTCTGCTTGCTCCTTAAGCCTCGACAGTTTATTAGCAGAAGCACTTAACATAATGATCTGGAAACAAAACAATTGCCACTTTTAATTAATTGATCACAAACCATCTTTTCACAGCACGAGAAAAGTAAGACAAACAAACAACCTGGCCCGGCCTTTTACACACTGACCTCAGTGAAAAGAATAAAATTCTCATCCAAAAGCTGCGCCCTTTCGACGCATCATTTGAACAGATTAAAATATACTCAGCATGACGCCCCCACCCCAAAATTGCTGTGTTCTGATATCCGAACTTCCATCTCTACTATAGTAAATTTACGTAACACCCCTCCCATGTTCTAGAACAAGCTATTTCAATATCTAGAAAAATTGGTGCGGGGAGACATAAATCCAGGAACACAAACTTGTAGACAACCAAAGAACAAGTACATACCTACAGAACCGGGGAAATGGACAGCTCAATGATTCGATCACAAAAAATAAAAAATCCAAATAATTGTACCAAAATATCCCCCAAACAGCAGCAGGAAAAAATGTGCTGCAGAAATAGCAAGCACAGCCACGGACTATCACCTCTTTCACCTCCGCCTCCGTAATATGGCCGTCTGCGTTCTTATCCACCCTGATTAAATCATACCAAAATGGAGGCACATTAGCGCGCGGAACAGAAATGGTGTTAATATAGCACAAATTAATTAGCAGTTCGCGGATTGTAGGGGGCGGGAGTTACATGTCGAAGAAGATCTGGAGGCGCGAGTCGAAGCTGTTGTCGGTGATCTGCTGCCAGATCTCGCGCAGCTCCTCCTTGTTGATCTTGTCCACCTGCATCCGCCGCCGCCGGCTCAACGTGTCGAACAGCTCCATGGCGAACTCCTTCGACTCCGTCATCCCTGCAGCCCAAATGCGGTTAGGAACTAAGAAGAGCGAGGTTTTTGGGGGGAAGGGGATGGGGTTATTAAGTCATTAACCTATGCATTTCGGGAAGTCGTCGCGGGAGAGGTAGCCGTCGCGGGCGAGGCGGTTGAAGTTGGCCTGGACCTCGATCCAGGCGTTGCTGGCCTTGCTGCTGCCGCTGATGAAGCGGAGGCCGCGGATCGCCCGCTGCGCGCCGGACTTGGTGCGGTCGAGCTGGGCGCGCTGCCTGCGCGCGGCGCGGGCCGCGAGGGCGGACTCCATGCCCGCCGGTGCCGCGGGGGGCTCGCCCCCGCCGGCGAGATTCGCGCGGCTGTGGGTGCGCGTGAACCGCTTGGTGAGGTCCTGCGAGAACTGCCGCGCGCGGGCCATGGCCTCGGCCGTGAGCTCCTGCGAGAACTGCAGCAGCCGGTGCGACGACGTCCGCCGGATCGCGGGTGACCGCGACGACGCCGCCCCGGCCGGGGGCTCCGCCCGCCGAGGCGGCGCCACCAAGGAAGGCGACGTCCCCGGCGACACCGACGCAGAGGCAGCGGCGGCCGCCGCCGGCTCGACGCTCCGCAGCACAATGGTGTCGTCCTCCTGCAAGTCGAGCGTGACCTCGACCAGCTCCTCCCCGTCGTCGGAGCTCCGGTCCGACCCGCGCGGCGACGAACCGGTGCTCAGCGACCGCGGCGTGGTGGCGCCGGAGCCCCATCGCGGGCGGCCCTGGGTAGTGCCGCCTCCGCCTCCTCCTCCTCCTCGCATCAGCCGCACTGCTCCGCCCGACACTGCTGCAAGCGACCCACCAAACTGGTCTGACGATTTGGGAGAAAGAGCTCACAGAACCGTCCAAGCGAACGCGACCTAATGCGCGCTAGCTTGTACTCACCCTCCCCTCCTGTACTCCTCCACTCCTGTGTGCGCGTATGGAGAGGCACCCTCGTGTCCCGGGCAAGCGAGTACAAGCCGGGGAAAAGAGGAGACAAGGGCAGCAACACTACTAGCTGCGGCCGTTATTCCCAGTAAACTAGGAAAATAACCACGCCTCCTCTCCTCTTAACTCTTAACGGCGCATACTAAAGCGCACCGCGTGCACCGAAGCCAAGTTTCGCGCGTTGTTAAACTTGTCGTCGTAAGTTACGCTGTAGGCCTGTTACTTTGATGTTATTTTTTTTCTAGTTATATGGTAATAGGAATTATTAAAAATATAGTGATATAAATGCATCTTTGATGTTATTTTTTGATGATATAAAAGTAGGTCTGTTTCTGGCCGCGGAATCTCCTCGCGGGCATATGCGCCAGGATTTCCGCAGCTAGCCTAGCGCGACCTTTCTCCAACCGGCCCGGACGTCGGTCGCTAGCTTCCCCTCCTGCAGCGTCCGCTTGGTGAGTTCAGGTTCAGCTGTCCCCGACAGTTCGGTTCGGTTCAGGGCCGCGGCCGGGCGCGGAAAACGACCGTGCGGGCCGCCCCTCGTACGACGCGCCGTGCCGTGCAGTGCGACGCTGCCCGGGGATTTGCTGGTGAGTGGGCGGGCGCACCTAACGTCCTCACCACCGCGGACAGTGCCACCCTGCCAACATACCATCATGGGCTGGAGCATGTGCTGCCAAAGCAGCCTGGTAGTACTATTTAGGTTTATAAGGTCCCCCTCGTTTGGATTTCAACTTCTGACTTTTGATTTATTTTTCACTATTTATAAATTTTATCTTTTTTCTAAATTTTTGATTTTTTAGCTTTTTTACCGGTTCTTTTTTCCCTATTCGTTTGCGTTGTCCGTGATGAGCTAGCATATTTTTTCTATTTTTAAAATTTTAAAATTTAATTACGCCAAATAAGTTACCTTCAGCTACAATGAAATTTCAAACGCTACAGTGCAATTTTGGCCATAAGACACAGCTTTTCAGTCCAACCGAGCGAGGCAGATCTTCTAACTGTTTTGTATCGTAATGATTGAAAATGTATTATATCTGTTTGTTAGATTTTTTTAGCATAATTAAATTTAAAAAATAAAAAATATACATCATCACGAGCAATGTCAAAAAATAAAGACAAAAGACAAAAATAATAATAAAGACAAAATTAAAAAAAAATAAAAGTCAGACACAGAATCAAAGCACGTTGGAGCAGGTTAGGCACCGTGGCTGGCTGCCTACGATGATGTCACGGGGTGTTTGATCAGGCGATGATTGGCTCGTCGAAAACATCCTTGGTCTGGAGCTGTGGTGACAGCATCATGGTTCCTGAAGAACGCTTGGTCTGGAGGCTGGAGCTGCAGCTGACCACCGGTGACTTGGGTGAGCGATGATTGCATTGAACTGAAGCAGGAGGAAGGAAGACGTGTGTATCATCTATGAACAGAACAATTGAGGCTTGAATTGCGACAGCGCACATCATTTCTGTGCTACCTTCGTTTATTTATTTTTTAAGAAAAAGATATCATTTCTGTGCTACGCAAACCCCAGCTTTGTTCGGAAATCTTGATTTTGCATTCACGTGTAGAATTACTGAGACGACGAAAATAACACGGAAATGAGGAAATTTGTATACTTATTACGGATATGAGTTGTTTAGCATCTAATGATATGCCTATTTGATGAGCAAATGTTCAACTAACATTCCATGATTAGCCAGCTCATGAACAGAATATATGTATATACGTGCATCAAATAAAGATCGTGTTCGTGCACCACGAACATTTCTTAAGATTATTGGGGGAAAAAGGAACTTGGCAGTTGAGCTTGACAAGCTCGGTCAATGGATTGCTATGTCAATTCCTCTGCTTTAACAAGCTAGGAAGCGAATTTATAACTAAGCAATGCAATTAGTGGAGAACACCATGAGACATGAGTTCAATCGCTAGTCCATAACTCATGCACGTCTCTTTGCATATGATTGCTCTCAATCAATGGATTCCAGCTGCGATTATATAGAAATCGAGTGGACGTTTTCAGAGGAAAGAAGCAAATTATCGACCCGACTGGCCGTCTAGCGATCACAAGAACAAATGGGGAATAAAGTAAAAAATTATAGCTGACCTTAGCTATCGCTACCATGTTGCACGTCTGACTTTGCAATAGGGGCGACCTTGGATCAAGTCGTGCCGTGTCACCTTTCGAAGTTGCTTAACAATGCGATTTGAGCAGCCTACGAGTGACTGAATTTACGGTGATGATCAAACGACGGATCAGCCACGCTGAAGAGAAAATGATGTCTTGCATAACGTCCAGAGAAGATCTCTTTCAGTCCTTTTGAGATTGTCATCGGCCTACCTAACAGGCTAACAGCAGACCAAACTCAAGAGGAACTTACCTGAGCTTCCCAGCTGATGGAGAAAGTAATGATGAACTAAGATAGATAATGACACCTTGCGCCAATTGCTAAGGATGTTACTACTACAAGTTCAGGGTACGGAGAAATCCTACGGAATTGCAATACCTTATCGAGAAGGAAAAGTTAAAAGCAAAGATTCACACACACAGATATTTTATGCTTTGCATGTAAGATAATTGTGACTTCAGAAAGCAGTGGTATAACCTATAACCATTGGAACAATGGGGAAAAGTAGACGTCACAAGATCATAAGTTGTCAGATTGAAAAGGATATAATAGAACAGGATACTTGTATCAGGTAATGCTACCTGCAACATAATGATGTCATGATAAATTTTGCACATCCACGTAATGTACATACCAACGTGCAGTGGCTATCAAGGAGTATCTGTTCTTCTGGAGGAACATGCTGCGGCCTACTCACCAAATTTTCAGGAGATGTGAGGACTCCATGACCTCAGAACAAGGCAAGCATGAAGAACAACTTATCCACACTCAGAGACGGAGATCACATCATTTTTCCATGTGCTTGAAAAATGAGTGGTCACTTGGTTGCCATCTCGGCCTACGCACATACTTTCAAGAAAAAGCTTGGCTTATGCACATAGTGAAAGATATAATCGATAATCAACTCTGTTGAATTCATCAACGGTAAACAGAGCACATTCTCTAAATGACCAACAATGGGCATCTGTAGTGTATGAAAAGAGGAGGTCTTAATCCACCTTAAGATCAACCTTATACATTACAGGGGTGACTTTAAGCATGACCTCAGAACAAAAAAACTTAAGACTCATCCGCACTAAAGACGGAGACCACCATTTTTCCATTAAAATACAATTTTTCTTTATCTGCAAGTGGGACCGTCTTAAGATCTCTTAGGTTATATACACTATAGAGTTAGTCTTAAGGTTTAGATAAGATCCACCTTAAGATCCTTTGGGTTATATACACTACAGAGGAGAAAGAAGTGCATGCTTGCAATACTCATCGCAATAAGGAGCAAGAAGACATGTAATTAAATGCTTCTGTTCAACAGGTTACCAAACATAATAGCATAGTGTGACATCGCGGTACTCATCGCACGAGTTCCTTGCAAGGTCGCAATGGCAAGGATAGCAGTAACTTTCAGACGTGACAGTAACCAGCAGATTGGAATTATTGGGGAAAATTATAGAATACTTGCTAGTCCCTCCTTAACAGGCCTATTCCCAGGAAATGCATTGCCAGAGACATCGACGAGAGCCTTGAAGCTGTATGGTTCACGCATTGATAGCTCTAAAAGTACCTTCCTGTTAAATTGGATTTTCTCCGTCAATCCATGCATGAAGTTGCCATAGTTCACCTGGACAGTCAGTCAAGATAATAATACATTTGTTGAAGGTATTTGTCATATTTCCTAGTGTTTTAGAATTTACTCTAATGTTGTGTCCATGTACTCTATACATTGCCCTTTGAGCTATTGCAATACAACAAACATCCATTCTCCCCACTTAACATGGTATCAAGTTTTTCTCTTATCCTCTACTGTTCTGCTGCCGGCGGCCCTGCCCACCAGGAGGAGCAATCTCAGCTCCCGGGGCGGCCAGCTTGTAGTTGTAGCTTAGTGTCACGCACAGGAAGCACTTCTGGCTTGGGAAGAATCACTGTGGAAAGTGCGTCCTGCAACAGCAATGCCAAATCCAGCAGCAGAAAAAAATATTGAGAAACAGAAGACCAGAACGATTCGGTAAAGAGCAACATATAAACAGAGAAAACAAACAAAAACTACACATATGAAAGGCGGCTATGTCAAGGTCGTCAGTTAGGAGCGAAAGACTATTTATTCAAAGTAATCATAACCACCAAGGGTTAGATCATCTGAACTATGCACTTGTGATCATCACTCGACCTTGCCAACCAATTATTCAGACAATTAAACACAAGAATCGGAGATCACTGACCAAGGAAAAAATAAAAAATTTTCCAATCTACGAATTTTTCACGAGGCCTCAGAAGGAAGGCAGTAGTAGGGTGTGTAATCACCAAAAGATTTCAGATAGAATAATTTCCACATCGTTCATCCTAGGCCTCAGGAACAAACACTCCACAGGAACTCCAAATTTAAACAGAAAATACAAGAGAAAACTAGATCGAAGCTGTATAGTTGACCTCATAGAGAAGATTAGGCTTTTCCACACGAAAAGATTCGGACATATGCTTGTCTTTATTTTGATCTAATCATCGGCCACTAAACACCACAGAACCAAAACCAAAAGAAAATCCACCAAGAGCAAGAAAACTAAAGAAAGATCTAGAGGGGAATAATAATTTGATTTTGGTCGAAGAGAGGACTCGGAATATGGGTAGTGATATATCAGGATGGTCGGCAAGGCAAACAGATGCCAATTACGACGAACGAGACCAATAGATACAGTCGTCATTGTCCTCCAACACCACAAAGGAATCAAATCCCCAGCAGAACGATCAAAAAAACAAACGTAAAGACCGCAAAAAGCAAACCACCAGACAGATCGAGATCGACATCCGCGAAGAGAAGGGGAGGGAAGAGCTTCCTCTGAGAGCTGGCGGCGACTGAGGGAGACGGCGCTCCTGCTCGTGCTTATATAGAGGCCTCCAAGGCATTAGGGTTTTACGGAGGCAGCGCCCGTGTGGTTCTCGGGCTCTGTTTGATGAGTAATCCGCGGCCGTCCGATCGTCTTTGTTCGGATGACGTGGGCTCTGACCTGTTGCTGGCGAGTAGGCCCAACTGTGAGACGGTTTATTCCTTCGGTCTAATTTATTTGGGCCCATCGGCCCAAAACTTCAATGTATATTAAGCTCGTCGCCTGTATTAGCCTCAGCATCTCTCCTCGAAAATGAAAACTACTCTTAAAAACGATGACGATGAAGAAGGCTGCGCTCAAATGCCTCAAAAAGATTTCTCTCACGCATTTTCATCTTTAAAAAAGCTATCGTACACGTTTGGAATTAGCAAACTCCAGACCAGATCTCACCAGAAAATTAGCTACATGGAACGCCAGCATATGACAGAGAACGGGACAGTGTCGAACTTCTACGCAACGCACTGTGAGAAGGTTATTCCCAGAATTCACCATAACACACCTCGGAATTGTTGAAAGCAAGTGGCACTCAAACATGGGGTGTCATCGAGAGGATAGCGACGCTCAAATCAAAAACAGCGGTTAGAAATTGCAAACTATTACAACTACGAAGCATCGGCCTTCTTGCATAGGGCGCGGAAAAAAGTACAAACCATGATACGAACTCCGAAGGATGATCAACGCATGTGAGTCACCTATTTCTACTTAATTTACAGATTCTTGTGACCCTCGAGCGTGACACACATTGTGCTCATGATCTAGTTTGCTGTACTCGTCGTAGTAGTCTGTATGAGAATCTTACTTCCTGTAACCTGTTGAACAGGTACACAAGGAGCTCGTCTCAGCTTCTGCTTGCTCCAGTTCTGTCCCCAAGGATTGTCTGTGGATCGAGGGTTGACAAAATTTGGGGCATTGACATACCAATAGATACAACTATCTCTGCAAAACAGTGTGCAAACATGTCACATGTCATTCGGCAAAGCTAAAGCGCTCATCTACATGTTTGGAAGCAGATTATCAAATGATATCGAGAGGAGTGTGTGTTGTGAATTACCAATGCCTTCACGCACAGAAAGATTTGGCCTTATGACATCCTTTGAATTCACCATGAAGATATCACCAATATAAAGATGATTAGTTGGGACATAGACGCAGTAAAGTTCCTCTTGACCAGAATAGCTCTGTTACAACATAATGATGAGACAGATACTCAAATGAGGCGCAACTATATGCTAATTAGAAATAACAATAGAATGGACAGACAAAAAAAAGGACAGATGTCATCATTTTGAGTATTTTATGAGTAATCTTTCTTGTCCTGCACATGTTAAACAATTAAATTTACCCATTTCACTTAGTCAACAATACGATTGAATTTCAAGCTAACTAGAATTACTAGGTAGCATAACTGCAGCATGTGCATAAAATAAATTACATCATGTTATGGTCTAGTATTCAGGAAAAGGCTGTAGCGTGGGTAATGTAGCACGCAGCACTGTAGCACCAGTTACTGCAACGCGTTTACTGTTCATGCGAGATACAGTAGTGCCGCGTGTATTAGATATGATTTGTTATTTAGGGATCTATCTATTAAGTGTTGTAGATAAGTTTCTTTATAGATTATTTTTTCAAAGTCAAGTCGGGTCGTCCCCATAAAAGGGATAACATGTATCCATTATAAAGGAAGCAAAGATGAATAAACAAATCCCTAGCTCCTAAAGTCCAACTGTGATCATTCCCTTACCGGCTATTCTAGATATATTCTTTCTCCAATCGGTGCCTCCCTTCACCTAGCGCCGTTCTACTTCAAGCCGTCGACCTCCCTTTGACAGATGTTTATCCCGTTATGAACTAAGATTCATGACAATTGGTATCAGAACCACTCAACATAACTTCCGGTGTTGCACCATCTATCTTTGGAAAGTTGAAAGTTAATAGCGAAGAGCAGAAAGTTTTCAACGGTGACCACCACGGCACCACCGCAGCAAAAGGACAAGCTGCCTCACCGCAAGGGGTGTAATGCTATGATCTAATATTTATGAAAAGACTGCAGCGCGTGTACTGTTCACGTGAGGGTACTGTAGCACCACGTGTATTAGGTATGGTTTATTATTAAGAAATATATCTATTAGGTGTTTGGTATTATCTATTAGTTAGATAAGTTATTATTAGATTATATTGTTAGAGATAAACTTCCTTATAGATTATTTATTAGGAGCTGAGTTGGATCGTCTCTATAAAAGATAGGAATATCATGTATCCAATCGGGCCCTCATCCACCTAGTGTCGTTCTACTTCAAGTCGTCACCGTTCGACCTCTCTCCGACGGATGTTTATCCCGTTATAAACTAAGATTCATGACACATTAAGCATAAACAATGTAAACCAAGCATGGTTGGATAATAGTGAAGTCTTGTAAACCTGAAGAGAGACTGACGAGGTAATGAAACCAAACGCGTATTCTCCAATACGAGGATGTCTTATGATGACCACTTCCTTGAATGCTTGTTTGTTCTGATCTGTACAAACAACAATTTACTTAGCTCCTAAGCTAATTTAGGGATTGCAAATCAGGATAACTGTAAATTTACCTGGTGATATTGCAGCACTTATTTGCTTGGATGCATTGTAGATATGACGCACAAGTGGCATGCGCTTAATAATCCACTCACCAAGGCTAAGGATAGATGCTCCAACCCAAGATGACATGAATACTCCAATTAAAAATATGAAAGCAACAGAAGTGATGAGGCCAAGACCTGGGGTATATTCATCATAAGCACAAAGTGGGAAAATAAGCTGGATAAGCACCAAGGCATTCTTCTTAGTAATGATTAAGCTGCAAAATATTATTGATTTTGCCTACACCGCTCACATGCCAAGTTTCCCAGAATTCTGACATAAATTAAGAATCTAATTCCCAGATTTCTGACATAAACTAAGAATCTAACCTCACAGGCTATACTAAAACATAAACAAATATGCACCTGAATTATTAGGTTCGGCATATGCAAACTCTATTGTACACAATATAAAACAGTAATGTGTAACAGCATAGTGGACCAAGCCCCAAACCAACCACACAATGAAGGGCATCTTTTATTGAAGGAAAATAATTTATAAATGATATACAAAGTATTACAAAATTTGATATTTCAATACAAAAAAGTGGGTTAGTTCACATACCAAATATGTTGATTCCCAGTTGTGCAAAGATTGGAGAGAAGAATCCATCAACAAAATGAATGAACCACCAGGTGATGTAGAATGTTATTGCTATGGGAAAGAGAATTACACTGGAAGTATCCCGAAAAAGAAAGCGACCACAGAAAAATATCTCAGTATATGTAGCTGGCACTGTGGAAAGAACATTTCATATAAAATTACATCGTTGCAAAATGTATTCACATATTGTGTGTATAAATCCCCAAACGCAAGATTTAATATGTTAATATGGTATTTCTAATACCTAAATACGTGCATTTGAATCAGTGTCAAACTTCCAGGAAAAAGGAATACGAAATATATTTCTGAACAACTAGAATAGATCACAAGGATGGAACATACTTTCTGAAGCTAACTGAAAACCCTAGGATCTCTAAAATTCCTTGTTACTAGGACCTTCCTGCAGCCTAGCTATTGAAAAATATGTCAATATATTTCTTCTAAATCTATGCTTCCATATTTTATTTCATGAAAAGGTGGCTCGCCAAGCCTAACACAACCTTCCTCCTTTTTTCTGATTTGGGACAAGTTATGTAGTAAACTACACAGGCAGAGTCTCTGCTCAGATGGCAGGATGCAGGTTTTATTACAAAGCTCTCGTTTCTTTGACCTTGAGTAGGTTTCATTTCTAGTCTACCCCAACTTGGTTGGAACAAAAGGCTTTATTGTTGTTGTTGCTATGCTTCCATATTTTAATTGTTGGATAATCACCAATGGAGGCATGGAGCTATGAAGCAATTGGTAACTTATAAATTCTTTATAAAACTCCCCACCAAGCATGAACCACTTGATGTTCCTCAATTTCTCCAAGCTAACCCTTTCTCTTTTTAAAAAAATGGAAAAGATAAACTGCAGATTCAAAGAAACAGAAAAAAAACACACAGTAATCTTAGTGATCTTATTCTTACCTCATCACCTACATAAATTATTTCTTAATCTATAACGAAAAAAGTTTTGAATTTTGGAATATCATATAGATATGCCACCAACAAATTTGACTTTTGAGGTGCCAACATCGGTCCTCAATTAATTTTACAGTACATATCCACAAATACTAGATGATACATGACAAAATCATCAGACACCCATCCTACCATGAATATGGCTTTTATGCTAGTTAGAAAGGGAACATACTATTTCATTGCTAAACAGTAGTCAAGATCTAAGAGGACCAAGAGGATGTTCATTTTGCTAGAGAGACTTACCATCCAGTCATGAACTTCTTTGAAGCCCAACTGCGGACCACCTTATGGAAAGCCTGTATTGCAGAGAATCAACATGAGCTGTTCTAGCTTCAGCGATACAAAGAGAGCTGCCAAATCTTTAGAGCATATTTTTGTGCAAGGGAAGTATCAAATAGGAAAAGCATGAACTTTCTACTTTCACTTTAATTTGTGAAATAACGGTTGTTTCAAAAAGCTGTCACCATGGTAAGCACTCTAGGGTCTAGGCAGATTAGGGGTTAATAAAAATTATAACCAACGAAATCAATTACATCTTGCCTTCTGTTCAGGTGGTTATACCATAGCATGTTCCATATAGAAAATAAGCTGAAGCAATGTCTTCTAATCTTTCCTCCCTAAGCAGACATATATAGGAAACACTGCGCACTAAGACACTGAGTTCATCACTAATTTGACCAACCCTCCAAAAGTTGGCTTCAGCGCGTCGAACACTCACTTAGGATCAACATCCCTAACTTAAAAATAGCAACATTCAAGCATTTCATATGACGTAAACTGTTATTCCCACCCATTAAGCACAGTGTACAAGAGGCTGCGTGGTGCCACGAAGATAACAACACAAATCGCACACTAGGCTAAGATTAGCCTAAATACAGAATTAAAACTGCAGCTGAATGATAGAGAAAACCCTAAAGGGTCGAGGTGGAGAGGTGAGGGCTGGGATGGGATGGGATGAGGGACCTCGCGGCCGGAGGTGGAAAGCGCGGCGGTGGCGGTGGCGGAGGAGGAGGCTGCCCTGTCCCCGTCCTCGTCGCCGTCGTCCGGGATCGAGCCGCCGCCGGAGACGGGGATGAGGAGCTCCCGGTCGCGGCTGCCCATCGGGCTCAGCGGAGACTTGTCGTCGACCATCGGGCTCCTCGCCGCCGCGGCGACCTCCCGGCTCAGGTCGTCGCGTGCCGCGATCGCTGTGGAACGGGGATGCGCGGCTCGCCACGAGCGAGACGAGACTTTTCCTCCTTTTTCTGGGGATTGCTTTCGTTTTCTGGAGCCGTTTTGGACTTTTCGTGTCTAATCTAGTTATAGCACCTGTCGAATCGAGTCGTCGCTCGCCTCGCCAGGAGGAGGGTGTGCATTTTTGCGCCGAACCGATTAAACCGAACAGAACCTACTGTATTAACCGAAATTCTCGATTTTGTTCGGTTTTCAGCGATTGAAGGCTCTGTTTTAAACTGTTTCTGATTTTAAAAGTAAAAACTGTTTAAAATACATTGGTTTGTTAACATATTTTTCTCTTTCCATTACCATAAAGATATAACAGTATTTTTATTTTTTTCTATTTTATTTTTTAATTAAATACATTAAAAAATTAATATCCGCTACAATACCATTCCAACTAAAAACCGAAGTAAAAAATCATGGCACTTTTGAACGGATCAAAATTCCTGATCTATTTGGTGTTCAGTTTTTTAATTGGTTTACACTTCTCGTAAGCCGATTTCACCAAAACAACTTATCTATACGTACTAGACGAGTGACTACAAGGTTCAAAATGAAAGCAAATTCTCTAAGAGAGGGTTTTATGTGAGATCCTCTCTATCCATCGCTAATCTAATATAGGACTTATCAGATAAACAACGAATGGAGAGGTGCGTCATATGAGGCCGTCTACCATACACCTGTTCTCCGCCCCAGGACCCGCCCACCCCAACCCCCATCCCCATCTCTCCTCGCATCTCACGGCTCGCACGTCCCCGTCCCTTTCTGTCCTGGACACCGACTGCCAACCGCCATGGTAGCCAACCACCACTGCCCAACGTCCACTGAATCACCAAGTCACCGAGGACTACGAGGGAGAGAGGCAAGTGGTGATACGGTGAGGGAGAGACCGGGAGAGGCAAGCAGCTAACCGACGGTGACTAAAGGAGCAACAACGACGAAGCGTCATGGTAGCCAGCCGCCACTGCCCAACGTACTCTTAGCACCTGGCCATCCATGTACAAAAACATCTGTCGTCGTTTCTGAGTCCTGTAACACGGCGGATGCCGTGGGCTACATTACGGGCTACGGCCTGATTGCCTCAAGTACGTCAGAGGAACCGGTTCCACTGGCTACTTGTTTCTTATCATCTGTCCTGTGCCCGCTGTTAAGGCCTCTTCACGCTCCAACGTTGAGGACACACTCGGTGTAGATATGTATAGTAATATCTATAGTTTGTCATCTTACATAGATATAATATTTATAATTTATCAACTTACATAAAACATAAGACTAAAAATAATCTTTTCAATATATAATATATAGCAATCATCTTACTCAATTATTTTTTCTTGCCTTTCCTTTTCTATCTCCTTTTTACCAATTTCTATTCTCTAACTTTCCTGATCCTCTCAAACAGACAATATCTTTGCATGAAACACTACTATCATTTCTTTCTTCTTTAATTATTCTTCCACATCAATTTTTTTGCTTATTTGGTATGCTATAAATATTACTTACATCATCCCATTAGGAGCGACCCTAAGAAAACAGTAACACCCAAACTACCGTGATGCCAGTAAGAAACAACCTTTTGGTGTCACATTTACTGTCTCAACGTCACCACGTCACCGAAAACCTTTCAGGGCTTGTTTGGGTAGACAACGATTAGACTCGAGGTGCCTTTGGTTGAGCTTTTAGGGGCTGCTTTTGCTTCCAAAAAGCCAAAAGCCAACCAAAGGGTGGAAATGGAAGTCGCTTTTGAAGCACTACTTTTTGGTAATCTGATTTGAAAGCACCTTGGACCTTTTGGCTTTTGGCTTTTGCTTTTGAAATGGTGAAAATAGAGAGCTGTTTCACAGTTGTTTCAAGGAAAATAGAGATAAGAGGTAAATTTTATACTTGTTTGAACCAAACAGCTTATAGCTTTTCCACAGCCCACAACCTACAACAGCTTTTCCACAGCCCACAGCTCACAGCAGCTTTTTCAGAAGCCACAGCTCAACCAAACACACCCTCGATCCCTTAGAATAGGCAGGAATTTGAGTTTTTAGATCGGGAATTGCTTCGAACTAAATCTGGATTTGAATCCAAATCCTCCGAACCCAAACAGGCCCTTAAAGTTTCAAAAACCAAGGAAGAAGAAATGTGGAATGTGGATCCAGGCAACAATATAAGCTGTCCAGCAGGCAGACAGAAGTTCTTCAAGCAAGGTGGGGAGAGGAGCTCGAATTTATTTCTTACAAACCAAGCAAGTTACATGGGCTGCATAAGTATATATAGCGTGCTTCATACAAGCATCAATGGCTGATCGATCTGCACATACAGAATTCGGAAAGAGCTCCTTGGCTTCATAGAAACCCTGCAGGAAAAAACAAAGTGGATTGGTTCAGAAGCTCGAAGAGAGGTTGTATGTAAGAATTATAAATCACCAGAAATAGAAGTTTAATTGCTTGATTAACGCCACATAGCAGCGCCATGCACTAATGTACAATGCAACTTCTTAGAGTGAAGATACAAGAGCAACTTAGAGCTTACACGACACTTTTATTCCTACATGATTTGCAAATGTAGATAGATAATAATAATTTAATTAGAAAATACCATAAAAAATGCATGACAATGGACTGTACAATTCATTAGAATTATACTAATTGAGATAATCTATTTAGCAATGCAAATCGAGCAATATTGAATAAAATCCCTGACAGAAAATAACGAGGCAATTTTGTAAAGGTCTGGTGGCTAAATGCTTTGCTGTCATGAGATCAGATGTGTTGCATCGTTATTGACAAACATGCAATTCAACATACTAATCATAGCTACACCATTAGCTATTTAGGTTATCATGGACATACATAATAGTGGGAAAGACCCACGAATCTCCAAATCTTGATGAATTTTTCCCAACTGGCCGCTAACCAAACCTCATAATTATTCAGGAATGCCTGATCGATAAACCCAAGGAAGCAATAATGACCAAGCAAACAGGGGGAAATTCTAATGACCTCTTACAATAACACTGGAACAGCCAAAAACATGAATCTGTGTGCGCAGGACGACTGTATGATATAGGAGTGATTACCAAAAGAAATAGCCTGAGGCCACCTAGAATGAACCTTGTGTGTTTTATATCGACCTGTAACCTGTTGGATCCAGTTTGCACATATGTAGAATTGGTTCGTTCAAAATCAGATAGATTATCAACACCAGCTAAGCTTGAGTGCTTGACTATTGACGATCTCAAAATAATTCAAGCTACCCTCAAGGACTACAATTACATCTCAAACTATTTATATTCTTATTATAGAAGGATATCATCCGAAGTGAACTATGGGAATACTGTACTGATTGGCTTCAGCGCAGTAGTACAATCTGCAAACCAGCAGAAATCAAGCAATGCGCTTTCTGCAGTAATTTCAGCAAACACGTACACGAACACAGCAGACTCGGGATGCAAAACTGCAGAGACTGACCTCTCACCTCCTCAGAGCCTGGAAGCGAAGTGCTTCCTCTTCTCCTCATCGCTCTCCTCGACAATTCCCACGGACCTGCACGCCTCAGGGTACATGGAGATCCTTATGGACGAGTACACGCCCCCGTCCCACTTCCTCGCCGCGAACTGCTCGGCTAGCTTGATGGCCTCGGCCGCCGTCTCAGCCGAACTGGGGCAAACGACGTCGACGATGCCCATCTCCTTGGCCTCCGCGGCCCTGAGCTTCTTGCCGCGGAGCGCGACATCGCGGAGGGCCTGCGCGGCGGTGATCTTGGCCCGGAGGACGGCCACGAAGTAGGGCGGGAGGGGGAGGCCGATGTCGACCTCGCTCATGTAGAGCACGCCGCGGTCGGCGCGCATGAGGCGGTAGTCGTGGCACAGCGCGAGGAGGAAGCCGCCGGCGGAGGCGTGGCCGGTGACGGCGGCGACGGTGGGCATGGGGAGCGCGAGGAGGTCGGCAGCGAGGGGGCGGAGGGCGTCGACGAGCTCCCCGAGGCGCGCGCGGGAGGTCCCGGCCCAGCCGATGTCGAGGCCGTTGGAGAAGAAGCGGCCCTCGGCGACGGTGACGAGGGCGGCGCCGGGGCCGGCCGCGGCCGCGGCCGCGGCGGAGGAGAGGGCGGAGCGGATGGAGGAGATGAGGGAGTGGCCGAGGCGGTGCTCGCCGTCGCCGGTGAGGGTGAGGACGAAGACGCGGCCGCGCTGCTCCAGGGTGCACATCGTCGCAAGGGATGGGAGTTTCGGCCGGGGATGGGTTAGATACTTGGGTTGCGTCTGGTAAGTTTCAGCCGCAGCGTGGAGCCGGAGACTCCGATGGATGGAGGTCTCAACAACTGGATTGGACTCTGCTAGCGACCGACGAGCGTTCCAACCCTGCGCGATTATTCGCGATTATTCAAATTGCTAGACGGACGGAAGAGGCAAGAAGAACACGCTATCCTGCACAAATCAATTTGTTGTTCTTGTACGCTGATGTGATTGCGGAAGTTCCATTCTAAACACCTTTTTTAACTTGATCGGCTTTTAAATAGTGACTTTCAAAATAATTCCTATAAATTATTTATAAAAGTTACTACAAAGCCTCCTTAAATAAAGTAATTTCTCAACATAAATATCTGCCACTATTTTGGCTAAAAAAATAACTTATACCTAAAATTTCATCAGAACGGTTAAAATTACACTGCACAAATCTTCATGATTCGGAAATTCTTCACATTAATATTATGCCCATGCGAAGTTTTTATGTTTCTCATCATCCTAAGACTTGGGTGGCCTACTGTCATGCCGAGACGAAGAGTTCTGAGCTTCTAAACACCGTCTTCTATTAGCAGTACGCTGCAGCGCTTTAATGTTGGTATAATATAGCCCATTTTCTAGTGAAGGAAGTTTTCTAGTACCCTTTTGCGCTCGTAATGAGCAGATATTCCCACCGCATTCTTCTTTAGTCTCAAGCGCGAAACTATTTTGCGCGGATATTCTTAAAACTTAGGAGAGTTCTAGTGGATTCTGGTACAATGAGGCTTCTTCAATGACCAAAGTTGTGCCCATGTGGCTCTTCCGAACCAATTATACATGCATCGCTCTCGTGATTGTCGTAGGTCAAAAGGCTCTCACGAATCGACTTGAAACTTCTTAGTCTTTCTTAAGATGGTATGCATTGTGCCGCTTAAGCTACACTTTCTTATAGATAGCTACACGCGTTCTAATATAGGTATTTATTAACATGTATGAGAAGGCAATCAACACATAAATAAAATACTCCAATATCGTAACATATCATGCCATCATAAATGAATAAATGAATGAATTCTTCGATATCATCCAACCATCACGAAGATAACAATTCTTAAGTACCATCCATGCAAATTCTAACATATTCTTCCACACAAAATAAATGACATTTAAAGTCAAAATGCATTCTGCACTAGACTTCTTCTCGCTATTTTCTCGGGGTGACATTCTCTTCAAGAAAAATCATGGCATTGGTGCCGCTAGGTCGAGAGGGGTGTCGCCGCTGGATGGTCTCAACCTCCATTAGCGCAGGCAGCTGCTCGGAACTCTCCCCCTCAATCGATGCAGAGTGGGCTTCATGTGCCCTTTGCCATCCCGTTTTAGCTTGATAGCCTTATTCTCACGTGGAGCATCCGATTTGCTCTTCTCGCCGCGGCCTTACCCTTCCTTCCCTTTTCTTTATCAAGGGCTTTCGCGCCTTGTTGCTTGCTGCGGTTTCACACCAACTGAGTTCCTGTGGTCGAGTGGACGTAGTTCTTACGGAGAACTTTGTCCCGAGCCTCCACAACTTGCATCATATCGGTCCATCTCGCGTATTCCTCATAGCCATCTTGATGATAGTTGCGTGTGGATTGTGCTACATTGGGGTGGAAGGATTTTCTCAATTTTTTTGATTGGGGTACAAATCTGCAAGGCGTAATTGTTTTCCCCGACCGTCTTAAAGCCGGCAACCTCGACCGATCCACTCCTACCGCTTGAGGAAGAATGGTGTACTTTAGCCTCTCAAGCCGCTCTCTGAGTGCGGTCCAGAGTGCTAGCCGCTATTCTCCGTTATGTACTCATTTTTAAGAGTGAGACAGAGGTTGGACGTCATACGGTCCGCTAATCCAATACCAAGAGCTACCCGCTCTAAGCACAATCTCGACATCGGATGCCAACATCGATAGTTTTCATATCGATAGTTGCTTATTTATGGTAATTAAATTTAAAAAATTTAAAAATAGAAAAAAAAACACATTAGCCTATGAGGGACAATACAAATGAATACAGAAAAAAGGGCAAAAAAACTAAAAAAACGAAAGTTAAAAATAGTAAAACAAAAAAGCCAGAAACCAAGATCTTAAGCCGAAATGAGCAAAGTCTTACTCTCTTAATCTTTCTCACGATAGATAAAAGACACAACACTTTTAAACAGGTTCTAAATCTAAACGTGCACTACAGCTTGTAGAAGCAAATTTCCCTGCATGCAGATTCTGCAACCAGTTGATGACCCATCGGTTTTAACAAATCGCATGACAAGTCAAATGCTGGGCAACGTGCGTTCAATCGCACTTTCAATCACCAATGCACCAACTTGCACGATTTACCAATCCAATGGAAAACTGAAACGGCCGATCTGTTGTCCGGACATCATTCTGAAGCAGCGCTGATGCTCCAGGCAGCATAAGGAAATTTTATAGTACAGCGAAGACCAGCAAAACACATACTTCAGAGTGCATTGGTTTTACATAAGCTGGCAAGACCGCACGAAAAAACATTGTTTACAGCAAATGAAATAGGGCGGGCAAACAACAAACCAAATGAATTGGATGTGATTTTCCATCTCAGCATGAGGTACAAAAAGGAACTAGTCTACTTCTGTGCAGTAGCAACTGTTAGCTTCTGAAACGTAATAACTTTGACAAGGGAAATCATCACTCGGCCATCAATTCTCACAGTTGAGATTACCAGTATCAACTGCAACTGCTCACCTCATTACCAAGTCTCCTCCTGCCAATATTATCAACTAATTTCAATAACACTTTTGAGTCATGCAATGTGCATCTTTTCTTTCTAGCATGAGCAAGAATGCTCAAGCAGGCAACTCAAGCTTCACGTTGTTCTTCCAACTGCAATGATCAATGTAACATTGTCAGCAGCCAAGTAGTATGTGCATGACATGTCACAACAGGATGCAGTTTACCTTAAGAAATAGTAGTAGAAGAAGTCTGCATACAGAGCTGTTTGGACCAAACCAGCAATCCAAGCTGAAAGAAATAGGGTCATTAGGGAACAATATTTTGATAAATGTCGGACATGAAACACGAGCACAAAAAAGATATGAACATACGGATCCATCTGCTGTGGTGACCCTCCATCAAATAACGGTAGACCCAGTTTAGAATGTAGAATGCACGGTAGGCCCTGCAAAATAAGTATTGTGTGACTAGAAAGAGACCAAAAAAACTAGAGAAGTGTGCACAAGGTTTGATCTTTCGAAGCATTTGGTTCTATTCTTTCTTGTAACATGGCTTGGAGTCCAGAATTTATTTCGAGATTTTAAACTCAGATTATCCACCAAGACTCAAGCCTAGTTCAAATCTGGTTACAGACACAGTGTATATACCAAATGTAAAATATAACCTAGGCCTAATTAAGTTGAGCACAGAACTAGTCCAGGCCCAAAGGGAAGTGTGGATTCAAGACTGCCCTAGCTCAAGCTGAACACAAGAAAACTATGTATGGATTCAAGATGAACTCAATATATATAACCCAATATCTTTCATGACGATAACATACAACAGAAGCTATATGAAGCATGAGAAATCGGTTTCCTTCTTTTGTAATACGGGCATTGAAGATAGCAAATGTGTTACAGTTGATTGACTATTTGGAGTGAAATGCATACCCAAGGAAGAAAACGTATTGTCCTGTCAAGTTATCCACATTTCTGCTTCTCTGGAGCAAAACTAACTGAGGGAGAATTGCCACTGCCTCCAAGTAAATCGAAAATGCCCAGCATATCTGCATAGTAACAACACTTTATGATAACATTCGTACGCCATACTAATGAATGATTAGAACAATTTGGCCACATTTCACTAATGCACTAAATGGATCATTATGACTAAGCAGCTAAAGTGCCAACAAAAACAAGAGAAAGGACAAGTTTCCAAAAAAAAGGAAATCACTTACAAAAGAAGATAATCTGTACCACCCAAACAAACATAATGAAGAATAGAATTAAATTAAATTTACCTGAACGGGAACAAATGCCGATTAATGCACATTGATGTGGACAGGGAAAAGAATTTGTAGATTTTAAGAGTTCTAAATGAAGCCCATAGATAAAGATGCTAATCACCTGCTCTTTTGCTTACACTCGGAATTATGGTACCTTCAGAAATTGATTCTCAAGTTTTCTATTGTAAAACAGTGTGCTCTCGAAAATAGATTAAAATGCTCACTGACAAGATGTATCTCGCAATTCGCTCAATATTTAAGTCCCACACCATCAGCAAATAGCATCTAGCCAAGTTCACAAACAATCTATCAGCAGGTCTGCATTGCCTTATTCAAATTTGACTTTATGAGTAACAAAGCACCCTCATTACTGCATCATGAAAACAACAGGTTCACTCCTATTTGAGTCGGATCAAACTGTGAAATGAGATTAATGGTGTGGCTCCACTGCACATACTTCCTAAAGCTGTTAAATGATCCTATCACACAGCACTAGCAGCCAGTTTCAGGCAAATTTTAATGCTAAATGCTTGATAGTTCCCAGTAACGAAATGTTGCATGGACAAACTTATAATGCGAAAATACCATAATTCTCAAAGGAGCACATGGACAAACTGATCATAGCACGGCATATATCCTAAGTAGGGGTGGAAAAAAAGCTCGTTAGTGGGCTCGTTGGCTCGGTTCAAAATTGCTTCAATTATACTTGTTAATTGGCTAAACATTAAAATGAGTTGATTTCAAATGAATTTGAATTTTGCTCAAGCTCGGCTCGGCTCGTTAGCTCGTTTCTAAAAATACTTTTAAATTATTCGTAAAATGATATTAAATCAAAATATGCCAATTTTAGAAAAAGCTCGATAAGACGAGCAGTTGGCTCGATATCCACCCCTAATCCTAAGGCCATCAATTCAACAATGCAATGGACAATCCAGGACAGATCAGACCACATCACCTCGCGGAAGGTGAACCGCTCGTTGAAGAGCAGCGCGAGCACGAAGGCGGCAGCGACGAGCACCACATGCCGGAAGGTGTCCTGATCCTTGTCGTACGTGCGCCGCACCTGCGGGTGTCGCCGCATGCACCACACGATCGCTGCAGAGCTGGTGATGAACACCACCTTCATCACCGAGTTGTAGAGAGAGATGTAGTCCGTAAACAGGTCCAGGTACCTCGCCACGAACACCACCATGTACAGCTCCTGCGTCTTCCTCGAAACCCCTGCGCCACGCACAGATCCGTGAGCGGCGGACCCCCACCCCTAAGCGGCCGAAACCCTAGCGCTCCACGGCTTACCCGAGCAGGACTTGGTCGCGTAGATCTTGAGGAGGAGGACGAGAACCGAGAAGAGGTGGGTCATGTCCCCGAGGAAGCGAAAGGCGTTCATGGCGGCGGCGGCGGCTACGGTGTGGAGGTTTAGAGTTAGAACTTAGAACTCTCTAGATGCGGAGGGAAATGGCGGAGAGGAAGGAAGCCATAGGGGTGAAAACGGATCGGATTCGGACGGATATTGCTGTTACCATATCCTAACCCATATTTTTTCTCCGGATTCGGTATCAATCGGATTCGGTGTCGGATCGGTCGGGATCAACCCAATTCGTTTGCACCCCTACTTGTTTGTAAGGAATGCATACAGTGCAGTAAATGGAGTAGGACACACTGACTTGATGTTACTATTTAATAGCTGATGTGGAAGATTTTATTTTACCATTACAAAAGAAAATGAAACGTCAAATAGTAGCACTAACCTGAAATCATACTTGAAGACGTATCGAATTCGGACGGATATTCGGATTCGGACGGATATTGTCATTACCATATCCTAACCCATATTTTTCTCCGAATTGGTCTAGTCGATTCTTGTGATTAATCGAATCGGTACGGATCAGTCGGGATTAACCCGACCCGTTTTCACCCCTAGGAAGCCAGCAAGGAACGGAACGTGAAGGGAGGGAGGTGCGAGCGTTGTGGACCGGTGTGGACTGTGTCGGTGGTGGGGCCCAGTTGGCAGTGACTTCTAGCCTAGCGAAATGCGTGCAGGAGAGGAAGAGGAGGGCTGTGCGGTCAGATCGGCGTGTGGACCGGGGGGCCCGGGGCCCACATGGCAGTTGCCTGGTGCTAATGTGGTGGCGTGGCGAAACACCTCACCCGCGCAGCGACGTCACCACACCAGCTTTGCTGCTCGCTGGCTTGCGCTTCGCATAGACTCGCTCAGTCGCATGCCGTACGTGCTTCGCGTCTCCTACGACTACGACTCTACTTCCACTTAATCCACCGTCTTCGCCTCCCCTTCGACCCCCTTCCCCCGTCTCTCCCGCCTCGAGATCCGGTTCCGTTTCCAGAAGCTTCTGGAAAAGGCTCGCTCCATGAGCGTCTGATCGACCGTTGCCATGGGCTGCGCTGGATCCACCCCCAAAGTCGATGGTATTCTTCCTTGGTGCTATCTTTTCTTGCTTGGTTTCCTTTTTTTTTTTGTTCTTGTTCCTGGTTAGGTGCTAATACGATCCGAGCTGAATTGTTTCATGGAACTGCAACTAGGAGTAGGATTAACTCGCTTGTTGCTTACTCTTATCGGTTCTTGATTAAATTCATAAATTGTACTTGTAACCGTTTAGTTTAAGCTATCGATTCACGCTTCGTGCGAGGATTCAGTGTCAGAACTGTTGATTGGGACGGAATTTATTGTCACCTGTGGAGTACTGTGATGTGGTTTGATATTAGAGTTGCTACTGTGCTGCATAGTTGTAGGGTGTCCTCGTGGAATTCGTCCAATCGTGGTCATCAGTACAGTGGAGTGAGAAGTGGAAATTCCTGCGTCACGGAGGTAGCATTTGGTTAATGGGGAAATAACAATGTCAGTAGCCTGGAAGGCAAATGACATGATGGTTATATTTGAAACAACCTCAAAATTTCAGAATGAGATTGAATTTCTTAGGATTTTGTTCTTAACCAAAACTCTTGCTAATTCCACACCCAGCCCTTGACAGCCCTTGCACCAATCTCACCATCTCCCTCTGTCATTTGATCAAAACCGAGTCGGCCGCCACTGTTCATGATCCAAAAATATCACCGTCCACCTGGCCTCAGCTCGTTCCCGCTGCCACGACTTCACCCACCATTGCCACACCCCACTGCAACTCCGTCAAAGCTGTACTCCTCGCCTGCTACGCCTTGACAATCCATAAATGCTCCCCGCCTGCGCGTCGGACCAGCTGAGACAGTGCCGCCACCGCCTCTGCATTCAAGGTAAAACTATCTTGACCACAAAACCTAAATTTGAGCCAAGAAAAAGCCCAACTGGATTTGATCTTGAATCTTTCTATGGAGGTGATCTAGATGGACAACGATTGATCAAGTAGAATCTTCTAGTGCCTCTTACTCATCACAGATCACAGCAAGATCAAGAGGGGAAGGAAACACCAAAAACGAAGTCAAATCAAGATTTCAACACTTGAGCAAAGAGAATAAAGACTTGACGAATTTTGATATATATTGATACTTAGATATGAATGTTTACAGCCACTCATTAGCCAACCACAAAGCCTAAAGATGAAAAGAAGCTCGACAAAGAGCCACAACTCATCTCCCAAAGGTTCTCTTTAAGAGCCCTAACTCTCCTCCACTTAGTTTCCTGGAGAGTTAACCCTAACTCTCTCAACTCACCTCCTTATATAGTGGAGGCTTACAAGAAGCCCTAACCAGCACCTTTAGTTGGGTTTCACCCACTTACATGGGCTAACTCATTAACCCAACACCATACCGGGTTTTACATACACATGCATGTTTATCAAAACATACACACCTGTTAACACGATGCCGAATCAACACTTCATTCACTTAACATTTTTAGTACATGCTTAATCTAAACCACCTCTTTTGCGCCTCCCCGCGTTGTAGTTTGATCAAATCTCAACTTTCCAGATTAGGGTAGAAAGACTGTTTTGCCTCCAAACCACCTTCTATGAAGTTTCACGCTTCCTTTGCCTTGAAGCAGCTCTGTGCTTCAACTTCAACCCCATGTGACCCCAATAACTTGACGTCAATCCTCTCACACATCTGGATCCTACCGAACGGTCCTCGCTTGCAAAAGATCTTAAGTCACTTAGCTCGCCACATGCCTCTTCGTATGCCATGATGGCACCTAACTTTCTTGGCCATTTTGGGCCTAAGCTCCTCCCTAAGCTTATCCCCAATCCACCTTGTTGTTGCTCGTCATGTCCATCACCGGTAGCTCCTGCCCTAGTTCCTTGTCTTTGTGGCTTGTAGCCACTCCACTAGTCTCAATCATCTTTCAGCAACACCTTGATCCCTTTAGACCTCAGTTGCCCTAACTTAATCTCGATCCCTTTCGCCTCACTATGACATAACTCCATAGTCATACAACCAACAACAACAAGCAAACCGTCATGTAGCACTGTATGATACAAAATCATCAATTGACATAATTGATGAGCCAAGAATCCTTACCATCACCTCAAAGCATCTCTGTATGATTTAACACGCAGCCTGTAATGCCTAATAACTAACCGTCACGTCTTCACGCATTTGGACTCCCCCAAACCATCTCTATGTGTATCGGCCTCATCAATCGACGCACTACATGCACCAACTCGCCTCTTCATAATTCTTGTCTTCTTTGTACTTTCTGCTGGAACCACGTAGCCTCTCCGTGTTGAAAATATAAGCACATGTAGGTTCAATTTATTCCATAAATAAATCATGACATCATGCACGCAAAATAACAGAACCATCACAGCATAAAAGATCTAGACATGTAAACCAGAAACCGTACATGAATGATCTAATACGGAGAATATGACCGTCATGCATCGATGGTTCTCGTTCGACGGCTTTCCGATGTAGACGCCGCAGCACGCGGTGAGGATGACACGAAGTCGATGACGATTCGCCGGCCGAACGACGAGGAAGACGAGCGAGCTACGGCGGCGATCGCGCAGAGCGCTTCCAAAACCTTATTCGCCTCTCCCGGTGCAGGACTTGGCGCGATTCAAGACCGCTCTCCGAACGACGATGCACGCCATGGACGGACGAGTAGACTACGTGGGACGGCGCAGCACAATGGAGGAGGCAAAACCTAGATTGATTTTCACGTATCTTTGTATGGAGGCGCGACTCGTATTTATAGAAAACCGGGACGCGTGATCAAGACGTCGCACGCGTTCTCCATAACTCATGAATCAAACGGATTAGTCACGCGAATCGATCCGGATTCACCGCCACTCAAAACAGCAAAATAAAGCGCAAAGGAAGCCGCGTCGCGCAAGCACTGGAGCCGATTTTGGCGGACCATTCACGCAGTGCCGTGCGCGCGCGCTTCGCCCGCCTCCCTGCCGAGGCGAGGCGAGCGAGCGCGCGCGTGTTATCCTCTAGTTCTCCCACACATGCCTCAAGTGGCTAGGAGTGCACCATCCCTTTTAAGGTGGTCTTCCTCTCCTAGAACTAGCAATATGGTACTAAAGGTCACATGCATGCCTCCTTTGCATGCGTGGACCTTTGAGATTTAATAGAATTATTCTTATTATATGGGCTTGGCCCACATAATCTAACAATCCCCACTGGATCTCAAAGTCCCATAGAGATTTGCTCGAATTCCAATGTCTTGTTTATATATCGATATTTCGATGGAGACCGATTAAGGTTGAACATCCACCTAGAACTCCAAGCTACACTTACTCACAACTTGAACAATGGACTATGCCTTGAATTGCAAGTTTGGTGCAAGCAAGCTTCACTTAAAGACTTAACTGATACTAGGCCGCCAATGAGGCTACCCCTCGGTTGGAGCGTATAAGTCATACTCCTTGGTCTCTTGATGAGCTTAGTAGGAGATTACCCAAGATCTCCATACACTGCGACTAACAGTCGGGCTCATATAGGTGTGTTCTTTCAAGAACGTTCTGCAGGATAACGTCTTCGCTTTTGAAAGCCAATGGAACACATTAAGGCCTTAACCAACTTTCGCCTTGCGTTTCGAGAGTATTGCATCTTCACATAGAGAGGTTGAAATTACTCTCCTCAGGTTAACTAATGGCTTGTTTTTCCCAGATCCTAATTCACGGGATCTCCGATCACATAGGTTGGGTTACTACCATAGATAACTCACATGGGTCTCATACCCATCTCCTTCGATGCACTATCTATCACATTTCGTGGTAGTCCCTTTGTAAAGGGATCTGCCAGGTTTTTATCTGTTTGGATGTAATCCAAGGTTATAACTCCGGAGTTTCTCAATTTTCTGACAGACTTCAATCGTCTCTTGACATGCCTAGACGATTTCATATTATCCTTAGAATTGTTCACTTTAGCGATAACGGTTTGATTATCACAGTTCATAAGGATAGCTGGCACCGCTTTTCCATCGTAGGTAGATCCATCAATAGATCCCGTAGCCATTCCGCCTCAACGATGAGCGATGTCTAGTGCCGCAAGCTCGCTTCCATGGTTGACCTCGTCAAAATGGTCTGCTTCCAAGACCTCCATGAAACAAACACCACCACCAATAGTGAAAACATATCCACTAGTAGCTTTGATCTCATCAAGATCGAGAGATCCAGCTTGGAATCACTATAACCTCCAAAGACCGACGGTACCCAAAGATAGTGAAGTCCAAAGTTCGATGTACCTTTCGAGATAGCGCAACACTCGCTCAAGCGCCTTCCGGTGATCATCTCCGGGTTAGATGTAAACCGCTTAACTTGCTCACAAAGAAAGGAGATGTCCGGCCTTGTTGCACTAGCTAGGTACATAAGTGAGCCAATTATCGAGAATATTCCGGTGATTCCTAGCAATTTTCTTATTCTTACGAAGTAACACGCTAGGATCATAAGGTGTTGGAGAAGGCTTGTTTGTCGAAAAGCCAAAACGGCTCAAGACCTTTTCCACATAATGAGATTGCAAAAGTGTAATCCCATCCTCACCTCTAACCAATTTAATGTTTAGAATAACATCACCTCTCCTGCATCTTTCATATCAAAATTTTGAGACAAGAATGATTTGACCTCATTTATCACATTGATGTTTGTCCCAAAAATCAGGATGTCATCCACATACAAGCATAGAATAACTCCCTCACCCCCACCATAGCGATAGTATACACATTTATCCGCCTCATTGACAAAGAAGCTCGCAGATGTCGTTGTTCTATCGAACTTCTCATGCCACCGCTTAGGGGCTTGTTTGCACCATACAAAGATTTCAACAGTTTTAACACCTTGCCTTTTGACCTTCTACTACAAATCCATCAGTTGTTCCATGTAAATTTCTCATCCAGCTCTCCGTTAAGAAAAGCTGTCTTAACGTCCATTTGATGAACGAGAAGACCATGTGAGGCAGCCAAAGCAAGTAGTACTCGAATTGTGGTCGGTCTAGCAACAGTGAGTAAGTGTCAAAGAAATCTTCGCCTTCTTCTCGAGTATAGCCCTTGGCAACAAGCGAGCCTTGTACTTTTCAATAGTACCATCAGTCTAAGCTTCTTTTTGAACACCCACTTGCACCCTACTGGGTTTGCACCCATAAGGTTTATCTGTCACTCCGAGTTCCATTGGCGATAATGGAATCCATTTCACTACTGACTGACCTCCTTCCAAGAGTCTGCATCAGGGGATGCATACGCTTCTGAAATAGACTTGGGAGTGTCGTCCACAAGGTACACAGTGAAATCATCACCAAAGGATTTGAATATCCTTTGTCTCTTACTCCTTCTAGGAGCTCCACTGTCATCCTCCTCATTGACAAGTTCATGTGTATGTTCAAAATGTTCAGGTGATGTGATTGAACTGGGAATTATTTCAGAAGGTTAACTAGTAGTGTTATGTGTATCCTTCATTGAAAAAATATTCTCAAAGAATGTTGCATCTCGAGACTCCATAATTGTACCAACATGCATGTCAGGTACTTCAGTTTTAACTATCGAAAATCTATAGGCAATGCTATGATTAGCATATCCCAGAAAGACACAGTCCACAGTTTTAGGTCCAAGCTTGCGTTTCTTAGTTATTGGCACATTAACTTTCGCCAAGCACCCCCATGTACGCAAGTAAGAAAGTGATGGTTTTCTCCTAATCCATACCTCGTATGGTGTTTTGTCTTTATTTCTGTTAGGACCTCTATTTAATACATGATTAGACGTTAGCAAAGCCTCCCCCCACCATGCCTTAGGTAAGCCCGCAGTGTCTAACATGACATTCACCAAGTCAGTCAACGTGTGATTTTTCCTTTTCGGAAATCCCATTTGACTCGGGAGAATAAGGAGGCGTCCTCTCATGTATAATGTCATGTTCCTCACAAAATAAGTCAAATTCGTTTGAGAAATACTCTCCACCACGATCCGACCTAAGTCTTTTATCTTTCTATTTAACCGGTTTTCAACTTCGCTTATAGATTTTAAAATACTCTAAATCCTCATCTTTCGTTTTCAATAAATACACATAATGTAACCTAGTTGCATCATCAATCAATGTCATGAAATATCGCTTTCCACCTTCGTCAACACGCCATTCATCTCGAAAGATCTCGAATGCAGGAGTTCTAGTGGTGCCAAGTTTCTCTCTCGTGACCTTGTGAGTCTTACGAGGTTGCTTTGATTGCACACAATACTATGGCATTTAGAACCTTTGGTGATGGAAACGTTTGGAATTAAATTCATCTTGGAAAGCCGAGACATCAAACCAAAATTAATATGACATAGACGTGAGTGCCAAACATTAGCCTCATCATCCACACTACCACAAATATGGTTCACAGTCTTATTGCGTAAATCGAAAGGAAAAACGGAACAAGCCTCCGCGACTCATAGCCTTTACCAATAAAATATCCATGTTTAGACACGACTACTTTATTAGACTCAAATACCAACTTAAGCCCGTCTCTACATAAACGGAGCCACTAACGAGATTCTTGTCTATAGAAGGGACATGTGCTGACGTTCTTCACCGCACGATCTTTCCCGAAGTAAACTTGAGATCTACCGTGCCAATACCATGAGCAGAGCATGTGACCCATTCCCATTAGGACGGAGGAATCTCGGGCGACTGATAAGAAGAAAACAACGAAATATCAGCACACACACATGTACATTAGCTCTGTATCAATCCACCAATTGGTAGATTGACTAACCGAAAGAACAAGAGGTAAATTACCATACCCACCCCATCTCCGGTCTTGCCAATGGTCACGTTGGCGGACTTAGAAGTCCGTCCCTCAGTGCCTTCTTTCCTTTGCGTTGTGGGCACTTCTTGGCCATGTGACCGGGCTCACCGCACACAAAGCAAGTTCTATCATCCGATTATTGTTGTTCTTCTTCTTCTTGAAGTTGGTTGTCTGTTGGGCTTTGACAACTTTCCCTTTGTTCTTGCTTGAGGGTTTCTGTACCACATTGGCACTAGACTGCCCTCCATCACTAGAGATGGCAACGGGTAAATACCCGTCGGGTATAGCCAAACTATACCCGTACTCGATACCCGCACCGCGCGCGCTATAATACCCGCATCGCACACGGGTATAGAAACTTACCCATACGTGCATTCGCGGTATTTATACCCGACGGGTAACCCATACCCGAATTGATAAGGGTATATACGGCACGGTATATACGAGCGGGTATTTCCATCAACCGTTTGAATATATATATACGCCACGGTATATGTACTGTTGCTATATCTAATATACACCGTGGGTATATTTTACCCGGGTATGCGGTACTGAGTAGTATACACCGCACCGCGACCGCATACCCGATGGGTAGAGATTTTTGCCCATTAGCATACCGCGGTGAAGATATCTTTCCATACCCGCCTCCTTATCGGGTAAAACCCATCGGTACTCGGGTTTCGGGTACCCATTGCCATCTCTATCCATCACCCTTAGACATAGCGTCCTTTTCCCGAGCTTTCTCCTCAATTTCAAGAGACCCAATCGATTCTCAACAGAGTACTCTTGTCTCTTGTATTTGAGTGCTGTTCCGAAATTCCTCCATGAAGAAGGTAATTTCGCAATAATACATCCACCACAAACTTGTCGGGTAAGGCACACTTCAGAGTTCGAGTTCCTTGGCAATGGCACGTATCTCATGAGCCCGATCTACTACGAACGGTTATCAACCATCTTGTAGTCATGAAATTGCTCCATGACATACATGTCATTGCGGCATCGTAGCACCGTATTTGGAATTCGGTGCATCCCACAACTCCTTTGCGTCATCATGTGCATATACACCTCGCACAGACGGTCAAGCCAAGAACACTAAGAATGCATCCAACAAAGAGAGTAGTGGCAGTCTCGAATTCTTTCGCTTTTCAGCATCAAGAACACCTTCGAGCTTGCCATTACTAACCTGAATACATTCATAGCAAGAAGCACAGAGTGACCTTGATCCGCCATCTCTTAAAGTGCACACAGGAGAACTTATCCGGCCTCGGGCATCGGCAAATCCAGCCATAGTAAAACCACAATGCCTACAATAAGGTTTTTGGATTGTTGAAAATATAAGCACATGTAGGTTCAATTTATTCCATAAATAAATCATGACATCATGCACGCAAAATACAGTAACCATCACGGGCATAAAAGATCTAGACATGTAAACCAGAAACCGTATATGAACAGATCTAATACGGAGAACATGATCGTTACGCATCGATGGTTACGCTCGATCGGCTTGCCGATGTAGACGCCGCAGACACGGTGAGGATGACACGGTTGATGACGATTCGCGGCCGAACGACGAGGAAGACGAGCGAGCTACAGTGAGCGATCGCGCAGAGCGCTTCCCAAAACCTTATTCGCCTCTCCGGTGCAGACTTGGCGCGCGGTTCTCAAGACCGCTCTCCCGAACGCGCAGCACGCCGCGGCGGGCGGGACGGAGTAGACTACGTGGGACGCGCAGCACAATGGAGGAGGCAAAACCTAGATTGATTTTCACGTATCTCGATGGAGGCGGCGACTCGTATTTATAGAAACCGGACGCGTGATCAAGACGCCTGCACGTTCTCCATAACTCAGAATCAAACGGATTAGTCACGCGAACCGATCCGGATTCACCGCCACTCAAAGCGGCAAAATAAAGCGCAAAGGAAGCCGCGTCGCGCAAGCACTGAGCCGATTTTGGCGGACCATTCACGCAGTGCGCGGCGCGCCGCGCCCCGCCCCGCCCGGCCGGCGAGGCGAGGCGAGCGCGCGTGTTATCCTCTAGTTCTCTCCACACATGCCTCAAGTGGCTAGGAGTGCACCATCCCTTTAAGGTGGTATTCTCTCCTAGAACTAGCAATATGGTACTAAAGGTCACATGCATGCCTCCTTTGCATGAGTGGGCCTTTGAGATTTAATAGGAATTATTCTTATTATATGGGCTTGGCCCACATAATCTAACACTCCGGACTTACATGGCCACTCGGACCTCAACTCCCCCATCTAGTCCCAGTCCATTGCCGTTGATCGCTAGCGTTCTCCAAGCTACCTGCATATCCAAAGACTAAGCAATCATCTCGAGCACAAGTTCCATGCACTTGACTTGCGTTAATCAAAGCAACGTATCATACAACACAACACAACTAAACACCGGCACCCATACCATGCACATACTCAAACCACTATCCTGAACCCTGCCTGGCCAGTCGGACCACAAACCATTTGTTGGTCTAACCGCGCCAGTCAACTTCAGTTAAACCCCGGTAACAGGGGGGCCGATCTGACCGCGGCAATCATGCTCAACACACCTCCAATCGCACCGCCATCATACAACCGGTCGCACTGCTCTCAAATCCTTCGCGCAACAAAACAAGGATCTCTCTGGAACAAACGTACTACCAACTATGGGTCGGTATAACCGCTCCCTAGACAGACTGCTGCCTGTGGCCGGTTTGATTGCTCACCGGTCAGACCGCCAACCATGGCCGGTCAGATCGTCAACCATGGCCAGTCAGACTGCTTAGCACTTAACAGCAAAAACCAGATATTGCAATAGACACAAAATCAAACCCAAACTTCGACAACGAAACACAATAAAGTCAAATACTCATCGCACAACATAGGGTGATCTCCGCATGGTCTTACAAAACTGTTTATGCAAATCTGATTAGAAGTCACTCTTGTAGTGATAACATTTTTGTGTGATGTATTTGTACTGTTAAACCTGTCAAATTTGCTTCATTTTGGTTGAGAAACATCTGTGCTATTTGTATATATTTTCGTTGTACTGTTTCATGATCACTGTCTTGTATGTTTAATTTGACCTGTCCTTGTAAAATCCTTAAAAGAGAAAAATTCAGGACTTGTAAATTGTAATCTAGTATATAACAAGAGCTCTATAGTTAGTTGATGGTGGCCCGTGAATTGATTGGCACTAACTAGCACACACATGAAATTCAAGTCTTATCAAATGAAACAAAAAGGCTAAATCAAGTGTTAGTCAAATCCTAGTGCTATTGGAAATCAGATTTCATTGCTCGGTTTATAAGGTCCATCTTTATTTACTCCCTGTGTGGATGATCTTTGCTCAGTTTTATTGTACAAGCAGCTGTAGGTTTAGAATATGAGAAAGATCCCCGTGAGTCATTGATATTGATCAATTGCAGGTTTTATTGTATAATGTTAACATGTTTTGAGCGCCACTTCAACTATAACAAGGTACTTTGACAAGTACAGCATGGTGATAAGTTACTGTCTATTTGTACAGAGATTTGGGATGCACTTAGGGCTGCTACAGAAGCTGATTTAACTCTTGCACAAGCCATAGTGGACAGTGCCGGAATCGTTGTTTCAAATCCTGACATGACGCTTTGTTATGACGAGAGAGGTGAGCTCCATTGGAAAATGCTGCTTTCTTCTTCACCAGTTGTTACTAGTTTGTTCAACTATGTCAAATAAGACTAATAATATGACCTTCGAAACTCTGTTGCAGGTGCCAAGTATGAACTGCCTAAGTATGTTTTGAGTGAGCCAACAAATTTGATCCGTGATGGTTGAATGAAGACATACAACATGAACATAAAACAAATCCATGTAAATGATGTAAATCGTTCATTTGATCGCTGATTCAGGATTGTATCGCTCAGAACATCAATGAAGTTCCTTTTCGTGCTCTACAGCTATGCTCTTAGGCTCTGTCGCAGTCCTGTATCTGAACATCCTTATGCTGAGGAGTATGCACAACATCAAACCCGAAAAGCAGCTACCCCAATATGGTGGTCACTGACTTTGCTGCGCAATCCATAACATATGTTGCACTTACAGTGTTACTTAGTAACTATGCAGCTAAGTTGTACTGAAAACCAACGAGTCCAGCAGTGATACAAACTATTCAAACGTGTCATGGAGTGTGTCTCTCACCTGATTCTGTACAATGAACACATCAGTGCTTCAACATTGATGCAGAAACGTTTGCAGTGGAACAAGCTGCACATTAGATCAGCCTACACGGCAGTAGCAGGAAGCTGCCAAAGATACTAAAATATCATTTGTATTCAGAAAATCATGCAGGACCATGGTTGTCTAGGCTTCTTAGCATAGCTGCTAGCTGCTAATGTCAGATCTGAGATCTGATCGGCAAGGATGAGACTGCCATACCGACACTTGTGATGGATTCGGCAGGATTGGACAGTACGTAGACGCTTCATGGAATGATGCAGTACTGATAAATCTGGAGCCCGCTCTGGAGCAGCAGGACGTGCAGCCATTCAGGGACCCATGTGAGCGCTCATTTTGCTGAAGAACAAGGGTGCTACTGTTTAAGCTGGATCATTCTGTGATATATTTCTGGAGTGCCAGACCACATCAAACAACAGTATACTTAAGTCTGGAGTGCTCGGAAGCTCAAAACAACGTCTATTCGCAAAACTAAGGCCCCAAATAACAGTACGCAATAGTCAAGATATTAAGCCTAAAGCTCTTTGATTTTTACGAGAATCAAATTATTTTATATAAAACTCATACGAAATGTCCGCATTCCGATTAGTGTCTAACTTCACGTATTGTCGTCTATCTGTTGGCTGGAGACATAGTCCTGTAAGAGCAAGTATTATAAAGAGGCTGTAAGCTGGTTGTATGCTGAGGTGAAGGAGAGAGAGGAGAAGAGAGAAGAGAAGTGGGCTGTAAACTTACAGCCAGCTGAAGCACAAGAACTAAGAAACTTTGTGAGAGGAAGGGGTAGGTCATAAAACCTTCATTGGTCAGAATCGCTATATGAGTAGGTGAAAAGTGAGTGTGGGCGTCTCCAACAATGGCTATTTAGTTAGCTAGATCGATGTGGCAAGGAAAAAGTAGAGAGAGAGTAGTCACTAGCGACGAGCAAATAGTCGATCTATTTCACGTAGTCCAAGAACATGAGAGAGGAGCATGTGGGTCCAACAAGTATAAAATAGTCTTTGCTTTTGTCTCTCACCTACCACGTCACGGTGACTATATAGCTAGTAACTAGCTATTACCATGGTAATAGCTGACGCGACGTGAAGGTGAGAGACTAAGTATTCATACTCCTCTCTTACCAAGAGCTAACGTATTATAAGACTTGCTCTAAAAAGACTCTTGTCTCAAATTTCGTGCCTACACTGTTTGTTTCATACAAATGTTCGGTGCATTGCCGATGGCAATTAGCCGTCTGGATTGGAAAGTTCGGGGATGCGTGGTTGCGTGTCCTTGAGAAAAGGCACGAGACACGCGAAGTGGAGCCGAAGGCACGAAATGAGTACATATTGATTGATTCTGTGCAAAGATTCCACTGAAGTTTGTGTATGTCAGCCTAGGTTAGGCAGGATTCCGGCTACTTCCTTCCAGCTCTCGCTTGTGCGGAGCAGCCCACATGCGGAGGTGGTGATCGGTTCGGCTGTTTATGGTTGAAAACACTGTAACTGACTGAAAAAAGCATTGTAACTGATAGAGGCTTATTTAGCATAATTAAATTTAAAAAAATTTAAAAATATAAAAAATATGTTAGCCCATTACATATAATACAAACAAATACGGGGAAAAAAAAGAACCGGCAAAAAAGCTCAACACAAAGCCAAAAGTTCATAAAAAGACGAAACTTATAAATAGTAAAAAATAAGCCAGAAGCCTGAAAGCCGAATTGATCAGGGCGTGAAGATCCGGCCACTCCAAATAGCCTATGATTTAAGTTTATAATTATTGTTTTAATTTTTTTAACTAAAATTATATTATAGCATAGGTTAGTTTTTCTAAGAAAAAATAAAAAAATTGAGAAAAATATTAAAAAATATTATATCGTCACAGACAACAAAAAATAAGATGAAAAAGAAAAGAAAAACTAAAATAAATTGAAATTAGAATTTAATGTATTTCAAGTGCCTTCTAATTTAAATAAGCCAAACCGGACAAGTACTAGGATATGATCTGTCAATTTCTCCGTGTTTAGAATCGCCCGTGTACATGATACTGAGTACTCTCTACTCCTGCAGTACCACCTTGCAAGAGCTCTCTCGACTTACTTTGGTCAGGCACATTTTTTTCTAAAGAAAATGCAGTCCAGACTGGTACCTGGTACAGTACATGTGTGCGGGAGAGTGAGAAGTCAGATGTGTAAGGATTAAGAAAAGTTCTGCGTACTCTGATGATCGCCGACATTTTTGTAAGGAAAATTTAATTATTTGCCATCCTTATGACTCGAGTGGCAACAAATTTATCACCTAGATCCATTGTCAATATTTCAAATGACCTCATATATAAATGATAGAGTGAATTAACCAATCTTAAAAGTGGCAAAAAAATTAAATCTCCCTTTTTTAACGTAGGAAATCTAAGTGAAGAACTGTTGTTCGTATCGTACGTAGCTCGTGCGTGCGGTGGAGTGGCAGTCACGCCTTCGTAGGTAGGACAGCGGCACCATCACGTGCCATGCATTGATCACTGCAGAGGATTGAGTGATGCACACGCTTCCAATTTTGACCGGCGGCGGATTGATGAGCCGCTCCTTTCGGCTTTAATTTCTAATGTTTTAACTTCTAGTTTATTATTATTATTTAATTTTACCTTTTCTGATTTTTAAGCCAATGTCTTAAACCAATATCGATTTAAAGTCATGCTGTATGAACACTCTAGAAACTAATCTTGTTTTTCTCTAATATATTGAACTAATTTCTACTAATAACTGGGATCCACATTACATTAAAAAAACTACAAAATAAAAATATCATCTCTTAACCACACTCTCTCCTATATTGTTTAATGGTCATATAAATTGTTTAATGTTTTGAATTGATTCCTAAGTAGAGTCCAATTTTATATATTTTTTATTAAAATTGACTCCTCCAATATATTGAATCGATTTAATAATTTCTCTCTTCTCATTTGAACCGGCTAAAACACAGTATTAAAGATAGTCTTAGAGAAGCCGTACATAGATAGATACTTGCGTACGATTTTATCTGATATAAATGAAGTCAATATAATATCTTCTAAATCATCTTATTTTAAAAAATATTCTGTTTAAAAATTAGGTATTATAATAAGAAGGTTTTTAGAAACCAATAAAACAGAGTACTTCCTATCTCTCGTCTATGTCTACGCATTTCAAGATTTGATGTCTCCTGCATCGTTATTATCTTCCCCAGGTCCAGTCTGCATTTCGATCAGAGACGCACGTTTTCGTCATCATAGGAAAGATCCAACGATTATCCATCGAATCAAGCCTTTTCCTGGGCCACGACGGGTGGGCCTAGCGATTCCGCCCCTTCTAGCCGTTCGGGCCGCTCTGCCCACCCCCGCCACGTGGGCTGCGCGCACCTCACGGCCGTCGCCATCACCGCCTCGCTCCATGCGGAAACTGTGGGGCCCACTTTGCAGACGCAGTCACCGGCTTTTGGCCCCACCAACGGTACAGTGCACAGTACCCACCTCGGCTCCTCGCATGGGATGCATCAACTCCGAACGTTCGATGGGCCCATCGGACGGTCCATGATCGTGCGGCATGGGGAACGGAGACACTAGCCGGCTGGTGGCTGTCGTGTACTCATGTCCGTCTGATGGGAAAAACAAGGGACACGTGGGCGGGTACGACGAAATAATGTGGCACTAGGTCCTATACATATTTCAAAGGGTATCTCTACTTTTCTTGCTTTCCTCTTATATCAGAGACGTATTATATATACTGTTTCTCTCACTTCCATCTTTATATATATATATATATATATATATATATATATATATATATATATATATAGAATAGTGTTTATATATATATAGGCACCAATATCAATACCGTTGATATATAGATACGTTTGATGTGGGTATCTTCATATACCCATAAAAAGTATATTTGAGATGTCAAACTCCGAAAAATTTAAATTCAACTTCAGTTTAATTAGTTTGAACTATTTTTATGGTATATACTCATTGTAGTTGCATTGAACTCAAAAGTAGTTCAAACTAATTTGAATGAGTTCAAAACTTACTTGCCATAAATATATCAAGGGTATAAAACATTTTCATACCCAAACTCAAAAAATTATCAATCATACACGTGTATCGGATGTTGGTGCCTAGGCACCATGGTGCCTTATGTAATTTTCCTATATATATATATATATATATATATATATATATATATATATATATATATATATATATATATATATATATATATATATATATATATATATATATATATATATATATATATATATATATATATATATATATATATATATATCTCATTTTTCTATTTACTTATATTCTTTTTTTAAAAAACAACTTTTTTAATCACCACTATTAAATTTTAACTTAAAGTAGCCACAACAAAAAAATCATCGACCACAACTAATTCAAAGAGATCCTTTGGCTACGCAACACATGATGAGGCATGGAGCCGTCGTGTTGCTCGTACAGCGCGTACACAGTACAGTACACTTACGCCGAATAATTGATGACGATTTATTCGAGATCCTCTTTGGCTACGCAACACATTGACATGGAGCCTCGTACAGCGCGTACACAGTACAGTATACTTACGCCGAATAATTGACGACGATTTAATCCTACGGTAATGCTATCTGCTATTCCTACAGAGCACTTTACTCTGGTTGGTTAGGTGCAGTGATTATCGAAACAGCCGGTACGGTAGTTAATTTACATGTTCGTATCATCGTATGGGTCACAAAGCATATAGACCAAAAGGTAACGCAAGTCAAGAAAGAGAACTCTAAACAAAAAAGTACTCAAGTACTTAACCAGTCACCAGAGAGTAAAGTCCCTCGCTGATTTTTTTTTTCTTCGTAACTCACAGAGAGAAACGACAATCTCAACTATCCCTATCTTGTGAGGGAAAGAAAAGGGCATTCTGAAAGCGTAGCACGGGACAAAGTAGCCAAAACAACAAAGAAATCGAGTAAAGGAACAATAAGCACCGTTCCTTTTTAAGCAGCACCAAATCCATTCCATGAATAAATTCCACAGGAAAATAAAAATCTGAAATAGAATATTGGCGTGTCAGGAATCCCAGGTACAAAGAGTTATCCGAACATTGGTAGAGAGCAATTTTGATTTCAGAAGAAAGAGTTTCTTAGTTTCCTCTAGCCGCGCTGAACCTGAAAGTTCAGATTTAGCTACATTTTTTAGGGCTGTAGCAGGTGGTTTTAGTTACGATTAATGTTTTTGTTTATATTTTTAATATAATAGCAGATGATAAAAACATTGAAAAAATAATATACATGTTTTGGCTTATAAAGTTATTAAAAAATCTATTTTAGAAAAATTATTTCATTTATTTTGATTTCGAGAGATTAGAAACCAAAGTTCAACAGCTGGTTGCGAGTCTGCAAGCAGAGACCAAGCCCCAACGGCCGAACGAACGGCCCGAACCCTACTAGGCTACTACCGCGGCTCGGCCGTGCAGCCGGGTGCTCGTATTCCTGCGCCGCTGACGAGACGTCGGACGCACGCAGCCAGTTTCCGCACGCGGCCCGAGGCCACACCAACCCACTTGGCCACCACCCTCGGCCGCCTCTGCCGTGAAACACTACACACTGGTCCCCAACCGAAGCGCGCAAATCTCCTGGCCCAAATGATTTAGCCGAAGCGTTCGGATCGCTACCGCAATGCCGGCGCCGGTAGCGCCCGACCTCGCTGCGGCTGCGGCGGCGGGGAGTGGCGGCGGCGAGCACCTGCGCGGGCACGCGCACCTGACCAACTGCATCCACCTGCGCCACCACCACGCGCACGGCGCGGGCAGCGCGTCCGGGCGGAGGCGCAGCCCGACGGGGTCGTCCGCGTCGGCGTCGGCCGCGCTGATGCGGGACCTCCTCGCGCTGCAGCGCTCGCGCTCGCTCCGGGACCCGTCCACCCACCGCTCGGTGGACTCCTCGTCCAAGGTCGCCGCCGAGCCCGAGGCTGACCTCCCCGACCACTCCCGCCGCGGCGCGCTCAAGACCCTCCTCGACCAGCTCGCGGAGAACCCGCAGCCCAAGCCCTCTCACCGCCCGCGGCGCCGCTTCAAGCGCGGCGCGGGCCGTCGCGCCGCGCCCGCAGCTGGCGCCATCGCTCTAGATCGCCCCGCCGCCGGAGCAGCCGTCTCCGTTAACTCCAGCTCCCAGGAGGCCGTCTGCGGCAACAAGTACCTCTTCGGTGCCGGCGGCGAGGAGCTGCAGCAGCCGCAAGTGTCGCAGGACTCGCGCAACGTGTGCGGCATCCCCTGGAACTGGTCACGCATCCACCACCGCGGCAAGTCCTTCCTCGACATGGCCGGCCGGAGCCTCTCGTGCGGCCTGTCTGACCCCAAGTCGGCGTCGGCGGCGCGGAGGTCCGAAGCCGCCACCTCCGCGGCCTCGTGTGGTCACATGAACGGGTCGCGTTCGCATCCGCATTTCCCGGTCACTGCGAGGCTGACTCCCTCGACCAGTTCAGACTCCGACTCATTGCCGCTGCTCGTCGACAGCGTGCGCAATGGCGTCGGTGGCATTTCCAGGAGCTTCTCTGGGGAGCTCGGGATTTTCTCCAATCAGAGTAGTGAGCTGGACTCTGACCTAATGTCCGAGGCGCGGTCAGGGCAGAAGTCCCGGGGCTCACAGCGTACCCAGCACCGAAGCCTCTGTCAGAAGTATACTCCGAGGACTTTCAAGGACATCGTTGGACAGAGCTTGGTGGTGCAGGCACTGTCCAATGCCATTCTGAAGAGGAAGATTGGGTTGGTGTATGTCTTCTACGGGCCGCACGGTACAGGCAAGACATCATGTGCTTGGGTGTTTGCGAAGGCGCTGAATTGCCATTCTGCTGAGCACCCAAGGCCCTGCGATTCATGCGTGTCTTGTATCGCACACAATCTGGGCAAGAGTAGGAGTTTGGTGGAGATTGGGCCTGTTGGTAACACTGACCTTGACAGCATTGTGGATATCCTTGACAACGTGATGCTTTCGCCCACGCCAGCCAAGCACAGGGTGTTTATAGTCGATGATTGCAACACGTTGCCACCTGATACGTGGAGTGTCATATCAAAGGTCGTCGAACGCGCACCACGGCGTGTAGTTTTTATTCTCATCAGCACCAATCTCGATCTCCCACATATAATTGTGTCAAGGTGCCAAAAGTTATTTTTCCCCAAACTGAAGGAGTGTGACATTGTCACCACTTTGCAGTGGATTTCTACTAGCGAAGGCCTAGATGTTGATAGAGATGCATTGAAACTTATTGCTTCCCGGTCAGATGGGTCCTTGAGGGACGCAGAGATGACCTTGGATCAACTGAGTTTGCTTGGGCAGAGAATTTCAATGTCGCTTGTCCAAGAACTTGTAAGTTATCCAACAATAGTCATCAAAATTGCTTCTTTATTAGATAATACATGTTATTGAATAACTTCAGGCTAAATAGAAATTCAAAAACATTCTTTAGTTATGGCAATTGTAGCTTATATAATTCTAAGGCATGTTCTTAAGTTAATTAATGATACTATGACATTGCCCCCACATACTTAATTTCTCTTCAATATGTGACACTGTTTGACATATGGACAAACCGACAAACTGAAAAACTCGATCTTTTCTAAAGAATGTATGGCTTCTGAAGGTTTCGATATGCACTTAACAAGAGAAATAACCATTATTTCTGTGTTGAATGATTCATTTGAAAATTTATCTGGCAGTAACAACAAAAAAATTGTTTGCTTGTGGACAGGTTGGCTTGGTTTCTGATGATTTATTGGTTGATTTGCTTGATTTGGCACTCTCTGCCGACACCGTGAACACAGTGAAAACTTTACGAGATATTACCGAAACAGGTGTTGAGCCTTTGGCTTTGATGTCTCAACTTGCCACAATAATCACTGACATCCTTGCTGGCACCTACACATTCACACAAGAAGAAGTTCGAAGAAAATTCTTCAGACGGCCAACATGTAAGCAACATTACCCACTTTCGTTTTTCCCTTCGAAGGATTTTTTTTGAGACGCCCTTTAAAGGAATTTATAGTAGGGGATGATTTGTACCTGAGCCATCTATTGTAGCAAAATTGTACTCACATTTTCTTTAATAAAAGGGTTGTTCAAGCCTTTTTTTCGGGTACAAATCTTCCTATTAGTACTGCTTATTTTATTTACAGCCTTCCTTTATAGAAAGAATACAGTATTAGTGTTGGACTGCTTTTGTGAATACCTGGCATTTCCTTTCTTAGTAGTTAGTTTTCATACTGTAAATATCCTGCTTCCACACAACGTTAACATTTTGATATAATAATGACAGTATCAAAGGATGATATGGAAAAACTACGCCAGGCCTTGAAGACGCTCTCTGAAGCTGAGAAACAGTTGAGGGTATCTAATGACAAGATGACCTGGCTTACAGCTGCTCTGCTTCAGCTTGCTCCTGATAAACAGTATATACTGCCAAGTTCATCCACAAGCACAAGTTTTAACCAGGGTCTGCCTACCTGCCCCGAGGGAGACATACCAAGGAACTCTGCTATAGATCATAATGAGATATATGCTGGTCCCCATGGTTTACCAAGAGCATCTGACCAGGGGAATCAGCAGTACAGAAATGCAAATCTGGGAGTTGGTTCCCGCAACAACATGGCAAGCACTTACCATGGTGGAAGGAGACCCGGGGATCATACACCAGACAGCCATGTATTATCAACAGGTGCTACCAAAGTGAATGAAGGATCTAAGTATAGCAAAACTGACAATGAGATGATTTGGCAGGTTGTACTAGAGAATGTTCAGTCAGATTCATTGAGAAAAATGCTGGCTAAAGAGGGAAAACTGATTTCTGTCAGCCTAGGCACAGGCAAGATTCCACCCATTTCTGTTTGTATTGTTGTTATATCATGCCAAAATTTCCATTGCAGAATATTCCCAAGGACAAATTATTATTATTGCAAGGAATGGAATAGATAAATATACTTAAACCAGCTGAGTGTGAAAGCGCAGGTAGTACTGTATAAATAGGATCATCAAACAATAGGATAGAAGTGCCTTGCTTTTATATGTTAGCATTGGGTGTTCACGTATACAGTGGACTTTGTTGATCCTGGTTATGATACTGATGGATAATTTGCGTCTAGGCATAACTAAAGGAAAAACTGGTTTGGTGACACCGAAACCAATTTTTTAGAAACACTGTGCATCTCCATGAGGTAACGAATTTTTCATGCTTGGGTTGATGAGCTCTTCTGGATTGCAAGCGAATTTAAAACTTTGTTGAAGTTATTCACAAAAATGTGCAGAATATTATGATTAACTAAGCATATCCTAATGTTGCCAGGTCCTAGTATGTGTGTTAAAATTTGCTGTTTTAAGGATATTTGGTTGGCAAAAGAATAATTAAGACTGTTTCTAACATATCTTTCTTCTAACATTGTGTTCCTTTCTTCCTGCAGCACCTACTGTGCAATTATTGTTTAGCTCTCGTGTGAATAAGTCGAAAGCTGAAAAATCTAGGGGACAACTTGTGCAGGCATTTGAGTCTGTTCTTTCTTCTGCTATAATACTTGAAATCAGATATGAATCAAAGGATGATGTGAGAGCAGATCATATTCCAGCTACTTCACCTTACCCTGAGGATAGCTCTTCCAACATGGCATTAAGGAGGTCTTTCACTAAACATAGTTCAGTTTCTTCTGGAGGTGACAATTTAATTAGGAGACTTCAAAAAGACAGCGTGATCCATGGCGCTAGCTCAAATCAGGCACGATGGATGCAATCCGATCCACATATATTGACTGAAGGTGAAATTATTGAAGTGGGGCCTTCTCAAATGGAATGGCTTGGTGAACCAAATAATGGCTTTCTTGCCACAAATGAAAGAAGAAAAGAGCGTGTATGGGAAGAAGCAGCGACTTTGTCATCACAAGACCAAGAAAACATAGTTCCTCTAGGAGGAAAAAATGTGAATAGCGAGTATGGTCGACAAACAAACATAGTAAGAGGCAAGGTATCTCTTGCTCATGTTATTAATAAGGCGGAAGCTTGTTCTCAACAAGGAGGCTGGTCTAGACAAAAGGCTATGTCGATTGCAGAAAAGCTAGAGAAAGAGAATTTGTAAGTAATGTGATGCCCAATCAATTCACATTTGTTCAACTCTCTTACACTAGCTGACTATAGTTGAAGCACTGCAGTAGTTTATGATAAGCAAATACTGTTGGACCTGTGGGGCCTAATTTTGACCTATTTACTGTGAAAATTTCACCAGGAGTAGAGTTTGTAGCATAGATCAAGTAGTTTGCATCCACATTATTGAAATGTGAAAAGTTCCAATTTTCAATCCTAGAATATGATTTTGGAATGTTAATATATTTGCAGGAGATTGGAGCCTAGATCGAGTTTGCTTTGTTGGAAAGCTTCTAGTGCTACTAGGCGGAAGGTAATCTCATATCACACTAACCGAAAACTTCGGGTTTAAGATATTTTTTCCTTTTCCAAAAGAATTAGTGCTCGGGAGGCATTTAGTACACTGGTGGCATGATAGTTGTCCCCTTGAAAACAAGTCATTTGCATATGAAATATTGTCAGGAACCAGGGTTATATATGTTTGCAGCACGTCAAGTCTGGACTTGAAACTTGTTGGCGAGTCCCTGTTGAAGCAACCGTCTTTGAAGAGCACGATTCATCATGTTTTATATTGTTCACGTATGGTCCCACCGTACAACTAGTTTTCTTTAGCTATCACCGTGCATATGCTTGACTTCTTGAAAAGATTAGCATCAACCGAGTGCCAAATAGAAACGACAAGAGTTCCTATTAGAAGGATAATCTTCTGCAAGACTCCTTGGTTCAATTGTGATTGAATAGTTGTATATCATGGAATACGACATTTGTTGGTGACCAATCGGTGATAGAATATATGCAAATCCTGTTAACTCGTAGTTCTTCTGATTGTGGCCATACATGATCACTCTTGCTGACCGACATGATACGATTTCACCACAGCTCGCAGCATTGAAGATCAGGACACGAAGATCACGAGCTCTATCACGGCTCGTCTTGTGTGGAAGGTGCATTTCAACGAAATCTCCAAGATAAGACGTTGACGCCCCCCAGATTTTACATATATGTGGCTAACTTATTATCCATATTCTATAATTTATTTTCTGTAATTGTAACCATCCGTAGGAATGTAGGCTATCCTGTATATCATTTAACATGTAGAAGAACGAAAGAAATGCCACAAGTACTATTCTTTTCCGTCAAATATTTGGAAGCCAACAACACTTGAGGAGACCTCAATTTGAAGCCATGCCAATCAATCCATTGGTTCCCTTTTTAAGTTCTTCAGAGCAACCACTGAAGTGATTGTTTGAAGTGGGAATCATCGCTGGAACGATCGATCAAGTCCTCAGGTTTACATCGGCGATGGTGATGATGTATGCATAATGGATGATAATTGGATCCAATTACTGGTATCAGTATTAATTTGTTCGGTCCTTCGAAATTTATGCAATATGCTACTGCTGCCAGATTAGAAGAGATGAGACAAGCGTGCGATGGTTGTTTTAGGATCTGTTTGGCTCGGTGGATGAGGTTGAATGGGATGAGATAATCTAGAATTTGGTGAGACGTGATGAAATGAGATATTTTAAATAGTCTGTTTAGTTAGATGGATGAGATGGTATAAGAATATGTTTGGTTAGATGAATGAGATAATACAGGATGAGTGTAGACAATAATTAGCCGAACAAATTAGACTAGAGAAAATTAAAATTTTAATATAAATTATGAATTAATTTCAATAATCGTTAATTAACTAAACTGCACACCGTCAACTTCCGCTAATAACATTTAATCATATACTAATCAACCCTCATTAACACTAATTACAAATAATTATTGGAGCCCACGAGCCACGTCCTCTCCTCCGATCCACAGTCCGCAGCATCGCAACAACATGACGCGCGCATAGCCTCCATCAGTCTACGACTGCGCAGATTTCCTTATACCCCATGGTGCGTAGAAGGTGACCTCGCCTCATTCGATCCCCCTGCCTTCCCACAGACGGCAGGTACCGTACCGTACCTATGGAGGGCGAGTGCTACTACGACGACGGCGCGGCGGCGTACCGTCGCCAAGGCAGGCCGGGAGGAGGCGGTCGGCACGGAAGCGGGTGGTGATCACAGTGCCGCTGGCCAGTGGCGGACGCAGGAATTTTAGAATGGGTGTTCAAACTCAAGCCAATGGCGGTTTATTTTGTACATGCTCTATAGCAGCCCCAGTCCCAGACCTCTATCCAAACCTCACCTAATTCCAAACATATAGCCAACATAAGCGATTAGAACTCTATCCAAACCTCGCCTAATTTGCTTCTGCCTTATGCGAAGACTGGCCATTTCAATAGAATGCAGCTAATTTCGCATATGCCAAACGTGATGGTAGTCAGAAAGCAGTATGCTAATCAGCCAATGTCACAACAAACAAGCAATCCACCAACACATGACACCCAAAACAAGCACGTACCATAAGCATACGCGACGTTGGGGTTTTGCTCGCTCAGCAGACCGTGTCGCCGTCGCATGCCACGCAACCTCCTCGGCTCCTCCCTATTGAATCTCCGTGGGCTTCACGTGAAACCAAAACCCAAATCAAACCACATTTCCCAAATCCAAACCCAACCAAACGAAGCACCACAAGAAGCAAAACATGCCGAACCGAGCGGCGGAAGCGACGGCGACATTCTCCTCGGCGGGTCTCGTCCAGCAAACAGCAGCAGCGAGCGAGCGAGCGGAGCGCGAGGCGCGAGGTGGAGCGAGGCGAGGCGAGGGCGGCAAGGTGAGGCGGAGGCGAGGTGGAGGCGAGAGGCGAGGCGCGAGGCAGCGAGGAGGAGGCGCGGCAGCGAGCGCAGCGCGAGGCGAGGCGAGGCGGCGCGCGAGGCGGCGCGGTTGCGTGAGCGGAGGCAGAGGCGGCGAGGCTAGGTTAGGGTCCACGCGAAGCAAATGCAAATGGGGATCGGGGAGAGTGCGGGACGGGGATGGGCGAGCCACCGCGCGACGGAAAATGGGCTGGGCCCTTGGCTCCATGCGCCATCGCGCCGTCCGGGCTGCTGCGCGCTGAATTTAGTTTATAAACAGTTGATTTAGCCCAAATACACATACATATATGTATTATACCTCATATATACTAGATTTTTTGTCAAAAAATTTGGGTGTTCAGCTGAACACCCATAAACCACTGTAGATCCGCCCTTGCCGCTGGCGGACGTGAGCGGCGTCGGGGAGGGCAACACGCCGACGGACTCGCGCGTGGACGTGGCGGGAGTACGGCCAGAAGCCCATCAAGGGCTCACCTTACCCCAGGTTCGCCGCACGTTCATGTCTTGTACGGACTACGGACAGCTTACCCGTTTGGGCTTGGTGTATGGGCGCAGAGCTTACTACAGGTGCAGTAGCTCCAAGGGCTGCCCTGCCCTGCGAAGAAGCAGATGGAGCGGAGCCGGGCCGACCCGGCCATGGTGGTCGTCACCTACTCCTCCGAGCACAACCACTCCGCCAAGGTGCCGAGGGCCGGCCAGAGCCGCCGGGTGCCCAAGCCCCAGCCTGTCACGCCAGAGCCGGCCGAGCCCGAGGCCGCGGACGTCGACGTGCACGACGAGTTCCAGTGGTTTTACGACGGCGTGTCCGTCGCGTCCACGTCGCCGTCCGAGGAGGAGGGCGCCGATGAGATGCTCTACGGCCGGCCGATGTTCTTGGACGCCGGCGTTGTTGGTACTACGGCGCCGGTTCTCCTCCCTGATAAGTGCGGCGGGAATGAAGGAGGCGAGGAGGACGGTTTGTTCGCGGGACTCGGTGAGCTGCTGAAGTGCGCCATGGTGTTCCGGCACAGCGGTTGCTTCGCGGGAGGGGCTAAGGTCGAGCAGCCGCCGGAGCGCGCTGCCACATCCTGATCTGATGCACGCAGGATTTATTGGACTTTGGAACCTATGTTGGCCGTCTACGGGGTAGTGAGAAACGCATCCAGAACTTCTGAATTTTCTTCTGGTCACTCTGTTTTTTAGTTTGATTCTTCTTAATTTCTTGATTCGTAAGCTAGCTAGTTTGATCTAGATCTCTTTTAGCCTTATTACTCATAGAGAACAAGAAAAAATTGAACCCATGCAGGATCATGCATTTTTGTCAATGCTTGTATTGAGCTATTTCGATTCTTTATAATATAAGAACTATTTTGTTCAGTATCATTTTAAAGATCATGTGGCTGAAAAATACCATGGCTTGTGAGAATGATATATAGGGTTTCGGATCACTATCAGTAACACATTGGATAGTATTTATCAACTTCATGATCTTTACAATGATAATAAGTAATATTGCCTATAATATAAGTGTAGAGTCGGTCGATTAAGATACATATAAACAACACTAGTGTCCAATTACATCAACTGGAGGCAGTTCCGAAAAATTGTAATTGATAGGTCATTATCATGATGCAGGAAAGGATCGGGATTGAATGAATGAACCCTTCCTGCACGTTGAGATTTAGGGTCTGTTTGGGAGAGCTCCACCACTGAAAACGTGGATCTGAAGCAACAGCTCCACCGTGGATCTGGGATCCCACCATGGAGTATTTGGCTTATACAGCAACTCCAGATCCACGAAATTGAGGTTTTGGTGGGAATGACCACTTTTAGTGGGATGGAGTGTGTAACCAGTGGCATTGGTGGGTAATTACCACCCAACTCCACGGTAGAGCACCCCTTGAGGAGCTCCATGAAATCCATGGATCTGGCCCTCAGATCCAGGATTTTGGTGGATCCAGATTTCGCAGAGCTGGAGCGTTTGGGTAAAATTTCGTGAAGTGGAGCTGTTTTTCGTAGATCTGGAACTGGTGGAGCTCTCCCAAACAGGCCCTTAATGACAACTTCACACCAGATCGACCATATGCCGGCTTCGAATGTACGTCTGCCAAATGAACAAGACAAAACAAACTAAAACTAATTAAACAACAACCACTGCAAGTCAAAAGTAACACCCAAAGTAGATGAACGAAGGAGAAGGAATTCATCAATAGGCAAATTCACAAATATTTATCTCACAATATTTATCCCCCGCACATATTTAGGAGGCACAATATCTATTATACATTAAAAGCTCGTAACAGGTATTCTAGTGCTACTAAGAACAAAGAAAAATATGATAGAAATTCTCATAAAAAGCAAAATATCTGATCTTTAATCTGGTGAATCATAACTAAGTTGAACTACAATAGCTATTGGATGTTATAATTTAAATAAAAGCAGCTAACCATTTATCTAGCAGACCCAAGTTATAACAATTTAGATTAAAACATAAAGTCCATGCCAAGTACAACAAAAAAAATTAGAATAAAAAATAAAAAGGAAATTAGAGTTTGATTTTTGTATGAACTCCAAACTAAAATCCGTACATAGCCAAAATTTGGAATAAAAATTAGATGAAAGTTAATAGTTGGATTTGTATACAAAATCTAACTTACAATTGAGATTCAAAATTAAATAAAAATTAACAATAGAAATTAACAGAAATTTAGAATGAAAAATAAAAAGAATAGCAATGTGATATTCATATGACCTCCAAATTAAAATCACTACATAGCTGGAATTTGAAATAAAAATTAGATATAGATTAGCTATTGGATTTAAAATTCAAACCTAAAACTAAAATTCAAAATTAAATAAAAAATAACAAAAAGTACGTATGGAAAAATAAAAAGGAAATTAGCAATATGATTTTCATACGAACTCCAAATTAATATCCCCACATAACTGAAATTCAGAATAAAAATTAAATGAAAATTAGTAGTTGAATTTGTATAAGAATTCTAACCTAAAACTAAAACCCAAAATTAAATTTAAAATAACATAAAATTTGGAATAAAAATAAGAGGAAATTAGCAATTTGACTTTCATACAAATTTCAATTTTAAATCCTTACATAGTTGAAATTCAGAATAAAAATAAGATAAAAAAAATTAGCATTTGGATTTACATACAAGTTCTAACCTAGAACTGAAAGTCAAAATTAAATTAAAAATTATATTAAAAGAAAAATTACATTTCAAGAACAAATGAACAATGAAAAAATAACATACATTAGAAATAAAAATTAGCAACTGGATTTTTGTATGAATTCCAACCTAAAAGTGAAAAAAGACAGCGTATAACAAGGACAACCCAAAATATGCAATTTCAGAATAAAAGTAAAAAAAATTGGTGGTTGTTTTTTATTTCCAAACTAAGCGAAAAACAGAAATTTTGGTTTCATTCAGACTTAGAATTCAAGAAATATGCTAATTCGAGAAAGAAAAATAAAATAAGGAACTTGATTTGTATATACATAGATTTGGAATTGAAATCTATTATATAATAAAAGTTCGATGACAAGTGATCACAATACCTAAGAAAAAAGCGAATATACTAAAATCTCACAAAAAGAAAGCATCGTGACCCTTTATTTGGTGGACCTCCATAGGATGGAAGGATTGAGGGGGGTGATATATCGATGAGTGTTCACTCGGTTATACCGTTATAAGCTATGTGGTGTGCATTATAAGCAGGTAGTATAAACAAGCATTGCAATAATGAAAGGAAGAGATGACGGTGAGATAAATGGAAAATGTTATATTATGTTATATTTACTATTTTGCTATGCAAGTATTTGGGGGAAGAAAGTTTTGGGCACAAGTGACGGGTATTTGGTAACAAAGTAATTTTCTTTCTTATAATATACAAAATTAAAATATTACAAATGGTGTTCCATAACGATCTATTTTCTAAAAAGCAAAATCATGTATATATTGCCAAGTCATTTAAACATGCTTTAAGGATAATACCCGCGTAAGTACATAGGCCACCTTGCTTGTTTAAGTAATACTTAATGGAATTGGATCATGTTTGCCACTATTAGATAGACATAATACTAATCTACTCCCTCTGCTCCTTTTTACTTAACGTTTTTTACTTTTCATGGTTTCCGAGATACGACTTTGACAGCTATTTTTTATAACTTTATACTAAGATGTACTAGTAAAATTATAATATTATAAAAGTATTTTTAACGACAAATCTAATGATAGTATTGTTTGTTCTTGAGCAAGTTTGCATCTCGCATCGTCAACATGCAGGCAACAATGTTATAACTATTAGTGTCCGGAATGAAATAACGTGGGACGACGTGACATCCATGCAACATTATAATAGGTTTAGTGGGTGGAGCCGCAACAATGTTATATCTATTAGTGTCTGGAATGAAACAATGTGGGCCGACGTGACATCGATGCAACATTATAATAGGTTTAGTGGGCGGAGCCACAATAATGTTATATCTATTAGTGTCTGGAATGAAACAACGTGAGACGACGTGACATCATGCGTCATTATAATAGGTTTAGTGGGCGGAGCCATAATTTTTCTGGAGCCAAGACACATCATCCACGCCCACACGATGCCTGGTTGCCCGGCCCATGCCCATGCCCACGCGACGTTCGGTATTTTGCCCACGGGTTGTCACTGGCAAGCCGTCCAGGCTCGCTGGGCGGTGGCTCTGCCCCTGAATTATAGGCCCAATTGTTCTCTTTTGCAGTTTCTGAAAAGGAATGCATTTGTGTTGATAAAAAGGGAGAAAAACTCACAGGCACCGAAGATAGTTTGGCACAAGTAGGTTAACTTGAGCAGTCAGGGCGAGCTTCTTTGATCCATTGCATACGTTCTTCCTCACATCCCTAGCTATAGGGTTAATTCTTCAAGTCTGTATGCACCTGCAAAGTAGTACTGTTATCATACTACGCAACATTATGTAGTATGTACGGCACACCAGTTACAGTCACAGATAAAGGCAAACATATATACAGTCTCAAGAAGGTAACATATAAAGGCAAACATATATACAGTCTCAAGAAGGTAACATTCATTGGCATAGCGATCTCACGGCTATATGTGAAGTTGCGAACATACTTTGATACTTTGCATTGCAGAATTTCCTCGTGCGATGCATTCCATTTCCATAGCTAGCTTGTGCACAGATATCTCAGCTGTTGGTTCACAATTACAGAGCTGTGCAGGTGAATCGCAGGGCAATTCTCCTTTGGCACGAACGGCTAGCTGCACCATTTGGCTAGGAGCACAACTCTCCACTATATCTTAGTACATGCATGTCTGCATGCCTCCGTGCCAAAGGAGAACTGCCCTGTAATTCACACGCCGCACATATCGATCGATTTGCTCTGCCTGGCTCAATTCTCTGAAGCTCTGACGCTCCTCGACGAACACAGTTGCGCCTTCACCTCGCTTATATAGCGCACGGTCGACCTCGAGAAATGGATCTGAGATGGCATATGCTCCGAGGCCGAGGACTATTCCGGAGGAGCTACCTTTCTTGCCGGTGGTCTCTCTATCGGGTTCCCTTTGGAATGTGCTCGAGGAATGGCCCTCGTTGTCGCTCCCTGCCAATCGATCCCCTCGTAAAGCAACTTGCCTTTCCTGATCTTCAATACAAGTGCCTTTTGTAAGTTCATCCGATAATGTTACTACTTCAGTACTCACAAGGCCAAGCAAAACTAGGTTTGCAATTAATGCAATGGTAACGCTTCGGAATTAGTGGTTAATGTGAGACAAAACTTCATAAGCAGAAGTTTCAAGCAGGAGTAGCACTGAGTATTACTGCAGCAGCAAAATATCAACCCAGATATGAACAGATTTTTTTTCTCAGCTATCTAGCTAGCTTTTAACTGAGCTGTTGATGTTGTACTCACCGAGGCATTCCACATGGAACAAAAGAATAACTGATTTATGCTTTATCTCAGCCCTTGGCGAGCCACATACTCAGATCTTCGCATGGTTTTAGATGGTACTGCTACAGGGTACATTCCATTGGATCTTCTCTATTCGGGCGCAGTTGGTGAGCTTGTCCTGACTGAAACAAACACCACACTTGGTGTCGGGGCCATTTTGATCAGCAATGGCGAAAATGAAATTCGAAACACCTCAAAGATTTCAAAATGAATTTGAATTTCAGTTTGTTTGCTTGAATTTGAATTTTTGTCAAGTTGGGAACTTCTCTCAAATTTGTGCTTTCTTCTTTTGGCTCTCCGTTTCCTCCTCTGGCCGGCACCTTCCCCTTTCCACCTCCCCTTTGTGCTGCCCGCAGTGGTGGAGAGAGGGGGGGGGGGCCTGGCACCCCCCAAACTTCTACTAATCCTTTAGCCTGCATGACATAATTCAACACAATTACTAAGAGATGCATTAAAAAAGTCAGTCAGCCACCTTTGTCCGGAGATCAAGCATGATAATTTTGGATGCTGATTATTGTAGTTGTAGAAGATGCCAGTCACTGAGCAAATATGCCTAAATGAAACACATCAGAAAAGATTAAAAAAAAGCAATAATGTCATAGCCAAAGAAGAATTATGCAATATACAGAAGATGCCGCCGTCCAGCAAAATAAGGAAATTAACATGCTGAGCATTTCTTAACTGCAGGCAAGCAACATTATAGCATCTTGAGGTATGCGGAAATTAACCATAAGCCACAATAGGTTGCTAGTGAACTGCCAACCACATCTAATCTGAATGCACAATGCAGTGAAGTTGAACTGGCATATCAAAAACTGGAGACTGAGGATCTGTTAAGAGTATATAAAATGTGGAAGAAAACTAGAGCAAACTCGAAGACTACTCTTAACTAATGAGTTTTGTTCAACATCATTCATGTAGTTACAATCAGGAAAACATACTAAGCTTAGTCAGATCAAGGGGTAGATGGCAAACATAACCAGAGTAGACAAAGAACTTGTCGTTCCTTAATTAAAAATCCACGACTAAACAGCTTCAATTCACAAATCATCCAATAGATCATAATAGGAACAGCAAATCATTTTACAATCCCCCTCCCTTTGCTGGTTTGCAAACCATAGCAGAACTATTCTTCTTTGTCTTTATTTTCACATCAAGATCAGTACAAACAAACGAGGAAAAAATAAATTGTAAACACCAAATTAACAAAACAAGGAGGAACAAATCCCCAAATGTACATGGACTAATACAACACGATTTGCCTCTCTAGTGGGCGGCGATCATCATGTCCGGCGGGTTCAGGAACTCCATAACCACCTCGACGGGCAGGTCCGGACTCGGTGACGGCAGCATGGTTCATTGGTTCTACTTTATTTGTTATCTATATTGTCCTTTTATATCTAATTTCTGACTCCGCCCCAGTTGCTCGGCTGAGCTGGCCGCTTCCTTGCCTCAACCCAACTCCTCCGTTCACACCACACTCTCCCCTCTGTGTCGCTAGCTCGTCCCGTGCGTTCAATTCCTGCCGTACTTCTGCTGGCGTCATCCGCCTCGGCCCACGCGCTTGCCGCTGACCCAGTAGCGCCCTGCTAGAGTAAAAGACAAGATAATGCTCATTTGATCTTGAACACTGATTGAAGGTGAGGCTAAAACTCTCTTCCCCCATCCTTCTTGCTTCTTCCTGCAGCATATGCTAGAGGTCAGGTATATCCAAGAGGAGTCGATGAAGAACACGGATCAATTAATGATCACCATCTTCACCGACCCATGCAGATCGATCGAGCGCAAATTGACAGCTCGCAGTCATCGAATGCAGACGAACCTAACTGAAACGATTGGCCGTAAAAAAACAAATCAAGCCAGATACATCTTCAAATATCCTTTTTGTTTTTATCAAAAACACATATCTTCAGATATCTTGCTCTGCGTGCGAATAATGCCGATTCGGTCTCCTCGGTGTTGATTGTAATCTTGTTGCACGTGCATAGACACATGTAGCAGTTTCTAGTTGATGTTGCTGCTGACTAGTACGAACACAAAGCAAGTCATGTAGCCGTATAAACCAAGCTGACTACTCTGGATGTTTCAGGTTTCATCAAGTTCGAATTGTCCTGCATGCACGTGTATATCGGCTAACTTTCATGTCGGCAAGAAACTGAGTTCTGCAAGTTTCTCTACTTAGCTGAAATTCTAAAGAAACGATGAGGGCAACACACTTCAGTCTGACGGCCATAGATAGCTCCTTAAAACGTAATCGCGGGCGAGCACTCAATTCTGCTGCACCTTGACACAAAAGAAGGGGTCGAAGGTGGCTGTCAATCCTGCCTGCAGTATGCAGGGGGGTCCCACCTCCCAGGAACCAAGGACCAGCAGGGAACATGCTCTTGGATATCCTATTCCTCTCTTTAGGGCTTGCCCACCGTTCCTGCTCGTAAGGCCTTTCCATGATTCGATGCTTATTCCAGTGGTCTCAGGGGAACAAATCTGCAGAGCCCGTCTTTCTGAATTCTGAGGTACGTAGCTACCGCGGCCTTTCCGACAGGCCAGCGACTTGTCCAGTTCTGGGTGGTTGCAGAGAATTCCAGCAGGTCAATTTGCTGCTCCTAATCTCTAGATTTGCATTATGTACTGCATTACGGAGTAAAGACCAGTATGGTTGCACTCTGAGAAGAAATTCAGAGGTAACATGATCTCTTAGCAGGTACCTGACGCTACTTTACATGCTCTGGACCGCAGGAAATGAAGCTAAGATCAATAGATAAGACCTAAAGCTTGAAGAGTCATGCATTGCAATGATATCTCCTATTCAGCCTTTGTTCCTGTGTGTGTGCATCATCTAGACCGGGTATTGTCCTACAGTATATACTCAGTTCCTCATTGCGCCTTTGCAGCTGGAGCAGAGAAAGGCTGTGCATAAGTGAAAGGCCTTGCCGCCTTTTATCATGCAGGAGCGAGTATAAATGTCCGTCAGTGATCGCTGTGCTCTACACCTGAATCTAAGTATTATTACACGTGGAGTGGGTTGGTTGTGATCATGAGATGTACAGCTGCATTGCTGGGCAAGCTTTCCTTTGGCAGAAGTTGCCGTTCAACGTCGGTGCCGAGGGTTACCAGGCTACCGCCAAAGGAAATTTGCCCCGGAATTCATCTGCACAAACACACACGAGAAATCTTTAGGATGTACAATTGCCGAAGGCGAATGTACGTATGTACTTGTTTCGCATTTTGGATGTGTTTACAAACAATTCGGTGTGTGTATTCTACAGGTCATCAACATCAGCTATATCTTGCACACCGTTCACAGGAGACAAATGGGAATTGGGTGGGTGGGGGGCAAACTGCATACCAGCTCTCACTACAAACAATTAGGCTATACAGGTAGCGAAATGCGGGCAAATAATATATGCTGGATAGCAAATTCCTTTGTGAGAGACCATGTGTAGGTCAACGCATGGTTGTGATGAGTAATTGACGCTTGTTCTAGGAAGATTGAGTTTAGTTTTTGAGGTTTGTGCTAGTTCTGCATTGTCGTAGCCCTGGCGAAGTGTTCTGCAGCTATTACGACCACGTTGGTCGTGGTCGAAAGTCGTGCGCACTGGTTTCGACCACTTTGGGCGTGGTCGAAAGTCATCCGAGGGGTCTACGACCACTTTGGCCATGGTCGAATGGCACCAGAAGGCAGTACGACCACGTTTGGCCGTGGTCGAAGGCCAGCACGACCACGTTGGCCGTGGTCGAAGGCCAGGACGACCACGCTGGTCGTGGTCGAACAGTTACGACCACGGTTGGCGTGATCGTAGGTCTCGTGGAAGTTTAAGACCGGTTTTGCCATAGTCGTATCTTGGTCATGGTCGAATTGACCCGTACGACCATGTTGCTAGCGGTTGAAACCCAGCCGGGATGTCTACGACCACGTCGTGCGCTATCGGAAGCCAGCCGAGCCATTTATGACCACGTTGTGGCGTATACGACCATTTTCAGGTCGTTTACGATCACGTTGGCCGTAGTCGAATGCAGCTTCGACCACGTTGTCATGAGCTGAAAGCGGTTGGAAGTCGTAAGTCGAATCTACTACCACGTTGTAGTGGGCTGCAGTTGAAGTCGGCGCTCAAATCTACGACCACGTAAGTAGTCGGCACTCTACGACTACGTTATTGAGAGCAGTCTGGCGTGGTCGGACGTGCTCGCACGCAGTTGGAATCGATCGTATGACCTGCCGACTTGACCATTTGAGCTAGAAATTGGTCGTAGGGCTTTGTGATGAAGTCAGGGACCTTGTGCATTTGTTGGTTTATCTTTTCGATTGGTCGTAACGACTTTGGTTGAAGTTGTAGACTTTGAGCGTTAAAGCCGTAGCGAGTTGTGGGTGGTCGTAGCAAGTTAGCGATGATCGAGACTCATCGATCCGGTCGTATGGCTTGATTTTGTGGTCGTATGTCGTGTGCATTCATTGTTCTCTTTTTCCGACTGGTCGTAGGTGGTATACGACTTGGTAAGAGTATGATTTGAGTTCTGTTTTCTGGCTCAAGTGATTGGATACTATTGTGAGCGGTGCTATGTAATGGTTTGCTTGTCTGTGATGGTTTGCAGGACTTTGAGACTAGTCGTGGTGAGGCGTGGATGGTCGAGACTAGGCACGGGGGTGCTGAGGTCGTGATCGGCTGGGAGATGCCAAAGACGCGAAGTCCGTGAGGTGGTTGCAAGCGTGATCGGCAAGGCGGGAGGAAGCTTCCGGGAAGGCGCGGAGTGGCATTTTGGAGAAATGCGAAAGTCGCAAGGGAAGTCGTGTCTCTGCCAATGCACAGGAGTTGTTGGCGCTAACGGCAAAGCGGTGGAGCCGTTGGGCTTAACGGGTAAAGCACTGGAAGCTTGTTTTCGCTAGTGGGTAAAGAGAGTGGTAAACCCGGTGTTAGGTGGGAGTTCACGGGTTCCCCCCCGGTAGCAGAAGGCTATAAATAGGGAGGGTAGAGCTCGAGTGCTCGGTGAGGTTGTTCCCGAGTCACTCTGAGTTTTTCGTCTCTATTTGTGTGAGTTTTCTCTGGGTAGAGCACGGTTGCTCTTGTACCTCCGATGGAGTGGCTGTAGAAACCTTCATGATCAATCATTCATCTCTCTTCCTCAAGTTAATTTCTGTCGTTATGAGTGTTATGATTGTTTTGTTTGCGATCTGTTTTGAGAGCTTGTTCTTCATGCGATCATTTCTCTCTTCTCTTCTTCGTGTTTCTGCATTCTTTTGTGTGCTTCGATTAGCTCAGAACGGGAATCTATCTCAAGGCCACTTGGCCGTTCATTCCCAGAGCAGAGTCGAATCAAAGAAGTTCTCTTAATCGAATGGTCGTGCGCCTCAAGTCCTCTGTTTGAGTTCGACCATGTCTCTCTACCCGAGCATAGCTAAGACTTTGGTTTTTCTTGGTAATTTCTTTTCCAGAGGTTGGATTCTTTCGTTGTCTCAAATTTGAGGATCAAATGACCAGAGAGTCTTAGTTACTCGGAAATCGCAAACGAGTCCTTCTCCGTTCTTGTTTTATCCGCGCAGTATTTTCTGTTTGATTTCTTTTGTCGGCTTGGGCAAGTGTTCGACCACGTGGTGTTCGACCATCAATTGGCTTACGACCACGTGTGTTCGATCGGAGAAACTAGTTCTTTCACTCGATTTGCTGTGTGAGTACTTGGGGGAGTTTTGAAGGCACCATTCACCCCCCTCTGTTGCCATTTCGGTCCTACACTTTGTTTTGTTATTACTCTGTCGTGGCCCATTTGTATTAGCTTATGCTCCTGGCTTTTGTTTGAAGAATCTAAAGCCAATATGAATACCTGGCTTCTTCACTTCTCTCGTTCTCATCTCGCGCATGTATCTATCTCTCATTTTCTCAACCTCCCGCGTTCTCCTTCTAAAAGTCACTCCTTTCAACTACTACTATTTATTTTCAGCCAAAAGCTATTAGCCACAGCCAATACGAGCGTCCCTATATCTCAGAGAACTATTTTCCTATACGTATTACCTTTCACGAATAGTTATAATTTAAATATTTAAATTATAAATCATCAGCCAAAAAAACCCACCCATAATCAATTCTAAGTGTATAACTACCTAACTTTCTTGCCTAAAAAACACATCAGTCAGCTGGTTGACAAGTTCTTCAGTTCTTGATTACAACAAAGTACTCAAAGATGTCATCGCCTGTATACATTTCGACTACGCGTTAATCAGTAAACAGAGCACGGAAATGCCAATTCGGCACAAGAGCAGTTTCTCCGCATGACCTGGAGCAAAATTCTACATGTAAGGTATGGCCACACATGCATTTCTCCTGCTGCTACTTCTGAAAAAAAAATGGAATAAAACTAGATCGCGCTGTTTCTGAAATGATCGATACTTTTGAGGCCGACAGTTAGTCGTGAAGAATTCTCCACCGGAAACGAGGAATCATCTACGCCGCCGCGCTATAAATAGAGCACTCGCACGCCTCTCAGCCCCATCAGCTTGAGCAAGTCTTTTTAAAGTCTTTTTAAAAAATATACCCGTCAACCCCACTAACACAGGTTTTACACACTCACGTAGCTTTTCAAAGCGTTTACAACACTCAACCCGTTAACTATTTAGCGATTTATCCACTTATCAATTTTAGTACTCCTTGATCTAAACCACTTCTCCTTTGTGCCTCTCCGCACCACGATTTTGATTAAGGTATCGACTCGGTATTTAGCCAACTATCAAGATACTCTTGACGAAGCTTCTGGGATCCTTCCTTGACTCCGCTTTCATCTTTATCTTAAAGCATCTCCATATACTTTGACACACAACCCGTAGTGCCAATCATAGATAGAAAGTCTTAATTAATCATGGATGGAAAGTCTCAATCATAGAGCCTGGACACCATAATGCCCCTATTATTTATACTATATATGTGTGTATATATTCAGTACTAAACCCTTTAACTTTGGAAAAATGGTACGTCGTAGCGTACTTAATTGAGAATTCGTACAACTTCACGGATTGATTTTGCAGTGGAGAGGCTTTATGTTGCTAAATGTAGTTTTCCTCAGAACGCTTGGCTATGGCTGAGTTTTTTTTTACTTTTAACTGATTTATATTTGTACTGTCTATAGTAATTAACTTTTAAATGGTACATTTTTTCGAAATGGGATCAACAAAAAGATTATAATAAAAATATACTGAGTTCAACTATATCGTTTAAAATCACATGCGACTATTTTCCTATGCGTATTATCTTTCACGAACAGTTAGAATTTAAATATTTAAACCATAAGTCATCAGCCAAAAAAACCCACCCATAATCAGTTCTAAGTGTATAACTACCTAGCACACATCAGTCAGCTGATTGACAAGTTCTTCAGTTCTTGATTACAACAAAGTACTCAAAGATGTCATCGCCTGCAGTGGCGGAGGGAGGGGGGGCCAGCAGGGGCCATGGCCCCACCCAACATTTGGTGGAAAAAAATTACTTCAGTTATGTGCATATGGCCCAAGCGGCTAAGCCCATGTACCAGCGTGGAGTTCTGGAATCTGGAGCGTACCGCGTACATAGAGCCTGGCCGTCCAACTTCTGAGGGCGATACGAATTCACGATCCTGCCTTGCGATTCCTGCCGCCGCCACACCCACGGCGGTGCCGCGCCGCGCCGCGCTACGTCGCCCGCCGTAAGGGCGCAACCACGTCCACGCAAAGGCTGAAAGGCACCTCCGTCCGAGGCTCTCCGATCGTCCCTGAGACTGCACGTCCAGGTCCAGGCATCATCATCTATTCATCCGTTCACCGTTCAGGACTTCAGGTATGTTCTAATTTTTTATGTCCATCGGTTTAGACTTTAGAGCTAATGCCTAATTGACTAATTAAACCATTATTTTTTATATTGAAGGATAATCATCATGAAACTTAAAAGGAAGACAATTGACTCTTTTTACAAGAAGGGAGACACTGCTGATATTTCGATAGATCAAGGGCAAGATGAGTCTCTGGAAGATGAAATAGCTATCTGGCTTGCTGCAGAACAAGAAAACGATAAAGAAGAAGAGGAAGATCCAGCGCAGCCGGCATATAAGGTTCAACGAGTAAATTGTGTAGACAAAAGTGTGTTGGATGTAGAACGAGATCCAGGTTTGCGTGATAAAATTCAGACTTATCCTCCAGATAAACAAAAACAAGTTATTAGAGCATACATGAAACATGGTCCATACCAATTTGTTAAGGATGTATACCCTCCTTCAGGTTCAGAGAGGCACCCACAGAGGTTTCAGTCACAATGGTTCAAATCTTTTCCTTGGTTAGAATACTCACCAACAAAAGATGCAGCCTTTTGCCTTCCTTGCTTTTTATTTTCTAAAAAGCCAGTAGTTACAGTGAAAGGTTTTAAGAGCTGGAAGAAGATGTGACACAATTTTGCAACAAACAGGGAATCATAGTTCCAAATATGACTGAGTCTTATGCAGATTACATTCGATCTCGTGCAGATAATGAGATCACAGTTGAGCATCACTACCGATACAATATTTTCATGGTTGCAGTTGATCAACAAGCACAAGAGTTGAATTGCAGATTCAGTGAACAAGCTACAGAGCTTCTCACTTTATGTACTTCTTTGGATCCTAGGGATTCATTCAGCTCACTGAAAATTGATGATGTGTGCTCTCTAGCTTCAAAGTTCTACCCTGCTGATTTTTCAGAGCAAGAAAGAGTTACATTAAGACAACAGTTACAACATTATGAACTTGATGTACCTACAAATCCTAGATTTCAGAATTTGACAACCATTCTTGAGCTTTGTCGTCGGTTAAGTAAACAGGAAATCGATGACTATTATTTGATCGACAGTCTACATTATACAATATTTAGTTGATTATTTTGTCTTCATAGTCATGGTTATGTCAAATGCTGATAATATTTTTCCTTGGCAGTTGATTCGACATGCTAACTCTACCGATTTCCACAAAGAACGACAGAGCGTGCCTTTTCTCGCAATGAAACTTGTTAAAACCAAAGCTACGGAATAAGATGGAAGATGGGTTCCTAAGAGATTGCTTAATAACTTACATTGAAAAGGAGATTGCAATGGAGTTTACAACGGATGAACTTATTGATGACTTGATGCAATTTAGACGCTACAGAGCAAAATTTAATTGAAACATGTTAGTTCCTTTAACCATTTATGCTTATCATTATATTTTTCATCGCAAAATTGTCAATATATGATCACAACATAATTAATGATTTAATAGAGATTTTGGTGTTTCAATATATGATCGAACCCTATATATATATATATATATATAGAAATTTATACTATACTATATGTATTTAATTGTATATATATATATATATATATATATATAATTCTATACTATATGCTCCGCCCCACTATATATAATTCGATCGATGCTTTGTATACATTTCGACTATGCGTTAATCAGTAAACAAAGCACGGAAATGCCAATTCGGCACAAGAGCAGTTTCTCCGCATGACCTGGAGCAAAATTCTACATGTAAGGTATGGCCACACATGCATTTCTCCTGCTGCTACTTCTGAAAAAAAAATGGAATAAAACTAGATCGCGCTGTTTCAGAAATGATCGATACTTTTGAGGCCGACAGTTAGTCGTGAAGAATTCTCCACCGGAAACGAGGAATCATCTACGCCGCCGCGCTATAAATAGAGCACTCGCACGCCTCTCAGCCCCATCAGCCTGAGCAAGTCTTTTTGCCAAGGCAGGTAGCTACTAGCTAGCCAAGAGCCCTGCCTCTCCTGACTCCTGTCCTGACCGACTCCATTTCTTAAGCTCAGCCCAAGCACAGGAGCAGAGCAGTATCATCTCACATGGGTTCGCGTAGTGGCATTAGCAACAAGAAGGGTGCACCGTTGCAGCTCGTGTGGGCGTTTCTCGCCCTGTGCCTGCTCCTGTCTCGTTGTTCGCCGTGCCAAGGGCGCAAGCTGTTGGCGGAGGAACAAGTCAAGGTGATGTACTTGGAAGGTGGCTTGGTGCTCCGAGTATTGCCCAGAGGCGGTGGCGGGGGCGGCGACAGCGGCGAGGAGTCGGCGGCGGCGGTGCCAAGGGGGTTTTCGATGAGCGGCAGGGCCGAGCGGTTGATGCGATCCGTGCCGAGTCCTGGTGCTGGAAATTAGCCTCAACCCCATGGTTTCCGAGAAAAGTTTGCAGGGGAATTCTGCGCAATTTCTTGATTTCTCTGCTTGTGTACCCTTTTCTCGTTGAGATCAAGAATATGAGAGATCCTTCAAATGGACAGGCATCATGTATAATTGTATATTTGTACACGAGATGGCTGAAAATAATGTAAGCTGATGCATGCAAATATGTAATGCAACCTTATTGCAGTGGAACGGAGAACAATTCAGCGTCAGCGTCACCATTTCCCTGTCTTGTCAGTTGCATGCACCAGGGTTTCGGTGGCATTCAGTTCGACACATGCCATATTTTCTTTGATGTTTTTTACCAGCTCATATGTCGACTTTTGCCACATAGTAGTAAAAAACGAGGATCTTTTCCGGTAAATAAACACCATCTTCAGGAAACAGTGTTGAGACTGCGAGATTATACTTACAATTGAGTATTTTTACCGTTTATTCCAATGAAATAGATCCAGATATTCATGAACAGTCTATAAGTTTCAGAGTTGAACACCAAACAAATTAAGAGTGCAGAACTATTATGAGAATATCCATAATTTATTTGTGTTGAAAAATTAGCAACCCCTCTTTGATAGCCATATCGGGTCCAACAAAGACAGATGAAACATGTTCCGCTTCCATGATACATGTGAACTTACGACTGCTCCATGGAATGAACTGTCTACAGGTGAAAGATGTTCAGCATCTCCTGGTTGAACAGCCTAACCAATCATGCAAGGGCTGGGGCCTGGGACTAGTAGTTTTGCATGCGATGCACTGCAGACTTTGTTGTCCTTCCCTTGTAAACGAGACAAGGGAGGAAGACTTGGGCCGCTAATAGACGAGCGAGAAAACAAAGGTGCATAAACTGTTCAGTACTGCTATCCGAAGACTGCTCTTCCTGTTTTGCAGACTATGCTAAATTCATTAAGTAAAAATGCATGTGTAGTAATAGCGTGTAGTAAACCAACTTCAGAACGGAGAAAAAAAACTTTTCACCTATGTCGGACAAAGTTGATCTTAGAAAGAAAGTTCGAACAATCTTATCCCAATGACAATAGGATTACATGATCTAGCGTCTGTTCTTTTTAGCTTTGACTTATGGCTTATGACTACGGTTTATGACTTTTGACTATTCGTAAGAGAGGGTACAGAGATACAAATAACTCACGTGCGATTTTGATTGATATAAATGAAATCACCATAATATGACTTCACCTTAAAAAGACACTCGATTTGAAAACTAGTTACTATAGTAAAATTGAAAATCAACTTTTAGAAACTGAAAAGAAGAGCCCCATGGACCAAACCACAAAACCAACAAATCATATCTAAGCAATTGTCACCAACAAAACACATCTAAGCAATTGTCACCAGATACTATGAAAGCTTAATACTTAAAAGAAGCATGCCGCATGTTTATGGTTTGTGACGACCCATATTTTTACCAAGGAGTAAAAATACTAGTCAATTGATTATTATTCGTTTGCCCAGTAAAACACCGTTCTAACAAATAATAAACCCATTAAAGTATTACAATAGAATAATAATTAGAGACAGAATACAACATTACATGAGCATAGCCATGTAGGGTTAAAGTTGAATACAAAACTATAAGGGCTTGAATAATACAATACTAGAATTAAACAATTCTAATTCAGATTCTAATTATACAATAGTACTAAATAGAAAGACAACATACTAATTTTACTGATAACCTAAGGGTCGTGCCCCATCCGGTAATAATCTCCTAGTCCTCTAGGTCTCGTATAAGGGCTCCCCTTACACAGGTGGTGCTCAACACCATCTCTCTCCCCATTGGAACAAAACCTCTCTTGGTAGACCTCATTCACACCGAACGAAAATCTACGATAGTTATACTATGAGAAAAGTAAAATAGTAGCAAGGATGAGTACAAAGTACTCAGCAAACTCATTTAACAATAATGCATTGTATATTCATAATCTAACATTTCTTGGAATATCAGTATCCATCCTCATGTTCACGCTGAACTCATTTAGGAAATAATATTTTTAGGTTGAGAAAGAATTTTAGATTATTAATTTAGAAAACAACTGAACATTCATATAAATGGATAAAAACATCCACTAGTTTCCGTAGCCTAAAGTCCAGGAGGCAGACATAATTCATGATTTATATAGCATTACACAAGTTTGTATCACTTTACCTATGGTCACTATGATTTTCTAAAGAAAAACCATTGCGTACAAGTGCACAAACTTCAGGCTAGATAACAAAACCCATTTACTTATAAACAGTGCGACAACAATGCAGGCTCTTCGATCACCAATTGTCACGGAAATGTGGTCCATCATTGACCGACGATGGCAGCAGAACCATCTTTATCCATATACCATACACAGTTTGCCACAGCAATACGAGCATTCTACTGACGGCGACAAGTAAATGGGTGTCAAATTATCATGCATAATAATTCCTTCACCAACTTCAGTAGTTTCTTTCAGATCGAATTGAGACTTTGGTGCTGAAACCTAAGGGGCAAAAGGAGCTTCAACCCACTTCTGCCAATACACTTCATAGGTAGGGAAGCTATCTCCACAAACATGTTGTATGGACACCGTGCAATATATACAGTAGTATGTACAGCTTACATGGAAGACGTCAGAACTCAAGACCTCCGTTCAATTGAACAGATACAGATGGCCTTTCCATACTGTTAAGGGGTGTTTCCAAGGTGATTACTACTCCCGAATTGCCGACTTGGCCATTCCACTTGGATCGCCCAAGCTGCCATAGCACCACACAAGGACATCAGTCAGCAGTAAAACGCTTAGATAAGAAACGCTTACATAACAAGATCTGGTAGGCTTACAGAAAGAGCTGTGAAAGCTGACGGATTTCTTGAGCAAGAGAAACCACACATTACATTTAGTTCCTCCTTCAATGAATGAACAAACTCTGTCCTTATTCCAGGATCACTTCCTCCAAAAGTGGGGCAAACACTGGTGCAAGTAGTTCCACGAATTGAGATTATTTTCAAAGGTGCAAAACTGATTATGCAAATAAAAGAAATTGCAGCCAGGATTTTAACACAAGTAGCTATCAAGGCAGTTTAAGCACTTGCTAGCTACCATTATTTTCTCCTGATTGCAAAAACAGAAAATAACTCAAGCAATATGGACCATCACATGGGAACCAATGAACACTATCATGCAGGGTGCAATATGCTTAACAACACATGAAGCATGATTCAATCGACATATTTGGCCATTGTTTCATTCAGTAACATTTATTATTAACTAATTGACAATAACATGCAGAATCTATAGGCAAGCTTCCCACCAAATGGTTGCTGCCAAGATGCTTAATGACCAACCCAGATAGTCTATTCAACAAATAGATACACACATGCTTCAGACAACAAATCAACAAATCAATAAGGCCACTGATCCTACAATTAATACACATTGCATTGTGATTAACAGCAATTCACCCTTTTACCAAGCTGAGACATTAATTATGGCTTTGAGCAAGTGTTTATATTTACCTACCTGACTTGGATGCTGGGCCTCACCATAAGGCCAGACCTTTTCCATGCTACGGCTTGGGCAACTCCAAATGAGAGAGAATTGTCAGGCCATTGAAACATAGGGGTAAACCTTGTGCCTTGTTTGCTCTTCAAAGGAAAAGTAGTAAATAAAAAAACAAGTGAAAGAGTTAGGAGCAGATTGCAAGAGGATTGAATAATGTTAAATTGATATAAAACATAAAATAACATGATTAATGCATCTCATTGCTGGTTCATACTATTTATTTCTAAATTTACAAACACAAACACAATTTATGCACATAGCATCAACTAACCTTGAAGGAGAAGCTCAGTTTTGTTTCTCCAGGACATTTTCCATGAGCTTGAAGCAATCCACCAAATAATGGGAAAAAACCACTTGCTGTTATCCCCTCACCAGCAGCATATGTTAATTGCCCATTTGGGAATTGCACATCCATGAAGGACTGGAAAAAATAACCAAGGTAAAATCATAACATGTTAGCAAGTGTTATGACTTATGAGCATCAGTAGGATGATGCCCTGTTGTAAATTTGCTAGCTATACAATGGCCAGTCAATGCATTTCCACAAAAAATCATTAAAAAAATATTGCATTCCTTTCAGGCTTACATGCTCCCAGCACATTAGAAAATAAGATAATTGCGCTAATCATGTGTAAGTTCCCTTTACTTTGGCTTCTCTATAAAACTCCACATCCAAAGTCAATTGTAAAGCCGGTTACATAAAAAAACCATCATGAAAACATGTACCCTTTGATCACATCGTGGCAAAGTACAAGGAGCAAAGCATGCTAACCATCTGTATAGCTACTTAGCTAGTCCAATTATCCAGCCATTGTTCTTTATACAGAATGATGATCCGCAAACATTGGTCTATAATATTGCCATACAGTTGAGACTGGATAGATAGTAGGAAACAGCAGGAAATGTGAACTGCATACAGAGAGGACCAAAACAAAAGCAGAGATAAGGGGAAAACATGTGTACTTACACAAGCTACCGGGTTGAGGCACATCATCGACATCAGCAACCATTTTCTATGTTTTGACCAGATAGCTGGACATAAGGAGTGCATTCCATTCTACAATAAATAAATAAGTTTTAGTACGGATGTGTAACAAAATATAAGCCAGCACATGCACAGGAAGAGCTTGAATGGGCAGCAACATTGTAGAAGGTGTTGCACACGTACTCGATGTGCTCAATGATTTAACAAAAATCAATATGCAAAATATATGTCTGCAAATATATAAAATAGTTCTAATGCATAACCATGACCCTGAATTAGTTGAATTCATCATTGTAAATCATTTTGTATATCTGCATACAAAAATATTGTGATGATTTTTTCACATATTAGTATTACATTATAGTATTCAGGCGGACCATAAAACAGTATTACAGGAAGCTTCAGAGATTATTATTCATCAAAAAAGCAAAGCAAATAGTACACTGTTCTCATCATTTATGTGAAGGTAAAAGCTAAAAAAATACTAATAGATAATTTGAACGAACATGTGAGATTTTCACATATTGAGAGAGAAAATTACCTTGCGATCATAACCATACCAAAGAAGGTGTTGCTTTGACAGATGAACAGGCAAAAGAAGTGTAGATTCTCGAACAAAAAGTAAAGGTCCCAATTGAACAAGGAAAAGCGGTGCACTATCATTTCCAGAAGTTGAACCACCCCGTGATGATTCTAACCTCCAAAGGTCTCCACTTGCAACTACTGAACTGTCAAAGCAATGGTGCCTGGTATTGTACGTTGCTGAGATATTTACAGTCCCCTGCATCATCATTAATACAAGGGTTATGATTTGTACTTGAGCATATGGAATCTGTTTCACATTGCACCCCCAGTATAATTACACTTCAAAAATCTGTACCAAAATCCATCATACATGTGGAGCAAAAAGGTATGACCTTTGATATAACAAAAGCATAACTGAACTATATGTACAACTAAATTACAAGTATATAGTCACAGTCTATCTATTGAAATGCAAAGCCCATCGTGAACATATTAAATTTAAGATAAGCACAAACAATTAAAGCACCAAAGCCTCCTCAAATCTCAACCTTCACACATAGTCCACAGTGCTAAACCTAAATCAACCATACATCTAAAAATTTCCTTTTCCAGAATACCATACATCTAAAAACTTCACCTTTAAGCATCATCTAACTGCCTGTGCTTCCAATTAGAATGGCATAAGTGAGTGCGTAGCAGAAACAAATTAATTATGAAGCAAAGTCGATCATATGTACCTTAGCCTTCTTTAAGTTCCCCAAAGTCCCAATCTCGCAGCCGAACCCATCCTCCTCCTCATCCAACCCGTCCGCACCCCCCGACCCAACCCCGCTCGCACTAGCTGCAGTGGCACTTCCAGTGGCCACCGCCGCGGCTGCAGCCGCCGCCTCGAGGGGGCCTCTGTCTCCGACCCTCTCCAACGCGAGCCCGCTGTCCGCAATTCTCTCCACAACGATCCCCACCTCCCCCTCGTCCGCCGCCGCCGCAGGCTGCGGTGGAGTCGCCTCCCACTTCCGGCGCCGTGCGCGCTCCGCACGGAATGGCACCGGCATCTGCCGCACGAGCTGCTGCAGGGCGCCCCCAACGCATGCGCCGAGCTCGGAGCCCGCCTGCCCGAGCCGCCCACGGCCCACCGATCTCGACGAACGACGCGACGGCCGCTGCCGCGAGGTCAACACTCCCTCCCCGGTCCCCACCGATGAAGGGAACGACGGGGAGGTCGAGGTCGAAGGGGATGATGAGCTTGGGCGGCGGCGACCACGGAAGCTGCGCGTGGAGGAGGCCCGAGAAGCCCTGTGCGAGGCGGTCGGCCAGGTCCTGCCCATGCCGCTGCACGCCCACCCACGCCTCGAATGAGATCTCCATGGATCCGAAGCCCCTCTAGCCCCAAGGGCTCGGAGGGGAAGAAGAGACAGAGGAGGGCTCGAGAAGCGAAGAAGAGATGTGGAGACGATCGGAGCGGTGGGTTTAGTGGTGGTGGGGATGTGTTAACTCTCAGCTTCAGCTTCTTCAAACTTCTGGTTTTTAAATTCACTGTTTTTTTTTTTTTTTTTGAATTTTTCGTATTCCTTTGATTGTCCGCGATGGTTAATCTGTTTTTTCTATTTTTAATTTTTTAAATTTAATAACGTCAAATAAGTTATCATCAGCTATAATGAAAAATAAACCAGTTACAATGAAAAAGCTACAAACCATCGTCAAACTGAGCACCCCTAACGGCTTGCTTGTCCGGGACGAGACGATGTGGATGTGATTCGCGCTCGCATCACGAGGTGGGGCCCACGCCCCCCCTGTTCCCACGTGGCGGGACAGGAGTGGGTTGGGTTTGACGAAACGAACGGCGGGCGTGTAAGCAGTTGAAACAGGTTTATATGAGATGATTGGCTAGGATTATCCGCTCTATGATGTTTGTGCTTGCAAAGGTGTAGAAAAAGAGAGGTTGGGAGAAACGCCACATGAAGGGGTGTCGCTTTCCTGAATGAAGTGGATGGCGATCTCAAATATACTTGGTCTGATGGTGTTGTACCGGGTTGGCAGACATGTAGATGGCACTGACGTTGTCACAGTAGACGACCGTGGCGGAGGAAAGTGGGCGGTGCATCTCGAGGAGAAGTTGGCGCAGCCAGACGCACTCAACCACGACATGAGCAACGGCTCGGTACTCAACCTCTACACTGGAGCGCGAGACAGTGGCTTGCCGTTTAGACAACCATGAAGCCAAGTTATCGCTCGAGTGGATACACAATACACTTTTAGATGCAACACATACAATCTAGAACCTTCCTCCTTACTCACAAGGTGTAACACATACATAATTAAGAGGAGGATCTCACACCAGCTCAAGAGAGTGAAATAGAGTGCCAAAAGTTATTCTCCAAGCGGCTACAAGGGGGTATATGTACCTCACACCTCGAAACTAACTATTGGGATAGAAAAATAGGATTTTCGGAAGTACCGCTTTCGGAAGTACCGCAGGCAAACTACCGGTACTTCCGCCCCTCAACAACGGTTAGAAAACTAGATGTTGCAGGCAAATCCAATAGTTCCATCGTGTAAAGTCCGGTACTACCGATCATCAGAAGTATCATAGCATTCGTGCAGAACTACCAATTTCCTCGGGGATAAGAAAACTCCACATATGTGTCTCTCTGGAAAAAAAACGTACCACTACACAAGTTGGATGTTCTGCAAATCGAAAGTACTGCTCACACAAAACCGATAGTACCGCTCGCTGATCAGATTGCTCACACAAAGCCGATCTGACTGCTCACATAGAGCTGGTCGAAAGTACTGATCGTCGACTACACTAGTTCTTGACCATGTCAGATGGTTCAACCACTTAGGTCTTCGACCACGTTGATCTTGGACCACACTATCTGGATCAACCATACAGGTCTCTAACTACGCTGGTCTTTGACCATGCTGGTCTTCAACCATGTTTTCCGGATCGACCACACAGGTTTCTGACTACGCTGGTCTCTGATCACATTGGTTTCGACCACTCAGGTCTCGACCACGTTGACTAGGTCGATTTTCGACCACGTCAATCTTCGATCACAGATCTCCGACCACCACATCGATCTTCGACCATGTTGTATCAATCACGTCAGTTTGACCACGTTGATTATGACCACACAGGTCTCGATCACGTCGGTTCAATCACGCTAGTCTTCGATCACACAGATCTCGGCCACGTTGATTTCAACCGTCTTGGTTCGACCACGTTGATTTTCGATCATACGATCTTGACCATGTCGGATCCGACCGTCTTGGTTCGACAACGCTAGTCTTCGATCACACGGATCTTGACCACGTTGGTTTCGACCACATTGGTTTCGATCACACAGATATCGACCACATCGGTTCCGACCACTTCGATCTTAGACCACATCGATTTTCGACCACACAGGTCATCGACCACGTCGAGCTTTGACCTCGTCGGTTTGACTACGTCAGTTTCAACCATGATGGTTCCCGTCTACATGGATCTTCGATCACACAAGTCTTCGACCACATTGGTTTGATCACAATGGTTCTCGACCATACAGGCCTTCTAACCACCAACAGACGCGGTAGTTCCGTGATTACAATGCCAATAGTTCCGTTCAGCGGTAGTACTGCAGAATACACTGCAGTAATTCTAATTTCCCTGAGAAGTACATATACTTCAACAGACTTTATAAAATACATTTACAAACTACAGTAGCCTCCATGATTTTTCACCAGCTCATATTTTCCCTTAGAAATTACTAGTGCCCTTCTGTTCTTTTTAGCCAAGCAATAATTAAACCTGCACTAGGCAGGCCCCATTTGCACCACACAAAAAAAAAAACGTCGCGTCGCTTCCATCTCCCAGTAAAATCGCGTATAGCATATATTAACATGTGGTTTTGATCTATTCACTCTTATCCGATACCGTGGTAACTTTGTCTCAATCTAACAGCAAGTTCCTTACAAGAACCACCTTACTTTTACCCTGTATTTGGCTGCAGAGATACATTTGTGCCTTGTTAACGGACTGGCCATACGTCTGAAAACAATGGTTACCTGCAGAGAGAAGCTTTTCTTCGAAGACGATGATTAGTTTCTTATCTGAATTCAAGAACCTAATTATCTGAATTCCGGCATCTTAATTATTTTGTCGTCACAAACTTCCTTCTAGAAGAAGCGCTATACATACATACTTATGTGAACATCACTGACAAAGCGGGCCCACCAGGATTACACTTACCACATGTTCCACTTTTCAACAAAAGTTCGTAACGATTTCGTGAAACCAATAGTTTATTGTTCACAATCTAGAAGTGTCCTTCGTGGATCGGACGGGTAAATTTGCAAAGGATTTTGCACCAAAGTCCATGCTCTCTAGAACGCATGCAATGATAGGCCTATTTTTTTCGATTTTTGAAATCGGTTTTTAGCTTCTGCTACAGTACTTAATTTTCAAACGAAATATTTTTTTAAGACGTGTTTATAAGTTAATTATAGTACACGTTAAAAGTTCAATATCTATACCATCTAAAATCATAAGCAAGTATCTCTCTTCGTAATCTCTGTCGCAAACAGCTAAAATTTAAAATTTTAAGCTTAAAACCATAAGAGCAAGTTTAATAGAAGAGGTGGCTGCCACCTCTACGACTAGCCAAATAAGCAAAAAGAGTACACGTGGCTCATGGTGGAGATAGCTAATACAATAAGTTGAGTAGAGATTACCTCTACTAAAGCACTCAAACATTTAATACTTGCATAAATATATCAGGGGTCATCTCTTGCATGAGGGGCAGCTTGCCTCTCTCTCCTCGTATGATGTGCTAGAGGTCACCTCTTGCAACTCTCTTCCACATAGGATTGTGTTGATGTAGATTTTGCTAAAAACGACCTAGTCAGTATTATTGTACTTACTCTAAACCACAGTTATAAAGAACAAACCCGATAGGTGGGATCACAAGAAAGTTTCAGAAATCAACCTGAAGCTTAGCCTCTGCATGGCAACAGCATAGCTGATGCGCAAGCGCACAGGCAGGGCCCGTGTCCCTGTCACAGTTGCAGTGATTCTTGGGGGCGAAGAACGCGCGCCCCTGCGGCGTAGAAGGTTCTGAACATCGCCGTCGTTTGGCGTATTGTAAAATTATGCGTGCGTTTGCAACCACACGATGCGATGATTTTTCCACGGCCCCCGGCGTTCCCGGTGAAATTTCTCGCTTGGAACGGTAGCCGAGTTCACACACTGCGAAGACTACTGACCAGTCGGTTGGGGAAAGAGGCTACACCGTTCAGTATGGGCGTGTTTGGTTGCTTTTGGGTAGTGGGATCGTATATCCTGGATGAGGGGAAGCTGGATGAGGAGGGCTGTATTTTGAAAAACAAGAGTGTTTGGTTCGATGTATCTGTGGATACAGGCTGAATAAGTCTGTGATTGGTAGGCTGTATATGAGGCTGTATGAGCGGATACAGGAGGCTGAGAAGGTGTTTGGTTGGCTGTATAGTGGGGTATAGTGACCCTCGAATGTGAGAGGTGGTGTGGTTACCCCTTCACATGTTTTTCAGTTTTTTTGCACAAACTAAGTTATTCCTAATAGTAATTTATTTACAGTATGACATATTAATTTTTTTAACTTCTGAAAAGAACGTATTTGACAATATGATGATGTATATCAGGGGAAAAATGCGACATGCAATTATTTGGTACGAACACATGTTTTGACTAAATATTTGCAACTTTACTCTAAATCAAAAGGCATTAATAAAATGAACACTCCAAAGACAGAGTACATAAAGATCTATATTTCTCATAATAAAGAAGCATAAGCATAGTCATATATCTTAGCTTACACTTCAAGCAAGTAGCCCTACATAATTACAAAAGGTGTGCCTTGAAGACACCATCAAGACATCACCACATGCAGAATTAACCCTACATAATTACAAAAGGTATGCACCATGCACACATCACACAACAGATGTCCATAGTTTCATCTTACATAAATAGTTAGGGCCTGTAGGGGGGAGGATTATCCATCAACCACCAACTAATTAGGCAAAAGGTTAGTGGTCAGTGAGAAATAGCCTACTCATTGAAGTAGTGCTTCTCAATCCAATTATTCATCCACATACGACGATGTTCGTCACTCATTTGCACAAAACCAATGCTTTGTGCCTTGTGTTCATAGAGCCAACCAAGAGCAGACAGTAGGGCATCTGGATTGAACCCAGGGAGTGTCATCACAGCATTGTAGACCCCTGGGTGTGCCTCAGCATGTGCAGACTCCCTGATAGCAGCTCCCAAGTCCTTCACTGCAGCAATCATGCCATTGAAGACAACTACTTCCTCATCACCGATCAGCCTCTCTTCCTCTTTGAACCGGACTCCACCGCATGAGTCCTTACCCTTGTCTTGAGCTACCCCTCCCGAACCATCCTCATTTGGTGGAGTCCAAGTTGGTGGAGGAACATTGGTGTCGGTGCCTCTAGCACTGTGCATTCTCCCAAGGACCTCATCAAAGCCTAAACCCTCATTCGCAAGTGAGAAATGGGGTGGCAATAGGGTCACTTTCCACAACATCGAAGGTTCTCCCAAAGGCTCATTTGAGCCCATGGCATACCTCCCGGTGGCTTGTCCAGAGAGAATATGGCACCATCCGGTCATAGTTCTCAATAGGAACTTGCAAGTATGGAGCATCCTCGGGATGGTCCTACATGTGAACAACAAGGTCATGATGTTATAGAGCAAATATAAACTTCACACAAATTTAGTACCTTGATGTGGCCTTTGTAGTGCTCATCCTCAAGTAATATGGTGTTGGTAGTGTCATCCCATAGAGCGCCACTAAGGTCCCGCAACTTGCATATCTTTGCCCATACTTTCTTCCACTTCCGAGGTGGTTACTCACCGAGTCCCAGTGACCTCAACACCGATTTGCTCACCAATTGTCCGCCAACGGTGTTCAAGTGCACCTCCTTGAAGCCTTCTCCGCCGCACCCCACTTTCCACCACTCGGTTAAACGGCGTAGCATTATGTTGGACATGTGAGATGTCCACTTCATGTTGGCCCTATGCTCACCATAACCTACCATAAAAGTACAGATGGGCATGAATAAACGCACAAAGTAGTAAGCAACACATAAGGTATTAAGCATAGGCAATGGAAAAATAAATAAGCACGACCAGGTTATTATTACATGCCTCAAGTCAAATCATTACAACAAGTATCAGTACTAATTATTACAAAGTCTTGAACAAAGTCATTCACACACGCATGTTTCCCTATTGTTCCACATAGCTAGTGCCCACTCATTCCTCTTCTGCCCAAGTGTTGTTGTCATACTCAATGTCATGGTGATGTTCGGGATCTACTGTGGTTTGGAGTCCATTGTTGTTCCCTAGGGACACACTCATCTTCCCATGCGTTAGTATCCAATTGTGCAAAATGCAGCAGCAAGCACTAACTTGACTTGAGTCTTGTATGGGTGGAATGGTTTATTATACAAAATTCTGAATCGATTCTTCAATGCACCGAATGCTCGCTCCATCGTGACCCTCAGAGAGGAGTGCCTTAGATTGAACAACTCTCTTTGGTCACGAGGATGATTCCTTCCACTATACTCATTCAAGTGGTACCGACAACCACGATATGGTGGGAGAAACCCTGGCCGAACAGCATAGCCCGCGTCTACGAGGTAGAATTTACCTACAAGCGACAAATACTGGTCAAGTAAGTTTTTTCCGAACTAATTGCACTTACTAAATGCACAACTAATTGCACTTACCCGGTGGCACCCTTAAACCATCATCCCTCTCCAATGCATCTGCTAGAATAGTGGCATCATGAGCAGAACCCTCCCACCCAGCTAAGACATATGTGAACTTCAGGTCGAAGTCCACAGCAGCCATGACATTTTGTGTGGTTATACCCTTCCTACCTCGAAAGGCGGCTGCCATAGATGCGGGGACTCTAGCTAGCACATGAGTGCCATCTATAGCGCCAATGCAATCCTAATAAATATGAAAAACCAATTAGTTAAGGGCTGCAATGGCCAAAAAATTTTTCATTGTTCGGTCAAACTAGTACCTTGAAGTATGGGTTGAATCTGCGGTTGGTTGCAATTTTTGGGTGGATGTCATGGGACGGTGGCGAATCATCTCCCACGCAGCTCTCCAATAGCATACAACACTTCTTGGAAATAACGACTAATAGTTTCCAAACCCTTCTAAAATTAAGCTCTATCAACCTAAACCTACAATTGTGCCCAACCACTTGTAGGAACATGGCAACTTGTTCCTCAATTGAACAATTAATTGTGTCTTTAAGCAACCTTCTTGTTCTAAGCAATGTGCACAAGTGGAAAAAGGGGCTCTTCTCATTCGAAGTTGTTCTACACAAAGGCCTATCATCATTATGAAAATGAACCTAAGGTTTGCCATCCCGATTTGGTCTCTTTCAGCTAATGGACCATATGTGATGGGTGGTGTACGACCAAAGACGCCTATACACAAATAAGGTGTACGCACACATGGTAGCAACTACTCCACTGCATTGCTAATGATTTTACTACGCTTGATGTAAAAATCATCCATCTAAAAATGCACACAAACAATTAATTGCATTACTAATTATTTTACTAGAATGTAGGTTTTGGTTAATCACAATATTATACTTGGCAAAGTAATGGAGGATGGGTAGAATTTACCGCTTTCAAGCAAAGATCGAGGGTGGTGTGGTTCTTGCAGTGAGATCAAATCTCGCAATGGGAGAAATATATAAGCTACATCATATTGCACATAAGGAAAAATACAATTGAAATGCAATTCATAAAAATGCAACATTCGCCGAATTCCCAGAGAGGCGTCGGCGTGGCCCGCGAGGAAAATCCCCTGCCGGATCCTCCGCCCGCCCTTTTTTTTCTTGCGCCGCCGGCCGCTCCCTTTTTCTCCTTCCCCGTCTCCCTTTCGCAGCGCCCCACCGGTCCGGGCAACGGCCGCGCGCCTCAACCGAGACCGTGCGCGCGCCAGCCGACCGGAAGAAAAGAAGGGCAAGCAAGCGGCGGCCGGGGCGGAAGAAAGCGCGGCGCGCCCAACCGCGTGAGGAGGCGGCGCTCCACGGGCCACGGCCGGCGGCGCCTCAACGCGCGGCGGCGGCGACTCCACGGATCCGGCCGAGGAGACCTGCGTCGCGCTCCACGGATCCGGCCGAGGAGCCCTGCGCCGCGCCTCCACGGCCGCCGCGCCACCCGCGTCACCGCGTGCCGCCGGTGCCGCCGCGCGCCGCCCCCGAAGGCCTTCGCCGGATCCGGAGGAGGGAGGAGAGGAGGGGAGCTCACTGCCGCCGACGCCGAGCGCGCGAGAGGTAACCCTAGCCCACCCAACTTGACTCGTCGGTCCCGGATCGCCGGCCGGCCGAAATGGGTTCACTCCGGTCCCGGATCGCTACCGTATGCGGGACGAGCGGATCCAGGCTGCTACAGTAGATTCACCCAACCAAACACACGATTTTTTCGCTATATACGGTGCAGCTCGTATCCGCCCATCCATATTCACCCAACCAAACACACCCTATGCTGCCAGTGAGATGCAGGTTGCAGAATGTCGTTTGCCTGATTGATCAGTTCAGTTGATGTGCAGCTGGGTTGGGCTGAAAAAGCTGTGACTTATGTCTGAAATTGCACTGTAACAGTTGAAATTTTACTGTAGCTGAAGGTGGCTTATTTGCCGTAATTTAATTTAAAAAATTAAAAATAGAAAAAATATGCTAGCTCATCACGGACAACGTAAACGAATACTGAAAAAAAAGAACCAGCAAAAAAGCTTAAAAAAATAAAAATTTAGAAAAAAAACGAAATTTATAAATAGCGGAAAATAAGTCAGAAATTAAAGCTGAAACGTGCGGGAAGCGGCAGAAAGATTCCTGCCTGGGCAGCCCGTTACCTTCTGGGCTGCTGCTGTTCTTCGGGCGCGCGTGCGAAAAGGTGTTCAAAGACTCCTTGGCTCCGGAGCTCACTACAAGCGGCTTACAAATGGATTATGGATTCCAACTGTCAATCTGACACGGCCGGGTATCCAGAGAAATGTCATTGGATCTTTCAGGCTTTCAGGGGAAAGAAAGAAAGGCGTATGTACGCCGGTCGTCAGGTCGCCGGAGGTAAGCTGTAACTGTTGGTCGGGGCAATAGGAGGCGAAACAACCAAAAACATTTAAACGAACATGAATTTCTTTAAAATTTAATTTTATTTAAGTTCTTACTTAATTCAACACCTTTTCTCACCTAATAGTGCATCTCTCTCTTGGGCATTGCCCTCACCGGCTACTTATGCGAAATCCCAGCCGTCGGCTACTGTTCACCATTTAAAAATATCGCTGTCATAAAAAAATTATGCAAAAAGGCTCCTAAATTTCCAGAATTACGTAAAGGTCCTCGGTTCTTACAGATAGGTTCCTACCACGTCAATAATTTTAGGAAAAAGCCCTCTATTTTTTCAAATTACATATGCGTCCTTCAATTTTCCAGAGAAGTCCTTTTGCTTGATAAAGCCCCGTGATTTTTTTTAAAAAAAATGTACGTGTCTTTAATTTTTTACAGAAAAGATCTTCGGTTCTCCCTAAATTACGTACGGACCCTTAAATTTCCTAGAAAACCCTCCCTACATTATCAGCTCTTTTACGTTGATCCACACTGTAGCGTGGCACCACGTTTCCACTGCCAGTATCTAGAAGCAAGGATGCGTGGGTCAGTCAAACGTCTCATGCAACGACCAAAGTAATATGCGCGCGCAACCGCATACGCATCCACCACATGGCGACGACCCCGCCTCCCCGGTCTCCTCCTTATAAGACCACCGCGCGCCACCTGCACTGGTGGCGCCGCCACCAGCCGCCTCTGCATCACCCCATCCTCGTCTGCCGCCTACACGACGCCGCCGAGCGCGCGCCCTGTCCGCGGGTTGTCACGCACGGCGCGGTATCTTTGATCTGCTCGGCGCTCGCTCCCGGGTCGGAGAACTGCTTGTCGCAAGGCCAATTCGACGCTGATCAACTAGGTGAGGTTTTGGAGGCGATTGGGTGCTGGATCTCTCCTCCGATTCTTCCGTTCCTTCACTTGAAAACTTGTCTACTTGATTCGATCAGCGCCTTCGCCTTCGCAGGCCAAACTGCCAAATGGATTTAACAAAGCTAGTGTTACCCGTGCCTTTGATTAGGACTGGAGCCAGTCCAATCACTGTGCTTAATTAATTAGTTACTACAATTTTATTCTTTACCCCTACGGTTGCTTAACTATTTACCCGCACTTACCTTCGTGCCTGTATTTGATTTGTCCGTTCTTGCAGAACAAGCTGATCGATCGACAAGTCGCTGTCTTTGGCAACTTGGTGATAATTTCCGCTGCAGTTCAATGTGAACGATAATTTCCGCTGCAGTTCGATGTGAACTTGTCGTGGGATGAACTGGTGCCGAGTCCATTCGGGTGGTTAGTGGGGTGGGAAGCGGCGTTAAGACCGAGTTAATACATACTTTTGTTCTATCGGCAGCCGGTTGAGTCTTGAGCTGAGTTGGGTTGAGTTAATTGGTTGGCACCTGGCTGCGCGCACTTGGTAGGGATCGAGAGACATGGAGAGCTCCCACGGCGGCGGCTCGAGCTCGCCGCCGCCGTTCCTGATCAAGACCTACGAGATGGTGGAGAACCCGGCGACCAACCACGTCGTGTCTTGGGGCTCCGGCGGCGCCAGCTTCGTCGTGTGGAACCCGCCGGACTTCTCGCGGGACCTGCTGCCCAAGTACTTCAAGCACAACAACTTCTCCAGCTTCATCAGGCAGCTCAACACCTATGTGAGTGTTTCCAGTTTGATCGCTATCTGCTTCGTTTCATTTTTCTTTTTTTCCCCCCTTTGGTATTAGTTGTTACTTGCTACTGTTGTTGGCTCCAAACAAGGAAGACTATGAGGTAGATTGCATTGCATGTTTTTTTCACCACTCCTATGTTCTTCAGATGGTTGGCTAGCTCTTTTTACATAGTAACTTAGCAAGGACTCATAATTCCAAGTTTCAGTTTTAGGAGCACAGCCCATCTTGTAAACAATTTTCCAACAAATCAAAGATTTCCCCCCATGGTTTCACGCTGCTGTATGCAAGTTGACATCCATTTGGCATGCTTTGCCTAAACAAAATGCCTTCTTTTCCAGTGGCGGAGGACGGAAAAAAAATAAGGTATGGCGAAATCGATAACATAGATATTAAAGATTTCTCACTAAATTGGTTTATACACATATAACATATTATGATCGTCACCTACTATATAAGTAAAAATAATTAGAATAAATAGAAAGATACAAGTGAAGTCAATAGACTAACCGAGTGATAATGAACTTCAATTGCGTCTAGGCGAGGTAGGCAATTGCAGTTGATGACCCAGAGAACGTCTGTAACATTCATCGCTGTTCTTCTTCCTCTCGCTGGTGAGAGTTTATTACATGAAACTTCATCTTTCTTGATGTGTCTATGATATGAGTGATTTGGGGTAAAATCGCTGAATTCAAGGTATGGCGGCGCCATACCTTGCCATACTGAGCCCTCCGCCCCTGTTCTTTTCCATCCTTGGTGTGCATGTGTTAGGCTTTTTTTTTTGTTTAAACAAAACAAACATTGAAACAATTATCTATTTGCAGGCACTGCAACACATGTTTGAACAAATTAGGAAATTTAATCCGCCCATAAAAGCGTTCATTTATAGATTTTTCTAAGTTGGTTGGATGGTTTGACTTAAATCATCGAATGGGCACTATGCACTTCCCTTGTTCTGATTGCTGACTGCCTGACTTCATTTGTCATCTGTTAGGGTTTTCGAAAAATTGACCCCGAGCGATGGGAGTTCGCTAACGAGGACTTCGTAAGGGGGCATACGCACCTTCTGAAAAATATCCATCGACGCAAACCTGTGCACAGCCATTCGTTGCAGAACCAAATCATTGGACCACTAGCAGAGTCAGAAAGACGTGAGCTTGAGGACGAGATCAACAGGCTCAAGTATGAGAACAGTGTGCTGATGGCAGATCTTGAGAGGCAGACTCAACAACAGTGTGGGATCAATTGGCAAATGCAGGGATTAGAGGACAGGTTGATGCTGATGGAGCAACGTCAGAAGAATATCGTGGCTTCCTTGTGTGACATCTTGCAGAGACGTGGTGTTGTTTCAAGCTCCCTGGTGGAAACGGACCATTTCAGCAAGAAGAGGAGAGTTTCAAAGATTGATTTCTTCGTCAAGGAACCCGTAGTAATGCGGACAATGGTTACAGAAACACCAAGCATGTTCCCAGTGCACCCTGCAAATGCTGAGCCTTTGGACAAGATGGAGCTGGCCTTGGTTTCCTTGGAGAAATTATTCCAGAGGGCAAACTATGCATCTTCTGAAGACATGTGCAATGGTGCTACTGCACCCAGCCCTGCTCTAACTCTTGGAGAGGTGCAGACAGCATCAATGGAGACCAACATCAATCTGCAGCCATCAGCTAGCCCGTGGCCCTCTTCACCGAACGCAGGGCTTGTCCATTCATCTCCTGAGCTAGCAGAATCTCCGAGTTATATGCAGAGCCCAATGCTACCATTAGCAGAAATTCATGGAGATGCCCATAAGACGACTGAAGTTGATATGAACTCCGAGACTAGCACCACTGATACATCACAAGACGAGACCACTGAAACTGGAGATTCCCATGAGCCGGCTAAGGTGAACGATCTATTCTGGGAGCGGTTTCTCACAGAAACTCCACAATCTTGTTATGCCTGCGGGGCTGAGTCAGAAATGCAGGATGCTGATGGTAAAACAGAACTGATGTAAGAATAGGCGTAGCCGTAGACTGCAATTCCCTCAATCACCGGGACAACGTTGATGAGATCACTGAGCAAATGGGGCACGTTGCTTCAGCTGAGAAAGCCTGATGGCATAACATCTCCACTTATTCATAATCAGTATCACCGTATGTAAAGTCACAGCGATGTACATTATTATTTAGGCTGTCTTAGATGCCTTGATACTTTAGCTTAGTCTTTAGTACAGTATTTCTCCTTTTTTTTCTTTTTTCCTTTTATTTTTGAGAGTGGGGTCTTCATATCATTTCCTATTCAGAGATTATCACTAACTTGTGTGTATTGTGTCCTTGTGACACACTGTACAGCTAGAGTAGCATAGATACATTTTTGTAGTCCATTGTCCTGCTTTGTTATGTGTATGCCATCCTTTCTGCTAAAACCTTGAGCCTATCTGATGATCTGTCTCCTGACCTAATTAATCAACTCATATGAGGAGGACAAATCACACACTTTGGATTTTCCTTTTTTTTAAGAAAAGAAATAAAATTTGACTTTTCTCAAATGTACCACGGTGCGGTCTCGAGATTCTAGAATGTCGAGTCGCCTTTCAGACTTCTGTAAGCTGAATGCTACTCCTTTAGCATCTGGTCCGACCGACTGGCTTGGTCAAGGTGCTAGGTTCTGTAGTCTAATCGGCTGGAACTCCAAACTGTGACAAACTCACTCACAGAAGTGACTGTTTTAATAACCAAACTAATTATGATGCCACTAAGGGAGAACAACGGCTCGTCTTGAAGCATATGCATCGTGCTAACTATCAGTAATCATGAAGTGCAGGTTGGGGTCAACAGTGGCAACGCCAACAGCTCAACTTTCATTATAATGACAGGTTATTCTCAGGCTGGGCATTATGCTAATAAAGATCATTATCAGCCAAAACCAGAAACCAATAAGCAGCTTTCTCACTCCTCTCGTTCCTGTCTCGCTTCAAAGATAAGACAGGTCATGAGGGCATCACGTACATCACTTCTCTCGCTCCCGTCTCATGCACGCATCTCTCTCACTTTCCCACCACTCGCATCCTCTTTCTAAAAACCACTTTCAAACATTACTATTTATTTTTAGTCAAAAAGCATCAGCTGCAGTCAGTCAATATGAACATGTCCTAAATATAGGGCTACGTAAGTCACATAGCGCCCTTACTGGCGAACAGAAAAACAAAGAAGGTTGCCTCTTGCCTGCCACCACTGGTTTAGACGATAAGCCAATAACCGTCGAAATGAATCACGACGGCCTCTACCGTCAACATACTCCAGGAGTATAATCTACCGGAGGATTATGATCATTATGTACATCTCGAGTGTAACTTGGCACTCCGCAAGGTGCTACAGGGACTACTACAGTTGGGAAGCCACAGTCTTCAGAATCAAAGTACTCTCAGCTGAGTTAGAAGGGCAGAACACAGGTCCAGGAAGAGGAGCTGTGGTCCACTGACCCTTTGCAGGTCGAGAAGGTACTTCTCATCCCTTGTTTTGTAAAGCTGCAGAGAGCAGAAGTGTATCAACACCAAACACATCTTCCGAGGAGCAAGCTTTACACAAACAAAAAGAATGCATGTGATATGATGAAGGGATATGCTCCGGTAATGAAAATACTCCTCAAGGGAATCTGAATATGATAACAGTTCACAATAATCTCACATGCAAATGCAAACCTAACAAAATTAATTCTGTTAATTCTGCTGCTTAGTCATCACACATAGAGGAGTAAAGGGCATTTCAACATTGCTCACGGGTCTACATGGCAAATTTCTTATCGGACCTGGCCACAGATTAATTAAGCGCAGATGGTTAAGGTTCAGAACGGTACCTGAATTTCAAACTTCACGGTGTGGGTTGATTTCTCACTGAGGCCATCAGTTTCAATTATAGCAGACTCCACACCAAAGCCATGGTTGTTATGCATCATACTCTCCAGAAAGCCAGGACTCCATCTGCATTTCATGTTATAGTGTCCAATCTTCTTCCAGTAAACATTTAGCTCTTGCAGAGCTTTAAGCACTTCAGTTATTATTTCCCGTGGATGTGCTCGAGACTGTTAAATAAATACAAATAAATGAATTACGAGAATTTAGGGGGAAAACAAAATGGCAAGAACTTCAAATAAAAATTACCTGAAGACCAAGAGCCCATTTCCTCTCAGCAGCGAAACATTGCCTCAAGCCAAACCCTGAAGATTCCATAGACCCGTACTGCCGAGATTCAGATGCAGAACTTGGTGTTTCAGCTGAAGTTTGAGAGAAAGGGTCCTACAGATCACAGAAAGCAAAAAAACAAATCAGCAGCAGCACAAGTACGAGAGCATTCGGCGGTCAAAAACCAATACAAAAAAAGAGAGAAATTCCAACACACCATAGGTTCTTGGTACTCAGCACCAAGGTAGCCACTGATTGTACGAAGCTTATTGTCCAAGAGTAAATAATATGCAACCGTCGCCTGCACAGGCAGATTAGTCATGGTTTCATCGAGGAGCAGCCAAAAGGCGCAACAGAGTAAAGCAAATACCTCATTTTGCAATCTATTTTGAATAGATTCAATTAGCTGATTCTTGTCAAACCCCATCTTGATAACATCATTAAGAGTTTCATTGTCGAGCTACAAAACTCACAGTGAAGTCATATCATTCGCTGAAGTATCAAAAAGCATAATAATGCAGGAAAGGGCTCCCATTATATGTCCCAACAAGCAAATCCTTGCCACAAATACAATTGGTCAACATAACCTCACCCGCCCAAACACACATACAGCACACAAAATGTGAGAAAAATAGATAGATCCGACACTATTATAGAATGCTTACAAAGAGCAAAGGTTGCAAAAGGTATTAAGATAACAAACCCAAACTGTCATGTTGATACACAATAGCCTCAGCGTCAATAACATCAGAGTACCTTTTTAACTTGTTGTGCAGTGTCTGGAGGAGGCACAGCCAAATAGCGTGGAAGTCGAGCTTTGAACCACGAATGTTCACGGATTTCACGTATGGTGATCCTCTTCATAGGATCAACAACCAGCATTCTGGGAATCAAATCCCTTGCTAAAGGTGATAAATGACTAGGAAGGGTATATATTCCACCCTAGAATGACAAAATAGTTAACAGTTTTACTGCATAGCACATTTTTCAGGTAACTATACACAGCAGATGTTTGCTAACCTTTATTTTCTTAAAAAGGTTTGGAATATTCTCATCATCAAATGGAAGAGTACCACAAAGAAGAGCATAAAGAATGACGCCACAGCTCCAAACATCAACTTCAGGACCAGCGTATAGTTTACCTGATATCACCTAAACAAATGGAGAAGAAATTGTATGGTGACGCGTTAGCAAGACATCTACATTTATATAACCATGAAGAAGGCCTGTAAAAGAGTAAATACAAGCAGTTCTAGATGTAGACCTCAGGTGCTGCATAATTTGGGCTACCACAACTTGTCTTCAAAAAGTGACCATCACGCATAACATTACTTAAGCCAAAATCTGCAATCTTAACATTGCATTTCGAATCCAACAGAAGGTTCTCTGGCTTTAGATCACGGTGAACCACCATGTTTCTATGGCAATATTCAACACCGGATATGATCTGTATAAAAGATCAAACAAAAGGAAAATTACCCTACCATGAACAATGAACCATGAATAGGATACGCATAAATACTTTTGTCCATCTCCAATATGATAGCAGCAGAAAAAAATGAAATACAAATGGTGACATGCACAGTTAACAAACATAAATGATGCACATGTCTGCAGAATAACTTATGGTAAGTAATCATACTACAGTTAAAACCAGAGATTAAGATGCTGAGTGGAAACTTTAGAATGGATGCAGGAAAATGAAAGAAAGCTTACCTGATGAAAAAAGGGGCGAGCTTCATCCTCTTGTAGCCTTCCCTTCTCAACAATGTAATCAAACAACTCTCCAGATTTAACATACTCCATAACAACATAAATATCAGCCGGTGTATCTATCACCTCATAAAGGCGTATGATATGAGGATGCATAAATAATCTTAGTATCTTGATTTCTCTTTTCACTGTAAATGAAGAAAGCAACACATTAAAGCCAAGCACTTCAGCAAAGAACAAAAGTGGCAAGCGTCAGAGAATATGTTGATTAGCAAAGTTACAAACAATAACTTTTAACAAAAGAAATTATGGCTAGTCAATTGTAATTACTCATATTAGACCCAAAAGTCAAAAAATGTGCATGTTGATTACCAAAGTATTATAGCACAAATAAGAACGAATAGTTTCTACCTTTTACTAGAAATAAGAGGGCATGTAACCATGCATACTAAATGTGCGTGTGTGCGCGCACGCGACAAACACAAACCAATTTTCTGAACGAAGCAAATGAACAGCAACCTTTCTCTTCCATCTCCATGCTTTTGATCTTACGGCGATTGAGGATCTTGATCGCCACCTTGTGGCCTGTCAATATATGCTCTGCAATCTTCACTTTACCGAACGACCCAATCCCCAGGGTTTTGCCAATTCGGTAGCCGCCCAATGGGTTCGCATCTCGGCCAGCTCCCTCCATCTTCTACCTAAGTCACAACCAAATCATATTATACTAGTTCGGGGGCAAAATAGAGTTAAAGCTATTATTAACTCGCTAGTACTAAAAACTACAATTTTAAGCTGTATCGTTGGTTTCACTAGACGATTTATACATGCATGATTGCACTTGATGCGACACAGACACGAAACACGCATCAATTTATTCCGCGAAGAGGAGGAAACTGGAACTCGCTTGCTGATTCATCATACTAATTCCCTCGAGAGAAAAATACACGTAATTGGCCTACACAAAGCGAAATCGGATTGTCACCGCACTGTGTCGCGGGCAGGCACACGGCACCCCACGGACACGAGCTCCCCGATCTGGCGGCGCGGGGAGGCGGCCAGCAAAAATCTCTCTCCGCGAGCAGTGGGTATAGAATAGAGCGAAGCTTCAGTGCTTCCCCGACTCAAAACCCAAACGCACAGCCCAATTCGCCAGCATGGCGGCAGAGGATGAAAGGGATGACGAGGAGAAGAGGCTAGAGGAGGGGGGTTGGGGCCCTACCTGACCACGGCGGTAGACGGCGAGTGGGAGCTCTCCCCCCAGAGCTCGGCCAGGGCAGAGCCGCCGCGGTGGGAGGCGAGGCTGGGGGGAGAGGTGTGTGTCACGGGACGGGATGGGAGAGGAGGTAGGGCCCGTACGGGGGAGGAGAACGGAGGAGACAAGGGAGCGAGACGTACGTGGGGCCCCACGGGGTGGTGAGGTGGGGAACGTCGCGGCCGCTCGTGGCGCGCGGAGAATCGCGTGGCCGCCGTCGTCTAGCCGTGGGGGGAGGGAGCCGGCTGGGTGGGACGGCGTGGCGGCGGCGTCCTGGTTGTTGGTGCGGTGCGGGCGCGGCGCACGGCAATAATTCACTCGGCACGGCAGGTGGACGGCTCGTATCCTCCCTCCTCTCCTCCATACGTGACGTGACGACGCGCGCCCGGCCTCTGCTGGTGGGTTTTCACCTGGCGCGATCCTGTGTTGGTTGGTGGTGCGGCAGGGGGCAAAACAGTGGTGGCATGGGCTCGTGCAAGTGTTGACGCCTGGCAGCACGTAATAACTTGTTGCAGTGAGGAGCGGCTTCCATCACCGTGGACAAAGATCCAACTTACGGCCCGCTCGGTTGCACTAAAAAATAACCTAAAAATAACGGATTATGGTTAAAATTATATTCTAGCCAGTTGAAATTACACTATAACTAAAGATGACTTATTTAGCGTAATTAAATTTAAAATTTTTGAAAATAGAAAAAATATGTTAGCTCATCAGTCATCACGGATAGCGCAAACAAATACAGGAAAAAAGAACCAGCAAAAAAGCTCAAAAAACCCAAAAGTTCAGAAAAAACGAAATTTATGAATAGTAAAAAATAAGTCAGAAACTCAATCCAAAATAAACGGGATATAATTTTTTGGCTTCCCTCTTTTGCCGTTATTTTTTAGTTAAAACTGTATTATAATAGTTTTTTAGTTTTTTTAGTTATTCAATTAAAAGATAATCTAAAAAATGTTATATGGTCACAAATAATAAAAAGGAATAAGTCAAAATTAAAAAATAACGTATTTTAAGTAATTTTTGGTTTAAATAAAATAAAAATCAAGAAAACCAAAAACTAAAGCCAACATAAGCCAAAACTATACAAGAAGCTTCGCTTTTTTGATGGGGGAGAGGGAGAACGACGGTCGTCCCAGCTGTAAGGGCCGTTTGGACTCTAGGATACAAGAGGTAGAATTGAGACTGAAATACAAGTAGGACAAATTTAACCGTTGGATCAAGAGACTGATGAATTGATTTATCCTACTTTATATCCTACTAGCAGCATAGGCGCGGCGACACGCCGCGCCAGCCACCGTGTGCACCGAAGTAAAAGAGGCGATAATTTGTGAGGAGTTTTTTTAAAAAAATCGAGGGCACATGCGTATTTTCGAAAAAGGTAAAAGGTTTTTTCGTAAAAATTGAGGATCCGTATGTAATGAAATGAGGACCCGTACGCAATTTAGAAAACCGCGGGGCGCCATCCTGCAAACTGGAGGGGTTTTTCAGAAAAATCCGCCGTAAAAAAACCGCCAGGGACCTCTTCGCGAGAAAAAAGGACCTCTTTGCGAGGAAACTGGACCTGTACGTAATTTCTGAAAAACAGGAAAAAATTGAGGGCACATGCGTATTTTCGAAAAAGGTAAAAGGTTTTTTCGTAAAAATTGAGGATCCGTATGTAATGAAACGAGGACCCGTACACAATTTAGAAAATCATGGGCGCCATCCGCAAACCGGAGGGTTTTCAGAAAAATCCGTAAAAACTGCCAAGGACCTCTTCGCGAGAAAAAGAACCTCTTTGCGAGGAAAATGGACTGCACGTAATTTCCGAAAAACAGGAGAAACTCCTCCTCGGCCGCCGAAAATCCCGCCACGCGCCGGCCGGAGCGCGCGGGCGGGGGGATGTGGCCGAGCGAGCGCCGGGGCATCCCCTGCTATAATGGGGTTCTTGATTTCAATTCCCAGCCTATATTTGGGGTTTTGCTGATGCCTCAATTCCAACCAATCGTTGCCTGTGAGCAAAAGGCTCACAATTGATTCCGGCTGAACCGATCACCATGCAGGCTGCAGCTAGTTGGTGATTCGGTTTGACAGAGGGCCCTGGAAGTATCCGTTTTCAATTGCAGGTGATGGTAGGGCTTTGTTCCTTCCAAGGCATGCTTGTAAAATTCTGTAGATTTCCTCGTGTGATTCGTAGCCTTGTTTGTTGCGAAGGCCAGGGTGATAGATGACCGTACACAGTGATAGATCCTCCCTTCGTGCCTGGACCTAGCACTCATCTGGCTCAGCGTGTAAACTTTTTTGTTCCTTTCTTGCTTGTCTGTATCAGAGGATTTTTTTTTTATCGTTTATCCCTTTGAATCCAAAGAAACATAGGATCACTGCACACGAACCAAGCACGCACCGCAGTCTCAAAAATAAAGGCAGGCAGGAAACACATGCCTCGCAGACTCGCAGTAACAAGACAGTTCATTTACAATCAGGGTGTATACTGTTGGGCTATTTTGTGATTTCCTCATTTTTGGTTTAAGAAGAAAAGGGGAAAAATTAGCTGGGACCACTTGTAAGAGAGGGTGAGAAAAGGATAGAGGGGTGAGCCGTTTGGATGGATTGAGATCTGGTCGGGCACTCTCTCTTACCTCCTCGCCGCATCCTTCAGGCGGCAGCTTCAGCTGTTTTCAGTCGTGGGCGCCGCCGAATCCTCTCGGTTGTTTGGCCTCTTTGGGATTAAATCGGAGATGGGGAGAGCTAGGTAGAGGCAAAGAAAGAGAGAGTAACTAGATCCAAACTTCAGTGGCCGATTTGTCCTTGGGAGAGTTCGGCAACGCTGTGCTTGCACGGTCGCTAGGCTATGGCGCTCTTGCTCTCTGTCCTCAGATCCTGTCTCTGGACCGTGTGCTCACACGCGGTGGTTCTCTAGTTTCTCGGCTCGGCTGTGGCCGTGTGGCGCAATCTCGCATTCTTCTTGGCTTTGTGCGGCATCGTTTTATACCTCGGCTTCACAAATCGGTGAGTGTTGATTTGTGGAGTAGGGATTCGTATCTCCGATGGGTTTTGATCATGGGCTATTTTTTATGGCTTTTAATCACGGACGACTTTTGATGGGTTTCGACCATGGACTACTTCTGATGACTTTCAACCACGGACAACTTCCGATGGTTTTTGACCACGGACAACTTCGGATGTCTTTTAACCACGGACGACTTCCGATGGGCTACTTTCGATGGCTTTTGACCATAGATGACTTCCAACGACATTTGACCATGGACTACTTTCAACGGCTTTCGACCACAAACTACTTCCGATGGCTTTCGACCACGGACGACTTCCAATGTCTTTCAACCACGAATGACTTCTAGCTGCTTTCGACTGCCGACCGCTCCCGAATGCCAATGGCTTTCAGCTTCCGAGGAGTCTTTCCCAATGATCATATTCGACCACGTCGATACTGAACACTGGCGTTCTGCTCTGTTAAAAGTAAGGATAGTTTGCCCTTACGACACCTGAATTCGGCTAAGTGCGTCTGAACTGCAGTGGGGTCCTTCCCGATATTTAATTTTGACCACTTCAACATCTAATACAGGTGTTCTACTTTGTTAGCCTCACCGCCCAAATTAAGTATGTCTACTACATCGATTCTACTACTATATTGTCAAATTAGCTATGTTTGACGTGAATCATGCACACTTTTAACCACCTTAATTTGATGTGTCGTTTGATACCGATGAGGTCGAATGGCAGAGACTGGTGTGATCAATGCAAGGCTACGCTATCAACGTCCCAATAGACCAACGAGGCTATGAAGAGCGTATAGCGAAGACTGAAGATGGCGATCAGTGCGCAGCCTAGTCGGAGGTATTATGTGAGTTCATCCCGCGGATGTAATTAACCGAGAACTTTCTAAGTCACCAGGAACCAGGAGATCACATTGCCTATATCAGATTTGTTGTACAAAGTAGGCTATGGAGCACATATATATAAAGAGAACTTGTAATTTTGTTATTTTCAAATGAATGAATAAACTGCATGTTTCCCCATATTTTTGTGTTTATTTATTTTTATGTACTTTAGTACACTGGCACATCCGCACCTTATACCCCACGGCAAAAAAAATTCCGAGAATGATTTCTCGCGTCAAACACCCTTGCTTGAAAAAGTTGTACATTTCAGCAGGCTTTAGTTCGGCTTCACACATCTAGCTAATCATAAGTGTATCAACTTATAGCAGACGGTGCTATGACCTTAGCATGTGTTTTTTATTTGGACTTGCAATATAATAATTGTGTTCAATTACAACCTTTTGCACTCTCCAAATGGCCTGTCGATAAATACTAAACTGAACACCTTGTAGTAGCATTTTCCGTCATGGTGTCATGTGATGAATGCATATTTCATTCTCCTTCGTTATTGCAAGCTACATGTTTTTGGTACACAGTCCTAGCTCATCTCAATTTTGTGTGGCTCTTTCGAATATGTCTAACTCGGTCTTGTTAGCATAGAAGTTATAAAAATCATATGCATATTTATCTAATTTGAAAGTCATTCTAACTTTAGGAACAAGCATAGATTCATTATTTTTATTCTCCACCTACAGCACAGAGGATATAAACTGAATTGGTCTAACTACCCTAAGAAAATTTTATTACACTACACATAGATTGTAGGAGCATCAATTGTTATATTGCATTACCTTGGCAAGGGTACTGACATACTTGAAGCCGACAATATGGGCATTTGTTGAAGGCTGTGCTACCACCGCTTCTGACATTTATGAAGCCGGCAGCCATGTGCTTTGCTCCGCTCCGCCTCGCTCCAAGCCAGAGACATCGGCCATGCAGCGATGGGGTTCGGCGGAGGGGCTGGCGTTGGTGACAGCCCCGAGTCTAACATCTGTGGATCTTGGTGACGGGGCCGGAGAGAGAGAGAAGTCGGAGAGGCTGTCGACCCCTACTCTAGCTCCTTCCTCTCGATTGGATTGGGGACGCGGCTAGAAGACGACACGACGAATGTTCGATCAGGTTGGGGGTGCAGTGCGAAGACGAGATACGGAGCATGGTGGAAAGACAATGGGGACACGGTGGGAAGACGAGAGAAGGGAGTGCGGGCATGATATGGTGCACTACCAGCTAAGAGATATGTGCTTCCACATTCAGCAATCGCCATGGCCCTAACAGCTGGGTTTCAAGGTCGTCCCCATACAGCTTTTTGTTGGATATTGATCTCAGGCCAAACAGCCGAGATGAGGGAGACGTGGGGAAACCCACATCCCTGTTTTTCCGCGTCCTGATCGGGGGAGCTTACCATATTGGTTACGGTCCCCGTTGCAACAGCGTATATATAAAGAATGGGTACCGGCCTCTCCCAAAAACGACGACGTTCGCGTGAGAGTCAGAAAACCCAAACAAAACCCTAAAAATCCTATCTACTTCGTGCTGTTGGCAACGGGAAGGTCGTCGACCACTACTGCAGGTCCTAGAAGGCGACGATTCTGTGCACCTCGCCGGCGACTCCCCGTACCCCGGCGATCTCCACCGACTCATCTCCACGCCTGCATCACGCAGGCATGAGGTCTTCGCTCTATGGCGTTTATCGACGATCGTAAGTTATCCCTAGCTTTCTATGCCTAGGTGTTCTTGTTCAGTTCTAGAGTTAAGACTAATGCATTATGCATGATGATTAAGGGCCTCGCACTTTTTTCCCCGAACCACGGCATGAAGCATATGCAGGGTAGCATCAGAAGCCACACAAAACAAGACGCGCGCCCGTCCGTCCGTCCATTCACCCTCCTCCGTCAGCCAGTCCTGACCAGTCCTGGCCAGCGCCACACTGCCGCAGGGCGCGCCACTTCACACCACACCAGTACACCACCACCCCCACCCGCGCCGCTCCCCCACGTGAGCACGAGCAGTTCGCACAGGCAAAGTACGCAGCCGCCCTGCCTTTCGGTGCACCTGCCCACCCTGCCGTCTCATTTCTTTTCCGCGCCCGTGCGCGCGCCGTTCCCGTACGTACGCGCACGCAGCTCGCCGCTGTGCCGCTCGCCCCCCGTTTTTTTACCCCTCCCTCCGTCTTTCCCGCGCCACGCGCCGCGCCGCGTCCGCAGTCGCACGCCACGCGCCGTGCCGTGCAGTGCCGAGGCCGAGCAAGCTGGTGCAGCGTGTTTTTGACCGGCCGGGCCGCGCCCGCCGGCGCGCGGCAGAAACGGAGGCAGACAGCTGCAAGCTAGCAGGCGCATGCATGCAACAGTGCGGCACTGTGCGCGCTTTCTTTTCTTGCTCCGCCACCGCCAGCGCCAGCGCCCCGCACCAGGTGTGCTGCGCCAGGGTGTCGCTTTCTCGTCAAAGCAGAATGTGGGGCCACGCGCGCACGCACTCGCACTGTGACTGCGTGCCTCTGCGCTGCAAGCCGTGCCTGAACCACTCGTGGCAGTAGTAGTACATTGTTCCGTCGACGTCACGAGTAGTGCACATTAATTAAAAAAACTGAAGAGACTTCGTGGCCTTGTGCATGCAATGCATTTGCGATCTCTCTATGAAAATGGGATGGTTTGCCTGCATGCAATTTCTAGAAAATAAAGTTTTAACCTTTGCTTGATCTAGTCTCTTAATTAATCCAGGCCAAACAGCACATCACGCTCATCTGAATTTCCACCGATGACAGCACCTCGCAGAGGCAACAAGACTTGTGACAATGAACAGTCCAAACAAGTGGCAGTTGTTGATTTGACTCGCGAAGAACAGTGACAATATGCATCACGTCACAATTTGGTACTTTAAGGTTTAAATTTTTTCAACGCCTAGGACTAGCTAGGGTATCCAATCGGCAGCTGTACTGGGATACGCACCATACTGCAAAGAACCCATTTTCTTTCTTTTCCTGTGCATATCACTTCGGTCGCTTTGTGGTTTCTTCTCACTTCTTTTTTTATCACAGTACAATAATTTGCGCCATACCCCTACAGTACAGCTTCCCACAGGCCTAGTAGGCGAGTACAATACCTTTGTCGATCTCTTATCCTTTTATTTTTCTTGTCAACAGTTGACGATATTACATCATCCAATACATACTTCTTTAATACTAAATTAAGATTTTAGATTAGTACGATGGTCAACTACCAACGATTATATAATCCGATTATGCTGGTTGAAAGATCACTATTTATTTATTTATTTAACCACTCATCACTTAGAAATCTTACGAACGGATGTATAGACCTGCCTCCAGAAAACTCCTCCCGTGCGATAGAACTAATCATGTGCTTGTCCTACTTTTAACCGCATGAATGCATGATGCCCGGCCCTACGTTGCTAACGACAATAGCCTTATGGTTGCTTCCGTGATTTTTAACAAAATGACAATAACCAAGAATCGTTGTTGTTAAGATTCTCTCGTTAACAGCAATCGTTCGTACAACCGAACAAAAAGAATTGATAAGGCACATATTCACGTGGACAACCGACATCTCTCCGGCGCTATTTAAAAGCCTGACAAGAGATGAATGGTACAACATATAAGACATAGACATATTCTAGAGAATTAAGGAAGATCTCTCACCAGAGAGCAGATTATATAGGAAAGAAATAGTGCTCCTAGGGCTAGAAACATCCCCTTTGTTATATCTCATTGAAAGCATTTTGTAACCGGTTCATAACAATAAAGATAGTCTCCATTCTCCTCTTAAATCCTTTTGAGAGATTTAGCTTTTTTCTCACAATTTATAAAATCGATGATTTTATCATCGATAACTAGCGCTGTCCGTGGGGATCAGGTGTTAAGTTCCTTGAGGTTCTCATCATCAACATCATCTTTCCATGTTTCTGTCAACATTGCCTATGCGATCATAATAAGAACTTAGGGTGGGGAGAATTGATTCGATCTGATAGACTACGCCAACCTTGAAATGGACGCATGTATCCGCACTATGGAACACGATACCTCCTTGTCATCATCCTACCTCCTAGGGGTCACCGATCCTTGAGGCAGTGAGATCAACCGGATAGAAGAAGACAGAGTGCCCCAGTCATCAACGCTTTCTGGGAAGTCAAGTGTCCCAACCTTGTTGGAATGGTTGGGCACCACAGCAAGTTCTGTGCATTCGACTGGCAAACATGCAACAAGAGTATGACGCCACGATTTGAGAGCCAGGGGTACTCTCAATGCAGTAGTGGGCGACGTTTGCCAGCAGCTCCTGCGCATTAGGGACCAACCGATACTTAGTCACGATGTCGATGAAATTACCCTTGGCAAAAATTTGGGCGAAGACAATAACACTGACAATCCGATCGACAAGTCACCGAATTTGGTTGAATCCACCACATAGCCTCCTAGATTCCAATCGTTCTCCATTGTGGAAGTTCCTTATCGAAAATATTTCTGTTCAAAGCACGAGATTACACAATTGGTGACACCACTGCAAATGCCGTGCATGACTCTCCATGATAGATCCCCTATGATTCATTAGTCAGAATGGTATGAATTCTCCTGCATCACCCGGAGGAGTTAGAAATGACGGAATGATTGACATTGCCCATCTAATTCGCCTGTTCCTACCTGTTCGTGCTTGCTAAGTCGTGTGGAGCGAACAGAAAACTCAAGGCGAAACTCGAGTTATCGTACTCCGTCCTCTAATAGGAACACTCTAAAACCTTAGGTAATTATTCAAAATCTACAACATGTCCATGATATTCTTAACAACCTGAACCATGCTCTAGCAGAAACCACAGGATATGCTCAAGTTGCAAGTCAAGTATCGGAGACAAGTTAAGCAACTAGTAAATTCTAACTAGTAAAGTAGCCAGTAAATAATAGAGGCTAGTTTAACAAGTAGTAGCTAACTAGCTACATGCCATATGGTTTCAAAACTACGAATTGCCCATAGCCAAATATATCACTAGTTCATTTAACCTCATTACATTTAGCAAATAATTCCGCAAGGCATTCATATCTGGTAGTCGGTATCCGGAGAGGTCAGGTATCTGACCCCGTTTTCGTATCCGATAACTATCCGAAAAAATATTCGGATAGTTCTGTATCCGTCGGATATCCGAAAATTTGCTCCGAATTATATTCAAATTAAAACAGAGGGATGAACGGACGGTCGGAAAATATTCGCTCTATTTGCATCTCTAGTTGTACATGTAGGCATTTTCATCTCTATCGTTTCTTTCTTCCTTTCTTTCGTTTTCCTCTTTTAACAAAACTTCCTTTTCTAATCAAAGAGTTTCAGTCATGACCAATTTGCTAGCCTTCGATTCAATTTCTGTTCTTCTCTCTTTCTTCAAAACCCTCGGACCGTACCCTTGAGTGGCAAGCATACAGTAGGAGCGAGTACAGAGAGCGACTGAAAGCTGATGCAGATTGAAGGCAGAATTATGACCAGCTCGGCTACGCACAAATCGCAATTCGCCAACAGGGTAGGATGAAAAAAAGGGGATTGTGATTAAGACACGCCCAGGTGCTTTGGTTGACCACTGGGGCCCAGATTAATACGTGATGAGACAAAACCTACGTGCCAATTGCCACCAATGCGATCAGTGAACGTATCAATCCAACTCTCAACTCCACTTGGAATTCTTGCCACAATGCCACTACATGGCTTGCACAACTGACAATTTGATATCACAAGTTACAACAACACAATTACATACAGAGAATGAGAGAATCAGAGATCAACCAACGCAAGAGCACAAACAAATTGCATCTGCATGCATGCGAGTTCAGAGCAAATGGCAGCACAGCGCTACAGAGGCAGGCCTGAGTAGCCCAGACCAGAGGACCCTCATTACCTCTCCCCTGATCACTCTACCAACCGGGCTCTCCGCGGCGTCGGAGCTGTCGCCGCGGCGGCAGAAGCCGACGCCCACGTCCGGCACGACGGCCCGGTCGTCGACGCACAGCCCCGGGTTGCCGCTCAGGTCGAGGTTCCGCCCAAGCCGCCGCACGAACGCGCCGTCGAACGGCACGATGCCGTCCAGGCCATTCTTGCTCAGGTTCAGGTGGTACATCCTCTTGAGCCGGGTCAGCCCCGCCGGGATCTTTCCCGTGAGGTTGTTGTTCTCCAGCGACAGCGTCGTCAGGCTCGCCAGGAGCCCGAACGTCCCCGGTATCGAGCCCGAGTAGCCCGAGTTGGCCAGCCGGAGCTCCAGGAGCCGCGCGATGTTGCCCAGCTCGGACGGCAAGGGGACGGCCATCGGATTGTTCTCCATGATCAGGTACTGCAGGTCGCGGAGGCCGGAGAGGCCGGCGGGTAGGCGCCCGCTCAGCCCATTGTTGCTCAATGCCAAGAAGGTGAGAGACGTGAGGCCGGTGATGCTGCCCGGGACGCCTCCGGTGAGGTTGTTCGAGCTCAGGTCCAGCTTCTGCAGCTGGGCGAGCTCGCCGAGCTCGCTCGGGATTGAGCCCGAGAAGGAGTTGTAGCTGAGGTCGAGTCCGACCAAGCTTCGCAGCTCGCCAATGCGGCTCGGGATCGGCCCGGTGAGCGAGTTGTAGCTGAGGTCGAGGTGCACCAGGTTCTTGAGCTCGCCGATGCCCTGCGGGACCTCGCCGCGGATCAGCGCGTTCTGGGAGACGGTGAGCACCTGGAGGGACCTGAGGCTGGCCAGCTGCGGCGGCAGCGTGCCGGACAGAGACGGGTTGGAGCGGATGCTGAACTGCTGCAGGCGGGAGGCGGAGAGGTTCGCGGAGGGCGGCAGGGTGAGGGCAGTGGTGGTGGCCGGGTTCTTGAAGCAGTCGACGAAGAAGAGGGACTGGAGGTGGGGCAGCACAAAGGCGTGGTGCGGGAAGGCGGCCGCGTCCTTGCACGTCGGGTTGGGCGCCACGCCGAAGTCGAGCCGCGTGACGTGAAGCCGCGGCGGGGCCTGCGAGGCGCTGCCGCCGCCGGGCGGCGGCTTGCACTCGAGCCCCGGCCACGGCGCGCTGCAGGGGTCGGGGCTGGCCGAGCGCCAGTCGCGGTCGGAGGAGACGGCCTCCATGACACGGAGCAGCGTCTCCCTCTCGGCGGGGTCCATGGCCGCGGCCATGGTGAGGAGGGGCAGGAGGAGGAGGCCAATGGAGACTGGCATGATAGCCTTTGTGCTGCGCGCGCGCGCCTGTGGGTGTGGCCGCGCGGCTTGGTGCTCGCGGGTTTCCGCTTTTTGGGCTCGTCGATGTTTTTAGAGGGGACTGAAGGGAGCGAGGCGGAGGAGCTTTGGGCTAAGCCGGATGGTTTTTTTCTCTCTCTCTCTGTTTTTCACGACGACACACCGAAGTAACGGACGCACATTATATTGAATTTGAAAAACAGTTTATAGAATTCGTTTTAAAAATTACTTCGTTTCTTCTGATTTTTGAAAAAGCCAAAACGAAAAACACTAAAGAACAGGGTCATGGGATGGTAGGGACGGGGTATCTGATTTGACGAGACTGGGACCTGCCAGTCCGGACAAACAGTGTGCGCGTGCGCGCGTGTGATGGGGAATCAACTGTTACCAACCATTCGACCGAGGTCTGATGTGCAAGAGGGTGCCTGAGTTTTGCTAATGGCATGTTCTTTTCACCGATGATTAAGCATCCGATTTGTGGTCTCTCCACTCTAGGGTTCAGCGAGATCATTTCGTTGATCTTACTACCATAGGTGAGACGGTGAGATAATATAGGCGCCACCAACTTAGGTTAAGATAGTATGGATGTCGTCTCTCTCTATATATGAAAAAACCATTCTTAAGGAGCTACCTATCTTTGATTTAAAGAAGAAGAATATGGATTGGAACTTAAAGACCTTAACAACCACAACTTTCTGCTTTACCCACTAGATCACAAGAGTGTCCTAGAGGAGGGTGACCAAATCGATAAGGTTCCACTAGCATTTGCCCCCAGTCGAATCGGCCGGAAGTTCGATGGGAAAGCTCCCACGACGCCGGTCGGCAGGGGAGCCTGGCACTCGGACCTGGACTGAGCGCTTCGAAGAACCTGACTTCGTACAAGGGTTGTGTGGATCCATGCTCAAAAGAGCTTTTTTCAGTGACATATAATTAAAAAGCACCGTAGCTAGTTGAAAAAACACTCTAGCTGATGAATGCTTATTTAGCATAATTAAATTTAAAAATTTAAAAATAGAAAAACATGTTAGCCTATCACGTATAATACAAAAAATACAAGAAAAAAAAAGAATCGGCAAAAAAACTCAAAAAAAGACAAAAGTATAGAAAAAGATAAAATTTATGAATAATACAAAATAAGTCAGAAATCAGAAGTTCAAGTCGAATCGAGCAGATCCTTAGCTAGGCAACCATTACTACGCGCGGAGGTGCATTTACACGGCATACCTGGCAGCCACTGTATACATTGTAAGCCAGGGCTTCGTGGGAAGTGTAATGTGTTAGATCTAGGACACCCAATCAGCAAACATACAAAATAAGGAGAGGACTACTACTCCTGTCAAGCCCCTCTCACACACGAATGCAAACTGGAAGAGGAACACACAGAGCCTTGCGGCCAACACAATAGCCTTTTCTCTTGTTTCTCTTTTTTCAAACTGATTACATGGACTGGATATATAAAGACATGCACTAGCTAATCAACTTACCCGGCCAATCCTCACGACGTGCACAACTTGCCGCAAGAGCCGGACGCACGACCAGGTAATGGCTAAACTGAATACACACACAACAAGCCACATCTCTCCGGAAGTACAGGCCACATCTGCACGCCTCAACAACCTGCAAGCATGCATGCAGCTGGACCTTTTCTCCCTCCTGGATGTGCTCAACGACTTGGCCAAACACATGGCCACAAGAACATGCAAAGGCTATCCCCAAACTACACAAACGTGCACTCACCTCCTGGCTGCCAATCTGACCTCTACTCACTGCCGATCCGGCCACGCCATGCAGCACGTACTCATCTACCATTGACTAGCCTATTACATGCTGAACTAACACATGCACCAAACTAAACATACTGCTAATGCAAAAACAACAAGATTAATCTTAACATAATGTGCAGTGGCATAAGTTCGTATGGTTTGCCCTCGTCGTGCTTGGGACGGAGCAGTGCAACCTGGCTGCAGGACAAAGCTCAAACAGTCGTTTGTGTTAAAGAACCTCCTATCGTTTGATCAATGACCATGCATGTGGGGAGCAAAATCTAGATTTGTAGCCATGTAGCCCTTCAAGTCCTAGGTACTACTGCTGCTGCTGATGCTGTCTCAAGTCACACAAGATCAGAGGTTCCTTCTCTGTAGGGGCTCGGCTCCACAAGACTTTTTGGAGGCCAGTTGGTGAGTTTGAACATTCCTCTGATTACAGTAACAGCTTGGTTTGCTCAGCGGTCAGCTAGCTGACGCCAATGTGGTACTGCAAAGAGAAGACTAGATAGCATCAGTGCGAAGAGATACATACATGGAGGAGTAATTGGACGTGTAGAATCGTACAGACAGGAGACGGTAGCATTACGGCACAGAAGCAGTACTAGATTTTGGAGAGAGGAAAAAGAAAATTTCATGTTGGGGATCACCCTCTCCTCCCAAGAACAACTGAACAGGTAGTAGTACTGTAGTGGTAAGTTCCCAATGAATTTTCCAGAGACAGATCAATGCGCATGTGGATCCATCCAATCTCTACAGGGAAGACGCACAGTGCAGCGATCAGAGGTGCATTGCTCGCTAGGTCGCTAGTCCTCGGCCATGTTCAGAAGAGGACAAGCGTTCGAGCTCGTGTGAGAGCGAGAGGAGCGAAGCAGGGGGCCATCCATAATGGCATTATCATGCATGGTTTCAAGTACTACTCTCGTTCAGGTGGCGACACCTCCCAGGTGATGTGACAAAAGATACCTGACACCCTCCTCTAATATTTGGGTGGGGTGGTGGTCGGGAGGGGTGAAAGTTGACCAGAAAGCAGGCTGAGATGACTGATCATTTCTTCACGGCAGGGTTCTTCGTCAGGCTCCCTGCAAAGGCAGACACCATGTGCGCACCGGACGACCTTGAGCTATATATGCTGTAGCAATTCAAGTAGTTGCGTAGCATCACGAGCAGAGAATCGTTCGTGGCATTGTTATCTCACTCTGATCTGAAAGCACAGTTTAGTAGTAGTTCCTGCATTGGGTGCCACGGAATAGCATATACCCGCTCTTGCTGCTCCGTTCACGTTTCTAACTGGGTGTCTGGGTTCCAATCATCCAATGGTTCAGATGAAGAAGGGTAGTGATGATCTGAATCTGAGAATGTTTATTTGTGCATCTTGCTTCACTGAATCAGAGACGGCTGGGCTTCGAATAGTAGGATGTCGTATCATATGACGCACACAGCCCAGGCTAGCTCAGCTTTTACACCAAAGGCCTGTAGTGAATAACTTTTGATACTAATAAGCTCGAATTAGCAGCAGAGGAAAACCAACTGCTTGATGCTCAGATACAATGGTGTCCTATTTCAGCGTTTATATATATATCAGCAAAGACAACAACGAGGCGAGCATACCGAAAGTAAACATGTTATATCTATACATGGTATGATGGTAGCATGGGCTGTACATTTCAGAAGCCTCACGCCCTCACCCTTCTGCAATACAAATTTATTTAAGCAAATATATCGGATGGGAAAAACCGGACATGCAAACAGTTTAATAGCAGCAAGAAATCTCTCTAGAACAGAACGCGAAAGCAGTCAAAAGAAAGGAAAACAAGGGTGATAACTCACCAGCTACTGCTGTAGCCAAAATATGGGGACATAATTATTCAGCTGCACAAAGCAATGATCGGCATCATCGCTCTTGAAAATGAAATGATCTGTCAGTGCAAAGATGTATCCAATACTATCTAGCAAGAATAAGTTACAAGGTTCGTGAAAACATAATTGAAACAAAAAAAAAGTTTCATCCCCACAAAGAACAACTCAAGAGATCTTCTCGTAGCAACGAAAAGTGAGTGTGTGGCAGTTAAAGGACTGAAAATAGGATTGATATTGATCAGTACAATTTGCATAGTTAGTTTTGCTTGATGTTACTTGACATGAGGCATGAAAGCAAAAGAGATCCAGGGACGCCACTCAGTTTGCAACCAATGATGCAGGAGCACATATGTTACCTGGATCACAAACAGTTAAATCATCTGATAGGATAGTAGTGATCATATTTAAACTTGCTTGTTCCTTGTATAGATCTCTGCATGATGGACGAGCTAGGAGCACCGAGATGATATATGTGAATGTAAGTTACCTGCTAATTTCTTTTTTTTTCAGAACATGCAAAAGCTTTGCACGCCATTGTATTAATAGATAAAACAGTACAGAAAGGTACAAAAGAACAGAGGCTGAGAGAAGTAAGAGACAAGGTTACAAACGCGTCTGAAGGAAGAGAAACACAACGCTTTAGACAAAGACCTACGCAGTGGAGCTGCAGTAGAAGGTAACTAAGAGGTCAGTCTTCATATGGCCTGAAGCGACAACATGATAGTTCCTCGAGCAGCTTGCCAGGAGGTCGTCCATATCCTGTTGGACAATGTCAAAGACTCGGACGTTCCATTCCCGCCAAAGGTCTAGAGGAAAAGGATTGCCAAAGTATCAAAGCACTTCCTTCGATCATTAGGGTCCTTCAGCAATCCACCATTCTAGTAGCCGATCATGGGGCGTAAGCACTCCCTGGCTAGCACCGAAGACACTTACGAGTTTGCCCCATGCTTGCTTGACCCAAGGGCAGTGAACAAGTAGATGGTTGACGGTCTCCTGATGGTGAGCACAGAAGGAACATATAGGATTCACCAGTATTCCCCGACACGCAAGTCTATCAGCCGTCCAGCAGCGATCATTGGCTATTGCCCATGCGAAAAATTTGCATTTGAGTGGCGCCTTGTTTTTCCAAATCTGTTTGTGACCTAAGAAAACGGTCCCACCTATAAAGAATGCACTATAAGCTGATTTCGCTAAGAAGACCAGAGAGGTATCCATCCTCTAAACCCACCTGCCTTTAGTTTGAGGGCCTGTTTGTTTCAGCTTCTGGTAGCTGCAGCTACTCCCAGAATCTGCAGCTTCCCCAAACAGTCCAGATTTTCATCCAGATTCTAAGTAGCGAGAAGCTACAGAATCCAGAAAATGAACTAGTAGCCAGAAGCTGGGGTTATCCAGCTTCTCCAGATTCTGACTAGCTGGATACTCACCAGCTACTTCTCAGAATCTACAGCTGAAACAAACAGGCCATGCTCAAGAGAAATGGATTGTATGATGGCCCAAAGGTGGATATACTCTACGAGTGCGGTAACTGTTGAAGCAGCCTGGATGTCACGAACCCACACGTTGAGTGTAACACCTTCGGCCACCGTGGTAGGTTTCCTTGCTTTTAGAGGAATCAACTTCTAAACAGCTGGGTAGAGAGATTCAACGGATTTTCCATCAATCCATTTGTCGAGCCAGAATAGGGTAGTGTTTCCATCCCCCAAACGCACCTCCGTTGCGGCATTGAACAAAGCATGCACAATCAGCTTGTGGGACACTTGTAGGTGTGTCCATGTCCAAGATGGGTTGACTTTTGCCACCAAAGCTATATGATCTTCAACTTATATCCCATGAGTTTAAGGTCAAGGATCCCTAGATCGTGAAGAGAGAGTGGCCAACAAACCGATCCCATGAGTATGTGCTAAAAATATGAAGTGGATCAAGTGTTGATTCATTAGTAGGTTAATGGTTGTAAACCGCTTTGAGAAGCGTGTGTGAGTAAAACCCGGTGTTAAGTAGGGTTAGCAAGTTATCACCGGTTTGATCTAATGGGGTCCATTAGATTTTGGATTCAGCTTGTGAGCCTATATAAGGGAAGGAGAGGTAAGAGTTAGGATTTAAGGATTTTGGCTAAATCTTTATGGTGGCTAACTCTTTCTCCCTCTCATGTGAAATTAGGTTTCCTTGGGTTAGAGCCTTGTGTGTGTATGCTCTAGGTTTAGAGCTCTACTATCCTAAGAAATTAGCTGTAAAAACAATCCTCTCTAAGTGAAATGGACATCCAAACTTTGCCTAAGTGAGTTGTGCCATGAATCCCCTCATGCGCTTTTAATTTTCTTGGCTTTCTTATTTGAATTTCTCTTATCTTGAGTTTTTTGGGTGCCAAGGACATGCAAAAGGAGGAAATATCTCTTGGAGACAAGATCCCATCCATCTAGACAAGATCTAGAGGAAGTCCTTGAGGAAAGCCTTTTTTGCTTGATTTAGGCTAAAAGTGTGATTTCTTGATCTGAGGATTTTTTTAGTTGATTTCTTTGATAATCTAACTTGCTGTGACATGTAGGAATATATCTAGACACATCTTGGTCATCATACACCCACGAGAAAGTTGTATTCACCAATTTTGATTTTGACTCGGTTTTGGGAAAACCTTCTAATAAACTAAAAAGGTTTTATTCATCATATACCCTCCACTTAGATGAAAATTCAGGATTTACCCTCCTGACCCACGTGTCAGTGACTTATGACGACCCCATATGTCATTGAGGTGGGAGGGTAAATCCTGAATTCCCCAAAAAGAGGGAGGGTATATGATCCAATCCCCCAACTAAAAAAGGTCTCAAGTGTATTGTTTGTGCCTAACACCGCGACGTTGACCTAAGTGGTTTAGGTATTATATGTGCTAAAAATGTGAAGTGGATCAAGTGTTGATTCACTAATGGGTTAAGAGATTATCCCCGGTTTGGTCTAATGGAGGATCCATTAGATTTTGAAAATGTTGTGAGCCTATATAAGGGGAGGAGAGGCAAGAGTTAGGGTTTAAGAATTTTGGCTAGGTCTTTATGATGGCTAACTCTTTCTCCCTCCCATGTGAGATTAGGTTCATGGACATTCAAACTTTGCCCAAGTGAGTTGTGTCATGAATCCCCTCATGCGCTTTTAATTTTTTTGGCTTTCTTATTTGAATTTCTCTTATCTTGAGTTTTTTTGGTGTCAAGGACATGCAAGAGGAGGAAATATCTCTTGGAGACAAGATCCCATCCATCTAGACAAGATCTCAAGGAAGTTCTTGATGAAAACCTTTTTTGCTTGATTTGGGCTAAAAGTGTGATTTCTTGGTCTGAGGATTTTTGAGTTGTTTTTTTGGTGATCTAACTTGCTATGACATGTGGGACTATATCTAAACCCATCTTGATCATCATACACCCACGAGCAAATTGTATTCACCAATTTTGATTTTAACTCGGTTTTGGGAAAACCTTCTAACAAACTAAAAAGGTCTCAACTTTGTTCATGATTCTCATGATTGTTTGTTGGAATAGGCTCACGATACCCTAGAGAAAATCTCTACAAAGTTTCATATTATTTGGATCTACGGATCAAAAGTTACATCAAATTTGGTTTTTGAAACTCTGTTGAAAGCATCTGTTCGTCGTCTGTTTTCTCTGATTTTCGACCACGTTTAAGTTTACGACCACATTCAGGCTTTCGACCACGTCTGATTCGACTGCTCACTGGTCGTTAATCTTTCTGGCAGTTCTTCGATGAGTTTCGACTACTTTGGTTACGACCGCTAATTGGTCGTCGACCTCACTAGTCGAGGTTCGGTTCGGTTTGACCACTTTAGTTTTGATCACTAATTAGTTGTAGACCGCTCTCGTCATATTCTGAACTGTTACGACTTTTCGGGTCATCGACTACACGATTGTTTTACCGACCTCAGCTCCTGGACATCTTTCATGAATGTGTCTCTGGTCAACGCTGCTCTAAGAGTTTCTGGTTTTTTAGTGGGATTGTTATCCTAATCTTCATAGTTTTATATCTATCAGATTAGAGAATAAGTGAATGTTTTGAAATTTTTTAAAGTCATCATTCATCCCCCCTTGGCCGTGATCGGTTCGGCTTGAGCTTCTGGCTTCTGGCTGATTTTTCATTATTCATAAATTTCGTCTTTTTCCGAATTTTTAGCTTTTTGTTGAGCTTTTTTGCCGGTTTTTTTTCTCGTATTCGTTTGTATTATACATAATGGGCTAACATATTATATATATATATATATATATATATTTTTAATTTTTTTAAATTTAATTATGCTAAATAAGCCTCTGTCAGCTACAGTGATTTTTTTAGCCAGCTACGGTGCTTTTAGCCAAAAGCCACCAAAAAAGCCCAACTGATCACCACCAAATGTTGTAGTTCACTACCAGTTGGCATTTTCCTTTTTTTTTTCTTTGTTTCTTAATTAGCTATATGTACATTTATTCCATGGACTAGGAAGTTACATACTAGAGATTAACCAAACAAGAGTCATTCAATCTTCTGCCTTTCTTCATCGAGGTTCTTACTGAAAACTTCAGGTTCCATACACTTTAAACACGTCCACTAATTGACATTCGCGAGAGCAATCCATGGTGTTCGTTTCTCGATGAATCCGGTCATCTTGAGGACGAGGTTCCTGACATTGCTGAGGTCCCGCCCTTTGAGCGTCCTCCCTTTCCCGGCGCACATGGAGTACGCCGCCGTCCTACCATCAAGCCTCGTCCGTTCAACAAGAACGTGCGGCGGCACGATCACAATACCATTCTTCGTAGCCGTCTTCGCATCGTCAGTACAACCAACGCCGTCGTCGCCGCCGCCGCTCTCGTTGGCCTGATCGGACGTGGCGTACTCCCACGTCCAGGAGCGTGACCGCCGCTTCCGGCAAGGCACACGTGCCGCAGCAGACAACGACTCCGGCGAGACCTTGGGAAGAACTGAGGGCACGTGAATTATCGTGACCTTGACGTCGACGTCGTCGTCGTTGTTACGATGATCGTCGGAGTTGGGCCACAGGATTTCTGCCTCTTAGAATTCCTCCATGGCCTCCCCGGCCGGCCGTCAGGGACGGGAAGTGCTAGGCGTCCATTGTTGGGGGGATATATACTATAGTGGTGTGCTTGGGAAGGAGAAGTTGGCGTGTCTTGGTGAGCGAGCACACTTGCTTGGGAAGACGGTGATCAGCACCGGTAGGAAGGGGTTGATTTGGAGTGCGGTACACCCTATCTTCAGATGCCACGTGGAGCTAGCTACAGTTGTGTACGTTCGCTCAAGTCCTCTGACCGAAAGTCGTGTACTCGTACCTGTGTTGGTGTGATCTAAATGTAAGAACGCGAGATCAATTTTAACTGCCACGTATTCATAATAAAAAAAGAGATACAGAGCCTGTTCTTAACTGCTTCTAAAAATAACTTTTGATTTTTACTATAATATTAAATATTTTGTCAAGATGAGATCTACAAATTAATTGTAATACATGTTAAAAGTCCAACATCTGTATCAAACAAAATCACAAATAAGCATCTCTTCGTAATCTCTATCACAAACAACTAAAATTCTAAAATTTCAACTAAAAATTATAAGCCGCAGCAATATCAAACCGATACAACTGAGAGCTTCTTAACGTGGCCTACTCGTACGGGCCGAACCGGCGCGTGTCCGGAGATTAAATTCTGTGGCCTCATGGCCCAGTATCCGGTCGTGTCGGGCCGACCAGTGGCAAGCCGCCGGTGGAATCAGCCGGTTGGCAGGTAGACGATATACGAAGGCCGGCGCCCGGCGGCGAGGCCCATCCGCCTAGAGGGGATCACCATTCACGGCCCTGTCGAGGCAGCATGCACCTGCAAACTGACTAAAGCCAACTGCAACAAGTCTAATTTCCTGCGAAAAATATTGGTTAATTATCGGTGGACGCATTCGATACCGGAAATCATGGGAGCGAGGAGGAGGGGCAACTTGCTTGCCTTAGCAGCAACCCCACACACAAACCCAGCACAAAAAACTAATCTTTCGTCTGTCAGGGAGACGAGTACAAACAAAGGTCGCCGTTCCGCGCAAACCTCCGAGCCACGATCCCCAACGACAAGATTAATCTTTTAGCGCCCCGAAGACCATAGATTCGCCCTCTGCTCTAGTAGCATCGAGATTTTTTCTTTCGATTAGTATGAGTATGAGTGTGTATTAACACTACAGTGAGAAGGAAAATCTAACGGATCGAGCTATTAGGGGGAAAAAAGTGGCATGCGGGCATTAAGATTCAGCTAGCTATTTGCAATTGGCATCCTTAATTAAACTTTGTCAAAGCAAACACTCTGATCTGATCGAATGGAGTATAGTTGTATCCTTTTGCCGCGCTTTAAGCTTAGCCTTAGCAACAAGACGGAGCACCGATCGAGCACGGATGCTGAAAACTATGGTGACAAAGAGTAGAAATGAAGCCAGGTAGAACAAGCAAGCAACAGTCAGCCTTGCAGGCATCAGAGACTTGCTGCAAACCTGCAGTTCACTACTCCACAAACACTAGCTACTCCTTTAGAAGCCTGACGCGCTCTGCTCTACACTGTCAAGTCATAATTCGTAAGAGCACAAAAGCATTAACTGCAGTGGAATCTCATATAACTGGTCGCTCGATCAGTTGTTTGACCACAAAGCAAACCAAACAGAAACCCTAACTAGCTACCTCTATAAATTAGCTCATGCATGTTCCTACAGCATCTCACACTCAATACTCGCTTTCCCATCTCAGTGCTAGTTACGAGCTAGCATAGCTCGTTCGCGAGGCTAAGCAGTCAACAGGAAATTAAGATGGTCTCCATGAAGATCCATGGCACCGCAGCAGCCGTTGCGGTGCTCTTCCTTGTCGCCTTCGTCCCTTCTCGTGGATCGACTGAGGAGTCGGCAAACTACATAGCTCCAGCTCCAGCCCCGCCTCCGCCGTACTCCTCGCCCCCGACGCGCCGCATCCAGCCGGTCATCGTCGTGCAAGGCGTCATCTACTGCAAGTCCTGCAAGCTCAATGGCTACAATCCCTACATGGACGCGTCCCCTCTCCCCAGTTAGTTCTGAAAAATCACTTACAATAATCTGTTTGAGCTCACGTAGTACCAGAGAACGATTGTCCAAAATTAACATTTCGCTTTTGATTACGTGCTCAATTATTACTACGCGTACTATGCAGACGCGACGGCGCAGCTGGTGTGCTACGGCGACAGGCGGCTGAACCTGACGAGCACGGCGACCGACAAGAACGGTTACTTCTTGGTGATGGTCTACGACCTGGCCACCTTCAGCCGGAACAGGTGCAGGGTGTACCTCGGCTCGTCGCCCACGTCGCTCTGCAGCGCCCCGTTCATCCCGTCGAACAGGTGGCTCGGGATCACGCTCGAGAGGGAGACGGCGGCGTCGCTGCCCAAGGGCGTGCGAGGTGTCTACCGCCCCAGGAGCGTGCTCATGTATGGACCGGGCAGCGGTGGCAAGTGCCCGCCGTACTAACGTCGTCAGATCGTGAGATCGAGATGCATGCGTGTCGCACAAGTGCATGGATGTTGTTTGGTTAAGAGCACGTAGTCAGAGCTAGCTAGCCTCAGAGGCAATAATAATTAGTAGAAATGGTAGGTCGTGTACGTGTCTCGATGGAGTGTTGGGTTCTTGTAGTTTGAGGACGTCGAAGTGGTTTGCTCGTCCGTGTAACCTTTTCTCGGTTTAGTCCTTTTCGTCAGGTTAATGATGAGTCTGGGAATCCTTTTAATTTGTTGTCAAAAATACGTAAGTCCCCAGTCCATATGGGCCTGATTGGTCTCGGCGATTCTCTTATCATTTTTTTTATCCCCTGTTCCTCGGATACAATTCGATCCTGCTATGTTTTTTAGGCCTAGTTGACGCCAGCCCAGCCCAGAAAAGATGGGTCATAATAGATCGGGTCGAAATGGTTTGAAAACATTCATTAACCTAATGAGCCCGGCCCGATGAAAAATCAAAGCGACGCGATGCCATTCAAGGCAGCGGTTCCACGCTTTGGAATTTTCCACGCGTGTTTCGCAGGGTGCAATCCGGAAGTGATAAATGAGGGAGCGAAGTTTACTTTTGATTAAATTATTAATATCTATGCTTTTTTTTTCTTAATAGACATAGAGTCAAATATAAATTAATAGAGATGTAACTTTTTCTATTGCTATATTATATTTTTCGTGATTGTCACTTTCTTGACCAAAAATGTCATCTGTTTGGTCCCTACATCCAAATCCTGACTCTGCCCCTGTGAATAAGTATCGGATACCTATTTCATCATTCTGTATTCACTCCACAAGCTTTCGTTCGGTCGATCGGACAAAAATTATCTGATTCTTTTGCATCCCTGCACAAGTCATTAAACAGTATGGTGTAGTCAGAACGAACACTGCGAGACTAATTACTGAGATGTCAAAAGAAGAGCACTTCGTATTTCCTACCTACTCAGATGCAACAATCTGTTTATTTTTTTATTCTATTGCTAACTGAAGTCATCATAGCCTTTCTCATACTATATAACATTCGGATGCATACAAACAAATATCGCTTATTCTATATTATATTCCGTATTTTTTCATTAAAGTTGGAGTCATATATAAATAGTACTGAATACTTATTTATCACTTCGTATTTGCTCAATCAAGCCTTCATTTGATCAGTCGGATGAAAACCGGTCCCGCCGACCCGTTCATCGCACCTGCACCGAGCTACACTTAATTACTGTATGATCTGTAGTAGTCCAATTGATAGAAAGCAATGTCAATTCTACAGATCGGTTGATACTTAATAGGGATCAATGTCAATTATTGGAGAAAATATGATAGATCTACATACCCATAATATACTGGAGTACTTATAAAGTTCTAATTCTGTTGCTAGAAGTATATATTGTCACCTACTTGTCTCGTTAATCGCTATATCGTTTGTAATTTACATCAACTTGGTAAATATGGTATTTACCGACACTGTACTGAACTAAATTAGGAATTCCCGAACCATATTTTTAAAAACACCATATTTACCAAACTAATAATACCGTATTTACCATATATACTATATTTACCGAACCGTATTTCCGAAATAGCCGAACGAACAGCTCTAAACCCAGCTGCACACATGATGGGCAAACGTTGAACAGTTGCTTCCGTTGACGAGTTGACTCCTCAAATTCTGTTCCCGCGAAAATTTTTCTTCTAGCGTTCACCCTCCCTTGGGATGCAGGCGCAACGGCTGGCCTCGTTGGAATGGCGCCGTTGTTGCTTGAACTCACCATGTACAATAAGGCTTAGTCAGCCGGCTATAGCAAATATAATATCAATCAAATCTTACGCTACTAAATTACAGCTAGCTATAGCACGTAAAAATATGCATTTCACTCTCTTACACATGGGGCTAAATAGTTATTGTAATAGCTACCTTATTGTATGAACCATTTTTTTGAAAGCTATAGATGAAATGGACAAGTGTTATAGCCATTAGTTGGCTATACTATTGTACTTGCTCTAAGAATTGAAGCTTACATTCCCGATTGAAATGGATCCGATATGCCTTGAACGCTACGTATGCTGAATTATTCTGATGTGTGCGTTCAAGTTGCCCTCTTATTCATCCCATGCAACCTCGATTTGCCGGTTGGATCAGGTTACTAGTAAGGACGGTGTTAAGAGTGGGAAGAACAGAAGGTGTTGCATGTGTAGTACTCAACTGAGCATCGATCCCTTTATATCATATGATATGTGAATTCCGTTGATCCTAGACGACGTACGAATTATCGCGGAGTGGTGCAGTGTACGTGGTACTAGTACATATTCTAACGTACTTACCTGAAGCCTAGTAACAGCGCTTTTAAATTATCCCCAGCAATTAACAGGCTCTACCATCAACGAAGCTGCATGCATGCGTACTCGCTTGCGATGCACTCCAAGCCACATGCGAGTTCATCATGTTTGGCACTCGATTCCCCGACGAACCCTCGTATTTTCCGCACAACTTGAACCATCATATCTCTGCTAATCCGAAGCCATCTTAACTATCATGCACCTCAGTACCTCACATGCAAAGAGCTTGCAGTACTGCTATAAATTGCAACCTCTCTCGCTGCTTGTCTTCGCAACGTATCCTCTAACCAAGCTGCTCCTGTCTTAGCGGTAGCTGACTAGCCTCTAGCTAGCTAGGGCAGAATCACGATCGATGGCTTTACTAGTGAAGTGCCTTCTTCTACTCTTCCTCTCCGCCATGCTCCTCTCTCTGGATGGCGTCGCCCCTTGCGGCGCCTCCGCCATGGGCCTGCCCCCGCCACCGCCGACGGTGAACTTCAGCATCGGCGTGCAGGGCATGGTCTATTGCAAAACGTGCAGGTACCGCGGCTACTACCCGCCCATGGACGCGTCGCCGCTCGGAGGTCGGGCCTTAGCTTGCCTAAAGATTCTTTAATCGTGAGATGCATGCATGCTCGATCGTTTTGACAGACACCGATCAAAATCGGCTGTGCAGGTGCGGTGGCGTACCTGCGGTGCTGGCGCGGGCGGCGCGCGGTGTCGTTTCGGGGCGTGACCGACAGCAACGGCTACTTCCTGATCCAGACGTCGCAGGTGACGTCCTTCACGAGCCAGGACTGCAGGGTGTACGTGCCGCGGTCGCCGGTGAGCGCGTGCGGCGTGTCCGCCCACCCCGGCGGCCGCAAGGGGCTGCCGCTTAAGTTCGACGAGTTCGTCAAGCGCGACAATGGGCTGCAGGGGCTCTACTCCGTCGGCAACTTCCTCTTCCGCCCCAAATACCTTTACAAGTGCTACTGAGCTAGCTAGGTAGGTCTGCCAAGGATGTACTTGTAGGTGTCGCAGAATTGAAGGTAGGGCTTGGCCGCTCCATGCCGAGGCCAGACTTGAATAAATCGGCTAGGTTTAATTAACTCTTGGAGATGAATTAGTGTGGTAATTGTAGTACTGTGCACTGTTGGTCAATTTCTTCTGTTACAGTATATCTGTAAGCTGCTCTTAGCAAGTGGATGGTTGTAATAAGTTAAGGTGAATTGAGTAATGTACGTTTGTCATGCCATCGGTGTTACAAGGCACTACTATAAAAAACCTAATATTAGACACTATATCGGAGATAGTTTCCCTAAAACTATCTGTAAAGACATAATATCACGGAAAACCGTCTGTGATGTTTACAATTATCACAAACGTCACATCTCGTTATCTTGTGTTGCTATAATGGTGTATTTTAATGGATGTGCTGCTGTGTTTGCTTGTTTTCAAAAGGTATAGCTAATATTTGTTGAGGCTAGCAAAAAAATAGAAAAATTTTAGGTATGTAATTAACTATCACAGATGATTTTGTGATATAAACTGTCTATAAAAGACTATCATAGACTATTGTATATTACAATTGTCTGTGATACTCTCTCATCACAAACGATTGGTAACTAGAACCGTTTATGATGTTAGAGTATCACAGACAGTTTTTATTCGAGCCGTCTGTGATATTAGAGTATTACAGAATGTTCTAGTTACAAACCGTCTGTGTTGTATTTATCACAGACGGCTCACAAACCATCTGTAATAACCTCCGATTATCACTGACCCATAAATTCAAACGGTTTAGAAAATCGTTTGTAATAACAGTTTCAAATCATTTATAATAACTCTTTTTATAGTAGCGAGAGCTTCTCTCTGTGCATCTGTTTCTTGGTAGTAAGTTCGGTCATGTTTGTCTTTTCATCCGGACGTGGAGGTTAAATTGAGGCATTCATTGGACTTTTTAGAGCATGGCAACAAGCATGCCAAATCATCACTCCGATATGCAATTCAGCACAGAAATGGGTCTAACCGGTACACTCGTGCCAATTTAGCGAAGTGTCAAAGCTTCCGTCAAAGCCTAGGATTAACCTAAATCGACGTTAATAAGATAAGTCCGAGGCCGAGGGGCATTGATGTAACTTTTTGGTAAAAGAAAATTTTTAGAGCAAGTCCAATAATATAGCCAAGTATTTAGCTATAAGTCAAGTTATAAGAGCTAAGTTATACAATAATTTATCTACAAAAGGTTTTTTATTATTATATGGTACCATGTCTCACATTCTCTTTCCTATTCCTCCTCACATACATTTATTATCTGAGCTCACCACTGCATAGGCTCTCGTGCCTAGCTTGTTGCTTGCATGAGAGTCAAGCTCTCATCTCTCTCCTCTCTTCTCTCCTCCACATCAGCAAAAATGCTGACTAGCTTGGCTATAAGATCATTATTGGACTTGCTCTTAGAGCATCTCCAATAGTGACTTATGAGCTAGCTCTAAGCATATTATTTCATATTTTAATAGAAGAGAGAGAAAAGCTAGCTCTTGATCAAGAGCTAGGCTCATACACACATTCCAAGATTATGTGAGAGTGTCATGTGAGGCTATTTATGTTATGAGCTATGTGCTAAAAGTTAGTACTATTGGAGAAGTTGTCTTAGAGTTAGTAAGTAGCTCATACTGTTGGAGATGCTCTTAGAGCAGGTATAATAAGGCTTAGTTAGTAGGCTATAGCAAATATAATATCAACTAAATCTTACGTGGCAGAGAGAGAAAGGAAGAGAGAGAAGGAAGCTGGCTACTAAATTACAGCTAGTTATAACACGTAAAAATATGCATTTCACTCTCTTACACGTGGGGTCAAATAGTTATTGTAATAGCTACCTTATTGTATGAACTATTTTTTTGAAGAATATAGATGAAATGGACAAGTGTTATAACCACTAGTTGGCTATACTATTGTTAGAGCAGGTACAATAAGGCTTAGTCAGCAGGCTATAACAAATATAATATCAACCAAATCTTACGTGGCAGAGAGAGAAAGGAAGAGAGAGAAGGAAGCTGGCTACTAAATTACAGCTAGCTATAGCACGTAAAAATATGCATTTCACTCTCTTACACATAGGGCCAAATAGTTATTGTAATAGCTACCTTATTGTATGAACTATTTTTTTGAAGGCTATAGATGAAATGGACAAGTGTTATAGTCATTAGTTGATTATACTATTGTACTTAAAAGTACTTAAAGAGTCATGCACAATCCATTAATAAGAGGCAACAAAAAGGCGTTGCGTTGTTCGTGCTGCTCCCACTTTCAACGCTTTTGCTCTCGCATTAAACGTTCAGACGTGCTGGTCCCTCGCCAACCTCTGGCAATGTCACCCTGCCAAATGGCACTGTCACGCGAAATAATCCACCAAGTTCTCCATCAGCAGCAAGCGATGACAAGGCGGGCGCCGACCCTCCTCTCGTCACGTCATCTACAAGCCTCAGTTCGTTCCGAAGAAAAAAGCGTACAAGCTCCGGAGTTTCAGATCTGGTTCTCGTCATCTCGCTGAAGTTGGCGCCAGTGATCGATCGCGTTGAACCGAAGCTCCTTTAACCGTCCCACCAACCTAGCGAGGCGGGGCCAGGAAGCAGACGACGAAACCAGCGCGCAGCCGCAGTGGGAACCGTCCCCAGGCGCCTCGTCTCGTCTCGTCTCACGCGCAATATCACATGCTGGCACTGCCGCGCAGGCGCGCACCTACCGTCCGCTCCAACTCCAAATCCAAATCCCACCGCCGCCGCGCTTCGCTTCTAACCCCCACCCACCCACCTCTGATGCCACGCCTCCCGCCCGTTTTAAGTAGTAGCGCCGGCTCTCCTCTGACCTGATCCGGACGCCGAGTCTCGCGGTGCGGATTGGCCGGAGGTGGTGGGCTCGCGAGGGGGCGTCGGCGCGATCCGGCGATTGGGATGAGAGAGGGGCGACGGAGGCGATGAGCGGCACGGCGTCGCTGGGGCTGCGCTCCGGGAGCTACGGCTCCCTCGCGTCCGCCGGCGGCGGCGGGAGGAAGGCGGGCGCGAGGGGGTTGGGGTGGCGCGGGGAGAAGGAGCGCCTGCAGCTGCTGCACCGCGCGCTGCGGCTGGTCGGACGCCGCAGGGCCGGCGTGCTGCTGCTGCTCGCCGTCGCCTTCTGCTCACTCTTCGCCGTCGTCAAAGGTCTGCGCTCGTGGATCCCTCTGCCTTGCCCCCCGCCGCCGCCGCTTATTTGCTCTGTTCCTGCGCGCTTCGCTCTCTGGGCGCCTTTTTGGATAGCTTCGTGCTGCGTCAGAATTTAGAGACTCCAGCTAGCTTCTGGCTACTTAGAATCTAGATGAAAATCTAGACTGTTTGGGGGAGCTGCAGATTCTGGGAGTAGCTGCAGCTGCTAGAAGCTGAAACAAACAGGCCCGTACTCTCTGTGCAGATTGTGCGAACCCCTTCCTTTGTCCTAGTCTTCTTGATGTCCATAGTTTTATACTGTAGCTGCCTAGCTGGTGATCTGCTCCGTTGGTATCTGGTACTCTGGTAGTGTTCTGTATATTTGGGTTCAGGCAGTGTACATTATGGTTTTGATGCATTGAAGTGGTCTGAAGTCTGAGAGATCTCAAATGGAAGGGTTCAGCTTAGCCGAGCTGTGTAGCCCGTCTTGGATGACCTCTTCATTCTGCGCTCAAGAAATTTAAAATAAATGTTGCTTTTTTGTTAAAATAGATGGTGCTTGAAAGTATGGTCACTCACTTCTTCTGTTTTATATCTTGTTTCAGATGACAGCACCTCAATAATCATTGCAAATAATTATGAAGTCCCGAATGCTATACAGAATTCCGTGTATCCCAGCATAACAAGGCCTCTAATGATGTCCAGAGACCAATACTCTGCTAGTGGTGTCAACAAAATTGAGCTTCCAAATCGGCTTCATCTTTCATTTGCAAATTTTACATATCATCCTTGTGAAGGTTTCTCAGTTCTTCCGCCCCTGGTTGATAAGAAACGCACTGGACCACGGCGTAAGCTTAGTTCTTTGCATTTTTCTAGTTAGCATTGCAAATTCTTTTGTGTGTAACATGTCACGGATCATATGATTTTTCTCATTTTTTCCTGTAGCATGCCCTGTTTGCTATGTCTCCGTAGATCAGGCATTTGCTCTGATGCCTCTACAAGCTTCACCGTCTCCTGCCCTTACAAACTTAAATTATGTATATGAAGACAGCATCACTGCAAATTTCTCAAATCAGGGCTCTGTATTTGGAGGGCATCCATCTCTGGAGCAGAGAAATAAATCTTTTGACATTAATGAATCAATGACTGTCCACTGCGGGTAGGTTACAGTTACATGCATCTCCTTGTCCAGATTAAATCTACAGTTTCCCCACAAATTAAATGTCTGAGCTCTGAAATGAGAACAGAACACTGAAGTAAATGGTTTGTGCTATTTTATCAGCTTTGTTAGAGGAAAGAAACCCGGCCAAGGGACTGGATTTGACATCAGTCATGATGATCTGCAAGAGATGGAGCAATGCCGTGAGCTAGTTGTAGCTTCTGCTATTTTTGGTAATCAGCACTGTTTAGTAATAGTCTAGCTATTATTCCATTCAATTTATCTGCTCACAATTTGGTACCATTGCTCAGGGAATTATGATATAATTCAACATCCAAGCAACATCAGTGATTTTTCGAAGGCAAATGCATGTTTTTATATGTTTGTAGATGAAGAAACCAAGGCTTATGTCAAGAATTCTAGCTCACTGTACAGAGATACTAAAGTTGGCCTATGGAGGCTAGTAGTCGTTCGAAATCTCCCTTATAAGGATCCAAGGCGTACGGGGAAGGTGCCTTTCTTATGAACTGTAATTTCTGTCAATGTTATGTCCTTGGGATATGTGCTACTAATTATCAGTATCTTTATGGGAAGCAACCTTTAATGGTATATTTTCTCCCTAATGAACATGAATCTCATATCTGAGTGAGTACCTAATATAAGCACATGAAGCTTCTTTTAGAACTGAAAGCACTTCCATGCTACCATATACTTCATCTTTCCACAGGCTTGTTAGCAAGTAGAAAGTAGTTGACCTGATATATTGCCTATGTAAATTATATACTAATGAGCACTAGGTATTAAACATAGTCATAGACTAATACATCATGTGCAATTCATGTTAAATTAAATACTTAAATAAAAATTAACTCCGTGAATACATAAAATGGATAGGCAAGCTTGTTGAGGGGCTACTCTGCAAAAAAAATTGCTATTGCGCTATCCATCTTTGGGGGTCTCGTAAATACTCAACATATGCTGACCAATTTAACAGTATTTCATTAAATCCTCTTTTGCCTCCCTCCAGCTCTAAAAACCTTACTTTGATTCAATTTGGGGACCATGCTGTAGCTCAATAGTTGAGACTGCTTGTCATTGTGCGATAAGTCGTAAGTTCAACCTTTGATGTGGTTTTTTTGGGTGTTGTTTGAGGGAATCCTCTCCAGATGTCTAGCTGACAATTCTTCTAAAGAAATTTTAGTTTCCATGACTTTAGTAGTCCAGTTGCAGAAAACATATTTTTAATGGCCATCAACATCGTTATGAGGTTATCTCTACATCTATATGTTGTTTTGAGCATGCTGAGTGAACAAATACCTTGTGCAGATTCCTAAACTTCTGCTCCATAGGCTTTTTCCAAATGTGAGATTTTCAGTTTGGATAGATGCAAAGCTTCAGCTCGTTGTGGATCCCTATCTACTGCTTGAGAGGTATGCTTGATGTAAAGAGCTTGGTTTATTATATGTTATTTTTTTGGTGAGTGTATTCTTAAGGAGAAAAATCTGGCGAAGAGCTATGGTTGGGCAATGACATTTAAATTTGTGGGCTGCTCTGCATCCTGGCATCTTTTGTACAATTTCAACATCCGCCACATGTCATTACTGTTGTCAACTGGTTACAATAGATTTGGATCTGTAGTGGGTTTTAGACTAGCAAGATTGTGAACAGTTTTCTCGGAAAACACATTTTTTAAAAAAAAACTCGACCTGCAGAGGTACAAGACACCCCCCGGCATTTGCTTAAGAAGAAAGATCCTCTCACAGATCGAGAAAATCCCCAAACCCTTACCCCACCCTGACACAGCGGCATCAGCCCGTGTGAAAGCGCCTAGGGGAGCTTAACGCTCGGCCCAGACGACCTGGGCCCTGACCCTAACGACCAACGACTGGGCGAGCCTTTCGGCCTGTGCTTTGGCTTATGGGGCAAGCGAGGGGATTTTTTTGCCCCCAGCCTGAGTCGAACCCAGGACCTGGGGGTGCTACTAGAGCGTTCTACCACTACGATAGAAGCTCGTTCGCAAAACACATTTTTTATGAGAGTTATTCACTCAGTTCCTTAGTTATTTCCTTGTCAATCTGCTGACGTTAGAAATGACCAGGTTTGCCATCATTTTAGTATCATAAAATTGCAAATATTTGACTTCGTGTGAAATTTTGGTCACCTATAATGTTGAGCCTGACTACTATATTCTACCAATTAGGTTTCTGTGGAGGAAGAATGCTACTTTTGCAATATCTCGGCATTACAAACGCTTTGATGTATTTGAAGAAGCAGAAGCTAATAAAGCTGCTGGAAAGTACGACAATGCATCAATTGATTACCAAATAGAGTTTTACAGAAACGAGGGCCTAACACATTATTCACCTGCCAAGCTTCCTATCACAAGTGGTCAGTGATCTCATCAGAGTATGGCAAGAGCAAGTTCAGTTCCTTTCTGAAATTTTTAATCTTGACCTTTTTGCATTGCGTGCAGACGTCCCTGAAGGTTGTGTGATCATCAGAGAACACATCCCCATCACGAATCTCTTCACATGCCTTTGGTTCAATGAAGTTGACCGTTTCACCTCCAGGGATCAAATAAGTTTCAGCACCGTCCGGGATAAAATAAGGGCTAAAGTTGGTTGGATGCCTCAAATGTTCCTGGACTGTGAAAGGCGCAACTTTGTTGTCCAGGTACTGCAGCTGCTCGAATGTTGTTTTCGTTTCCCAAGCACTTATTGCCTAGCATACAACTGCCTGACAGTTCTGTACAACTCAGATGAGCAACTGGCCTTTATTATGTACTAGTTACGACTGTTACGTATCCGTACCGTACGTTGCAACGGAACTCATTGAATGTATAGAGAGAATTGTGCTATAGAAGAGAGTTGCTTTGATCGGTTGGAAAGTGAAGAATGGTGAGAAGTTAAGAAAATAGAGCAGTTAGAGAAGAATGAACGTACTACCACTAACTTATTCTTTTATAATAGTAATGATTTATGGGTGCCCTACTGCCAAGCAGCAGATGTTAACCATACAAGTAATCATTTTTTTTTGCTGTTGACATTTCACCAGGCATACCATAGGGAGCTACTTGACAAAATGACTGCGTTTGGTGGGAAGCCCCCTTCAACGACCGGCGAACCATCTCGAAAGCTGAGACCAGGCAGCAGGAAAGCTCCCCCATCAAAGAAGTCTTCCGTGAAGCGGAGAAAGGAAAAGAGATCGAGCTCGCGAAGGCGTGTTCCGAAACCCGTCACCGGGGCGATGGGCGTCATGTGACGATAAATTTTTTTCAGGAGTCAGGACTCTCACTTGATACAGCGTTCGTTCACTAGTTGGAATGTCGGTTGGTTCCATTCCAGTAGGGGCAGAGGCTTATGATTTTTTCCCCGCCGAAATTTGTTCATAGTTATTCGTCATTGTTGTTGTAAATAACAACGCGAAAGCAATGTTATTCAATTGGTATGCTCGTTGAGCCAGCGCCTTTTCTAACAGGAGAACCGCTGTAATGTGGCGCTAATAACTCGTAAGCGGCGCGGCGGTGGTATGGCGGGATCTGGACTAGGCAGGCACGGCACGGTGGCGGCGAACGCCGGCGACCGGGTGGCACGCGACGGCCGCTCGATGCCTCTCCCCGGGCACAGTGGCACGGGGAGGGGGCAGCACGGCGTGGTTGTACTCCCAGATTACTCGCCGCATCCGCCGCACGCGGGGTGGGCTGCTCGATGTGTGAATGGCTATGTCAAAAGTTACAGGTTTTTATTGCTCGATATGTGAACAAGTGTCTCGGAGATGCTTAGACCGGCCGGCGCCAGCGGGCATATCAGTCAGATGGGTTGTTTCGATGAAGAATTGGAAATTTTGGAAAATTGGTTTTTGTTTTGGTTTAGTTTGATATAGGTCAGCGTATATGTATTGCATGAAACATGTTTTAATTAACGTGGGTCAAGTTGTAAAGAACTTTGTCCGAAAACGATTTCTTTGTCTTTGGATAAGCAGGAAGGCTTGACTCAACCATGGTTAGGGCTGTTCGGTTGGTGAGAAGCGGTAGGCTTCAAGATCTTTTAAGCAGATATTTTTCAAGATGAACTACGCTCATAGAACTTAAGTATCGAAACCATTGTCAGAACGTTCAAAAATGCCGGGCAAAATGACTGAGCTTAAGTATGGCATAAGAAATATGGAAAATATTGAAGGGAAAATTCAAACGACAGGTTATACCATGTAGTTTGGCCGGTCCAAGTGAATCGTAGTTTAATAGAATATGAATATGAGAGACTTGCCGACGTATGGTAAGTCAGTGGTGTACCTACATGAGACAATTATAGTGATTGATTGCAAGGGAAAATAAAGACCGAGTCAAGAAATGCTATTTTAGTAAGACAACCACATACTAGAAATTACATTGGATCAAAACCGTAGCGTTTGAGCGGCATTTAGAAAAGTGATTTATGTCAAAGAGAAACTGAGATGATCAAGTAAATCAAAGTATGAAGACTTAGCACATTCAGACTCATGTTTTTTAAAAAAGCATGTATGAGTTAAGTGTGTGAGTAAAATCTGTGTTATGTGCGGTTAACGGATTTTTCTTATTTGTGCTATTGGATCGTATCTATTAGTGTTAAATGTGGACCGATTGTCTTATCTATTTAACGGATTAAGATAGAGACTTACTAGTTAACCATCCAATCATTCCTTATGCTAGTCAAGTTTTCTAGGGTTAAGATTTGAGAAGTATGAGTGTTACAGTGACCTGTACCTCTCTAGTTTCAAGTTAGCCTTGTAGTCAACATATAGCAACTACTAGTTCAATATTTCAACGGTGTTACTGGAGCCATCTGTAGTTTTGTACAATGGCTCAGAAGAGCTAAATTACTCCCAAGAGATCAAAATGGTACACCAACTCAGCAGCATCGGTTTTTTAATCATACAACAAAATACCAAAGCAAGAGCCTCAAGTCTAAGACATACTTCCTGGGAGACAAATCAACCAAGGCCCATAGTCCCAGGAAAATAAAAAAACGACAGGAGTATGCAGTTTGACATCAGAGAAATGCAAAAGGTAAGTCAATTAATTCAGCTGATACAACACCAAGGGTCTACCGGACTAGTAGCAACTCTTCTTCGCGAATCTCCACCTGAACATATGGCACTAAGCCCACAGCACGAGCAACACATTTGATGATCCATTGAGCACTTCAATTTGGCTTTGGCCACTCGTACACGATATATCATTATAGACAAAAGGATTGGATTTCACTGTCCAGTCCCACATGACTTGCTACAACAAAAAAACCTTTACCCAAGTGCCTACCTGCTACTCTAGAATCACGACGCTTCCTCGAGTACGTCGATGAAACGCCTTCCATCGGACCTCTGGAAGATTGACTTGTCGAAGTGCAGCTCGTTGGTAGAGACTGCCTCAAATCTAGTCCAGAGCTCCTTCTTTAGTGTGGTTTCTCCAGCTTGCCTTCCCTTCAGGTTAGTGCTTTCCAAGCCTTTCCAGGGAGTACCAAGCAAGGCCTTGCTATGCACTGCAGGAGTTTGGATGGGCTTGTCATCTGAAAGTTCCTGTATCCCCTTAAGGTTAATGCTTTCCAAGCCTTTCCAAGGAGTACCAATCAAGGACTTGCTGTCCCTTACTGGAGATGGAATGGGCTTATCATCTGACGGATCCATTAACACACATGTCTTGAGGGGTGACAGGAACCAGTCAAGAGCCTCGTCAACTTCTCTCCTTCGGTATGTATTTCTGGTAGATTGATTGAACCCATACAGGTCTGGATACCTTGATGCCAGATCCTTTGAGACTTCATCAGATAGCGTGTCATCAGAGGCTCCAGAAGGTTTGTCGCTCTCGGTTTGTCCAGCGCTGAGAATGTCTTCCTTTCTTGCACCCTCCAATATTGGAGAAAACTGCTGCTGTCTACTTGACAATGCAGTATTCAGGCATGGGCTAGGTAACTCTCTCCCGCTCTTCTGAATTGAGAAACTGAAAGGCGGAAAGAGCTTGTCTTCTGGCGTGCCCTTCTTTGCTTTAATACAGTGAGGTGTCATCCTTGCTTCCTTTACTTTCACACTTTTCTCCATGTCAGGACGATCATTATCAGAAATGGTTACTTTCCAAAGAGGTACATTAGGGAGATTTAACCGATCCATGTTAGCTGGTGTCTTCAACTGCGTTTTTGATGATCCTGGGCATGTAGATGAGCACGCTTTTGTTTTCGGCAATGGTGTCAAGAGAAATAACTGCTTGCCACCGTCTACCATACATGCCCCAGTACGCCAGGAGACGAGAGGTGAAGGCGAGACAATCAGGTCGGTCTCAGCTAAGTTGGTGCTGCAGGAGACCAATTTGCGAGAAGGCGATAATGTTGGGCTTGCACTGGGTAAGTTGCTACTGCTGGAGAACAACTTGTCATTCCCTTTTGCAGTAGAAATGGAACAGGTTCCCATGGTGTGCTTTGAGGCATCTTCACTTTTTGCTGGAGGAGCTTCAAATGCTTGCTTAAGTCTTGCAGACCATTGCTGATTATAATAAGAAAAATGACTGTTACGGGGAGAGCTAAAATCTCAGAAGGCTCACACTCATGTCTATTTGTTTCAGAAAAAGAAATCAAATATTTGATGATAGTACAAACCTTTAAAGAAGAATTAGTGTCTGAGACAAAGCAGCTGAAGGATTCTATCTCTTGTCTTCCTGTGTTGGATATAGTTTGGCATTGAAGGGCATTGGAGACCAATTCGTCAATCTGATTGAGGGGGAAAAGGAAAATATTGTAAGAACCAACAAGTGAGTAAGTTCGTGCTACACAAAAGAAAACATTGATGTTTCAAATTATGTTTGGGCTATGTCTAACTGCACAGATCTATATACTACATAACCAATTCAGGAATCAGCAAGCGACTAACTGATTCAAGAACAAACATGTCGCTGACGTTTCAATTCACAAATACACAAAGATATTCTCCCTGTTTTTCGTTTGGAGGTGATGACAAATCGAACACGACAACATATATACTCTAGGAAACTTCACAATAACAGAACAGGATGAAGGCTTCTTAAATCCACCCTCTTGACGTTATGCAAACACTACCACACAGCCACAGGCCGTCACTACAAGCATCACCAGGAATTTGCTGCCCCAAATCTTTACCGAGATCTGCTAGTACTAGTACTGCACTAGCACTACCCGAGAACACAACCCCACCAGGATACTGGCTACCAATCAGACCCAGCCCCGTTCGAACGACCAGTGAATTGAAGTAATCGATACCACCATTTCCGCTCAAACGAAGCACAAGCATAATCCCTAAACTACCGACTGCTCGACGAGATGGAAACAGAGGGCTCGGGTTTCGCGCGAACGCTGAGGGGGATCGACCTGGGAGACGAGGCCGGCGAGATCGGAGCGCGCGAGGAGGAGGCGGTCGAGCGCCGCGTCGGCCGCGGCGGAGGCGGCGGGAGGAGCGGGCTTGCGGCCGAGGGATTCCGGCGCGGGGGTCGCCCTGTTGCTGGAGAGGACGCGGAGCGGCCGCCGCCGCGCCGTCGACCTGCCTCCCTGGCTCTTCTGCATGTCTCGAGAGGCCCTGCTTAACGGTCGGGAAGGCTGTGGGAGGTGGGGAATTTGAACCCGTGCGCGTCGCGGTTCCGAGGAGGCGGAGGTGGAGGCGGCCGGGGCACGAGGGTTTTGCTTTACGATTCGTGCGGAGGGAGGGCCTGGATCCACCGTACGTATCCGGTGCCGTCCTTCTGTTAGGAAAAATCAGCCGTTAAAAATAGGATGCTGCGATGGTTACAGACGATCGCGGGTTGAAATTTTGTATTGCTGCAGCTTATTTGAACTGCGCCGTTTTCGAAGTTATCTTAGCAGCATTTTAGTTGAGATATTGCAACGATTCATTTGAAGCTCTACAATTCGGTATTCCTATCCTACTACTCATTTGGTATTTATTGTTGCTTCAGATAAATGACATCACGGATTGTGCACGTTATGAAAGAGCCTCAATTTTGTCGGAAGAACAGAATCGTGTTCTGTATTTAGGGGTGAAAACAGGCCACATACAGATAGATATTTTCTTCTTAAATTCAGAATCAAATACGAACAAGCCGGCTATACATATGGATTTGGGCTATTCGAGATATGATCACGGATGGATACCTATGTACCACAATGCACAATGCACAAACACCTGGGTAAGAGGACTGGCTGAGCTGTCCAGCAAGCTGTGGAGGCAGCCTTGTCATCCCCAAGTCCATGATGATGGAGATGTGGGTTCTTGAGGACTACGACAAGCAACAGAGTTGGCAGCTCAAGAGGAGGATTGACATGTCTGTTCATGGCGATATATTATATTTACATGATTTTGAGAGCGAGACATGAGGATGTACTTCAAGGTGGAGGTGGACCACGGAGCGAGCATGAAGTTGAAGAGGTCAGAGTTCACCATGGGAACAAGGTGGTCGTTCGCAGTGTTGACATCGGTGATCGTCAGCGCAAGGCGGCCGTTTACAATAGGTGGCGCAAGGAGTTTCTGTGCTTTAATGGAGAGACGATCATGTATAAGGAGAGCATTGTGCCGTATCAGATGAGCTTTGGTATGGTGTCACAGTTTCTACAGGAAACGGTTGATTACCGAGGGAAACGTCGTCATCGTCTTCCTTTTTGAGCGTGAGCAGCAGAGCATGAAGCATTATCATTTTTTTCTTTTTGCATTGGCTACGTTGATCGATCCAAGTGTATTTCTTCATGCTCCTCATAAGGTGAGAAATAGCAGACCGCTGAAATCATCTCATGAAATGTTTGGCTTGCACCATCACATCCTTCCTCTATGAACAGCTCATCAATTAGAATGGCATCCTTAACTTTGCTTCTTATATCTCATTTTTCAAGATCATCGAATCAAATGATACTTCTGTTCTAATTTTCGCCTCTTCTTCTTCCTCCGAATCAAACTTTTTTTTGCCATAATGTGCCGTTCCCATTACCAAGCATATCATCCAACACAACCATCCCTTGAGGTAATTATTTTCCCTGCACAATCTATCGATTTTAGTGGTGTGTGTGTGAGAGAGAGAGAGAGAGAGAGAGAGAGTGTGTGTGTGTCAAGCAGAGACACCTTCAAAACAGTAGGAAATTCTCACACACAAATAACAGTAGGGAATTCTCACGTACAAATAGCTGTAGCAAAAATCTCGGTGCCAATGCCAATGCGGCTCCATTATGATCTGCTTACAAGGTGTTTGCCAAAATGACACAACCAATCAAAGCTACAGGCACGCGAAGCTTCGACGAGCCGCCTTAGTCGCGGAGCACGACGGCCGGGTCCTTGGACGGCGCAGGGTCGGCGCCGGGGTCAGAGGCGTCCGCTGCGGTGGCGGGGGCGGAGGGGGAGGGGGAGTTGTGGGAGCCCATGGCCTCCTGGGCGCGGTCAAGGTAGGGTTTGAAGCCGACGCGGAAGGAGAGGTAGCCGAAGGCCACGGCTCCCAGCACCACCAGGCCCGAGCGCATCGCGTTCTGCCGCGCCCGGCTCCCACCGCCACCGCCGCCTCTCATCGCCACTCTCTCTCTCTCTCTCTCTCTCTCTCTCTCTCTGTCTGTGTCCGCGAGTGTGCCAAGGCTCTCTTGGATCCAGCCTACTTGCCCGATGATAGATTAAATGGACGTAGGTATGACGTGTTGAGCTCATGGGTCGGGCTGGGCTGGTCCAAGCACGTATAACTCGACGGGCTATGGTAGGCACGTTTAGCCTATCTCGGAGAACACGGCGGCAAGTGAGCCGGTCGGCGTCTCGACGAGGGAGCAGATGGAGTGGAAGCATATACCGGATCCGAGGAAAATGACAGGAGAGACGGAGCTTGAGCGCGTCACTGGATCTCGCCGGATTCGAGCTTGGCGACACCAGATTTGCGGGACACAGTAGCCGATGATAGAAACGATAACCAGATTCAGCGTCCCCCGATGTCTATCTCGCCTCCTACCATCCCGCCGCTGGATTCGAGCTCGTCGGTGCTTGCCAATCTCTGTCCCGCTGCCTCCTAGGTTGACGACGACGCCACCGCCGCCTCCTTCGCCGAGCACAACACCGTCGCCTGTTGGAATTTTTTATGCGGATTTTAATATTTATTATGGTTACTGTTAGTTTAACTCATTGTAAAACTAGTCATATTATTAATATGCAAGTGATATGAAATAAATTAATGCGAAATTTAACTTAATGAATTAGTACTCGAGGTGATGCCTTCAGGGTCCCCCACCATGAGAACCGAATTCTTCAGCATCAACGCCGTCGCCACACCCAGTCCCCCAGCAATGACTCCTGAATCCTTCGCTACTTTTTTTTATTGAGGGAGCCTTCACTACTTATTGGTGGTGGTATAAATCCAAATGTCAAATGTCGTGCAAAAAAATGCTACTATATATTAGGTGCGCTACTTGTTTCCAGTGACGAAGCGTGACCCCGCTTGTTCGCAGCCATGAGCCATGAAATTGTGTTTGTGTTTTGCGATCCGCCTACACATTAGCAATTTAGCATCAACTAACAATCACCAAGTATCCTAAAAAGGTCTCAGAAAGAAAAAAAAAAGCAATGCTAAAAGAGTCTTCAGAAGACAATTCTAAAGTAGTCTTAGGGGCTGTTTGGTTGTCTGCATACGGGTGGCTCGCACCTGCGCATGCAGGGAGATGGTGTTTAGTTTGCATGCATGGATGCCCGCAATGGAGAGCTATATAGTCGGTGCGTGGAGTGAGAGACAATACAAAAAATCATGCTCCTCTCTCATGTTCTTGGACTCACGTGAAATAGATCATTTATTTGCTCGAGAGGTGAACTCTCTTAGCCTAGATCCTAAATAGCCATTGTTGGAGACGCACACTACGCATATCTGACAACCAAACAAACCTCTTAATGAAGGTACAAACAAACATAGCAAAGGGAAGGAAACAAAAAAAATTTGTTGCTGCCCAGGATCGAACTGGAGACCTTCAGTGTGTAAGACTGACGTGATAACCACTACACCACAGCAACTTTTGATGCCTAGTTGCAAAACTATTATACAAATCAATTATTAATATGAACTAAGCCACTAATCCTCCCACGTCTCGCCATTCTCGAGAGCTGCGTTCCCAATTAGCGGCGCCAAAATGATCTGTGCTGTTGTCGTTTTAAGGCACGAAAAACCTGGTTACGCATTAGAGCAAGTTCAATAATAAAGCCAAGTGTTTAGGTATAAATCAAGTTACAAAAGTCAAGTTATACAATAATTTATCTTTTATTTGTCTACAAAAAGTTTTTTATTATTATGTGGTACTCTGTCTCACATTATCTTTCCTATTCCCCCTCACATACATTTATTATCTTAGCTCACCACTGCATAGGCTCCCGTGCCCAGCTTGTTGTTTGCATGAGAGCCAAGCTCTCATCTCTCTCCTCTCTTCTCTCCTCCACATCAGCAAAAATGTTGACTAGCTTAGCTTTAAGGGCATCTCCAATGGTTATAGCTAGCAACTAACTATAAGACTTCCACATCATCTATATAGTACACACTAAAGTTAGCATTCTAAAGAACTATCTATAAGGACAGTTATTTGATGCTTACATGCACACACAGAATTTATGGAGGCTGCCTCGTTTGGCGCTATAGACTATCTCTAGAGCTGTAGAGAGCTGCGTTCTCTTTCTTCATTTAATATCTTCCACGTAGGACAGTTGATGACATGAACTCTCTTGTAGATAGCTGCTATAGACCCATTGGAGATGCCCTAAGGGCATCTCCAATGGTTATAGCTAACAACTAACTATAAGACTTTCACATCATCTATATAGTACACACTAAAGCTAGCATTCTAAAGAACTATCTATAAGGATAGCTATTTGATGTTTACATGCACACACATAATTTATAGAGTCTGCCTTGTTTGGCGTTATAGACTAGTGCTTAAGGAAGAGCTGGCTCGATTTTTTTTGCATACTCTCTTTCCTCTACATAGGATATATGCTGATGTGTATATGCATATAGCTAGCTGACTCAGACCATTGGAGATGCCCTAAGACCATTATTGTACTTGCTCTTAGTGTCCGTGGCTTAGATGTTCATGTACTGTTTTGTTGTTTTTTGCCATAAGTGATCGCGTATCCGAATCTACTTACTAATGATATATTTGGTATCTTGAGTATTCCATCTTGTATCCCAAGAACCTATGTATACTACCTTAAAAATTGAAGAAGTCTATATTTACAACTATGAAATTTGCAAAAAATCCACCTAACACCTTTAACTACAAATCTAGTTATCTAATCCCCAATCTTATAAAACTGGATTTATTTACACCCTATACTAGTATAATGCCCGTGCTAACACCACGGTTTAATCTTAGGGTTGCATATGAGAACAGCTAATATTTTTTTTTGCATAGTTCAACTTTTACACAATTGTATAGTGCGTGCTAACGCAACGGTTTTATTACAGGATTCACATGAAAATAACCAAACAACAACATTTTTCGATAGTTTAAGTAACCGCAATTGTATATAACCATGTATGTTATCAGGAGAACACTCATGCATAACAAGGCATAATAAAGTCTTGTCCGCATATCTACCCTACTAATTTATGAGTTTCGGATTCGCTTTTTTAATTCACGACGCGAGAGATAAATATTCTCGTTCCATGCGAGATTTGCCAATGTCATGGCGAGATTGAAATGATTGAAAATTATATCTAATATAGCTGTATATGGCATGCTTGGATCAACACCAGTGTACCATAGATTTGGAGAATGCGGATCCATAATGTACACGCTTTGTTACCCATGTCAAATATGAATAAAGTATAGTTCTGTCTCCAAAATATGGCAATAGAACTCAGAGCACGGTGGCTATCAAGACGCACACGCCATCGAGCGAGCGATGCAGCAGCAGAAGGGCACCGGCCGTGCTCGGCCGTACACGCCATCAAGAAAGCGATGCAAAGCAGAGACGGCCATCCGCGAGCAAGCGGTAGCAAGCACGATCATCGCAAGAAAACAGGCGTAGGCACGAGGAACAACCAAGGGCGGAAGTGAATTATTTACCGCACCATCTATTACGAACAAACCAAAATTCATCAGAAGATACTTATTGAACTAACTAATCACTATCAAATGTAGAGTTAGTCGTGTATACGAGATGCGATTTTAAACTCGATGTACAGAGATCCAATCTAGGACTGAAATTCCGTGTCCAAGCCAAAAGAAGCGAAATGGTGCATACTTGCACAAACGAAAGCGGCAACAAACGCAACCAAGAGAGTTAATGTGTCAACACACGCAACCTAGGGTAAGACTCAATCAAAGCAGACAACATTGTCAACATGCTTGCCATAGTAGCATTTTCTCTTACGGATCGGTAAAAACTATCCTCTCATCAAAGACACCTTGCTAAATATTATACTATGTGAATGACATTTATCCTCGTTTACATCAACACTGTCCACCAAATGTCATTTATCCTCGATTACAAGCACTGCAAGAGTATTAATGCAAACGAAATCATAAGTAGTAATCCGCAAAAATAAAATGGTTTACCAAGGTGCCCGAAATAAAAATATCAAGCACACGCCCAACAATATATATTCACATGAGGACTGATAAAATGGTTTGAGTATACACACCGTCAATCACCAATTTAGGACGTCTTTGTAAACTATATTCTTGGTGCTCTTCCCTGTAGGATCCAAGTCCTCTTTTGGTTTTGCCAAAATTCTTGTTGTTGATCTTGACACCCCCTTGATAAACCAACATAAAGTCGTCCATGCGAGAACACGGGTTCGGAAGGTAGATCCCAACATTAGGGATGGTTTGTCCTGCGATTTATTTATTGTCATGGCAAAACTTAATCATGACCGGGAATTGTTTTCTCTTGAACTTGAAAGGAAGAGAAATATCATCCGAGGGAGACAATGGTAGCCTTGGTATAAAAACTCTCTTCCGTACATGTTGTCCACCAACGATCTCAGCATCAATTGCATTGTCTTGCAATGCTCTGACCATAAGCCTTGTGCCATTGCACAAGCCATTGTTTGGATCAAGATTGCGGAGAAGAATAACAGGACAATTGATTTTTAGCTTTAGCTCGTGCGGGGGGAGGCCATTTGGAGTTATTGAGTTCAAAAAATCAATAGGGAAGTGATTCTGAGTATCATCAACAACAGTGTCAAAGCTGTGGTAAACCTTTTCCTCACCTGGAAACCTCTCAATCATCATTGCATTTAGCCTATCAACATGTTCATTTTTGGTGGATAGAATGGCACGCGAGCTCATATAGGTGGTGATGTTGCATGTTCTTCAAGTGACGGAAAACATCTTGAATGAGTTTGTTGACCGCCACGTCCGTGTCGGTATATCCAATCACAATGTCATCGGAGTCGAACATAATCATCTCCAATCGTTTCCTCGTTCCATTTCCAATTCGTAGTAGGTACTCGAGAAAACCATGGGTCCGATTGTGCTCTCATATTTCGTGACAATCTTATCTTCCTTATTTTATCCACAAATAGGATCTTTGCAAAGTAGCATCGATTACTGTGCTCTTGTCCCACGTGTCACCACAGAAGGACACATGCTCAAGTCTCCACCAAATACCATGACCTTTCCTCCAAATGGCAAAGCACATTCCATAATATCTGTAGGGACCTATCAAGTGTCTCAACGCACCGACGCTTGGTCATGGCAACTTCATCCCATATAATCAAAGACGCCCTACGAAGCAACTCTGCAGTGCCACTTTGCTTTGTAAAGTCGCACATGCCGTTGTCCCCAATTTTAATTGGAATTTTAAACTGGAGTGTGCGGTCGTCCTCCGGCAATATTGATCTTTGCTATACGGATGTGGTGCATTGCGATGGCTATTAATCCTTTGGACCGAACTCTAGCAAGGAGCGCCTTGTATAGGAACGTCTTGCCCGTGCCTCCGGACCATCCACAAAAAAACTTGGCTCTTGTTGGAAAAGACATGTGAACGATTTCATCAAACCCTTCTCTGCTCCTTGTTAAGAGAATCAAAAATATCTAAGTGTTCTTGGTCTCAGAGACATTACATTTCCTCTCTAACCTCTTTCATCATGTCAATGGAGCTTGGACTCATATCGCAAATAGGTGGCGAGACCATAATCACGATATCTTTACCCATCGAGTGAAGCATATCCCGTATGTCTCGAGCACCATTTGCTCCATCGTCGACGTGTTGGTGTTGTCGGCTAAAGTCTTCACCTAGAGCGTCTATATGCTTATCCCATAGTCCACGTATGTTAGTGGCCTCAGAATACAAGAATGGTAGCAAACAACCTTCGCAAGGCACACGACATCCGGAAAGTGGTGGCCTCGGTCAAGCGATCGTCGATTGATCCGTCAGTCTCGATAAGCCCTATTTTCTCACATGCTTCCCTAAAAGTAGAGTATGTTACACCACCAATGTTCTTAAATCCTCAAATGATGTTGCACCTCTCACATGATTCAAGAGAACTCTTAGGAAGTATCTCTCCCTTCAACGAGGTTAGCATAGACAATCCGCCCTATCTGTCCCGACGCTTGTTTCCTTCCTTGCCATACTTTTCTCCCTATGATCCAACGGTAGTGTTCGAAATTCTCTATACAATATTTTTCTTGCTGCCCTTTCTTCACGGTTTTTATTGAAATACTCTGTCGGTGTGGTCCTATTAGAACACAGGCGACTCACAACATCCTCCGTGTTTTCATTATCATTGTATGTCACTGACGCATATCGTGCAAATGTAGCCGAGCTGCAATCTGCGGATAAACTCCAAACATTGGGAATCGAATATCCGTCGCTGACTTAGGTGGAGATATGTACCTAGCACTCCTATCTTTGTTGTATCTCATTGATGACACCATCATCTCTATCATTTTGGTCCGCATTTACCGAGAATGATGCTTGGTCGTGGCCTTTATATACGTACTTAAATAGATACTTCATCGCTTTAATGCTTGAGCATGCTTCAACATTTATGTGTGATTATATCTAAAGAGCGCACCAGGTTGTAGGAACCACCCACCGTTATCTAATTCGCTCTCCTAATCCCGACTCGACGTCCATCATCCCTTCTCCCGTAGGTTGGATAGAGTCCTTTCCTTGTTGGGTTGCCTCACGAATCGCCGAGGGTACCGAAGCGGCACTCCCCATCCACCATGCACGCAGATTTTGTTTAGCACGCCACATGGTCCATGTAACATATGGCTGATAACGAGATCATGTAACTCGGATATTTGTCCTTGTCCGTATCTCGCTGAAATAACTCGATCATATGCATCCGGGGTTGTCAACTTACTCCCGACTTCATGATCGCAGGAAATGCTCATGTGGCGCCCCTTTTCGGAACTCGGTAACATGGACGTATGCTGCAACATCACCAAAATATTTTCTCTTGATCAAAAGATCTTTTAGATCCGCAACTTTGCCCCTGTACACTCTTGCAACCAATTCGCCTATCTTGTGGTTCCGCCTGGCTCGAGATTGCTTGTTATCTCTTCCCAGAGGGGTTGCATGTCATGGTGATGAAGTGTCAGGCTTGCCAAAACGCTGCACAATAGCCATAGCATTAAGGAACCTTTGTTGCATGTCTCGATCGCATCACGGGAATGATCTTGGCAGCACAATTCTCTTGCCAACCCTAGAACCTGCGTCTCTCAGCAGAGATAACATCAACCACCCTATAATATATTTAAGCACATATAATTTTAGCGAAAGGCATAATAAGGTTGCAAAGTTCATAAACAAAATAATAAATAAATAAAATAATATGAGTGGTTACGGTATAGCTCTGCCGTATTAGTTTTTGGTTATCGGGATTAGAGTACCAATCTAGCCTCATAGACTCAATCTTTATATACATATCCACATTGCTTCTTTGAAAAAGACGTCCTCCAAATAATAAAATATTAAAAAGTCCCGTCTAACTTGCAACTTGAAGCGATAGTATTCTCGTGCGATTACATATCTTGTGGATTGTGCCGCCTCTGCAACTCCACTTAGCACATCACCTTCTTGTACGTCATTGTCGCCTTCTTCCGCAGATTTTCGTTATTATTATCATTTGCAAGATAGATAAAATAATAGATCATGTTATAATATAGTATTATAGCAGCGATTCAATAGTACCATATTATAGCGAAAATAATATAGGAGATAATACCTTGATAACCACCGTAGTCCCATCATCCATGTAATTAACATTATTAGTAGAAGCGGGGTTGCGGATGGTGGAGTGATGGACCCCACCATGCGGCATAAACTTGTTCCATCCCGTTTCCCTCGTGGGTTATATATAGGATAAGCTAATGGGTCATAACAACCATGGTATGCTCGGATATCTGCGGACGACGATCGGTCTTTCCATATACAACCACACTCCTATCAAAACATCTCGTGGATCGTTCCTTCTATCCAGATAGCAAGCAACTTGGGATCTTTGTTGGGGCATTGTACCTTCTGCAGTCGTGTGATATTTGTATTGAGTTCAATCTGTAGTCATCCAAGTTTGGAAAAGCACCATTTCTCCTAAAAGTATGAACATATGGGTTATCCGCAAAATTGCAAGGATATTTCGGATGAGGTTGATATCAAGATCGGGGACCTTTTGACTCTATGTGATAAGGCCTCATCTTCAGATCATAAAAGTAGAGCTGCAGATGCCGAAGGCCGCCGCCACTGGCACCAGTGGTCAGACAGTGGTACAACCCACCATGAACTCGAAATGTATAAATACCGGTCCCTCTTTGGATCATTATATCTGCGGTCAATGGTAACCCCTAGACTTGCAAAGGCAAAATGCGAGTTGATATAACGATATGTTTCCTAAAATATTTTGCATCATCATGCACTTGACTTGTGAATAATCTTTTCAACTCTGCAGAACCTCGTATATGTATTTGTACTTTTCCTTTTCTACAACAAAACCCGGGTGTCTCATCATGAAACCTCATCGCACTACAAGAATCGCAATGGGACATTTCTCAATTTATGTCGTTGTGGTAGGTTTCGTAGATGAAGTCATATGGATCATCATCTGTCATACTATTTGCGGTGGACCATCGGAAGCACGCGATCGACTCATAATCATGACACGTATGCGAGACATTGTAGTAATCAATTTTATATATAAATATGCTCTATGGAAAGACTTATTTATTGAAGTTGGATTTGTAATATGACGATAGATGTCGTCGTAGTACCTTGCGCATGCCGTGAATGACTCCATCATCATCGTATAAGTTTTCGTTGTGCAATCCATGGCGCCGTCCATGGCATCTTCATCACCGCCCAACCATCATGCGTTGGTTCGAATAGTTCACGGTCGAATTCATCTTCATTGGTTTGGACATCTACATGGATTGCTGCGCACCTTCGGTAAATGAATTTCGCAAATATATTTGTAATAAGTACAGAGCATATATCTAAATGCCTTATTTTTTTATAAAAATAGCATGAGGTTGTGCTCACCGACTCACTGGAAGTAGGCAATGGACTGAAAGGACCGTATGTGGGCCTCTAGGTCGTGGAACATAATTATCATTTCGTGTAGCCACTCAGGATCTCACGACTCATCATTTTCCAATACGATTGATAATCCAGTTCCAAAACTCGCACCTTCACATATGGACGGCAGTTCATGGTATATCATATGGTTGAGGAAATGCATAAGTTGAAGATATTACTCACCTGTGGGAGAAGATGTCAACCTTGTTTGATGCCTTATTTTTTTATAAAAATAGCATGAGGTTGTGCTCACTGACTCATGGAAGTAGGCAATGGACTGAAAGGACCGTATGTGGGCCTCTAGGTCGTGGAACATAATTATCATTTCGTGTAGCCACTCGTGGGATCTGCGACTCATCATTTTCCAATACGATTGATAATCCAGTTCCAAAACTCGCACCTTCACATATGGACGGGTTCATGGTATATCATATGGTTGAGAAATGCATAAGTTGAAGATATTACTCACTGCGGGAGAAGATGCCAAACCTTGTTTGAGACACAACAGAGGTGGTGGTAATATTTTGCATTGCAGCCTTCCTCGATTGACTCGGTATTCACGTTGTTTTCTATTAATCTCCTCCCTTCTTTGATCGGTCATCTCGGCTCTTCGTTTTCGTTGTCGTGCATTCCTTTGTTCCTTGTAGCATCAAGACTGTCTGCGAGTCTCGTTTACGGGGACAGAGGCACATGTTTATGTCATTATAGTAGAGATGGTTTGTGTAGACATTAAAGAATGTTACTTTTACACAATAAACTCGAATTATACAGGTCATCCTCGCTGTAGGCCACGAGATAGTGCTTGTCTCTTATGGTCGATGTGCCAACGCCAACATGGGTATGCTTCCCATCCGCATCTGTTTGCATATTGTCATTGTCCAATATAATTGGCGTGTTTTCATCATGTGGGTCGGCATTTTCGTCAATTCCTATGATTGGGTTGCACAAAATGGTTGAGCATGTTTAGGATAAATCATACGGGTTAATGGAGTAATAAGTGTCCATCGAACAAAGAGATTAAGTACCGTGGGTGCTGAAGTTAATGACAGAGTGTCGAGCAAAGCAACGGAAGTGCTACTATTTTGGGTTGCAGCCTTCTTCCGTTCTCGGTACTCACGTTGTTTCCGATTAATCTCGTCCCTTTGTTCGATGGACATGTCACTCGACGTTTGCGCCGCTGCATGTTCCTTTCCTCCCTCCTCCGCGAGGCCTCATCTAAAATGGGATAAAACTCTATTACTACGGTGTTCCTTCCAATAAATACTAAAAATTCAAAAGTGATGCATACGAAAATATTGTAAGCATACCTATGGCGTTGGTGATATCGCTTAGCGCTTGCGTGTATCTCTCGGCGAGACATATCGCGTTATTAAGCCGCGTGTATTTCTCGGTGTAGACATTTTTACGCACTGTATTGACAATTATTATTTTCATTGAATTGAAATATCTAGTACGAAGGATTCCCATTAGAATAGCACTAAGGGATGAGTATTTACTTAGCAAGGCTAATATGATAACATGAGCTGTTGAACAATTTATAATCTCTACTATAAGAATTGAAATAAACTTGTAGTGGTAGTGTTTTGTAATGAAACAACAGGGGCTCTGACCTTGATTAAAATATGGGGTGGCAACATAGTCCAAACCCAACTTAAATTATTAACTATCAATTGATTCTCCCTGTGACAGTGTGTCAATGTTCATGAAATTTGTATCAAGATTGTACTATGCACGAGGCAACAGGCGTTTAACGGGCATCAAATGACCAAGCAGGGGACGATTACACAATAGATCTCATGCATGAAATCACGGCACGTGAATCATGCATTAAATCATGAGGACTATTCAAATATGAACATCGCATTGAGACAACACTATTAGGAAGGCGATCACATAAGTCGACAAATAACAATTTATCATTGATTATCTCTACTATATCTAGATGTTAATGCAGCGAGCAGCGATCGGCCATCTAGTAGTAGCATTCAACGACAAGCCATCCAAGAGTAGCATGCGAAGACAAGAGCATGCAACCAAAGCGGTTTAGCGAGAGTAGCATTCAGCAGAGGCGCCAGAAGAATCACCAGCGGACAAGCGGCGGTACGGCATCAAGAACCATGTAATAAGCGGTCTAATGGCTAGGCAAGCGGTTCACATGAAAAAATGAACGAGCAGTAAACAAAGTGCCAATTTCATTGAATAGAGAAGAAGTAAGCGGTTCACTGACAATCAAATGACAAGTTGCTTGAATAAGGTGGCACGAAATTACCAAAACTTTTGCCCCGCTAGAGGACTTCAAAGTATATTTGTCGGTGCCTTTCATCATTAGGTCATTATCCATGTGAGTTTGACCATTTGGATTAGCGAACGACTATATTTTCAACCAATTCTAACCGACACATTCCAAGTTGCGAGAAATTGTTTATCGGCAAAAGTACCTCCCCATGATCACGAGAATGGCAATAGATATTTCCTTAACCCTAGTGTATATGCAAAGCCAGTGCAAGGCACTGATTTACACACAAGATGATCTGGAGGAATAAAATCACCCTAGTGTATTATCCTACTTGTACACACCGAACACCCAGTTCATGAGAACTTAAAAATTATAGGGGCATTTGGTGGGGGCATTTGCCTGAATAATTGACATGCATAATACTTGTTCGAATCTTGTTCCAAAGAGCGGTTCTTTGGTCCAAAAACGACATTTTCGAAGTACTACAGAAGCAAGCAATGGTGTAAATTCTACACAAATCTCATTAAATCGAACACCCAGTTCATGAGAACTTAAAAATTATTGGGGCATTTGGTGGGGGCATTTGCCTGAATAATTGACATGCATAATACTTGTTCTGAATCTTGTTCCAGCAGAGCGGTTGCTGGTCTGAAACCTGACATTTTCAGAAGTACTACAGGAAGCAAGCAATGGTGTAAATTCTACACAAATCTCATTAAATCGAAACTAATCGATCATTGTCTTTACGATGGCACTCGGAAGCTGTGAATAAAGATTAATAAATTAAATTTGAGAAGCAAGAATCGCCAAGAACTGAAAAGAAAAAGGAAGAAACAATCGTACAGTGGTCGTCGCGTCGTTAGCGGCGCTCTTTGCTTCTACACGGGTTCTTTGAGCGGTGCCGTCGCCGTCGGCGAGAGGAAAGCGCCTTGCACGGCGGATGGAGGAAATCCGGCGGCGGCGAGCACGAGCACGACGTCATGGCATATATTGGATCGGTGTGCGGGTGCAGAGTGCACGGCCGCTCAGGTTTCTCGGCACGAGGGGCGGGCGAGGCACGGCCGCCGCCGGAGAGGCACGGCGGCGGCGGCGAGGAGCGACGTGCGGGCACGAGTGCACGGCGCGGCGCTGCTCGGCACGGAGGCGGGAGCACGCAAGAGGGCCGAGAGAGAGGCACGGCGTCGGCGGCGAGGGAGCGGCGAGGCATCGATGGAGCGGCAATTTGTTTCTGTTTTTTCGATGATTGTTGATCGTAGAAGCCGCGATCTCCGGGCGGACGGTGTTGAATCGCGGGCGGGCACCTCGTGTTGAAGCCTCACGTTGAAGCCAACGTTCCATCCAGGCCGCACGATTGGGTTGAAGCCGTGAGAGTTTTTAGCCCTTGATTTTAATGCAGCACAATTTCTTTGGGTGCATTTTTGTGGGTGCGAAGGTTGGTGCTCTCAGCGGGGTTGTATTCTTGGGTGGACTGAGTGTAATTTCAATTGGTCAATTATTGTAGAGATGAATCTTGTTCCAGCAGAGCGGTTGCTGGTCTGAAACCTGACATTTTCAGAAGTACTACAGGAAGCAAGCAATGGTGTAAATTCTACACAAATCTCATTAAATCGAACACCCAGTTCATGAGAACTTAAAAATTATTGGGGCATTTGGTGGGGGCATTTGCCTGAATAATTGACATGCATAATACTTGTTCTGAATCTTGTTCCAGCAGAGCGGTTGCTGGTTTGAAACCTGACATTTTCAGAAGTACTACAGGAAGCAAGCAATGGTGTAAATTCTACACAAATCTCATTAAATCGAAACTAATACGATCATTGTCTTTCTGATGGCACTCAGGAAGCACAACAGATAAAGATTAATAAATTAAATTTGAGAAGCAAGAATCGCCCAAGAACTGAAAAAGAAAAGGGAAGAAGCGAATCGTACAGTGCCGGTCGCCGTCGTTAGCGGCGCTGCGCTTCTACCGGTGCTCGCTGAGCGGTGCGCGTCGCCGTCGGAGGAAAGCGCCTTTATTTACGGCGGATGGAGGAAATCCGGCGGCGGCGAGCACGAGCACGCACGTCATGGCATATAGCCGGATCGGTGTCGCGGTCACGAGTGCACGGCCGCTCTGTGCTCTCGGACGGAGGCGCGGCAGAGAACGGGGCGCCGCCGAGAGAGGCACGAGCGGCGGCGAGGAGCGGCGTGCGGGCACAGAGTGCACGCGGCGCGGCCGCTCGGCACGGAGGCGGGAGCACAAAGAAGAGGCCGGAGAGAGAGGCACGGCGTCCGGCGGCAGGGAGCGACGGGCGATCGATGGAGCGACGAATTTGTTTCCTGTTTTTTCTCGATGATTGTTGATCGTAGAAGCCGCGATCTCCGGGCGGACGGTGTTGAATCGCGGGCGGGCGCCTCGTGTTGAAGCCTCACGTTGAAGCCAACGTTCCATCCAGGCCGCACGATTGGGTTGAAGCCAGGGAGAGTTTTTTTAGCCCTTGATTTTAATGCAGACAATTTGCTGGGTGCATTTTTGTGGGTGCACGAAGGTTGGTGCTCTCAGCGGGGTTGTATTCTTGGGTGGACTGAGTGTAATTTCAATTGGTCAATTATTGTAGAGATATAGTGGTTTTGAAGAACAATTTTACTGACAGGGATTCAACTTTTGGCGATTTTTGCCTGACAACCATATCATCGTTTTTTGCTGACACATCATCAAAACCATCTCTAAACATGTTTTATGGTATAAATTGACGTAGATTTATAAATTTAAGGGGGTTACATACTCCATTCTGTAGCTGAGAGATATTAAGTAGGCTTTTTGAATAGTCTAGAGGGTAATCTTTTTCATAAAAACAAAAAACTTGTATACACTTTAACTTGGCTCCACAGATACCGGTAGGCGATAGTGTAGTTCCAACTCTTACGTGAACCTAGCCAAGATAAACTTTCCCAACCAAATATCCTGTATATGGCTGTAAGACCAAAGACGATGTATCTAACTAGTTTATCTTAGGTTTCTGACCTCTTGTAATATATCTAAGACAATTCTTTAAGCTATCTATCTACTTAGGTTAAAATAAAAATAATACCTTTGATTCTATTTAGAACACGGAGAAATTCTTCGAATTTCTATGAAATTAAATTGTTTTCTACGAAATTACTGTAAAATGCGTGTGTCGAAGAAGGCTATAAACGCACCGTAAAACCCTCGCCTGTCACCACCGACCAAAGCCGCGGAGAACCCCATTCCCCAACACCGACAGGCGAACCCCGTTTCTGCACGCGGAGGCAATCCCAGCCGCTCGATTACAATCTCACGGCCCCACAGCCCACGAGCGCAGCGCCCATCCCGCGGACCCCATCCAAGCCACAAATCCCGTAACTACCCATCAAAATCACGGTTAACGTCGCTAAATGGCTCATTAGTCGAGGGCAAGGTGGTAATTTCGTGCGGCAACACAATGGCGAAACGATACGACTCGCGGCGCAGCTGGACTAGGAGTGCGGCTAGGGTTTCTTCGTCTTCTCACACTTCTCCCACCCTGCTTCGTTTCCATCCTCTCGCCGCCGCCGCCGCATCTTTAGCCTTAAGACTCCCGCGCCTCGACATCGGCTAGCCATGGCGATGCAGTCCGGTAGTCGAGTCTCGTAGCCAGAAGGGTTAGTTCCCCAGTCCCCACCCCACAAGCTCGCGAGTTTAGTGCGACCTTTGCGGTAGGCCCGTAGCCTTTGCCATGGCGACGCTCAACCCCTTTGACATCCTCGGCGACGACGACGGCGACGACCCCGCGCAGCTGCTGGCCGCCGCCGCGGTTGCGGCGCAGAAGAAGTCGGCGGTGGCTACCTCCGGGAAGGGCGCGCAGCCGGCCGCCGCCAAGTTTCCCACCAAGCCGGCTCCACCTGCGCAGGCTGGTAAGTTCGGGGTCGTTGAATTGCGAGGGTGCCGGATCTGGAGTTTAGGGTGTATGGTAGTGGATTTTGTCTCCATTTTTTAGTCCTGGGTTCGGGAAGAGGGGCCTTTCGTTAACAATTTTAGGATATTTAAGTGATCAGGGTGCGAAACATTGATTATGATGCCATGGTAAAAAAATGTCGACTGTGAAGTTCAGAAATTTGATTTGATTATAGCTATTTCTGCCATAAAAGACGATTTTTTGTTTTTTTGGGGTTGTGGGGTGGGGTGGGTGGTGAAATGCTCATCTCATGCTCTACATGTTTCAGTGAGGGAGACTCGAGATGGTGGTGCGCCCTCACGAGGAGGATTCGGGCGTGGTGAACGTGGCCGCGGCAGAGGTGGGCGAGGGTATGGTCAGAACCGCGAATTTGGCAGCGAAGACATGAATGGCTTCCAGGGAGGATATGGTGCTGGAGGTGGTGCCAGAGTTGGGGGTCAAGAAGGTGCCCAAGACAGGGAGCTGGGCCCTCGGCCACCCTTCCGTGGAGGTCGGCGAGGTGGTTACCGGGATGGTGAGTTTGGTGATGATTCTGAGAGGCCCCCTCGGAGGACCTATGAGCGCCACAGCGGTACTGGCCGTGGGTATGAGATGAAGCGTGAGGGTGCAGGCCGTGGGAACTGGGGAACTTCCACTGATGAAACTCTTGCACAGTAAGATATCTGCTCTTTGTTGTTAGCTATTTATATGTAGATTGGTGAAATGAGAGGTAACTTGCGGTGTTGTTTGGGTGACCAGGGAAACCGAGGAAGCCCTGAAGATGGATGAGAAGGCCCCTATTGCTGAGAAGCAGGGTGCACTGGAGGATGCACCACAGGCAGAGGAGAACAAGGACAACAAAGATGCCACTGCAAATGAGGAAGAAGATAAGGTATACTTCTGCTTGCTGCACTAAACTCTGAATAATGTTTTTGAGAAGTTTGTACCGGATTAAGTTGAAACTTTAAGACAAAATTCTATGCATATATAGTCCTCTTCTCAACTTTGCAACAAGTGTGGATTGTTAACGTGTTTTGTTTTCTACTATTGTCTCAAGGTCTAAAAGTTATCATTTTGGTGTTATCTTGTTCCACCGATCCTGTTTGTATTTCACCTTGAATGTGATATGTTTGTTTTAACATAGTAATTGGATGATGTATTGCTTCTTTATTCACATAAGTTTTATATTTTTATGTAGTGCATGTCTTAGTTGCTGGGAATTTTTAATTTTTTACTTTAAAGGAAATTTTGTGGTCCTGTTGTCTTGTGTGAGTCGATGGGATTTGGGAATGTTTCTGTTGGAATATTCTATTAGTGCAATGATAAGTGCAAGGGCATCCAATTTTTTATTTTATTTTGGATTCACATTCACAACAGCCACAAAGCTGCCATGTCTTCATGACTTGCATTTGGTATCTACAGAACTGATTGAAAAGTGAGGATAATAGTCTTGGCGTAGACTGTGGCCTGTCTCTCTTTGTGATAACATATGATATCTATTTTAGGAGGAAGCACCGATTGGAACCTTGCTTTTAATATTCATAGGGCTACTGCGTTTATCTTACAGACCAACAGATAGTTGTAATTCTAATAGCCTGGCAATTTGGCCATGACATGAAGTACGGTACTCCCAATTTGAAATTTATGCTGATTGTATTTTTTCCGTTTCTGTTCCTGAATCCTGATGGCCATTTATACTTTTCCAGGGCCAAATGTTAAACTGAGTGATTATTATACACATACTAAGTTTTAGGCAACTGCGCCCCTAGCTCCATAAGGTGCTTGTAGACATACATAAACTTTTCTGTTTACTTGTTTATTATTGTATCTATTTCTGTTGCCATCATTTGCTAGGAGATGATGTCATCGTGATCTATGTCCGTACCAATTTTTTGAATGAAGGAAGAATATATGCTATATCTGTTGCAATCATATAAATCAAATCTTTGATGATGTAGGAGATGACTCTCGAGGAGTTTGAGAAACTAAGGGAGGAAAAGCGGAAAGCACTTCTTTCTTTGAAGACTGAAGAGAGGAAGGTTGAAGTTGATAAGGATCTGCAGTCTATGCAACCACTTTCGACCAAGAAAGGAAATGATGATGTTTTCATCAAACTGGTATTTTGCCATTTATGCCTTGTAATCCTTCCATGCTCTTAAGTCTTTGGAGATGTGTGATTGATATATATATGTATTTTTCATAGGGTTCTGATAAGGATGCTTTGAAGAAGAAAGAAAATGCTGAACGTGATGAGCGCGCTAAGAAGGTCTTACATCTCTTGCATCTATTTAGATGTATTAGTACTTTACTTTTCCCCCTATCAAGTTGATGAAACACTGAAAATATTGTTATTATTCTGGTGTAGTCAGCAACCGCTTAATTGCCCTGATGCCTGTTTTGGGTCTTTCTGACATGATAAACACACCTTTTTGGCTGTCTTTGATTCATTTGCCATTTCTCTGACTTGCTGTTAAAACCGCATTTACCATTTTTTATGTTTGGTGCACCCAATTTTTACATCAACATTTACAAACTCTGATTCGGGGTTTTTTTCCTTTTCTTTTTCAGTCTCTGAGCATCAATGAGTTCTTAAAACCCGCTGAAGGGGAAAGGTACTATGGTGGCCGTGGTCGTGGCAGGGGCCGTGGGGACCGTGGAGGTTTCAGAGGTGGATATGGTGGGGGTCATCGTGCCCCACCGGCTGCGCCCGCAATTCAGGACCAAAACCAATTCCCAACTCTTGGTGGGAAGTGAAGTGCATGTACTGTCTCGAACAGCATAGCATCGTTGCTGTCAACTTTCTAAGTTTTGCTCATCCGTGAATTACTGTGCCACTGCTAATCGAACAAATAATTGTGTTGCATGTGGATTATTTGCCGTTGTCTTAGTCGACTTTGTATATCGGAGTTGCTTGTTGCTTGTCAGAATTTTGTATGCTATCAGAGATCCACTTTTTATCACCGACTCAACATTTCGTACATGTTGCCAGCATTGTTTCCTGTTGTGCTATGATTACATTTGATTGTATGAGCTTTGTTTGGAAAGATGTTTGCTACTAGCATTCAGGTTACTTCCATATCCAGATGCTGGCAATTAAGAGGTGCCCTTTGTCATATGATGCCTCTGCTCTTGCTGAAATTCCTCATCTTGTGAGTGTAGCCCAGAAATGCAGGAATAGTCTGAATGTATAGCAATCTGTTCTCACATATGTGGATAATGATTTCGTGTTCCAAACTAGCCAACGTGAATGGTACTCTTGCTATCATATTATTATGGGAATTGATATAGCTCTTATGTCCGACCGAATAAATCGATAGGATGTCTCACTCGATCACTTCACTCATCCCCTCTCTAAACCCCACGGCTATCTCTTTCCATTCCTGTTCGCCTCCTCTCCCATCTCCTACCTCAAACCCAAATCCTCCATATTCATTCCCCTACGGTTGTGCACCGCCCAATCGCTTTGCGCATGCGGATCCGCAAGTGCGCCTCTCACCTTCTCGACTCCGTCTACTCCCCGCGGCGTTGGGGCTCCGATTTGAGCTTTCGCTCCCGCCCTGAATCCCGCGTGGGGCACTGGCTTCGTTGCTGCGACTGCCACCTGAGAGTTCGGCAAAGTCAGTTGCAACCTTCGCGAGTTCCGTGCCATCCTGACCATGACCGCTGATAGCGGCCTCGTGAACCTACACAAGCTCCGCCGCCTTCTCCTACCGGTGCTGGATCTACGCCGCTTACCGCTGCCGCACCTGAGGCCTCACTGTCGCCTGCTATGGGAGGTAGGTGTTATTTTTTTTGTTGCAACAATTTTGATTTCATGTGTGTAACATTTTGATTTTATGCGTACAACATTGCTATTTTTATCATTTTTTGTTGCATATATGGCCGAGAAATATTGCATATATGAATAAAAAATGTTGTGACCGACCGTACGACCACGGTCGCTACTACTACGGTCACTTCGACCACGGCCGTTACGACTACAGCCGCTACGACTACTGCTACTACGACCATGGCAATGGTCGAAGTGATCGTGGTCGTAGCGGCCGTGGTCGTAGTCGTTGTGGCCGTGGTCGAAGTTCCTAACACTTCTGCGGTCTCGTCGCCAACCTCACGCTCTGCATGCCCACCGTCGCTGGCGATGGCTGTGGTCTCGTGCACGACACCATCCTCATGCTATCCTCTTTGGGTACTACCACATGAGCTGATGCCAATAAAAGACGGGGTAAATCATCAATTATCTCTTTCTAATTTCATGAATGCAACATTTTAATTTCATACGTGTAACATTGATATCCTTGTTAATTTTTTTATATATATGGTTGAGAAATGTTATGTAGATGATAAAAAATGTTGTGACCAATTGTATAGAGCCGACGTCCGGGCGCTAGCTACTCGCTATTATTATTGCTCCAAGCTAGCCAGAATCGAGCAACTTTCTGTTGCAACAATTTGCAATTTTAGTTCGATGGCTCAAGCCTCAATACTGTGATGCTGCAGCGTCTCTGTGTTTTAACTTCCAAGGATCTGAAACCCACAACTGTTCGATGGTTTCAGCCGGAACGTCGGACCGCCCCAGACGCCGACCTCCCTCGTGGGGCCGTGACTACGGCGTGGCCTCGGAAGTGGCAAGCTGTTGAGGCGGCGCAGCGAAATCCTCGAGGCTACGTGCAAGCATGGCCCCGAACTCGTCGCTGGTCGTTGGTATAGATGGCCGTGGCGGCTCGCCGCAGCGGACGGCCGGAACGCGCGGTTCAGGTTGCGTTCGGTGAGCTGCAGAAGACGGGAGTAGGAAACAGAAGAGGTAATTGACGCCCGCTTTTTCGAAGTGAAACACCAACATGAAACCTGGAATTTATTTCTGACATGACGCACCTCGCTAGACTTCGCAAGGCACCAAAGCGATTACAACATTTGAGACCAACAAGCAGGGGAGTTCCGTCTGTCTGTCTAGTGAGCCATGACTGTAGACAAGAACAGGAGCGCTTCTTCTCTTCTCCCTATCCTACTCTATGTCGTGGCGCCCGCGTATCGTACAACTCACAAGCAGATATATAGCGGTAGTATGGTGGTATTACAGATTTCCAAAATAAGACCTCAAATTTGCCTCCTCGCGGGTGAGCACTCGCACTTCCCGATAGAAGATCCACCATTGTTATCCTTGGAGCTTCATCTTGAGCTGGACCTTTTTGGTAACTTTCATGCAGTAAAAAGAATTTGGTAGGTGCTGTTTCGGCCACCCTCCAGGTATACCGAGGACGATCTTTCGACCTAAGATCGTCAGGATATTCACCAAATAGAAAGTGATTCTTTTGTATGTACTCCCTAAAACGTGTGAGAACCCTGCACCAATTTTGAGCACTGAAATCAGCTCTCAATAAGCCAGCACCAATATATGCACACATGAAAGATCCCCGCATCTCAAGGGCTAACTCCATAGCTATCGATGCCAACTTTGGGTGCTCCTCTGGATCCGTGCTTCCAAACACAAGCATCTTGAAGAAATACCAGTAAGCATCTGTAGGCAAACATTTTAGTCTAACAGCCTGCGTTGTTCCAAGACTCGCAATCTTCTCTGATCGACTAGTGATTATGATTTTACTCCCATGTGCCATGCATCTTTCAGAAGAGTACTGCAACCTCTTCCATGCCCCTTCGTCCACATCCCCTAAGAGCTCAATGATAATCAACAATCTTTCATCTGAGGCACTATTTTGATGCTTGGTTGCACAATTACCTCTAAAAGTGATCGTTGATTCATCTTTAAGGTCATTGCCACTATGAAACAAGATCAAGGAGAAGTGATTGCGCACCCTTTCATCGTTGCAAACATGTTCCACAAGAGTGCTCTTTCCAATAAGCGCAGGACCAACGATTGGAAGGACACCCAAATTTCTAGCACCAGGAGGCTCATTGTGCAGCAGGAAATCGATAACCCGTTGCCTTTCCTCGTGGCCACCAAACATGCACTTGTCCAAAAACAAATGTGCGCTATAAGGCTGGCGATACACGGGAGGGTAGCTCATCAAAAATATAACGAACTCTTTCATGGCTGCAATGATGCTTTCTAGGCTACTAATCATCAGTTGTAGTTCCACCAAATTTACAACACCGAGCACCATGGTTTCTGAATTACTAGAGGCAAAGCGAGCACGCTTCGCCGGGTTGAACCTGGATAATGCAAATGGGCGACTCACCTCCTCATCCTTGTTCCTCTCTCGAGGAAGGGCTTGGTATCTGAAGGCATCAAGAACGTAGTAGCCTCTGAACATCTCGTCTCTCAGGATCTTGAGCTGTTGGACCATACCTCGGTTTGCAATATGCCGCCCCTCCGCCTCCTCGACGATCGTGCCGCTCCTTAGTAGCACAAGATGTAGCCTCTGTAGATTCTCCTGGACAGTTGGCTGCCTCCGGTATTTCGCGACCAAGAATGATATGGATCTACTGACAAGATCACCAAGAACTGCAGAAGAGAGAGTCTCCATTGCGAACCCCTCTGGAGATTGTGCAACGAATCAATCACAGAAAGGGAGGAGCAAATGAGCAATTTATTTGCTAGTGTCGAGTCTTCTGTGTCTAGTCGTATGACTCTTGAAGGTTGAGTAGATTGTAGAAGACCAGTCAAAAGCGTCAAAACGCGTGTTTTGATTTTTGAAGTCTGAAGCCAACCATAAATTACGAAACATTTATTACTATTTGACGCAACGCAAGTGGGAATTATATGAAAGAAGTCGTTGGGTTTTCTGGTCGTACTTAGAGCATCTTTAATAGTGACTTATAAGCTAGCTCTAAGCATATTATTTCATATTTTAATAGAAGAGAGAGAAAATCTAGCTCTTGATCAAAAGCTAGGCTCATACACACATTCCAAGATTATGTGAGAGTGTCATATGAGGCTATTTATGTTATGAGCTATGTGCTAAAAGTTAGTACTATTGGAGAAGTTGTCTTAGAGTTAGTAACTAGCTCATACTGTTGGAGATGTTTAAGATTGTGTGAGAGTGTCATGTGAGGCTATTTATGTTATGAGCTATATGCTAAAAGTTAGTACTATTGGAGAAGTTGTCTTAGAGCTAGTAACTAGCTCATACTGTTGGAGATGTTTGTCTTAGAGTTAGTAACTAGCTCATACTGTTGGAGATGTTTAAGATTGTGTGAGAGTGTCATGTGAGGCTATTTATGTTATGAGCTATATGCTAAAAGTTAGTACTATTGGAGAAGTTGTCTTAGAGCTAGTAACTAGCTCATACTGTTGGAGATGTTTAGAACATCTCCAACAGTATGAGCTAGTTACTAGCTCTAAGACAACTTCTCCAATAGTACTAACTTTTAGCATATAGCTCATAACATAAATAGCCTCACATGACACTCTCACATAATCTTGGAATGTGTGTATGAGCCTAGCTCTTGATCAAGAGATAGCTTTTTCTCTCTCTTTATTAAAATATGAAATAATATGCTTAGAGCTAGCTCATAAGTCACTATTGGAGATGCTCTTAGGGCATCTCCAATGGTCTAAGTCAACTAGCTATATGTATATACATATCAACATATATCCTATGTGGAAGAAAGAGAGTATGCAAAAAAACCGAGCCAGCTCTTCCTTAAATACTAGTCTATAACGCAAAACGAGGCAGTCTCTATAAATGATAGTCCTTTTCTGTGTGTGTATGTAAGTATCAAATAGCTATCCTTATAGATAGTTCTTTAGAATGCTAGCTTTTAGTGTGTACTATATAAATGATGTGGAAGTCTTCTAGTTAGTTGCTAGCTAGAACCATTGGAGATGCCCTTATTAATTCGAAATTAGGACCCTAGTCAACAAAAGAAAGATATACTTTATTTGGCTAAATACAAGTATACAACACCTGACATGCAGATGCTCTTGGGTACAAAGTACAGATACATAACGTATGGATGACCAGACAAGAACCAAATTGAAAGAACCCTAACCCTAGTTACTTTAAACAGTATAATTAGCAAGGATTAATAATTTAATTAAGAGTTATTACAAGCAGTAATTACGAGAATGAATTGCAGCCTTTGGCGAATGAATTGCAGCCTTTGGCTCAAATCTCAAATAATTAAACTAAAGCTAATTATTACAACCTTTTACAAAAAAGATGCATAAGAAAAATTAATTTCTAAGAGTGAAATTGCAGTAAACTAAAATCCAAATTAATTGATGCATTGCATTCCTTGTTCCTGCGATTAGCCAATGTTAGTACCCCAAGCCGGCCACACCAACATGTTCTTTTTTCTTTTGTAAGCAGAGAGCGAATCAAATAACAATCCAAAGGAGAGTAAGAGAGCGGGGCGAAATAGTTACCGTCACTACCCTCGGGGTACTAGAGCCAAATAAAATAGCGTTCTTAGATGTTCCTAGACTGTCCTGGGCCGGTCGACGCTGCTCACTGTTAGTGCGCCTCATCATCCGGCAATTGAAATCCAAAGCCCACATTTTCCAAACTTACTTCACCCGCAGTAAATCCCAAAATAGTGCTTAGCCCACATTTAGGACTTTCGGTCTGGGGCAACAGAGAACCAAAACACAAAAGAGGATAGATTGGCGCTGCCCAGTTGTGCACATCTAGACTCTAGCCAAAGCAGAGAGGAAGAAGCCAAAACCCCTCATATATAAGCCCTAATCTAGCCAATCGCTTATATTGCCCGCTGCATTCCCAGAAACCACTGATAGCAAACCAGTCAGGAGTTCACAAACACATAGAAAGCCCCAAGAACAACTAAGAACAACCAAAAGCAACCGAGCCCCCAAGCCAAGCCATTCCATCCATCTCTGCTCTCGGCCGAAGGCCAGAGAGCTAAACCAACCAAAGGCGCAGTCCATCGAGTGAGAAGAGAGGAGTGTCAGAGAAGGGGAGGCAGAACGTAGAGGAAGACGAAGGTGAGCGAGGACCACGGGACAAGGAAGCCGACAAGGTAGACCACCACAAGACGATGTCCCTGATCGTGACCAGTACCTTGACCGCACCTTCATCCATGACTACGACCTCGTGAAGACCACACTGCAACCCTCACCAATCGAACACTTTCCATAGTCAGCCCGACACACAAGTAGGCCCACATTCCCTCCCACTTTTTCTTCTTTTTGGTTTCGTCTCGAGTAAGCACACAAAATGCTCGGCACTACTCCTCATTGGCTTGTCCGGTTGAGCCAGGCAGCTAAGAAGGAGGGAGAAACCGCCTAGCCCAACCAGTGGCTACCACAGCAACTAACGACCACCCTAGTACCGTGAAGTGCCCTCAGGCTTGGAGAACTGCTCTCGGGCACAAGAACCCCAAACCCGAGTTCCATCAGCATAGCCGCAAGGATTCCCCAGAACTAGGTGTGGTACATCAAATGCGTAAAAATAACGAAAACATTAACTAAAATCAAAGCCAGGAAGCTCAGGTAAGGATAGAAGAGAAGGTAGAACCGGAGAGTAGTCACAACTAAGCCTCAGCCCCAGCAATCCGATCAAGCCAATCCCACTATAGCAATCCCCGACCGGCGGTATCCTCTTGAGGGTTAAGAGGATGTTGAGGGAGGCCGAGTAGTCGTAGTCGGAGTAGTCGTTGTAGTCAAGTAGTCGGGGAGGCCGAGCGAAGAGAGTAATAGCGATCGAGTCGAGTTCTTTGAGTAGTCGAGTAACGGTGTCGAGGAGCCGAGTAACTGCTAGATCCAATTAGTAGCCGCCAGATCCGGTGATAGGGAGCAGTGATAGCAGTAGATCCAGCGAGATGCAACCCGGAGGAGGTCAAATATGTCCGGATCCAAGCCAGAAGGGTTGAGTACGCATGGTAGCCGAGGGAGTAGCAAGCCTCGAGGACGGAGGGAGAAGGAAGCAAGCATAAGTGTCACGAAGGGAGAGCAGGGGAGGAAGAGGGCAGCGGCCGAAGGCTGAGGCATCGGTCGAAAGGAGGAGGATTCCAACACTTATTACTACTCAGGCAAGCTAATTCTTGATCACGAATATAGTTATGTCAAATGTACAAATTACTTTCTGTATCATTATAGTATAATTGCATCTGAAAAAGGTATTTAAAAAAGTCAAATCGACAAAGAAGATGAGAGATGTATGAATGAGAAGAAAAATAGGAGAAAAAGAAAGAGATGAGGTAAAGTAGTAGTCCGGCTGAGAGGAGTAACATGACTACAAGCATATGTATAAAATAGGGTAAAGGAGATCTTGAAAAGGCAAAGAGAGGGCAAGTAGGACTCCTTTACATATGGATATTATATAAGGATCTACCAAACTTTCACTCGGAACGGAGACCATAAGTAAAGTGTTAACCATTTTTCCATCTCGGACGAGTAGGAAATAGTTACCCCATCACATTAAGGATCAAGGTTAAGGATTTAGCAGATATACACTTATGTGCTTTGAAAAGCATGCATAATTGAACTTGTGAGAGTAAAATCCGTGTGGGAGGTTAACGGGTTCCCCCATTTTAATAGTAGAAAGGATCAATTAAGGGGTGTAGGTGACTGGTTGCTCACCTATAAAAGGGGATTGGGATGGAGATATGTAAAGGTTAACCATCCAACCCCTCTCATGTATTCTCATATCTAGGGTTAGGTTTTGAGAGTGAGTGCCTTGTGTACTCTTTATTCTCCAGAGTGGAGTGACTGCAAAATCTATCTTCTCAAGTAAACAATTTATCAATTGTTATATAACTCTTGTGTCTATCTTGTTTTGATTGATGTGCTTGTCTCTTGGTTGGTTTTGATTAGGGATGGCAATTGTACCCGTTTACCCGTATACCTGTGGGTAAATACCCTAATGGAGCTGGGTATGGATATTTTCTTTACCCACGGGTATGGAAATGGGGGAACACTCTACCCGTTGGGTAAACGGGCACAGGTATGGGTAAACTCCACCCGTACCTGCCTCGTCCGTTTACCCACGACAGATTTATAGATGACGCGGCCATAGCAATATCTCTAATTGCTATTGATTGTCATAAACTTTTGCGTATTTCTAATTGCTATTGATTGTTATAAATTTTTTTGATAGCTATTATATTTCCTAGCAATAGCCGCTGTATTAGTGAAATATTTGGAGAATATTTTTTCCCAAAGAAACAAAATCTTTTGGATAGGAGAAAGACCATGGTGTGCCTTTTACCATAACACTTTAGCCTAGTTCTATGTAAGTTTTTTTAATCCAAAACTATTTATCAAAATAGGACTAAACCAAGGTTATTAAGTTGTAAAGTCAAATCAAGTAATCAAGGGGGTGACTTGGGCGACTAGTCGACTGACTAGTTCCCAGTCAGGTATTATATTTTAAGTTTTGTTTAGAGTAGTAAAGCTACATTAAATCAGAAGGGTTAATCTTGAAAAGAATGCAGAAACCAAGAGAGTACATTACATAAATATTCCACATGTGTAATCAGAAATTCAGAATGGAGCTAATTGGAGTGGCAGCTAACCCAATGGAGCCCAAGCACCAAGCAATTCATGGATGAAGCTAATTAAGTAAAATCAGTAGGCGACTTGATTATTACATGGAAAATTTTAAACTATAATGAGTGAGTGGCCTGAGTAGCTTGGTTGCCTGTCTAAAATGGAGCTACGCGCAACGTGGCTACCAGGCCGACCGATACCTGAACCCGCCCGCCGGATCCCAACACCCACCTGATAAAGAAGAGCAAAATCTATCATTCAGGAAGCGGACAATGGACCAAACAGACAAATCAACACCTCTCCCGAAAAACCCAACCAGAATCCCCCCAAAAGAAAAGAATCAAACAGAAGCAGCCGCATATAAGTAAGGAAGGAGCACCTTAGGGTTGGTTCAGGAAGCGGATAAGGAGGAGGGGAGGCAGCGGCGGCAGGAGAAGAAGGTACTGCCATGGTGGGAGGGAGTCGGAGAGAAGGGAGGCGAGATGATGGTTGAGGAGGAGGCAGCGACCACTGGAGAAGATAGCACGGTGACGGCCATTGGAGAAGACGGCATGGTGATGGCCACTGGAGAGGGAGGCGGCTTGTTGCTGCTACTGCTCCGCTCGTGTCATCACTTATGGCGGCTCGCATGGGAGACAGGACGAGACTCCAGAGGATGACAATCCAGGGTTACTTCACTCTCTTGGGCGGCAAGTGCAGTCTCTTCTAGTGGGAACTCTCGGGCTAGGCCTCCATTCATTCACTGGGAACTCTTAGGCCGAGCCTCTCCTAGTGGGCCTCAAACTGAAACTGAATTAGTGCCTTAGTAGGCCCCTAGTCGAGCGGCTAGACCAACCCGGCTAGTCGCGGCTGGTCGCCGATTAATCATCCGAACTCACGACTAGTCACTCCAGTCGATTCGGTCTCCCTAGTCGTCCACCGTGTACTGACTCAATGACTAGTCGTGGATTAGTCAACAACTTAAAAAGATTGGACTAAGCGAAGTCTTAAATAGATTGGTTGTATATTTTCCCAAGAGAGCCAAATCCACACCATTCAAACAGGTTCTAACTTATCTTTGTAATTGAAGGATGGCCTTTAGCTTCAAAAAATTACTAGTAGAAGACTGTGGTCTATGATTTTGATATTCAACCCCAGTGCCTTCCCAATAATGTAATTGAGTACATTTTGCAGCAATTAGGGGCTCAGGACACAGGGACAGATCAAATTGGCAGGAAATGCAACTAACTGTAGCAGGCAATGCATCTATGGTTAGCATCAATGATTAGTTTGCAAAAGTTGTAAGTAAACATACTGAATATATGGTTGAATCAATATGTATGAACTATTGTTACAATGCAAAGTATCTTTGCTGAATTTGCAACGTCACATGTGCTACTTTACTCATAAGCAGAGCACATGCATAAACAAACTGTTCCTTGTCATACTCATACACTTAAGAACTATTCACCATTTGCCAGCAGAAAAGTACAAGATATACAGAAAAGAAGGGAAAATCAAATAATTATGAAGATAAAATGCTTACATATAAGCTACGCCATGAATCATAACTGTGTGACATTTTACCACTGTGTAAAAGCTGGGACAAATGTAGAAATGAAACCGAAGCTAGTCAAGACTTACTATTCACTTATTCCATATAGTTCCAAATAATCACAGATACATCAAGGTCTTAAGTGTTTACACAAGTGATCAGAAGGGTAGCGTATAAAAACAAACAACAAATTTAAAAGTAAGTTCGGCAGATGTAAAAGTCATTAGTCATGAGAGTTGGAAGGCTTGACAGATCAGTGGTGATTTCAACTGCGGTAACTTCGACACTGCCAACAATTAGGTATCTAACAAAGTGCAATAAAATGACTACAGTTGGCACAAATACGATCAAACCAATTTGGTAAAAGACTTGACTTCAAGTAACTAACTACTTGTTGCAGATAGACAAAGCATGTGAAGCTCAACGTCAACAATAGCGGAACACCACCACATGTCCTTCCAGAGAAAAATGGATGAGAAAACATATGAAAATTAATGAGAACGAACTACCAATATTCATACTGCTAGAAGATTTGAACTTGCTTTTATTATGGGGACATGTTTATAAAGACTTGCCCAAGAGACATTAGCAAGTCGAAGAGGTTCAGCCAAACAAAGAAGTTAGACTGACATTCATGAATTCCTTCGAAAACTTTCAGATTTTCAGAGTTAAACTTTTTAAGCGATATTTCGTTTTGATTTCCTGTAAAATAATGATATTGGGGTTGGGAAAAAAAAAGTGTGGCACCTGAACCTACTCCACATGTCCCGAACTATATTTTGTGATATCATTGTGGTTGAACCGCACACAGATAGACTGGACTTCCACAAGTACTGATTGCTTTGGTTCCTGATGATTTCGTGTCCTCTATGAGTAAACAACGAAGCACATTCAAAATAATAAAATAAAGAACGAAGAAACCTCCACCAGATAAAATATCGCTTTACGCACTAAAATCTCATGATCTAATATGCCCTTGAAGCTTGACTCGTCCGGCAAGTGAGAAAATCCAACTGACTCGCCTATAGATGTACAACTTTATTCATTCATCAATCATCAGTATAAGTATCTGAGCATGACGCACTCAGCTGACAAAATGATTGATCACACACGCTACAGTACAGTTCACACCCAATGCAACCGAAGCACACTACTGATGACACAGAGGAAGAGTAATACACCTTGGCCAGTCGATCCCTTAAATGGTGTAATCCGACCACTGCCGTATGAAGGAGGTGTGATCCATGGACTCCCCGGGCATGTCCTCGTCCTTCTCGGCCTCGCCCTTCTTCCTGCCGATCAGCCTGGCAGGGTTCCCCACCGCCGTGCTCCTCGCCGGCACATCTATCAGCACCACCGAGCCAGCCCCAATCTTGGCCCCGGCTCCAATCTTCACGTTGCCAAGAATCGTCGCTCCTGCGCCTATCAGCACCCCATCCCCGATCTTGGGGTGCCGGTCGCCCACCGCCTTCCCAGTCCCACCCAAGGTGACGTGGTGGAGAATGGAGACGTTGTCGCCGACGACGGCGGTCTCGCCGATGACGACGCCGGTGGCATGGTCGAGGAGGATGCCCTTGCCGACGACGGCGGCGGGGTGGATGTCGACCGCGAAGAGGCGACGCGGGACTGGAGCGCTAGCGCGAGGGGGCGGCGGTGCTGGGCCCAGAGGACGTGAGCGACGCGGTGGGCCTGGATGGCGAGGAACCCCTTGAAGTTGAGGAGGCACTGGGAGAATCCGACGCAGGCCGGGTCGCGCGAGTGCGCGGCGAGGAGGTCGGCGACGACGGCGGCGCGGAGGGATGGGTGGGCGGTGAGGGAGGCGAGGAAGAGGTCGTAGAGGAGCGTGGAGAGGAGGGTGGAGGAGCAGAGCTTGTTGGCGAGGTGGAAGGAGAGGGAGCGCGGCAAGGAGGGGTGGGAGAGCACGGTGGCGTAGAGGAAGGAGGCGAGGGCCGGCTCGGCGTCCGCGTCGCGGCGGGCCTCCGCCTTGATCTGGCTCCAGACCCAGGACTCGTCGTCCAACGACTCCGGCGGCGGGAAGGCCGGCACCACCTCCGCCGGGAGCGGCGGAGGAGGCGGCGAGTGGGGGCGATGGTTGGAGTGGTTCGCGCCGCCGCCACCGTCGGGCTCGTGCGCGTGCGGCTGGCCGGCCAGCATCGCGGCGCCTGGGCGCGGGGAGGGATTGGATTGGTGAGGGAGGCGAGCTGAGGATTGGGGCCGATGGTTTGCGGAGGCCGAACAACAAAGGGGTGTGTGTAAGTTCTAAATAGCGGGCTAAGCCTCTTAGCGGCTGCCTCTCCCAAAGGCTAAGAAAGGTTATAGCGAGCTAAGCCATTTAGCGGCTGACAAAAATATACCAATTTATCCTAAGCCAATCAGTTATTCAATTCATCATGAGAATAAGATGCACCACTACGTCACTACCATTCACATGATGATTATGAAACTAACAATTGGTATCAGAGCAACCGCTAGCTTCCTAGAACCCTAGCCCCTGATGTACTCGGTTATGCTTAGGATTAGGGTTTTCTGATGCTTGTTCTTGGGCTCGGGTAGAATATTAGAAGGAGGGGAATCGAATTGCATGCGAACCCTAAGGCTTTTCCCCAAATTTTTTGATGAATCCCGAACTCTAGAAACCCCAAATTCCCAAATCAATTGAATATTTTTAGATCGGGAAGAACAAGAAAAAAAAGGAAGAAGGGATCGGGACTTACGGTTGCTGCCTCGGCGGCTTGTGCTGTGTGCTGGCTCTGCTTGTGCGCGCGCCGCGACGCATGCGCCCGCCCCTCATCATCCGCCGCGTCGTTGTCGCGCGGCTGCGCGCTACGCACAGGCGGACGCAGGCTCGAGAGGCGCGCGGCGCGGCGGCGACGGCTCGGGAAGTTGGGAGTCGGAGGCGTGGCGCGGCGGCGGCGACGAGCTTCGAGGCGTCGCGCGCGGCGGCGGCGGCGACGGGCTCGGAAGTCGGAGTCGGGGCGTGGCGGCGGCGGCGGCGTCGAGGCGCGCGGCGGCGCGGCGCGAGCTCGGGAGGAGTCGGAGGCGTGGTGGTGGTGTGCGGTGTGACCGTGTGAGGCATCGAGGCGTGTCGTTGGTCTTTGGCTGGGGTTACGACGGCGTTTGGGCGACGGCAGCGACGCCGGCTCACCCAATTCGGCCCACTTCAGATTTCCCCCCTCTTTAGCGGGCTAAATAGCAGTCCATTTAGCGGATTTAGCGGGCTAAATCCGGCTATTAGCGGAAAAACCTGTTTAGCGCCAAAAGTGCAATCTCTTAGCCCTTAGCCTTCCCAAAGGCTAAATCCGGCTATAGCGGTGGCTATAGCCGGCTATTTGAAACCTGTATACAGGGTACTGTACTAGTAGTCGTACCTTGTGGTGGAATGGGCTTTGGATTGGGCCTGGGCTTTAAAAAAACATTTTTTTGGTTTTTTAAGATTTTTTTTTGCTGTTGATGTAGAAAAAATGAGACTGTGTTACGTCAGCATATGCATGGACTCCTTGAATGTCAACCTCTGCTCGAAGATGTACCAACTGATGCTTAAATTTTGTCAACTTGTTACTTGGCACCGATATAATAATGTTCTTTTCTGCCTTCAGATTTGAGTTATGAATCTGGACCGAATTGGGGGAACATGCAATCTTTGGAACGTTGTTATTCATCCTTTGGTTTTTGAAGGTCAACCGATCTTATGTTGCTTTTAGTATGTTATAAGTATATGGTATAGACCAAGGTTTCGAAACGAGGAGATTTTTAAAATGTAGTTAGCTCTTTTCAGTTTGACGAACAGGAGGGAATATGTTCGACGGATCTGGCTAAGTTTTCTATGGTTAAAATGCAACTGAAGTTTCTTTTCTTCTGATGCAACTAAAGTTATCTATATATGTTCATCCTTAAAACGCTTGTGTCGTTCGGTTGGACTGAAATAAACTGACTTATGACTGAAATTGTATTGTAGCTGACTGAAATTACACTGTAACTGATGGTGACTTATTTGACATAACTAAATTTAAAAAATTTTAAAAAATAGAAAAAAAACAGATTAGCCCATTATAGATAATACATACAAATACAAAAAAAAAGGTATCGGCCAAAAACTCAAAAAAGCCAAAACACTAAAAAAAGATAAAATTTAGAAATAGTAAAACATAAACAAAAAAAATCAAAAACTGAAATGAGTGGGACCTAATGCCTTTATCTTGTCAACGGCTCAACGCGGCTAGCTTTAGAGGCTAGATAAAACTGCTTGCTCAGAGTTTGTTGCTGCATAATGGCCTAGAAAGTCTCGTGTATGTGCCATTGCTCGAACCAATTGAGTTTTTTTCATACGCCATTATTTCTTTTTAACGCTACGTGTTTCAGCAGTGCCTTGTGCCTATCTTCTATATCACACATGTGTCGCGGACATAAAAAGATCCAAATGGTACAACAATAATGTAAGTTTTTGGTTTTTTTTAAAAAAAACATCAATGTAAGTTTCAGCCGTGCCTAACATTTCCAGCTTTGTATTCAAGGCTTTTTGAGTTTTATGACCTTTTCTTTTCTTAAGCTATATGACTTTAGTAAAACAGAAAAGCACGGCTAACCGAATCAAGATGTGCTTAGTTCATTTCCCATGTATAAAAAAAGTTAGGGTAATACTTTGCCTCTTACGTCTGAGGAGATCTAATACCATCGGACGCTACCAGGCGTGAGCCTCATCCAACTAGCTCCCTACCTCCTCCGACTCTCCCAATCTTTTATCCACATCCAACCAGCTTCCCCTCGTCCAACCGTTCTCTCTCTATCTCCCTCTTCAAGTATATCTTCGGTGAGCTCGTGTCGACATGGTACCCACATCACCCTCTCCATGCTACCATCCTTCCTCTCTCTACCCCTCCCTCCCCTATTTCGTCATGGTCGAGCCTTTGGTGACCAACCTCGATGAGCTACAGTCAAGACATCACCGGTGACCTCTCCGGTGAGCTCCTGCCGCACCCTCTCTGGTGAGCCTCAGCCAAGGCTTCTTCGGTGATTCACTGTAACGTCCTGAAAAATATAAATAATAAATTATGGAACTTTTGGATTATTTTATTTGCTTTTATTTGCCTTATATTTGAATTTGGAGTTTATAGATCTTTTTACAAATATGAAGGAGTTTTGAATATAAAAAGAGGAAAGAAATCAACATATAAAATAATAAAACATGAGCGTCAAAAATAAAGAATCTGAAAAGATGATCCAAAAGAACTATAAAAGTAAAAATAATAAATATTTACAAGAATATATATACATATATATATATATATACATATGTATGTATATGTATATGTAAGCATGCAATTATACATAGCAAGGAAATCAGATAAATTAAATGCCAACCATAGTTGAAAATATTTTGGTAAGTCCAGAAGGTCCTCATGAGCTTCTGTGAATTTTTCTGCAATTTTTGGAACTGGTTTCATATTTTTCGAGGTTTATTCAATTATCGGGCATTTCTAAAAATCCTTAGAAATAAGAAGAAGAAAACCTCTCGGCCGCCACTGCCGGTCCCGATCAGCGCCACGCAGCCCGCGCCTCGCTGCGCGCCCCATGCGCCAGACTCGCGCGCGGCTGCGTGTGGGCGCACCTCGCGTCGCGGCTCGGCTGCCGCTGGGCCCGTCCTCTCGCGCAACGTCTCTGCCGGTGGACCTCGCCGCGCGCGTCTTCTTCCTCCTCCTTCTTCTCCACGCGCGCGCGCCTCGCGCCATTCTCTCGCAATGGCCGCAGCTAATCCGCTCTCCTCTCTCACCTCGCGGGCAAATTAAAAAGGACAAGACAGAAGGGGAAGCACCTCTCCCCTCTCTCTCTCCTACCGGATCCGGCGAGATCTCGTCCATTCCCCGCGGCGTGCGTGAGCAGGCGCGGCCACATGTCGACCTCGCGCACCTCCTTCCGGCTATAAAAAGCCCCTCCTGGGATTCGCACTCGCGTCGCAACACTCCCTACTCCCTTTCCCCGCGAGCAATTGAACTCTAACGCCCTCAAACCCCGCCCACGCCCTCGTCTTCCTCACGGCCGGCGACCAAGCCGACACCGATTCCGGCCGTCCCCGAACCCCTCCTCGCTCCCAAAGCTGCGTGGGAGCCAGGCGAAGCCAACCCCCTCCTTCACCGGGCCTCCCATCGCGTGAGCTTCGCCGGCGACGACCGCATCCCGAACCTCCGCTGTCACACGCGCGCGCCGCCACCGTGCCCTCCGTCTCCACCGACCCGCGAAGCTTCCGTCACTTGGGATTGTATTCCACGCAACTCCCAAGCCTCTCCGACCACCACTCGCCGCGGCGCCGCCGTCCTCTTCTTCCTCGCCGGCTCCTCCCGGCTACTTCAAGGAGATTACTTACCCCTATAGGGTAAGCATCGCTCGGCTTCGCCGAGTGGCTTCCAGCGCTATCTCTTCTCCCTTCCTGCTCCCGCGTCGCGCGTTCGAGTCCGGCTCCGCGCGTGCGGTCGAACACTTGTTTTGATTTTTCTCTCGGGCTGACAGGTGGGCCCCACTTGTCGGTCGCTTAACCGAAGCAGCCCTCTGACCGCTGGGCTCCACTGGTCAGTGGGACATGTATATAGAACATCTTGACATATGGGCCCCACTGGCCATAGACACAGTAATAAACGAATAAAAAAATAATAAAAATTAAGAAAATGACATGTGGGACCCACTGTCAGAAATTTAATAATTTTGGGATTTAACTGAACTGAAATATTCAAATGGGTATAACTTATTCATTTTAACTCCAAATTAAGTGAGACAAATTTCTAAATTCATATAAATTCAAGATCTGTCCAATGGAACTAAAACCATAAATTTTAGAGGTCCATTGAATTTTTGGTGATATTTAATGTGGTTTGCATAAATAAATTGAAAAGACTAAATATTAGTTAAGACGTTGATAAAGAGGAATAACTTTGGCTAAACATCTAAACTTAGTAAAGATGCTCTTAAATCATAATTAAAATATAAGTTCAATATTTATCATAATGTCACCTAATAAATCTCGGTGATGTACCATATTAAATAGAATAATAGAGTACTACCTTGTACAGAGGTCTCGCCTAGATTGTAACACCACTTATTTCAGTATATAACTATAGATTAGTTATCACCTATAAATAAGTAATATTTAACTCAAGGACTAAATGTTAATTAAGGGCATTAGTAAAGAAAAATATCTTTGGTTGGTATTAAAATTTAGCAAAAGGATGTCCATTGAAGTTAGAGACATTCATAAGCAAATGAATATAGATAAATAGTTAGATGTTGACGACATATATGCGCCATTAGTAATTATGTTAGTACAATTTTTGTACACCTTAGACCCTATTGAAAATATAAACCCTATCATTAGCATACTGCCAACCATAAAATCTTAAATAATAGCCAAAGTAGGAGCAAGCTAATAATAGTGCAACTAATTAGGTCTTGACACTAGCTTTGGTAGATGGTACATAATAAACATTAAGTGCAATGGTATATAAAGCAAGTGGGATTAGTACCAATGGATCTTAATTTAAATTAAACTTAAATTAACGATAAGCGAAGATACATAAATTGGTAGTAACCTTTAATCAAAGGGTGTCTTTTAAGTAGAAATGTCTATATATGCGTGGCAAGTATAATAAAGTAACCCTTAGGACATCAGGTGTTAAAAGCAATCTACCTAATGTAGCGGTGTGACTAGTAATCATCACAAGCGTGCCATCGATAAATAAATCTCAACCGCAGACTCGGTAGAATGTTGAGAGTAAGGTATGACCTAAGTATAGCATGCTTGGTTCTAGATAAATAGATTTACATAACGATAATAATAACGTCAACACCGTAATAATAATTAAAATATACGCAGAATATCTGCGATACCTAATCTGAAGAGCCTCTTTAATTAAAAAGTCAGGTTGGAGTACCTACAAAAATCCCTATGTAATCGGTAATTAAAATAATTTTACCACCTTGTATTTTAATGAACAAGGTAATATTAACGTGACCTAAAAATAAATAAATACATCTCAAACCGCTAAAAATATAAGCTATAAGATTAATTCGACAAACCAGAAATCATATACATTGTGTATATAACTCATACCCTAACTCTTAGAAAGTTAATATTGGACAAGGCACTACCCTACACTCCACTACAGTCTTACGTCTACCCATAGGTCTAATATGGCTCATGGAACTTCCTTAATAAATATAAAAGTAATAAAAAGAAGTTATTAAATAAGATGGGTTAACCCGTAGTATTCAGTGCCATCCTCAAATCCAAAGTAAGAATAACATCGTCAATATCCTTGTATCACGAACCCTCCTTAGCCTCTGCTTCGTCGAGTTTCCTTCTACCCAACCATCACTCTGTCCCAACCTCGTGTAACCCCGTCAGTCCTCTGCACCCAATCAGCATTGCCTCAAATCACCCATTAATTCATAATAAAACTAAATTGAGTTTATTCCGAGTTATTTGGATCTTTTGAGTTATTTGCTTTCTTTTTGGATTCAGTCGTTTGTCGCGTAATTAGAAATCAAGTCCAAGATTCCACGGATCAAGCGAAATCAAGAGCGAGGCGAAGAAAAGATCCGAAGCTCAAGAGAAAGCATTGCGTGAGCTCAAGACCGCGGTAAACCGCGCCAGGCGAGTCAATACTTTGATCATGTTGAACCCACATTTATGCAAATTATTTTGTGTTAAATTAACAAAATGCATGCTGTTATTTTTATGCAAATACATGCTAAATTTGATGTTCTAGCTATATGCCATTGTTAACTTTGAATAGTATTACCCCCTCCTTTGAGTAATTGAATATATGAACCTTGTCGCCCTAGCAAAAATATATTAGTAACATTTAATAAGTCCGTAATCGTATGCCATGCTTAGCATTGATTAGGAACTCGGGGCAAGAAATTGTCCCGAGCATCACTTTTATTCATGAGAAATTGGTTTGGGCAGTCATTGTGATGATGACTGGTATATGTTGAATACGACTATTTTACACTCCCAAGATCCCCAACTTGCTTAATTATTTGGGCGGATTGGTTCGATGGTGTGTATGTGTGTGGTGCAGTGATTGCATAAGTGGGTTAGTGGTAGACCGCCCAGATACCACTAAGGACTGAATCTTGTCATGTCACCCGTGTAAAACAGTACAACCACAAGGCGGCAAAGTGTAGGCGGGGTTTACTAATTTGTGTGGCTCTAGGTGGTTACGTGAAGGTATGACCACGAGCAAAGGGATGGATGGTCGCATCCCGCCTTTGCCCGTGATGGCTCACGAGGACCCTTCCGAGGATGGTGGATCTACGGAAGATAGACCTTAGCGGGCGTAACCACGTGAGGACTATGCATTGTAACAATCTGTGATAGTCTACTCAACCGCATGGCTAAGGAATCATGTGGGGCAACGGTGGATTTATCTCTTGTGGGTAAAGTGTGCAAAACTCTGCGAGTCAAAACTATTCGAATAGCCGTGCCCACGGTCAAGGCGAACATGGGAACTTAACGAGATATAGTTCTATTTCAAAATGCTTTATGGGTGGGAATGGGAAAGTAGCGAACAGAAAGCCCTGGTTTTGGTTATGTCACGGTGTCGTCCCGCTTGTTCACGGATGTCGTTCGGTAGTGCACGGGTGTTGTCCCGATTGTTCCGGATGTCGTTCGGTAGTGCACGGGTGTCGCCCCGCTTGTTCCCGGATGTCGTTCGATGAGTGCACGGGTGTCGTCCCAATTGTTCCCGGATGTCGTTCGATGAGTGCACGGTGTCGCCCCGATGAGTCCCCGGTGTCGTCGGTGGTAAGTTAAGCGGCTATAACGTCAAGAAATTGCTATATGGTGCGGATGCCATGCAGCGGTGGATGGAATCGGATCGATATTAATCTTGCATTCTGAACATTATGCTTTTGTCCAAAATGCTAGGTCTTAGGAATTTTTATATAATTGTATTCAAAAGCACTCTTCGCAAAAATAAAGTAAACCTAAGCCATCCTTTGATTAGCCATACATGTTATATCTTGCATTCGTGTGTTGGCTCACGAGCACGGGTCGGAGTGCTCACGCCGCTTTGCGACAAAATTCGAGTCAAGAGTCACATTACCGCGCCAAAGCAACAAGGTTGGACAAGATGGCCGAGAAGATGAAGATGTTAAGAACAAGGCCGCGAACCTCCGGTTGGTGCTGTGGGCATGTCTGAAGGTCCCACTGTGTGCTCCGTTCTTCCATTGCTGCAATTTATTGATTTCGCCTAATCGGCCCATGAAGTAAGTCTACTATTATATTTACGCTTCCACATGATATGTATTTTGATGTCCATTACTGTAACTGTGTGCACTATCTACTAATCCAGGGAATAGTGCAGCTAAACACAGTAGATTCCGGATTATAAAATCTGGGTCTGACATTCACCCTCCGACGAGCCTTAGCTGAGTGCCTCCAATGACCCCCTCCACGCCATGCCATCAATCGACCACCACTAGCTAGCATGCCTTCAGTGACTTTTCATATAACTGCCTTTGTGAGCTTAGCTATCGAGGCGGGCCTTGCAAGATGTTGCAAAAAGGTTGGTTTCGATGTTGCAGTAATTGTCCTCAATTGTTGTAGATTTGGACTTGTTGCAATAGTATTTTTCAGTTGTTGCAATAAAAGTTTGTTTTTGTTGTATCAATTTTGGTGATCTGTTGCTGATAGTTTTTGTTGTGTTATTTGAATGTGTGTATGTCTTTTTTTATACTACTATTTGAACTATTGCTATTTTGAATGCGTGTTGTAGTTTGCATTTTGATTTGTTGCATCAAAGTTTATTTTTTATTGCATTAAAGATGTCGAATTATTGCACTGAGAAAATTAATGTATCTAAAGGGGGGAAACTTGCCGGATTTGGAGGGGTTGGGGCCGATAGAGCTCGAGATGTGGACTGTGAGCAATGGAAGCCTTCCACTACTACAAGCCACCGCCTCTTTCTAGTTGCATAGACTGGAAGAGGACAAATCAGTCTCATCATCGCCAAATCTGGACCGTCAGTGACGAGATATTAAGCCAGTTGCTCCTCCCATCCCCTAGAGGTTGCTAAGGCACGAAGGCACTGAGACTATCTTACTCCATGCTGTTGGTGTCGTCGCTAGGTTCTTCCTCTTCAGCAATTTATGGAAAATTATTGCTTTCACCACCTTATTTGTTGCAGAGGTTTTGTGTTTTTGTTGCATATGTTCATCTTTTTGTTGCAGTAGACGCTGCGGGTCTCAATTTGTTTCGAATATTTATTTCTATTGTTGCATAAGCCATTCTAAAATATTTCTACTATTATTTTAAAATGTTACAATGTTGTAAAGTCATAAATTTTTTGCTTAAGATTTTTTATCTTGCTTTAGCACTTAGCTAAGTCGTATACTCGTGGGTTTTTTTTTTGAGAAGATGATATTTTTCCTCAGCATTTTCAACTGTTATTAAGTATTTTGTTTCATAGTGGAGGAAGTTTATTGCAGCCTTACTATTTAATTATCAGAAAGTCTAAAGAATGGTATACCATGCGGATGCCATTCAACGGTACAATCCATCGCCGTTTGATCCTACACGAACGAATCTTAAAGCGTCTGCTCCGCTTGCACATAACCACTCATCCACTCCGCTTGCACAGACCTTCGCCTTGCATTGCTTCTTTGAACTCCTCACTCTCCTTCTCGTGTGTGCACCACCGCCGATCTCCTCGCCCTTGCTCACAGCCGGCCTCGCCGTGAGCCGGATTCAGCGGCCTGGAGGGGTGCCGTCGCCGTCGTCGGATCTGGCGCCGAAGAAGGAAAATCCCGCTCCTCTGCTATGAATTCATCCTTCCCCCTGGACATAGAAGGAGGTTGGAGGGAGGCGGCGGCCCGATGGGGGGCGATGGGCGGGGTAGAAGGACGGTGGCAGCAACGGATGTGACAATTAGGTTGGGCAGGACAGCGCGGCGGAGAGGGGTCGGGGGCGACACGACGAGGCGGCAACAGCTTGTTGGACACGGATGGTGGTGAAGGGGATGGGGGTGATGGAGAAAATGCGCGGAGCTGCTTGGGACGACGCGGCAATGAAGTACTCTTATCTTCCTCCATGAAACATAAAGAAAGGAAGGAGAGGGATAGTGCAAGAGGAGATATGCCATCGGAATACCTCCCGATGGTATACCGTACATTAGTACTTCTCTTTAATTATTGTGTCTCAAAAAGCTCTCTTTTAAATTAAATTCATGGGTAGAAAGGGGCCTACAATAGAAAGCTTTCCACCGTGCATCCAGTCGCTAGCGACGGAAACAGTAAACCTCCCAGGGCACTAAGAGTGTGTTTGGTTCGTGGATGGAGGTTGCATCGTATATCCTGGCTGAGTGGATGCAGGCTGAGTGGAATCGTATTTCAGAAAAAGAAGATGTTTGGTGAGGCCGCATGAGCGGATACAAAAAGCGAGATGATGTTTGGTTGCTGTATGAGCGGATGCGATCTACCAAACTCGAAAGGTCGACATGTGGGACCGCATAAGATACACTGCATCCACTCATTCAGGATGGCTAGTGAAGCTCATTTTGAGCGTATCCACCCATCCAGGATGAGGGCGTATTTTTGCATCCGCTCATACAGGCTGTATCCGCTCATACAGGCAACCAAACAGACTCTTTCTTAAATTATACAGATCTATCCATTTAAAACGAAGGAGATACAGACAACCAAACACACCCTAAAATTTCAAGCTGTTCCCGTCCGCGAATACATGCGCCTACTTCCAGAATGCGCATGCTCTGTCCACTGCCGGCTGCCGTCGTGGCCCCACTTCCCACGCAGCGGGGCCCAGGCGACCAGATAGCCCGGCCTTTTGTTTGGCCCTCCTCCGCCGCCGCCTTCCCCGCGCTCAGCGCACGAGACACGCCGCCCCAGCACGCACCGCTGCGCTACGCTTCCATCACTCCGCTACTTTCCAACCGCCGCCCACGCGAACCCCGACGCCGCCGCCGCCGCCTCAAGCTCCCGGGCTCCCCCACTCTCCTCCTCCTGCTCCTCTAGTCGTCTTCCTCCACCTCCTATGGCGTGCTCGTCGGCGGCGGGTGCTGAGGCGACCGCGCTCCTGTTCCGCCGCCTTGCCCCTTCCCCAATAGCCGGGCGCCACCGCCTCGCCCTGTCCTGCCGAACTCGCCGCCGCAACCTCAGGTAGGTGGGTGGGTCTGAGCGCGCGCGGGTGTGTATCGGTAGCTTGCCGCCGTTTGGGAAGGTGTTTGTCATGTGTTCGGGGTATTGCTTGTGAATTGTGATGCGTATACGGAGCGTTTGAGGGCTTTGGTGATCGCTGGGTCGCGTTTGGATTCGTGTTGCTTTCTCTCTCTAGTTTGGGTGGCATCTGGGGGAAGCGACATTTTTTGGGGTACGTGGTTTGTATGTATGAGATGCTATGATCATGTTTGTTTGATTCAAATCTAGTGGAGATTCGAGCTATGAATGTTGCTTCCTAGGTTGGTGAATTCTGGAATGATTGTATTGCCGCACCGTTCTACCCATCCGAAAATGGTTTCTGGCAAAATATTCTTTTCTGCAATCATGATCAGATCAGAGATCGACGCTGCCAAAATTCCTTATATCTGTACGTTTAGTTGTTTGGCTTTACAAATTTGAAAAGGGAAGTTAACTTATTTTTCCTGGTTCTAGGACTGCTGCTCAAAATCCTCGGAAGAGGGTAACTCCCCTTAATGGGGCTGATGTCCAGAGAGATGAAGCGGCGGCTTCCACTGACAAAGAGCGGCAAGAGGTATTGCAGCATATTCTTTACAATTCAATAATTCATTTGTTTTCCCGATCCATTTGTTTGATGCAGAGTAATTCTACAATGGATGTTATTCTTCTTTTCTAAGCCATGAAGGCATTACTTATATGGATTGCTATCTTTTTTTTGAACTGAAATATGTATGGATTACTATCATTATGTAACTTTATCTACACACATCATTTGCAACTAACTTATTTCCAAGAAAATTTCTCTTGTAATTCTAAATGACAAAGAAAACCCAATACAGTGTAAGCTATACTGCTATACAATCATAGGCCTTATACTTATTTATTCATTAGCCAAAACAGTGGATTATTTCTTTTTCTGTCATAAGGTATTTTTCTACTCAAAATACTACGTGATATTGAGTATTTATTTCACATTCCATATAGGTTCTATCATATGTTGCAACTTATTAATTGGGAATGTGGAGTCTGTCAATGGGGATCCATCATCCATGTTTCACATGAGATATATTGAAGGCCCCCTTTTCATCCTTAATATTGATGTATAGGTGTCAAAATGCTACAAATTGATTATGCATTTTGAGCTCTATTTGAGTCCCAGTGTTCTCTTTTAGTTTGTTTACTCTTACTACATGCTGATTGTATTGATGTTACTACATAATGATAACATTCTATTTTTCGGTCATCTGAAAATTAGTGTATTTAGGACACTGTAGTTATAGTGTTAGTCCAAATAAAATGCTGTACCAATAAAACAAATGCTATCATACAAGCATGAGTAACATTGAAAATGGATTAAGCTTCTTTTAAGTTGTCCTTTTAAGAAACCCCGTTTCCTCAGAGAAAAGTAGCTACATAATTTTTGAACGCAGGCTTTTTATGCCTGGAAAAGAAGCAGCTACATAATTTTTGAACGCAGGCTTTTTATGCCTGGAAAAGAAGCATTTTGATCCTAAGCTTGCATTTCATGTTCAAGCTACTGGTGATTATATGCAGTATCCTTCAACTCTGTTGGCTATCATATTTCCTCACTTCCCCCTTTCCACATAGGTGCAGGCGTGCAGCAATTGCATGTGAAGTCGATTACAACTCTAAACTCTTATCATGAGACATATCTAGCGTTTCTTCAATTCCATGATAAAGGCTGAAGAGTAGCTTAGTGCTAATATGTATCTAATACCCCAATCACTCAATAATTCTATTTTGCATATACTTTGCCATGGTTTTTAATCTTCAGCTTTATTTTTGTTGAATTAAAGTGAAATGAATCCTCATTTAATTACTTGAATAGTTAGTAAAATTTTCAGATAAAGGTGCATACTTGGTATTGACATCTATATTTAAAACCAAACGGGGGCTTTTCATTGATAAACACCACGGGTAGTTAAACAAAGTTAATGTTATCATCGAAATTGTTCTGAAATATCATCATTTGTTTGTTTGCAATTATTTGTTTACTGTTGTTGCTTTTAAGAGTTTTGGGTTTTGTGTTTTCCCCCACAGAAATATGAAGATGAAGATGGCATATCAAACCTTCAACTGGAAAATTTGGTAGAAATGATACAGAGCACTGAGAAGAGTAAGGATTCCTTCCTTGTGAATATTCCTATAGTTTTATATGATGCATAAAGCTGTAAGCATGTGCACAATAAACACTGATTTCATATTTGATTTGGTTAGATATACTACTTCTGAATCAAGCTCGTCTTCAGGCATTGGAACATGCTGACAAACTTCTTAAAGAAAAGGAAGCCTTGCAGAGGAAGACAGATATTTTAGAGTCAAGGTTGTCAGAAACAGATGCACGACTCAAGCTTTCAACTGAAGGGAAGTATAATGCAGAGATTAATGACTCTCCACCAGCACTGGAGTTTGATGTTCTAATGGAAGAGAATATGCTATTGAAGGATGACATACAATTTCTTAAAACAAATCTTATTGAGGTTGCTGAGACAGAGGAAAGTCTATTCAAATTAGAGAAAGAGCATACTCTTTTAGATGCTTCCCTTAGGGAGCTGGAGTCTAGGTTTATAGCTGCCCAAGCAGATATGTTGAAACTTGATCCTAGGCAGTATGATGCCTGGTGGGAGAAAGTAGAAAATTTGCAAGACTTGCTTGAGACCACAGCAAACCAAGTAGAGCATGCTGCTACGGTATTGGACGGCAATCATGACCTGCAGGATAAGGTTAACAAATTAGAGGCATCACTGCAAGCAGCAAATGTATCAAAGTTCTCTTGTTATTTTGTTGATCTTTTGCAGCAAAAGGTAAAATCAATAGAGGAGCGCTTCCAAGCATGTAATCATGAAATGCATTCTCAAATTGAACTGTATGAGGACTCGATAGTGGAATTTCATGATACTCTTAGCAAACTAATAGAGGAAAGTGAGAAAAGATCACTGGAGCATATCGCAGGTGACATGCCTTCGGAATTATGGAGTAGAATCTCACTTTTGATTGATGGATGGTTACTTGAGAAAAAAATATCCTACAATGATGCAAATACGTTACGAGAAATGGCTTGGAAAAGGGATAATAGTCTTCGGGAAGCGTACTTGTCATGCAGAGGTATGGAAGATAGGGAAATTATGGACAGTTTTCTAAAGATGACATTACCAGGAAGCAGGTACACTTTCTTCTTTGCTAGTATTAGAAAAAACTTGTTTATAGCAATAACTAGTGCTTTAGAAAGTAGTTGGTCTGAATTCTTTAGGTTTACAATACATTCATTGATTAATGCAGTTCTGGTTTGCACATTGTCCACATAGCAGCAGAGATGGCTCCTGTTGCAAAGGTGATCCTTGGTATTAATTCAGCTTTCCATCAAGTGCATTTGATTGCATCATTGCATCTTTTGATAAGTTGCTACCTAGTATGACTGTCAACTATTACGGGACTCTTGAGAAGATCACTGTTTTAAGTACGATTCTGTAAATAATAAAGCATTAATTTTCCAGTGTTACTTGTAAACTTGGAGTCTAGCCCCTGTGTTGCTTCAGATATGTCTTGAATTCTTGTGGCCAATACTTAGTTAAAACTCTTCCATCAATGCTGAATGATACTATCTGTCTAAATGGATTGATGGAGATTGTATTTTTCATCCCAAATTTAGGACTAGACAATTCGAGACACACACACACACACACACACACACGCACGCACGCACGCACGCACGCACACACACACATAAATATATAAATATATAAATATATATATAAATAATATTCCCTATGTTTTGGTACACAGTTTTGTTAAAAGACTAGGTGTGTCATGAATCATGAGTGTCCCTGAGTCCTGTTGTCTGGCTTGCCATGCTGGACAATTTAATTGTTTAAGACAATATCACTATCCACATCCGGGTAACATTAAATCTGTCTAAATAGTTTTTTTTGGGTTTTGATCTCGTAACTTATTTTTATGGTTCTCCTGAAGTATGTTCAAATAGACTGAGAGAATCTAAGGGCTGATTCAGACGGTGACATTTCTTTTTATGAATGGAAATAGGTTTTTACTGGTTGAAAAAAAAGTTGTGTATATGCTCCTTTTTAATTTATCAGTTTTGATTGTGCAACCATGAATAGTAAATGAAGCTTTGGTTTGAACCAAAGAAGGTGAAGTATTGACTAGTAAATTGTCCATTGACCAAGTTGTGTGGTTATGAGTTGAATTAGATCGATCTCCTCCAACTGGAGTATATGTTGGGATGGCTCTTGAGATGAGATATTTACTAAAATACTGATGCCAATGGCCTATTAACTGTTTTGGAATTTGAATTGTTGTCCATGCTGATTAATTTAAATCCTGTTAGTCATCTTTCATCTATATGCATGATTCTTTAGGTTGGTGGTCTGGCAGATGTAATATCTGGTCTTGGCAAGGCACTTCGGAAAAAGGGGCATCTCATAGAGATTATTCTTCCCAAATATGACTGCATGCAGCTTGACAAAGTTAACAATCTTAAGGTATGTAGCTTGTTGCTTATCAATGTTTGTTGCATCTTTTGTTTGGGTAATATTGCTATTTTGTGTTCCTGCAGGTTTTAGATGTTCTGGTACAGTCCTACTTTGAAGGAAATATGTTCAACAACAAAATATGGACTGGGACTGTTGAAGGTTCTAAGCAACTCTCAGTTGGACCATTGTATAAAATTAAATCTACATTGACCTAACTAAAAGTTGCATATACAGGCCTTCCAGTCTACTTTATTGAGCCACAGCATCCAGCAAAGTTCTTTTGGAGGGCGCAGTACTATGGAGAGCATGATGACTTTAAACGTTTTTCATACTTTAGCCGTGCGGCACTGGAAATACTTTACCAATCTGGGAAGAAAATTGACATAATCCACTGCCATGACTGGCAGACTGCATTTGTTGTAAGTGTCAAAGATCACTTGGCAGTATTAGTTCATTGACTACTGAAAATGGATTTTATTTTTCTTGGTCGATTTACTAAGGTGAAGGTATTAAGTTTTTTTTACTTTGAAATTCCAGGCACCTCTTTATTGGGATGTATATGCAAATCTGGGCTTCAACTCAGCTAGAATTTGTTTCACCTGTCATAATTTTGAATATCAAGGAACTGCTCCCGCTCATGATTTAGCATGCTGTGGCCTTGATGTTGACCACCTAGATAGACCAGACAGGATGCGGGACAATTCACATGGCAGAATAAATGTTGTTAAGGTATCATCTGTGGCTAATTTTAGCAATAAATTTGGAATGCAAACCTCACTGTTATGATATCAATTATGCTGCTCTGGGTGTGTTGTGTTCAGGGTGCAATTGTGTATTCCAACGTTGTGACAACTGTATCACCATCATATGCACTAGAGGTGCGCTCAGAGGTAATATTTCTTCTGAACTTTAGGTGTTATGTGCACTTGATTGGTTGCTTTTATCTTTTTTCCTGTCCTCTGCATAATTCATAGTTTCAATAGCAGCCTTCTACTTTTTAGATTTATGGGCAAAGAGTAGATTAATTATAAGGATATTGAATGTGTAAGTGTGTCGCTCAAAAATCTTAATCCTGTGGAGGCAAACATTTCTGGAAGAGGAAAGCCAGAATTTGTTGCACAAGTCGTGGGAAACTGAGGCCTTTCTTTGTCCAGCGGACCAGCGGTGCCAAATTGTTGTTTATCATGCAATATTTTCTTCTATTGATGTTTCTCAATGGACTAGAAAGATGCTAGATCATAACTCAGGGAGTTGCATAAAGAGCTTGAATGCTTGATAATACCCTAATTCAGATATACTGCTATACATGTCCATATGAGGCTTCAACTGGTCCTGGTGTTTCTAGTTACCATTAATTTAATGCGTCTTAAGCTCCCTCTCCATTTTAAGCTCATTGTAGTAGTTTCAATTTGCATGTGAAGCGTCTCAGCATTCTGTTATTGACAAAGCTCTTCTGGTCCCAGGGTGGGCGTGGGCTCCAAGATACACTTAAAGTACATTCCAGGAAATTTCTTGGGATACTTAATGGAATCGACACAGACACATGGAACCCTTCCACAGATAGGTTTATCAAGGTTCAATATAATGCGAATGATCTCCAGGGGAAGGTAGCAAACAAAGCAGCTCTCAGAAAGCAGCTAAAGCTGTCTTCTGCATACGCTGCCCAACCACTGGTACGATTGTCAATCTTCTCAACTATTGGTAAACTGGATATGTGGAGGTTCACCCTGTAATTGAATTTGAGCATTTCTCCTCTCTTTATTCCTGTCACTTTCCTGCATGGAGTGGTATGTGTAATTTATATTAGCTATCTGGTTCTTTTTTTGTTATTTTTTTTATTGTGGAGCATCGCCCATCTAGTCTCAAATGAGTTATGGGGGCGTCTATCCCATTCTGAGTCTTTTTGTTAGCTCATTTGATCACCTGATCCTCATGTTGTGTGTATTCACCTTTACTATTCTTTCTCTTTAATTTCTTGCCTCCTTTAACTTGTTTTGAAAATTTGACATTCAATTCAAGATTAACTAAATAACTAAAGTTTCCTCTAGCAGGTTGGATGCATTACAAGGCTAGTTCCTCAAAAGGGTGTACATCTCATCAGGCATGCAATATACAAAACAGCTGAGTTAGGAGGACAGTTTGTTCTTCTGGGTTCCAGTCCAGTACCACATATTCAAGTGTGTTTTCTTTTCTAGTACTAGTATATTTGTGCAGTTAACTTGATCAGACTTGAATCTCCAAAGAAAGGAAAAAAGAAAAACATACTTCACTATCTCATGAATGATTTATTTATCACGGAAGGAGCATGAGTTTGTTTTTTTGGAAATACTGTAGCTCATTTGTCCTCTCCGTTTAGCGCCTGTTTGCTTATGGTTGCAACAGTGAACATATTTGTTGTTAATTTGTTTTGCAGAGGGAATTTGAGGGTATTGCAGACCATTTTCAGAATAACAACAATATCCGGCTGCTTTTGAAGTACGATGATGCTTTGTCTCACTTGATATATGCAGCATCAGACATGTTCATTGTTCCATCTATGTTTGAACCATGTGGCCTCACTCAGGTGTGCCTTCTTTATATCCGTACATACATGATACATACATACTATATAGTGTGTTGTGTGTATTAAGTACACATAGGAAACAGATGTCGTTTAGCATGATGTACAATATGTTTCAATTCCTGAACTACATTCTTTGATTGTTTTGATCATTTGACATCTTCCTAGAAGTAACTACGTGGTGCAAGGGTGCAAGCTTTTTCTATGATGATACGTGCGCTCTTTCTCTTCTATTTAATAGATGATGTGTGCTTGCCTTCTGATGCGCAGATTAACTCTGACCTGTTTTTTATCTACAGATGATAGCCATGAGATATGGTTCTGTGCCAATTGTTCGAAAAACTGGTGGATTGAATGACAGGTAAAAATTAACCAACTGTTCAGTCTGTTCCTCCAAATATTTCTGCCTCCTTCAATTATGTATAATGTGACATACATGTGCTTTACGATTTCAGTGTTTTTGACTTCGACGATGAGACAATACCTATGGAACTGCGGAATGGCTTTACATTTGTCAAGGCTGATGAGCAGGTGGGTCTTGTTTCCCTGCATAGCCTAAAAATTTCTGGAACTCATTTGGATGTTCATTTTACCAGGGTCTAAATAGTGCAGTGGAGAGGGCGTTCAACTACTACACTAGAAAACCTGAGGTCTGGAAACAGTTAGTGCAGAAAGACATGAGGATAGATTTCAGCTGGGACTCTTCGGCTTCACAGTACGAAGACATCTATCAAAGAGCGGCGGCTCGAGCAAGGGCAGCAGCGTGAACACAGACGGTTTCCTGATATGCCTCTACGGGCTCTCCCTGATGCTGCGCTTGATCCTAAGATTATATCGGCTGAAGAAATGCATAGTGGACCAGGATCACTACTCTGGTGGACAAATGGCGTCGTGTGCAGCTCCTATTGAATTAAGATATAAAAAAAGAATCATATTTCCTTAAAGAAACAGAATCATACAGGAAGTCAGGATGTTAGTTCCATGCTGCAGCTTCGTGGAAGCACTGGCTCTTGGGTCTTGGCCCCCATGTTCAGTGCCAGTGGGGTCGAATACCCAGTTACTTATACATGACAGTTCAGCTCTAAAAGTTTCACTACCTCTTTATTGAGGTGGAAAGCAGGCCGCACCCTGCAAACACGCTTTGATCATAGGTCTAAAATGGAATAGCATACTTTCTGCTGCTGTGAACTGACAAGAAGATTGCAGTACTTGTAATGTGCTTGGCATTGACTGGTGTAAATTTATTGTAACTCATACATGTGCAAAGCCGTATTTTGTCTAAAAAAATATTCTTCGTTTTTTTGAGAGGACTGAAAATTTCTTCTTTTTCTAGAGAGGGCCCCCAAAATTCCTTTTCTTTTTTTAGGGGATTAAAATTTTCCTTTTTTTAGGGAAACTAAAAACTTCTTTTTTTCTTTAAGTACAAAGTGGACGTACATCCACTCTACGTCCTACATGTATGGGTGTCCACCACACGCGCGTGAAGTTTTTGCAGTAGCTTCTGGGCCTCCCTAAACAATGGTCCAATTCTTTTTCATGTTATGAATTTTTTAATAAATAGATAGTATAATTTATTATTATTATTTTGAAATAATTTATCAAGATAATTTTTTAAAAATTTATTAATATTTAATTAATTTATATAAGTATCTGTGCTAGGACTATAAGCCGCAGCCGTAAAAGAGAGAAAAGTAAGCAGCAATTGAGGACTGGGCCTTTCACAAATGGGCTTCATGTCTCTTCCAAAGCTGTAACACCGACTCATCATGTCCGTGGTATATATAACGGACACGCGAGCCGACCACACCACACCTGACCGGAAGCGTGTACCCGACACCGCATCGCACCGCTCTTGCCGACCTCTCGAGCCCACCTCCGCCTCCCCGGCAACTTCGAGAAGCCATAGCCACCCCACCGTCTCCTACCCCGACCCAACCATGGCGCTCCTCCCCCGCACGGCTCGGCTGGCGCTCTTCTCCGCCCCGCGCGCCTACTCGTCCGCCGCAGCCGTGACTGGCCCGACAACGCCGGCGCCTTACGGCGTTGCGCCGGCGCCGGTGTCGAAGGCGGCGGAGTTCGTGGTCTCCAAGGTGGACGACCTGATGAACTGGGCGCGGCGGGGGTCGATCTGGCCCATGACGTTCGGGCTTGCGTGCTGCGCCGTGGAGATGATGCACACCGGCGCCTCCCGCTACGACTTCGACCGGTTCGGCGTTATCTTCCGCCCCTCGCCGCGCCAGTCCGACTGCATGATCGTCGCGGGCACGCTTACCAACAAGATGGCGCCAGCCCTCCGCAAGTCCGTACCGCCAACCTTCACCTCGCCCGCCCTTCACATATAGCTAATCACATACGCCCTCAAATTTGTGGTTTAATTCGTTTCATTTGGGAGAAGCGGAGCGATTCAAGGTTAGAAGGCTCCGTTTTGCACTTCGAATTTGCCGGTGGGGCTGGTTAGATCTCGGGGGAAGACTTAGGCAGGGGGCTGTGAGATTGGATGGGGGACTTTTGCTCAAATTCCGGTCGCGTACTTGCGTATGTTGTTTAATAGATTGTATGTATTCATGCTGTCCTTGTGTGCTTCGATCAATTTCATGTCATGCCTGAGCATTTCTGCCCAAATTAGTCTGAGCTTCATACATGCTGTCATGCCTGTACTAGGCATTCATGCTGATATAACCTATCAGAAGTATGCCCCACCCATTTTCACGTTGTACCAGGAAAACAACTATGGTTGTAGACCTGTAGTACTTATTCAAATATCATGAGGGTGATCAATAATCCCATTGCATTTGTGCTGGTGATGGTTTAGCGTATCAAACTGTACGGCGTCTGTCATTTAGTGAACTTCTATAGTTATACCTGCCAAAAGTGTGCAGTTCTGTTGGCTTCTTTCTGTTGAAATCTGGCAAAACTTTTGACTTGTGTGTTAGCTTAGAGAGATTCCCCTTATTGTTTCTTTTGTTTGTGGCTATGCTCTACAAAGTTTAGGAGGCGTATGCTAAAATCTGGCACAATCACTGATGTTTGGAATGTCTTGTGTATAATTCAGAGAGGTCAGAACATATAAATATCTCATGAACTGTTAATAATTAAAACCTAGATACAGGATTCTGTGAGGACTAAACTTTTAGATAGAGACATACAGTGATGTTGTGCGTGCTTACTGCTTTATGCACTGATATCTTTTTTTTGGGGTTAAAATGAAAGCACTAAATTTAAATGTATCTTCTGTATAACTTAAATTAGCACTCTCACGCAAGGTGTTACACCTGCCCAAGCTGTTTCACTTATGTGGTGATCAAGGCTTTGATGGTTCCTTAGATATGATATGCACATACTTTTAATGCAGTACCTGCTCTAGTCCTAGATATGCAGTTTTCCTTTTCATGGGAGGAACACAAACACACTGGCATGTTATCCCAGTGAGTGGAACTGAATAGTTCTTAATTCTTCTATGAATTTGCTTTCAATTGCCAAGGAGAATTAGGTAATGGGCATGCCTATTGTTTCCCAGAATAGCATATCCATGTGCTGTTCAATTGCAGTTTCTCGAGGTTTCTTGATTCGGATAGGAGAGTTATAAGAACTGAGTCTGAAGAATACAAATTGGCTTGAAACCATGTTTTTCTTGGACTGTGGTTGTTCAATTTGTGTCCTTTCGAAATATCATTTGTATATATGGGAAGATTATTTGACTACTTCTGATTGATCTGTACATCTTGAAATGTGGAGATCATCTCCTTGAAGATCTCCCTAGCAGCTCGTAGGTTCCAGCGTAGTTGACATTTTCAGCTTCGTTTGTTCTCTGCAGGGTTTATGACCAGATGCCAGAGCCTCGATGGGTTATTTCGATGGGCAGCTGCGCCAATGGTGGTGGATACTACCACTACTCCTACTCTGTTGTGCGTGGATGCGACCGGATTGTTCCCGTGGACATCTACGTCCCTGGATGCCCTCCAACTGCTGAAGCTCTACTGTACGGTGTTCTCCAGCTGCAGAAGAAGATAAATAGGCGCAAGGATTTCCTTCACTGGTGGACCAAGTGAGGCAGCACTTCGCTGCATTCCTGTCTGCGGTGTCTGCTACGTTTCTCTAGAATATTTTGTCTAGTTTGTATGTGAAATATGAAAAGCCTACGCACCCTGGTCAGCAAACATGCTGTAGTAGTAGTAGCTGGTGTACTGAGCGCCTGCCCTGCTTCACAGGTCATGAACGATCTACTGGTGGTGTAATTGTTGCTGCTTTGTAGAGTAGTTTGTGCTGTACTGTACTTGTGACGGAACTCATGCCTCTTGTATAGTGTATACTGTATCGACTCATGTGTAGCAAGTTGGCCATGAGTGGTAATTCTGAGCGCTGTAATTCTGATTCCTGAGTAAGTTTGTAAAAAAAAAAGCTTGAAGCTCGTGAGCTACTCGAGTTTAGCTCGTTCTAGGTTTGATTCGAGCTCGGCTCGAATTTTAAACGAGTCGAACTCGAGTTTGATCTTAAGCTCGCGAGTTTTACTGAGCCGAGTTCGAATAGTTCATGAGTTTCGATTCGAGTTTAAATAGTGATACATATTAACTCTTACCGAGTTTACTCGAGCTCAAGATTTTCTTATTATTGAAAATTAGTGTATTTGAATTATTTTGACTTTTATCGAGATTACTAGAGCCGAGCTTGAACTCAAAATTTTTATTATTGAAAAATTGTGTATAATAATTTATTTTAATTATTGTTGAGCTTCAATCAGCTGAGCTTGAGTCTACTTTTAGGCTGAGCGAAGCTCGAGTCTAGATCAGATCGAGCTTGTTCGAACTCGGCTGTTTACAGTCTGAGCTCTCTACACTTTCGATCTTGAATAGCCTCTGTTAAAATTGCCCGTGTAAAGGCAACAATTTCCGTACTTCAAATTTTAAAATTTTGAGAAAAATAGATGAACTAAAACCTTCCGGACCGTACAAGGAAGAGAAGGGAAACCAAAAAATATCAACCAAATCATGATTTACAATATAGTTTATACTATAATTTACCTATATACTAGTTACGTACCTGTGCGTTACAACGGAACTCATATAGAATTGTGATATAGAAGAGAGTTACTCTGATCGGTTGGTAAATAAAGAATGGTGAGAAGTTAAAGAAATAAAATGATTAAAAAATAAACATATAATTATCAACTTATTCTTTTATAATAGTAAAAATTTTATCTTTAAAAAATATACCGTTTATAAAAGCAGCTGCTGCGAACAAATAAACCGGCCTTGCCTCTTCTCCCCTTCCCAATTCCCAAAGAAAGAAGCACATCACAAAACACGCACACACAGGCACAAACCAAACTCGCGCCGCCGCCTTCTCCGATCTCCGATCCCCAAGTGGTAAGCCAAACCCCATCTTCCACCGAACCCACTCGATCCCGAATCCAGATAGGTTTCTTCCCGCGATCTCGCCGCATTGTTGCGATTCCCTCTTCTTGGTTGCTGCAGGAGTCGCGGCAGAAGCAGATCTATGGCGCTGGCATCGAAGCTGTCGCAGATGCAGGCCAAGGCGTGCGAGGCGACGCGGTTCGCGGCCAAGCACGGCTGCGTGTACCACAGGACGCTCATGGAGAAGAACAAGAAGTACGTCGTGGAGCCGCCCACCATCGAGAGGTGCCAGGAACTCTCCAAGCAGCTCTTCTACACCCGCCTCGCCAGGTCCCTACGATTCCCTCCCCGATTCCCCATCTCTCGGTCCCATCTGAGTATCTCCAATCGCAGATTGCACTCCCCTTACTCCATGATCTCAATGCGGTTCTTGATGTTGTTTGTCAAATAGCCCTCGAGCGATAGCTTTCCTATTAACTTGTTACTTGTGTGGTCGTAGTGTTGGCCTATTGGGTGTGGGATGTGGGTTTGATGGGAAGAGCATTGAGGTTTACTTGAATGTAGGAGTACTCTCCTCTTGAGAGAAGTTAGTTATGGTAGACAAGGTTTTCTACCCTTTTAGGTTTCAACATACGAAAATGTACTTCTTGTTCAATGTATGACTTTGATTCATCTAGTTTACAATGAAATTTTGGAGCTACACACTGACTTCGTTAAGATCATCGCTTCAATATTCTAAAGGGCTACTACTGAGATTCTAAGCATGTATAGCTGGATCTGATTGTCTTGCCTCTTATTGTGGCTGCTTGATCGAATAAACTAGTAGTACATTTAAGCGAAGTGGCTGGACTGAAACTTTGTACCCTACAAACTATGAAAAATGCATTGTGAAAAGTGGGTTGTGTGACGTTGTTCTCTACAAGAACAAAAATGCTGAGCTAAAATTTGTGAGTAATGGACAGTATGGTTCCAGAAGCCGGACAAATCGATAGTATCAGCAATCTATGTATCTAATGCTACCGTAGGCTCGTGTCCTATGGCCATGTTGTGACCATATTTCCACAACATTGCCAGCAGAGGCGTTGATGATCCTAGAATGCTAGGATTGGAAAGTGGAAACGTTTTGCTGAACAAGTTGGGAAGCAGTTCAGTCAGCTACGGTCATGTGGGTTGCAAGTAGAAGTTTTTTTCCTTATTTCTCTATAAATGAAGATGTGAGATATCAATTGCATGTTTATATGGCCATGAAGGAAGTTCTTGTAAACAGATGGAGAGTAGCCTAAACATGACACATTAATGTGTTATTATCTTCAAACACTGATTTCTTTTGGCCAATTCCAGGCTGTGAATTTGTTCCTGATCATCCATTATGTCTTCACTTGTCTTTTAAGAAGACTTATTCTAGCTATAATATCAGTTTTGCTTGGACCTTGTAGAGTAATAGAAGTTTGTTTATGTTATACCTTTAATTCATCCATTATAGGGAAATAATGTATTACTTTGGTAATTGTCTTTGTTCGTGATACTATGATATATTGATATTTGAGGGAACATTGCATTTAGACTTCATGGCTTCACCAAAATTACATGAAGTCTAAGTTTTTACATGCAGATTTCCTGAAACATGCTCCAGAACTGCATAACCAGCATAGGAGGTTTCCTGATCCATAGTAACAAATGAAAAGACTGCGAAAAGATGTGAGCATTGCATTCACGTGATGGCATAATCTCACATCAAGGTGTTTGCATCGTGAGCTGCAACTTGAAATTTTAAGTGTTAAATGAGCACTGACGCATATTTCTTGCAGCCTTCCTGGCCGCTACGAAGCATTCTGGAAAGAGCTTGATCAAGTGAAGCAGCTGTGGAGAAAAAGAAAAGATCTGAATGTTGGGCATGCTGGCGTTGCGGCACTTTTTGGCATCGAGTTGTATGGATGGTCCTGTGTTGGTGAGATTGTTGGTAGAGGATTTACTCTCACGGGCTACCATGTCTGAGCGCCAAGCAACCACATCAGTCTACGTTTGTCCATGAAGACTCTGTTAGGCAACCAGTTTCCATTTTTTTGTTATCTGATCCAAAGTTTTGTTTTCTGAAATGTGAAACCAACTTGATGAAGTATAATAATTTGCTGAATCTTAGTTAAAGTGTGCATGTCTTTTCTGTGATGTTATTGATGCCCTTGGTTGCTTTGCTTTGCCATGTGGATGAGATATGTCCATGTTGGAAAGCATGGATAGGAAATCAGGGCAGTGACGTCGCTAGAAAAAATTTTCTTTCTTATTATTATTACTCTACTCAAATGGAGTTTATTTGATTCTCTTCTCATGCTGAGTTTGCCCGTCAGAACCCATCGAATGAACCAAAATCTGTCGCTGCAATGCACTTGTGCCACCAGCCCGTAGCAGTGGTGGGCGGGGAGTTGTTTCTACTGCCGTGAACTTGTACCAAAGCAGACGCAGCCGGAAGCGGCAAGCGGCGGTGCATCGCTGCCGCCGAGAGCTCTCCTGACAAGAGAAGCTGGAGGAGCGGCTCGGCCACCCGCGCAGGCGCCGAGGTTTGCGCCACGCGCGGTGCCTGCCTCCACCGCGGCTGCGAAGTAAGGGCGCGCGCGGGCGGAGCACGCCTGACCGCGGCTGCTGATGCATGCAATGCGTTCGCCTCGCCCGCACCACCACCGCGTTTGCGCGGTGCCGCGCCACAACACCCGCCGCTCCCCTCGCCCGCAGCACCACCGCATTTGCGCGGTACGTGCCGGCCTCCCGCCGTCGTGCGCATCCCCCTGGCCCCTTGTGCCACCCGCACGGCCGCTCGCCTCGCGTACAGCTACCGGCGCCAGAGCACCGGTCGCTGTAGCCACCCGCGCTCCACTACGAGGTCCACGAGGCCTGATGTGCCGGCGGCCGCCGAAGCCCAAATCAACACCGGTTTTCGTGCTACTCTCCCGCGATATTTTGCTCGAAACACTCATCGGCGGCATGGGAACCGGAAAAATTTTCTGGTCTGTGACGGGCAAGTGTTTTTTAGGAAGGTAGGGGTTTTATTCATTCGCCATATTCAGAGTCACATAAAAAAAAATATGAGGCATAAAAAAAGGGATGTTTGTTTGCTAATGTGATTGCTTTTACTGGGTCAGGTAGTGTGGACACATGCGTATTTTATTACTGAACTATTATAATGTTGTTCGTTTGCTAATGTGATTGCTTTTACTGGGTCAGGTAAAACACTGTTAGCAAAAACATTAGCTCGCTTTGCGAATGTACCGTTCGTTATAGCTGATGCAACAGCAATTACGCAGGTAATCATGGCTGCTGTCATGCATTTCGAAAGTTTTCTTTGACGTGCTTCGTTCCATTTATTGTTCATGCATTCCTTCAGTCCTATATGAGATATATATCTTGGCAAAGAATCGGAAAGCCCGACTGTTAATGCTTCTTTCTTCTTTCTGATGCTACAAATAGACTGCTCTTTCAGGCTGGGTATTCAGGAGAAGGTGTGGAATCAATAATCTACAAACTTCTAGTGGTACATATCAGTCTAGCACTCTCTTTCTGACTGCTTTGTGGACTCTGCGTTTAGCTATGTAGTTTTAGTAGTGTATGCTGCCATTAATTATAAACCAAGGTGCCATTTGCCAATACATTTCAGCAATTTAGTAAAACCTTTTTTTTTTAATGTTCACAGTGTAAGAATATCTGAAGCTTCTCTTGTATTGCAATAGCCCATAGGGCTTATATAGTATAAGTATTCAAACCCTAGAACAATGAGAAAAGACACATATACCCTTAACACCCCCCTCAAATGCAAGGTATATGTAATAGCATTGCATTTGGAAGGGTTGATACTAAAATAGGAAAAATCCAAAATCCGAGTCTTGAAGATATCACCATAGCATGCGGCTCTTGAAAAATTGTGTTGGAAAGATCGCTTCCCATCTGAAATTGTGCGGCAACCTATAAAGCACAAAGTGCAGGGACTGGGAAGGTAAAGGTAAGCGGGATCAAAGTCGACCACGGTAACACGATGAAAAGGATGTAGAAGGTGACTAAGTAGAGAGAGTTGTCAAATCAAGCCGAAGAGAGAAAGAGAAGCATAGTGGCACAGATCGAAGCTTGAGACAGCGGTGGCACAGTGTACAAGAAGCGCAATGGAGACACGGTGCAGAAGAAGCGTGGTGGCCTTAGAAGTTCAGGGTGGCGGCTCAAAGAGAAGCGGCGACATCATAAAAATTTCTACGATCTACAGCGGCTCAAAGAGAAGAGTAGAAGCTATGGCAATGCAAAAGGAAGGAGAGGACCTCAGACTGTGGCTAGCAAAGTAATCGGCATGATTTGACAAGGATTTTGTGGACTCGCACGACTTTGATGAACTCAAAGAGAGATGCTACGGACTTGAATGGACACAACGGAGGACTCAAAAGGAAAAAAAGACTAGCAGCTAAATTAAGAGCAGTAGCGCATAAAGGCCTAATGGCCAAGCCGAAGCACGACCTCCTCCTTTTATCTTCTTCCTCCTCCACTAAGACACCATTCTCCATCTCCTCCATCCCCTCTTCTCTCTTTGTCTCTCCCCATGAGGCTGCCCGAGCAGGAGGGCAGCGGGCTTCGGCAGACGATGGTGGAGGGAGGAGGCGGTTAGGCAACGACCAAGCCCGGATCTAGGGGAGAAGACAGTGTCGGCTGGAGCTACCCGGGACGCTTGGGATGGGCGGAGAGGCCGGATCCGACGCATGCATGTAAGGCGCGGGCACAAGCGTGGTAGCCTAGAAGTGGCGCGAGTGAGGTGAGGTGGCCGGAGCCGACGAAGAAGTAGCCGCCCCGGAAGTGGAGATTGTTCCTCCCGGGGGTAGCAGCGTGGAAGAAGGTAGGCGTGAGTGCTGCCGACGGCGGTTTGGATCGAGCTCTAGGGCTCTAATGCCATGTAAGAATATCTGAAGGTTATCTTGTATTACAATAGCCCATAGGGTTTATATAGTACAAGGACTCAAACTCTAGAATAATGGGAAAAGACATATATACCCTTCACACAGTAGACTCCAATAGTCATTTTGGACATTATATGCAGTAGATCACACTGATAACTATCATTTTCAATAAACATACAATCCATATGTTACTTATCTGACATGTTCTGCCTCTTAGACTGCTGACTTCGATGTCGAAGCTGCAGAGTGTGGCATCATCTACATTGATGAAGTTGATAAGCTTACAATGAAGGTCGTTGAACAGTAGTTGTGACCATTAGTAATACTACCACAACATATAGTGAAGCTCATTGCACTTGCGGTAATAGGATCCATTGCTACATTCAGGTCGATTGCCGCGAGGACCGAAGGGATGTCTCTCGAGAGGGTGTCCAAAAAGCGCTGTTAAAGATGTTTGAAGGAACAGTAAGTGCCTATGTTAATTTATCTGCTCTCTGCTGCAGTTTGGTAGTCGACAGTCGTGCATGCTCTTTAGAAGAGTGCAAGATTTGATCAACTACACATGGATTACTAGCACCTTGTCTTCCAATGTTTAAGCGTGACAAATGCTGAGCATATTTTTGCTTCCTGAACTTTGAACTCACATACACCATATTCTATCTGTTTGTCTCTAAACAAGAACAGTTTCTTGTTTGCATTGTTAGGTGATCAATGTGCCAACTGCCAAGAAAAACAAGTTGAAATAACATATCCCATGGTTATGTCCGGGTAATGAAAACTTTTGATTAGTTGATCAGTGATCAGTCTGTTACGTAGTACCTAGCTGTATTCCAACAGTTTAGCACCAAAAGCTATAAATTCCTGCATTGTGCTATGACTTATAATCAGATTCTTCGATCTGTAGTTGTTGCTTGCATTGTTGGCACACAATCAACCAATCCACTGTTCTTTTTGTGGCAAGCAGTTGCCTGTAAATACTAAATATACTTTGAAACTGTAATCAGCGCCTTGCGTTATTATGTAATAAGTTATGAGATTCGATGATGAGTTGTGCATCAATATACAATCATTCTACTGTTAGATTCGTATTATTTTGCTTTGCAGGTTGATACAAAAAGTATACTCTTCTTCATTTGTGGTGGTGCCTTAGAGAAGATTGTCTCAGAAAGGCTGTACAGTTGAACATAACACAAATCTGTACTTTTCAGAATCATCCTTCTTTTTTCTCTATTTATATGGTGTCTCAAAGTACTTGTGTCTGTGCAAGGCATCGTCACTGTCCTTTTGGGTTTGGAATACCAGTATGTCATGATTTGCAGGATCGTGCTTGGACAAATGCTCTTGACGAATCGAGCTCGCTTGAAGCTGTAAGCTTAGTTACACCTTTTTTTTGTTTAAGCTCACATTGGTACTGGAGATAATTTTCAATAACTTCCTACTTAAATTGAGAATGATGATCTGATTACCTACGGCCTGATAGCAGAATTGGGAGGTTGCCAATAACAGTTGGCTTGAGTGATCTCAGTGAAGATCAAATTGTTCAGGTAGCAAATTTGTTTGCATAAGTTCATTATCTTTTTGGCTATCTTATTTATGATTACATCTCTGCTAATCATTACTTCCAGAAGGATTGCTTTGTTTAGATTTGTTCGAGTCTACAACTTGATTCTGCATTGCAGTTTAGCAGTTTTTTCTTCCCTATATCTCCACAACCTGAAAAACGTAGCTAATTTCTCTGTTCAGGTTCTCAGGGAGCCCAAAAACGCAATAGGAAAGCAATACAAGAAGTTGTTCAAAATTAATGATGTTAGTCTGGGTTTATTCTGTCGATTGTTAAAATAATTGCAAGTTTTGATTACTGGGTCTGTTCTATCGATTGTCAAAAACTGAAAATGATTGCAAGTTTTGATTATCGAATGCCTTTGATGATTTATAGACAATAAATTTATTTGTGTTCATTTTTCCTCCATAGGGTAAAGCTGCATTTTACTGAAAATGCTTTGCGGCAAATAGCACAGAAAGCAGCTGCAAGAGAATCGGGGGGCCTACATCTATAATGGAGGACATTTTGACAGAAGCAATGTTTGAGGTGATTTGTACTTTATCTTTATTTTTTTTTACCACGGGCTAGGTGCCGTTTAGTTTGGCTGAAATAAGCTGACTTATGGCTAAAATTGCACTGTAGTTGGCTGAAATTATACTGTAGTTAATGGTGGCTTATTTGGCATAACTAAATTTAAAAATAAAAAACAGGTTAGCCCATTACGGACAACGCAAACGAATATGGAAAAAAAGAACCCGAAAAAAGCTAAAAAAAGCTAAAAACCCATAAAAGATTAAATTTATTAATAGTGAAAAATAAGTCAGAAGGTCAAATTAAAATAAGCGAAGTCTTAGACTGATTAATTTGGCCCTTCAATTTGCAGACCCTGACACAAGAGAGGGGAGAGAAAAGATAATTGCTGTTCTTGTTGACGAAGAATCTGTAGGCCCCCTGCAATATGGAGGACGTGGAGGCAAAATTTTCCATGATGATGCAGCCTTAGAAATGTATGTTTATCAGAAAATTATACTCCGCTCATTTCAGTTTCTGGTTTTTAGGTTTTAATTCATCATTCCTTAATTTTGTCTTTTTTGACTTTTTAGTTTTTTGGATTTTTTTTATCTTTTCTTTTTTCCCGTATTTCTTAGCATTTTCCGTGATGGATTAACCTGTTTGTTCCTATTTTTATTTTTTAAAAATTTAATTACACTAAATAAATCATCATCAAATATAATAAAAAATAAATTAGTTACTATCGAAAAAATATAAGTTATCGTCAAACTGAAAGCACTCTAGCCCGGGCTGATTCATAGCAACCCAAACGCAATGTCATTTGCCGTCTCTGCCTTCTAATAGCTTTGTCGGCAATTAAGCTATGGATTCGCCATACGTTCGATCGTTTCTCCTCAATGGTATGCATGGATTGTATTTGATACTGCGTAACGTAAGGCAAACATTCTTACAGAATTAAGGCCCCGTTTGGCACAGCTCCACCACCAGCTCCTTGAAGCTGTTTGAAGCTATTTTGTGCTAAACGGGGTAAAACAAAATAGCTCCACCTAAGGAGTTCCTTAAAACCTGCTGAGACAAAAGTAGCTCCACCTAAGGAGCTGAAAAAAGTAGCTTCACCCGGCTCCACTTGTGAAGTAAAAAAAATAACTTTACTTGTAAAATGGAGCCGTGCCAAACGGGGTCTAAGTGTAATAAGGCTTTATTTACGTGTCTCTTGGAGCCTCCCATGGTGTCCCGAACCTGACAGCTGTGGCCAGTCTGCCCACGCGTCTCCCCCCGATTGGTCGCGCGGCCGCCGAGATGGCGACTCCGACCACCCCAGCATCGCGGTAATATGCCACCGGACCCCACGCACCTCGAATTCCCCAAAATGCCCCCCTTCACTGCCCTTCCCACACCACCACCCGCCGTAAATCTGATAAAACCCAGGGGCAGATCTGTCCAACGAGATGTCAGTGCAAAGCCCCCACCCAATCGCCATACCACTCCCTTCCCCCGCGGCGTCCTCCAGTGGCGATGCGGAGCAGCAGCGATGGAGGTGCTCAGCTCCAGCCGCTTCTCTAGGGTTTTCCCCAACCTCCTGAACCCCGTATCCAAGCCGCTGAAGCCCCCGCGTCGCCGCCGCCGCCTGCAAGCCCTAGCCTCCGTTCCCGCCGATGCCGCCGCGTCCTCGTCCTCGCCGCCGCCAGTGTGGCCGCCCCCGTCGCTCTCTCGGCTCCTTGCTGCCGCACTGCGGGGTGGACGCGCGGGGGTAGAGCTCCCCGACCTCGCGGCGGCCGCGGGCGGGGGAGCCGGGATAGGGACGCTGCTGATGAGCACGACGGCAGCGGCAGTGACCAAGGCGCCGGAGAGCCCGTACCTCTGGGCGCTGGCGGCGAACCCGACGTTTGTGTCGGGGCTGGTGGCGTGGGCGGTGGCGCAGGCCGCGAAGGCCGTGCTGACCTCCTTCGTGGAGCGGCGGTGGGACCTGCGGATGCTGTTCGGCTCCGGGGGGATGCCGTCCTCACACTCCGCGCTATGCACCGCGCTCACCGCCTCCGTCGCGCTCTGCCATGGCGTCAGCGACGCGCTCTTCCCCGTATGTCTCGGGTTTAGTCTAATAGTTATGTACGACGCCACGGGCGTCAGGCGCCACGCCGGGATGCAGGCCGAGGTGAGCTGATGATTCGGTTCCTTTGTCCATTTTGTATCGTATTTAATGGTGTGATACATTTTATTCTGGAAAATTTTGCCTTTGATGAGCTAATTGTGTGAAATGAGGCAGAGTTGGCTTCACTCCTGTGATTTGTCAATAAATGAATGAATTTCGTATTCCATCTTTCACTTGGAATATACTATTGAATGTTGGACTAATAATGGGATTGCCAATCTTGTCTCACAGTCACAGTAGTGTGCTAGGATTTGCGGGACAATTGGAAATCAAGTCAATCGGGATGTTGCCTGTAAAGTTAATCATGTAAAGAAGGGAGTATTGAACTTGATAATACAAAGATCTGGATGAAAATTGTAATATGCAAGTAGTGTTATTACCATTTATCTGCTTTAGTTGATTAATGTGGTCAAAATTTGCTGAATGTTAGAACTTGTGCTGAATCAATGCTTTTAATTATTTAGTGGTCGAGTTGTTTGGGGCTACCAGGTGTGGTTTTTTGTTTTTGTCTGCTTTGTATGATTTCATTGTTCAACAACAGGTCCGATCATTACCCTATGACAAACACTTGTAATCTGCGCGTCGCAACTGAAAGCCTGAAACTGCATTCAGAACTCAATGGGAACTATGCTTTGCCACCATTATGAAACTACGCTGAACTTATCTAGATAAGATAATTAGATTTTGCCTTGCTTAGGTGGACATTCTGACTGTGAACCAAGTCAACCAAATTGCAGGAATTCATCATTTGTTGGTTGCTGTGGCCAGGCTCTAAAAGTTCAGTCGTGGTTCTTTTTATCTCTTTTGACACACAGTTTCCGCCTTTTGTTTTTTGGTACTCTTAGTGGCTCGCGTGTCTGTTTTGCCTATTTTTAAAAATTTAAGCTTAAGTTTACTTGTTGGTAGTGATAATTTTATGGTTCAAGAGGCAAGAGTGGTAAGTGGTGGTTTTATGAATTACGATAGGTTGATATTTAGCATCAAAAATATTTCAGCCATTTGAGGCTATATTTGCGCTTTGCAGGCTAGTCAGAGGAAGTCAATAATCTTGTTTGGTGTCCTAAATCCATAAAACTATTGTGCCCCTCAAACTTGAGTGCTACCATTTAGCTCAAGTTTCATAAATCATGCCAGCAACCCAAATTTAAAGTTTTGTCATTCAAGCATCACATCTAACCTTTGCAAAAACACATGACACAGACCTAATGAGTACATCAAATAAGGCACCACCTATTGCCAATGAACTGTTCCTAGATCAATTCAATGAGGCCATGGAAACAGTCAGTAACCCAGTTATTGCGTTCTGATACTCAAATTCAGGTTTAGAACTCTTTGAATATTGTTCTGGATGTAGGCATCACAACAGCCCACTAAGCAGTGGTGTATTATGACAGGGTGCCTCAACAGCATTCATTTCCTGAATGGTGCCCACTGCTTCCTTATAGGATCTTTTGGTCTTCAAATCTCATAGTTCATGTGTCATTTCACCATTCTGTCATTTTTTTAGTACTCACCTTTTGTTTTTACCTGATATATGTTCTATGATTGACACAGGTACTCAACAAGATCATTGAGGACCTGTTTCAAGGCCATCCGGTTAGTGAAAGAAAACTTAAGGAGTTGTTAGGGCACACTCCATCACAAGTTTTTGCCGGCGCTTTTCTAGGTATCTTGGTGGCCTGGTTTTGTTGCCAGGGTTGTATTGTTGCCATTTGATGTTGATGTTGTGTGAGTTGCTTCAGAAATGAAATCATTTTCCACGAAGAGTTTTGCATCTGGTGTAATACTTGTTCCGGAAAATAACTGATTTATTTTTTTGCCTATTTGCCTGTATAATAGCACGGATAACCACGACATTGATCCTCTCAATTGATAGTTGAGATTCAAGTCACTTTATGATCTAATTTATAGTAGTGATCGTTTGTATTTTCCTGATAAACTTGCACAAAAAAAAGGAACTGTAGGACTTGATGGTTTGCTGAAATGAACCGTTGTATTGCGATCTGTGTACTTGTTAATGATAAACTCGTCATCAAGAGTATACCGTTCGTTTCGGTTTCAGCTTATGGCTTATTTTTCACTATTCATAAATTTCGTCTTTTTCTGAACTTTTAGTTTTTTGAGTTTTTTTGCCGGTTCGTTTTTCTCGTATTCGTTTGCGTTGTCCGTGATAAGCTAGCATATTTTTTTATTTTTAAATTTTTTAAATTTAATTACGCCAAATAAGCTACTTTCAGCTACAGTGAAATATAATCTAGCATAATGCCGCTGTAGCATATAGGTAAATGCCAGTACTTAGAGCATCTCCAGCAGGGCTCCTATTTGAGCCCCTAAAACTAAATTTGAGGGCTTGAAGCAAAAACAGAGGTCCAGCAGGGCCCCTATTAGAGCCCTCAAATTTGAGGGTCCTCAAATCCCCCTCCGGCCCTCATTCACGGGTCCGGAGGAGCCCTATTTTTCTGTTTTGACGGTTTTCACTCGCGGCATCAGCATTCCGCGCCCGCCGCGCCGCCGCCCGATTCCTCTTCCCCTTCGACGGCTGCCCGCTTGAGATCTTGCCACCGCCGGCGGCCCGCCCTGCCCGGCCGCTCGTCTTCCGCTCCCGCTCCTCCGTCGACTCTAGGCGCGGTGGAGGAAAAGAGGCGCGGTGGAAGGGTGGGGAAAGAAGGGAGGTGTGCGCGAGCATGAGCAAGGTGGTAGAAGCTCACTGAGCTACGGGCGGCGGAAGGAGGCCGGGTTGAGCCGGCGGCGAGCACGCAGCAGCGCGGAGGCGGCCGTGGTGGGGAGCTCGCGTGGCGGAGGATGCCGGCCGGCGGTGGGGAGGCTGCAGGTGCCGGGTGCGGCTCCACGAGCGGAATCGGTCCGGGTCGGCCGATGGGGAGGCGGTGGTGGAAACCGCGGCGGCCGGAAGTGAGAGAAGAGTCACCGGGGTTGAAGGTGGCGAGGCGTCGTCGAAGAGGCGAGAGGTCGGAGGAGTGGGTGGCGGCGGAGGCGCGGCGAGAGGGAGCGTGGAGAGCGCGGCGAGAGGAGGGCCGGCGAGGAGGAGCGTGGAGGCGTGGCGGAGAGGAGGGCCGGCGGAGGTGGAGGTGGAGGCGGGCGAGGCGAGCGCGCGGCGCGGCGCGGGCGTGGGCGATGGCGTAGCTAGGATTTGTAGCTATGGTGGTCCATTGTCTAAAATTTTTTAACCGCTATAAATTTAATATGTCGGTACACAAGTATATGAATTACAAAATGCAATTAAGAAAAAAAGGACATCTGAGTTCATAAAATAGACGAGTATAGCTTTCTTAACATAGAATTGAAATATTACATACCCATAATAGTTGAAGAACAATATGTCACTACTTCTTCTTGTCGCTTGCGCCTTCTAATAGCCATGAAAGTGTTGATGATCTCTTTTCATTCAATTGTAAGAAAATATCCCGCTCAATAAAAGTCACTAGACAATCATCCAGAAGGCTATCACCTATCTTATTTCTCAACTTATTCTTGATAAAGGTCATTGCAGAAAATATTCTTTCAACACTTGCGGTAGCTACTGGTAGAAGCAATACCAATTTGATAAGTAAATAGACCCAATGATAAACATTATCCCTCTCGCTCGAGTTAGGGCTTATTTGCTTAGTCTCTAGCTCTAGGAGAGATTGGGAGAAAAAAGGAAACATGACTAAACGAGCGAGGCTAATTGGACGAAGATTTGTGCATATGATTTTAGATCCTATTACTCGTAACTCGTACTGTTTTCACCGCTTCGCATAAAAAAATTAGTGCAAAAGAATCTAAAAGGAGTTAGTGCAAGAGAGTTTGGTCTACTTCGTTGTTTTCATATGAGATATCGATATGGTCATATCGTAGAGCTTGAGTAGATATTACAGTCAGACATTGTAAATGCATGCACAAAAGCTACCACTATCTTACTTTGTGTCTGCTGCTCTGCTCATGTTTGTATCTGTTTTTATGTATCTTGATGCAATTTCGATTAGGAACGAGTTACTCTACTAAGTACTAAGCGATTATATATGAATGCACCTTGTGGAGATTACGAATTCCATCGCTTGAGTGCGCATGCACGGATATTTTTCTCGTAACTTGACTTTTGAGACGTACTGCAGATCGCATTGCTCGTATAATCGTATTCGCAACACGGCAAGGATACGAAGGGCGCAGCCGACGTATAATCGTATTCGTATAATTGTATCCGGCGCCGGCCGCATGGTGGTCCGGGGACCACCCGGACCACCATCTAGCTCCGCCAGTGGGCGTGGGAGCGGGTGGGCTGAGAGGAGAGGAGGCGCGGGCGGAGGAGAGGAGGAGGCGCGGTGGACGAGCGGGAGAGCGCACGGGTGGAGGAGAGGAGGGGTAGAGAAATTTGAGAATGACGAGTGGGATTTACATGTCATTCTCAGTTGGAATGAATTTGAGGGCCCTGATTTGAGAGCTTCTGCTGGAGTTCAACTCAAAAAATAGGGCCCTCAAAAGTAAGGGAGCCCTCAAATCAAAAGTAGGGGCTCTGATTTGAGGGCTCCTGCTGGAGATGCTCTTATTGGCTTTGGTGAAACAGGTCTCTGTTGTTCGGCATGAACGTTCAAGATGACCAAAAGAGTACATGGTCTCGATGATTTTGCACTATACACAGATTGGGCTAACTATGGTGTTCGGCGGGAGAACTTGCAGGATGACAGCCCGTGCAGGCAGGCTATGTAATCAGTAAACTGGTGCAGAAAGAGAGGAAAACTGTTGGGAGTAAAACTATGAGAGGCAGCAGGTAAGTGCAAGAATGAAAATAGAATGTTATTAGATAAGCTTGATCTCTACAACGGCTCTACCGTTTACACGCTCCTGGGAATGGGTCTCTTGGCATCCACGACTCCCAGGCCTGCGGCCCTCCGTGAGTATAACTGGATCTTGCATGCGTTGTACCAGTCTCTTGCCATTACTTGGTGTAAATCACTTGGCCTATATAAGGCTTTGTATGTACTGTAATTCGGTCAAAGGGAATACATTCTATTTTCGGTCTTGCATGGTATCAGAGCCTCAGATTCCTGATCCGTTTTCTTTTTCTTGCCCACCCTTTCCTCTCTCTTCCTCGCCATGAGCGATGCAACTTAGGCCGTGCACGACGCCACCATCTCCGCCATGACCAGCAGCTCGGCTGGCTCTTCCTCACAGTCTGCAACTCCACCACTATCTCAGGCCATTTACAGCGTCGATATCAAATCTCTTATTCCCTCCACATTGTCCATGGAATCCTCCAATTACTGCAAGTGGCGCAACCTATTTCTTCTTGTTCTCAGCCGGTTCAACCTCCGCTCGCATGTGGAAGATGGCAATCCCCATCATGATGACCCCGAGTGGGTCAAGGAGAACCTGCAGGTCCTCATGTGGCTGTACGCCACGATCAACGAGGACCTCATCGATATGGTGATGGTCGATAATCCTACGGCTCACGGTGTCTGGAATAAACTCCGCGCATTCTTCAACGCCAACAAGCCGTTCCGTGCCGTTCGTCTCGAAGCGAAGTTCCACAGCATCAGTCAAGGCGACCTCTCTGTCAGCACCTACTGCCACAAGTTGAAGACGTTGGCCGACGTGCTGGCTGACTGCGATCAACTCGTCGGCAACCGTGCCCTGGTACATCAGTTAATTCGTAGCCTTAATCCCAAATTTCATGTACTCAAGAGTCTCCTACCGGTGCTGCCAACGTTCCCCACCTTTCTGCAAGCACGCAACTACTTGCTGGTTGAAGAGCAATCCAAGGCAAGTGAGGGATCGTCCAGCTCTGACATGGCTCTGGTTGCTAATGGCCAGCCACCATCCAGCGACACCTCTGCACCACGCCACAGTCATTGCAGCCACTGCCACGGCCGCGGCCACCACGACCACGGTAGCCGTTGTTGGGGTTGATATTGTTTGTGGGACCCTTCCAAAAGAAATCAGGGCACTACAACAATCTCCTCACCGTCATCTTCTGAGACGCTGCTCTGTCTCCAAGCAGGGTTTGTTCCCATCTCCGAGTAGGCAGGGTTTGTTCCCTTCTCCGAGTAGGTTACTATTCTATTTTTTAAATAGATCTCTATTTTCATTGTTGATTAGGACTTTATTCCTTTCTCGTCTAGGACTCGTCCCAAGGCTATTTATATCCCTATAAGCCTCATAATAACATACACGGCGTGCATCATAAGTTATCTACCCATATAATACGTCAAGAACGTTTTGTAACTTCTTCTCTATATAGTGATTTTGCTGTTTGTGCGTTCATGATTTTTCCTTTATGAGTTTTTCATATTAAATTTTTGTCTTGTGCTCCTGATTATTTTTCATTACTACAGTGTTTCATAATATTTTTTTTACTTGCTGAGTAACCATTCGATTAAGTCTTAAATGCAACTGGAAAATAGCATATGGCCAGACGCATGAGCACGAGGGCATGACGGCGTCAGACTTGTTTGGATTAGGGAGGTTTTAACTGGGATCCTGGAAAGCGTACAATACTGGCCTCCCGGTTTTTTTTTCCCTTTTCCTTTGCTCGACGCTGAGAACTGTCGAGTATCGAGCGAGTGCGAACAGCCTCTATTGTAGTGGTAGAGCGCTCTAGTAGCACCCCCCAGGTCCTGGATTCGACCCAGGCTGGGGGCAAAAAAATCCCCTCGCTTGCCCCATAAGCCAAAGCACAGGTCTAAAGGATGGTCCATTCGTTGGTCGACAGGGTAAGGGCCCAGTCGTGCTGGCCGGCGATTGCTCCCCTGGGCGCTCTCACTGGACTGATGCCGCTGTGTCAGGGTGGGGCAAGGGTTCGGGGGATTTTCTCGATCTGTGAGAGGATCCTTCTTCTTAAGCTAATGCCGGAGGGCGTCTAGTACCCCTGCAGATCGAGTTTTTTTTTTTGAGTATCGAGCGAGTGCGCCTACATGTGAATCGTCAACATGACCACCACCAAAGATCAGGGGAAGTAAAGCGCTTTTCCTGCAACAAGCAAATCATATGTATGGCATGTAGTGACCTAGATATGGCAACTATGTCCATAGATAAATACTCTAATAAAGCTGAGGATGAGATTTTTTTTTGTTCACGGGTATGGAAATAGAGAAAACTCTCTGTCTATCGGGTAGACGGGCATGGATATGAGTAAGCTCTACTGCACCGTCTCACCCGTTTACCCGCGACCTATATACTGACAAATGGACCAACACACTCAATCAAACTTTGGATCGCAAAGTTTAGGGTATTGATCTTACAAGTTTTCTAGTCCAGTCTTTATATCTGTCGGCTATTATATTATATTATACACATACACACTATAAAATAGCCGATATATATGTGTGTGTGTGCGCGCGCTCTCTGTCTATACTAACTAAAAGCTCCTCAAGAAGTCCCTATATTAATCCTAAGAGATAAAAATATTATAATTCTAATATTAATCGAAGAAAAGAAAAAAACTAAAAACTCTTGTGTCTCTCATCTACTTACATATGGGTCTCATGCATGTACATGTCTTATTGTCCCACGGTCACATTCTACAAAGAAAAGTAAATGTGGTGTGCATGTTTGTGTCCGAATGGTAACGTGGAGCAGAATTTTTTTTGTTTTGTTTAAGGAGATATCAGTAAGTTCGTCTTGGATTAAGAAAGACCATAATAGTGTTGTTTCATTGCGATATGGTGACTCTCAGTTTACGGATAAACGGGCATGCCCACGGGCGACAGGTACCTGCGGGCGACGGATATGAGTGAGATTCTTCGTCCGTTGTCCTTCATGGATATACATGTGAGCGTAAATCAGGGTCACAGATATAAGTATGGATAGACACTACCTATTCCCGCTGTGCCCTATTGCTATTCCTATAGTGACCTGATGTTGGCTCTCTTTTTTTTACTATATATCGGCACATTTCGTCTTGATCGTGGAAGAAAGAAAAGGCGAGACCTCCTGATAGGGACAAAGCGAGCGAGCGAGCGACTACTGTAGTCTACTAGGCTGCCCAGAAGTCGACAATGGTATTTAATCGAGTTCACCATCCGATAGCACAGCGTGCAGGCCACTAGCCAACCAAGTTGTAAAAAGAACAGGTAGAGGAGCCACGCAAAGTCTTCTCACACGTACGCATCGCCGCCGGCGTCTCCTGTGTACTACACTGCTACTAGACTTTTGAGGAACGAGTTGAACTCTGTGTGTCTGTGTCCACTGCCGACTGAGCCGATCTACCGACGACGATTATTGCACCGTCCATCCTAGCGGCGACGATGGCCTGCGTCGCCGTCTCCTGGCGATCTTATCCGTTGCGCCGCCTGGCAATTCTTCCCTCGGTTACCAATGGCTGCCTAGTGCTAATTGACCGCCCGTCCATTTCCAGTTCCACTTCCACGGCCTCGAGACACAATAATCGCATCTTGATCCGGTTTATGCGTAAGACATTGCGTGATTGCAGTACTGCATCACGCTCCAGACGTTCACGGGCTAGCGAGATCAAAGATGCGACCAACGATGGCATGGACTAGCTAGAACTTTTTTCTTTCTTTCTTTCTGTGAGGCTAATAAGGCTGAAAAGAAACAGGATCGATCGATGGCTCCACGAGCCAGGCGTGATCGTGCGCACGATGGTTTCAGGTCAGATTACGGTGAAAACCCACGGTCGGGGCCTCACGGGACCCAAAGAACGAAAAAAAAAAGAGAGAGAGAAAACGATCCTGTGGATAAAGCGCACCTGTCACGCTCCCGAGGCTCAGGGTCCACACGATGCCGAAATGTGCGTGCCGTGCACAGAAAAAGCTCAAGGTCTTCTATGCTACGGCTATTACCTAGTAAATAATACTTAGAGCGTCTCCAACAGCTGGCTATTTAATTAGCTAGATTTGATGTGGCAAAGAAAAAGTAGGAGAGAGAGTAGTCACTAGCGACGAGCAAATAGCTGATCTATTTCACGTAGTCCAAGAACATGAGAGAGGAGCATGTGGGTCCAACAGTATAAAATAGTCTTTGCTTTTGTCTCTCACCTCCACATCAGCTGACTATATAGCTAGTACTAGCTATTACCATTGCGGACGCCCTTAGGTCTTGCTTATTTTGACTTATTTTTTACTATTTTTAAATTTTATTTTTTTTTGATTTTTTGAGTTTTTTTTACCGGTTCCTTTTTCTCTATATTTGTTTGCATTATCTATGATAGGCTAACCTGTTTTTTATTTTTTAAATTTAGTTATGTCAAATAAGCCACCATCAGCTATAGTGTAATTTCAGTCATAAGTCATCTTATTTTAGGCCCCGCTCGGTTGGCTGAAAAGCTGTGGCTTATGGCTGAAATTGCACTGTAGCGGCTGAAATTTCACTGTAGCTGAAGGTGACTTATTTGACGTAATTAGATTTAAAAAAAATTAAAAATAGAAAAAATGCTAGCTCATCACGGACAACGCAAACGAATACGGGAAAAAAGAATCGGCAAAAAAGCTCAAAAAAACCAAAAGTTCAGAAAAAGACGAAATTTATGAATAGTAAAAAATAAGCTAGAAACCCAAAAACTAAAGCCGAAACGAAATGGGCGTAAGAGCAAGTCTTATAATCTGTATGACCTTTCCTCTCACAAAGTTTTGGTGTATGGATACTTACGACCCACTTATCAACCTACTCATATAGTAGTTTATAATACTTCTCTAAGAGCATCTCCAAGAGATGCTCTTTCTCACCCCTATCTTAAAATATTGGGTATGAATGAATAACCCCTTCCTCTCACAAAGTTTCTTATTCTTGTGCTTTTGGTACTCTAAAATTGAGGTGTAATCTTAGAGTACCCACCTGGTAATTTCTCTCTCCTCTTCTTTCTCTTTCACCTCAAAGATACAATATGAGATTTTAAAGGTTTACAACCTCTTATAATACTTCTCTAACCGTCCAACCGAACCGCACCTAACCCATAAAGCTGAAGCTAAAAATAAAAAAAAAATACGGTATCTTTTCCTGGAGGTTTGACTTAGATCGCCGTAAGACTCGCTATAAATAATCACTCCCACTAGTACTGCACAGCGCGGCTCCAGCGAGGAGAGGCGTGTTGCCGAGGTAAACGGCGCCGACTGAAGATTTTCCGCGCGAGAGGAAGCACGGGCAGAGCGCAGCAGAAGAGAGCACAATCTCAGGTTAGATTCTTTTTCATCTTAGAGCATAAAACGAAAAGAATTATTTACTTGTCACAATCTTTCTGGCTGTGGATTCCCCACATAACATTTTGTTATGGTCAGCAGCCGCAGTCTCGAAGTTGCAGGTTTGGGCATCGTTCTTGGCGACGAACCCGACGGCATCTGCGCTAGCCTCCGCCTCCGCCGCCTGTCGTCCATCCGCGCGGTGTAGAATGGGCTGCGCGTCGTCGAAGCAGTTCAAGCGCACACCGGGTTACGAGGAGCCCCTCGTCCTCGCTTCCCAAACCTCCTGTGAGCACCTGACCTCATACGTACCTCCAGCGTAGTTCTAAATACTACACCAAGTTTGACTTTGCCATGCATGATACACCTGAATTGATATTGTGAGATACTGCAGTGTGGTTTTCATCTGTCAGTGCATTGAAAAGTGCTTTGTATTGTGGTTGATTCGCAGTTACCGTAAACGAGGTCGAGGCGCTGTACGAGCTTTACAAGAAGCTGAGCTTTTCCATCATCAAGGATGGGCTCATTCACAAGGTGACACAGAGTTAACTCATTGGCTTTGGCGTTGGCACCTCGATGATCGATCGCATCCTTTTCTAATTGCGCTGATGATGTTATGGTTTTTTGTTGGACAGGAGGAGTTCCAGCTTGCTTTGTTCAGGAACAGCAAAAAAGCAAATCTCTTCGCAGACAGGGTACGGCCCTCCTGTCCAATCTTGATTTCGCAGGAGTTGGTCACCAAATGATCAACTCGCTTCATGTTCTTTGTTATAGGTGTTCGATTTGTTTGATCTGAAACGGAATGGGGTGATTGAGTTTGGGGAATTTGTGCGGTCGCTCAGTATTTTCCACCCAAAAGCGCCTGAATCAGAAAAGACTGCGTGTATGACTGTACCTCTTGTCCATCCATCTTCTTGTCATAATAGGAAATTGGCATGTCTGATTTATCTTTCTCTTCCTCTTTGCAGTTGCATTCAAATTGTATGACTTAAGGGGGACAGGTTACATTGGAAAAGAAGAGGTAAATCATTCATTCTATTATACAATCCATAGGGTGACTATATGTGCAATTCATAATTTCCATGAATGACCCTGACTTTTAATCAACAGATAGCTTTGTTTATTGAAATGACCCTGACTTTTAATTAACAGATAGCTTTTTTATTGAAACAGCTTAGGGAGATGGTCTTGGCACTTCTGGATGAGTCAGACCTACGCCTTTCGGACAACGCTGTCGAGGCGATTGTTGATAATGTACCAACATGCTTGTTTTTTCAGATACTTACTCTATAAGGCCTTTTTTTCTAACATGCCTTGTGCTGCTCCTTTTGCACTGCAGACATTCAATCAAGTAGACTCAAATGGAGATGGCAAGATAGACCCTAAGGAATGGGAGGACTTTGTTAAGAAGAACCCAGCGTCACTAAGAAATATGTCACTTCCCTATTTGCAGTGAGTAGAGCATCTGCCCCACTCCTCAGTTAACTGATAGTTCCTTTCCATAAATGTCTGTAGAGTCTAGGCAATGATCCATCTTCTTCCTTCAACTCCGAGTAACATTAGCCTAGAGAGTAGTTTCAAATGATTATTTATAATCTGATAAGTTTGAAAAAAAATTATAATTGTTCAGGGACATTACCATGGCATTTCCGAGCTTTGTGATGCATTCAGAAGCCACTGACTGAAAAATTCCCGTGGAATGGTGTATAAGATGGCTCAAGGCAGCTTTGAATTTGTTGGAGGCACCGGAGAAAGTTCGGTGAGCTGCAACTGAAACTTGAGAGGATGCTACGGAACATAATATGGTAGCATGAACAACAGAAGCAGTGAAGGACAGCTGATAGGCATCAGATGATAACCAGACAATTGGCTTTCTGCTAATGTAAAGCATGCAGATGGTCAACAAGTTTGCTCAAGGAAGCAGTGTAAGCCAAGTACTTTGCCTGCTGAAATATTTTCGTTTTCCATGTTGTACCGTTGTAACTTGTAAGGCAGAAGTGATTAGTGACCAATAGTAAAGGGATGATAATGTTTTTTTCTTTTCTTTTCTTGAAGGAAAATTTGATGATAACATCTCTCCTTTGTTAAATGTGAATATACTTGAAAAAATATCCAATTTTTGGAACGAGTGATGGCTTTTCACATCTATCACCTTAGCAAATATGTCTGATCGATGGCTCCGATCCACTGATAATAACAGTTTGACAAGAATGTTTAACATATTCCAAGAGCGGGTTTACATGGGACCGAATGGGAGAGCGGGCCTGAACATGTATATGGATCAATACGTGGCATTTCGTCGTCGTCTTGTAGCTGTGGAATGGTAAATAAGCATTTTTTTACATTATTATTAAGTAAGTGTGTCGTCCAAGTCCGTCAGGGCAGGGCTACTGGGCTAGGCATGGCCTAACAAAGTTCCCTAATAAACTCAAATCAAATTCTCCGAAAGAAAAAACTTTTTTTTTTTGCGACAAGGAGGAAACAATGGATCACACCATCTAATGGTAAACAACACTGACGCAGCCTTCTTGCTTAGTTTCGCAGAGCATATGCGTTACAGTTTTTACAGACTCGATCTCCAGATCTCTCACTCTCTTGTAACACCAGTAACTAAGTACGGAAGAACTCCATCCGATCCGACGAGCTACTACACTGCGCATAGCTTAGCTGCTGCAGCCGGCAAGCTTGTTGAGAGAAAAAGGTCGCCGAATCTGCGGTTCCGGCCGTGCTTGATCTGCGCTATCATGGCTCGCTCACGGTGACCCCGACGTACACACACACACGCGAAGGCAAGCTGCAAGCACTAGCTTTTCGGATGGATCGAGATGTAGTAGTTAGCTAGTGAAGGGCCCGGGACCGGCCATCCAGAGCTCTGCAAACTTGACCTTGGAGATGCTCTGCAGCACCTCGAACGGCGTGATGTCCCCCATCACCACCACCTTCTTGCTCGCCAGATCCACCTCGAACGATGTCACGCCTGAACTCGACAGCAACACAAAGAATAAAACCATCTGAACTCGACAGCAACACAAAGAGTAAAACCATCTGATTACGCCCGATTTTAGAAGGGGCGAAATTTCACAGCAGGAAGCAATCTGTCTCGAAAGCTACTTGATGCATTGCGATTATTTGATGATGCAGACAAAAGAAGAGCTCCTCTCTCCTTGTGCCATAGCTGCCAACACACAAGTTGTTCTTGATAAGGGATCACGTCAGGCACTACTAGATGGATAGGTGGCTGGTATGATGCTCAAAGTTCGAATTGTGTCCTTGAAATTTTTTGCAATACTTATAGCATCAGCGAGTCAAGCTTGCAGTAGACAGCGACAATCCCTTAACGGAAGTTAACTAATTACTCTACTACCCAGAAAATGGCACCCAATATGATCAGCAGGGATTAGGGCGACGACCAGAAATGTGTGCCAATACCGCCCCGGCGGCCGTCTTTGTGACTAACGAACGTGCAAATGTAATCCCGCCCCTCGCCGCCGGCGTCGGCCCACAGGCACTCGGTCAAGTCGAGCAGGCCACGGCCGGCCGTGGTGGGTCCGTGTTAGGTGACCCAGTCCCGCTCGGTACGTGACTCGGTGAGGACGGCGAGCTGCCGGCGGTCGACGATGGAGGCGGCGGGGCGTCGCAGAGAGTGGTGGGGTTAGGAGAGTTTTGGTATTTTTGGCATGTTTTGTATTCGTATTTATAAAAATAGCCGTAGTCACGCGGAAATGATAAAAATGCCATTTCTACTGTCCGGTCATCGGATGGCAGCAGCGTGGAGCTGACACGTGGGCAGTAGAGCCTGTAGCCGTGCGGCTCCTTGCCACTAATGGTGTGTTTGGTTCCAGGGACAATAGGGGATGGGACGGGGCGATCCCAGATTTGAACTGTTTGGATTGGCGCAGGACGAGCCTGGGAATATCCCGAATATTCCCTAAATGAGATGCCCCATCCTCAAAAATGAGGATGGGCTCATCCTCTTTCTCGCACTGTCTCCAATACGGGGACAATAGGGGATGGGGCAGTTCCATCCCAGGATGGATTCATTCCATCCTTACGACCAAACCAAACACACGTTAAATCTTAATTAATAGTTCTGATCGCAACCGCTTTCCCAACTTTCGACCACCGACCACATTATCTCGACCACTGCCATATTCGACCATGGTCGTTCACGATCGCAACCACTCCGACCGCTCTCAATCATTCTCGAGTTCCGACCACTCTTTGTACTCTGTAGCTTTTGACCACTAAAGCCTATTAATCAGCTAATGTATCTCCGACCACGGCTATTCAACCACCTCGTCCATTCGACCACTTCAGTCGTCTGACCACGGCCATTCGACCACTCTAGCCGTCCGACCACGGCTATTTGAGCACTTCTGTCATCGACTAATTAAGGTATGTAATTAAACCGGTTAATTAGACGGCTTAATTATGTGCCATCTGGTGGCAGGGTGGTAGGGGCTCCGCTTCCCATGTGTCAACTCCACGCTGCTGTCGCTCGGTGACCGGGCGGCAAAAGGGCCATTTTTACCATTTCCACGTAACTACGACTATTTTTATAAATATGGGTTCAAAATGTACTAAAAGTGCCAAAAATTGGGGTTCGGGGGTGGGGTGGGTCCCAGGGCGCAGTGAGGTTAGGAGGTGGGCTTGTATACGCCGCCACTGCAGGTGGGCCTTACGGAGGCTATTGACTTTGTCAACTTTCTCTTGGATTTGGATGGTACCCGGACGTCCGTGGGGATCAGGTCCGAATTGCTCCGACTCAGTTTTTTGACCGTCCACTTTGGAGCCAAGGCTACGTTAGCACAATTTTTTCTAAGCTAGAGTTATTTTGGGCTATGTCTTTTGGCTTAAATTATTAAATTATGGTTATTCGCGAGCAAAAGTACAAAGAAAGATACTTACGTGCGATTTTAGACAATATAAGATAAAGTCAAGAGAGTGTCTACTACAATCAACTTGTTGACCTAGTTTTAAAAAGATACTCCATTTGATAACAAGTTACTGTAGAAAATCAAATCACAAACATAAAACAACCCACCTATATATACCGATGGAAAGCTTGCGGAGTCTATTTTCTCAAAATCTAAGTGCCATTCTATTTTATGTTCCGTGCACAAAGTTATAGATGCTTAATAGGCACCGGTCGAATTGCGGTCCTTTCATACAAATTGATCTTAAAACGAGATAACCGATGGACCGAATATTATTCAAACAACTCCGGCCATAATTATGGTGACTACAACCAATTAGGCCTAATTTGGAACACTAGAATTCTACACAGAAGTGACTTAAATGCTAGAGTTTCTTCAGGAATCCTAAGTTCCAATCAGAGAATTCTTTAGAAATTTATATTTAAAGGAAGTAATTCAAATCCTCCAGAATTCCTTTGGAAATTATATGCTCCAAACAGACCTCACTAACGCGAAAGTAACATAGTTGTAGCAGACAAGAATCTAACTATTTTTGCTTCTGGCTTATTTTCACTATTCATAAATTCCATTTTTTCCCCGAATTTTTGACTTTTTTGAGCTTTTTTGCCTGTTCTTTTTTCCCGTATTCGTTTGCATTGTCTGTGTTGAGCTAGCATATTTTATCTATTTTTAAATTTTTAGATTTAATTACATCAAATAAGGCACCTTTAGTTACAGTGAAATTTCAATCATAAGTCACAGCTTTTCAGTCCAACCGAGCGGGGCCTAAACATGTGCAACATATTGCACATGACAAAAAAAAAGTTTCTTATTAGTACTAAATAATTACACTTAAAATTGGGAGCTTGTGGTACAGTTTATCTGGTAGGTTTTGAAATTATCCATCATGGAAAGGCAGCAGCTAGCTAGACAAAACCAAGCACATGTGCACAATACAAGCATGTGCTCAAGGCGAGCGTACGACAGGGCGCCAGCGAAACGACACTTGCAGTGAATGCCTCCCGGGCCCAAAACGAGCAGGTGACCGATCACCAATGGCTGCTTGCGGCGGCATGGAGTAGACACAAGCGATGTGCGAGCCAATGCGATTTGATCGGCGATTGAGACGAGAACTGGTGAGCACGTGAAAGAAACATTGTATTACTAGCGGTGGTGGCAGGGTCTTTCCAGATTTATGGCCTCTCCGAAATAGCGAAATGCAGCCCTTATTCTAAGATTTGTACATATTAAAGACATGTTTAGGAGAGCTCCATCAGTTCTAGATCCACGAAAAATAGCTCCACTCCACAAAATTTTACCCAAACGCTCCAGCTCCGCGAAATTTGGATCCACCAAAATCCTGGATCTGAGAGCCAAATCCATGGATTTCATGGAGCTCCTCAAGGGGTGCTCCACCATGGAGTTTGGTGGTAATTACCCACCAATGTCACTGGTTACACACCCTATCCCACCAAAAGTGGTCATTCCCACCAAAACCTCAATTCGTGGATCTGGAGCTGCTGTACAAGCCAAACACTCCATGGTGGGATCCCAGATCCACAGTGGAGCTGTTCCATGGTGGAGCTGCTGCTCCAGATCCACGTTTTCAGTGGTGGAGCTCTCCCAAACAGGTCCTAACTTCTACTTTTAACTTCTGTTTAGAAAAGTCAAAAACTAATATAAATAACTGGCTTATTAAAACGACTTTTCCACTTCTCTCACTCTAGAAATAAAACAGGAGACACGAACACATCACACATCTCACTACTCTCACACCCGTTTCACACATCTTTCTCCTTTATTTTTTTCACCACTTGCTTTTTCTAAAAATTATTTCTTTCAATTATTATTATTTATTTTTAATTAAAAACTATTCATCATAGCTAATACCAACAAATCTAAAGATATGGAGTGCTAGACCACTACTGTGCTACCGTCGATCCATCCATGTTGGTAGCTTCGGTTCAATAAATGTGTCCTTTCCTATCAGCCCCTTTCGGTCCATACTCCATAATAATGTAAGACTGATCGGTTCGGCTGAAAAGCTCATGACTTATGTTGAAAACATCAGTATTTATTGAAAAAAGCACTATAAATGATACAGAGGCTTATTTAGCATAATTAAATTTAAAAAATTTAAAAATATAAAAATATGTTAGCCCATTACGTATAATACAAACAAATACGGGAAAAAAAAGAACCGGCCAAAAAGCTCAACAAAAAGCCAAAAGTTCAGAAAAAGACAAAACTTATGAATAGTGAAAATAAGCCAAAAGCCAGAAGCCGAAGCCAAAGCCGAATTGATCATGGTCTAATTTTATTTTTATTCTATAGATTATTTCGCTCCATGCGCAATGCATAAGACTAACCCCATTTCCAAATTTGGAATAGCCAAGTATGCTTAACGCATGTAACCAAGGTCATCAGGATTGGTATCGCACGTGAATTTGTTTTTGGTTGATATGGATCATGGTGGAGAGTTCTGAGCCGCTATCTATATAAATAAAAATATCCAAAAGAGATTTAAGCCGCCTCCTTCGTTTTGAGGGCAACAAAATTCCACAATAATTTTCAAAAGAAAAATACTATAAATTTTCACATTAATCAAGAAAAAAGAAGCATCTCCACTGATTTTGGTGGGCCCAAATTATAACAGCACGTATTAATCATATATGTATATTAGAATTGTATAGTAAATACAACTGTATTTTAATTATAAACAATAGAGTTGTATACCAAGACAATTATACCATAACATCTAGCCACGCAATTGCGCGTGTAAATTTGCTAGTTTTTACATAATACTAAACGATCCTACGCAGGATTGAGATTGGAATGGTCTTGCATACTGATCAAACGCTTACGACCTTTTTAGTAAGAGACAGGAACTTGCATATGCATAGGAGTAGGAAATAGATACGAGTTATCTGTATTATTTAACTACCGTATTTCATAGGATACGAATACAATATAGATTTTTTTCATTCAATTAATAGTTTATGTCTTATTCATATTTGAATTTGCATAAAAAAAATATGGATACGAATATATTGTGTACTTTTACTATCTAAAATGTTATTATCCGGACTATTCATATTTGACAAAACAAGATACATATTTTATTGCAAAGTTGGATAAGCCCTTTTAATTCAATGTGAATTCATGTTGCCTTAGGTGAAATAAATAAATTTGAATGATTAAGTGTAACTATATGGGGATAAAAATGTCATTAAATATCTTCATATTACATAAGCTATGAAGATATCTGAATCTGACTAAATCGAGTAGATATTTGACTCGATTTGCATTCGTCGTAGCATTCAATTTGTATTTATATTCGTAGTCATTTATAAAAATATAAAAATGAATATGGTAAGAGCACTAATCAATTATATTCCATCTGTTTTCACCTACATATGCATATGGGAAAGGAGTGGTCTCGCATTTGGAAGCATGTGCATATTTTTCAATTTTAGTCCCTGAATACCTGTTTTTGCAAATCCAGCTCCCTCTCCAAGCTCGGCAACCACGGCAGGTGACACGTGTATCCTGTCGCGGCCCCCTAGCTCAACAGGATAGTATGACCGTGGAGGGGCGCCCGAGCTCGGCACAGCACGTGACACGCACGACAGGTGGTGGGCTCACTAGCCTGCCACAGTAGTGCGGCTCGGCAGAGCCTGCCGAGGAGCCCACGCTCAGCAAGTCCACCCGAGCTCGCACAGGGCCTAAGAAATGGAGGATGAGGCAACATGTCGCCTACTTCCATGATCAGTACACTCATGTGGATGAACAGGAGCACATCAATAGTCCTCACCTACTTCTGCTGTTAATTAATGGAGTATATGCTCCATCACGTTAAGCTATCTCCGATGTGATGCAATGAGTGTTAGTTACACACTTACATAGAGTCCTGGAATGCCAGTGTACTACACATGCAGTATGCGGTGCTGTAGATCGACGGAGGCTTAGCTAGCTAGAGACATGCATGCAGCCACATAAGTAAGCGCACACTGTGATGTATTTTGTGATTTGAAATTGATCGGATTTGATCATTTAAGAGTCTGATCAAATTTCGCTCAAAGATATATTCCGATCAGTAATAGATCAGTAATGCGAATTGGTCGGTGGTTATGATCGAAATCATCTTCATGTTCGTAATGGACTCTGCACCGACTCACTATCGTGGTGTCCAAACGTGTTTGTATCGACTGAAGTCAGACGTGGCTACTCAAGGCACTTTTGTCAACAACTCTTCATCGTTATTTTTTGGGTCTCTATTTTGTCTCCGAGTAGGGTATTTTTCCTGTCTCTGAGTATGTTACCCTGCTTGGAGATGAAACAATGTCTTAGAAGATAACGACGAAAGAGTTGTTGATGAAAGCGCCTCAAGTAGCCACATCTGACTTCAGTCGATGAAACACCTTTGGACACCACGATGGTGCAAGTCGGTGTAGAATCCATCACGACATGAAGATGATTCCAATCATAACCTCTGACTAGTTCGCATTACTGACCCGTTACTGATTGGAATATATCTTTGAGCAAAATTTGATCAGACTCTTAAGTGATCAGACTCGATCAAATTCATATCATAAAATACATCACAATGCGCACTTACTTGTGTGGCTGCATGCCTAATTAAGCCTCCGTTGATCTACAACACCACGTACTGCATGTGTAGTACACTAGTACTCCAGGACTCTATGTAAGTATGCAACTAACACTCGTTACATCGCGTCGGAGATAGCTTAACACGATGGAGCATATACTCCATTAATTAGCAGTGGAAGTAGGTGAAGACTATCGATGCTCCTGTTCGTCCACATGAGCACTGATCGTGGAATAGGCAACATGTTGCTTCATCCTACATTTCTTGGGCGTCGAGCAAGCTCGAGTGGACCTGCCGAGTGTGGGCTCCTCGATAGGCTTTGCCGAGCTACAATGCCGTGACAGACTGGTGGATCCACCGCCTGCCACGCGTGTCACGCCCTGTGCCAAGCTTGGGCGCCCCTCCGCGGTCATGCCCTCCTGCCGAGTTAGGGGGGCCGCAACAGGAGACACATGTCAACTGCCGTCGAGTTGCTAGAGGAGGCTAGATTTACAAAAACAGATACTCAAACACTAAATTTTTAAAAAATGTTGCTACAGTACCCCATATATAATGTATGTATGTATAATGTATGTGAGTGAATGCTTCTCGCATTTGCCGCCATTCCCACGCTTCTTCCTTTTTCTGGATTGGCGCCAGCCAACGATAGCCAGGGCAGGAGGAGTACCAAGATCCAAAGTACATGGCGGTGGCAGGACAGGGCAAACAGTCATCAGATGCATAAAGGCAGCGGTGTTAATGTTCACCGTACCATGCGTCTACAGCCTTGATCTGTACTACGTTTTTTCAGTTGCACAGCTCAAAAGGTGCCTTGCCCATTTACCTAGCAGTTGGATAAGACAATTACTACTGCATGGCAAGCTCTGAAATCATTTCTTCGGGAATGTGGGGAGAAATTGGACTATCCAATATTTGAGGGACTAACTTCAGGGGAACAAAGGCGAAACAACGGAGAAAGGCAGATTTTATCTGTGATTGAGAGGAAAACTGTACTCATCTGTTGAGAAGTTCATACTTGAGTTTCTTTTTGCGAGGTAAGTTCATAATTAAGTTGATTATGAATATGGAGTTCAGTCTAGTTAGTCTGGTCAAGAGAAGGAACTTTATCATAGAAAACACCCTAGCCTGAATCTTTTGGATGTTTGGATTTGGATCCCTAGTTCAAACGATACGAGTATACGACCAAGAATGTGGTAGCGAGTTAATTTGGAGCATCCCTAGTGATCAGATGCTCAAGACGCTAGAAACAGAACTGCCATTCAAAGTATACGATCAACCCTTCTCTACCTATCAAACAGTGAACACTCGCGAAAAAAACCCTTTTTTAGAACTGATAAGTGCCTCGTAAGGAAAAAAATAGTATAATATTCTGATACCTTCCATCTTCGAGATGTGCTTCTGAACTTTCTTGGCGCATCCATTGCAGTGCATCGACACCCTGAGCTCCACAGTCTGCATCAATTAAGCAAAGCAAAACAGCGAAAGAAACATCAGAAGAACATAGCAGGCAATGGCACAAGCGCATTAGTCGATCAATTGCGGATCGACATCTCATGAGGGGAGGAGGAGATGAGTACCTTTGGCTCTAGATGGAAACCGAGCGTCCTGGTTCCATCAACAAGGTCTCTAAGCCTCAGCACCTGGTCAAGCTGGTTACTCACCAGGGCCTTCCTCTCAATGGCTGCCTCCTCATCTTCCAATGTGCGAATGCAGATGCAGGTGCTTTCACACAAGGAGAAGGAGAAGCAATCCAAGACCTTGCCAATGCGTAGCCTCCTCATTGCCCTTTACCTTTGGCGCCTACCTCTCTCTCTCTCTCTCTCTCTCTAGGAGTGTGTTCTCTATGATCGAAGTTACTACACACACAGCTCTTAAAAATAGCAGCCAGTGTTCTCCTCTCTCATCAAGATTGACTGAGATAGTGCGATCTAGCTAGTTATGCCCATGATAAATGGTAGTGATGGTACAAGTGTCATGGGGGGCACCACTGCAAGAGATCGGTGAGGCTGGTACATGAGGCAGTAGGCCTACCATGTACCAACAGTACTAGCAAATTTGGTCGTGGGCTAGCTAGCTCTTGCTCAAATACATTTGAACAACTTACAAACAAATTAAGGACGAGTACTCTTGTCTAAGGACAGCTATTTCTTCCTGCCCGGCTGTTGCTTGATGTAGGCTCGAGTTTTGGCTCGATAGGGGGACAAGTTGCTGGGCTCTCCATGTGACAAAATGTGCACCTCGGCAAGCACTGGCGCTGCTAATAGTAGAATCATGCATACAGTTGTTCGATCAAAGCCTCTGGTTACACTGGAAGGTACACTAGATGACAATATCTCGAGAGAAAAGCTTAATCATTTATTCCAAAGAGCAATCATGTTGCTAATGGACTATTGCCGTAGCCTGCCTTGGATGTTAAAAAATTCAAAGAAAAGAAAAGGTTAGCGCCTGACCGACAGATCGCCGCGTATGTTTCTACCAATTCCTTGCGTAGAAACGAAATAAAGCCTTTTTCTTCCTTGGCTTATGGTTTTTAGTTATAGTTTATACCTTTTAGGCTTTTTATAAAAGAAAGCATGTAGTAATAGAAATACAATTTTAATCAATATAAATAAAGTCATTATAGTATGTATTATAATTAATTTATAGATTTTATCTTAAAAATACTTTATTTAAAAGCTAGTTAGTAAAAAAAAAGATCCAAAACCATTCGTGAACCACAAAAGCAAAGCTCGTGCATGGGTGGATGGGTGATCTAGTGCGGTACCCAGTGCACTGGACCAGCACAAATATCATTCGTGAACCACAAAAGCAAAGCTCGTGCATGGGTGGATGGATGATCTAGGTCATGTTTGGAACCGCTTTTTTTTTTTGCGATGCAGTCGAGAGAATCGGAGAATCCCGCAAAATCTTCCCAAACGCTCTGCGGTAGATCCGATTTTGCTCACCGCAACAGACTCAGCCACCACGAGAATGAACTGCACCGCCGATTCCTCGTATCACGGCTCCGCTCCCGCGGTACCGATACCGCACCGTGCGGTCGACAAACGCGGTCCCAAACACCGCCCTAGTGCAGTACCCAGTGCACCGGACCAGCACAAATATCATTCGTGAACCACAAAAGCAAAGCTGGTGCATGGGTGGATGGTTGATCTAGTGCAGTACCCAGTGCACTGGACCAGCACAAATATCATTATCGGGTCGGTACCCAGACCCCGGTGCACGGCGATGCAGCACGCAAACCAAGAGGAATTGGGTGTACCAGCATGGCGCTGAAGCTCTCTTTGTAACGCACGGTAGTAACTCCTCAGTAAAAGAACATCTAGTGTAAACTAGTACTACATGATGGTCGAGTAAATAAGTGTAAAGGCAGGACTAGACCTGTAGAGGTCAAGGGTCTGATGCTTGCATTTACTTACTTGGACCAAGTACAAGCATGAACGGCGTCAACAAGGCGTTAAACTTCGAACTATAGACCCTGTTCACAAGTGTTTTGGCTATTGTCTGCGATTTTTAGCTGATTACGACATAAATTAAGGAAGCAAAAACCACTCATGTTAAGAAATAATTTTATTTCAAACAACTCCTACAATAACTCTTATAAACGATTTATAAAAACTACCCTAAGAAGTCACTTCATTTTAAAAGCTGGCTTTTAAAAGGTAAAAAACAAAAGAATACTGTTTAAAACAGGGCTATAGTCTATCTAGCGTTCAGCGCTTAGGTAGGTATTACGCGTATACCCAAAGTATAAGCCTTGCCCAGCAGTCAGCACCATATTGCTCCTACCCTTTTGAATGCCAACATCCCTGGTAACATAACTCCTTAGCATAACTCGGAACTTATGTTGACAACAGTTGAGCACATAGCAAATTCACAAAGCATAGAACGGGCAAGTCAGCTGAATACCACCACGACAAGCACATAAGCAAACCAATACCTTACATTTCCCCCTCTTGCCATGAGAAAGAGCTTACAGAACGGAGACCTGACATATTCTTCATCACATCCTTCACATTTATGTATGCCAACGGGAAGCTCAATAACAACACGGTATCAACAGCATGGAGTACCACGTAAATCTCACCTAACAAAGAGAGAACACGTGTGTCAGAACTCAAAATTCACTGCAACACAAATAACTCGAACGCCTTCAATTGTCAACAACCTGCAATAGCATCAGCCCATTAGGATAATCACTGCAAATGACTATAGTAAGGATTTAAACACCTTCAACTGTCAAACCTGCAAAGGAGCAGTGTCAAGTTTGTCAACGCTGTTATGTATCGCTTGTGATAGCGAGCAACTGAGCACAGCATATCCTATGATTCTGGAATGTTCATGGAACGCGTGTAGGAGCAGGATATATGCACAGACTGGAGCAGGATATACGCTACTGCTTCTTCAAGTTTGAGCTACAGAAACAATACTAACATCTAGTCGCTGAAGGCGTGTAGTACCATGTAACATGCTTCCTCTGTTTTTACTTGACGTTTTTGGTTTTTCATAGTCTTCGAGATATAACTTTAACTGCTACTTTCTATAATTTTATACTAAATATACTAATAAAATTATAATATTATGAAATTATTTTTAGCGATAAATCTAATAATATAATTTTCGTATAGCCAATCCAAATAGTTTTAAATTTATTGGTGGTTAACTTTTAGAAAATTTGACGACACGGATTCTAGGAAGTCAAGTAAAAAAAGAACGGAACAAGTACAAAAATATCCTCCCTGCATGAAAAGTTTGAACCACCACTCATGACTCGGATGCAGTGTACAAGGGATGCCACAATACTCATTTATGACAAAGCAAAAAAAAAGGTAGATTTAGGGGAACATAACAAAAATTGCACTGGAATTTATAAATATGGATAAAATTAAAAAATGGCAAACTAGACTTACAAAGGTAGTCAAAAGGTACGGCTGACTCTTAAATTAGTTTTTAGCTCTCTCTCAGATCCAACTACCTCTTTTTATTAGAATAACTTGATGCAACACTTTTTCCAAGCCTGCTGTAGAATCTAGGAAATCCTTGCAGCAAATTGTAACCCAAGTGAGAAACAAAATGGATAATAATTGGAATCGGATTCTGAACAAGCTTCCGAAGTGTAATAAAATGATACTCCAAAACTGGTTATTCACTGTGATAAAACAATCTTGAAGTGAATGCCAGGCAATAATATCCTTACAAATACATAATAAGTGAAAGATAACAAATACGATCAGAAAGACCTACATCAATGAACATTCCAATAGGCACACTGTCATAGGTGTGGGCCTTGAGCCCAGCCGGTCCATTATTAGAAAATAGAGATTAGTTTCCTTTTGTTAGAGATATGATATTAGTTTCTATATTGTTAGAGATATGATTGGAATTAGATTCTATCTGTTAGGGGGAGCCCATCTATATAAAGAAGGCTACCGCATGCTATTGGAATTAAGCAGAGAAATAACAAAGTCTTCCCCATCTATAGTCTCTCTCTCCTTCTATGCCGACGCCATCCGGCCATCTTCTTGGTGGTGTTTATCCCCTATGAACTAAGGTTCATGACAACTTGGTATCAGAGCAGTCGATCCCTTCCCACGACTTCTGCTACCATGGTTCCTGCTGCCGAATCGTTGGCTAAAATAAAAGCTAACACTATTAAGATGGCCAGCATCAACAAAGGGGTAGCGGACGCCTTCTTCAACAGGCATGTCGTCTTGGAAAAATTCCTCGCGAATCGGGAAAAGGCGCAACAAGAGGCCGCTCGTAGAGCAGAGGAGACAGTAGACATCGACTTGCCGGCTACTAAAGACGAGGAGGAAGAGGCCGCTCGTAGAGCAGAGGAGACGGTAGATATCGACTTGCTGGCTGCTAACGATGAGGAGGATGAGACCGACCTCGCCCTCTCGCCAAGATCGCCGGCCACGGTGGGGATGCGTCCAATCTCTTCTTCCCCGGTGGCGGGCCCCTCGCCTCCACCTCCTCCGGCAAACTCCCTCCAGCGCCTCGTCTCGGACCGGCTCTCGAACAGCGCGGCGAGCTCAGACTATGCGCTCATAGAGCGAGGCGCCAAGAACGGGAAGAAGAGCGCGCGTCGGACCGGAGGATGACGGTCGACGGGAGACGCAATGGTGATGATGGAAGAAGATGACGCCGGCGAAGATACGGCGGTCAGACCAGGAGGAGAACGGCGTTCAGACAGGGAGGAGGACGGCGGTCAGTCTGGGAAATTAGGGTTTGCATGCACTCGTCCGACGCCTGCTCTGTTCCGCCGATCTGTGCAGCCGATGCCGCCTGGATCCACGACCGTCGGCGTCGCCATCCACTGTCCGTCGCTGCCGACGGCGCCGCTTCCCGCGCCGCCATCTCCGTGGTCGTGTCTTCAGCTTGGATCCGGCTGGCCGCCGGCCGCCTCCAGCCGTCCCCGTTTCCGGAGCGGTCGCCGGAGATGGTCGCTGCCCGAAGCCCGACCGAAGCGTCCGTCGCCTGCACATGAAGTTGCCGGCAGCCGCTCGGCCTCCGTCGCTTCGCCTTTGGCTCGGCGCCGCGTCGCGCGGCCCCGACGGCCACCGCCGCGCTCCACCGGCCGTGGGCGCCTCCGCTCAAAGACGCCCGACCGCCATTGCGAGGCCTCTGGCGCCCGGCCGCGCCATCTCAGCGTCGCGCCGCCGCCCACCGATGCCGACGAGGGAACCTCCGCCACCGGATCCGGCGTTCTGCGCCGCCAAGTTGCCTCTTCCCGGGCCGCCGTCTCCATTGCCATGCTCCGAATCGACGAGAGTGGGTTCGGTCGGTTTGTGTGGTCAGGGATTTTGTAACGGTTGATCGACCGGCGTAACCTCAAAAAATATTATTTATTATTATTTTTGCAGGCATCGTTTAGCCGAAAGCGCTACATTTCGACGACATGGCGCTGCAACCAGGGCCGCCGCCTAGCAGCTCAAGGACGAGCTGCATGTCCAAAGGGGTGTAATATCATAGGCGTAGGCCTTGGGCCCAGCTGGTCTATTATTAAAAAATAGAGATTAGTTTCTATTTGAGTTAGAGATTAGTTCCTTTTATTAGATATATGATTAGGGATATGATATTAGTTTCTATGTTGTTAGAGATATGATTGAAATTAAATTCTATCTGTTAGGGGAAGCCCATCTATATAAAGAGGGCTATCGCATTCTATTGAAATTAAGCAGAGAAATAACAAAGTCTTCCCTATCTATAGTCTCTCTCCTTCTACGCCGATGCCATCCGGCCATATTCTTGGTGGTGTTTATCCCCTATGAACTAAGGTTCATGACACACACTGAATAGGACCTATGCACGAGTGACAAGCATTTATGATCTAATGTCTACTAGCAAAGAATTTTACATATGTTACTCTCGAGGCTTAAGTGTAAGGGCAGGGCCACAGACCACCACCACTTGATATAAACAAACAGAAAAGAACAAAAGGATCAACAATGGAGGACATACTCAGCATGCAATAGGAGAAGTCATGTGTACCTGGCATTTCTTGGGATACTAAATAGCCCAAAGTGCTACAGATCAGACACTGAAGTGTTGCAAAGACTCAGGAAGGCCTCGTTGAGATAATAGATCTTGCGCAAGTCTTACACTGACCCAAAGCTGATTATGAGCCCTCATTAATTATCATCGCCATGTTCATTGGCCAAAGTTCATCTCCGAGTATCTGTAACAAGATGTAAAATGGTATTAACAAAGTTTAACACACAGTGTTGAACCAGAAAGCATACAGCGAACGGAATGGATATATCTTTAAACGTACCGGCGAGGTTTACTTTGGCGTTGACTAAGCTCATCATTTACAACCTCTGAAAAAGGTGAAAATGTCTCAAAACATTTCCATGATAATAAACGAGGAGAAACTACTAACATATCTGAAATTAAATACCAATAAAAAATAATCAAGTAGAAAAAAAGAAATGAAAAGGGAATAAAGCTGGTTTACCTGTTATTTCTGGGGACTTCAACCGAGAAGGGGCATTGCTTGCACTAGGTTCTCTGTATGGAGAAGCAACAAGATGAAACAACAACAGTCATTCATACTTATTTTATTGGAAAGGAATATATATGAATATAAGCTGCGATAAGAAATCCAAAACCCTGTACTGTGCATCATATTAGGGCATGAGACCGACATACCTAGGAGAAACTGATGAAGATGCCTGTTCAGAAGATCGGGAATAATAGCTGCCATCCACAGCTATATAAGGTGAGCCATAAGTTGCTCCTAAAGCTCCAGAGGCACCAGTCAATATTGGTAGCCTAATTTCATTCAGATGCAACCCAAAAAAAAAGGGTAAAAGCTAATTATGAATGTCATATTCAACTGAATAAACGCTACAACATTACACCAATTTGTGCAAGCAGTATAAAACTATGTAATATCAAACAAAATTGATTTAAATCACCCTGACCAGTCATAATAAACTCAATGGGTTAACGACAATGCAAATACCCCATCATCGTACCAACAGCAGTGCACTAACTTCATGGAGTACAATACCACATCATATCAAACTGAGGTCTAGAAAACAAAGCAATGGTTCTTCCAAAAGTTTCAGAGATAATTAACTCCTTACCAAGCCATCTCAGAATTGCTGAGGCCAAGTTGTTGTTGAGACACAAATCCTGGTACAGCCATACCAATAGAAGGAACACCAGGTCCACCTGGATGCTGGCCTCCAAACTGCATAACTGTATGAAAGAAAACAATTATTAGTTAGGTTGATACAATATGTGCAGGATTGTTAGTATCCATTTACTAAGAGATGATAACCCTGAGAGCATCATACTATGCATTTGGAAATTGGAACCCAATCCATTTCTTTGAAATAACCTACTAAAATTTACTGCTAAAGGCATTCCGGAGCGTTGCTCTGGATAGAAAACTTGATTCAAACTCCCTTCAATGGAGCACCAATCTTATGGGGAAAAACTAGTTTGCAGAAATAACACTACATGTTTAAAGTAGCTTGTTTGTTTGATGCTTGACAGACATACACAACTGCTATAGATCATAGTAGTGTAACATCTCTGTCAATATTTTCCCTCAAAATGCACAGTAGCTTGTACATCCATAGTATCAATTGAGACATAAGATCCTTTAGATGGTTGAATTACTTCTTTTTTCCCTCGTTCATGTTAACTTTTAGCACTCATGTTATTACATTATTATTTCACTGAATAACAATACAAACCTGGCAAAAGAGCTGGGGCGCCATGGAAACCTTGGTCACCAAGTGTAAGGCCCATCGCTCCTGTAGCCCCGAGAACATGAGCTCCACCATAAACAAAAGAAGCACGCTCTTCTCCCTGATCACCATGTTGTCCATTTACTGTCAATCGAGCAATAGCTTCATTTGATCCACGAGGTGAACAAATTTCAGTGTCTTCAGTCAAAACTGTTGATGTGGGTTGTGTGGAAGATGGAGTTTTATCACTACTACCGAATCGTGCACCAAACATCTGGAAAGGCATCCTTGATGCGGATTGAGAAGAAGATTGAATTGACCTTTGTTGAACAATTGAATGTGGGGACTGAACAGAATCTCTAGTGACTTGATTAGTTGCTACAGGAAATGGACTATTTGATGATGACGCAGATGAATGCAATGCAGGACTATCCATGCCCTTTATAGCAGCTTCAACATGCAACTTGTCATGCCCAACAGATGGTACAAAAGACTTCCCTCTCATTATGGGGGCATATTGTGGGGTTGGAGAAACATACTCCATACCAACGGGGGATGAGAAGGGCCTACTGGCGGTACTAGGTTGTGCATTCCCCCTCTGACTAATTGGGAGTTCCTGATGGGACGACTTCGAAGGGTAAAAGGGTGGTGAAGCCGAATTCAAGTTTGATGCAAAGGTTTGCTTAATTGGAAAACCTTCTTCAGACCGAGAATTTGAAATTTGAGATTGGTGTTTTCCCAAGTTTGCATTTGAAGAAGCATTTTCAGGATTCTGTGATCTGAAATACAATAACAAAAACAAACATACTGCTGTAAGTTCTATATCAAAACAAAAAAGGTGCTAAGACCACAAAGAAGAAACCTTCCACTCACTTATTGTTTTGCTCTGAAGATATCTCAGTGGTACGCCTCCAACGTGGTTGGTAACGTCTAGAGCCTCTCCCTTGAATTACTCTTGGTGCATTCTTATGACTTTTGGCATCGCCATAGTAAGAGTGAGATTCTTTTGGAACAACCTCAAAGTTATTGACATCATCATAATGAGCATGAGATGGTTTGGTAGCTCTATTCTTCCCATTATCAAACGATACCCATCGAGCATTCTTGATATTATCATGGTAAATATGAGATTCCTTAGGGACATAACTGTACTTCTTGTTACCATCATGATAGTATGTTTGAGATCTGTTGCCTCTGAAATTACCACGGCTCACACCACGAGTTCTACCACCAGGTCCCCCACCACGTCCTCTAAAGCGGCCTCTCGGCTTTCTTCTTGTCTAAAAGTACAGTTGATAAAAGAAGCATCTTGGTAAGAAAAGATGCATCAATAGTTCAATACATATAAAATAAGAAAACAAAATACTCACATATTCATTATGAGAATCGTGTAAATTCATCTCATCAAATCTGTCATGGACCCACGCTTGCTCCTCTTTAGGATTCCACAACTTTCTATTACCCAGCATTTTCCTGAATTGATAATATGGATATATTAGGCAGAATTGAAACCTGAGTTCATCATGAATATTGAGAGAATGAAATCAAGCATCACATCAACGTTCCTGATGTTGAGGTAGAACATTCATGCAAATATAACCAAAGTTCTCTATCCCAGTTGAGTTCAGCACCAAGATCACTGGTTGGATTGCTGGCTCACCGGTCGGACCACGATATTTTTTTAGAAAAAATGTAACAATATATGCAAAATGTAAATTCTGCAAGCAACATCTCGTAGTTCAACTATACTCCCTCTATTCATGGAGTATAGCTGTATAAGTCATTTTATGCTTTTGCTTTTGTTCCGCACTGAATTCAATCTACCTCTTTGAGACAAATTTGCCACAGTTCCATCCAATACCCTTCCCCTCTGTTGTGTATCTTGGCTCTAGACCTTAGATTGTAGGGGTGGATAGATTGGGTAGTAGCTGCCACTTTCCAGCGAGAGCCTTCTTGCTCCGCCGTGGCTGACTCTCACCCAAGGAAAACTAGGGTTTAGGGAAGAAGAGATTCTTTATTGCTTAGCTGCCCCTTCCGCTCAAACGCCAGAAGGAATATATACTCTTACAATCCCTGTCTCATAAGGAGACCGACTGCGAAAAGGTCTCTAGCCCAATGGTTAGAGGCTTGAGTAGCACCCCCCAGGTCCTGGGTTCGACTCCCAGTGGGAGCGAATTTCAGACTTGGGGGAAAAATCCTACTTTGCTACCACACCAAAGCACAGGTCTAAGGCCCCGCCAAGGCGTTGATCCAAAGGATCCGCCGGTAGTCTCACAAGGTCGGGCGATGGTGCCGCTGTGTAAGGGTAGAGCAGGGGTTCGGAGGTTTTCTCGGTCTGCGTGAGAAGACCTTCTTCTTAAGCAATGCCCGGAGGGATTCTTCCCCCCCGCAGGTCGAGTTTTTTTTTTATAAGGAGACCGACTTCTAAACGAATCATTAGCTAGAGATTACAAAGGATTTGCTTATTCTTATCTGAAACCCGGACTCCAAACCGACTAGAACTGCTACTGCGCGTCAGATGCGCCTGCTAATTTGGCCCTTCGGACGTAATGCCGACCCCAATATGAATCCATAACACCCTCTTTGATTGTGTGGCTACTAAGTATGTATGGGGTGTTATTGGATTATTTTTGGGAGCCAATTGTAGGCCTGGTTTTTTTACCCATACCTGTGGTGGGCTAGTCATTATCTACTTAGTAAATCAAGTTTTCACATGGTTGGTTTGTTAGCTGTATGCTGGGCTATGTAGAAATTAGGCTATGTAGAAATTAAGGAACAAGACAAGTTTTGAGAAGAAATTGATTAGCTCTCCAACTGAGATCATTTGTTATATATGCACCTTTCTAAAATTTTGGGCAGGACTTCACAAGGAAGAGGAGAAAGAGGTCTTGGTGTCTGGCGCCAATATGCTGCAGAGTGAAGTCCTCAGAATACATACTGTTGGAACAGGGATTGCCCAAAGGAATGGCAAGCGGGATGAATGATGTCTGCTGCGCATTCAAGGGGATGAAGTCCCTCTGGAGTAGTTGAAGATTGGGAGCAATTGAAGATGACAAAAGATACCAAAAAAAAACCCTGAATCCAAAGAGAAAATCTAGAGAGGAAAAATGGAAAACGTTGATGTGAATGCTTGTTCTGTTGATGCAGATGTAATAGGACTTCAAAACCAAATCATAGTCGTAGTTTGTGTTTCGTTTTGTGCCTTCTTTATTCGAGTTATTCTTGGAGGGTTTGGTGCTCTTGGAAAATAACAATTGAATGAGGAGATTCTTTTTTCTGATCTGTAATAAGGTGATACTAGAAAACGTTGGAAGTATTCACTCCATTATCTGGTGGTAATGGAATCCGGGTGAGCCCGTTTGAAAAAAAATACCCTTCCCTTCATTGCACCGTTCTACCTATAATAAACATTTTCTCTTAAATTAGGTCATTTCATCATTTTACCACATCTTATTCTTGTGCTAAAAGCTAGAATGACGCATAATATATAATGGAGGGATTTAGTAGCTCACAGGCTTGTGTATATTTCCGTTGGTTGACATCACACGCTAAACCACATCCAACTTTGTAAGGTTCGTACTTTCCAAACTAGAGGGAGTGTGCTAAATCCCTAGTGCACGCAATATTAAGAATTTGGAGCCAGTTCGATCCAAGCTGTTTGTGACTGGACCTCCACAGAACATGCAATTTCAACAATGCTTAAATTCAACTGTTATATATTACATGCATTTACGCCTTATACATTATGTTGATGTTTTTTCTGATTTTGTCTATTTGTATCATTGTATCAGTAATTTTTTTCCTAATATGCTGTATCAGGTTATCTGCATATCCATATCGTAGCGCTCTGGTGTCATGTATTGCCATATCATTATAGGTGCAGCCTAGTAAACTGTGTTTCAGCTCGGCGTGGGTACAGCGGTTCTGGTTGAAACACTTAAACTGGACCAGACCAAACTTCAAGTTCCAAGTTTCCCCTGTTTAATTGTTGGCCCTGTCCAGTTTTACACTAATTCTAGATCAACTTATATAAAAACAAGATCACTCTTCCACGCGGCACCTTATACACCGTGTTTTTTTTTTTTTTGCTTCATGTTTGTATACACAGCAATTAACTCTGGTAAGTAACAGTCGTGCAATGTGACTCTCACATGTCAGTCAGTCAGTGTTTAGGCCAGTAGGCCACAAATCAAATACTAACGTTCACTGATATCAGTGTTTGGCCTTTTCTAACATATTTACAACACCAGCCGACATTATTCTTCGAGTAAACACAGATATAAAAGTAATTGAACATGAAACCCCCTCAAGCTGAAATTTAGATGCAACTAAACTATACTAACTAGTAATTATCTAGATCCTATCCTACATTAATTACTCACAGAACTAATAGCAAGATAAGCAACAAATTGTAAGGTAAAAAGGCCAGAACCTTTGGCGCCCACGGCCGCGGGCCTCCTGGAAGCGATCATCGTGCATGTAGAAGGCGCCGGTAGTCGGCACGGCATAGGGCTCGCTCCCCTTCTTCCCCTCCTCCTCTCCTGCCGCGGCCGCAGCCGCCTCATCAGCTTCCGCTTGCCGCTTCATGTCCAGTTCCCCTTCCGCTGCGGCTACCGTCTCAGTGGCCACTCCGCCCTCCCCACCACGCCCTTCCTCAAAATCCTCGTACACCTCCTCGTATTCCTCATACTCCTCTTCGTCATCTTTGTACACGCCCTCGTCGTACACCTCTGCTGCGCCTTGCCCGTCGGACTCTGTGTCGGATCCGGCCTTCCTCCGCAGCGAGGGCCTCCCTCCGTCCTCCTCCTCGTCGTCATCGCTCGCCGCGGCGCGGCGCCTCACAGCCGGGAGGGGCGCGTCGTCGAGGTCGCTCTCGTACTCCTCCGTCTCCGCCTTCTCCTTGTCATCCATTGGTGCCAACCTAGAGATCGCGAGACGAATCAGGCGAATTGGGCGAGAGAATTAGGGTTCGGGGGAGGATTTGATGGAATCTGGAAGCTTCGAGAGGCTTCTCGTGTTCCTCTGCTTCTGCGCGTAGTTTTGCGATCCACGGGAGATGATCAGAGGAAAGAGGATGGATGAGATTAAACAAAACATAAAACCGTTGGACTGTCCAAATCCTGGAGTTAAACATATCCTTTCGTGACACTGACACAATTGGTCCACATTCCGACACTGCGCGTGGGTCCTATTGGCTAGGAGATATGGAAGCTTTCTTGAAGATGATTTCCCGAGGAGCGAGCCTAAGCGCCTTTTCCTTTTTTTTTTCTCTTTTAGACACCTTGTGTTTTGTACTTACATGAGCACTTAAGGTATTATTTATATTAATTTCTATTTCTGAATTCTACTCAGAAAACTAAAAGCTAGAACGAACAATCGGTTTCTCGAAACGATTTCTTTACTGCTCTCGCTATTGTTCCGCTGTGACGCATCTCAATGACGGACCTGCGATGGGAGAATGTTGTGATGTTAGTGGGACATAAAGCATAACAAGAAAATAAAATGTACATTTGCTCGTAACTTACCTCCTTGTTGGTCTGGCCCACGGATGAATGATGAGTAGTACTACGATGTCAGCTGGACTCGCTAGACCGCAATGGCCAGTCGGACTCGCTAGGTTGCGATGACCTAGCGGATGAGCACGGTGCCCCCACTAGGTGCCCGATACATACGGCGTGGTCCGTCGAACAGCCGCAGCTCTGGTTGTTCATTATTTTCTTCACCTACGATATAATGAACTTAAAAGTTTTCTACAAGGCAGGTGGTGTGTCTAGGCTACTGATGACGGTTTCAGACGTGCTTATGATGCACTACACCCACTTCAACTGGAGTAACATACGAAATAGATTCAGTAACAAGTGGCACAAATTTCATCAATGAAGTGAAAGGAGGTTGCAAGTGTCATATGGTATCGTGGCGCCACGAAGCACTGTGGCGATTGAACGAGTGTTGTAGGCTATTGTCGTGCATCACCTCCTCCGGACGCTTTGGTAGAGGAACGGTGAGTATGCAACGCAATCGTGGTACGTACCATTGTAGGTATTCGTCGTACGTTTGAACGTCGTACGGACGCTGCTCCATTACGACATCCAATTGGGGCCTGTCCATCCATGCCATCGTGGCATCGTCCACTCTTTCTGCACCACTGGCCAGTCTATAGTATGCCGAGCCGCCTTTGATTGCTGCATTTTTGGAATGATCGATGTTACAAAAATATATATATGAAGTGTAAGATAACTTGGATGGAGTTTGACTCACCTATGTGCGACTCATTGCAGGTACCTGCTGTTCAGAGGGGGCACGACCTCGTACAAATCGAATTATCGTATTATGCGCTGCTGAAAGATCAAACTCTATTTAAATTGGTTTTGATGATAATGACAAATACTATTATGAGATTTTTGGTGATAATGATAAATGCATTTGTGAGACTAATTTTGTTTATTGATTATGATATTACTTAATCTCATTTGGATGAAAAGGTGAAATCATAGAGATATGTATTCGAAATCATATTCTTATATATTAGTGGATTCCTTAGATCCAAAATATAGATTGAACTCTACAAATAGTCTAATATATATATATATATATGTGTGTGTGTGTGTGTGTGTTGTTGTATATATATATATATATATATATATATAGGAAAATTACATAATGCACCATGGTGCCTAGGCACCAACATCCGATACACGTGTATGATTGATAATTTTTTGAGTTTGGGTATGAAAATGTTTTATACCCTTGATATATTTATGGTAAGTTAGTTTTGAACTCGGTTCAAACTAGTTTGAACTACTTTTGAGTTCAATGCAACTACAAATGAGTATATACCATAAAAATAGTTCAAACTAATTAAACTGAAGTTAAATTTAAATTTTTCGGAGTTTGACATCTCAAATATACTTTTTATGGGTATATGAAGATACCCACATCAAACGTTATAATCTCGAAGCAAATCAACGGGTATTGATATTGGTGCCTAGGCACCATGGTGCATGAAACACTCGCCCTATATATATATATATATATATATATATATATATATATATATATATATATATATTACATATTTATATGCACACATGTAGAAGGGTTCAGTACGACCGACCGTCGCCCATATCGCTGTGGTTAAACCGGTCAGATCAAGACGGCTTCCGATGCTGGCCTCCTACCGGACGGACTACCACCAATTACCAGCCCAGCCACGAAACCAGCAGACCGTCCTCCCTTCCGGCCTCTGCTCCGATCCCATCTGGCCGCCACGCCACAGCCCACCCCGCGACGACTCGAGCAACTCCAGCCCGACCGCCTCCCTCTTCCTCCCCCACGCCGCCGGCCTACCTCCACTGCGCCGTGCGCCGCTTCCTGCTCCCGCTCCCCCGCAGGCACCCAGCGCTCCCGAGCCCTAGTAGCCACCATCGACGCCTCCTCCGCCGCTCCCGTCTTCGACCCGGCGCAGCTGTCCCTCCCCCGCCTCCTTCTTCGCCCATCAGCATTCCGCTCCAGCGCATCGGAGGGGACGGATTGTTGGTCGGTGAGGCGACAGGCTCCGCAGTTTGCGTCGTCGGCGCTGCCTCGTCGTCCGGCGTCCCCGTGTACATCTCCGCCGTCGTTGAGTACCTCGGCACTGAGCCACTGAGGTAATCCATCTTCCCTCCTTCCTTGCCGCTTGCCTTGTTGATCAGTGTAGGGTGTTGTCAAGCTTGAGCATAATTGGTAATTTTATCAGGACAATACTTCTCAAACTTGAAACCTGTTTTATCTATAATTTTATTGCATGTTGAATGCATCCTTCCTGCGGATAATTGCAATACTGGAATGCTAGACGGTGTGTATCTTTGTAGAAACTGCTTGCGTTGCGTGTACCTTGTTCCCCTCCTACTCCTAGCAATCGAGCATGCCAACTTTAATTAAGTGGGTTTAGCTGCCAAGCCCACCAACCTCACTATGCCTGCATGCACAGGCTTGCCGGCCGCATTGCCCGCAAACGAACTAAGTGGACAGAGCGGAGCAGTTGCGGGCAGCCTACATATGGCGCCCCCTAGCCATGTTTCTTACCTGGTTTTCCCCTCCCCATCAAGTCTAAGTTCTAAACCACCTCTATGCAACCATTATCTGCAGGCGTAGCTCCAGGAACAGGTGTCGGGTGTGGCGTTGGGGGAGTGGGGTGATGGCCAACAGCGAGTACGAGTACGTGAAGAGGGAGTTCGAGTTTGACCGCCGCCTCCCGCCCTCCAACTGGATCGTTGTCCGCATCGACGGATGCCATTTCCACCGGTACAGCTTTTCTCTCCCATCAATAAAAAAAGAGAGAGAAAGAAACTGATTCCTATTTACGCTTCTTAATTTTTCCACAGCCCTGTAGTTGTTAAATTGTTGGAAGATTGTTGCTTTCTATATCGCCAGATAGTCCCTTGCTGTTGATTGATTGCGCTGGTTTTAGTTTGCTCACTGTTAAATGTATACTGACATGTTTACTAGTGGTTAAGGTTAACAACTGAATTGACCATATGGTCATGGCAATTAAGTCTCCTGCTTAGCTTGACACAACATGTCTATGTGTCTGTGTGGTCTTAGCGCAAGCTAAGCTATTGAATTGCCCTGGATTTGGTGTTCTTAGTTCTTCTTACCCTATTATTGCTTGATTTTCTTTGTGATGATAAGTGTAGGAAGACAGGAATTGGGTGGAATTGTATATATTGCATTGAGCCCCTCGGGCGGTATATATAGAGGTACAAGACTTGGAGGGCAAGATGGTAGACTTGGGGGGCAAGATGGTAAATCCCAAAGGACTCTAACCTACCAAATACATTGTACTCTAACATCCCCCGCAGTCACAACGGGAGCGTCGCAGACGGTGAGACTGGAGAAGAAGCCGAAGAGCTAACATCCCCCCGTAGTCAGAACCATGGATGCGGCGCGTACGCTGTGACTGGAGAGGAACCGATGAGTAACTCAAGCAAGGCGATAGCCCTTTGTGCCGATGTCGAGGTAGCCGAGCGCGAGGGCCGAGTAGTCGTGGTCGAGGATGCCGGCCGAGATGGCCGTGGTCGACGTAGTCGTGGTCGGTTACCGATGTCGAGGCGCCGCCGCGAAGCCGCGGCGCAAAAGAGGCGCCATGGTGATGACGAGACGCGTCGAGGCGATGCGTCGTGGAAGTGGCGATGCCGAGGTCGACGCGATCGGGCGTCGTGGATGTAGACGAACAACGGCGATGCAATCGAGGCGACCGGACGGAACGGAGGTCGATGCCGGTCGATGCGATCAAGCGCGAGCCGAGGCGTGTGCGGGTTTGCGGACCGCAATGCGTCGGGGATGAAAGCACGCACCGATGTTGCCACACCGGGACGTACAAGGTAGGCCCCAACCGAGACGTGGTTGTCCGACGGCGAAAGAAGCGATGCGGAGCGACGCTTACTACGGCGGCGCAGCATCCGGCGACGCCAGCGCGCGTGGCGAGCCCCGACGCAAGGTACGGCATGGCGTGAGCGCTCGATGTCGGCGAGGAAGGCCCGATCAAGATGACGAAGACCATGTGCGAGCAGATGGCGCGACAAGAGGTTGCGCAGCGACGATCGCCGATGCACGTGGACGGCGATGTAGATGCAACGGCGAGAGACACGCGCGGCGCATGCCGCGCCGAGGAGGCGACACGGCAGCAGCCACGTTGCTCGGAGAAGATGCGCGCAGAGTACTCGACGCATTTAACGCCACGGAGCCGTGGATCGCGCGCAATCGTGTCGACGATCGAGTACGCGAGGCGAGACGACGATGGAAGAAGTCGGTGGGCGCCCCGATCCGTGTTGGCGATGACGAACCGGCGATGAAGACGCGCGGGACGGATGACCGAGACACGACGCGCGGCGTCTCTCGGCATCGCGTGCTTGGCCCGCCGCATACCAAGAGGTAGAGGTGGCGTGGTCGACGCCGATGTCGGAGTAGAAACATGCAGGTCGGCAGCGGTGGCGACTCAACCGATCGATGATCGGAAAAAAGAAAAGATCTGCAGAAGATGGATCCTCCATGAGCAACTCATCTGGTACACCTAGAGCCGGTCAAAGAAGACCAGCCAGTGCAGTGTGGGCCCCGTCGCCTGGAGCGCACTCACGGACGCCCCGCCGCCCAAGGCTTCCTCTGTCTCCGCCGTCCTTTAAAAAACACATCTACCTCCCCGAAGCAAGCGCAGAGGGCACTGGGCGCCGCGCGGCCGCTGGGGCGGCGGAGGCGTTGCCAGTGGTCGGTGGGCGGGCGGCGAGCAATGCGCGCATGATCCGGCAGTGCGGGCGGCGCGGGCGGCTGGGCGGCGAGAGGCGGGCGCGGCGCTTCCGGATCTGGACGGATCCGGTGGCGGCGCGTCGCGTGCGGAGGTGAGGCGGGCTCGGCGGCAGCCCAGCGAGGATCTCTCAGCGCGGATCGGACGAAGCACCATCTCGGAGAAAACTAAGGCGGAGGCGGCGATCGCGAACCGCAGCTTGGCGACTCCTCTTCGCCACGAGGCTCCAAGGTGGTGGCGCGGCGCGCGATCCGGATCTGGACGGATCTCGGTGGCGGGAGGACCGATCCGCGCGCGAGGCGGGCGGTCTTGGTACGCGGCGGATGGGGCGGACTCACCAGCGGAGCGGCGGCGGATCGACGAGGAAGAGGCGCGGCCGTCATCGCCGCGCCGCCTCAGATGGCGCGCATCTGGCTCGCCGCCACCATGGCGGCTCGTGGTCGAGCGCGCAAGCCCGGCCGCCACCACGACAGCGCGCAGACGGCGCGAAGATCCGGAGGTGGACGGCGACGGCCCCGCACTACTGCGCGACGAGCGAGGGACGATCTGCTGCGTGACGACGACGACGACGACGGCCGGATCAATAGGATCCGCCGCCTAAACGGTGGCACTGCCCCCGGAGGAGAGAGATCTCCCCGGGGGCGCGCGGTGCGGAAGCGGGCGGCGGCTAAGGTTAGGAGCTAAACCTAGTGCTCTGATACCATGTAGGAAGACAGGAATTGGGTGGAATTGTATATATTGCATTGAGCCCCTCGGGCGGTATATATAGAGGTACAAGACTTGGAGGGCAAGATGGTAGACTTGGGGGGCAAGATGGTAAATCCCAAAGGACTCTAACCTACCAAATACATTGTACTCTAACAATAAGCATGTGAGAAACTGAAGAAGAACTTCACATGTAAATTGGGGAATCACTGCTGCTAAGTATTTGGAATGTTTTATATTTGCTGTTCTGTCTACTCATTTCAATCTTCTTTTTGTTAGATTCTCGAAGATACATGCCTTTGAAAAACCAAATGATGAGAGTGCTTTAAGATTGATGAACGCTTGTGCCACTTCTATGCTCGAGAAATTCCCTGACATAGTCTTTGCTTATGGTGTTAGTGATGAGTACAGGTACATCCCATGAAAGTTCCATTATAAAATTATATGCAATACCATTGTGAATGGAAACTCTGTTTTGAATTGCATGGGGTGCATGGGGGTACATTCTTCCCTTTCCAAAGATAAATGCAAAGCTTGCCATCCATTTGTGTGTCTAATGATCTCATTACATACTTCTTTTAAGAGCTGTGTTGTTAAACTGCAAGCATATAATGGCTGTACATACAAAGCAAAATTACCTGCCTTGTTAACACAGATGTATTATCTGCCGTATAATCGTAAGTTTCTTACATTTCATGTCTGCTTTGCAGTTTTGTTTTCAGGGAGGAAACAGAATTTTATCAAAGGCGAGAAAGGTACCTCATTTGATATGTTCAGTTGTTCACTTCTTCACTGAATATTTTGAATATGCATATATGCAAAATTGCTTTTTGTTTCTGAACTATTTGAGCATCTGATCATGGTATTGACTTCTCTACCAATAATTGCAGCAAAATTCTCTCTTTATGTGTTTCCTACTTCACTTCTGTGTATGTGATGAAGTGGAAAGATTTATTTCCCAATAAAGAGTTGAGGGAGCCTCCATATTTTGATGGGCGAGCTGTATGCTATCCAAATTTGAAAACTATTCGTGATTATTTGGCATGGAGACAAGTGGACTGTAAGCTTCTCGAACTACAATTGGCATTTTCTAGTATAACCAACGAGGTTTTCCCATTCTATATTGTGCAGTTCTGTGCATTGATGTCCTCTACAAGAAAATCATGCTGTGTATCCTATTTACCAAAAGTTGTAAAAAGTTATGAAGCTTCAGCAACATTAAATAAACATAAGTATGGTCTATGTATGCATCACTTCTAGTTCTGTGAGGCCTGTATGTCTGACTGTTTGTTCAATTAATTAGTTTACTTAATGGATGAACATATTCTTCGTTTGCACCTTTCAGGTCATATAAATAATCAGTATAACACATGCTTCTGGATGTTGGTGAAGTCTGGAAAAACTGAACAGGAGGCTCAACAAACATTGAAGGTAATCATAATTTTCTAGAGATGTCTTTTGTTGCATTTGTATAAATGTGCACTATTATTTATTTTTGCATCCATCTCTCTTCTTCTAGGGAACATTTTCAAAGGACAAGAATGACTTACTTTCACAACAGTTCCAAATCAACTATGATGATGAACCGGCTATATTCCGAAAAGGATCTTGTGTTTACCGAGATAAGGTAATGCTGTCAAGCATGCAAACCAGCATCTTCATTATTAATGTTTCTGCTCATTCGCAATGAAGTATTTAGTATTTACATGATTTATAACAATGATCATGATAGTTTCTATTCATATTTGGTGCCAGAGATATTTCAAACAAGTTATTGAAATTTGTAATGTGACTTCTTCTGGTTTCCAAGATAAGTACTTGTAAAATTGTCATCATACTTGACTTTGTAGGGATAATTGAAATTTCTTAGGTAACATTTTATGTCATTTCTATGTCTGATATTGATAAAAAAGGTAATGATTTTTATAATCAAAGTGCACAGATTACACATTGCATTTCTTTTGTCTGCCTGATTGTTGAATAATGTTATTTTGTGGAACATCTTGCTCTCAACTTTTTTTTGTGGAGATTAACTAACCCAGGTAGGTGCACTTTTGCATTCTAAGAATTGTTCATATCACTGTAGGTAGAAATAAAGGTGAAGACCGATGAATATGGGAATCCCATAAAAAGAACGCGGTTGGTTGTTACAGTGGCAAATGTTGATATCATAGGACCTGAGTTTTGGGAAGATCATCAATACATTCTTCGAGAAGGTTAGTTGAATTATTCTAGTTTTAGCTATGCTTCCAGCTCCAGTCGGTTTTGAATATATACATCATCCATCTAAGTATCTAACTAGCGTGTTGGGGGGAAAGAAAAATTTAGATACGAGTATGTCAAGAAGTTTGACATCATCCATAGGCTTCCACCTTGTAATTGGACTGTTGTTCGCATCAACGCCTACCACTTTGATCAGTGAGGATCCCTTGTTTCCTATTTATTCAAAAGCATGTTCCAATATCTTTTAGATAACCAGATTGTTTTATCAACAAGGTGAATTCAAACTTTTCCCAGATTCTCACTTATCCACTCATTTGACAAACCAAATGATGAGACTGCTCTGAGATTGATGAATGCTTCTGCTTCTTTGATGATGGAGCATTTCCCTGATATTATCTTTGGCTACGGTTTCAGCAATGAGTACAGGTATGGCATAGTCCCTTCAAAATCTCTGTTGTTAAAGCAAGAACTATAAAAAGAAAGAAATGCCTTGTTTGTAGAGAAAGAAAACAAAAATCTGTGTTTCGCATGGCACACTTTTCCCTCTTCTCATCAACAGAACTGATTTGAATTACATATAGTATTGGCAAGATAAAAGATTGTATTAAAACTGCAAGTGAACCATATGGTAAAGCTGTAAATGTAAATGTAAATGCACTTCATTTGGAGGGACATTTTTTTGTTTGGATGGCAAATCTGCACTATCATTGCAAACAATCATTTTTATTTTATTGTTATTGTTGCAGCTTTGTGTTCCAGGAGAAGTCTGAATTATATCAGAGACAGGAGAGGTTTTTGTCAGCCTTATGCATTTCTACATCACATGTTCTTTCAAGTGGTCAAGCCTTTGATAAAATATGCCAACTTCTTTTGCAGCTTAATCCTTTCTTCCTGTTCGTCGTGTTTCACTTCTTTTTACATGATGAAGTGGAAAGAATTTTTCCCCAATAAGGAATTAGTGCAGCCACCACACTTTGAAGCAGAAGTTCTGTGTTACCCAAAACTAAAGATTGTTTGTGATTATTTGTCATGGAGGCAAGCAGAATGTGAGTTATTCTGCCTGAGAAACAAGTACATCTTAAACTTTAGTGCTTGTATAGCTCTATGCTGTGATGAATACTGATCAATGCCCATGTGCCTTGGTTTTATTTTACGATATCCTATTGACTTTTCCAGTAGTTAAAAGAAACCACAAAACGAAGCACTTGAGCTGACTCATTATACATGCTAATTTGCAGGTCACACCGTCAACCAATACAATACATGCTTTTGCATGTTAGTTAAATCTGGAAAAAGCGAAAACGAAGCTCATGAAATATTGAAGGTCTTCTTCCATCATTTCAATTTAAAATCTTTTGTGCCTTATCCTATTTTACGATAAGATATACATGCTAATTTTGAGATATCCTAATTTATGCATGCTAATTTTACGGTATCCTAATTAATTATTTAGTTATCTGCAGTCTCTAACTCTTTGCTGTTATCTGAAGGGAACATTATCTAAGGACAAGAATGAGTTGCTGTTTCAGCAATTTCAAATGAACTACAACAATGAGCTGGCTATGTTCCGAAAGGGCTCATGTACTTACCGACAAAAGGTCATTTTACCATTTTCCAAGAACCGATTTCAACAGCAATGTTGTATTGTTTGTGCTGCAGTTTTTTTTTATTAAGATAGCAAGCTAGAACAATGATATAGCATATTGAACAATGTAGCGATGGTTAACAAGCAACATTTAACGTACCTAAAAGATTAAAGAACCTTTTCAATAACTATAACCAAAAGGAACTTCTGGCTTAGATGGCATGCTGCATTTGCTCCTCATTCATAAGGAGCTGCATCTGAGAAACGAAAATTGGCTACTGCTCTCCAACTGCTTCTGAACAACTTCTTAAACCATGGCATTTACATGAAAATTGGCTACCAGGTTACTACTTGCAACCAAATTTATGAACCCTGTGTTACTCTAATCGATTAGGTAGGGGTGCTTTCCACGCCAAAAACAAAAAAGATTAGGTAGAGATGCTGCTATGAGCAAAAGATGATTCGAAGTATTCTACCATGTCCAGTTTCTTTGTCATTTAAATGGGTACATTGCAAATGGCTACAGGTGGAAGAATCTGCAAAGGTGGGTGATAGCGAAAATGTCACAGCAAGAGAGCGGTGGGATGTGACGGTGTCCCACATTGACATGGGGCCGGAATTTTGGAGGAAGCATCCTTACATTTTTAACAGATGACATTCAGTCTAGGCTGATAAGTAGTTCTCATCAACGTGTCCAGCTTCTCTTAACAATGTTGTGTATACGTAATTATTGGCCACACGAAGATTAAGTGTTGGCTTTTTCTTTCGTCGATCGATCCTTTAATCGGAAACAATTGACTAGCCACAAAGTGCTTTCAGTTAATGATGCCGTTTTGTATTTACAGACGGCTGACAACCAATAATTGTATTAGTTATGTTATCTTAAGATGATCAATTAGAAAGGTCTGAGGTCTTGATGAAAGCAGTGTCAACCATTTTTTTTTATGATCATCGCAAATTTGAACCATACGCTTATTTGTCGTCTCACACGTACCAAATCCACATGACTTGCAGGCGGTACTGCCATTTCTTTCTGGCAACTCTATGTGCAGTTTCAGGCAATCGGGAACTAAGGATTAATAGATGCCCATGGGTGAATGTGAAAACTGTACTATCTGACAAAAACACAGGAATAAGACGAGGCTTCAACAAAATTGCAAGAACAAAACAGCATAAAAAAAACTGAAGATTTGTCCATACTTAGGTAGTTAGGTTACACCACCCAGCTTCCAAAGCACACTGGATTAGTTCCAAGAGTCCAAAGCACACTGGGTTAGTTCAAGAGTTTTCATTTGCCAGTTCCAGGAGTGACAACGGAAGCATCTGCTTGGCATTCCTTGCACTGCACGCATACGTTTTCCGTAGGATGCAGAATCCAGTGCACGCAAAGTGAACTGACCGTCAAGCAAGCAAACAGCTGTAGTAGCATCACCAGTTAGCATTCCAAGCCAAGAAGCCACTGGATAGAAACTAGAAAGGGACAATTACACAGCAGAGGTCAGCAGGAGACATACCTAGACGCAACAGTTCTGAATTAATCCCATACCAAATGATTAGGAATGCAAACGAAACAGATAATTTCCATCCGACCGATCAAAAACTTACAGAACGAATATGGAAGGGTAGATGGGTATCAGGCACTATCCGCGTCCGACTTCGACTCTGAGAGAAAAAAATGAAATAAGATACGGGATAAATGATATCCGTCCGTATATATCTGTATGTCAAGTGATATGAGAAAGTCTGTTGTGACTTCACCTAGAAATAAGATAACATACAAGCAAATTGTCACATCTAAACAGGCAAATGTACTAAGTGTTCTTCCTTTAACATCTTAGTAATTAGTCTTTCCATGTTCTCTCTGATTGTACCATACTGTTCTATACCTGTACAAAGAAGCGGATAATTTCCGTCCGTCTGACTGTCTGAAAGATTATGGAATAGAGTAATGGATATCTGGCATTATCTATATCCGATTCTGACTCCAAGGAAAAAAAATATGAAATAGGATATAGAATAAGCGATATCCGTCCGTATCCGCTACGATTACACCCCTACCGATGACAACGAAGAGGAATCATCAGCTAGCGATGGTCGTGAAGTTGACTGAATGCCCCAGGTACTAATTAAGCAAGCAAACCAGCAGCTCGGCTTGCCAGAGCCGGACAGAGCATGACCATGAACGCAACCATCCTCCTCATGAATCATTGCACACTGCACCGGTGCTGCACTGCAAGTCGGTGGAAGCCACCGAGCCGATCCTAACTCCTAAGGAGGAAAGAAACCATCATCCAATGCCATGTCCACCACGCCGAGATCAACAGGAAGTCCAAACGGCGGGTGGTACGGCCTACGCCTGGGTGGCTGGGCCTCTCACGATCTTCACGCGTCCACGCGCGCGGCGCTCCGCGAGACCGCGACCTGGCCGTGGCTGAGGCAGCAAACGTGGGTGTCCGGCACGCGCGTCGCGCTCGCCAGACGGCGTCGAGCGCGCGGCGGACCGGTACGTGGTGATGGGCGGCGATCGAGCCGACGGTGGAGTTGCGCACACCACACCTTCTGCCTGCATGCCATGATGCCATCCATGCCCGGCCGCCGTTCGCTTCGCCGCCCTGGCTCCCTGCCAGACACCGAAAAACTTCTGGGCGTGGAAGCGATCTGCATCTGCTTGTCGGCCATTCCTGGACCTGGAGAATCCGCGGTACTGCAAGAGATCAGATCCTGGAGAGCCTCATGTTCATGCAGTACCAGCACGACGAGCAGAAAATGATGGCTTGACTTCAGCCTGACCTGACACGTAATAGTTCCTCAGGCTTCAACTAGCACGCGTCCCGCCTTACGAGGACAAGGGCATTCCACATGGGAAGGAAGGACCTTCGTTGCATTTGATACCCAAAGACTCTTGAGCTGATTCTTAGATGTACTACAAGACGGGCCATCCTCACAAGTTTGGTATCATTGCATTTAGGGTGTGTTTGGTTGTCTGCATCTACTTCATCCTGGCTGAGTAGATCCGTATAATCTGAGAAAGAGTTTGTTTGGTTGCCTGTATGAGTGGATGCAGCCTGCATAAGTGGATGCAAAAATACGCTCATCCTGGATGGGTGGATACGCTCAAAATGAGCTTCACTGGCCATCCTGGATGGGTTGATGCAGTGTATCTTATGCGGTCTCACGTGTCACCTCTCGAGTTTGGTAGACTGCATCCGCTCATACAGGCAACCAAACAGCATCTCAGTTTTTTTGCATCTGCTCATGCAACCTCACCAAACATCTTCTTTTTCTGAAATACGATTCCACTCAGCCTGTATCCACTCAATCAGGATATACGATACAACCTCCATCTACGAACCAAACACACCCTTAGTAAACAGTTTCCCCTAACAGATGGCCAGTATTATGCACTCACACCAACTCCCTTCACAAATACTACTAACAATTATCAGCTGGACATTTTGCCATAAAACGTTCATGGATCAGTAGAGATCATGAAGCGAGGAATAACAGGCATCTTAGACCATCTACGTTGCTAGCAACAAACAGTGAGAACCTGAGAGAAGTACATCGATAAAAGATTTGAGCGTAAACCCCTGTTGTCCAGGTTCAGAGACAGAAGAATGTGAAATGGTTTGCAACCCTTGGGCATCTGCGATACAAAAGATGCTTATTTGACACACAATGAAGCTGTTCACTAGATTGTTTCGTCGTCAGTCATACGCTTCTTGCTTTCAAAGGAGAAGATACTGCAGGTTAAAGAAAACAAACGTAAATCATCCATGCTCAAGCCTCGTAATGAACAAACTAATTAGATGCCGTGTCCACATCCGGAGCAGCCTCAGTGTTTTTCTGGCCTTCCAAAGCTTCAAGTCGCTTGTCAAGAGCTTTGTATCGGGCGTCCACATAGTCATGGAGACCTTTCACCTGAGGATATGCATTTTAAAGGTCAGATGCTTTAGCTTAAACCCAACCAGAATCATGCAGTGTAGAGTGGAATTCAGCGTACGCAGAAATTTTGTGCAAAGGGAGCATACAGAAATAGAAACCTCAATCTTACAGCTCAGACAAGGATGGTCAACTAAGCCTTAGTCGGAACCATTGGAGCTAGCATAAGAAGCCCATCGCCCCATTTCAAGCAACTTCTTATGAAAAACTATACAATCATCATGCACCAGATTACATTTTATTGCATCTACCTGAACAATTTTCCAGCTTTCCTCTATATAATTCCACACATCTCCATTAGCTATTCCATCATTGCTTTCTCAATGTCTAGGTTTTTCACATGTAATGAACTATCCAAGTATTATTATCATTATTCGTTATTGGCATACATATTATTTCATCTTTCTGAAGAAAGCTCCATTTCTCACAAGAGTTACAACAATTTCATATGGAAAACCAATTATCAGTAGTAACACCACTAGAGTTCTCACCGACAAAAGGAACAAGAAAATTCGAACCCTTCGCAATATGTAAGTTCTAAAATACTTAATTATGTCTATTCTAAAAAAACATTTATAGTTTGCAAAATACATGTCATATTCCAGAATCTCAAGTTGCAGCAAACAAAACATGATCTAGACAAGATGTATTACCAGGGAACATGACCAAAGATGATTTTTTTTTGTTTGTTCTCTCCCTAGTCAATCCCACAAGCCAATTGCTTTCTTCCAGCATTTTTCATCGGATTACTCTTAAGATCATTGCATGCTACAAACTACTGAACTGCCAATAGACACTCAATTAGCAAGCCAAGATAACACATCACATCATGTGATATGTTACTCACTGGGCATTGGCACATTGCTAGTTGAATTTATATAAATTGCACGTCTTGAGTCATAGCGTTGAATACAAATGCTAATTAAATTAAAAATGACAGGCCCATACGAACTTAAACCTCTATCACCAGTTCACCACATATACCCCAAATAATCAGCAAACAATTGGGAGGGGAAACAGTTCGAGCTTGGGGTATTCGTGTATAGGCATCCGGTCACAGGACATACCAATAATGTCAATCCCCTATTCAGTCAGGCTGTCAAGGGAAGAGTACACACAGGCACATGATCTGGAGATAACTGTTTTCCTCACCTTGCATCAAGAAATCAACAGTATTGTAGCATTCTTACTGACGAATCACACAGACATTACATCGATACACAAAACTCATAGCTGTGTAGACCTAGGCAAGCAATCCCTTTGCTAGTACAACGAACGCCACCTCGACGAGGAGTTTCCCTAATCCCCATTCCACACGCAAGGTGCAGAACCGCGGGTGCACTTGGGATATGGAATCCCACTACCCGAGAAACCACCGCTAAGGGCTCTAATAGCGGGCTGCGTGCAAGAATCCAAGATCTGTGGCGAGGAGAGGAGGGACGTGCAGTGTGCAGACCTGGAGGGCCATGGAGTCGTGGGCAAGCTTGTAGTCCTTGTAGAGGAAGTAGCCGCCGGCAGCAGAGGCGGCGGCCGCGCCCGCGAAGAAGGAGGCCAGCCTCACCCGCAGCATGAACCCCATCCTCCTCCGGTTCTTGTGGAGTCTACCCTTCGCCGCCTCCTGCAGTCCTGCCTATGCCTTCCTCCTTAATTATTCCCCTTCCGTCGCCGCTGTGCCGCGAAGGCTTTCTTGTTTGTGCCGAGTGCGACGGACGACTTGGGTTCGGCTCGACCTATTGCTCAAGTCTCTGGGGGCCTGCCATGGGGTCCCGTATGTCAGTGGCTTGGTATTTTCTAAAAGACTATAATATACCACAGGTACAACAGCTTATAAGATGAGTGTGAGTAAACCATATAACTGTAAATTTGTTTGTTAATGTTACCGATTTTGTTTAAGTGATACAACAAGATACAAAAGAGATCCGGTGGCAATGGCACATTCGGACATTGATGTGGTGCTCGGAATCGTGTGGTTCATACATGCGGTTACCCCCTCTGACAGAGCCTCTAGTTATTGTTGTAACAATTGCTAACAAAATAAGATCACTTTTTCAAATAAATTGCTCACAAAACAAGATCACTTCTAGTTAATGTTTTTAGCAGAGGTTAGCTGTATTATCAAAAACTATATATCTTAACTAGGTGTAGCTCCTGAGTTCATCATATTGGTGCTTTTGAATGATTGTAATATGAGTTTGTCTTATTATTGAAATAGTTAGTTTTTCTTTAAAAAATTGTAATGAGAAGAATTTTCGATGGAGTTACTAATCACTGATCAATTCTAGTGAAGTTTCGACGGCCTTGTACTGTCTCTCGATTGATTCCCCACACCACCATTTGCTCACGTGGCTTGTTCATGCACCACCGCCGCCCCCACGCCCTCTCCACCTATAACCATCGCCCCCCGCGCCCTCTCCCCCCACCATCAAAATCCCTAGCACCCTCTCCTACCACCAAAGCCCTCGTGCCTCTCTTGATGCGGATACACACATGCTTAGCACTTTTTAGTCAAATACATTATTTCAATGGAAAGAATTATTGATCCGTATTAAATATTGTCAGGTGAATTTGTTTCTTAATGAATTTCCTTTTATTTGTGGGAACGATATATTATCATATGCCAAATCCTTGTTTATTATTAGGTTTGAATATTGTAATGATTCTGGGGCCAAAACAATGGAGAAGCACAAGGAGGGCAATCATATTTGCTATCAAGAACAAAACGCTCAAAGCCCATGGGATGGAAAGGAGAAAGCCAAGCAGCCCATGCAGCTGATAAAGAAAGAAAGAAGCCCATGCAGTGGGAGAGCAAAAGGGGAGGAGCCTAAGGACTTAGATTACAAGTTTTGGATAAGATTTTCAAGCCAAATTTGGACTTCCCATGTGCTTAACCCAATTCAAACTCGGATTAACTCAGAATTCAATTCGGATTCGGTTCAGGACAGCCTGATAGGCAGTTACTAAAAAAGCCATAACTTTCACAAACGGAGTCCGATTCAGGTGTTCTTGTACTCGTTGGAAAGATAATTTCAAGGGCTACGTAATGGATCTGGTCCCACCTTCAAATTCACCACAGATAAAAAGTTATGACTGAAATAACATAATGGGTGGAAAATATAGTTTCCTTTTTGTGAGAGTTCGTATCTAAAACCATATAGGGTTGAATTGTACTTGGTTTGGGGACCATATGGACGTCCCAAGGGGCTATATAAGCCTTGTATTGGCAACCTTTAGGGCTCAGACTACGTTTGAGAAAAATCAATCTACTAAAGTTTTCGAGTTTAACATTGCTGCCGCAATTCCTTATGGAATTAGGAGTATCTTCTTCAATCAAGATCGTTCAGTCTTTCCGTTGGGAATTAGGTGCATGATAGATCTTCGCTTGGTGATCAGCGAAATCAACACAAGTGTGTTTTGGCGGATTAAAGAGTGTTCGTTCCTTACACTGGCATTGGAAGATCATTGCGATTCATCAAGACTCCCGTGAGTATCCATCCTACGTCGAGAAGATCGGGCGACCCCGTATCATCTCCACCTCACCTGTATCCCCTGCAAGACACACAATTCATAGTATGTAGATGACATTGCTCCTAGTGGTTGAAGTACCAACGTCGCTATCTGTGCACGCTAGCCAGATCGTCGAACCCTTCTCCTAGCGGAGCGCTCAAAGTGTTGTCGCTTTGCTAATGAGACTAGCAGATGGTTTCGGCCTAACTAACAGAGAGAATAAAATAACAAGGGATTCTTTGCAATTTTTCCCACACCAAGCCTATATACAAAACTTTGAGCCAAGCTAAAAGCACACCTAGAACTACGTCGGTGCCAAATGTGACATCACGTCTCGTTTTGTACCTCTTTGCATTACTTAAACCAAATTAGTAACGCAAACAGTAAAATTACAGTTGTGTGGCTTACTTGCACATACCTTACAAGTTGTGGTACTTGTGGTGCATTTTACTCTTTCTAAAAAAGAAGGCAAATGAAATGTAGTTCAATAAATGTGCTAATTCTTAATTTATTTTAAACTCTAAAATACAATTTTTTGTAGTTATTTAGAGTTGTAAAAAATTAAGAATTAGTACACCTTTATTTATATCTTAATGCCAAGAATTACTTTTTCCTTGTGGGCACAAGAATGTCTTATTTTAACAAATGGAATTAAACAACTATACAAATTATATTGCACCAAATATAAAAATAAACCTATAAAAAGGTGAAAATTTAAACCTTTGAGTTCGGTAACAACAATCATGAATTCGGGAATTGTTCACACATTTGGTACTGTAGTGTCTTTTTTTCAAATTTGACCCTAGATGCTCGGTTTTGCAAATATAGCCCCATCTTCGAACTCGGTAGATGTGATAGATGACACATGTATCCTATTGTGCCACCATAGCTCAGCAAGACTAGGCCAGCATGGCATGACGAGTGAGCGTCCAGCACGGGTGCCAATGGTCCAGCACGAGTGAGGTACACACATGTATCCTATTGTGCCACCATAGCTCATCCGAAGCCGTGCATCTCAATTCCAGAATAAGAAAGAAAGAGAGAGTAGAAGTCCAGTTTGTAATATTTTTTCGATGTGATTTTGAAGATTTCGCAGTTGGAAGGAGTGTAGACCCAGTGAAGACATTCAAGAAAAGGTATGTTTCATTCACATGTGAGCAATACGCTTAATATGTTATTAGTGTTTCGTTAGCATAACAATGGTTTGGTTGTGTAGAATGCGCTTGGCAACCATGTTTAGTTGACATATGTGTTGACTTTGTGCAAATGATATTTTGTAATTAGCCATGTTTAAGACGTATTAGTGGCGATAATAATGATTTTTTGTAATAGCTGAAGAAATACACACTGTTATTTTTAGTGTTCCCGGTGAGGTCACAATTTAGGAAATATGTATGTAAGTATGTATTGCTCAAAAAATTATAGAAAATGATGCTAGGATTGCATAATTGTGTATTGTTAGTTGTAGCATCTGTGTGTACACATGTATGTATATATATGTACCTATATACACGCATATAAGCACATGGCCATAAACATAAGTGGTAGCTCGGCTATGTACGCGTGCATAATTATTTTGTGTTATCGCATCATCAGAGATCAACACGTTCTTTCGAGCTGGGACAAATCTATAGAAGTTGTGCAAGCCAAGTACTAGGTTGCTGTCGTGAGGGCTAAGGCCTGCATATTAGACAAGGGAAAGGCACCGATGGAGCCAAATATATTCGACAACCGATTGCAAGTATAGCTTCCAAAGGATGCATATGTATCTTAGTTATAGTTCGTGTTGATGGTTCTTACGTATTACCATTTGTATCGTATGAGTTATGTTGCAAACATACACACATAACTAAACTCTACGCGCCATGTAATTCACATCTTTATTACCAAGTGTTATGTCGGGCTAAATATGATCCATTACTATTGATCCAATTCTTTTTGGCTTTTTAGCCATCTTTTACCTTCGGCTTCTTTTAGCAATAACTATTCATTAGTCTAATAAATCGCAGCTCAAAAGAATACACCCTATAATTTTTTGCAAAACGTATATATACACTTAACAGAAGAAATTGGTGACAGTGGTTCATTTTCCCCTCCGAACGCCCCTAGCATCTTTCTAAAAAAATCCTAACAAAAATAAAAAACAATCTACGCGACACGACGAGTACGCGACGGCCGCCCACCCACGCCACGCCGCTCCCAACGAGCCCGCGAGCTCGCCATGCCGCCCCTCTCCCTCCTCCCCGCGGCGTCCATCTCCCCGCGAAGCCGAAGCCCCTACCGCGAGCCACCACCTCCATTCCCGCCTGGCCGCCTCCCCGCCCCCTCGCCGCTACATGCCTCACCCTCCCCCTCCGCCGGCGGAGGCGACGAGCTCCATCTCCTCGAGAAGCCGTCCCCGTCCCCCTCCGCCGCGGAGGAGGCCGAGACGGAGCCCACTCCGGCGCTGTCCACGGACGAAGCGCTCGCGCCCTTCCTGAAGTTCTTCCAGGTGAAGAGCACAGACCCCGACGAGGATACGGACGCCGCCGGGGCTTCGTGGAGGACGACGCGGAGGAGGGGGCGGGGAGCGCCAGAGCTGTCGCGGGTAGGCGTGGGGTCATTTATTACTACCCCAAGCCGGGGGACCTTGTCGTCGGCGTCGATGAGAGGACGCTCGACGTAGACGTTGGAGCTGATGGCGAGCCGGCGCTGATGCTGGCCAAGGAAGCGGTGCGGCGGTGCCGATGTCCGGGGAGGAGTTTGGGTACCTGGCGACTGGCGTGCGGCGTTGCGCCGAAGGGTGCGGATGAGTTCGCAGTGGAAGGGAGGGTGGGCGTCGTGGTCAGCAGCGCGGAAGGGGAGGGCGACTTGATTGGTGGGAGGAACAGGAAGGAGAAAGGTGCTCCGGTGATCGGCGTCGGCACGGTAGTTTTCGCCGAGGTCCTCGGTCGAACCCTTGGCGGGCGGCCCCTGCTGTCCGTGCGAAGGCTGTTCCGGCGCGTCGCGTGGCACAGAGTGAGGCAGGTCCTCTATGGCTCTCCTCTCTACAGTTGTTGGAATTTGACGAACCGATCTCTTAGCAAAAATTTGATCATGCAATCTAGGTTTAATTTTTCATTTTCATAAACTAACTGCCCGCTCTAGAAGCTCTGGCTGTTAAAGCATGGTGATATATCTTGCTCCTAGATTGACAAGCAAGCTTGTATCTTAGGAATTAGGATGCTCTTGATCAGAAGTATTTTACATAAGTTCATAAAAAGAGAAGTAATTGACATCGAATCCTGTGATTATGGGCCCTTATAATCTGCCCTCCGAGTTGGCACAGTGTACATGCACAGACTGTTTAAGCAAGTACACTGTAAAGTTGATGTTCCTCAGATATGTATTGGATTACATGGATGCAGGGCAGTGCAAAAGAAAGTTATGCGGGAACACTGTACAAGGAAAATGCATGCTTTCTTGATATCTTGTTTCAATGACAATAGACATAGGACGGCAAACACATCTTCTCACCGTCCCGGACTCATCTCTACTTACTTGACTCAGGATGGCAAACATATCTTCTCAATGTCCCGGACTCATCTCTATGGACTCGAGTTCGGAAGGCGAACACATCTTCTTAACGTCCCGGACTCGACTCCACGTACTCGAGTTAGGATGACGATAGACAGAGAAGGCGTGAGAAGGTCTTTAGCGCTGTCTGTCGCCGAGCAAGCCGGTGTTGGCAAAGGTAGCCCGCCAGTAGTAGCCAACCTAGGATCAAAATTTAGAGGGGCTAATGGGACTTACTCACTGGGTTGTCAAATGCCGAGTTGCCAGTCTACGATAGCCTGCCGTCCTGCTGGCATTACATCTACCGGCATTGCCACCAGAGTGCTTGGCTGCCTCCTTGCTGCGGCCGTATGGATACATACATATCAAAGAAAGTCTGAAGGTTGGCAACAAAGCATGGATCAGACAGCTGCTCCTAGAACTCGTGGACCTGATCATTTGTCAGCACTTGAGCTATGATCCCTCTTCGCTATGCAAGGGTGTCGAAGATCTGCACCACAAATTCCTCACATCCGACCATTGCTAGAACACAAATTTGGAAGCACATTTCAGAATAATAGTACTACTACTCACTGCCTAAAAATTCAGACAGCTTTTAACCAAACGATTCATTGTTCAAAGAAATGCAAGAACCAGAAAGCTACTAGTGAGTAGTGAGCTCACCAATGCACTGGCCGAATCGTGACCGGAGGAGGAGGCCGTTGATGGCGAGGCGCTCGAACCTCTTGCTCCTCCTCCATGCGTGCAACTACGATGATGCAAAAGTTGTTGAGCACGATGGAGGTCAAGTCGAATGCAGCCTGGATGGCATCGAACGCGGCCATGACGGCGTTGAACAAGGCCGCGTTGTCCATAGGACCAGAACCATCGTTGCCTGGCATGGCTGAAGGGGAACAATCGGCTCTGATACCAATTTATTATGGTCTTGCTTTCATGGATGGTAAACACCGCCGAAAGAAAGGCTGCACTGCATCAGCGTGGTTTGGGATGAATGTAGACTAGAGATGAGAGTGAATTCTTTCTTTCTTTGCTTACTAACAATGATCATACGGCTGGCTTAGATGCTGCCGCCACTAACAAACCAACAACCAAATCTTTGAAGGATAAGAACTAATGACTCGATAAGCTAACGACCAAATCATGTCGTCTCCTAGTTGAATGGGATGTTGCTGCCGTCCCTCCATGCATGGGCCCATACAGCCATAACACCAACACAATATTTGATTATTTATTTATTGAAAGCATATATAGTGCTAATGTCCACTTGGGTGCTAACATGCTAACAAACACTATTGACCGTCGGATCTCAGAAGGATGGGTACAATTTTTGAGGTGGTTTCAGAGTCGATTTATGTATCCGAATCTAAGTTTGTAAAGTTGTGTATAAATAGAGAAGAAAACCAAAGAAAATGTGCGGCGATTTGAGCACTACCAAAGTTTTTGTGTTCTCGTATTGTCTTTGTTCGTAGCTTATAAAAATTGACTAGGGGCGCAAAGAAGAAGTTGATTGGACCAGTCTAATTAGCGAAGACGCTTAGACCATCCGATCTTCAGCTGAGTCATTTTTGACAGTTCGATTGACATCAGAACATTCAGACACTCCGAACGGCATCACGTGCGATCGGAGCAGTCCAAAGAGTTACTTATTTTCGACCGTTGATTTATGATCAGATGGATCGACTGCGTACGACTGATCGAACCAATCCAATCGGTGAAGTTAAGTCAAAGTCTTCTACAAGCAAGTGGTCGAAATTAACATCCAAACAAGATATGATCATAGTCGAAATTAGTCAACGTGAATGTGATCGTAACATTTACGGAGTTGTCATATTCAACAACGGGTGCCAGCTTGTCGTTTTGTCAAAACACCTGATGCCCACTGCGCATCTTCTTGCCCTTTTATCTCTCTCTCTCTCTCTCTCTCTCTCTTCACCTGCCTGCACGCTGAGCTAAGGTTTTGGCGATTTGAGCACCACCAAAGTTTTTGTGTTCTCGTATTATCTTTGTTCGTAGCTTATAAAAATTGACTAGGGGCGCAAAGAAGAAGTTGATCGGACCAGTCTAATCAGCGAAGACACTTAGACCATCCGATCTTCATCTGAGCCGTTTTTGACAGTTCGATTGACATTAGAACATTCGGATCACTCCGAACAACATCACGTGCGATCGGAGCAGTCCGAAGAGTTACTTATTTTCGACCGTTGATTTACGATCGGATGGATCGACTGCTTACACTAATCGGAAATAACATCTAAAGAAGATATGATCATAGTCGAAATTAGTCAACGTGAACATGATCGTAACATTTACGGAGTTGTCATATTCAACAACGGGTGCCAGCTTGTCGTATTGTCAAAAACACCTGATGCCCACTGCTCATCTTCTTGCCCTTTTACCCTCTCTCTCTCTCTCTCTTCACCTGCCTGCACGCTGAGCTAAGGTTTTGCTGATCTTATCGTCGTATGTTTAAAGTTTGCGAACGTGTCATTTTTTTTATCACTGTGATCGACGTCCAGGTCCCCTTTGCTCGAGTCTGCCAGTCCAACCACCCAAGCAATCGCAATCACGTCAAATAAATAAATAAATAAATAAATAAATAAATAAATAGATAGGGGTCTTGCATTGCAGCGCGCCCTTTATTGGATTCCGCCTCTGGATGAAAACGACGGCTCAACTCGATCCAAGGAATCATTGCCCAACAAGTTTGGATCGACCTTGCCACTTTGCGTAATACTAACCTGTCTTAGTTTGATGGATAATACTGCTGATGGTGAGTACTAACCTGTCTTAGTTTGATGGATAATACTGCTGATGGTGCAGTACTCCAAATGATAATGCCAACTACTTCATCTAAATAAACAAACATGCAACTGCAATTCTTTACACGTAGCTTTGTAAAGATGAAAGCGATATCCTAACTCGATGGAGAGGTTCTTTCTTGTTGGGTGTCTAGCTTTATGTAGAGAACCTGCAGTTTTAATACCACGAGAGATTCCTTCGCGCGCAGAAGCTTCAGTTCAATGACAAGCACGTACCTATCTAGCGGTCCTATCTATTATTTATGGAAATTACAGGTACTCTTGAGACCAAATTCAATAGATTTTTGTGAATGAATGCTTATAAGGGGAGAACAGAAATATTTTTAGCAAGGACTAGCACTGTGTGTAGATCAGATGAAGTCAAAAAGGTTTCTGTAGCGGCCTGTAGGTGCCAGCTTCTCCATCAATTCCATTACACATCGCTCTCGGTTGATTTGTCTTTCGCCTCTCCTAGTACTACCGCTACTGCTATCTCTAATAAGACAGGAGCAGAAAATTGAAGGTGGACAATATGGTAGCCGGAGCCTGGAGTACTTAATTTACTAGTGCATTAGGACCAAGGTTTCAAAAACCAGAACCTTAAGAAATCCCGGTCGGCGGTCGGTAACGGGCGGTTACTGACCGGTTACCGGAAAAACCGGTCACAATTTGAAAAATTAAAATTTGAATTTTGAGGTGTTTTGAAACCAGTAACCGGAAAACCCGGAAAAACCCGGTCAAAATTCGAAAATCAAAAATTGTTACCGTCCGATTTTTTCGGTTACTGGTTGCTATGGGTAAAAACGGTAACCGGCCAGGATTTTAAACCCTGATTAGGACAACCATGCTGGTACAGAAATAGGGAGGGCCAAAACAGTTCTTCCTTAGGTGAATAATGCTTCTTTCTCGTGTGCAAAAACAGGGAGAGAATGGAAATTTAGGTATCATTTTCCTTTCAAGCTGGCTGCATTCCCGTTTATGTTGTTGGACTCCTCTCTGCCTAGAATTCTGTTGTGTGAATTCGCATTGATAGTTTCCTTGTTCTGAAGATTATTCTATGCGAGCCCGCGACAGACGATTCTCGATCATTTCTGATCCGGTCATTTCCTCGTTTCATCCAGGTACTTGTTGCAGGCCATGTCGAGGCCGTACGTATGAGCATAAGAGCATTTGATGCCTCCCTTTCTGGCAGCTCAATCTCTCTAACCGACGGACGGTTCAGTACTACATGAAGACGATGAAACTCTGCTACGCGCCACTGCTCAACGGAGAGTCGTTGTTGGGCATGCACGTGCTGCCTGCATGTGTCAAAAGGCCCTGTTGGCGTCTGATTCTTTTGCATTGTTGTTGGTGATTTTTATCTGTGTTTTTTAATACGACAGTAGACGGTGACGATGTTAACGTAGATGATATATATAATTTTATACTAAAAAACCATTTAAAAACTTTGTTTTAAGAAATTAATCTGTTTATTTCGATTTTTAAAGAAGATAAAATTCCAGAAGTACAGTACCGAAAGCTAGAATTTAGGACACCGGAGAGAAGTGAAGTGGATGCAATCTATTTAGTATCCATTCGTGGCGATCGGAGCGAGGGACAGAGCCGCTGTAGCTAGCGTGCACGTACGCACATAACCCCCACCGTTGGATCAGTAAGGGTGTGTTTGGTTCGTGGATGGAGGTTGCATCGTATATCCTGGATGAGTGGATGCAGGCTGAGTGGAATCGTATTTCAGAAAAAGAAGATGTTTGGTGAGGCTGTATGAGCGGATACAAAAAGCGAGATCTTTGTTTGGTTGCTCAGACGAGCGGATGCGATCTACCAAACTCGAGAGGCTAACACGTGGGACCGCATAAGATACATCGCATCCACTCATCCGGGATGGCTAGTGAAGCTCATTTTGAGCGTATCCACCCATCCAGGATGAGGGCGTATTTTTGCATCCGCTCATACAGGCTGTATCCGCTCATACAGGCAACCAAATAGGCTCTTTCTCAGATTATACGGATCCACTCATCCAGGATGAAGGGGATGCAGGCAACCAAACACACCCTAACTCTGCGCGTTGATGCCAGGGCCCGCCGACAGCTAGCTGAAGCCCGGTGCGTCGGGTGCCTCGGTCGGTTGGATCGAAAAATAGTTGCTTATAACTAAAATTATACTGTAACTGATTGAAATTATACTGTAGTCGAAGATGATTTATCTAATATAATTAAATTTAAAAATAGAAAAAATATATTAGCTCATCACGGATAACGCAAAAGAATATAAGAAAAAAGAACCGGCAAAAAAGCTAAAAAACAAAAAATAAAAAAATTATAAATAGTAAAAAAATAAATCAGAATCTTATGTTGAAATGAGCGCGGCGTCAAGCCACTGCTGGGCCTCTCCATGCCGTAGGCAGCACGATATACAATTCAGCCTCAGTGGCAACGTGCTTGGCATCTCTGCTCAGAGCAAGGCTAATAATACAGCCTTTAACTGGCTGTATGAACACTTACAACCCACTTATCAGCCCATTCATATAGTAATTTACAGCTAATTAAAGGCTGTATGACCCACCCTTTTCTCTCACAAAGTTTCTTAGTTCTTATGCTTCAGCTGGCTGTAAACTTATAGCCCACCTCTTTTCTCTCTCCTTCTCTCTTCTCCACCTCAGCATGCAGGCTACTAACAGCCTCTTGTTATACTTGCTCACTGCTCTACTTCCTTCCTTGCGTGATCCGCCGTTCTGTGACACACTCACACCACCACGTGGCGATGAACCAAACACGTACTGACGTGTGTGCAGTCATATCGCAAGACACGACCTGCGAGCATGACCTGAATCAATCGAGCTTTTTCACAAGTCCACAATCACTATCAAATCAAGCAAGGACATCAGCACCGGAAACCCCATCCGTCAATGGATGCATGCATGGTGCAACCTTCCAAGATCCCCTCGCCACTACGTTACCTCAGAGCATCACACACACAGGTTAGACAGAGCATAGACACGTCTCATTCCGAACAGCTTCCCACTCCCTCTCAACCCAAAAAAAAAATTGTTTCGAACATATTAATTCCTTAATACGATTTTTATCTTTTTCTTTACATTATCTATAAAAGATATAACAATATTTTTTTATTTTTATTTATTTATTAATTAAATATCTCAGAAAATAATCATATGATGTTATTTTAACCAAAATTCACATGACTTTTGAATGGGACCATAGATTGGTGTCCTGGTGAGTGAGAGCGAGAGTTCGACTCCGATGTCTCACCGGTCTGGCGTGTGTAATTATAGGCAAGGTCTAATCTCTCCCACGGTCCGACCGTTATAATTAGCGTTGCGGTGTTACTTCCTAATCAGTCCGATCGATCTGACCAGACGTACTGGAGCTGCCCGCCTGCCCGGCACGAGGTGATGATCTCGCAACACAGGTGCCTCAAGGCACGGCTGCATGCATGTCTAGTACTGTAAACGGGATGAACTCTAGCAAAAATTTATAAGATCCTGTTTCTAAAAAAGTCAACGGTAGATTCGGCACTGTTGCAAAGGCTTACACGCTGTTGATCGGATCATTGTGAACGTAAGGTGATGCAGGGGCAAAAGCGGCATAAGCACACAAGCACACCCAAACCAAAGAATGGAAACCGTTTTCTAATCCCATCTGCTACTAACATAAGAGCGGTTTAAGGCGCTGATTACCTCACATGTTGTGGGCCCCACTCCCCGACACCCCGCTTAATCCACTCACGGCTTCTCTCTCGCAGGTTCGGCTAGCCAAGCAACGGTGCACGGGTACATGACACGCGCAGATACACTGACATGTGGTCCCTATCCACGGGGGACCACTCGCTACGCTCTGCGGGCAGGGACGCGGGGCTGAAAAAAGACGTAGCCGGTGAAAAAAGACGAGGTCCGACCTGCCACTTTTTCCCGGCGAAAATAATCCAAAAAACTAAAAAAAGATAAAATTAGAAAACTAAAAAAAAAGATAAAATTAGAAAGTTAGAAGTGGTTCCGCGTAAACCCATGCGGGTCCCACAAGTCATTGTCCGGCAGAGCGGCGGATGGTCCCCGCATGTCAGCTTCCGTAGACGAGACGGGCAGGTGGGGCACCCACACGGGGACGGGAGGGGAGGCGCCCAGGCGCGCGACGGGAATCGGGAAGTGGTTCCGTTGGGGCGGTGGGCCCCGCACACTGGCTCAGTCACACTCACTCACACACGCCCCACTGGGCCAATCGCCCTCGCTTTTTTCTTTTCTTCTCGCTTATTTTTGTTTCCGCTTCTGTGCTGCTCTCTTCTTCCTTCCCCTCGCCGTCTCCTTACGCGAGCTCCGCTGCACTGCCAGTAGCATCCCACTCGTCCGATTTCTCTTCCTGCAATGGAGGCGTAGAGGGAGGGACACGCAGAGGGAGCTAAGGTTTTGCGCCGCCGCCTCCTGCTCGCCTTCCTCCGGTGAGACGACACTTTTCAGATCCGGCGCGCCACCTCCAGGTCGTCGCCGCCTAGATCTGTCTTGTTTGGTGGTTCAGAGAACGGTGTTTTGTGTTTGTTTGTGCTAATTTGAGCTTTTTGTCGCCTGGATTTTAGGTTCTTGGTGCTGCATTTGGGGGAGTTCCCTGCAATCTGTTTAAAGCGTCAATTTTTTTGCTGCTTTTTCAGGGCTTTATTTCTTCTTATGCGAGGGTTGCTATCGCTGGGACAGTGGTGAGAATCTTCGCTTTAGCTGGTTGCTGCGTTTCTTGGTGGTTCTGTCTAGATAATAATTGGTCGTGGTGTATATCTGTGCACTGATGTGCGGTTCTGTTGAAGGGTCCGAATCCTCCGGCGTGCGGCGATTTAGGCTCCAATGAAGAAGTCTCCGGCGAAGTGGATCAAGTCCGTGCTCTTCGGGAAGAAGTCGTCGAGGTCTGGCTCTACCAAGGCGAAGGATTTATCGGTATATATGTTACCCTTCTTGTGTGCATATGTTGTGTAGGATTGAATTCTCTGAGGACTGTGGAGTCGAGTTTGCAATTGCTGCGAGAGGGTAGAGATCGTTCTTGCAATTGATGTATTTTTTTCCATGTTCAGAAGGCTGCGAATAACAAAGGGTATGCTGCTGCTGGGGAGAAGCCTTCATTTGAGAGCTCCCCGGTGATTTCAGAGCCGGTGCTTGTGACCTCCCACAACACTGAGACCGTGCCGGAGGTTGGAAAAGGTGAGATTTCCAGCTTGCAAGGTGAAGTGGCGGTGCGCGATGTGAATCATGATTTGGAGAAGCAGAGCACTCTTGGGTCTGATGCATCCAACGATCCCGAGAGATTGAGAGAAGAGCAAGCAGCCGTCAAGGCACAAGCTGCCTTCCGAGGTTACCTGGTAATGTTTTTTTCTGTTTCTGTTCGGTCTAGCTTATCTTGATATAAAAATTCCTTTGCATACATCTTAAAATTATCAGAAAAAAGGACACAACATATTATTTGCACCTCTATGGTATTATTCATGGTCTAGCAGTGTTCCCGTTCTTTTCAAATCCTGCATACGCACATAATTATTCTTCCCCTAGTTGATTTTAGTAAGCTACTCATAAGTGTTTTCCTTAGCCACTTGTTTTATCTTGCTATTGTACAGCGCTAATTTTTGCATTATACTGGTCCAGGCACGTCGGGCATTCCGTGCATTGAAGGGAATCATAAGACTTCAGGCGCTGATTCGTGGGCATCTTGTGAGGAGGCAAGCTGTTTCAACTCTTCGTTCAACATGGTTGATTGTGAAGTTTCAAGCTCTCGTTCGTGGTAGAAATGTCAGACTTTCTAATGATGCCATTCAAGTTAGTTGGAAGTTTGCCCACCAGAAGTCTGCGGTAATTTCCTTCCTTGTCCTGGTTCATTCAATACCTAATATATTCATCATGATAGTGCACCTTTTTTAGTTTTTTCTCACTATTATAGTCTTCTTGAATAGAGACACTCCTCATGATTGTACCACTGTGTGTGTTATTTTGAGAAATGTGAACGAAATCAAGGTAAAAACAGAAAAACACGAATTGATCACTTTTCTTGGTCTTCATTAAGGTTGTTCAAACCATATAAAGTAATTTAAATGCTCTTTTGAAAAATTGACATAATTCTCCTAATCTCCTTCAAGAGTCATTTGGAAAACTTTTCTATGGGGATTTGGTAATTGATATGCAAATACAATTGTGAACTTCACCTTAATGTTACAATGAAAAAAAAACCACTGCATTTCACATTAGATATTTCTAAGCAAATGTTCTACCGATGCTTGATGAGTGCATAGGATACATTGTAGGTTTGGATGGTCATATGACACAGAGAAGAAAGCAGTGGAGTAGCCTCCAACTAGCTCTATCTTGTGTGCCAAAATACTGAGGTTTATTTTTAACAGAAAATGCAGTTGGAGGAAACTACAAAGTACAGGCACAGTGCTATTTTGTATTGCTTATTCCTTTTTCTTATTCTGATAATCGAAGTTTATCTCATATAATCAAATGGCTACATGCTTCATTCAGTTGTAATGAAACTGAGGAACTTTATTATGCTTCTTATCAACATTACAGTATTTCTTTGGATATTTGGTAATGCTCCACAGCTTGAATAAATATGTCACTATCATAGAAGATAAAGCTGTAATTTTTTACTGGTCTCATCATTGTTTTTGTGGTCGCATTGGATATGATGGCATCAAATTGTTCCTAAATTGTCTACTATGTAGCAAATATGGATGCGTCTATATATTGACATGTTTGTACCTTCTGATTTAACTTAAGCAAGCAATAACACTACAATGCCAAATGTAGACATTGTTCTGCATGCTCTTGCATCATTTTTATGCTTCACCTTTCATTTGTTTGCAAAAGTGATTACAACTGAAAGATCTACCTATGTGACCTTCTGTTTGGCAACTTAATATGGACCAGACTATTAAATACACGATTCTTGCCTTTTCGCAGGGTGCTAAACTGGATGCATGGAAGGATAAGTTATCTTCAAACGCATTTGCTCGTAAGGTATAATTGTTTGTGCCTCAAAATATGGTCATACGAGGGGCTTGAATGTTCAAATAAAAGGTCTTGATCCTATTGTTTGGTCTTCTATGCTCATTACTTATCAAACAAATATATGTCCTATCATATCAGTATATCACTCTTTTGCTGTCTGTTTTGCAAATATTTTCTTGTTGTGCTAAGTCAAAATTTTTTGTTTGTGTTGTAGCTTCTAGCTTCACCAATTATGGTAGAGGCTCTTCACTTTCAGTATGATGAGAGGGATCCCAATTCAGCCATCAACTGGTTGGAGAGATGGACCATAAGTCGAGTATGGAAGCCCATGTCTCAACCGAAGAGAGCTGCTGTTACTGATGCCAAACCACAGACAAGGAAGGCCAGTTATGCGATGGAAACAGAATCAGGGAAATTAAAGCGTAATGCTCGGAAGAGTTCTGCCATGGCAGTTGAACCTTCTCAAACAAACCTGACCTTGGAAACTGAAAAAACAAAACGGAACCCAAGAAAATTCACTAGCGCTCCTGCTGATTCAGTGCCTGATAGCCAGTTAACTGAACTTGAGAAGGTTAAGCGTAACCTTAGGAAGGTAACTAATTCCATGGCTGAAGCCTCGAAAGTATCTAGTCCTGCAACTGAGATCCCTGACCATCAAGAGGTCCAGTGTGAGAAACCTCTGAGAAATGCACAGGAAGTTCCAATTTATCCTGAGTTTGAAGAACCTCACAATGGTAATCTATTGGAGAATGCAAAGATAGATATTCTAGTACCTGATCTCCAACCTGAACTGGAAGTTACTTCGCATCCAGTCACAAATGAAGAAATGGTTGATGAACCGACTGTCGTTGCTCCAGCAGCTGAAAGTATGCTTCTACAGGACATTAATAATGAAGAAAATGCTTTACTGAATGATGTGGAGCAGAGATCCAAAGAAGAACCTCTTTCTACTGAAAGCCTTAAAAGCGGCAAGAGGAGGTCTTCAATCTCAACTAAGTCAGAATATCCAGAAAATGGCTCCAAAAATTGTCCAGCTCTGCCCAGCTACATGGCTGCAACAGAATCTGCAAAGGCGAAACTGCGGGGACAGATTTCACCTAGACATAGCTCTGATTCAGCGGAGAAAAATGGCTTCACCCGCCGCCATTCCCTCCCTTCCTCTACCAATGGTAAGTTGAACTCACACTCGCCGCGCACACAAAGGCCAACCCATGCTAGTGGCAAAGAGGGAGTGAAAGGCGACAATTCTATGCTGTCTTCAAGAGATGCGAGTGGTAAGTACTAAAGATTTCTGAAAACTCACGATCACATTAGTAAATCTATCTCATGCCTCGTCGTATTATGCAATCAATTTTCTTATCTTCAAATATGTGTATAATGTTTTGGGCTATTTCAACCTAACAACATTGTACTAACTGATAATATCAACATAAGAGAACTTGCATGATTGATAAGAAAATTGTTGATAGGCGGCGATTAGGCGCAGGTCTGCCACCCAACTAGCGCCTTGGTGAACACTGATCATATCCTATCACCTTCGTTTTGTTCTAAATAAAAATGAGAAACTGTTCAATACCCCCTTTTTCTTTGACATAACTGGGACCTGAACAGTCGACTATCCCTTTTATTTAGTTTCGCTAAAGTAATCAGTTAAACTGACTGAAACAATGCGTAAAATCGCAATGACCATACTTATGCATGCACCCTGAAACCATGAATAGTGTGTGAGCCATTCTTCCGTATTAAGTCAATGTGAAAAAGGCTTATCAAGATTTGGGATATCCGCATTAAGTTTAGCTTGTTTGTTCAAACTTCTAAGAGGATGCCAGTTAGTGGCCATCCGTCAATGTCGCCTAAGATCACCTAAGATCCAAGAAATGAGTTTGTGAAGAAACAAAAATATGACATGATCGACACATTATCGACAGGCTTTGGTAGGTGCTGTGGTGCTACTTGTGCTCACGGAGTTATACACAGTATATAGTATTTAAGATAACAGGGGGTGACACCTTGGCCTTGGCTTTCTATTCATGTCAGGTTTAGCATCCTCTGCTCGTAGGTACCCTTTTTATAAATGGCACGTGCTTGTTAAGATTTTGAATTTCATACTTCTGGGTTTAAAAGATAAGAATAGCCAAGGGATAATTGGTCACATGAAATTCATCACTTCGCAGCTCTATTGATCATATTGATTAAATGTGAATACGAGTGTTGCGTATGATATTTTCTCGCCTTGGTTTAATTTGGCCTTTGCTTTTCCAAAAAAAAATCAACAGAGAGACCAATCAAAGCAGAGTGGAGACGGTGAAGATGCAGCCAATCGAAGGCCAAATCCACCATCTGAGTAGTGCAACGTTTGGGTGGATGACGTCTGCAGTTTGCTCCAATTGTTTTGCTTCTGATGTAAAAATGCTCTCTTCTGTGACAATGGACCAGCTTTGTTGTGGTGTACCTGGTGCGAGTTCGACTTATTTATAGGGTTTTGCGTCCTGCCTTGTTATGTATAGCTCAAGTGTTTCCGGTTTGTTTGGATTCCCCCACCCCGAGACACCCTGCTTTGTTAAAGGGAGCTGCTGATGTTAGAGAGCACCTGCATTGAACAATCTTAGCCCGTTTGGACTTCTCTGTACTGATGAGTTGAGTGCCATTCATGATACATTCCTTGTTTGCTTTTCCTGGCTGCCTTTTCATGTCCTGCTAGTGTAGTAGTGTGTGTCAAGGAGTAGGGTTGCTTTGCTTGTATTGTGTTTGTGAGAGATCTTGTTCCTGCAACATGGATGTGTTTGTCCGCATGTCGGCAACGTGGATGTCTGCAGTACACGCCCCTTGAAGCACACACAAAGGATGCAAAAAATGCCTTGGACGGGATAAAGAGATCGTGGTGATCAGGTCCAAATGAGCTGCAACGGAGCAAGCGCTGGTTCGCACTGGTGGTATGTTTGGATTCAGCAAGTTTGCCGTACCCTCGTATGGATTTGGATGACCATGCTTGGAGCCGCGTGAGACGGAGGTCGGGAGGTGGATCAGATCGTGGGCTGGGGTTGCGTGCTGCTGGGCTCCTGCTGCTGCTGTCCCTTTGGGCGTTGGGCCGTGGTGCAACCGTGGCAGCGTTCGGGCCGCGGCAGCTGCTGGGCTGGGGTTGTGCGGGCCGACAGTCCTGCCGCACGCGCATCACGGAAGCCTCGACTCCGCGACTTCTTCGTGGCCGCCGAAGCGGAATAGTTTTTTCGAATTAGCTAATTGATATTTAGTTATTTGTGTTAAATAATTATGCTACGTCCTGAAATTATCAACCGCAGCTATAAACTATTAGTTTCAAGTGAAAATAAAACACATCAAATGTGCGCGTGTGTTCTCGTGTATCTCAATTCTCAGCGGGGGCGACAAAAAGAATTTCTCAACTGGGGGGAAGATCAAGAATGTATCGATGAAGTGCTTACTTTGGCTAAGTTCTTTTTATTTATAGCTTATGATTTTTTTAAATAAATAAATATGATAGTATCTTTCTTTAGCTGCTTTCATCCATCATTTATGGCGTAGTTGTTGTACCTAGTCTGCGACTATAACCCATAGTCGGCGTAGCTGCAAAAGACATAGGCCCTGATCAATTCGGCTTCGGCTTCTGGTTTATTTTTCACTATTCATAAATTTTGTCTTTTTCTGAACTTTTGGCTTTTTGTTGAGCTTTTTTGCTGGTTCTTTTTTTCCGTATTTGTTTGTATTATGCGTAATGTGCTAACATATTTTTTAAATTTTTTTAAATTTAATTATGCTGAATAAGTTTCTGTCAGCTACAGTGCTTTTTTCAGCCAGCTACAGTGTTTTCAGCCATAACCCATAACCTCGGTCGAAAGAAAACCCAGGGCCGAACGCCATCTTTTTACTCAAGAAAGAAAGAAGAAGGATGTTTGTACTCACTCAGCACGGCAACCCCCTCTCCAAGACGACGACGCACATCATCAAGAAACGTTTTGCACGGCTTCTTCTTTCTCTTCAAGAAAAGGCCAGCAAGGGTCCAATGGAAATCGCAGCCGTCGGGAACGAATCTGGGCCGTCCATCTCGCGTCGCCACGCGCTGATAAATAGAGGCCTCTCCTGGCGGCCTCCCCCAAATCAAATCCCCTTCGCGTTTCTTTTCTTCTCCCCACTCCCTCTCGCCGCGGCCGCCGCCTCGCCCTCCTCCTCCTTCTCCTCCACTCGCCATGGCCGACAAGGGTCCCGGGCTCTACTCCAAGATCGGCAAGGAGGCCAGAGGTCGGGATGCCATCTTCGTGCCTTGGGGACTCTGGGGACTGGGGGTTTTCTTTTCCTTTGCTTGGGTTCTTTCTTGGGGGGTGGTGGTTGGTGGGTTCCTGACTTCTTGGTGTTGGTTTGAGCTTCTGAGTTGCTAACGCTGGTTCTTGCTGTTCTTTCTTGGTGGGCTTTGCAGATCTCCTGTACAAGGATTTCCAGACGGACCAGAAGTTTACGCTCACCACCTACGCCGCGAACGGAGCGGTGAGTGTTCACTTGATGCATTCGTTCTGAGCGTTCCTGTAAAGTTGTATTGTTCTTTTGCGTTAGTTTGGCTTGCTGAGAGTAGAGGCTACTTGGTGGCGGAAGTATTTTGGTGAACAGTGGGTTAGGGTTTGGGATCAAGTCGGGATGGTCCGTGGTCATAGTTCGGTTAAGTTTGCAAGGCAAGATTCATGTAGATATGTAGTGACGATGGTGCACTTGGTTTCAGTTTACGAGGCAAGATTCATGTAGACGAGGCAAGATATGTGTTGTTTTTGTGGTTTTTTGGGCTCAGTAGGTTGTGATTTACGACTTTAAGAGTGGATTTTCTTGTCACTCAAGGTTTAGGTGTCTGGAGTGGATTGGCTTGTCCAATGACTAGTGAGTAATCCTAGCTGTGGATGGTGTCTTTGTGCTTGCAATTTGTGGATGGCAAATGAAGTGTATGTGGCACTGTTATTAGGCCGTAGTTAATGAGTCATGAATCTGCAGTTGTTCAGTATCTGCAAATGCTGCGGTGATGTGTTCAGTTGAAGTTTATAGTGTTTTAACTATATGGATGAGGTTTGGTAACTAGTAAGCTGTTTGGAAGCTACTTTTGCTCCATCATGCCTGGCTTACCCAGGCCTGGTTTCTTGGTTTTGATTCCTGTGCGCTAAGATGAACTCATGTATTCAGTGGATATCATATGCATGTACTATGCAGCTAGGTTAGTAACATAGAGTAGGATTTAGAACTGTTAGAATGTGTTATTTTGACACGATTTGTTGTCTTAGAACTATCTAGAAAGTCTCTTTGGGGGTAACATGTTTGTTCCGTTTGTGTGGAGAACACATAATTGGCCTATAGTCTCATGTAGGATCATTGATGACAATCAGAGGAGGGTGAATAATTGCAATGCCTAGCGAAAGCTTTTCTTAAAACCTACCGTGCTTAGTTCTTCTTCAACTTGTTGCTCCTTGCTAGCCATGAGAAACCATTTGCAGCAGTGCATACACTTTTAGATGAATGACGTTGATGCACAAGGATGCAAATTTCTTCCATGCGTGTGCGTCTCCTGGCTTTGACTAAATGTAGTTGATGCACTGGAACTGAGAAAAGACGCGAAGCTTCTTTGCATGCGTGTGTCTCCAGGAGCTGATGCAGATGCCGTGTCTGTAGTTTGAATGTTGTAGTAAGCTATGGTAGTTTTTTTCTTGTCTAGGCAATTACTTCTGCAAACATGATATTTCTTTTTCAAGCTTCTCTTTTTAATACAAAAATGGAGTGACTGTAGTATTGTGTCTTTCTTAGGTTGTAATAAGTTATGGTCATTTTTATCTTGTCTAGGCAATCACTGCTACAAGCACAAGGAAAAATGAAGCTATCTTTAGTGAAATCCAGAGCCAGCTGAAGAACAAGAATTTGACAGTGGATGTGAAAGCAACTTCAGACTCAAATGCAAGTTCTTTTCTTCTTTCATCCTTTCTCCCTTGTATTTGTTAACTTGTCTATTACCATGTCTTTCACTGATGTTGCACGGCCTGAAATTGGGGCCACCATTTCTGTACCAATGACTTGTTAGTTTTTCCTTTTACCAGTTGATAACTACATTCACAGTTGATGAGCTGGGCACGCCAGGCTTGAAGGCAATCTTATACATTCCTTTCCCCTACCCAAAGTCCACAAAGGTATCGTGAGTTTACTATTCTAGCTTGAGCAATTTTTAAAACTCAATTTGAATCCTGTTTGATCCCCTCTCTTGTGGTTTCAGGCTGAACTCCAGTACTTGCATGACCATGCTGGCATCAATGCCAGTATTGGCCTGAATGCAAATCCTCTTGTTAACTTTTCTGGTGTATTTGGAACTAAAACTTTTGCTGTTGGTGCTGATGTTGCATTTGATACTGCATCTGGGGACTTCACCAAATACAATGCTGGAGTGAGCCACTCTAATCAAGATCTTACTGCTTCAGTGACTCTGTAAGTGGTATCTTCCAATGCTTCGGTGTATTAACCGCCATATCTGCATTCTTTCTAGTCTTTACATGTTGTTTACCTCCTACAAGTCCCAATTGCCCTTAACAAATTTTCTTGGGAACTTCTAAGGCAGATTATTTGATTGCTTGTTAAGAGGGTCAAGAACATTTGACTGTTTGCTGTTTTCTTATCTTCTGCATGATCTAGACGCTGACCTGGCCTCATATTAGTACAAGCAACATGCATGTGGTACTAATGCTGATTGATTTGCAATTACAGGAACAACAAGGGAGACAGCCTCGCTGCTTCCTACTACCACCAGGTGAATCCATTCACAGCTGTTGGAGCAGAGCTGGCTCATACCTTCTCGAGCAATGAGAACACCCTTACCTTTGGGACACAGCACGCCGTGGACCCTCTCACCACTGTGAAGGCGCGTTTCAACAACTATGGCATGGCAAGTGCGCTCATCCAGCATGAGTGGAGGCCCAAATCACTCATCACCATCTCCACCGAGGTCGACACCAAGGCTATTGAGAAGAACTCCAAGGTCGGGCTGTCCCTGGTCCTCAAGCCTTGAGATCGCCAGCTTTTGGTTCTAGCATGTTAGCTTTTGATATCAGCTGCTTCAAGTCCAGTAAACAAAGCTTGGACAAACTTGTAGGCTCAGCTTTGGTGTTGTGGCATGTCGATAACTTATTTGTTGCCTCTAGCCTGTTGTAGACTACATGAGGGGTTTCTGCTACCAGTTAATCCATACTAGTGTTTCTGCTATTCACGGACATATCCTGAAATCTGAATGTCACTCGGATGCAATGGGTTTTCGTTCACCGTTTTAATCTGCAGAAAGTTCTGGTTGATCCAAGTGCATATATCGCCCACAGTAGTCTGATTCTGTGTACATGAGTTTCGTATGTATGTGCCGTGCCGGCACTCCCTTCGGAGATGTCAATTGGCCATCCAACCTGTGATTGCTGCTCTGCTATTTGATTGAAGTCAACAACCGTGATGTCCAAAGGACTCTTCCCTGTTGACTGATTTTCTCCAGTATAGATGAGAACAAAAGGTAACCGGTGCCTTCTGTGTTTCTAACATTATCATAGCTAACCCTGTTTTGGTGTCCTGATGCTCTGTTTGCAAGGTTATATTTTTGTTCCGCACATGGATTTGATGGTAGATTATCCTGACCTGACCTGGTAAATAATGTTTCAGGTGGTTTTAAATTTTAATAGCCCAGTTTGCGGCACCTGCTGGCCTACTCCTTTTGTTACTTTTGATATAATCCTTTTCCCATTTTCTTTTAACTTTACGTCAGATCTCTTTCTTGTTATCAACCGGTGCCAATGGAGGTGTTGGGAGAGCCAGTGGAGATGCACTTAATGTTGATGGAGGTGTTTTTTTGTGGTGTTGGGACCATATGTGGTGTTGGTGATGGTGTTTTTGATAGTGATGGCAGTGGTGGATATTTACCCACTTTGGTCTAACTTGTGGTGCGATGCTCTGTTGTGACCCAGTGCAATATGACTTGCTAATGCACCATGCGCCCGTTTGGCGATTATGGCCATGGCGCCATACCATCTACATTTTGCGAAAGAACCGGAGGGCAATGCAAATTGCCAAGCGGCAATATGACCAAAATGGCAAGCGATCGCGCTAGATCCACATGCGCATGCAATTTGCATCACAACAATGTCAAGCATTCAAGCCTAGCCACAACAAATCAACAATCTATTCGATTCAGGGCCTTCTCCTCCCGGGGCATGGGCGTGGTTGGCGATAGGGCGAGAAAGGGCTTGTTCTTTCGAATCGCGATTTATGGATTGTGGTGGGCTCGTGGGTCGGCATCGGTGCTTGCTTGCTTGATGGCCGGCTGTGGGGGCGTCTAGCACCAGATCTAGAGCCACCTGAGAAATGGAAGTGAACTTGAGACCGGAGCCGCCTTTCGCAAGGCACCAGGCGTCCTGTCAGCACCAAGCGCCCGAGGCCCGAGCAGTCGAGCCGGTGAGACCGTGAGTTAGTTGGGAGGGGAGGGATCCGTGGTGGCAGTTTGATCGACGCCGGAGCCCAGATGTGCTATGGAGCTGCCGAGGTGGCCAAAATCTAGAGAATGGGAGAGGAGTGGAGCTATGGCGGAGACCGAGTGACCGAACGAGGACTGATATTTGGGGAGTAGAGTCAGTGGAATACTGGAATTTGCTACTTGGGCTGGCAGTTGGGTAATTTCGGTTAGTAGTTCGGTGAGTTTGGTCATTCCTTTTATCTTCTATCTTTAATTCTTTATGTATAATCTATATGTATGCATTATTCAGTAGACTATACAATAGTATAAGTATTATATATATGTGTGTGTGTGTGTGTAATGTTTCTATCTATGCAAAGATAGCAAAGTCATCTTGTTTTGTAACTATAAATATCAATTGGAATCATATGTTGTCTCTATGAAGTGCCATAGAGGAAAATATCCAAAATTAATGATCTCATTAACACTTGACAGCAATACGAATTCTTGGTGTGGAGTGGAGTTGGCTACTTGGTTGTGTGGGCCTGACTACCAGAGGGGGCTGTCGGCTATGGCTTTACATTAATAGGTATAAAACACAAATCTTTATAACTATTCATAATTGTAATTTATGATTTCATCACTAAGTTTGCTAATTTTGGTGTACATATAGTTGTTTACATATATTTACGGGATTTGAGAGGCACATTACCTATTACTGAGGTACAATATTAGATGTATTTTGCATTTTTACTATATCCTTGTTCTAATTATGTATGATTTTAGATTGCAAAAGAAAGGTTGATTTATGTCTAGTTTGTGTATCTTTTGTTAGTCATGTTCCACTAGCCCCCTAAAATTAGGTTCCTGGTGTGCCACTACTGTCGGGGCTACATGCGGTGCCTAAAATGGGTGTTCTTGATGGTGGTGGTGGAGGTGTTTTTGGTGCTGAGGAATGTGTTATTGGTGGTGTTGGGGCCAGAATTGGCGCCGGTGGAGGTCCTCTTGATGTGGGTGCAGGTGTTTTCTATGGTGTTGAAGGTACCTGCAGTGCCAATGAAGGTGTTATTAGTGGTGGTAGAGGTGTTCTCGATGGTGTTGAAGCCATGATCGGTGTCACTAGAGGTGCTCTTGGTATCGTGAAAGGTGTTTTTAGTGGTGTCGGGGCTATATGGTGTGATGGTGGTGGAGTTGGCATTGATGGAGGTGTTCTTGGTGGTTGTGTTGGGGTTACAATAGGTGTGGATGGAGGTACTCTTGAGTTGGTGGAGGTGTCTTTTGTGGTGTCAGAGCATGTGGTGCCAATGGAGGTGTTCTTGGGGGCCATAATCGGTGTTGGTGGAGATGTTTTTGGTGCCGGTGGTGGTGTTCTTGATGGTGTTGGTGGAGGTGTGCCAGTGAAGGTGTTTTTGGTGGTGGTAGAGGTGTTCTTGATGGTGTTGGAGCCATAATCGGTGCTAGTGGAGGTGCTCTTGGTGGTGTGGGAGGTATTTTTGGTGGTGTCAGGGCTATATGTTGTGATGGTAGTTGAGTTTTTAGCATTGATGGAGGTGTTCAGGCTATAATGGGTGCCGATGGAGGTACTCTTGGAGTCGGTGGAGATGTCTTTTGTGGTGTCTGAGCTATATGTGGTGCCAATAGAGGTGTTCTTGGGGCCATAATTGGTTATGGTGGAGATGTTTTTTGTGTGCCAGTGGAGGCATTCTTGATGATGTTGGGAGCAATCGGTGCCGATGTAGGTTGTCTAGGTGCGGGTGTAGGTGTTTTTTTTGTGGTGTTGGGGCTACATGTGATACTGATGAAGGTGCTTTTGGTGGTGGCAGTGGAGTTCTTGGTGATGCTGGGGCAACTATTGGTGTAGATGAAGGTGTTTTTGATGGTGTTGGTGCCCCATGCAGTGCTAGAGGGGGTGTTTTTGGTGATGGTAGAGGTACTCTTAATGGTGTTGAGGGCCACAATTGGTTCTTATTGGCGGTGCTTTTGGTGTTGGTGGAGGTGTTTTTTGTGGTGTGGGGATACATGTAGGGCCATCCTTAGGATAGCGATACAGGGGCACCTATCCTGGCCCCAAAAGATAGGCGCCCCAGTCCATGTATTCTTACCTACATATCTTAGTGTGATCACATTAGGCAAAGGCGGGAAGTTCATATTGTTGTAAAGGCCTAAGGCAAGCAGCTAATAACTTGAGAAAATGCCCAATCAGCCTGCCATTGCTCCATCCTTGCTACAACAGGAGTGTTCACACTTTTCAAGCCATAGTTGACAAATTGCGGGCTCGCATCTTCTATTATTTTTCTTCGCTAATTTAGTGATAAATAACACTTTAACACAACAATTGCACTATCCATAATGAAACATAGATCTTTTTTGTAACTTTGGTTGATTCACAATAAGATTTCTTTCAGTAAATTCAATTCTCTCGGTTCTTTCTTTGCACTAATTTTATAGACAGAATATGTGGTTGATTTTTTCATAGATTATTCTTGTTGCTGCTTAGGTTTCAATAAACTATCAAAACCCATGGCTCTCTTGTGTTTTTGATGATGCAGGCTTTCCTTAGTAGTGTTTTGTCCTTTGTATCATGTTATAGTTTTTTAGACTTATTTGTTACTGCCAATATTAAAGTCCTCTAAAGGTGTATAATTATTTGAAATGCCCTCATGACGCCCTCTTCCATGTAAAAAACAACCAAGTCAGTGGAAAGAGGGTCCTAGGAGGGCATTTCAAACACTTATGCACTTATAGGGCATATGTCACAAAAGTACTTTTAGAGGGTAATTCAAACTCCAGCTGATTTTTTAGGGGTATTTACAATTTTTCCTCGTTTTTATTATTGTACTTTGTGCAAACATAAGGTTATGATTTTTTATGATGTATTATATATTGCCTTTGGAAATTAACAAAAATGTTATATGTTTGGTTGAAATTTTGAATAAAGTGCCTTTCGCTTCTGCCTTGCCTTAGGTTCCCCAAAAGTCAGGACAGGCCCTGGATACACGCCGTGCCGATGGTGGTGTTTTTGCTGGTGTAGGAGCAGGAGCTCCATATGATACCGGTGGAGGTGTTCTAGGCGATGGTGTTGGGGTCGCATGTCGAGGCGGAACTGCCTTACCTGGCGCCGGGGGCTTGTCCTTGTCCTGTTCCGTGCCTAGGCGTAGGCCATGACGACGCCCGTGGACGAAAGCCACGATCAGAAGAATCAGAGGTCAGCGGACGCTATGGTTTCAATGGCCATTGTTGCAGATGTTGGTGCGTAGAAAGGTATAAACTAGGGAGTATTTATAGGTGGCCAACGTGCATAGTGGTTGGATCATGGATCAGACCACAAGTTTCTGAGAAGTGATTAGTGCTCGCGTACAGATTATGCAGTGTGGCACCAAAAAAATTTGTTAGTGGGGCTCGTTGATTCAGTTCAAAATTGCTTCAATTATACTTGTTAATTGGTTAAACATTAAAATGAGTTAATTTTAAATGAATTTAAATTTTGCTCTAGCTCGGCTCAGCTCGTTAGCTCGTTTCTAAAAATACTTTTAAATTATATGTAAAATGATATTAAATCAAATTATATTAATTTCAGAAAAAACTCGATAAGACGAGGAGTTGGCTCGATACGCATCTCTACCTGTGTACAACCGTAGAATTATTTTTGAACGGAAAACCGTAGAATTAAGTCATGTGTACTCTGTCGTTGTTGACCAATGGAGGTCTGGAACGTACGAAAGGGAAAGGAAAACTAGGCAGTCAAAGAGAAAAGGTTGCTTTGTGGAAGTTCCAACTTAATTTGCATACGATATGCTGCCCTCACCACAATTGTACAGTTACTATTATTGTAGCGATGTCATGTTTCCAAAGCCATTCCAGGCCATTCCCTCGCCGTCGTCATAGCATGCCATGTCCCCTTGAAATCCGGCACTACGAGCATGGCCGCTGCTTGATGAGAGGAGGTTACACATGTCCGGAGAATCCCCTTGGAAAAAGTTGTGGTATTCGTATGCTTCTCCTGGCTGGGCACCCGGCTCTCTGATGTCCCCTTGTGTTTCACCTGAATCTGAGTTCTTCTCAACCAGCTGCCTGAACATTGATGACTTCAGTAGAAGGCTGAGTGCAGTGGATGAGCCTCTCTTCCTTAAGCCACTGGAAGAAATCATAGAGGCCTCTGGATTGCTACTACCCAATGGTGCATTGTGATCCAGGATAAAAGGATGGCTCCGAGGGTCCATCTGAGCTTCGATTGGGAGGAACTGTTCGACAGGAGTTTGCATTGCAAGATGTTCAGGATTCACGACGAGTGGAGAGCTTGGCTTTAGCCATGTGATGTATGATCTCAGGTCGAAGTTTGTGACTGCGTTTACGCCTTTGTACTCTATCGCGGCGAGGTCATAGGCACGGGCAGCCTCTTCTTGAGTGCCTGAAACAAAATTCAGTAGTGCTGATGTTAAGATCTGAAGTTACGCACTGAGATAGTTCAAAAGGTAGAGTAGAAACTAGAAACATTGTTGATGTACTCACTGTAGGTCCCTAGATAGAGGTACTTGTTTCCGAAAACCCGCCCAATTCTTGCTTCCCACCTTCCATTTTGATGATGCCTGGCATTTTGCATTATCTTGACATTCAGTGTACAGACGTATTTTTAGAAGTACTGATTGATAAACTAAGGATTTCTCTGTCCAAGTTTACCTGGCAACCCCTCGGTACTTGGACACACCTCTTGAAAAGCCACTGCTCTTCCTGGCATCAGATTAAACATGTTAGAGTTGAACAGGTGGCATTCAGAATAGCAGTTGGAACATGCTGAGAGTTTCTATGGAGATAATACGTACCTCCTTAATGATGCAAGGTACTCTTCCTTTGTAAGGTTCTCCATTATCTTTAACTCCTTTTCATAGTCCATAACCTGAAACATATCAGCTGAACTAAGTCCCTGACATTATGATGGAAATGACACAGACTTCAGTAATCCATTGCTCAATGGTGTACAGTAAGTAAATCTGTCGCGAGGTGATATACCGAAAAATTCGTGTAGGTGGTGGTTCCCCAGTACTTGAGAGCAGCAAGGTCGTAAGCCCTTGCAGCTGCATCCTCCTCATCATATGCTCCAAGATAGACTGTTACAAATCAAATAACATATCCAGCATTAATCATCTGATATGTATATAGCTCTTGTGGTAGGCATGTCAAGAGGGAAAGAAATTCAGAGCACTGGAACCTACCCTGCTTGCCCTTTTTCCTCTGTGTTGGATTCCAGGAGTTCTTGTCCCACAAATGTGCTTCAAAACGACCTGTCCATCGATGCCTGCATGACAAGATGCTCTTGTCATCTATTTTCTTATTCTGAGCCGGTTACAAGGATGTCAAGAAACATGCAATCCAAATGTTCAGAAACACATGCAGTTGCATGTTTGCCAACGGTGATGCTTGGCAAGGACTTGCCAATGCCGCCGCCGTTGGTATTACCATTGATCGGTGTGAGCAAAGCCGGCTCCCTTCTTCTCCTTCTGACAGCCTGGCCTGCCTGGCCGCCGTCAGGCACATTGACCATCACGGCAGGAGATGATCCTGAGTAGTTTTCAATCTCACTCTTGACCATCATGATGTTATCCATGGCTGCAGCTTCTACCTGCTTATGGCCTTCAATGTGGAAGCCTCAGGACCGGACGAATAGTAGAAGCACTGAAGCAGCTGTGAGCCAGGTGAGACGCCACTGCCTGCCGGTGTGATTATATACTACTGCCTCGGCAGGTGACGTCAGTTTTTGTCTCCTGAAAGAGAGAAGACAAGATGTTGATGATTTCATGGCTTCTGAGTCATACTCTGTCTGTCTTCACTATGTGGGTTTTGTCAATATTTCGGTTTGGAAACATCGTGTATAACTGCAGGGCTTTTTGTCCGATGGCGGCTGAGAGACGTTTGGCGCGTGAAATCGGGCGTTTCTTTTTCTATCTTCTGAAGAGCATATTTGCGTTTCCAACGGACTGTAACAAGAAGCCAAGTAATATGAGTGAGATATGCTTTCTATAATTCTAAAACATATGTGGTTCAATACTATATTGCTAAGTCAAAGTAAAAAAGATCAATTTATAAGGTGGAGTCTTCGACACTCCTTGAAACTTGTGATACATGGATGAGGATAGCACGAGAAGAACTTTGGTTAAACACGCACACACGTGCACCCGTGTATTCATGTATTTTTACATGAAAATGCACGGCTAGTGATTTTCACAACAAAGTGCCTAGAATTACTGCCTCCTCCATGTCTGCAAAGTGTCTAGAATCACTGTCTCCTTCCTCTGCCTCCACCCTGTGCTGTTATGTTACATTGTCTGAACCTCGTCGACTCTACCGAGCCATTGCTGCTGTGAAGACCGGTAAGGAGGTGACAATAAGGTTTCTAAACAATACATATCTGCGCGACCAGAGAAGTGCTCAGAATCACTGCCTGCTCCATATCTTTTCCTTCCCCCTAGCAAACCTATGATATTATGTCGAACCTCATTGACTCTTCTTTTCGACGTGCACCATGAAGAAGGGGAGCAGTACCTCCGAGCCATTGCTGCCGTGAAGACCTGCACGAGGGCGATAATAAGGTTTCTGGGTAATGCATAGCTGCACGACTGCTCACTTCATTGGTTTATCTACATTTTGTACTGCATCGAGTCTACGCTGCTTCTTGTTTTTCATCAGACTCAATTGTAAATTGTTCGTGTGACCGATTGACTTGTTTAGATTATATTTCTGCATATATTTTGACGTACAATGAATTGTCTGCAATTAATACCGATTCATGTATCATTAGTTATTTACTATATTTAATTTTTAATAAAAATCTAAAATTAAAAAATTACCTACATTTTTAACATCATTTGCAGACGCGTCCAAAGCCAGATTTGGCCCCATGCCATCGCAGGACAAATAGCAGCAGCGAGCTGAGAAACCTGTGCTCTGCCATGTCTGGCCTACGCTTGTCTCGTCTGTGTCCGCAAAAAGGTGAACCCTCGTGCAGCTCACCTTTCACATTCTCTTTCTTGGAATAATAATTTCTTAGTCGAGCTTACGGGGTATGCTTTATAATTTATAATTTTAAATTCTTATTATTCACGAGAGTTAGTACGTAGAGAAAAATAATCACATGTGAGTTTGACCAGTATAGATAAACTCAGTATACTTTTTTCTACAATCTTCCTGTTAACTCTACCATAAAAAAAACACTATATAAAAATACTGTAGTCCGCACAAACTAAAACCAGCTGAAATTCCTTTCAAACCTGGCCTAAAACTGTCTTTGATTAGACGAGCTCCGTCGGCCGGTTCACTGTTCTGTGGAGTGCAGGCACGCACCGCGCGCAACCATCCACTGTGCCGACGCTCGGTAAGTAGTCACGCACGTACGTAGCATTAGCATTAGCATTCCCGCGCTATCAGCGGTGTAACCAAGATCTTAAACATGTGGGATCAATTTTGCATTAGTATCTTTATAATTATTTGAACTTTTATATAAAATTTTAAAGGTTTTGGAGTTGTTACACAAAAAAAAGTTATGGCGTCAAATGAGCCACAGCTTCTACGTACGTACGAACGACCACCTTGACTTCCGATTGGAACTGACCGCGCGCTAGTTCTCGCCTTGCACGCGGGCACAGCCACCAGTCGTCGGCCGCGGCGTGCGCTTCTCGAGGCGCACTTGTTTGCCCGCACGGGCAGCAATGTTGGTTGGTGCGCAACTGAACGTGCCACACCAGTTTCGAGCTAAGTTTGTCTTTAACCAAGCCGTGCCGGTGCCACCGTCCGACGCACGCATCCCCGCCAGTCGGCTTAGCATATTCTTTTCAGTTTCTAAAAACTGTTTTTTAATTTTTTCTGTAGTAATTAGCTTTTAAACAAAGTAGCTTTTAAAGATAGTGTATACTAGTTAATTGTAGTACATTTTATGCCGACTTCATTTATATCGGCAAAAACCACACATGAGTTTCTGTTACTCTGTAATCTCTCTCAAAAACAGTCCAAAAATCATAAGGCATAGCCGAAACTATAAGTTTCAGCCAAAAAGTACAAGCCCTTGCACTGTTCTCTGATCATTTCCAAAACGATAGTGCTTCCATGACGAAATGTAGAGCAACGGGGTGGTGGCACAATTGACGAGTGCGCAGGTCTTGTAGCTTGTTGGGTAATCCTGAGGTCGAGAATTCGAGCCTCTCTCACCCCAACAACCTATTGAGTGATGATGTAATGCTAATGTGACAACTTGAGTTATCACGTAAACTCTCTCAATCTCTCTCGCAATCAACCAAAACTCATACTATAAATAAATAGAGGAATTTATTTCAAAGGAAAAAATTCTGACGAGGAGTGTGTTGTTTGTAGAAGTGCTTCAAAGAAATTTCACATGATACAAATATTTTCTATAAGATTTTGAGGAATTCTAGCATGAGCTTTAACCTCATGTTATCAATTATTTTGAGTTTCATTGCCCCTTCCCTCTTCCTCTCTCCATTCTCTCTCTAATCAATTAACATTTTAATCTCAAAATTTCTACATTTTTCGTATGGTGCAATCAAACACCCTTTGTTGCAAATTCATATGGTTTTCAATCCTATAGAATTTAAGAATCCATGGCATTGCAATTATGCATTTTTCCTATTCCTGAATTTTTAGAATCCTACGATTCAAAGAGACTATTTCCTGATTAGCCATGAAACATCCAGCAAGCCAACTTCTGTGTATGTACGAGGTTGGTACCTAGACCTCGGGATTTTGAACGAGGGGGAACCTTTTGGAATTTCTAACGATTCAAATTCAAATCCCTCTATCTAAACAGGCCCTAAGTACGAGATTTTGCCGCTAATGCCATGCAGTATTGCCGGTGGCCGGTGGGGTGATTCGCACATTCGGCAAGAACTACAGATAAATGCTGCAGTCCCTAAAACAAGAAAAGTATTCACGCATAGTGAAGTTGCACAGATATTGCTGCACATTCAAAGGGTGATTCTCTAGCTACTTACCCTTCAGATGCATCGAAGATTTGTGCAACTCTTATTGCTACGGTGGTGCATAGAAGCACTGTCTACTGCTTAATTCTACCAAAGTAAATCTGCAAACAATATTTTTCACATTAAACTGATACGTAGTTCCAAAGAACATTACAACCACTATAACATTCGATTCCTCCCCTTTATTATATTCTTGGGGGTCAGAGAACGCCTGATTGCCTAGATGAGGCAAATTATTCAAAACGACTCGCTTTCAGTTCTTGGATCATTCAGTCCCGTTGGTCTCTCCTCCTTTATTCTTGAGATGAAAGTTCTTTTCTTCTAGCTTAGCTAAGCCTCGCATATTATGTAGGGGATGGAAGTGCCCAGTTCTTAGGCAAGGGCCCAATGTCATATATGATCTCCCTATGGCAAGACCAAACAAGTTTAATGGCTTCAGGAGTTCCAATCCCTGCACCTCTTGGGTCACCAGCAGGACCAAACCTGAATTACAAAAGAGCGAAAATTTTAAATTATTCAATAACATACACCAATGATCATTGATATTGGCACCGGGTTTTAGCTCACCAATGGTTCTGCGGAGCGCCAGTGGTCCTTGCTCGAATTCCAGCATATGTTGTCCCGTTAACTGATCTCCCAAGTACTTCCTGAAAACCGAGATGAGAATAGCGAATCATTCACCAAGCTGATGTCATTTAAGTGTTTTCTTCTTGATGACAAAAAGACCAAAGGATAGTGTACATTTTGCTAGAAGATGACTAGAGAAATCACAACTTTATCTAACTGGTTTGGTGCCGAGAATGAAGAGTTTCAGGATAACCAAGCAAGTAAACGAATATAGATGTCAACACTCAACAGACATGAAAACGAACTTGCCTGCAGGAATAATGGGTCGTTTGAAACTACTGCAGCTGTCAGATGCGCATTCATCCTTTCACAGGCTTCTAATACCATTTCAAGCTGATCCTCAGAGTATTCTGTAACCACCTGAATTATGCACTCAGAATAGGTAAGTACATTACTTGAGAACAATGCCAAAGAAATCTAACTTAAAACCAAGTAATAATATCTGTAGAATACATCAATACCATTGGAACCTAGCAACCCTCAAAGCATACGTCAGTAAGGGTGACAAGAAAAAGGATGACAGTAACACTAGTATTAGTTTGCTAAAGAACTATGCAGTTTACGATGAACGTAAGCAAGAACTACAAATAAATGCTGCAGTCCATAACCAAGAAAAGTATTCTTCAGCTATGCCATAAGCCTGTAACCATGGGTCCATGAGCCCATCCGAATATGCGCTTATGGAGGTCAGTAGGTTAACAACACTAGCGTTAGGAAAGCCAGCTGCCATCAAAATGAAGTTGTATTTTTACAATGACAAAAAGAACCCTCTGAATCTGAAGTATATTACCTGGAAAGGACCAAATATCTCCTTTGTCACAAGCTCAAAGTTGCCACTTTTAAGGATTTCCGCTAGAGGGACAAATACAGCAGTTGGCTTCAAGGCACCATATATTTCTGGGATAGAGTGATTCTCCAGAGCTTCACCACCAAACAGAACCTTTGATCCTGGTATTTTGAGAAGGTTGTTAATGTGCTCTATCATGCTTGCTGTTGTAACCTGGATAATCAAGAAGATCAATGAAATCAATTCTATGAAGAAACTTGAAATCACTAATACTGGAAACTACCTAGACTGCTCATGCAGATGTGCAACCAGATCAACAGTTTAACAAGCAAAAGTAGGTGTTGAATGATTACATGTTATTTTCCTCCATGCATATTGGCCTTTTAGTGGGACACTTGTATTGTGAAAGTTCCTTTCAGTTTTGTTCATTTACGCACTATTTGATGTTTGGATATCACAGCAACCAAAATAACATGGAACAATTATTGTTAACTGGCTCCGATTTACTGTTTGGTTCACCTTTTTAACTACTAAATGCTGCCAAAAACCACACCATGACAAGAAATTAATTAAAGAATAAGATGTGATTACTGATAAAGATGGTCACTCACAGTAAGGACTGGGCCAATTGTCAAGTCTTCAAGCTTCCTTCTTTCAGAAAGTCTCTTCATTTTCTCAAGTAACCCACTAGAAGACCAATTCTGCAAGAGTGCAAGGTAGAAGAAAAATATCAAAAAAACCAATAAGAAAGATACAAAAAGCAATTTGATTGCAATCTGTTGACAGGGAAGTGCAAGCTCGTAACAGCTTCCAAAGTTCATAAACAACGATTGGCATTTTTTTTCTCTGGAGCATTAGACATATTGTCTTACAATAACAAAGATCAATGTGATAAGAGAAAGCAATTAAACCTATTGTTGATCAATGCAAAAGTGCTCAATGATATAAAAAAAATTGGGCCCGCAAGTCTTGGATTAACCCACAAAAGAAAAAAATGGGCAGCACAAGTTATATGCATATTCCACAATCACAACCCAAGACCTCTAACAAGCAAGCAAGTACGGCACATAAATACCATTCATTAGTCTTTACCTTGTGCATGAATAGAATAGACTGAGCAGAGCACTTCTGACCACTGCAAGCGTAAGCATCCTGGTCGCAAACCCATGCAATGTAATCAACCTGTTTGGGCAGAATATAACATAAAGCAAGTCAATTTAGCTTCGTAACTAGACAATACTAAATTACGAATATACAACATTAAGCATTGAACAAAAGTGACTAAATACCTCTTGAACATCTGGACCAATAATTTTCCAATCAAAACCAGCATCTTCCAACTTGATTTGGCCTTTCAAATCAGCAGCCAACTTCTCTGCTACACGTGAGCTCCCAGTGAAGAGGGTCATTTTTGGATTTGCCTAAAAGATATCATGTGAAGAACAAACTCAACCATGAAATGTGTGCTGTTGTGAGACAGTAAAAGTGCAAGCTCACTATTTATAATTAGTTTTGGCACCGACTAAAAAAGCAGCGGATGTATTTTGTTATGCATTAAACTCGTTAAAACCTCAATTGTCGAACATGATGTACCACATACGAACAAACAGAAACACTGGTTGAATTGCAGCATACTGGTGCTTATCAATAACACGATGAACAACATGTTGCATGTATATGTCCAAACATAGAATTTGGCTGTCACAGAATGATTAACTAGTTGTATCTTACTATAGCATGTATTCTTCCAATAAGTAATAGAAAGATAGTCAAACCTCCAACAGCAGCTTGTTCATTGTGATACCATCAGAATTTATGAAGTCCACATCCTCTGCAGGCAACCCACAATAATGAAGCAACCTGAGCATTTGTTCCATCACAATGCTAACTTTGCTGTCAACTTTGAGGACTGGTTTATTTCCCATATACAGTGCTCCCATTACTTGAAGTAAGGGAATCTCTAATGGGAAATTAAATGGTGTGATTATCGCAACCTGCTCAAATTTAGATATATATTAGAGCTGACATGTATAAATAAAAAAGAACCTGATATTTCTGAAGAAGTTTAACATTCAATTACATTGTTAGAGCTAACATGTGGTCGTTTGCATGTGAACATTCAAATGGATCTATAAAACACCGCAGCACTGTGTAATAAGTTATGGAATACAGGCATACATCCATAGCAACAGTCAGTTTGAAAAAAACATAGTAATGTGCAGGTCCCCAAGTTCTAACTCCAGCAAACACCTATTAGAAACTTTTTTGAACCACAAGTCTACAAAGGTGAAAAACCTATACATCGGAATTGATAGTGGAATATAGCTGAACAGAACAACTGCTGGAACAAGCCAAGCGGATCTATGAACTAAACATAGTTGTCCCGAGTAGATCAACTTCATCCTCCACAAAGCGATTGCACTAATTAGACTTGTTTCAAAAGGTTATTCATGTTGCCACTACATAAATCATCATGCATCTACAGCATGAAGTAACTCAAGACAAAATCATCATGCATCTACAGCAGGAAGTAACTCAAGACATATTAAACCAACCGTCCAAGCTTACTTGAGTTCACTTCGGACATAATCCTGGCATGCTAAAGAGTTAACGGAAATCCTGACATTTATGAATCCAAACATTTTCTACATCCATGTGAAAGTTCCCTTGTAGCTCACAATGCTGCTGAGTCTCACACTACTGAGAAATAATCAGATTAGGGATGGAACTTGATGTCTTTTGTTCAGCAGCTTCACAATGGGTCCATTCTGTTGAAGCATAAGTGAAATATCTGCCTTCCTTATCAGTTTAAGCTTTTAAATAAACTGACTAGTGCATTCAATTCAATATAGCATCAGAGTCAAGAGGTCTTAAGTTCAAGACCCGGTTGGTGCAATTAAAAAAATTGCAGTCCACTTCTATTCCACGTCTTAACCCTAAGAGAGTCTACATGTGAGGGGGAGTGTTGAAATATAAGTGAATTGCCCGTCTTTCCTCATCAGCTTAAGTTTTTAAGTGAACTGGTTGATACATGCAACTCAATACATTCATCAAATACCATGTTTAGGAAGAGATAAAACACTAGCAGATCATGTTAAACTTATTTTACCTGTTGTGTGCCAGATACAAATCACATTTTGCACACTACTGATATCCACAACATTGAGTTCCTATGCCAATAGCTCGTAAATCAGAGTAACAGACATTCAATTACATTGTACCCGTGCATAAGAAGTGCTGGTATGTACTGTAAAGACAAAAAATCCAACAAATCTCAAATAACATATTTTCCCAACCAAAGAAGTTTAGAGTACTTACCGGGCCATATGGCCAACGGTAGCCATTACTGACTTGTCCAAGATGATTGCCAGGTACAGCAAATGACCGAGCAAGAAAGCGTACCTGTTATACCAGACACAGAGAAGATGCAAATGATGAAAAGGTATAATTGGGAGGTTCTTTAAATTTGCAGACTGAGCATTTCACAAGCTCCTTGGTAATGATGCATGCTTTCAACACACTACAACTACTGAGAACAGTACTAATGGATGCATTTATATAAAGTTATATCATAATAATTGTGAACATGCAAATGAAGAAACTGATTTGTAGATCATACTAATAGAAGCAAATGGAGATTCACATACCTGATCTCCAGAAAAGTTCTCCAAGAATTTTTGAGAAACTTGAACTTCTGCAAGGGCTTGTTGATAGCTCTTTGGAGAAACCCTTTGGATAAGTTTAGCGAAGAAATCTGAGACCTGTCAATAGCCAATGACAATAATCAATGATGAAAAGCAGTAGATGAGAAAAACAAGTGCTAGTTTTTTTTCTCTCTTTTTCAACGTGACTTATTTTTGCATTCATAAAAAGTCATCGTAAGGCATATCCGTCCAATCTAAAAAATGCTGCGAATAAAAGAAAATTGAAACATTTTGGTTTCAATATGGCATACCGCAGGTTGACCAAGCAGGTGTGCAGACTTTGCAGATATATCTCCATACATGAGATACCTGCATATTGGAGATTTCAAATTTCATCCAGGCACATATGAACGCTGCTATTGGAGATTTCAAAATTCATCCAGGCACATATGAACGCTGCTATTGCCAGCCACTGCCACTACCAGCATAAGTTTACATAGGGCATGTGGTTTTGTTCATACACCATGTTTGCTGCCTACACTTTCCAGTCACAAAAACATTTTTACAGTGGGAAGCTTGTGTTTAAACCTTGTGATCTCTCATCAATAGTATCTTTTTAAATGATGTGTACACTTTTGCCATTTTCACTTTTATAGTTCTTAAAAATATTGTGGTACAAACTAATAGTCAAAGTTGCATCCCAGAGATTGGGAGAAATGCAAACATAAAGAATTTGTAGTCATAGGGAGTATAAAGTGTGTATTTGTATCACTTGTCTTTTGGGAGGTGGGGACTGGGGACAAATGTGCAAGAATTAGGATACCACACAAAATTGTTTGTGCAGTGCAGTCATGTAGCATAGAAACTTCAGTAACCAAGTAAAGGGTGAGCAAAACCTTTGTAGCTTGTGATTTCGATGAGAGATTAAGAGGGTGAATAAGTGGATCAGGCAAATAAATTCATGATGTTGGTTTTCCTTCCTGGGAACTAAGTAAGCCGGTTCAAAAACATTGGGCAGCCAAAAAATAAGCATTGGTATGAAATATGTTATATGCTTACATTCATAGTACAAGAAAATTACACAAACCTCTCTGGAGCTCTAAGTGGATTGTGAAGTCCATGCTTCGAGCAATTAGATAAACTATCCACAAATGGCTGCACCACAAAAAAATATTGCGCATTGTCTGAGAATGCACTTCAGTGTAGAGTCTACGACAGATTCACAGTAATATGAAGCAAGTTTAAATATAGCAAAGTCGTTGCCTTAAAAAAAAATATATCAAAGTTGATATTTGCATTTTAAGTAGAGGAAAGTTGACAACAGCTGGATATAACTGAATTGCACTCGTACCACTGTAACATGGAAATAATAAGAGAAGCATCCCAAAGCATACCTTTATTTCGGATCCCTGAATCTCAGCAACTTTGATAAATTTATCACCATTTAAAGGATCAAGTAGCCAACTCCAGTTAGCAGACGCTGTCCATCTGCCCTGCACTGAACTTAACTTTATTAACAGTCTGATCAGAACTGCATTTGTTGAGCATTTAAATGGCCGTGTTAAAATAACATGTTTGCCTCCGGTAGGGAACATAATAGTAATAGGTGAAGGCTACAAAACAGTCAAATAATTCCATGTTTTCAAATTGGATTTAGGTTCTGTCTTTTAATAGATATTTGCTCAATAGAATTGAATATTCTTGTAGCTGGAGATTAAACACATGCATTGCTCTGAAAAGCCACTAGTAAGAAGGGGTGGCATCAAGTAATCATAACATAAGTCTCTAAATAATGTACAACAATGACCATAAACGTTTTTCCCGCTAGGAATTGTGTAGGCATAACATTTGATAGTTCAAATCAGACACGCTGGAAACCATTTCTTAAGTAAAATTATGTCCGTCCACCTCAACCATGGCAACTACCTGCGCATTGCCACAGAACTCCTATGCATTGCTTTTAAAACATCGCAAGCAGCAACTAATAATCCACCTGGACAGAGCCAATTCTTAAATGTGTACAAAACAAAAACAACAAGCATAGCCGACACAAGCAGATCCCCCAAGTGACAGTAATCTTACCAAAATTCTGCACTTCCGCTGGGCTCGAACCTGAAATCTCCTGGGGAGACACCGTCGCAAATGCCGGCGTGTGCAACCACCTGCGCATCACCCAAACAATAAGTTGCAGCCCCCACACACACAAAATACGATCCTGACAGCTACCAAACCAGATCGAGTAGCAGCAACTCAATCGCACGCCCACACAACCCTGACAGCTACCAAACCAGATCACCCTAAAATCGCAACCGCACAGCGAGCGGTTCGACCGTCCGCGCGAGAAATTCGCACCCAGAGATCACCCAACGGCGTCCAAATCGCCACAGGCGATCCACCCGCGCACGCCATTGATGATACGCTCCGTTCCGACGGGGGCAAAAAAACAAGGAGCGGGACGAGAGAGGCAGATCACCTCGAAGCGAACGCGACGGGAGCGGACCGCCGGGAGAGGAGGCGACTCATGTGGCCTGTTCGGTCGGGAGGAGAAGGCGCTGCGGCGGTGGTTCGACGGAGCGGGGTGGCGTCTTCGGCTCGCTCTCTGCGGTGGTACGGTCCCCCGTCTTGTTGCGGGCGTTTTCGTAGTTCTGCGGGGAGCTCTGGCCCTGGGGCATGTGGCCGCCCACGTGTGAATGTGTGACGTCATCGTCCGGCTGTGCGGATCCCGAAGGTTCCGATCCACTACGGACAAGTCAGTTTTTATATTGGGCCGGGCTCTGTTTGGCCCGTTAAACCTGCAGAACTCGCCCACGAGTGCAAAGCCCAGCTTCTTTTTTGCCCGTTCGTTTTCTTTAGTTACTGGTAGTTCGAAGTTGGAGATGAGGGCGAAAAAAACAGGCGGCGGACAGAATCCCAGATCAAATCCCAGCTCGGCTGCTCGCCCTCCCGAGTTTCTTAGCAGTCTTCCTCTTTTCCCTCGCTCCCCGTGCACCTCGTGATACAAGATAAGGAGGGGGAGAAGAGGAGGAGGAGATCGCCGCGTCCACCGCTCGCTCGCTCGCTCCCATGGCGATGGCGTCGTCGCGGAGGCGGACGCTGCTCAAGGTCATCGTCCTCGGCGACAGCGGGTCAGTCCCCACGTCCCGCCGTTTCGTCTTCGCTTTTCGATCGTCGTTCCTTTTTTTGCCATTTTTTTGTGCTCGATTTGGGCGTGTTTATGATGGTCGCTTTACTGGTGGCTTTACTTGGATTTGTTTTGTGTGCGCAGGGTCGGGAAGACGTCGCTAATGAACCAGTATCCTTCAGCTCGGTTGCATCGATCGGTGCTTCCTTGGTACCTGCGGATTGGCTTTTCTTTTCTATCTGCTGAATTCTCACACGTTTTGATCCATTTCGTTTGATTTCTTGAGCTTTTGCCTAAGTAGGTAGCTTAGGTTTGAGAGTTCGAAAGCTATAAATATCGTGGTGAAATCTTTGGCCCATCATAGTAGTAGGTGCGTGTTAGTATGCTTCATTTGGGTGTTGGGGTGGGGCTGTTATAAAATACACGGTAAAAATATAAAACAATGAAGAATAATTGGGAACATATGACAAAGATTTAACGTGAAAAATCCTTTTAAGAAAAAAACATGGATGCACAATCAACAAAATTACTATATGGAGAAGAAGCTACAGAACACTCTTGATATATTTCATGTGTAGAGAACTTATGTTGTACACTCTATTTATCATGAGGTCTACTGGGAAAATAAATAGTTTTGAAAATAAGAGTCTTAGACAAGAAAGTAACAGTAACAGAGTCTTAGTAGGCAACAAAACAAAGGCTTACTTGGAAACTAGAATAGTAATTTGCTTAAAGACGGGAACAGCACCCTGCTCGGAGACGGAATAGAGTCTCAGAAGATAACGGTTAAGAGATGTAGTAGGAAGCGCCTTGAGTAGCCATGTTTGACTCCAGTCGCGTATAGTCTATCATGGACGCGAAAATGATCCCAATCATAACCTTCGATCAGTTCGCATTGTTTGAGCGAAATTCGATTGGACTCTTCAAGCGATCGGAAAGATCAGCAGTGGTTGGATTCGACAAGATTCAGATAACAAAATACAACAATCTTCACCTTAACCTGAATTGCTCCTAGCGCTTGTAAGCCACTTCTTGTGCGATAATCACCTAGAAACTTCCTTTGTCATCATATCAGCTGGATTATCATGGGTACTGATTTTGCAAACTTTAACATCCTCTTGAGAAATAACTCCTCAGATGAAATGTATATGATGTCAATGCGTTTTGTTTTCTCTTGGAATATTTGGTCTTTTGTAAGACAAATAGCACTCTAATTATCACAGTAGATATTGGTGCAAGATGTACTTCCACAAAGCTCAATGTATAGACCTCTTAGCCAAATAACTTTTTTACATGTTTCTGAAATAGCCATGCACTCAGATTCAGTGGTCGAAAGAGCAACAATAGATTGTAGACAACCTTTCCAGCTTACGGCATAGCCTTCAACAGTGTATATATAACCAGTAAGAGATCTCCTCTTATCTAATTCTCCAGCGAAGTCAAAATCCACATATTCGACTAGTCTATCATTAGTTTTTCCAAACTGCAAACAAGCATTAGAAGTACCCCTCAAATATCTGAAGATTCACTGAACTGCTCTCCAGTGGTCTTTCCCTGTATTAGCCATATATCTGCTGATAATACTTAAAGCGTGAGATAGGTGGGGGCGAGATCAAACTATGGCGTACATAAGTGATCTGGCTGTACTTGCATACGAAACACTTGATATGTATTCAACCTCTTCAACTGTTTGTGGACTTGATGCTGAAGAGAGTATGAAGTGTACAGCTAATGAAGTGCTGGTCGGTTTGGCTTTTTGCATGTTGAAACGGGAAAGTAATTTTTCAATATACTCTCTTTGACTTAGGTATAACTTTCCAAATCCACGATCGCTTAAGATTTCCATACCAAGAATCTTTGCTGCACCTAGATCCATCATCTCAAATTCACTGCTTAGCTGTATCTTTAATTTTGATATTTAAGTCTTATCTTTTGCCGTGATTAACATATCATCTACATATACGAGCAAGTATATAGCTAAATCGTCGACGGTCTTCACACAGCTATCATAGTCTAATCTCTTGAGGTCTTGAGAGATCATAAATAAGTCAAATCTCTTATACCATTGTATGGGTGATTGCTTCAATCCATAAAGAGACTTCTTCAACTTGCATGCAAAATTCTTATTCCCGAAGCAACAAAACCTTCCGGCTACTCCATATAGGTGTCTTCTTCTAACTCCCTGTGTAAGAGCGCGGTCTTAACATCTAGTTGCTGAAGCTCATAATCATGTGTAGTTACAATACTAAGTAAGGTCCAAATAGAACTATGCTTCACGATCGAGGGGAAAAATCTATAAAGTCAATTCCTGGAATTTGGTTACATCCTTTAGCAACAAGTCTTGCCTTGTGCCTGACTTGATCGGTCAGAAGTGTGCCTTCTTTCTTCTTGTAAATCCACTTACAATGTATGTCTTTCTTTTCAATCGGGAGCTCGGCCAACTCCCAAGTGGAATTCTTCTTGAGGAATTATATTTCTTTATGCATGGCAGTCATCCACTTCTCTGATTCATCAGAGTAAATGACCTCTAAGGCTCTAAATAACTTGAAGGTTCAGCGGTGCCTTCAATGTCTTCTGTCATGTTCAAACAATAAGCCACAATATTGGCTTCTTTAATGTTTCTCTTTGGAGGATGGATTTTCCTCCTTTCCTGACCAGCTGCAACAGATTGATGGTTTCGACCAGTTCCTATTGGAAGATTACTGGTCGGAGCTTGAACAGGGATATCTTATGTATTTTCCTTGTCAGCCTCTGGTGAGAATCCTAAATCAATAACGTGCTCCACCTGCATGCTGGACTTCTGCGGCTTCTCAATGGGAGAATCACTGGTCGTAATTTCTTTCAACAGAGCAGACTCATCAAAAGTAACTCTTCTGCTCACAACTGCCTTTCAGGTCTCAGGATTTCACAACTTGTAGCCTTTAACTCCCGGCTTATAGCTGAGGAAGGTACACTTAACGACTCTTGCCTCAAGTTTACTTTTATCAGTATGAGAATAAGTAGGATAGCCAAAAATCCTTATGCTTGAATAGTCTGCGGGAGAACCAAACCACATACCAATTGGAGTTTTCTTGTTGATGGCTGTGTTCGGTGATTGATTGATCAGATGACAGGCAGTGAAAATGGCTTTAGCCCAAAAACTTTTTGATAGACCAGGTGTGGACAACATGCAGCATACCTTTTTCATTATGATTCTATTCATCCGCTTGGCTAGACCGTTCTGCTGAGGTGTGCTCGGAATTGTGTAATGCATTACAATACCCTCTGATCGGCACAAGGCTTCAAATTCTCCCAAATGGAATTCTAGGCTATTATCTATTCGGAGTTTCTTGACAATTTTGCTGGTCTGTTTCTCGATCATAATCTTTCACTCTTTAAATGTCTTGAACACTCAGACTTGTACTTGATGAAGCATGCCCAAACTCCTTGAGAGTAGTCATTGATGATGGTCAACATATAATTTGTGTCTCCAAGTATTAGAACGTGGGACTTACCCCCACAAATCAGAGTGAATATAACCTAATATGCTTTTTAAAGAGTGATTTGCAGAGCTAAAACTCAACCTCTTCTATTTACCAAAGACATAATGTTCACAAAAATTTAATTGGTTGACGCCTTGACCATCGAGCAAACTTCTTTTGCACAACTCCTTTAAGCCAGGTTCACTCATATACCTGAGACGCATATGCATAGACTTGTCTAATCAACATCGGACAACTTGGTTGAGGCAACAACAGCTTTCCTGACTAGGGTAGTGTCTCGCAGATGATATATGTTGGCAGCCTTCATATCACCGTTCATCACAACAAGAGAGCATTTGGAGATCTTCAGAACTCCACCTGAAAACTCGTAGCCTTTGACATTAAGAGTACTTAACGAGATATGATTTCTCTTTAAATTTGGAATGTGTCGGACCTTTGACAAGGTTCTGATGGTGACATCAAACATCTTGATCTAAACGGAACCGATACCTGCAATTGCATGGAGTATTATCTCCAATTAACACTGATCCACTCAGAATAGCCTCATAAGTAATGAACTAGTCACGGATCGGGCTCATGTGGAAAATGTCAGCTGAATCAACAATCCATTCATCGCTGGTTTTGGAATCACAAGCAAAGGCAACAAGAATCTCTCCTTCAGAACCTTTTTCGTGATAATGGTGGCCTTAGCTTTCTCATCTTGTTGATTTTTTCTTGGAATTATTGTTCCTCTTCTCTTTATTTTGGAGTTTCCAACACTCAATTATTGTGTTCAACCTTCTTGCAATAGTCGCACAACTTTTTGGTCTTCAACTTTGAACAATCTTTGTATCTACTCGAGCTTCTGCTATTGGAATCACTGGTCAGAGACCTCTCGACTAGTCTACCCCGACGGACAAACCTTCTACATGCGAATTTGAGCTCTTGCTCGAAACCATACTTTTCATCTTTCTTTTACATACAGGGATTCATAAGTATTCGTTAGAGTATCTCGACTATAGAGAATCAAAGCAGGTAGCGAACAGAGCAGAATAAGATCCAAATCTTCATCATCATATTTGATCTCCATACCTTTAAGGTCGGTGACCACATCTTTAAACGCGGTCATATGATCTTGCATCGATCTGCCTTCTGCCAACTTAAGTGAGAAAAACTTCTGCTTCAGATGTATCTTGCTAGTCAGATCCTTAGTCATGCATATCTATTCCAACTTTAGCAATAACGTAGCAACGGTGGTCTCCTTCATAACTTCCAAGAGGATATTGTTAGAAAGATGAATATGAATTTAAGAAAGAGCCTTATAATTTCTCCTTTGCTTCTCCTCAATGGACCATGTAGCGAGCATCTTGTCGATTCCCAATAATGCATCATTCAAATCAAGCTATAACAAAATAACTTGCATCTTGGCTTGCTAGAGAGAATTTTGTGTCACGATATAGCAGCAGAAGATTATACTTCATTGACGCCATATCGAGTGTACCCTAGATTGATCGGGCAAAGAACCAAACTCTGATACCATATGTTATAAAACACACGGTAAAATATGAAACAATGAAGAATAATTAGGAACACGAAACAAAGATTAACGTGGAAAGCTCTTACGGGGAAAAAAAACACGGACACGCAGTTGGTGACATCACTATATGGAGAAGTTACAGAACATTCTTGGTGAATTACATGTATAGATAACTTATGTTGTGCGCGCTATCTATCATGAGATTTATAGAGGAAATAAATAGCACTGAGAACAAAAGTCCCATACAAGAAAGGAAAAGAGTCATAGTTGGCAATGAAACAAAGACCTACTTGAAAACTATAATAGTAATTTGCTCGGAAACGGGAACAACATCCCGCTCGGAGATGAAATAGTCTCAGAAGATGACAGTGAAGAGTTGTAGTCAGAAGCACATCGAGTAGCCACGTCTGACTCTAGCCGGCTCAGAGTCCATCACAGATACGAAGATGATCCCAATCATAACATTTGACCAATTTGCATTGTTTAAGAGAAACCTGATCGGACTCTTCAAGCGGTCGGAAAGGCCAGCAGTGGTCGGACCCAACCAGATTTAGATTACAAAATACTACAGGGGCTTTATAGGTGCTGTCTGCAAGAAGTTCGACCAATTGAAGCATGCTTAAGATCTCCTTGACATTGATTAGATATGTGCACAAGAAGTTTAGCCAGCAGTACAAGGCGACAATCGGTGCTGATTTCGTCACCAAGGAGGTTCTCGTTGAAGATAGGCTTGTCACCTTGCAGGTCAGCCTCCACTGATATGGATTCTTGCACAGCTAAGACGAAAGAAGCCATGAATTTTAATGGTTAACACCATTGTGTACTGCTCTGATGTAGATCTGGGATACGGCAGGGCAGGAGAGGTTCCAGAGTCTTGGTGTGGCATTCTACAGGGGAGCAGATTGCTGCGTGCTAGTTTACGATGTCAATGCTAAAAGATCGTTTAATACACTCAATACCTGGCATGATGAATTCCTCAACCAAGTAAGTCACTTTTATCACAGAGTGCTGTTATCATGTCAGATTTAATCACAGATGCCAAGAATTTCAGCATGAGCTAAACAGCCTGACATGATGCTGCCATCTAATCATCCACAGGTGTTGCCATGTTTTACTTCTCTGTTTTTTTTGTTCGTTCTGACAAGCAACAACTCATGTTTGCAGTATCGGTTAGTCATGTGCATAAGATGGTTATAGTACATATCTGTACAGGAGTCCTTTGCCATCAAGGCAAATTGCCTTCAAATGCTTGGTTTAAATAAGGATAAAAATAAAGGTTGTTAATCTCTCTGGATTGTTGATACGCACAATAAGGTATTTAACTTTTGTGTACACTAGACAAGTAGGGATACACTAGGGTCTGCAATGATATCCTAGTAGTTCCCTAATGAAACACCAATGATATATTTCAAACTGTTTAGGTAAACAAAAAGATATATGTCAAATTGTAAATACAACCTGGCCAGCTCTGCAAATGAATATCGCACTCTCAGTGTTGGATTTTTGGCGTAGGCTAGTTTGATATGATCTGATGTATCTGCCATATTTGTGCGGAATGACATGCCAGGTTTGCACGGCCTTCCCCAATACTATATAAGTTCCTTAAATTTGATAGATGTTATGAAAGTATGAAACCATCTGTCTGATTTAATATTCTTTTGTCGTGGAATATAATAGCCCATTTGTTACCATATTCCTAGATAGAACAATTTCCCACCTGTAAGGGGGTATGTAGCAAGCAAGCAGCAAACTAAAGAGCATAGGTCATGCATTGGTATTAATTTCTATCTTATCAAAATGATTACTGCAAGCTGAAAAGTGAAAACTCATGTTGCTTGGTTAACGTCGACCAAGTGTTTTGCTATTTATGAAACACCTCACAAGTTCATTTAGATTGTGAAGGCTTCATGGTTTTTCTCCAAGATCAAATGTACAGGTCAAGTTTCTTTGTAAACAAACACGTTAACGACTGAGCCTTTCTTTGAGCCCCTCAATCTACTCTTTGGTGCAGTATTTAAAGTAACTGCCTCAAGCTTTACTACATTTTTATTTCGTTGCTTATGGATCCCAGTTGACAGCATTTCTGTCCTTGTTTTAGTCTTTGGCATCGGAAGACTGTAACTGAGGTATTTGCCATATCCATTTTCAGGCTAGCCCATCAGATCCTAAAAATTTTCCATTCATTTTAGTCGGCAACAAGATTGATGTGGATGATGGAAGCAGACGAGTGGTTAGTTTCTTGAACATTCAACTTTTGTAGCACACCTATTCTGCAATTTCTTTACTGTCGTCCCACAGGTTTCCGAGAAGAAAGCAAAGGAGTGGTGTGTCTCCAAGGGAAATATTCCGTATTTTGAAACCTCTGCAAAAGATGACTACAATGTTGACACTGCTTTTCTATGCATCGCCAAGCTTGCTTTGGAGCATGAGCATGATCAAGACATGTAAGTAAAAGCATCTCCAGTTTTTTTGTTTGCGTACAGAGAAGCTGAAGCCATGTTTCTGTTTGGCTTATGCGCTAAGAGGCTTATGGCGTTAATCCACTATTTTAATCATTTACACCTGTTTCTTTTCTATCCCCAGCTACAAGACAGCTGCAGAACCAGTCCCAAATACCGAACAGACAAGCGGATGTGCTTGCTAGCAGCTAGCCATACTTGTTCATTGGCTGAAGTTATTTTCAAGCAATGCTGCGCACTCTTTACTTGTTACGGTGTACAATAAGCTCGCATAGCAGCTGTTTAACTCGCTTATGTAGCCATTCTTGATTGTACAGTAGTTAGTGACTGTGTGGTGTCGTTTGATACCTAGAATACTGATGAGCCGTTGCAACTTCTGCTTGCATCCGCTCCCCTAGGACAATAAAAAGTAGTACATCCTTGCAGACAGTTCTGGCGAATTGAAGTCGTCATGTGTAGCAGTCGAAGTGTCGAGCTCCTCGCCAGTCTTAATTTTTCAGTCTCCAACATGCTGAATCCCGATGCAAACATCTTGTAACAGAACATATGCACTCTAATTCACTGGAATAATGGAATCCTGAGTTCTCGCTCTCCACAGTGCGAGGGCCCGTGGATGTTCGCTTGGCAAACCTTAGTGCATTTGATGGTTCAGACTGTTCAGAGTTGGCGATGATGGCTGAAATGTTCAAACACTGTAAAATCTGCGATACTTTTCGAACACTGTGAAACCTGTTCAGATTAGGATCTTGACCCCTCATTATGCTGCCCTGATGTAATATTTACGATCCGAAGGAGCAATTATTAGGTCTCGCTTATTTCAGTTTGAGCTTCTGATTTTTAGTTTATTTTTCACTATTTATAAATTGTCTTTTTCTGAACTTTTATCTTTTTTGAGCTTTTTTGTGGGTTCTTTTTCTCATATTTGTTTGCATTATACGTGATAGGCTAATATGTTTTTTTCTATTTTTAATTTTTTTTAAATTTAATTATGCTAAATAAACCACCATCAGTTACAGTACAAAATAAGCGAGCTACAGTAAAAACTCAAACATAAGCCAGGCTTATTTAACCCAAATAAGCACCGCCTAAGCCACAGATCCTGAAACTCGAGGACGGCTTGTTGCGAGACCACGCAGCTGTGGGATTTGTCCACGGCGATGCGATAGCGTCGTTCGCGAGACGTTGCTCTCGGTCCATGTGATGCCATTACCCGGGTCGTCGGGTTCGGCCGCAAGACGGCGAAAAAAGTCGAGCGGGACAAGCTTGACCCCCCCTTCCTGGACCTTGCTGACCTCCTTCCCGGACCCTGCCGAGTTGCCGGCGAGAAGCTTCGGAAAAGGCAGGAGAAGGTCAAAGCTTCTGAATGCGACTTCGTTCTCGCCGTCTTCCTCCTGCCTTCAGAAAAAGGCTAGCTCCTCTCAGAGTCAGCGAGCCTTCACACATTCAGCTCGGTGAGAGACTAGCCTAGCGTACGCCGGCGTGGTTCTGCAACTGCCGCTGCCATGTGTGCATGCGACATCTGGTCCGGTGTCGTTCTCATATCCAATTGTGACTGCTGAATACTGCTCTGATCGTCGGCGGCAGCACACGGAATTGAACACAGTTCGTTGTTTGGAATTTTCAGCAACCGACCAATGAATTTTAAGGTGACTGCGTGCGAAAATTGATTTATTTACAATTTAGCTTCGTTGGATTCTATCCCAAACGTTTGAACCTGCCTGTTTTAGTAAAGTCTGTAAGACTTGTTTTAAAAAACTGCTTATATTATAGCTGCACTCATATGAACCATGCGTGTACTACGTGTAGGAAATTCGGAGATATATCTTATGATATAAGGTAGCTCCATTAAATTTTACTGCGATTTGTTTGTATCAACCAGGATTTTATATGTTTTGAGGTAAAAAAAAAGATGATCCTTTATCTTATATTTTTAAGAATATTTTTATGCCATAATATGTTCTGTGTAGCCACTAAAATATCACTGAAGTTTATGCAAAATCTTTGGAAAATACGGTATCTGTTGAAAGCGATCAATTACTTCTGGCCTAAGTATTAACTGACTGGCGAATTTGTAGCATTTGGACATGACCGTTGCTCCCAAGTCCCATCCTTTGTGGTGCAAGAGCCAAGAGATGGTTAAGCTGAGCAAGCGTGGGGCCGTGCATGGGGGGTCACCGGATACACGCATGTAAGAAAATGGCTGAGGGACCGTGCAGATTTCGTTATCCGGATGTACCAAACAAAGTTGCCATTAGGCTCACTTGTTTCGGCTTGAACTTCTAATTTCTAGCTTATTTTGCACTATTCATAAATTTCGTCTTTTTCTATACTTTTGGTTTTTTTACCGGTTCTTTTTTCTCGTATTTGTTTGCATTATACGTGATGGGCTAGCATGTTTTTTTCTATTTTTAAATTTTTAAAAAATTAATTATGTTAAATAAGTCTCTGTCAGCTACAGTATTTTTTTCAGCTAGCTACAATACTTTTCAACCATAAACCACTCATAAAAAACTCATTTGAACAGGGCCTGAAGGGGTATTCAACCCTAACCTACCATACCCGGAGGGATATCAAATTTTAACATACTATATCTCTAAGAGCTAATTTAATAGTAAGTAAACTAACAGGCTAAACCTCCTGCGGTTCCAATGAACCAGGTTTGCATGGCTCATGGCCATGGCAGAGACAAAAAGAGCCTCTTCTCCAATGGTACTACTTGCTTAGTGAAAAGATTAAGATATTCATTGTTGTATACACAGTCACTGATCACCAGCTCATCTATAAATCTAATCCCTTAAGTTTATAGACACACCAAGAACAGAGGTGCAAACGTGGCAAAGCACCACCCATTTTTGGTTGTTTTTAATGAATCTGGTCCTTAATTTACAGGAGTAGGTGCAACTTTGCTAGTACCTTTTTTTTAACAACGTTTGAAGTGGATAATTTAGTGCAAGCAGATTGGATATTAGCGTGTTCGCTTGTAATATTTTGTTTGTAATATTTTGTTAGCTTTGGTCGCTCACAGATGACTTAGTAGTGGTGCTGCTTGGTTGGGCTGAAACAAATTGGTTTATGGCTAAAATTGACTATAGTTGGTTGAAATTTCACTGTAGTTGTGATGACTTATTTGGCGTAATTAAATTAAAAAAATTAAAAATAGAAAAAAAACATGTTAACTCATCATAGATAATATAAACAAATACAGGAAAAAAAGAACTGACAAAAAAGCTCATAAACAAGGGCACCATCGGCCGTGGTTGATGGAGGTGGCGGCGGCAGTAAAGACGTGCGGAGCTCACGCTGGCCACAGGCTTGGAAGAGGGGCGGTGGGTGATGGCGACGAGCAGCATGACGATAAGGAGAAGTGAATGTTAGGTTAGGAGGGATTGAGCCAGCAGTGGCGGAGAAGAGGAGGCGATGCGGCAAGAACGCTGCTGGCCGTGGATGATAGAGGCGGTGGCGGTAGTAAAGGCGTGCGGAGCTTGTTATGAATAATACAAACTCTATCTCTAATATTTTTAACCGAGCTCACGGGGAGGAAGAAAAAGACAGACGCGATGGGGGTAGAAGCTTGTTGTGGAGGAAGAAGAGGCGCGAAGACAGGGGCAGGGGAGGGCTCGTCAGGGAGAAAAAGGCCGTGCGAGCGTGTCTATAAACATAGGTAGAGTCATCGACGAACAACCCCATCGAGCTCTGTTGAACTCACGTCAATCTTCCATCGCACAATGGATGGCTTTGCTCGGACTCCCACACAACGGCCGGCCTGCCTATAAACCCGACTCGCTACTACTAGCTGACGAGCGATGAAAGCCAGCGAAAATTATTGTATGGTACGTACTCGTATCCGTGCGTGCAGCCTGTCGTTGTTCTGATCGTATCGATCGGCCGCCGGAGCCTTCCAAGAAGAGAGGGAACGGCGAACTGGGCGCGCGCGCTCCCCGGCACTTCAGTTTCTTCGGCCACCTGGATCTTAAAAGTCGTGGGTGCGCTGGTGGAAGCTTCTAAATAATAATAAATCAGGGCAGAGTGAGGATGGTTGGTGGCTTGGCTTGTTGCGTACTGCGTAGCTCTTTTTGTTGCCATTGCTCTATCGCTGGTGCAGTAGTACCTCATCTGGACTATATTTTTGTCAGTATTTGCTTGTTTCACTTGGAATAGGACAGAAGATCGATGATGCTGATTGATTCACATACTGAAAACATGCAAACTACTTCTCTCAAAATATAAGACCTTGCTCGGTTAGTCTGAAAAACTGTGACTTATAGCTGAAATTGCATTGTAGCGGGTGGGAATTTTACTGTAGCTGAATGTGGCTTATTTAACATAATTAAAATTTTAAAATTTTAAAAATAGAAAAAATATGTTAGCGCATTACGGATAACGTGAATGAATATGGGAAAAAAAAGAACCGGCAAAAAACTCAAAAAAGCCAAAAGTTCAGGAAAAGAAGAAATTTATGAATAGTGAAAAATAAGGCAGAAGTCAGAAGCTGAAGCTGAAATGAGCGGGGCCTTAAATCATATGCTTTTCACTTTTATTTCAAAATATAATGAATGCAAGCGAATTTAATGATATTTTCTATATTTTACCCTCATTTGTCTTCTGAAAACATGCAATATACTATATAATCGGAGTTGTTTTTTAATCAACGTGTTATGACAAAAAAATGCATAGTAGAAAATAGGCTTCGTTTGAAATGCATAGAAAATTGAGGCCTCATTTTGAATGCGCGAGTTTCGTAAGATTTCTCTTAAGGTTGTATAATTTTCTATAGAATTCCGTAAAGTTTCTATAAAAATTCCTGCAAAATTCTGAGTTGTTTTTTAATCGGTGCGTTATGAAAAAAAATGCATAGTAAAGAATAGGCTTTGTTTGAAATACATAGAAAATTGAGAACACATTTTGAATGCGTGAATTTCGTAAGATTTCTCTTAAGTTTATATAGTTATATATAAAATTCTTGTGGAATGGTACATTCCAAATAGGCCCAAGGAGCTGTAGGCGTGCGCCGCTCATCGTGATGTGCCAGATTTATCTAGACCTCCACTAGTCCTTGCGTGTGTAGTAGGGGACACGTATGTGTATGCGCGCGAACGGTGTGAGTGGTTTTGTTAGTGTGTTCCCTCTATTGTACTTCAAAAAAAAAATATACCTTTAATCAAGCTTGCATCATTTGTTTTTCTTAAGACTGTCTGATTGTTTTATATATATATATATATATATATATATATATATATATATATATATATATATATATATATATATATATATATATATATATATATATATATATAGAAAAGTATATCTAAAGTCATGTGCTGTTTTTGGCACTGTATTGGCTTTCTAAAAACTATTTCTCTACTTTAAATTACTTTTCTATAGTATCTAACTTTCAAACTACTAGTGATTGGAGTACACAGTGTAGTGACTTCATTTGTATCGATTAAAATCACATGTAATTATATCTTTCTAAACTTCTCTACAAACTATTATTATTTATAAGCTAAAGTTTAAAGCTAAAACCAATATGAACTGGCATCCACGGCCATCCTTCAAAAAAGAAACACACAGTCAAGATTGTTCGCACACTTTGATCCATTGATCTGTTGCGTCTGACACCTTGTGACCCTTTAAGGCTAGGTTCTTTTTAGCTTAAAGCTGGTTTGTACTCATACTATTTACAGTAACTAACTTTTAAATGGTATGTTTTTAAGGCGGGGTTAATATAAAAATTGTAGTAAAAAGTGTATTGAGTTCAGCAGTATCGATCAAAATCACATGCAACTATTTTATTATACGTATTACCTCTCACAAACAGCTAGAATTTATTTATTTAAATTATAAATTATAACTTCTCAGTTCAAAAGAATCCAAAATTGCTTGCTTTCCCACTGGTTAGGGTCTCTGGATGGATGTGCAGGGGAAAAAGGTGATGTTGGCGGTTTGAAATGACGCCATTAACAAAGGTCAACCATCCTCGCCAACCATAGAGAGACTCGGGGACGAAAAGGACTCCCCAGACTTCGGTATCATGCCGATGGGCACCGCGAGCCTGCAAATTGTAATCATCGCCCAGGAAGCTGCGCAGAATCCGAGTCATATAATTATCGTTCTTTTTTATCTTACAGTTTGTAGCTTAATTTATACTATAATAACTAGTTTTTTTATCAAAGTATTTTTTTATAATAGATTTACTATTTAATTATAGTAGACAATGTACTGACTTCAGATATACCGATCAAAATCGTACGCGACTATCACTCTCCGTACTTTCTCTCACGAACATATAAAATTTAAAAACTCTAAGTCAAAAGACATAAGCCGCAGAAAAAGAATTCACTCATAATTTCTAGATTGTGCTTTGCATGGCATGGGGGTCTCAGTTCTAAAATTTTGAGACGAAAGTGACATCCAAAATACAAACATACAGTGTATGCACGTCGGTTGCGACGTTGACACGTGGTTGCAGAAAAAGACGTCGTTTTGGACGTTCAGGATGGAGGCTTGCCTTGAATGATTGAAACTGCGTCTGGCCTTGGTAAGTTGCGACGGCGATGAGGCAGTGAGGCACCGGTGGGAACAATACTGTAGGACGGTGGACATGACGGCTACTGGGGGTAAGGCTCGATTGTGGCTCGACGGCGATGAGGCAGTGAGCCAGTGAGGCAGTTTGGCATACCATACAGTTTTCTTTTCTTCGTGTGTACTCATGAACCTATTATACTAATCAAATACCCGTATTGCTATAGAATGTTTCACATGTGTATTCTCAATCAATTGGTGTGTGTATATATATATATATAATAGTTGAAATCAAATGCGATATATAAGCATCTCAGTCAATAACAATAAGACATTGCACAAAAACACACATACACATCACAACCATATTTCTGTTGTAAGTCAACTTCTAAAGCTGAACAAAGCAAAGAAATTGTTAGTTCTACGCCCGTGTCCAGAAAGTGAAGTGACTGAAAACTGGACTGTCATTCATCAAGTTCAGAACATGAGCCTGAAACAAATAGAAACATCCACTCCTTTTTCTTTTCATTCACTACCTTTATTGTAAAAAAGAGAGAGAGAGAGAGAAATCATCTCTTGAGGTCCAACTTTCCAAATGGTAAGATCAGTATCATGATCAGTTTGAAAGTTACAACATTAGTTCTATATGCACACAGTGGTTGGTTTGAGAATATACATTAGACAACCAGAGTCTCCCATACAAATATATTCACTCAGTTTGGTTTGATCAAAATTATATACACTACTGTCAAGCACTTATATCAACTTATAAGTAGAGTGCTTATGCATTGCAACAGAATACTAGAGCTTACACTAAATAGAATTTCCTTTCATACATCAAGCGAACCAATCAATTAAAAGATGCTCATATGTAAGAGCATAAAAACTAATCTCATCTGTGAGCCATCCAAACAAAAGAAAAATAATGACATGCTTGAGAAAAAAAAAAACTAAAATAGGCATCTAAGATTATTTACATACGTACGTCTGTCTAAGTCATCACTTTCTAGAAGTCGCCCTTTTTTTAGTTTATTCGCACGAAGGGAACAATTCGGCCCCATTTTTTAACCGTTGTGGCTATAAAAGTTCAACCTGCCACGCGCGAGGCCGTCGCAGGGGGGAAAAAAACACGTGCTGCCACGAGGCGGACGGCGCAATTCAGTGTATCCGAATTGCCAGAAACCAATTCCACGGAGCAGACATAAAGAATTCCACGGGCACTACGTGGCGAAGACCGTTCAAGTCTTGCTCCCGGAGACGATTCCGCCACCTTGCTATAAGTGGCACGGCACGGGCAGGCGTGCGGCGGCGGGCGGCAACTCCCGCACCAGCTCCGAACCTTCTCACTCTGCAGGAAGCTCACTGCGAAGCCGACCAAATCCACCGGAGAAAATGAACGCACCCAACCTTCTTCGATCAACTACAAATCCACCCGCCGATAGCACATCCTCCATCCCATGCAGCACACCGGCGATTTGATCCTCCTTATAAATACGAAGCTTTTGCGCCGGACTTGTACTCGGCCATGGCGGCAGTCGGGGAGCGCCCAGTGCTCTACCACCAGCCGGCGCGGGCGGGCGACGCCTGCTTCTCCATGTCCTCGTACTTCTCCCACGGGGGGAGCTCCACCTCCAGCTCGCCGTCCAGCTTCTCCGCCGCCCTCGGCGCCCCGCCGCCGCCGCCGCCGCTCGTCGACCCCGCGGCGCAGTTCGACATCTCCGAGTACCTCTTCGACGACGGCGCGGCCGGCGGCGTGTTCTCCGCGCCGCCGAATGGCCCGCCCGTCGTCGTGCCGGATGGCTCCAGCCACGGCGCTGCTGGTGCAGGGGCAACCACTCACGCTAGGTGAGACTTCGTGGCGTGCGCCGTTTTGTCAGCTGGTTTTTGACACGTTTGGGTTTTCGGATTCGTGTCTTTGGTCCGAACTTTGAGCTCCTGATTGTGCATTTCAGGAGCGCGGCGGAGGCGGTGGAGAGGCCGCGGACGGAGCGGATCGCGTTCCGGACGAGGTCGGAGATCGAGATCCTGGACGACGGGTACAAGTGGCGGAAGTACGGCAAGAAGTCCGTCAAGAACAGCCCTAACCCAAGGTACCCAATCAACAGCACTGCAAAATCAAACCAGAATAGATCAATCTTGCGATCATCGCATATGGTACAATGATCAATCCATCATGCAAACTGTCTCCTTCCAGCAAAATGATCAACACATTATTGCTACTTCCCAGTTAATCCAAAGATTATATAGTAGCAGCGACGATTGATTGTGCGTGTGTGCAGGAACTACTACCGGTGCTCGACGGAAGGGTGCAACGTGAAGAAGAGGGTGGAGCGGGACAGGGACGACCCGAGCTACGTGGTGACGACGTACGAGGGGATGCACAACCACGTGAGCCCCAGCACGGTGTACTACGCCAGCCAGGACGCCGCCTCCGGCCGATTCTTCGTCGCCGGCACGCAGCCACCAAGTTCACTCGAATGAATAGCTAGAGTAGATGATCAGGGGGTCGGTTTCTCGATCGAGATGGGTTCTTTTCGATCTAGCGCGATCTTTTTCCCCCGTCCTTTTCCTCTGTCGGCCATGGAAAGGCCTGGCTGGTTGTAGCGATCAAATGCTGTACTGCTCTTGTGTCGGCTCGGGAGTTTTCACACTAGCTTGCCCCTTGAGCTTAGCTAAAATAGTCTGGGACAATGTAACATATATAAACTACTTAACCGTGCAATAAAAATGTACATAGTTTGTGCGATTTTCGTCATACGGACGACGGTTTGATCGACGATGCTTTTTTTTATATATAAAAAGTAAAGTGCTGCAAATTGCCTTAATTTCTTTCTCCTTTTTTTTTCAGAATTATGTATCAATGCATTTACAACGCGTGCAATTTCTTGCTCTTAATTCTGCGAGTCATTGATAGATTGGCCATAATCATGCATGAGATGTCACGACCCGTATTTTTATTGTAGGGTAAAAACGTTAGTCAACGAATTATTATTAGCTTTAACTGATAGAACATTGTTCTAATAAATAATAAGCCATTCGCAGTACTGCAGCAGAACAATAATTAGAGACAAAATACAATATTACAATAATACAGCCACACAGGGCTCGAATATTACAATATTTAGAGAGCGAAAGGATCTGACTACCAACTATAAAAGATGAAGACTAGAGTCTAATTATACCCTTCTGTATCATGGTTCATCAAGATGACTTCGGACCCCTATCTACTCAACCCATCCTTCACTTAAGGCATCCGCCTCATACACATCTATTTTGAGTCCACGATATTCCATTCAAGCAGTATTTCAATCCATTTAGATAGACTCTGCCATATCCTAACTATTCTCCGAACTGACATACTCCTAAATAAGGGAAGATAATAGCAAAGATAAGTACAATAATACTCAGCAAGTGTTAACAAAATGCACTCTATGCCACTATTGCAGAAAAGATCATTACAGACCGTTCAAAATCGTCATCACAGACGTTTCATGAACCGTTTGAGTTTTGGGTCAGTAATAATATGAGATCATCACAGACAACTTTCGAACCGTCTGTGGTGTAGATTTTCACAGATAGTTTCTACTAAAAGCCGTCTGTGATAATTGACTGTCACAGACGGTTGGTATTAGAAATCATTTATGATAGCTGATATATCACAGATGATTTCAACTGCAAACCGTATGTGATATGTCACCATCAAGATCGTTTGTAGTAGAAATCATCTGTAGTAAACCATATATTACAGACGGGTTCTACTAAAAACCGTCTGCGATAGTTAACTATCACAGATGGTTACAAGTTAATAACCGTCTGTGATACTCTTTTTTTATTCATAAATTTATTTATGTTAGTTGATTAGTCTCAGAAAATGCTAGCCATACTCTCTAAAATAAGCAGATCAATATAGTATATATACATCCAATTCATATTCGTTCTACAGGACGACGATCAGACTCGCGATGCTATATGAAACAGAATGTTGGGTGACTAAAAGACAACATATACAAAAAATGAGTGTAGCAAAGATGACTAGATGAGGATGCTACGATGGATCTGTGGTCACACAAAATGAGATCGCATCCGCGGTGATGATATACGTGATAGGGTGGGGATAGAACCAATTGAAGAGAAGCTTGTCCAACATCACTTAAGATAGTTTAGATATCTCCAACAAAGACTTTCTGAGGTATCGGTACGTAGTGGAATTTTAAGGTGTACTAAAAATGTAAGAAGAGATAGAGATCGACCAAAATTGATGTTTGAGGAATAGTTAAAAGAGACTAGGCCCGCCAGCAGCTTGCAGCAGGATCTCTCGGCGAGGGCGTGCGACGGGACATCTTGGGACTCGGCTATGGCGCGGTGTGGCTGACGGCGGGACAGCGGAAGCGGTGGCGGGAGTCCAACGAGAGCGGGCGTGCAAGTGGACGTGCTTCGTACGAGTGTTGTACAAAAGGACATCGTGTGCGTAGCGGCATATTGGGCCGTGCGCGAGGAGGCCCACTCCTAGCCCACTGCGCGCTGTGACGAAGGGCTCGACGACGGCCGCGCGTCTCTCTCACCCGTCGTCTTCGTCCATGCCGCCGGCGAATTCGCCGCAGCCCCTAGGTATTACCCCCAGCCCTCTCTCTCTCTCTCTCTCTCTCTCTCTCTCTCTCTCTCCGCGTGCTCGCGGTCTGAATAAGGTTCCTGGTGGTTGGTTCCCGACGGTCCTGCTCCTCAATTGGTTTCTTTCAACTGCGATGATGCAAAATGACGAGAAGATATAGCATGGGATCGGGAAATTTTACACGCTTAGGTCTTGTTTAGGAGCCCAAAATCCCTGATCCATCCCTGTGGATAGCCCAGAATTTGAAACTAAAATCCAGTCATAATAGGCCAGTGATTTTAGACTGCCAAACAAGGCCTTAATTAAAATATAGAGTTCATATGACTCATTCCAGTCACGCGGGGTGGGTTTTAGGATGCACGATTGGCTGTCTTTACTTGCATCCAAACGTTTATTTGTCATTTCGGTCATGTCTTCAAATTTTGTTAGGTTGTGGGTTATTTATGTACGGTAGGGTACTCCCCCTACTGTTTCTCTTCAAGAATATGTCAGGTTGTGGAGTGGGTTTAGTCAGATCATCATCTGAATGGATTGTTTGGATGCAGAAAATTCTTGCAACGGGTCGAACAGCGGTCCTTCTAAAAAAATTCATCATCTGAACTAGGTCCAACTAGATAATTTGTAGACCTATGTGATGTTTACCCAGTTAGATGGTATTGTGAACAGCTGTAAGGCTTTAGCTCTCCGAGCTGGTGTTCTTGTTGAACATTTGGCCACCTGTAAACGAGGACATCACATTCATGAACATTGCCAGACATACACACTACAAACGCCCATGTGGTTACATAGAATTCTCGAGAGCTTGGATGACCTTATGATAATCATTCACCAACAACCATGAGATGGCTCACATGCATTAGCTTGCCTAATCATATATATTTCATTGTCAAAGACCTTGATTTATACTTGATGGTATATTATGTTTGTCGACTTTATTTCCTATTTGATCTTATGTGTGCTTGTACCATGGTGAATATATGGCTTACAGTTGTTTGTGAACAAAGGGTTCTAATTTTGAACAAACATGAGGAGAAGCTTGTTGGTTTATTACATCAAACACATTCAAAGAAACTTGTGACCCTTTGTCATGGATTCTGAGCTACAAAGGCAAGTGTGTACCATCCATAGGAAACATTTATTTGTGAAAGACTTATGGGTTAGGGTATTGCTTGCTATGGGTTAGGGTATTGCTTGCTAATCGTTATCTTTTTTCTGTCCTTTTTAGATGTAACTTTGTACACACTTAAATGGCTTCACATGATTGTTTTTGCAAAGTTTTACTTTTGCATATTTGTTTCGCCTGTGATCTAGAGTCTATTGTCTCAACATCAGTATGATGCAAATTAAAAGCACAATATAGATCCTATTAGTCATATCATAAAAGCAGTGGCGGAGGATAGTTAGGGCCAGAGTGGGCCGTAGCCCCCAAAAAACAATTCAGAAAGTTTTTAGGGTAACACTGAGTATGCAGTAGCATTTAAGTTCATTTACTACTCAACCCTTCAAATGGCCATCCCTGATGTCCTGCACCTCCAAAAGCCCTGTTAAGTTCGATCCACTCTGCTTCAGCTTCTTCCTTACTAGGCCAGGAATCACTGACCCAATTTCATTTCCCCACTAGTCAACAATTCAGCCAATTAGGTTTAGTCATTCACTCATTTTGGTAGCTCAGTATAGTCAGTAGCTAACACCCACACCGCCACTGCTTTACTTGCTGCTTCTTGCTCGTCACCTTCAGCTCATGCTGCGGCAAAAAACCATAGGACAACTAGACAAGGCATTTCGGTGGAGCACCCACTCGCAACTAGAGCTTGGATTGGTCTGGTAATATGGCCATCAACCTAAGAAGTGGATGCTGCTTTCTTGTGCCTGGCATCTCTTCCTCTGTTTTTTCTAAGAGTAAATATCAGTGTTCACCTAGGTGCTAGTCGAGCGGCAGACTGGCACCTAGCCTAGGAAGACTAGGTGGCCGCCTAGGAGAACAGTGGTAAATATGTACATATATCTTGCCAAGACGTGGTATTTTATAACCAAAATGCGGACAAGATTAATCAAATTTCAATGGCTACAAATTCTACCATATCGTAGTAGTACGATTTAGCATTCCCAGGATTTGGCTCAAGCTCTGCCACTGCGTAAAAGGATGAGCAACACACTGCAACCTACCATAACAATGCCATGTATATTCCTAATGGATTGCAAATAAGCATGCTCATGGTAGAAAATATTTTGGATAGCACTATATAACTTGTTTGTTTGGGACCTCTATTACTGCCATCATTAATATCTCAGCACTTCTAATTCTTGTAACTTTCAGGATGACAGCATTTTGGTTGACCTCACCACTGCAATAACAAGGGAAGGAATTAGTGATTTTCGCTTTGACTTTGCTGGAAATGGGTAAGCCATTTGTGAACACATTGTGTGGCCATGCCGTAGCAGCATAGCATGACATCACTTCTCATGGTAGACTTTTACTCCTAGTGTGGAGTTAAATGCTTCTGAACCATGGATAGCATTTCGTGCATTTTCTATTGCATCAGCAAGTAGCAACTACCGTGATTCTCCCATTAATATTAGTATATCAATTACACAATGCTCCTTGAGTACCGTTCTTGCTGACTACCACATTGTCAACTTATGGGTGTTTGTTCTCTTTTCCAGGGAAAGTGAGGGCGAATTCCAATATGGAAACTACTGAAAAGAGGCAGATGACTTGCGCTCTGCAGTATCATATTTCTTAGAACAGAAATATGACATAGTTGCTCTTGTCGGGCATTGCAAAGGTAGGTAAGATGCTATTATATGTAAATACTGTTTATATCCGTCAAGGTCTTTTTTTTTGTTTTCATGCCTAATAGCACACTAATCTATATGTGCATGTTCAGAGGGCCGCATTTCATGCATAGATGGCATCAAAAGTTGGTAGAAATGCATACTTGGATCGCTTTCTGTATTTGTTGCCTTGTGGTGGAAGAACATGTACAGATGTATTCATATATGATACTGCATATCCTGATCTTCCTTCATTTGTTCTTTGTGCTGTCTGAAAGTTTGCTGATCTTGGTAGTTGCCACCATGGCTTGAGGATTATTTCTGACTTGTTCATTGGCTCTCATTATTCAGAATACTTAGGCAAGTTTGCACAGCCTTCATTTTCTGATTATATGCTTTCATCACTGAGATAGTGTGTTTGCACAGCCCTCTTTCTTTCTTCCTTTCTTTTCTTTTCTCTCCTCTTTTTCCCTTTCTTTTATTTTCTTCCTTCAATTCGTTTCTTCTCTTCTTTACTCACGGCTGGCTCCTTACTCTTCTTCCCCTTCTTTCTTCCCTCACGGTTGGCTCTCTATAGGATCAAGGATACTGACTAGATGGGGTGAATAGGATGTTTTGAAAATTTTTTTTTCTTCAAAATTAGTTCTCCACAATTTTAATAGCAAGAATGTAAAGCAATTAAGGCTACACAATTCTAGTCAAGTAAGCAACAATACTAGCTTTAAATCAAGCAAATGATCATAATAATGCAAACAAATAAGAGTTAGAAGAAAGCAAGTGAGAGATGTACACAATCAATGTTTTTACCGTGGTGATCGGAAACTTACCGGTTTCCCCTAGTCCACGTTGAGGTTAGCCCGAACAAATCGGACCGGTTCTACGAATTAAGTCGAAGCATCTCGATCACTAGATGTAGCTCTTTCCCGCTCCGGGTAAGTGAGCTCCAACCTTCACACGAACGTTGGGTCTTCTCACAATCCCCTTTGAGAAGATCACCGATCAATCTTCCGCCCAATCGTCCAGTGCTGGCAAGCACCAAGAGTAACAAACCAGGGCTTCACTTGATTTGCAAATGAGTGCCAACGGATCAACTAATGAATGCAATGCACTATTTGCTCAACTACCTCAAATTTAATGCACAAAGTGAGAACAAGGGGTGGAGTGAATGCTCTATACTCAAGAAACGATCAATGGGTCTCTTCTTACTGTCCTTGAGCAGTGGTACGAGTATTTATACCTTTCACCTACCAAAACTAGCCGTTTGGAACAAATTCCAAAAAAATCAGGGCGAGCGGAACTACCGCCGATCTAAGGCCGGTAGTACCACTCCCATTTCTGGCGCGGCAGAACGGCTATGTCAGAGCTCTGCAGTGACCGTTGGAAAGTCGGCGCGGTACTACCACCGTTGAAATATTCGGTACTACCGCTCTGCGGTAATTTCGAAAAGTCGGCGTGGTACTATCGCTTGAGCCGAACCCCTAAAGTCCCCAAACTTGGCGCTCTCTGGAAAAAGGCTCCGCTCATCCTCCGGAGCTTCCGGGCTCCGGAAGTACCGCTCTGGATAGCGGAACTACCGCACCCTGCGGTAGTTCCGGCGTTAAAATCGTCGATACTTTCAATCCCGCGAAATCTCAAATTGCATCCGGAGGGTGCTCTCTGGAAAAAAAACTCCACTCGAGTTCTGGAGCTTCCGGTCGCCGGTAGTACCGATTCTGAGCGCGGAACTACCACTGCGGTAGTTCCGATGTTAAAATCTGCGGTACTACCGCTCTTCCAGACAGAACACAGTTTTGGTTTTAAAACTGATTTTTGATGCATATATGCTCCTAGTTTGATCCAAATGGCATATAAATTTTGCTATCAAGCTACTTGTCATGATCCCTCTTTATGGTACGATTATTTATCCTATAATTCGGTCTTACACTTTTTCTCCTAAGACCGGTAAAAATAAAAATGGATCATATTTTAAGTATATCTTTGTCTTGAGCCATTTTTGATCTTCACATTCATCCTTTGGTTTATATCTTGTCAACCACATATGGACTTAATCTTTAAATAATCATTAAACACGTTAGTCTCATATTCACATAAATTCATTAATTACCAAAACTATTTTTAGGGGCATAGATACTTTCACTCTCCTCGACAAAATCCTCTCTCCCTCTCTTCTTTCCTCCGGTTGGCCCTCCCTGTTCTCCCTTCTTCCTCTCAGCTGGTCGGGCCCTCTCTTTTTAGTGCTGGTTGGCTCCTCTCCCTCTCCCGACTGACTCCCCACCCCCTACTTCTTGGCTAGCAAGGGAGCACTGCACAGAGGGGTGGAGGCGATGGCCGGTGGCTAGGGCGAGGGCGGCGGCCTGTAGAGGCACGCGCATGGAGGGTGAAGGCGGCATGTTGGCATCAGGGCGGAGCGGCGCTCGACGAGGGCGTGGCCGGGCAGAGCTGGCGAAGGTAGGTGGCTATAGCCCGTCCGAACGGCGAGGAGCAGGCAGCGGCGGCGTGCGCGAGTGGGGGAGGCGGCGTGCGGTAGCAGAAAGGGGATGCGTGGAGTTCGGCACGGGGGGAGGAGTGAATCGATTTCTCCTCTTGTCTTTGCTGATAAGAGGGGATGGCTTGGCATGGGCTGAGCTGGGCTGGGTCAAGGCTGGCTCAGCTCCCTTCTCACAGGAATTACAATGGAATCCTGCAAACATTATTAATTCAAGATTTATTTTAAAGATCACAGTCCCATTGTTATTCTTACGCACCCTATTGCAACATTTTCGCTGTTATGCAGGGGAGTGAGTACAGGGTGACTGAAGAAAGTCTACAAGATCGGCTGAGCACTGATACCTAAGGAAAGACTGCAGGTCACAAGCTGCTCTCTTACTCCTGTATCAACAGGTCTTTTAAAGAGACAATCCTAAAGGGAATTTTGTACCGATTTGCAGGGTCCTCACGATTCACGGTTCCAAAGATAAAATTGTCCCAGTGGAAGACGCCCTGATGTTCGCAGCAAACATCCCAAACCATCAGTTGCACATAATCGCAGAAGCCAACCATCGTTATCCAGGCCATGAGCAAGACCTGACTTGTATTGGATTTCACCAAGTCCCATCGTCAAAGCACATTGCCCTTGCGTCCAAAATTGTAACTGTTTGACCATTGTGAAGCGTGATTGATGTGCTCATTCGCCGCTCCCATCCTTGAGGATTGAATTTGTTTGCTACTCACTTTCCTCCATCCATATATAGTATAAGTACGACACAAATATCTAAAAGATATATTATTTAATAAATTAGATCATATGTTTTTAGCAGAAAAAGTTGTACTATATCTATCTAATATGAACAAATATGGTCAATTTTATTAAATGTTACTTAAATAATATATCTTTTAGGTATGTGTGTCAGATTTATATTCCTGAACGGAGTGAGTAGGTCCCGCTCGTTCTGGCTTCTAGCTTTTAGAAGCCAAAATGAGAAGCCAGAGCGAACGTATTCTAAACGGGGGATCTTCATCATATACCCTCCCTTTAATTTGGGATTTCAGGATTTACCCTCCTACCTCAATGACATGTGGGGTCATCATAAGTCACTGACACGTGGGCCAGGAGGGTAAATCCTGAATTTCCATCTATGAAGAGGGTATATGATGAATAAATCCTTCTAAACGTGTTGGTTTCTTAATTTTGTTTTGTTTTTTTCTTTGTTTTTCTTTTTTTGTGGAAATACAATAATTTTTTTGATTAAATAACTCAAAAAAAACTAAAAACCGTTGTAGTATAATTTTAGACAAAACTAATCGTCAGGGGGTTGTTCTTTTAGGCTGTGGTCGGTGGCTTTTGGTTTCGGTTGATGAATAGTAACAGCTGTTAGAGAGGTCGTGAGAGAGTATGGAGTAAGAGTTAACTTACGTGCTATTTTGATTGATAAAGATAAAGTCGTTATAGTATCTACTGTAATAGATTTATAGATCCCGTTATAAAAATATTTTATTTAAAAGTTAATTATTGTAAATATATACTTTATATAGAACAAATCAAAAGCTGAAGACGAAAAAGAGTGGCCTAAGAGTCCAAAAAACGCCGGAACAAACGCTGTCTAATTTCCAGCTTTTTTGTCATTTTGAGAAGAAGTTTCCAGCATTGGAACTACTAGAACAGCTATCCAAACCACGGTGACTCTTCAGTCAGGACCAGCCATCTAATCCATCGCACGCTACTGGCCTAGGTGGTGATCGGTTTGGCTGAAAGCCTCGTGGGCTTATGGCTGAAAACACTGTAGCTGATGAAAAAAGCATTGTAGCTGACAGAGGCTTATTTACCATAATTAAATTTAAAAAAATTTAAAAATAGAAAAAACATATTAGCCCATCACGTATAATGTAAACAAATACGAGGAAAAAGAACCGTAAAAACTCAAAAAAGCCAAAAGTTCAGAAAAAGACAAAATTTATGAATAGTGCAAAATAAGCTGAAGTCAAAAGCTGAAGTCATATTGATCAGGGCCAATCTGATAAGGAAGACAGTGCTCACTCTCCCTTGTCCTCCTCCTACTACAGTGACACGTGTGAGAGCGACAGTGGGCCCCACACCACCTCTCATTTTCGGGGACGAGCACGCAGCGCAACGCAATGGCTGCCTCCGGCTCTGTTATTTTCAACTTTTAAAAGCTATTTTTTAACATAAGATCTACTAGTTAATTGTAATATATTTTTTACTGATTTTATTTATATCAGTAAAAATCGCACGTGAATTTCTGTTATTATATAATCTTTTATATAAATAGCTTAAAAGTTATAATCATAACCAAAAGTCACAAGCTGCGGAAAAAAACAGGCCCTCCGATGCGAAAGCCCATCTCGACGCGATGGGCTCATCATCGACTCGCCACCGAGCCCGATCGAAACGACTCAAGTGGTCGAGCCCAGCGAGCCAGACCAACCGAGCGAAACAAAACTTGTGGACTTCTCCGGCTTGAGACGCCCCCACGACGCAGGGGAGAAGGGAGGCAGCCGAATGAGCGAGGAGGCCGCGGCGGCGGCGGCGGCGGGGCCGCGAGCGGGAGTGGAGGAGTCCATCGGGAGGCGGCGGGATGGGGGCGCGGCGGCGAGGGTGTGGGAGTTCGAGCGGGATATGGTGGCGGGGGCGGTGATGGGGGGCGCGGTGCACACGGTGGTGGCGCCGATCGAGCGCGTCAAGCTGCTGCTGCAGACGCAGGACGGCAACGCGGCGCTGCTCGGCCGCGCGCGCAGGTTCCGCGGCTTCTCCGACTGCGTCGCGCGCACCGTGCGCGACGAGGGCGTGCTCTCCCTCTGGCGCGGCAACGGCGCCGCTGTCATCCGGTACTACCCCTCCGTCGCCCTCAACTTCTCCCTCAAGGTCCCATCCCTTTCCTTCTACCCGACCCCGCACCCCATCCTCCCTTTTTTTTCTATTTCTTTTCTTGAGTTCTTGATTCATGCATTTCAACCGCCATTTCTTGTGTTGGTGTGAGAGGGCGGTGAATTAGACGCGATCTTGTGATTATTTCGTTATTACATTCCTTGCTTGATTCATGTGCTTAGAGTAGTTTGTCATGTGAGAGGTATTCAGACTTGAGAGTGTGGTCATGCCGGTGGTTGCTTGGTTTGGGGCATCGGGTGCTATGCATCTTCATGCTTCGGGTACTATTCGTCTTGATGCTCGCAGCGTGCGACAAGGCAAGTTGAGGATGGAAGATTGGATTCCATCGTGAGATTGGATTTCTACTTTGTAGGTTATGTCGTTCTTTACTGACAACAGATGAGATTTGGTAGGATCTCCGCTTTGCCGCTAGAAATGGCGAAGAATCAAAGAATAAAGTGCTCGTGAGTCTTGTCTCCAAGAGCACTAGAGACTAGTGAGTAATGAATATTTAAATGGTATTATTGGTGCATATATTCTTGCATTTTTTAGGTTAATCGTATAATTATATTAACAGCGAGGCTGGTTAGGATATATTTGGTCAGTTCTTCTGTTGAGGATCAGCAGGTAGTAATTATGCATCAGTAGAACTATACCATTATTAGGTGGTGTCTTGTAGGCTGACCTATAGTGAACATTTGGTTACATCAACGGTAGTAAACTGGTAAAACAACATTATAGGGCTTTGCTCATGGTTCATAACTTATAAGGTTACACATACAAGCATATGACATCATCAACATGTAAAGGCATGTAAAATAACCCTATATATACGTACGTACGTACGTACGTATGTATGTATGTATGTATGTATGTATGTATGTATGTATGTATGTATGTATGTATGTATGTATGTATGTATGTAAAATTGTCGAGTAGCTTTTGAACAAGACGGCAAAGAGTGATTTTCAAAGATAGCAAATGATATCAATGCATAATCGATTTTCAGAAATAGTTATTTGAGCAGCTATTGGATTTGGCATGTGCTACCATAGGTTAAGGTAGTAAATGGCAAATCTTTGTAATGGCATATTGTGTTGTTTGATTGCAATATGCGCTAGCCTCCTCAGCTCCTTTTTGGTTTAACATGCTGAAAAATGTAGGTAGGTCAAGTTTCAATGTGAACAGGGAGTGGTTTTATGGTGCAGTAATAACTACTAAGGCCAAACTACAACTCATCATTTAAAAGATAATGGAAGTTGCGCCAATGGCATGGTTTAACACACTAGATAATATATCGTAGCCAGACAACCTAAAGTCTCGGATGCCAGAGAAGTCCATTATGCATCATAGCTAGATGTTGCTCATTGTATGCCCTTGCTAGTTGTCGTCTTTGGGATGATCATTGCATTGGTTGGTTCCTAGCAAGTGCCCTGTTCCTTGTTTCCTTTTAGTCCTTTCAAAAAAGGTAATGTCAAATGCGTTAAGAAGTACCTGTCTGCAATATTATGTCTTGTCTCCATCTACTTAGAGAAATGTACATGATATGGGCATTTCAGGTCAGTATTGGTGATGATTGTGTGAAGATGGCCAACCACTGGTCATAATTATGCCTTTGCCCTATATTCCTACCTGAAACTCAGATGTCCTGTAATCTGTAGGAAAGGCCTCTCTGACTTGCAGTAGGGCACTATTTTTACCAAAAATGATAGCATTTGTACCAGATTGCTGTTAGGAATTCTCCATCAAGGGGGTTAAGCTTCATGCATCTTTTGTTGGTTTGGAGTTAACCTCTCTCCAGATGTGTCAGCTTATTTACTTGATGTTTTTTGTTCTGATTTGAGAGGGAAGTGGTTGTGAGCTGAAGTTGATGTCTTATGTTTGTCTTGATACCTGATTATGGGGAAGCAATAACTGCTCATCTTAGATCTTAATGGTGAAAGACATCGTGTGTCATTAAATAACTCATAAGACCGTAATAAATAAAACTAAAGAGACAGAGCAACTTTTTCTGATTTTGTCCATTCAAATTATTACAGAGAGAGGTATCTAAAATTTCACAATCAGGACACAATTGTTTTTTAGATGATGCAACCTTGGTAACATAGTTCATTAAGTACAACTGAAGGGAGTTACGTAAAGGGCCAAGCATGAATATACACCAATTCTAAATAATGATTTGTATGATTTGGATTTGCTATTAGCTCTGGAGGATTGTATAATGGTTATCTGATATCTCTGATCCCTCATCATTATTCTTGCAGGATCTGTACAGGAGCATACTGAAAGATGCAGGAACCTCAGCAGACAACAAGTTCACATCTATTGCTCTCAGCAATTTCATTGCTGGTGCTGCTGCCGGATGCACGACTCTGGTCATCATTTATCCACTCGACATTGCTCATACCCGTCTTGCAGCCGATGTTGGCCGGACAGACACCCGCCAATTCAAAGGTATTCGCCACTTCCTTCAAACCATCTACAAGAAAAATGGCATCCGGGGCATCTATAGAGGATTACCAGCATCACTCCAAGGGATGGTCGTCCACCGGGGCTTATACTTTGGAGGCTTCGACACTGCCAAGGATGTGCTGGTACCACTAGACTCCCCCCTGTGGCAGCGCTGGGTGACTGCACAGGCAGTCACTTCTATGGCAGGGCTCATCTCGTACCCACTGGATACCGTACGGCGGAGGATGATGATGCAGTCGGGGAGGGAGGTGCAGATGTACAGCAGCACCCTTGATTGCTGGAGGAAGATCTACAAGCTGGAGGGGGTCAAATCGTTCTACCGCGGGGCTTTGTCTAACATGTTTAGGAGCACTGGTGCAGCCGCCATACTTGTTTTGTATGACGAGGTCAAAAAGTTTATGAACAGGGGTGGGTTGTGACAGGTATAGAGGGGTTCACAGATTTTTGGATTCAACACGGAGATTAGACCAAAGGTACAGGGAGCACCAGCTCGAGCATTTTGTAAGAGAGTACTGGTTTCCTCCTGTTTACTAACCCGTAGCGCTTCATGGTCTGAGGATTGTAGCTCTTGTTCTTTTCATTTTCTCTCTTGCGTGTGGTTGGAAGTTCCAGCAACGTACCTGCCTGTGTGTTCTCTCTCTAGTATGGTTCAAACTGCAAAGGTGTTCCATTGACACTGCTGCCTTCTTATAAATATTTGCACAAACTTGCTTCGTGGCAGCAAAGACCTTTGTTTTCTACTCAGGACCGCCTAGGATACGGAGAATGGACTCCGGGGTCATGCATTAGTCTATGATCGGTGTAGCTGAAGGCTGCAGGGTGCTGAAGTGCTGATACGCTTGGAACGGCTAGACAAGACCATCATCGGCTTAAGAGTCGCACGGCCAAATGTCAAATCTCCTATCCAAAACTCGATCACCCTAAGAAAACATATCAGCTGCATCACCCGTTACCATCCATCGAGTCTCTGGAGCGTACTGAACCAGCTAAAATTGTTCTTATGTTTTTTTCACCTGATTCTCTTATCCATCATTTCCTGTATATAGAACACAACCGACAAGGACATATAGCAGTCAGTCTATCAAGCAAGCATACATAGCAGTTGGGAACAGTAAATACGAGGCACTGCACAGGACAATCCAAGTAGCAGCAACCGTTTTGAGCACGGGAGACACCATTTCCCCGCGTGTAGTTTGAGCAGCAACTTTGGGAACACAGCATAACAGCAGTGCTGAAGGCGATGCGGAGATGCAATTCGAAACAATGTAGCACAAAAAGGATAAGCTTTCCCTAGACCAAAATTTCTCAGCAAAACACGTGAAGAAACAGAATAGACTAGACTATGCCAGTGGTATTGGCAATACATGATATACCAAACTGGCAACGTTGATCACTCAAGCATAAGCAGCGCACAGAATGTTTGGCCCCAATACTACAATGGAAACGCTACCAACATATAATACCAAGTCCCGGAAAAAAAAAATCCCCCACCAGTTCCACAAAACCAACTCAATCCCCCCACTGGCTCGACAAAACCAAATCAATGACATGGCATCAAGCAGAACCAAACATTCTTCACTCCAGAAACACTGACTTTGGAAACGCTCAAATATGAAGCACCTCACTGTTGCTTGCACTCAGCGGGCCGCTCACCCTGCTGCCCTTCCCCTGCTGGAATTCGCCCGCCCTTCTGTTCCAGACAACAAAGCAAAACAAAAATGGTAAGAAATAAGGCTCTACTGAAACTATAAAAAGAGCATAAAAAAGGACCTTAAGAGGCTTCCATACCTTTTCATCCTCATCATCTTCGTCTTCCTCATCATCCTCATCTTCGTCGTCATCGTCATCCTCATCCTCATCATCCTCCATGATGCCTTCAAAATCCTCATCTTGAGCAGCCTCTCCGGTGAACCATGAAACAGCATGTGGTATAATCTTGTCTCTGATGGTAGATCTGGGAAGTGAAAAGGGAAATTTAGAGCTAGGATCACAAACTTTAATGCATAGGACTGCAGCTACTGCATATAATAAAATACACACGAGCATACCCGATATCATAATCTTGCTCCATTTGGTTCTGCAACTGTTCAGCCTATTGAAAAGGGGAGAAGCATAACTCATGTTCATGCACAAGTTCCAAACATAAGAGCAGGCAAAGAAAAAGGAGAAACTTACTGTATCCTCATCAATTTCCTCCTCATCATCAGGAACTTGAGGTGGACTGAAGAAGTTAAAGAAGCTCTCGCAATTTTCAGTTTTTGTGATAGGTTTAGTGTTCTTTGACCCCTTCTTTGGCTTCTTTTTTAGCACCTTTTGGGTCAAGCACTTCCCCGGATACCATTCAATTTCCGTACTGGAAATCAAGAATTTGCCAGACAGACATTAGTGAAATCATCTATCCATCCAAAAAAATGAACTCCACAAGATGACAAGAGCTGAAATAATAATTACCCAATGGCTTTCTCTAGGATTGGTTCATCTTCATCAATCATGTGATATGTTTTTGTAAGCACCGAGTTCTTGAAGAATGGATTAGTATCGAAGTATAATTCAAGCTTGAAACCCTTTGGCTCACTAATTCTGTACCATTTGATGTCCTTGAGGTACTTAAGAGCTTCCTCATCCCTCTCCTGGATCTGAATACAGGTAAACCAGAATCATTAACAGCCAAGCCAAAAGATGAAATTATGTACAAATGGATCTGAAGATAAGTTGGAACAAAAACTACTGACAGTTCAGAAAAGGAAAAAAATTACAAACATGCAAGGTCTCACCTCCTCAGCTAGGAGTTCATGGTTCTTCATTGCATTAAGCCAGAAATCTGGCACACCTTTTTCCTCTGCAGGTAAGTATTTGAACAAAGTCAAAAGAGAGGCTATATTCCTTCTTTACCAGAGGATTTCTTCCAGCATGGAAATTCTCAACATATCTTAGTACAAGTGGGATATATGTTCACCTTTCTGCTCTGCAGGGGTTTCGTCTGCACCTTCTTTCATAGCACCTTCTACCTCAACCACACCATTGACAATTTCGTAACGCTGTCAATTTGCAGGTGCAGCAAATCTATCAGATGGATCATGGCTTGCAACATCAAACATGATGCAGGCTATACAGCAATGTTAAAGGGAAGAGACATCTGGATTATATGAACCATGCAAAATAGAAAAGTCGTCTCTTGCCTATATGCTAATATACCAGTTATTGCTATTGTAGAGTGAGAGTTGCTAGCAACAGTTCAGGGAGTTGAAAGTAAAGTTTAGCAATGGGATAAGACAGCAAAACAATATAGCACAGAAAGATAGCCAGACATCAAAATTAGTTTACCTTTGAGTACAGCGGTTCGTACATCTTCTGATATTTAGCTTCAAGTGCAGCTCTCTCCTCGAAAAACTTTGCCTCAAGTTCATCATGTTGGCTCTGGCAAATGGTAAACAACTAAAGTAAGGAATTCACCACCAGATACAACTAGATTGTTCCCAAATTCAAACATTTAAAATTATGCTTCATAAATACACAGTAAAAGATTGATTAATATAACACAGACAATCAATAACAACAACAACAAAACCTTTTGTCCTAAACAAGTTGGGGTAAACTAGGAAAGAAACCTCCTCAAGGTCAAAGAATCAAGAGCCTTATAATAAAACATAACACAGACAATCAAATGAACAACAAATTGGTGATAGATCGTAGCAACATCAAGGTGGTGGAATTATTCACACAAAGTAAAAAAGGGAAAATATGAGCACACAGGCATAATGAAAAGACTGTCAACAAATCAAGGAACAAAGCTTCAACTAAAACTCACAACACCAACAACAAATATCCATTGTTTGAGTTCAGGAGCTAAAACAGGTCATCACAGCCAAAAATCTAAACTAGGCATCATCAATAGCATCCAGCAGATTGTAAACCAGTGGCACACACGTACACAGTTGCAGGTACTTTACCAGAAAGTCCGATAAAATTAGCATCACGGCAGTAGCCACAACTTGTAAGCAACCCTGCAACCTATATTAAACACAGTTCTTGCTCCAATTAGGCTTGGAATTTCTTTTATTAATACACACCAAGCAGTCCCGTTTACGCAAGTGGCAGCACAATCACAGACTCCGCACTTAATTAGACACAATTAATGACATAGGATCGCACAAAGCCCCTCCTACCAAAGCATGCCACAACCACCGAAACCCATCATAAAAACAACAGTATCGCTATCGCACGACGAGCCTCGAAGCATCTTATACCTGGATCTCCCTGAGCACTTCGACGCGCTTCCTGACATTGGGCTCGAGGCTCTCGAGCACGTCCGTGTGCCGCGCGGCCAATCCCTGCAGCGAGTTCTGCACGAGCGCGACATCGAATCAGCACAGGTCCAGCACAAAACCCTAAACCCAACCCCCGAAGACCGCCCAAACCCGATCAAAAACAGCAAAACAAAAGGGGGCAAAAATGCTGTAGAAACCTCACCTTAATCGATTCCACGAGGTTGGCCTTGTCCTCCGCGCTGAGCTCTGCATCAGAACCTCCGCAGCCAATCAGACACGACACCCCAGCAGAAGTCACAGAGGAGGCATAGAGATCGATCGACAGGGCGAAGCAACAAACCTGCGGTGTTGGGGACGGCGGCGGCGAGGCCGGAGAGGTCGAGTGAGTCCTTGCCGTCGCTCATGGCCGCGGGAGGGTTCCGGAAGCTTCGGAAGGGGGTTCTGCACCGGGAGGCGGCGAGGGGAGAAACCCTAGCGGCGGCGCGTGGGGTCGCTGGTACAAAGGGGAGGGGAAGGGAGGGGGAGGTGGAGGCGGGGAGGAGGGGATAAAAAAAGAGATGGGGAATCGAGGGCTGCGATTTATAGCCGGCGCGTGGGAACTCGGTTTGGAGTTTGGACTCGAGAACGGCGCGGTCGTGGGGTGGGAACATGTCGGGCCCACTGTCAGTCGGAGAGGAGCCATTGTTGCTGCTGTGATTGCCATGTGAGTGGTCTCTGCCCCGTGGAAAATTTATGTATTTGCCACCCTTACAACACAGGTGGCAACAGATTTGCCATCTGGACCCATTGTCAGTATTCAGATGATTCCACATGTAAGTGACAGAGTTTTGATGGCAATTTTAAAGGTGGCAAAAACATGAATCTCCCCTGGCCCGTTGGGCAATACTCCCAGCCGTCACAAATGCGTATTGTTTTCATGCAGGGGAAACGGAGAAGGGGCAGCTCGGGATAGCTGATGCATGGGCCGTTTTTGGGCCAAAATAGGAATGGGCCAAGCGAAAGGCAGGAATACGCATGAGAACAGGAAATAGGATTTTAATTATTTTTATTTAATATAACTATAGAAAATAAGATTGATTTTTAAAATGAATAAGCCAACTCCAAAAAATATGATTTTTTTTTGAGAATGCTCCTTATATTATGTAAAACTCAAATAAATTATTTTCAAGCTCTGGTCAAGTTTTAATTAATTGTAGAAATTATTTTCAGCGGCTGAAAAATAAAGAAAACTTTTTCTTCAATGGAGTTTTTTATTTTTTTTTAAAAAAGCATGAAAATGCAGAAATGATGATTTTGAAATTATTTAAATAGATTTCTAAATTTTGAGACGTTATACATGTGCTTCCAAAAAAATCAATGCATAAATTGGGGATCAATATTTTTGAAATCTAAATGCAAATATGATCGGTTCGGCTGAAAAGCTCATGGCTTATGGTGAAAACTCTTGTAGTTGGTGAAAAAAAACATGTGTATGAGAGACTTATTTAGCATAATTAAATTTAAAAAAATTTAAAAATAAAAAAAATTATGTTAGCCCATTACGTATAATACAAACAAATACGGAAAAAAAGAACCGGTAAAAAAACTCAACAAAAAGTCAAAAATTCAGAAAAAGATGAAACTTATGAATAGTGACAAAAAAGCTGTAGCCAGCTTATGGAAGCCATGTTGATCACTCCCTAAAGCAGACGTTAAATTGCTAAAGCAGCTGGAAGCTCACAACCTGTGTCCGTAGGTTAAGCAGTGTGAGTACCTCGTTCCGCAATTCAAGATTTGAACAACATTGATATGGTGGCAGCTCATATATCTTTACGTACGTTAAATTTACAGGTCCGTATTGCAAATTGATAATTACACTAAAAAGACACTTGAACAACATTGTTTTGGTGCATTTCAAGTACAGACTGATGTCAAGAAAACAAACCCCAAGATCTTGTAGTCTGATCAACTCTTTTGATTATTCTAAGGCCAGCTGAGGCACTTGCTGCTTGGACCATTTGGTCAAGTGCACGGGTTCTCACAATTTGACAAGTACATACGAAAATCAACAGACATAAATACCTGTACATAAATTATATTTGTAATGCCATCCCGATGAAAAGAAGATGAGGAACATCACAAGCGCAAGTACATCTAAGAAAGGCACACAAATATATACACCCTGTTAAAAAATGCTATAGCTTTTGATTTTTTTTTTACTGTAACTCTTGACTGAAATAACACTGCAATGATTATTAGATTTTTCTAAGGTATGTAATTAAAAGAAAATAAAAAACGCCATTATATCTCATCAGATAATGCAAAGGGAAAAAACATCGTTAAAAAGCAAATGCATTCTAAACAGTTTTTAGCTTCTGAAAGTCAGATGCATCGCTATTTAGAACGGAGCCATAGAGGCGTTAGCCATGTTTTATTATAAATCATCCAGTCTTACAATAGAAAAGCAAAATAAGGAATAAAGGGCAAGTCTGGGGAAAAACATGAGTTCAACACACACTGCACGCAGGCAGCATGGCCAAAACATATCCTATACCGCTTAAGCTCTACGAGTGACAAAAGAAACAGTTCTTGAAATGACAGAACTGCACAATTACATTATGAAAAACCAATAACAATTTCGGCAGCAATAAAACATAAATATCACGTCGTTAAATTATAAAAACTTCAGTTACACTGCGTGCCAGCAACACTTTTAAGTTACTGTAACAAGATTACATCCAAATATGTCCAACACGACCGCCCTGTCTGACGCTGGAAATGATGGGCCCGTTACAAATGGTTTCTAAAAACGGCATTTGGTTTTTATTACAGTAACTAGCTTTTAAACAGAATATTTTTAAACAGGGTCTACAAGTTGATTATAGTACACACTGTAGTAGTTTTATTTATATCAGCAAAATCACACGTAAATTTTTGTTACTTCGTATTATTTCTCACAAACAGCCTAAAAGTCATTAGCCGTAGCCAAAACCATTAGCCACAACCAAAAAAACAGGCCCAATGGCTTTTGATAAGGTATCAGTGTAGTACTTAACACTTGAACTTTGGCAGCACCGGGATAATAGGCTAGGCTCTCCTCATATAACATAGGAACCAGGGGTATAATTTTAGGGTTCATTCTATTTAGCTCGTCCTTAGATTGGTCCCTGGAGTACAACAATTTTTCCCCAGATGAAGGCTGAGCAAAGGTCCCATGCCCAGCCACAGATGGTTTCCATCGAGAGAACTTCCTATGAACATGTTCGCATTTGACAATGTAAGATTTTCGATGAACTCCGAGGCCCGTTTCTGTTCTTTACATGTCAAAAGTGGCATCTGATCAAGTGTGAACACGTTTTCAATTGCTTGTTTCGATGGATTATATAGACCTAGCTTCCTTCCAGTATTCAGTAGGACCCTCCCATCTGTTGGGTCAATTGCCAAAGTCAGTAGGACCATGCTCCCACTTCCATATATCTAACTCATCTGCAACTGGATTTGCAAGAACAGCACACGGCGTTCCCTCCACTCTACCACAAATGCGCGACAAGGACTTCTGCTGCACCATGTCGCGATGCATGAAGGGCAAGGGATAACATCAAACATCTTAGTGGCAATGTCGAAAGAGACAACAAAAGGATGGTCTTCTGGTTCACAGCAATCAGTAGGCGTTGCCCACAGTTGGTGCAAATGCGGTACTAGGTTCCAGTATATCCTGTGGAAACCTATACATGGGTTGTACAGAGAGTCCTTTGCCTCAGTGCTTACCAGATTCAACACATGGCAAGGCTTGGAGCAAACTACCTTTGTGTCAAGAAATGACATACCTTGATTAGATGCCTCTTGAAGCCATTTATCTATGTGAATAAAATTGAAGTCCGACCGTCCGGTGCCCTTGCCCACAAGCATGATCTTTGGCCTCCTGTCCATGTTCTTATGCACAACGTATGCATGAACAAAGCTTTCACTCTTGAATTCTTGATCAATCTGAGCCACTGCTTACAAACAAGTTTGAGCTTCAAGGCTGATTCAGCAGGGAGTCGGAGTAGGATCTCCTTGGTTGCCTTTGTCAGGGGAGATGAGAAGGCCATCTCTTCCTTTGTTTTATGCACTGGGGCAAGACTCTCTAAATAAACTGAATAATCGTATATCCGAGGGCTCCTTTTGGTTAGATCTACGGGTCGCTGTGATTTAGAGGATGGTTTCGAGAGTCCCAGAAAGAGGGTCATAAGCACACACCTTGTGCTTCGATGTAGCGATGATTATCTTCTTACCAGATCTGCAATTGCCAATGGAACCAATAACTTTCACAACCTGTGGTTCAAATAAATCTCTTGGCATATGCCCTAGCAAATCAATTTGATGATCCAATGACCAATCACCAAAGCTATAGTCCTTCAGCTTCCAAATCTCCAACATACTGCCAGTAGGCGAGCCATTACAAAGGTCTCGGACCATACACAGGTTTCCATCAAGCTCTACCAAGTGGACTCCTGATATAACAAAACGTGGTGCCCGGATCCATCTGAAGGTCTCATCTGTGATAGAAAAGGATATAATAGCAGCTCCTGGCAATTTGACGGGAAATGAAGGGTTGATCAACCAATGCAGAAATCCATTTGCAAACACTCGCGGCTGTCTGTTAAACACCGCATTCCAAACAGCAGAGCGAGCAAAACTGCAGAACCTGAAGGGTACTCCTCCGGCAGCCGGCCTCCAGTGATCAATTGTCCTCACCCCCAAGCGTGTATATCCCTTGTCCTATCATCAAACCCCAGCCCAGCAGTAGCGTATGCCACATTTTGGCATGGTGGCAGCTGTGTAACTTCCCGTGTGGCTGCATTGCAAACGTAGTAAGCCGGCGCAACAGCATCATAGAGAAGGGTGAGGCCACGGCATGGTGCGGGCGTTACTTCCACAAATTCGCCACGGGATTTGTCAAGGGTGAACAGTAGATCATGGACGGCCCCCGATGGTGAGCATGAGTACACTGCAGTGGAGTCGAATCTTGATGTAGGTGAGACAAACAGCAGCTTTGCGTCACCTCAAGTCATTTCCATGTGGAGGCTGCAGAATTCCTCGGAAGAGAGCACTGCAGCCCAGGACCTGCAGACGGCTCGGAAGCGGAGGATGGACTTTGACGGGCAGTCGCAGGAACACCTCCGTCATCAACTCGTCTGGCAGCGCCACTGGATGGTACCACCTTCCTCCTCTTGTTGCTCAGGACCTCCTCCATCATCTCGTCCGGCACAGCGTTCCCCCTCTTGTTGCTCCGCGTCATGTCACCCCCCACAACGTCTGAGTCCAATCGATTTATATTGGTCAAGGACTTACACCTAATGGAAAGCAGTGTGGAATTGTAAGATTCAATTCGTGCACGGATGTTTCGATTAGCTAACATACACATACACTGCTCGCGGCGAAAGCGGAAAGGAAATCGACAGCACCAATATTGCAAGGGAGCTACTTGAATCCAAAAAAACGTGAGCACAGAGCAAGCAGATCTGAAGAATCTAGAGAGCGAGCGAGAGGAAACGGTGGGGTACCGTGCTGGCGGGAGATGGGGCACACCGATTAGGGTTCTATCGGTCCTCGGCGCCCGGTTGGGCAAAATTTTCTTCTACGGCTTTACACCCTTGACCCTTTGGAACCAGTTATCAGGGTATATAATCGTCTGCGCCGTACGCCGAACACGCTCGAAAGCCCAGTGTTGTTTTTTCTTTTTTTTTTTTCTGTTTTGCAAACCGCTGGTGTGGTTATTATTTTTCTTAAGAGACGCGGGTGTGGTATTTAACCGGGTCTATGGATCTGTTCTTTTTCTTTGAAGCTGGTAGTTTTTTTATTTTTGCTATAGTACGTAACTTTCAAACGAAGTATTTTCTCAAGATAGGATCTATAAGTTAACGATGTACACATTAAAAACCCAATATCTGTACCAACCAAAATCGCAAGTGAGTATCTCTCTCCGTAATCTGTACCGTAAATAGCCAAAATTCAAAAAATTTAGCCAAAAGCTATAAGCCGCAGTCGTTGCCAAACAGGCCCTATGTCTGTCCGTCTTTTAGTCCTACCTCTTATGTCCGAGTAGTACTTGCTTTCTTTTCCTAGTAGGATTATGGATCTATTTGATATAGCTATATCTTATAACTGTTGACTAAATTTTTTGAATTTTAATTGTTTGCGACAAAGATTACGGAGAGAGATACTCGTTTGCGATTTTGGTTGATATAGATGTTGAGTTTTTTACGTGTACTACAATTAACTTGTAGACCACGTCTTGAGAAAATATTTTGTTTGAAAGTTCGGTATTGTAGCAAAATCCAAAAACCGCTTTTAGAAGCTGTTAAAAAACAGGCACTATGTCCACAATCCCAAAGCAACCGGAGTAGTCCCTCTAGTTCATTAAAAACATAGCGTTTTAAATATATACAATCAAATTTTAGCTATTAATACCTTTTAAAACATTTAGATTTATAATATTATAAAATTATGTGCAGAGGCAGCTTACCGTGATGCTCAAGTGCATGCAAGCACTGCTGCATGTGCACGAGCACGCGTGGGAGCAGCACGCGCTACTCTGCCGATGGTCGGGACTCGCAGGACGCACTCTGCGAGCGTAACGACTGTGATAACCCTATCAAGGAAGCTGAGGTACACGGGTCATAACTTATAACTGTTAGAATTAACCTTGATAACTTATGTGGTCGTAACGACCATAGTCTATGTGTGGTCGGAGCGATCTAAGTCTGTGTATGATCGGAGCGACTGTCCTTGTGTGGTTATATACGACCAGTCTGCGTGGTCCTAGGTGTCCTAGTTGTAGGCACCTTGATCGTAGGCACAGTGGTCGGAGACGTGGTAGAAGACAAGCCGTGGTCAAAGACAAGTCGTGGTCAGAGACGTGGTCGAAGACAAACCGTGTTCGTAGCAGCAATCGGAGATGTGGTCGAAACTGCAGTCGGAGGGCTACGAAAGCAGTCGGTGATTGAAAGATCAGCATGGTCATAATCGTAGCAAACCGGTCGTAGCTGCACCGAGTACTGTAGACGTCATACTTAGAGGACTAATGTGGACGTTATACTCGGTAGAGTACTGCAGAAGACGTGTACGACACATCCTTTAGCGTTCGTGTGCGTAGGGAACCTTTAGCGATCGTGTGCGACCGATTACTATAGTAGTAAATCGACGAGAGGTCGTGAAATGATGTGGTGCTTCAGTCAGTTGACGAGCTACTTGGTATGGACCGATAGTCGTTATCAGAGTCATAGTGGGTAAGTGATATGTATGGCTCGGTTGTCTATATATACCATGTAATCTATTGAGAAGAAGAGTAAGTCGAATAAGATAAAAATAAGAGGAAAAGCGATGTAAGTTGAGTTCACGTTGGAAAACAATTCTCTTTGTGTCTCTGTGTTTGTTCGACTTTCTTATGTAGTGTGTGTCCATGAAAAACCTGGTGTATGTGATCCTGGTTGTGTTCCACCAATAACATTACGTGCTTTACTTCAATTGGATGTGCATTGCGATATCCTTGCTGCATGTATTTGTAAATGCAAATTTGCATTAGAACTTCCTCCATGCAGCGAGTTGAAGACTTGAAGCATTTGTGCAGTACTTGGTAATATTTCTAGGGTGTTGATAAACATCACCTGAATGTTTTCTTTCTAATTATTATTTAGATTTGTGACCGTTGAATTAGAAATCCAAGGGTCACAAATTCTCCCCACTTCAAAAAAAGAGATCGTTGGATCTTTAATTCAACGATCCTAAATTTAGATTATTGTTAAAAAAAATATTTAGGTGATACCTAGACACATCTTTTCTGCAAATGTGATGGAAATTGGAATTGCTCCATTTCGAGCGAGTATAATTAGGTGGACATCGAGGTTAAAGTGTGCCTTCCTGTAATATGGGCCTCTAGTTCTTAGTGTGGCCCATGGGCTATGTGGTTGAATTCGCTCCGTTGCTGGTTTTTACATTACAACTTAATTCTAATTTTCCTCTAAAAAACAAATTATAGTTTTAGATCCATATTAAAGTTCTGAAGCAATATTATTTTCATGTTCACATTTTAAATTCAGGTGTTGACAATTATATTAGGTGTTCACAACAGGGTTTTTTGGGATATTTTTCAAAGGAAGTATACTAGGTTTTTATGTTTGAAATCAAGTCTAATTTGAAATGTTTGTGCTGGTGCTTTATTGTGATTCTTTATGGAGAAAGGGACGTGTGATAATATTATGGGCTACTTTTACTTGAAAAAGGACTTCTATCAGTAACACTGATATGGACAATTAAGCTTCCTTTATTTTGAGTAATGATTGAGTCCATTAAAATTGTTATTTCCGCTTTCACATTGACAATGCGTGTTTGCATCTATTTTTGTAGTGATGATGTTAGGTAAGAAAAGCACTAGTGATAACACCATTAATGCCTTTTGCACTTAGTTATGCCAAGTCAAATTTCAAGTTCAGGACACAGTTTACAGATACAAAAAATGAGTTCAGAGGACAATATGCTGCTTCTGTAACTTAATAACTAGTTAGCACATAACATACTTGGTTGTTTTCATTAGAGGAACATTGTGGTATTGATTAAAAAATGTGACATCCTATTAGTGTGTGATATTGATTGACATTGGTAGTATTACAGGAACAATGGTGCCACAGTCAAGGTTCTGTCAACGAAGTAAGATAAAAAAAAACACATGAGACATGAAAGTGCAGTGAAGAGAGAAAGGGCAATTGCTTTTGCTCTTTCTCACCAGGTATATGTTGCAGCAATGAGTGGATCTCTAATACCACGCCTTAATTTGATATAACATGTTGCTTACATTCCTTTCAGCCTCGGAGTTTAAAACACAGTGGAAGGCCAAGCTCCCCTGCTTGCTCTCGTAGGAACCATGAGCCTTATATAGAAGGATAGAATGCAACAAAACATTGGGAGAGCAGGCTTATGGAGCAAAACAACACTGAATCGCGTTGTCTAAACAACTGCGAGGAGCTTAACTTTGCAGGCTCCAAACTTTCAGAAGAAACAATGTCACAACTAGGGTGGCAGCCAAGCCTCCTTCACTGCTATTAGCTTCTTCTTCTGACTATGTGTGCGATGAGAGCATTCCTTCGACATCTTCCATAACTCCGGCATCTGCTACCAACATCTTAGCATCAGAAGCAAGATCTGACAGTGGTCATGGTGGAGGGGCCGAACTACATGAGCTTGACCAAGTCTGCCAAAGCAAGGCTGAACGGTTGCAACAGTCATAGAGGACAATTTCAGATTCAAAGACAAAGATCTGGGGGCATGTCATCTTACAAAAAGGGTGGCACTCTCTTCATTAGATGCCCAAAGCAGGTTCGGAAATTTCAGTCACCTCAAGGCGATTGAACGGCATGTCTTTGAAAGGTCGGAGCATGACAAGAAGCTTGGACAAGGAGAACGACAATTGATGCTAGTTCCTTATTTATGGACACAATAGTTTGCACCTTACATATTTCCCTCAAGCTTCTTCTTTCTCCAGTGTCGTTTGCATACATCAAAGTTCAACGCCTCGTTGCTTCAGTTGATAATCATATCCATAAAGGTGACTTGTCAAAGGTTGAAGTTTGAACCTGTATTTATCTGTACCTGCTGTGTATTATAAAAAGCTGCCGTTCTAATTAGAGTAGTGCTGGATGGTGATAGTTGCTTACATGGGGTTACCGATGATGAATTTGATAATCTGGGACAATGAGAATGATGCAAGGTTTATCTTGTTTGTTCTGACAAACAATCGCGTGTCCTCTTCCGTAAAGATCTCATGACATGCCTTAGGCGATCGTCTAATCCCCCAAACAACCGTGTCGTCCATTCCGATTGGCCGTCTCATATATGGTGCCCTCATCAGAATCGCGGGGAGCATTCGGGGTTGGTATAGCGATCGCCCTCGACTTGTTTATTTAGCGTGCCTAAATGAAGGGGGCAAAAAATAAAAATAAAAATCCGCGGACGATGAGATCTCGCAGCGCCGCTGCTCTAGTGCCGTAGCACTCTCCCCGGCCAGTGCACAGGCGACGGAAAGGGACGTGGTGAAAGCTATGCCGAAACCGAAGATATTAACCGCATCTGCAGTAGGTGATGAGCATCTTTGTGGTAATGTCCGGTGCCTCTCGCTCGCACCTGCCCAAAAGTCCAGTGTGCGTCAGTTACCGCTGGTGCTGTCATGTGATGGTAACCTTGTCCTCCCAGGAACAGCAGCCTTTGTTCGCTCGAGTGACGCCTGAACAATTACGGCATGATCCAGATGCCCGTCGTTTCAGGGACCCGACGCACGATTGGACGGTCGAGATTGCGTCATGTGGGGCGACCCAGGATGGACGGGACAGGGGCGGATGGTCCAGGCGCGAGGAACAGGGCCACGCATGCCGTTATCTGGAGGCACTCACTGGAGACGACAGGGGGGGCAGGCAAGATTCTCGGAGACGGTGAGGGGGACAATTCAGAGTTACAGGCTTTCAGAAGGGCCCGGCGCTACGGTGATATTGGTGGTTGCTGTGTGTGGTGACCGCGAAAATGACAGCGGCGGTGGAGGGGAGGGGAGGGGAGGGGAGGTGCCCGCTTTGACCCACTGGAATTAAAAGAGGCGATCATTGCACCGCTGGCCTGGCTTAGTGCCGCCATCACTTCGGAGGAGCTCTGCGGAGGCTAGAGATAACGCACGCGCGACCAAACACGACACCACCGAGCAGTCCGAGCTCCTCCTCGGCGTGTTGCTACTGGGGCTAGTGCTGCGTGCTCGCCGGCCATGGGCGACGCAGAGGCCGCGCCGAGCAGGTTCCGTACGATCTGCGTCTTCTGCGGCAGCAACGCCGGTCGCCGCAAGGTGTTCGGCGACGCCGCCCTCGATCTTGGCCACGAGCTGGTGGGTACATGGCCAAAATACGATCTTTGCCGCGCCGGGATGCGTGGACTGGACTGGCTTTGCCACCGTCTCTTTATCAGGTTCTTGGTTTCTTGGTCGTGCGTTTAGGGTGTGAGTTGCGGGCTTGTTGCAGGTGAGGAGGGGCATCGATTTGGTCTACGGCGGCGGCAGCATCGGATTGATGGGCTTGATTGCGCGGACGGTCCTTGATGGTGGCTGCCGTGTCGTTGGGTAGCTTCTGCACTTGTGTTTTCTCTCCTTTTCGCAGCAGCTGCGGCTTCTTCTTTTGGAGGCGCTCCATCTAATGCAGTGGGCGTTTTCTTTTGATCTGTTCGCAGGGTGATTCCTAGAGCTCTCATGCCTATTGAGGTATCCCTGTAATTTCATTACTTCGATCTATATGTAGCATTGTGCAGTCTTCCAGGGTGGGAAATTACTGATCAATTCAGCCTTTTGTCATTGTACAAAGTAGGGTCTGCGACGTTGTGCTTCGTTGGAAGCCACCCTTTGATTCCTGTGGTGTTTGGATTATAATTTAGGCACGCTCTGTTCCATATTCAAATTGAACTGTGAGAGAAGTGATCGAGCTGGCTACGACTAGAATTTCTGGCAATTTGGCTCCTATCTTGTTTAAGTGGTAGGTAATAAGGTATAGTAACTTGGAGTTCAAGATTCAGCCGCCGTCTGAATTTGACAGTACACTTGCTCTGAGCTGAACTTGAATTGTGTCGCCAATCATTCAGAAGTTCCTAGTGGAAATGTTGACTGTATAGGCTTGGAGTATGGAGATTCGGATGTGAAAATATTGTCCAGTTTGTGCTGACATTTTTCTTAAGGAAAATAGTCTGTATTGACATTTCCACGCGGGATCTTTTTTAACAGATATCAGGTGAAAGTGTGGGAGAAGTAAAGGTTGTATCTAACATGCATGAGAGGAAAGCTGAGATGGCTCGAAGATCCGAAGCGTTCATTGCTCTTCCAGGTGCCAGATGTTTAATGATTTCCTGCTACCATCATTGACCACACTGATAATTCAATAGAATTTCCCTACCAAATTCTGTCAGGGGGATATGGAACAATGGAGGAGCTGTTGGAGATGATAACATGGTCACAACTTGGAATTCATGATAAACCAGTAAGTAAGCATAACCCATAGACAGGTTTTCCCAAACAGATCAATGTCTCAAATAACATATCAAAACCCTGACTTCTCAACAGGTTGGATTGCTAAATGTCGATGGTTACTACGATCCAATGCTCGCGCTGTTTGATAAAGGCGCGGCGGAGGGTTTCATAAACCCTGACTGTAAACAGATATTTGTTTCTGCACCAACCGCTAGCGAATTGCTGACAAAGATGGAGGTAATTCGACCGCAATATCCATCTTCAAATCCTCATACTTCTATGATAGCAGCATTTACAAAGGTTCCTGCTATTTCCATGTCCCTGTGTGTTCAGCAATACACCCGGCTGCACCAGGAGGTAGCCCCAGCGACGAGCTGGGAGATCTCAGAGCTTGGCTATGGAAGAGCACCGGCCGATGAATTCTAGCACTAGCTTCCAAAGTGACGTGTTCCACTGATGTCTTCGTTCTTCCTGTTCTTCCTGTTCCTTCCTTCCTAAGTGTCAAAACTCAAAACCGTTCAACCTGGGTGTTGTCTCGAGAGACGGTTTCTGTTGCGTATGGCTTTCACGTAATTTGCCGGTCCAGTTGCTACTCGGATCTGGCGACGAGCCAAGAAGTTGTACGTACTCGTCGCCATCAACAATTCGAAGTTTGAATTTGCATGGTTGTGTAAAAGTTGGTTTTTTTCTGTGGTCCTCCTCGGGGCGGCACAAAGGTTGCTGGGCGACGTCACGGGCGAGTGACCACTGATTGGATTTGTACTCATTGAAGCTTCTTTTGGTTAGAAAACACAAGGATAATGCGAGTGAGGATTCGTTCTCTCACTTCGCCTTTCCAAGAGAGCGTACTTTGTTGCCATGGGGGGCATCTTTTGCTTTGCAAGCTGGTGTTCATGTTATATGCTACTTAAAAATATAAATTGATGGTCATAGTCTGTTATTCCCTTCCCTATAGAAAGTGCACGCCAAATGATAGGTATGTTACCCTGCCAAATCGTTGTGTGTGGCATCGCTTTCCTCCCTAAATCCTCATCCACATCACCTCACGTAGACGTCTATCTCTCTTCTCTCAACTGCTCCACCAGAGGAGGATCCACCGGATGAGCTTCATCAGGATTTAGCCTACCCTCCAGCCGGCCCTATATGCTATTAATGTTATATGAGTTCTTTACTATCACAGCAACAAACTTGTTCACTTGATTAGCATAGGTGATCTTAAAGCCTTCCAGCTGCAAACTCCCCTCTATGCAATGTTTATTTTGGCAATTATTCCCACTTCTTTCACCTACTAAGTTTACTACACTTTGATTCTATTTTTTTATGTCAAACTGTCGGTCCGATCTGATTTTAATAACTATGCATTTTAGAGTGATGTATTTATAAAAGTTGAGTTCTCTCGTGTTGCAAGGAGTGAGTCCAATCTTTCTCAAATGATGGTCGGAACTAAAAAAGATAATACTTTCTTATTGGTATATCGTCTCATCGAGTTGATATTGATCTTCCCAATTACAACCACATCTATTAAGAGAATATTTTCAGCAATGAATATTATAAAAAAAACATATTTATATAACAAGATAATCAATGAGTATATAAATATTGGTGATGATAAAATCTAGGGATATAAATGGATTAGATTTTTCTCGACTGATCTGGTACAAACCGGATTTGATAGACCGGTTAGTTATCTGGACGGATTCGGCGCAGTATTCGAATATTTGTTCCCGATTCGGTAGCGGATAATGCTATCCAACCGAATTACCTCGGTGTTCGGTAAATATGGTTATATCCGAGCGGATATCCGGCCGGCCCACTGCTTCTCTTCTAGTCCCTCGACGGACCGTCACACAACGCAAAGCAGAGGCATCTATGGAGGTGTTGGGCGGCGTGTCGCTGTCTCTGGCGCGGCTCCGGCAGCTGACACCCGGCGAGGTCGGCGCGGGCTTCCTGCTGAGGAGGCAGCTGGCTCAGACCGTGAGGTCGGCGAGGCGTGCTCTAGTGGTGGAGGCCCGAGGGAGGGGCTACTCGGACCGGCAGATCTAGCAGCGGCGCCCCCCCGCCGCGTCCAAGATCGAGGACGACGGCAACCACCGCTTCGTCATCTTCGTCCGCACAGCCATTGTCCGTGCCTCCAGATTCCTCTTCACAACCTCATCAAGAAATCGTCTTCTCGATATTCCGCAGTTGAGTCCACTGCGAGCAATTCAAGATTTGCGCTTTCTGCAGGTGTACTTCTGGTACCCGTTCAACATCGTCACCGGCGGCACGACCGCCAAGATTATGCTCGCGGCGAAGAACAACTTCCTCGGCAAGTACATCTACGAGGACACGCTCGCCAGGAACCTCGCCGCCGTCATTTACAAAGTAATAATATCAACTTCCCCCCTGCTTTTGTTTGCCATGGGCATCTATCTACTTGTTTATGTAGAGCTCTAACACGCAATTAACAATGAGAAAATTGGAATTTTGCCATCCGAAAGAGTGGGCTTCACAACTTTATCCTCTCAATCGTTGGTTTCGTAAAAATACCATCCAAAATATTTGCTTCTTGTTTTCTTTGCCATTTTACCTCTTGTTCTCCTTTTCCTTTATTTCTCCTAAAATCAGCCATGCGAAATGACAAAATTGCCCATGGGCAATTTCACGTCTCCTGCTAGCTTCATCTCCTGCCGCTTCCCTGCTCTAATAGTGGCAGCAACTTCGTAGCCCTCCAACGGCACGACGGCGGCTTCCCTCTCCGACGGTGCTCCACCGGCTCCACCTCCCCTCCAATGGCACCCCCTCCCCCCTACCCGAGATAGCGGCTTCCCTCTTCGACAGCGCTCCACTGCATCCACCTCCCCTCCAATGGTGATGGCGGCACCCTCTTCGACAGCGCTCCACTGCCTCCACCTCCCCTCCAATGGTGATGGCGGCACCTCCGACGAAGCTCCGCTCGAGGTAGCGACTTCCTCTCCGATGGTGATGTTGGCTCCACCTCCTCCGCGCGCCGCCCGATATTTTGTATGCGCGCGGCGGGGAATGGTCATGGAAGGGCAACATTCATGGGAGCAAAATCGGGTGATATTTTGCGGGCAATGGTCATGGGACCAAATGCGGAATGATGCCCGATTGCGCAATGGGAATTCTGGCATGGTCCTGTAATGTGTATGTTGAATTGTAATCATATTATGCCAATATTTGTGTGTTGCAAACAACAAACTAGTGCATGTAATGCTATGTGCTTGATTGCCGAATGAATGGATGAGTCGGTTCAAGCTCTTGTACTACAAAAAAAAATACACATTCACTATCTAACATTAAGTCTTTTAGGCCCAGCGGATTGGTAAAAACTAAAATCACCAGAAATCACCAACAACAATTTTGCTAGCTGAAACATGCCAGCGGATTGGCCAAAATAAGCTCTGAAGCAGACAGAAGCAACCAAAAAGAGCAAGTTTAAGCACTTCCTTCCGTAAGATGTCATAATTTGAGCCTAAATGAGTTCATCTCATAGCAAATAAATCATAAGTTTACATCTCACAAAACAAAGTGTTCCATGTCACAAAAATCATTCATCCAATATGTAGCTTTCTCTTTGGAGTCAATTTGTTTGGTGCAGCTGCAGTTGGCATCCTCTCAGGAGTATTGGCCACAGTTTGTGAAGAAGTGCCCTCTCCCAACAAGAAAGCAAGACGGCTGCGCACATATATGTTATGACAATTAGATAAATATTTTGTTTCAGATTTGTACATCAAATGGCATAGGTTATATGTGTAACTGTTTCTTACCTTCTAGTCACCCTTCCTGGACTATCTTGTAGTATTTGTTCTCTAGTTGGCATTTGTGGTGTGCTAAGTTCGCCTCGCTTAGCTTTTGTAATGTTCTTTCTAGGCTGCCTTTTTCTATAAGTATAAAAAATTAAAGTTTGTAATGTCATGGTAATTCAAGATTTGAATGGAAAAAAAAACAATACTTGCCTCTTTTTTTAGTCCCATTAAGTGGACACTTGGAACTAGCTTTCCTGTGTCCCTTTTCACCGCATCTCTTGCAAGTCATTGGGCCTCTAATCATTTTCTTCCCCTTAGCATTGGTTGGAGCAGCATCATTCCCACCTCCATTGGTACCATTATTGGCACCTTCACCATCATTGCCACCTTCATTGGCACCTTTCTTCTTGTGGCCATCTTCAAGGCATCCTTTAATCCTAAGTTTTCTTCGTCTTCCACCCTTTCCTTTAGTAAGAGGTGCACCAACAACAAATGGAAGCTCCACTTGTGGCCATTGTGATTTGTCTGTCATTGGCTCAATCTCTCTACCATAAGCAGCCTTGAATCTATCCACCGAGTAGTACTCATGCACAAATTGTTCAAGGTCAATTCCCCGCTGTGTGGTTACAAAGGCCAGTACATGCTGACATGGCTTACCAGTGTGCTGCCATTCGAGACAAGTACAAGTCCTTTGATTTAACTTGACAATATGCCTTTCACTTTTCTTGCTATTGTCCCAAACCTCCGCACTCCAATTAGCAGATGTCACAATTTTTAAGTGCCCCAATCTCCTAGTATTTGCCTTTAGCTGAACCATAATACCTGGAAGTATCCTTCCAACTGGTAGTCTATCCCCCATACTTCTTCTCTTGTTCCACAATCTCATGATCATCTCTCTAACCTTATCAGCAAGTTCAGCAACAGGTAAGTCCTTAATGTCTCGTATCCAATTATTGAAAACCTCAGCTATATTATTAGTGATGTAGTCATACTTGATTTCTGGATTAAAGGCACACCTATACCACTTGAGCTTATGGTAATCATTTAACCATTTCAACACTTCTTCTCATTCACTAAGAATTGCAGCCATATGCTCTATGAATGTCTTCCCTATAAGCCCTTGCAGCAGGATACATCTTGCCAAACCCTCTGAACTTTTTCTGAAAATTTTTCATAAGATGAAGAAAGCATTCTCTTTGCTCTGCATTGGGAAACACATTCTTCACTGCATTCTCTAAGCCCTTGCATGCATCTGCACACTGCAAGTAGGGAGGATCACCTATTGCCTTATTTAGTGATTCATAAACCAAGTCCAATTGTCTTGCATTTGAAGCTATGAACGCATACGCAAGTGGGTACATCCAATTATGGCCATCAACTGCTATAGCTGAGGCTAAATGGCCATTCCACCTTCCATTAAGTGCTGTAGAATCTATGCTCAAGTAAGGCCTACATCCTTCGAAGAAACCATCAATGCATGGTTTAAGAGCACAAAAAAAATGATGGAAATATACATTACCATCCACTTCAAGTACTTCAATCTCCACGACACTTCCAGGTGACCTCTTCTGTACCTCGGCCTTCCATCTAAACAGCAGCTCAAAACTCTCTTCCCATTTACCATAAACCTCCGCGAGAGCTCTTTCTCTACCCCTAAAGACCGTGTCATATGAAATTGTGACAGAGTGTTCTTTTTGCAACTTGTCCTGCAATTCTTTAGGACCCATATTTGGAGAATCCCTAAGGATGCTCACAGCCTTGCTAGCTACCCACTTCTGAGATGGTGTTATTGTTTTCACCCTCATGGTAGAAACACATGTATGTTGATCAGTTAAAGCTGTGACCTGCAAATTACACAAGTAATGAGAATTAGATGAGAATTAGATAAAACTATGAAAAACATTATAAGTAGGGAATTAGATGGTTAGCTATATTCACCTCTACAGTGCTTTGACCTTTATGTTTGCTTGCATTTATTTTCCAAGGGCAATCATACTGGACTTGCAGAAACCTCTAAATCTCTTCTTATCTGATTTTTCTGTTCCTAGAGCAAACTCCTCATTGATGGCGAATTGCCGCACTGCCATCCGGAACTCGTCCATTGATGGGTATATAGTGCCAATATTCATTACTGGGTGGTCCTTATCATACGAAATAACCAACTCATTTGGTATGTCATCACTAATAGGTATGGTAGCAACATCATTATCAACACTCTCCTCAACCATTCCACAATCATTTGATGCAGCCACCGTTCCTCTCTCCTCATCTGTCAGGCCTAAAAGCACATATATCTGATCTTCACTCAAAAGTTCAATTCTTCCTTCCTCATCATGTGTCTCTATGATCAGTAAGTTATCCCAATCAACTCGTGGGATAGGTTCCGCAACCTCCGAGTTAGACCTAACAAGTCAATAGCAAGGTACTGTGTAGTAGCATGACAAACTAGTTGCACTAAGAAGCTTTCCAAATTAACTTGAGCAAAAAACAACTGAAACAACTAGTACGTACCGAAACTAACAAGTCAATAGCAAGGTACTATGTAGTAGCACGACAAACTAGTTGCACTAGCGAGATATACCTGTTGGCGTACGGCAGCATGGCTAGAGGCACGGCGTCGGGCAGCACGGCTGGAGGCGGCGCGTTGTGCAGTAGCGTTCTCAGCAGGGCAACTGCACCCCCATTGGGCAAGGTCGCGTCGGCCATAGATGGCACGTCGCGTGGCGATTCCGTGTAGGGCAGCAGCCTCCGGACGCCATCAGCCTGCGGCGCAAGGGCGACCGGCGGGGGTGCATCGGGCGGCGGGGGCAGCAAGACCGGCGGGGAAGCATCGGACGACGGGGGTGCATCGGCCGGTGGCCGAGCCCGCGCTTCGTCCATGGGGTGAGGCGACGGCGAGAGACGGCGCACGCCATCGTCCGGTGATTGGCGAGAGACGGCGGCGCAGGGGAAGCATCGGCGCGGGGCAGCAAGACCGGCGAGGAAGCATCGGGCGGCGGGGGCAGCAAGACCGGCAGGGAAGCATCGGGCGGCGGAGGTGCATCGGCCGGGCTGGGCCGAGCCCGCCGGCCTTCGTCCATGGGGTGAGGTGGACGGCGATCGTCCGGGCGAGCGGCAGGAGACGAAGCGGCCGCAAGGCTAAACGAGACACCGATCGTTCTTTCTTTATTTTTTTACGTGAAATTGCCCATGGGCAATTTTGTCATTTCGCATGGCTGATTTTAGGAGAAATAAAGGAAAAGGAGAAAAAGAGGTAAAATGGCAAAGAAAACAAGAAGCAAATATTTTGGATGGCATTTTTGCGAAACCAATGATTGGGAGGGTAAAGTTGCGAAGCCCACTCTTTCGGATGGTAAAAATCCAATTTTCTCAATTAACAACTGACTGCTTTGATGTGTCCGTGCATGATGTATGAAAGGATGAGGATGACATAATAGACACAGCGAAGGAGCAGTACCGCGTGCTGAGGACCGAAAATGAGTTTCGATATGGCTACAAAGTCGTGGTAATTTTCTGATCCTTAACTGCAGAAGGATAGGTTGTTTGGTTAAGTTTTTAGCTTTTCAAATGGAGTATTGCAATTTACTCCTCATTTGCGTGGGCAGGAGAATGGGAACCTAAGGGCTGCCCGGCAGGTTGGAAACCTGGGGAGAAGTCGATGAAGCCCGACCCTAAGGGCAGCAAGGAGTACTTCGCTGCTATTTAGACATGCCCTTTGCATCTTCTGTCAAGTTTTGTCCTAGTCATGGTTGGGTTCCACTTTGTTATTGTGACCTGAGTTGTATTGTGTTGCCTGTTGTATTACCTCCCTTCATTCCAGAGTCTATGTTATTGTCATTTGCTGTGTCTCGTTGTGATTGCATACCTTTCACTGAATTACCTTGCTCTTCAATCGATTCACCTCCCTTTAAGTTTGTATCAGATTCCCTCAATTCTGGACAAAACTCCCCTTGTTCTATCACATGTCTTTGATCTGTGCCAACGCCTTCAGTTTTGTCAACCTCTTCTTGCTCTCCCTGCTGTATGTTATTTTGTTCTTTCTATTGCTTGCTTTCCAATTCTCTCAGGGCTGCTTGAGCAAATTCCTGAGCTCTAAAGACTGATAGATGCTGGCCAAAATCCCCTTCCCCTTGTCTAACATTAATCTTACTAGCAATTGCTACCTTTTCTAATTGTTCATCACGGTCATTATTTAGAACAAGAAATTTATTAGAGGAACAAAGAGATGTACCTGGCTTCTCAAGGTTCATAATTCTTAGCTTCTTATACACCACATCAAAGCACATGTAGAATATGTGGTAGGCGGCAATTACATCCTCTCTCAGTATTGAGTAGAGACTAGAGAGTACTGACGACACTGAACATTCTCGTAGTTCTTCATGCTAGATGAGTGCCTACCAACCTGAAGTTGAGTGCTTTGGCTCCACACACCTGACTAGAGGTTCTTTGAGGGCCTTATGCTCTGGAATGACCCGTGGCGGAGGAGGGGAGACAGTTTTGGGCCTCGTTTGTGCGTCTTTTCGACACATTCGTCGCAGTTTTTGGGCCGTTTGGGCCTAGGATGTGAGCTGGGCAGGCGTGTCTTCGCATCAAGCGGACGATGGTCATGTAGGCCATAGCCCTGGTAATAATGAGATGAGAAGATGGCCTAGTCCAGAACATGGTCATCCAGATGCAGCCCAGGCTGGAGCGGCCCAGCACATCGCGATCCTATTCGTCGTCCTCCGTCTGTTTCGGCGAGCGTAAGGCCGTAACGGAGTTAAAGCCACTGCTAGTACTGTTTTATTTCGTATTTATAAAAAATAGTTATATATAGACAATATTAATAAAAATATCGTTTCTATCATCGTTTGCTAATTAGCCGATTTAATTACCGCCTCTTCTTGGATGCGAGACAAGCTCGTCGTCCTCACCGGTGACAGACCGCCTCGCATGCGGTTCTATCATCATTTGCTAATTAGCCGACTTAATTACCTACCGCTTTCTCACTGGACAACAGACAAGCCTGTCGTCCCTCACCGGGTGACAGACTGCCTGCTGTCTGGTGAAAAGGCGGCAGCGCCGTGTGTTGCCTTGTGGGTGCTGCTGCTCGCTCACAGGACAACAGAAATGATATTTTTGTTAAAGGCATCTGTAGTGTATATAACCCAAAGGGCCTTAAGGTGGGTCCCATCTAAACCTTAAGACTGACTCTGAAGAGGAGCGAGGCACAGAATCGATCAACCACGCATTGTATTGATCAGTATGCTGTTACATATATACGAGTACAACAGACTTGGCGAGCAACTAGCTAGCGAGTATCGCGGCTTGGCGAGAGAGTCTTCCGGGCATGCTGCACGTTCGTAGATGGGGAGCGAGTCTTCCGGGGCGAGACGGTTGACGAGCGAGCGCGTCTAGAGGCCAGCGATGCATGCGCGCTAACACCCCCCCGTAGGCTCAGCGTCGGCCATGTCGATGCAGAGGCTGGACTTGAAGTCGTTGAACAGTACCGTAGGTAGTCCCTTTGTGAATATATCGGCGAACTGCTGCGCACTGGGTACATGGAGAACGCGTACTTCACCGATGGCGACCTTCTCACGAACAAAGTGAATGTCCAGTTCGATGTGTTTGGTTCGCTTGTGGTGCACCGGGTTTCGGCTCATGTAGACGGAGGAGATGTTGTCGCAGAACACAATCGTGGCCTTCGGGACGCTGCAGTAGAGCTCGCCGAGCAGGGAACGGAGCCATGTACATTCGGCAACCGTGTTTGCCACGCCGCGGTATTCTGCTTCCGCGCTCGATCGCGACACCGTCGTCTGCCGCTTGGAGGACCAAGATACAAGCGTGTCGCCGAGGAAGACACAGAAGCCCGATGTCGATCGTCGCGTGTCCGGACAGCCTGCCCAGTCGGCGTCGGAGTAGGCGATGTCGTGGCGCGGATGTGGATCCCGGTGCTTGGTGTACCCTTGACGTAGCGCATCACTCGTTTAAGCATGGTGGCGTGGACGTCGCGCGGCGAGTGCATGTGGAGACACAATTGTTGCACGATGTAGGCTATGTCCGGGCGTGTGACGGTGAGATACTGGAGCGCCCCCGCCATGCTTCTGTAGAACGACGCGTCGGGGCAGGCTTTGCCATCTGTCGCCGAGGGCTTTGGCTTCGTGTCCGCTGGTGTTGCGACTGCTGTACAGTTGCTCATGCCGGCGCGTTCGAGGAGGTCCTCAACGTACCGAGCTTGGCAAAGGAAGAATCCGCGGCGAAGGCGCGAACGTCGATGCCGAGGAAGTACGACAGGGGGCCGAGGTCCTTGACGGCGAATGCACTTTTGAGTTGCTTGACGATATGCTCAAGGAGTTCGGTTGATGACGCGGTGAGGACCATATCGTCGACGTAGAGGAGCAGGTAAGACGTGTCGGCGCTGGTGCGCAGGACGAACAGCGAGGAGTCGGCCCTGGTCTGTACGAAGCCAGTCGAGGTGATGTGCTCGAGGAAGCGTGTGAACCACGCGCGGGGTGCCTGGCGAAGTCCGTAGAGGGATCGAGATAGCAAGCAGACGTCATGTGGATGTGCAGCGTCGACGAAGTCACTCGGTTGTTGGCAGTACACTTTCTCCTGCAAATTGCCATGGAGGAAGGCATTGGAGACGTCAAGTTGGTGCACAGGCCATCGTCTGGATGCAGCGATGGTGAGGACCGTCCGGATGGTGGCCGGCTTGACGACGGGGGTGAAGGCCTCCCCGAAGTCGATGCCGGGCCGCTGGTGGAAGCCACGCACCACCCATCTCGCCTTGTACCGCTCAATAGAGCCATCGGGACGCAGCTTATGCTTGAAGACCCATTTGCCGGTGATGACACGCACGCCTGGCGGTCGAGCGACGAGAGTCCAGGTGCGGTTGCGCTGGAGGGCGTCGAATTCATCCTGCATAGCTGCATACCAGTTAGGATCACGCAGGGCGGCGCGCACTGAGGTAGGGATTGGCGAGACTGAGGGCGTGTCAGCTATGGAAGATGTCATGGCATATTTGGGGTTTGGTTTGACCACGCCAGCTTTGCTCCGTGTGATCATTTGGTGTGCCGGGGCATTGGTGGGTGGCATGGGTGGGGCGTATGAGTTGGCTGCGGTGGTAGGCGGCGAGAGGCGCTGGGGTGCGGCGTGGTTGGCGCGGCGCGGCGTGCTTGCGGGCGCTCGCGGTACGGGGTCATCGTCGTCGGCGTGCGCAGTCGTGGAGCGGGCAGTTGGGGGCGCCGGAGTCCGGAACGGGAACGCAGCTTCGTTGAACACCACATGGCGGGACGTGATAACGCGGCGCGAGGTGATGTCGTAGCAGCGGTACCCGCGGTGGTCGGCTGGGTACCCGATGAAGACGCACGGTGTCGACCGGGGGCTGAGCTTGTTCGGTGATGTTGCTGCAAGGTTGGGGTAGCACAGCGAACCGAACACGCGAAGCTCGGAGTAGTCCGGCGGCACGCCAAACAGGAGCTCGTAGGGTGAGGCGTCGTCGGTGGCGCGGCAGGGGCGCCTGTTGACCAAGTGCGTCGCCGTGGATAGAGCTTCTGCCCAGAACGTCTCTGGAGCTGCGTTGTGAATGAGAAGCGTTCGAACACAATCGTTAAGCGTTCGCAAGATCCGCTCGGCCTTCCCGTTTTGCTGGGATGTATAGGGGCAGGAGAGACGAAGAGCAATGCCGTGGCTAGCAAAGTAGAGACGGAGTGCAGTAGAGTCGAATTCCCTCCCGTTGTCTGTTTGCAGCGCGAGAATGGGAAGCCCAAATTGTGTGCGAACGAAAGCATGGAAAGTGCGTATCAGAGGAAGGACTTCTGATTTGTGTCTGATTGGGAAAGTCCATGCGTAATGTGTGTAGTCATCAAGCAACGCAAGGTAATACTTATACCCAGAGAAACTGAATGCAGGCGATGTCCACACATCAGCATGGATTAATTGGAATGGAAAGTAAGTTCTTGAATCTGAAGAATGAAAGGGTAAACGTACATGCTTCCCTAGTTGACAAGACTGACAAGCATGTGTGCTAAATTTAGGACACTGAAAATCAAAAGAATGCAAGACTTGCGACAAAACTTTATTGCCAGGATGCCCAAGGCGCTGGTGCCACAGATCGGTCGTCGTGGACACACTGAGGGCGAGCTGTGGAGGGAGTCGCAGGGGGTAAAGGTCGCTGGAGCTTTCACAGCGGAGCTTCACCGAACGAGTTTGAAGATCCTTGATGGAGAAACCATGGGGGTCAAATTCAACGGAAACATTATTGTCACGAGTGAGCTTACGAACTGAAATTAAATTCTTCACCAAGAAAGGAGAAATCAGAACGTTATTAAGCTGAACGGAGGAGCTGGCTGTGGGAATGGAGGCGGCAGCTGAATGTGAGACGATCGGTAGCGCCATTTCCAACGATGATGGAGGAAGGATGGGAAGTGCGGTGGAGCGGTGAGATTACGGGAGCATTGGACATGTGAGCGGATGCTCCGGTGTCCATGTACCAGTCGGTGGAGCTGGGCGGTGGCTGGGGCTGACCGCCGTTGTTCTGCGATCTGCGTCAGGAGAACTGTCCGTCCCAGGTTGGTGGTGGCGGCGGGCGGGGCAGGCAGCGCCGGGTGGTGGAAGGCCGTCATGGCGTGCTGCGCCTGGAATGGTGGCCGAGGTGCCATAGCGGGGGCTCTGGGTACAGGCAGCATAGGCGTGCTCGACTAGGCGATCCAGGTTGTACCAGTGTCCATGGAAGGCCTAGAGGAGGTCGGTGTGCCGTGCGCGCGCTGCTGCCGATTGGGGCGCCGCCTGAGCTCGACGCGGAAGAGGCGCCGTTGCCGGGGGCGCCTGAGCCACGGCCGCGCTTCTTGTTGCGCGGTTTGTTGCGGGAGGCCTCGGAGCCGGACTGACCACCGTTGCGGCCGGCGTGGTTGGCGTGGTTAGTGTTGCCGGTGGAGGAGTCGCCGCGGTGGGCGGCGTAAAAGGCCTGGCCGGCGTCCACCTTAGCGTCGTGCTTGTCGCAGAGCTCTTCGAGAAGCAAATATGATCGCGCACTCATGAATGTGTGCGGCGGGAACTTGGCCGTGATCACGGGCTTCACGCGTCGCATCAGGGTTCGGACCGAGGAGGTTGAGCACCTGGCTCGGCTTGGAGACGGGCTGGTCGAGGTCGCGGAGACTGTCGGCGAGCGTCTTGAGCCTGGCGCAGTAGTTGGTGATGCTCATGTCGCCTTGTTGCAGGGTGCGGAGTTCGGCCTCCAGGTACACGGCGCGTTGGAGCTCGTTGTCGCGGAACAAGCCTTCGATCGCGTTCCAGATGGTGTACGCGGAGGAGTTTGGCTTGTACACGATGTCGAAGACGCCTTTGTTCACTGTGGTGTACAGCCAGTTAACGACGCTGTGGTCGTTCATCTTCCACTCGGCGTTACGCTCGTCGAGGGGCGGTGGCGAGAAGACGTGATCGTTCAAGCCAAACTTGCCGAGGACGGAGTCGAGGAAGCATCGCCACTGGCTGTAGTTCGACTCGTTGAGGTCGAGGACGACAGGGACGTGGGATCGGATGTTGACTTTGTTGGGCGGCGAGCGCGCCAGAGAGTGAGACGGATGTCGGCGTTGTTGGAGTCAGAGGAAGCCGGGGAGGCCATGGAGAGCGGAAGCAGGGGAGGACGCGAAGGAATTCACAGGGTGGATCTTTCGGTCACTGATACCATGAAGAGGAGCGAGGCACAGAATCGATCAACCACGCATTGTATTGATCAGTATGCTGTTACATATACGAGTACAACAGACTTGGCGAGCAACTAGCTAGCGAGTATCACGGCTTGGCGAGAGAGTCTTTCGGGCATGCTGCACGTTCGTAGATGGGGAGCGAGTCTTCCGGGGCGAGACAGTTGACGAGCGAGCGTGTCTGGAGGCCAGCGATGCATGCGCGCTAACAGACTCCATAGTGTATATAACCCAAGGAGTCTTAAGATGGTCCCACTTGGCAGATAAAGAAAAATTGTATTTTAATGTTTGTGGTCAGGTCTTTAGCTTGAGGACCAGACTTAAGCCTTTTTTGCCTATAACCTGCTTAAGGTCACTCCTGTAATGTATAAGGTTGACTTTAAAGTGACTTAAGATCCTCTATTTTCATACATTACAGATGCCCTAATACCATTCTCACATGACTACTTTTATACATACGATACGAAACAAGATTAAAAATGGCTTTATCACGCCGTAACGGGGTTTGTTTATACCGGTAGGTCCGCCCTGCCAACCCGCGCGTGTGGTCCCACCGTCGGAGGGCGAAAAAATCCCAACGGAAGTGGGCCTGCACTCACCGGACACGATGCTATTCTGTGGGTCCCATCCAAATCGTACGTGGCACCGAGCGGCGGGATGGCGATCGATGCGCATGGAAGGAGCAGGAGCGTAGGACCACCGACCAAGCCAGTGGCCACTAGCGTACACCGGCCCTGCTCGCCGTTACGCTCTTGGTTTCTAGTTTTCAGTTTTCTTTTTTTCTAGATTTTTTATTTTTATTTTTTTATGTATACTTTTGTATTGTCTATGGTAGATTAGTCTGATTTTCCTAATTATAGAGCAAACCATGCATTAACGTGATAAAAAAAATCGTATGACTCGTATCGTAAATAACGTACACACTACAACACCCAAGACTCGTAGAGACACTTTGTTTGCTGTATAGAGATCCTTTTAGGTGTCACCAAATTTCTTCGTAACCCTTTCCAAAGAGTTACCAAGAGTCACATGATGAAAAGTCAAGAAAAATTTCGTGACCCTTTGTAATTTGTCATCATGTGGTGACACTTGCTTGGTGACTTATAGAAGTGCCACCACTTGTGTTGTCTATTTACCATGATATGTTACTCCAATTTCTTAAATAGCATTCTTTTTTCCCCTAATTTTTGGCATAAATTTTAAATCCTAGCATTAATATTCGATTTCATTTACTTTTTAGGCAAAATATTTCTATAAAATTGAGCTCTTATTTCTGAATTCATTTCATCAAAGACATAATCAACACAATAGTATATTAACAATCCAAATGTATATTATGAAGCCGAAAGTAACAATGTCAATTATTTTCGATTACACCATGATGCAGATCACAAAATTGAAAAAAAAAGAGAGAATGAAGTGTTGGATTGATCTCTCTTCCAATTAGCCTAACGGCTAATCGGAGCCTTGATCCGCATACGATCGGGGCCCACCATCTATTGGTGGTGGGCCCGTCATGCGCGCAATATATAAAGGGGTGGGGGCCGGCGGCTCTAGTTACGAGGTTGGCCTGAGCTGTATATCTCCACCGACACACAAACCCTAGACCGATCTAGAGGGGGCGCAGTCAGCGACGGGAAGCTCCATCGCCGTCCACGTCGCCGGATCTACACCGCCACCGCCGCCACCGTCCTCTTGTCCGACCGTCGCTGCCCGTACGCAGACCTCACCGACGAACCCGCGATGGCCAGCTCCTCCTCCGCTACACCGGACGGTCGGTACCCTCTCCCTCTCTCCCTTCCCTCTCGGATCTAGAACCCCAGGCGCGAAAAGAAGAAACCAACATGAAGATGACATCTCTTAACATCGGATGTCCACTGTGCTCTCTACGTATGAACATATTTCTAACTTGCCAAATTCTTCAAACCATCAGTTGAATGCCTGAATGCACATCTAACTCTTATTTTTGGATTCCTGGTAATTTGCCAAATAAAATCCAGTCAGAAGAATTGAAGAAGCATTCAATTCAACATAATTTGCTGTAATAGGAAACGAAACATTACTTGTATACTTTGGATCCACATGTCATTTACACTTGATAATGCAACAATACTTCTGTGTCACCAACAATTCTCCATCATCTTCCTGACAAATGAATGGACAAGCACAAGCATTACTGGTATGAGGCAACGCAATCAACATAACAGAGCAAAATTTGTTAATTTCTTCCAGACTAAAAGAACAGTGGAGCATGTTTTAGGCATTCAAGCATTCTATCGAACTCATTTAAGCAATAGAACACAAATATTTGCTCAGCTAGGGATGAAGAATGAGTAGCAGATCGGACTACTTAACACAATCATCAAGTTTTAATTCTGCAGACTGAATTAAAATACATGTGTTAGTTAGCCTTTTAACAAGTCCATCGACATGAATCATTTTATGTTTTAGTTAGCCTTTTTACATTCCTTTTCTAAGACCTGAGCAAAGCATGGTTAACTATGCAGCAGATTTGTGGTTCGTTAGGCAAACTAACAGAGTAATGAAATTGTGCTAGTAATATTCTTGGCACGAACTGCCCATCAAATCGAAACTTTCTCCATAAACTAAAAACTAAAGATTGCGTGAGCATTTTGGTAGTTTTTGACTCGGATTTTCTCAGCTGCCACCATGAATCGTATCAATTAATGATGAACGAATACAAATTAGATCTATACAAGACTTGGAAAATCCTAATTAAACCCAAACTCATCGTTCCTCTGCTCTACTAATCAACAAAAACATGTGTGCTCAAACCAAGAACTGAATCCATCAAGAACGTGGCCGAACCAAAGATTGCTTTGCAGAAAGGATAGGGTGGATGACCAAACCAAGGGAAAGAATGGAGGGGAGACCAGAGTGCCCATAAGTCGCACGGTCGGTGCTGCCCTTCGTCATCCCCGATAACCGGCGGCTCCACCCGGCTAGGGGCCTGTTCTTTTTGGCTAAAGTTTATAGCTTTTGGCTGCGACTTGTAACTTTTGGACTGTTTGTGCGAGAAACTACAAAGTAACAGAAACCCACGTGCATCTTTTGCCGATATAAATGAAGTCGGTACAGTATAATTAACTAATAGACACTATTTTGAAAAGATATTTTGTTTAAAAACTAGTTACTGTAGAAAAGCCGAAAAACAGTTTTTAGAAACTGAAAAGAACAGGCCCTAGATTTGGTGGCGACTGTAAGGGTTTGGTAGGAGGGACTAGGGAGAGATGGGGATAGGTTAGGGTTACGCTTTGGAAGTGAAGAGTTGAGGTAGTCTGGGAAGCGATCTGACGGTGGAGAATAGTTTGTCCTTTTGATTCAAAATAAAATAGAGTTGAAGGTATTATGTTTTATGCAAAATTTTGATGCACTCCAAGTAAAAAAGTAGTGTAATTTTTCTGACTACATGGAATTTGTGTAATTTACATAATTGGATCTTCTAAATTATTTATTTATTTATGGAAATTAAATTTATTTTGTAATTGACCTTGTAAGAATATTTTAAAAAATAGCTATAAAAAATTAATAATTAAACTATAGTTTTGTGCTTTCTTAAAATTTTTCCTATTATTATTCTTCTTCTCAAAATGTTCATTTTAATAATACTCACCCATATTCTTTTCCCTAAAGTTAATTTACACCATATGACACTTTAAAATGTCACCAAGAGTGCTAGACGGTGATGCCTCCCAGAAGAGTCATTCAAAGTGTCACCAAGTGTAATCATATCGTGACGCTTCATTGAAGAGTCACAAAACAACAACTTGGAAAAATCTTGGTGACCACTTGATCAATGTGTCTCAAAAAAGTGTCATTAAGCTACCTTTTTTTTTTCTCGTAGTACCTGCCTCTTGCAGTAGTCTACCTACTAACTTGCGTGCATGTGCACTGCATCTGGATCAGCCAGTAGGTAGCTAGTGGATGAACACAAACACTGTTGCGGTGGTCGAGGGATTGAACTGTAGGTTATGGCTACACTACTGGCGAGTACTATTACATCGCCCAACATCCTATGCCTATCCCCATATATATGCCGTATGTACACACCGAATAGTAACGGCACCGATCGATACAATTAAATACCGTACAAAACCTACAAGGAATGTCGGAAATGCCAAACCGTATGGGGTTCTATGTACATGTGGTGCTCTTGATAGCCTTTGATATCTGCTCCCACGCCGATTTGCAAAAAAGCCCATCACTTTTTCTTTCTTCCCTATCCTATCCTCTCCTCTTCCTCCCCCCTCTTCCGTCTCTCTCTTCTTCTCTCTCCTAGCTTGACCCCACACAGCCGCTAGCCTGAAACCCCTATACCGTGCGTTGGAAACCTAGCCAGGAAACCTCCCATGGTGCGGGGTTTCTTGCGGGTGGCGTCCAACGAGTCACGAGGTTTTTGGCTGGGTGACGAGGTTTTCGGCAAGTCACAAAGTTTTTGACTCGTTGATGAGGTTTTTGGTGGGGTCGACGGCGCGTCATGACCTGGCGTGGCGCGGCTCTGGCATAGGGCTCAACGGTCGGAGCCTAGAGGGAAGGGAGAGAAAAGAGAAAAGGAGAAGAAAGAATGTGGGGGCTTTTCTAAGAAATAGATGAATATGGTGAGTGGAGAGATGCGCAAATCTCGATATACATTGTATGATGCACAACGTGCATGGAGGTAGATGTATATGTGGGAAAGCCTCTTTCCCAAGGAATGTACTACGTACAGTTAGAACTTAGTAGACGAGATTATCTAAACTAATAAACCACCAGTTAAAATTATCCTACATCCACCCAATAATTACCTGCTCCACAGTCATAACCTTAACTACGTCCACACCACAATATGCACCCAGAAATACATCATCATAAAAAACGTGCGCACTAGATTAACTCTCCTCCATTCTCTCTCCTTACTCAACCATATCCGACGGTCATCCTTCAATGGATCTGCAGTACCCCTCCCGCGTCCCTCACGCTCGCGGCTCGCATGCAGGTCGCCGCCACCTCCCGCTACGCAGAAACCGCGTTCTCCCCCCGCCTCCCCCGCGTTCTCCCCTGTCCCTCCGCCTCCCCCACGCCTCCTCCGCTCCCTCCGCCTCCCCCTCCTCCCCCGCGCCTCCCCTCCCTCCGCCTCCCCCCATCCTCCCCCGCACCTCCTCCGCCGCCGCGCCGCCCTCGCCTCCTCCTCCCCATCCCGCGCCGCTGCTGCCTCCTCCTCCGCCATTCCCTCCGCTTCCCCCGTCCTCCACCGCACCGCCGCTCCCCCATCTCCACCTCTCCCCCGCGCCTCCGCTCCCCCATCGTCCCCTCCGCCGCCTCCTCCCACCCCATTAAAACCCTAACCCAAACCTCCCCTCCTCGCCGCCACGCCACCATGGCTGCGGCGGCGGCGCCGCCACCTGCGCCTTCTTCGCGCCACCGCAACCCCGCCCCTAGCCGCCGCCGCCTCCTCCGCGCCGCGATCTCCTCCTTCCGCGTGCTCCCCCAGCAGCCCGAGCTCTCCCCTCCCCCACCCGCCGCCGCCTCCTCCGCCCCGCTCCCACCGAACCCCAGCCCCTTCGCGGTGCCTCCACCCCGTGATACCCGTCTCCACCCGAGCGCGTCCTCCGCGCCCAATCCCCTTTCCAAAAAAGAAGGCCGGTGAGGAGCATCGCAGGGTCTTTTTGTGGTTTTCAGAAAATCCGCCTGTCTCCACCACTCGCCACCGTCGTCCCTCTTCTCCGGCCGCCGCATAATCCTCCCCTACACCCGCACTTCTCACTCCCTCTCCCCTGCTGCTCGTCTCACCGAGGGCCGCCGTCCTCACCAACACGTCGCCATAGCCCGGTCCTTGCGTCCACCTCAACGCCTCCCCTTCTGCGCCGCCATCTCCATCGACACCAACCACGGCGACCTCCTCTTCTACGTCCCCGGCCTACATCCTCTGCTACTCCACCACTTCCTCAACATCTCCACGGCGCCACCGACACCCTTCTCTGCTCTGCTTCCCCTACTGCTCTGCTGCTCGGTTTACCCCCAATCTCTCTTCCTCTCTTGTTGCTTTTCTTAATCAATGCTCTAATTTCTGTTAATTGTGCACTGTTAATTACAACTGTGATTGGTGAACTGTGAATGTTAGTCTGGTTCTGTGATGTTGGTGAATTATGAACTGTGATGGATGCTTGTGAATGTGCTATGTTAATTTGTTCAAGAACTGCAATTCGTCTGCTACCAGTAGTTTAATTACAGTCATAGCCTGTGTAGTAGCCTCATAGCTTGTGTTTTTTTAACCTGTTAATACTAGATGAAATGCTGTACTGGAGCATCCCAGAGAAAAGGGGTGTGTGTGTTTCTCAATGCTTTAACAATTAACAGTAACAACTAAGTACCGTTCGATGGTCAATGAAGTGATCATCTGCTGACTGCGTTGGGTAGTTCAGATCGTGCATTGCTTGGCTGCTCCTTTCTTTCTCTCAGGAAAAAAATCAATTGATTTAAGTGCAGTTTTTCTCGTGATTTTTCCATGTATGTTATATCTTATTTCCCCAAAGTTTCGTTATGGGTGGGTCTTTGGTTTTAATGTGATTCGTATGGCGCACATGGATGTGTAGTGGAACTGATGTGTTATATCCGAATAAACCTTTTAATGTCTACTATTCCATCTGAAAGAAGGATTACACCTTGTGATTCTTGCCATCGGGTTGTTGCTAATTGAGCCCTTGTTTCCTCTCCACCTGCACAGGCTTGTGCTTGAAAGTGCTTCGGCTGGCTCTGAACTTCTGAAGGTAAATTTTTTAGCCACATTTGCAATGTTAGGTGACTTCAATTGTAGAGAATATTTGTTTGTTGTTATAAAGTGATTTGGACTGAAAATGAAATGTGAAAGTAGGTCTTGATATATCAGAGTGGCATTGACGGAGTGTACAAGCCTTTAAAGATCTGGGTATGTTGTTTTTCATAGTATATTCCTTTCAAAGACCTAAACTGTAGACTGAACTTATGTTTTAAATATCCTACGTTCAGATTGCTTTGGATTTAGCTATGCCTCAAATTGTCGATATACACTGTCAGTATACGGTGTCTGAATGGTTGTTGGGCTTAAGATTTTGATCCTTCCAATTATTTTCCTGTAAGAGATTGAAACCTGGTTGACAGTGACATAAAAATATCAATGCCAGTATGAGTTTCTAGGTTTGCATTCCCTGGTAATGTTTTCCTGGTTTGGAACTGGTGGTCCATGTCTTGGAACTCTCTGTATGTGTGCACTTACTGATCTGTGTGTGATTTCCCATGGGAAGGTGTAAGTACTCCCGACTCTTCCATGCTATTTAATCTAGCCATTCTACATGTTAATTATATTGTCTGACATGATCAGCAAGGCTATAGTATTATACACACACACACACACACACACACACACACATATAGCCTAGGCTCCATACTTATGAGCCATCGGATCACTTTAGATTCTGTGCAAATCAAAACATTGTATTTCATGAACTAAACTAGGATCCAACCTGTTAAGCAATTCATCTACATGTTTCGGATTATTTCCACGTTATTTGCATGCAGATCTTTCCATGTAATACCCATGCCTTTGAAAAGAGATTGTGGTGTTGAATTTTTTCCATTCTATTTGCATGCCGGTCTTTCCATATTATTTGTTGCACGTTAGAGCCTTAGCAAACTTTAGTACTGGTAATGTCTCGCACATATTACTCTTCAATTAATCCCATCTTTTTGGATTTCAGTTAGAGAAGGCATACGATACGGTCATGATGGAGCAATTGCAGAACCGGAAGAAAGGGGTGGCATACTGGCATATGGGTCCATCCAGGTTAGTCTCTGTGTGCTCGTCCTTGTTAACTGTGGATGCTATTCATCCACCAATTGTGCATTTGCATTTTACTGTCCATGTTTGTCTATGTACTGCTGTTCATGGTAGTGCTCTGGACAAGGAATAGGGGAACTGAAAAACGAGCTAGCCTTAATTGCCAAACTTCAACACAAAAACCTTGTGAGGCTTGTTGGTGTTTGTTTGGAAGAAGAAGAGAAGTTGCTTATCTACGAATACATGCCTAACAGAAGTCTAGACACCTTTATTTTTGGTATAATTATCTTTATGGGCAATATATAACTACAAATATATTACTTGATCATATGTCTTGCCAAAGAACATTACGATGTCTACCGAGAGCTCACCATTTTGATGTTTGTGATTGGGGTGGCAGACTCTGAGAAGTGCAAAGAGCTAGATTTGGAAAAGAGGTTCATGATAATAAAAGGAATTGCTCGAGGATTGCAATATCTGCATGAAGATTCTCAGTTAAAGATAGTTCACCGGGATCTAAAAGCAAGTAACGTTCTATTGGACGCAGATATGAACCCCAAAATTTCAGACTTTGGCTTGGCAAGGCTTTTTGGAGGGGATCAGTCACATGACATAACAAACCGTGTTGTTGGAACATAGTAAGTATCTCAAATATACACTAACCTTGTATTACTGATAACATCACATAGTATAATGTGTTATTGCCTTATTTCAGTGGATACATGGCACCAGAATATGCTCTACGTGGGCACTACTCTATAAAGTCAGACATATATAGCTTTGGTGTATTGCTCTTGGAGATCATCACGGGAAGAAAAAATAGTGACTCCTACAACTCTGACCAATGTGTTGATCTTCGAGTCTTGTGAGTACTTATATGATTCACAATATATTCATCACGGGAAGAAAAAATAGTGACTCCTACAACTCTGACCAATGTGTTGATCTTCTGAGTCTTGTGAGTACTTATATGCAGTTCACAATATATATATATATATATATATATATATATATATATATATATATATATATATATATATATATATATATATATATATATATATATATATATATATATATATATATATATATATATATATATAGGCAATAACTCTTAGTAGAACAGGGATTTAACAACCACTGTCAATGCAGATATGGGAACATTGGACAATGAAAACTATCACAGAAATGATTGACCCCTCTTTGAGGAGAGATTCCTTGCGAGACGAGATTTTGAGGTGCATTCATATTGGACTAATGTGCGTTCAGGAAGATCCTGTGGATAGGCCAACTATGTCTATGATCAATGTGATGTTCGACAGCAGTACGATCCCATCCCAACCTCCATCCAGGCCAGCATTTTACGTAGAAATGAGCGGTGGTATCTTGGATTTGGAAGAAAGATTGTTGAGTGTTGTTACATGATTCTACGGTTCTACCAAATATTTGTACACTAATTAATGGGGTTGAATCTTGGATGTGATAACAAAATTGTCACATAGTATTGCGTAGTTGTGTCAAATTGTATCATTAAATTATTTGATATATAAATGCTTTTACACATAGTATAAATGGACGCGCACGCGGCGATGCGTGCGCGGACGGACGAGACGGACGCGGCGGACCCGCGTCGCGCGCGGGAGGACGCGGCGGGAGGACGCGGCGGACCGCGTCCACATGGTGCGGCGCGCGACGCAGCGCGCGCGCGCGGCGAGGCGACGGACGCGGCGGACCCGCCTCGCGCGCGATGCGGGCGCGCGACGCGGTGGAAGCGCGCGCGGCGGCGAGACGAGGCGGACGCGGCGGACGCGCGTCCGCGTGGTGCGAAGCGCGACGCGGTGGACGCGATGCGGCGGGAGACGCGGCGCGCGGCGGGCGGGCGAGACGCGGCGGACCGCGTCCACATGGTGCGCGCGCGCGACGCGATGACGCGCGCGCGCGGCGGCGAGGCGGACGCGGCGGACCGCGTCCGCGCGCTGGTGCGGCGCGACGCGGTGGGACGCGGCGGGCGGGACACGGCGCGGCGGACGAGCGTCCACATGGTGCGACCGCGTCCACATGGTGCGGCGCGCGACGCGGCGGACGCGCGCGCGAGGAGGAACCCAATTATCCAAACAAAACATATATGGCCATTCAAAAATTGGCTTTGAAAGCAGGGAACAAAACATGTATGGCCATTCAAAAATTCGTTTGGCTGATTTCGTGTGCATCCCTAAAATGCCGTCGTGGCGTTAGCACGGACACTATACTAGTTTCAATTAAGTGTAACAAGACTGAAAATCAAATTAATCTGTTGAGAGATGTTTGTACAAGAACCTAGCACCTTTGTCCTTGCATGTGCGCATACCTTACATCTCGACCTTTCTGCCATAGTTGAGCAAACGGTGAGATCGCGCGACTTGGAAGAGACGTAAGTGCTAAACAAGAAAGCTACGTATCGCGCACAAGGTGCGTCGATCGGCACGGCCGCCGCGGGTGGTGGCTAAAATCCTATTGTGGATCTGTTATTTTTGACTGTGACTTATGGATTTTGGTTAAAATATTTGAATTGTAGTTGTTTACGATACAGATTACGGAGAGACAAATATCCACTTGCGATTTTGGTTGGTACAAATGTTGGGTTTTCAACATGTAAATCGTTTAACTTGTAGACCCCATTTTGAAAAAATATTCCGTTTAAAAGTTAAGTACTGAAGCAAAAATCAAAAATCGTCAGCTTATGAGGTAAAGAACAGACCCTACGCTAGTCCTAGCTAGCTAGGCGGGCCAAGCTAAAGCCACGCCGGCCCAGAGACGGTAGTTGGTGCGTCAATTCGACGAGCAGATGACCATTTTTTTCTGGACTCGGTTCGATGCGTGCCCTACTGCTGTGAGGAGATCTCTACACGAAAACGACCGCATGCATGCAACCAAGCAGTGCTGCACGTACGTACACGAAAGGGAAACTAACGACCAGTCGCGTACATAGTAGTAACAGTTCGGCTGCAGTCGATTCTTAACAGTAGATTCATCTACAGTGTAGTATTTTGTCTACCCCTTGATCAATCTACACAGTAACGAAATCAGGATTTGGCTACGCCCTAGGCTGAACTCTAACCACCTAAAACTAACGCCAGCATAAGCCTATTTGCAAATACTCTCTTCTAGCAGCATCTCTGATATCCACATCCAAATTCTCAATTGGTTTCCGAAGACCAGGATCATCAACAATATCATCCGAACTGAGTACAACACGACGATTATTTTGATGCGTATTACTGCCTCCTGTTTCTGGTGTTTCGTTGGATTGTGTTTCTGTTGAAAAATACGATGACAATGTCTTCGCCCGCTTCATTTTGTATTGACTAAAATAACTCCTAGCTTCATTTTTTAAGACATAAAACACAGAAAACCACATTTTAGTAAGTGGAACATTTGCATTCAGTTATGACTTATGAAAATGGTGAAATTGACTGAATGTTGCTAATGTACAATGAAATTAGAGCTGTTGATATATAAAATGTTCAAATTTGATATTGATATATCAAGTGTTTTTTTGTTTTCTGTTAGTGAATGTAAGTCACCTTTTGTACTCTTTTATTGTATCTCGCAATACAGGTTGATAGAGCTAATTACTTTTTCAGCCTAATGTTCTAATCTATGCCTTACTTCAAGCACTAAAGCTTTGATCATGCAATAAAAGCGTGAAACAATAAAAGCGTGAAATTTACATGCAGTGAAAATATATGGTACTATACCTTCATTGTTTATCTATTTTGGGTGTGCTGCAGAAAGCAAACTGAATTAACCCAAATCCTTGAAGTATACCTGGCATACATGCCAATATGCCATAGTGGCCATTCTCTGTTTTACTTAAGTAACATGTCCTACTTCTGACATGCACAAGATGATGATATTTATGCATACTTCATCTGTTCATCAATTAATAGGATGTTCAGAGTTTTTGGACACAATAAAGTTTGGTTGTTAGATGGAGATTTACCTCAGTGGCGAGCTTCTGGATTTGATCTTGGAAGCAACCGCCTTGATGATGCAGTTTTGAAATCTAAACTGGGAGGCGGGGCGGGCCGAGCGGCGCTGGGAGGCGGCGACGGCGGCCGCTAGGAGGCGGGGTGGCTTGCGGTGCGCGCGGCGCGCGGCGCGGCCGCACAGACTTCTGGATCGGCAGATCGCGGAGACAGAGATTGCAGTTAGCTAGGGTTTCGGTTTCCTCTGAGGCAGATATTACTTGGGGCCTTGGGCCGTGCGGGCGCGGAGAGCCAAAGACAGTGGTGGGCACTGGGCCGCGCGGAGACAGAGACTGGTGGGCTGAATAGTGAAATATATATGGGCTACCTGGGCTGAATAGTAATGATAATACCCCGGGCTATACACTATAAAATTTCTCACACCCCGGGCTAAATCCCACTTTGCCGGGGGCCCAAATCTGCCCCTAGATCTACACCTTAACTCAAGGTCTGAACTTGTACGCAAAGAAAAGAAAAGGTTTTAAGCTAGCATACCAGTGGTCCACGCGCACGCGGTGTATGACCTCGCTCGTTTCAGCTTCAACTTCTGGCTTCGAGCTTATTTTTTACTATTCATAAATTTCGTCTTTTTCTGAACTTTTAGCTTTTTTGAGCTTTTTTACCAGTTCTTTTTTCCCATATTTGTTTGCGTTAGTCGTGATGACCTAGCATATTTTTTCTATTTTTAAATTTTTTAAATTTAATTATATCAAATAAACCACCTTCAGTTACAGTGAAATTTTAGCTGCTACAGTGCAGTTTCAGCTATAATCCACAGTTTTTCAGCCCAACTGAGCGGGACCTGCGGAACCCCCTTTTCTCTAGGGAGCGAGGTCTTCTCCATATCCACCGTTGATTCGATTGAATCAAGACAAAGAGAGGTCTCACATGAGATCCTCTTACATGGCAGTTTTTGTCAGTGTGAGCAGCAGAAAAAATTGATCGAGAAAGGCACACATCGAGGCACGCGCGCACGAATCAACGGTGGTCCTATTTTTTTTTAATCTTTGAGCTTCATATTAATCGAATCATCGTCAAATGTAATTTCGTTTTAGCAGTACATGAGAAGTTTAAATCTAAATCCAAGACCTTTGATGCCATTAATTGAGCAATAATAAGTGTTTATGCATGTCATGCACAGTACGTAGTCGTTTCGCATCCAATTCGATCGATCCATGCTTCCGTATCATTTGACCGAATTGAACGAGCTGCACGTACGTACGTTCTTTCAATTAAATTGGAAATGATTGCGTTGTGGTGCAAGTTTATGCATGCATGGTAGGTGCTAAACTAGTTGTCAGAATTAATACAACCAGCCGGTACAATATTCCTAAGTTGTGTGTCACGTCAAGATTAGGAATATGCTCTTCGACAGTTTCCGTATGTGACCGGTGGCAGCTGCAACGCATCAATGTGCTAACAGAGATGACACCACACAAGCACACACCAACGTACTTAGCGCACACCCATTAGCAGCTACAGGTTAATTCCGTAGCAGTTATTTACAGATCATGGTGTAGCATCTATCTATCAGTTTACTCTTGAAGCATCAATGCAAAAGACATACGTAGACATGTTTAATAGGAGTATATGAGTGCGATCACTGCAAGGACAGTGGGAAGGGTTTTTACCATGATATATATAGCTCATGTGTTATGAGAGCGAGATTAATTTACCGCCACATCCCAGTCCGCTTAACCGCATCTAATTTAGTATTACCTCTGCTTTTCTAACTGATCGTAAAGTCTTCGACTACCGATTGCGTGGTCTACAACAACTGGCTGAAAAACTGAAGACAATGATAGTAGACCGCGAAGTCTACAACTATGACAACAATCCTTAAAGCCTACGACCATCGATCATAAAGTCTATGATTATCGAGTATCAATCAGTTACTGTAACTACGACCATAGAAAGCACTATAGTTACGACCATAAAAAACACTGTAGATACAACCATGAAAAGTATTGTAGTTATGACCATGAAAAGGTACTATAGCTATGACTATCTTCAGTGATTGTTCTATCATGGTTAAGGTCGAAAGTGGTCAAAGCCAGGGGAAAATCTTTCGGCAAAGGATAATTTTTGTTGCCCAGCGAAAGGACCGAAAGCAACGAAATTTCGGAATTTCGTTGAAGATTTCGTAAGAAATTTTCAAATAAATTTGAATTTTGATGAAATTTAACCAAATTTTGAATGAAATTTACATAAATTTCAAATACAACCAAATTCGACCAAAATTTGGCGAATTGTGCAATTTTCTTTCGTTTATTCCACGAAAGTGCGAAATTTCAAAATTTCAACCCACTTATATTCCACAAACCCTTTCGGACGAATTTGTGAACCCTGGTCAAAGTCAGACGTGGTCAAAGTCGGATGTGATCGAAGATTGGCGTAGTCAAAATGCCGTGGTCGAAGTCTGCAGTAATCGACTAAGCATGATCGTAAAGCTGTTTAGACCTCCGATGGTTATTGAACACCGTTCAATCCCCCTAGACCACTCGAACACTATCCAATCCTGGATGATGAAAAAAAAGATCGCTCTATCTTTCTTTTTATTGGTCATTGAGGTAACAATGAATAAACCAACCGATCTACCCGATCGTAAATCTTTTCCTCCGATCGAAAACAAGTAACTCTTCAGACTACTCCGATCGCGCGAGCTGGTGTTCAGATTGGTCCGAACGTTCCAACGTTGATCAGACCGTCAAAACGACTTAAATGAAGATCGGATGGTCTGAATGTCTTCATTGATCGGACTGGTCCGAATGTTCCGACGCTGATCAGACCATCGAAACGACTTAGATGAAAATTGGATGGTCTGAATGCCTTCGCTGATCAGACTAGTTCGATCAGCTTCTTCACAACTCAAAACCACTCGGAGCCAAAACATTTGACTGCGATCAACCGAAACTTTTGCAAATATAAATTCTAAAACAATCCAAATGTCAATTATTCATCATCACTTTTAATCACAACCACACATAGTCTAACAATCTTCTTATCTCTAATACATCGCATCTATTTAAGAGATATGTCGTAGCTTTCTCACCATCTTGTTCTTTTCCAAAAACGGACAGGAAATCTTGCTATCTTACTGGACCAGCCAAGATTCAGCTTATTGCATAGTAAAAAACGACTGATGCTTCATAGTTATCTCACAAAATCCAGCAGAAACTACGTGAGTAGTCCTATTTAATCATTAGTCTTGTCACATGAGGAAACCAGATCATAAAACTCCAAAGTTTCATGTGATGTACCAACCAATACCAAAGAGAAGTTTCCTCTGAAGCAGACAAAGAACAAGCAGCCAAAGTTTACCTCCAAAGCAGACAACAGATGAGGATGTGGCATTCATCATTAATCCTTTTCCCACCAAACATCTACTTTTCCCTCGTGATCATGAAACGAAACAAAAGTATAAACCATTTATCCAATAGATATCACGAATTAATCATCTGTACAACAGATACTCTTACTAGGTAGCTGAACCTATCATCAAAAGACACATAATCTTTTTACCCTGCATAAATAAGGACAGAAACATTACTACTACAGAATTGAGGGTTACTAGGGCTATTTATGAGCAGGCAAATGTAAATGTCGGTTGGTGCGTGTGACATTGCGCTAATGCGGTGCTAGTACTGAACTGAACTGAACTGAACTGCCCCCACAGAATGCAAGGAAGAGAGAGAGAGAAAAGGACTTATCTTGCTTTCTTGTAAGGAAAAGAATCAAATTTGGTCAGCTACAGCTTAGCCCACAGCTAGCTCAGGCCTCCTATAAAAGACGCCCATATCCATATGCCGCCCAGCCATCCGAAGGAGGACCATCCTATATCTACACTGCACTTAAGCGTGATTCGTCCCCAGCAGTCTTCAGAATCTCGGTGCAGCCCGGGCAGGCCGGCCCTGGATGATCAGATCCTCAGTTAGGCGAATTGAGGTACGTGGCTTGCATTTTTGCTTTGTTGTGTTCATGTTAATCTCGGCAGTAGATTCTCTTCAAACTACAACTCTAGTATATGTTAATCATCGTTCAGTTGGAACATAGATACGCAAACTTATTGCTAATCAATTGCATGATGTATTTCCACTGTCAGGAGCTCACTGTACTTGCATTTTTTGCAATCAGTACAGAGGTAACAGGCTAACAGCTGCTAGCAAGGTACTAGCTTACAAGAGTACTACAATTGTGAGTCTTGCCGGCGCGCGGCAGCCACATATATACACATGGACACCTTCGGGTGGAGCACGCAATCTCCAGCCGCGCCATGCCCGCCGAGCTGCCCGAGCGATGACGCCCTCCTCGCCGCATTCCTAAGCGCAGGCGTGGAGCTCCGCTCCGACGGCGGTGGCAACGACACCGTGGGCTCAGACGCCTACGGCCTCGACTTGCCGTCGTCCCAGCACGATCTGAGCACCCTTCGCTGCCAAGACGGCGTAACTCTTCCCAGTGACGCATCCACGGCATTCATGGACTCGGTGGATATGCTCCCGGACATCGCCGCCGTGCACGACGGACTCCTTGACAGGTTCTGGTTCCCGAATGTCGCCGAGGAGCCCGCAAGAGCCGCTGTCTCGAACACCGCCTTCTCCGGGTACAGCAGCACCACCGGCGGGTGCAACATCTCCTCCGGCGAGTCCAACACGTATGGCGGCCATGACATGGAGGTGGCGTCGCCGTGCACCGTGTCACAGCCGGCGCCGCCTCCCGCGAAGCGGAAGCTAGACGCATCGGCAGCAACGACGACGACGACGACGGAGGCAGCTGCAGAACGGTGGAGTACGAAGCGAGCCGCCGCGCCGACGACGAACAGCATCACGTTCGGGCTGATCAGCGGCCAGCCTGGGCCTCTATACCGCCGGTACGAGCCTGACACGGAGGCGATAGCGCAGGTGAAGGAGATGATCTACCGCGCCGCGGCGATGCGGCCGGTGAACCTCAGCGCGGCCGAGCCGCGGCCCGAGAAGCCGCGGCGCAAGAACGTACGGATATCGAGCGACCCGCAGACGGTGGCTGCTCGGCTGCGGCGGGAGAGGGTGAGCGAGCGGCTGCGCGCGCTGCAGAGGCTCGTGCCCGGCGGCAGCAAGATGGACACGGCGTCAATGCTCGACGAGGCGGCCAGCTACCTCAAGTTCCTCAAGTCGCAGCTCGAGGCACTGGAAACCCTAGGCAGTGGCAGTGGCAACAACGGCAGATTGTTGCAGCATTACATGGGAAGAAATCCTTCTAGTGTTAGCAATGGCACTGTGCTTGCCTTCGGAAGAGATGGTATTACTGGCTACGTAAAATCCAATAGGAACAAGCAATTGTAGTGTAGCACGCACGAACGTTGTGTTCATGTAAGTAAGATATGAGACACATGAGACAGTTCTCTTCCCTGGTGTTTGAGGTTAATAAACGTGTTCACTTTTTACTATTTTGGGAGGATTAATAAAAGTTCGTAATTTGCACACTGATGAGAAACTGGATAATGTATGTAGATCGATCATCCTCAAATTTAGAGCTAATTAAGGAGCTCATTTGTACTAACCAATCAATGATAGATCTAGTGTATAGAGATGGTGAGTACTTAATCACCTTATTTTCTCCTTGTGAACGATGTTATCCCAATTCCAAGGGTAAAAATGAGAGAGAGGTATGTGTACAGTGTACTCGTCTCTATCTGACATGGCTGAACATTTTCCATGTTGACGATGAAAGGGGGATCGGTTAGACAAACACAGAAAGACTCTTTTCTTGTGTCCAAACTTAAAAACTTCTTTTGCAATGCATTCATGCAGACGAAACCATATACTACACCATGTTAGGTGCGATGATTCGTACGAAGCTAAAGATATCTGCTATCATGACTGTGGAATGGAATCATGCCACGTATGATCTAGTCATCTAGACCCCATGGTTTGGAAATTTGGACCAGAATATATATAGTGGCATGCATGCATGTCCCTCTCTTTTCCATCTCTTCAAGTGTTGTTCCTATCTAACAATTATTAGGCGGCCCGCTCATTTCAGCTTTAGCTTCTGACTTATTTTTCACTATTCATAAATTTCGTCTTTTTTTTAAACTTTTGGATTTTTTGAGCTTTTTTGCCGGTTCTTTTTTCTCGTATTTATTTGCGTTGTCCGTGTTGAGCTAACATTTTTTTTCTATTTTTAATTTTTTTAAATTTAATTACACCAAATAAGCCACCTTCAGTCTACAATAAAATTTCAGCTGTTATAGTGCAATTTCAGTCATAAACTATAGCTTTTCAGCCCAACCGAGTAGGGCCTATATCTGGGTCTAGCATGTGGCATGGAATCCAAATCTTCGACCTATTTTTGCTCGCTTTTGGGGTTGCTAAGCTAGGGGAATGGCATTGTTGTATTGGTACCACGCTTTGGGCTGCCCAATGCCAAAAGACATTCCCTTTGGGCCTGACCTCCATGTGTGGCAGCGTACATCTGTCCCCCTCCTCTCTCTCTCTCTCTACCTTCTTCTTCTTCCTCCCCTGTGCCTCGTTTGGTGCCCAAAGCGTGGGCCTTGAGAAGACCGCCCTCTGACCAAAGGTTCATTCCTGTGTGACTGCTGATCATCTCATGCACATCTCTCTCTCTCTCTCTCTCTCTGAACGTTCACCTGCAATTCGTGGTGTTACTTTCCAAGCTCGATCGCAACGCGTCTGCAAGTAACAAACTCGTTGCGTCACCGAAAAGGCCGTCGAAGAACGAAAGGGAGGAGTTCGACTGAAAAGAGGAGGAAATGATCAGATGAGGGAACAACTACGGGCTGAACTTTGGGCGCATCTGGCTATGCCGTCGTCTGACGGGATGCAACTGGCTGGCTGGTGGTTTGATGGTGCATGCCTGGAACGGCTGGCTATAAATTTGAGAAACAGAGCCTTATCGCTGGCAATTAATTTCTATTTGTTTGGGGGGAGGGAGGGGGGCATAGTCGCATAGAAACATCTCTTTACAGTTTAAAATTTTAGATGAACTAGTTATTATATAAGTTTAATTTATTGGAAATTGACATATAGGCCATGTTTATTTCGGTTTCAACTTCTGACCTATTTTTCACTATTTCTAAATTTCATCTTTTTTTTATTTTTGGCCTTTTAGCTTTTTTTGTCGGTTCTTTTTCGCGTATTCGTTTGCATTGTTTATAATATGCTAACATGTTTTTTCTATTTTTAATTTTTTTAAATTTAATTACGTTAAATAAACCACCATCATCTCTAGTGTAATTTTAATCAACTACAGTACAATTTCAGTCATAAGCTATATTTTTTTCCAACCCAAATAAACATGTTCATAGTAGTATTGTTTGGGGTCGTGCCGGTAAGCTTAATTGGCTCCGAATACGCCAGTTACTGGAGATTTCATACAAGCGCCGCACTCTGGCTTCATCTTATTTTCCACTAAACGAAGTTGCAGAATAAGCCTGCAAAGGCTCCAACCTGCTTGGCTTAACTTCGTGCCTGGAGCTAGTGGTCGTGATTTTAGCACCTAGCAAACTCATTTACTCCTCTTCTTTTATAAGTGATTTTTTTATTTTTTAGTCTCCGAAACCTGATTTTAACCATTACTTTTATACCTTTATTTTATGATATAGTAATAAAATTATAATATTAATAAAAATATTTTTAGTGATAAATCTAATGTTATAGTTTTCATATAGCTAATTTAGATAAATTTAAATATATTAGTGGTTAATATTTAGAAAGTTTGATGGTATAAATTTTAGGACATCATTTTTAAAAAAAAGAGCAGAGAAGTACTATTTCTCTGTCAATTTAACGGTGTCAACGAAATGTTTGGCTTGTACTCGGTCGAAGAATGGGGAACGGAGCGCGGGGGCTACGGGTGCTACGTGCCGTCTCCGATGCCACCGTTCAAAGTGTGGGAGACAGAGCGTGCACGGGCCTATGGGTGCTACATACCATCTCCGGCAACACCTGTTTGAATGGTGGAGGACGGAGCGTGCGTGGGGCTACGAGTCCTACGTGCCATCTCCGGCGACACGTAGTCGAAGTGTGGGAAATCAAATTTACCCATTTTGGTTTTGTGACGGTCTTTACTACAAGGTTTGCTGACTTGTTCGTAATTCAGCACAATATTTGGACTTCATTCCCACATAACTGTAGAAGATCGGGAGGGTTCTTTTGGGCTGTGACTTATGGCTTTTGAATTCTGGCTATTCGCGAGAGATATTTAAAGAGGAAGACAGTCGCATGCGATTTTGGCCAGTATAACTGAGGTCGGTACAATGTCTACTACAATCCACTTGTAAAATCCCTTCTTGAAAGGATTTAAAAACGAGTTGCTATGTACCGTACAAAAGCCAAAAAACCTAAGTTCTTCCGAAAGCAGCATGTCTTTGCAAATTTTCTAGAAGATGAGACGCTGTAGCTGCTGTTAACTGGTGATCAGGTGATGTGCGGCGTAATGACCTTCTCAAGAAATTAGAATCGGTCGCGCCAGCACCTGCTCCTTTTGTGTTCAATGGACAATTTGGAAGATCGAAATGTTCCTCCAAAAGGTATGTAGCTAGCACATCCGCCTTGGGCATATCCAGGATCAAGTTTGTGCACATTTACTCATTAATATGTAATGAGTGAAAAATAACTTTGTGCAAGAATAACCTTGTTTTGGTAGTGTACATTCGCCAATCACCAGACACCAGCAACAGGGTTCAAAAGTGTGTTCATCTCAAAGTTACAGGGTTCAGATTTAATAATTCTGTTTTGTCATTTTCCAGAATGAACCTGAAGAAGACACTAACACTAACATTTTCTCGACAGGTAGCAAACCATTCTTGTTTGCATGCGTATCAATCACACCATTGCTTCTTTGCAAGATATCTCTTAGGAGCATGGAGATGTGTACACTGACAGCCAAAAGATTTACGTTCTTTATCTACAAGGCACCTTTCAGGAGAATGCAGCGTACGCCAACAGCCACAAGTTCTTTTCATTTTTCAGATTCATGCTGGAAGGGGATCCATTATCCATGGTCCATGGAGGCATAACCATCGACAGGCCACTTGGTTACAATACAGTATAGGTTTCCCTGAAGAATCTAGTTTTGATTTTTAGTTTGATTGCACCCCAAGCATGATTGGGTAGCATATGTCGCCGAAAGTCTTCGTATCCATGTACGCCATACTTTTGTCTCGCCGACTTAATTGAAATTTTTGAAGTCTTCTGATGCAGATTACGGAGAGAAATACTCATCCTGAGATGTTGGGCTTTTACGTACATCATTTTGAAAAATATCTCCGTTTGAAAGTTAGATATTATAGCAAAAATCAAAATCCGTCAGCTTCGGAGGAAAAGAACAGGCCCGATGTCTGGCTGTGAGTGTCGATGGACTGGCAAAGAATTTTTCACAGGAATATTTACACATACGCTATTGCAAAGCCGGCCATTTTTTTGCAGGAACGATGTTGAGACGTCCCGGCCCAAAAGTCTAGGCCCAACAGGCCCAAATCACGCGAGAACCACCGTCCGCACGGCACGGGCGCCCGTCTCGCATTCTCGCGGCATCGAGCGATGCAACTGCCCGTGGAGCGGAGTAACCGCTAAGGGTCAAGGATACGAATTATCCATTATTTTATTATTATATTTAATAAGATATAAATATGATATAGATTTTTATCCGATTAATAATTTTTATTCTATTTATATTCGAATTCGCATAAAAGTATAAATGCAAATATGATATAAATATTTACCATTTGAAATATTATTTTATCCAGATTATTCGTATTCATATATACATATTTTATTACAATACAACTAATTAGTAGAACATATTTTTAATTAAATGTGAATTCATGTTTCTTTAAGTAAAATAAATGAATTATAATGATTAAATGTGATTGTACGAGGATAAATTATTATTAATGTCTTTATACTACATAAAATATAAAGATATCTAAATTCAATCAATTAAGTAAATATTTAATTCGAATACATATTCATTACAATATTTAATTTATATTTATATATAATATGGTTTATTCACTATCCGAGTCGCTTTCATCCAACAAACCGTACTGCACAACATTTTTACCGCAGCGTCCGGTCTGATCTGATCTGGGCGGTCGATCCGCAGATCAGCGGCTGAGGGCGGCTCGGCGCTGCGCTGATAGGATCCGGTTTTGGTGTGCCCGAGGGGTCCCGGCTTCTTCTTCCTCCTCCCACTGGAAGCCAGAAAGGAAGCGGAGGAAGGAACCAGAAGAACAGAGGCGTTCTAAAATTCCTCTGATTCCATCCACCGCTTACACCAGCCTGAGAAAATCCATTCTCCCACTTGATTGACCTCTCTTCCATCTCGAGGGGAAGGGAAGGGCGGGATTCTGGTTTTCGAGAGTGTGGATTGGAGTTGTGCCAGGAAAGCGCGCGGTTTGTCTGGGGGTACTGGTCTTTCCCGTTTGATCTGTCCGTGTTTTCTCGTTTCCTTGCTCATTTCTGTTTCCCGGGGTAATTTTGGTGCGGGGTGTTTCGGATTGGACCTGGAAGGTTTACGCTCCGATGAGCTTTTCGTTCCCTGTGAATTTTTCGTTGATTTTTTTCTTGGAGATCTAATTTGTGGATTGTTCGAATTATTGGTTTCTCAGGTTGTTTATTTGATCTGAAAGATCCGTTTCCCTCTTCTTCTTCCTCCTACTTTCCCTTTCCTGTGCTGGAATTATTCTGGTTCTGGGTTTGCCATCCGGAATGAAGCGAGCGATGATCTGGAGTGGATGATTTCAATCGAATTATCGCGGAAGTTGCGCTACGATTGAGCGCAATCTGAGCTGCTTGACTTGGGATTCGCGCGAACCTTGCGCGATTAGTATCGAACGATTTCGCTGACAGTCTTTCACTGCTTGTTTGCGGGTTGCGATTTTTTTTGTACCTGTTTCCTTTTTTTTTTTCTCCCGGCTAGCTCGATCGGTAAGGGCGAGTTGAAATCGGGAGTTGTTTAGGTGGGTGTGGTGATTTGGATATGGATCATCGCCCCCAATGGTGCTTTTGTATGGCATCACCAATCCATCACCAAGTTGGCACATTTTAGTCTTATTTTTCTTCTCCCGATTGGTCTCTTCCCCCTGCTTGTTGTCACGTTTTCTTGTTCTCATCTCAAGTGTGTCTGATCTGCTGCCTGCCTTTCAATTTTGCCTTTCCATTTCTACGTCGAATTTGCAAGTGCGGAAGATTTTGGTCCCGTACTATGGAATTGGCCAAATCTTACATTTGATTCGTTTTGTTTTTCTCTCTTTTCTCTAATTTAATTTATTACGAGTAAATAAATGAGTTAAAGTGAGCTGAATTTCCACGAGGTGATACACTTTTCATCTCGGATTTGATCTGTTAATTTCCCTGATTTTTTTTTTCCTTCGGAGCTCACCTTTTCTCGTACACAAAACTCCCAAAGTCTGCAACCTACTTTGGTTAATTTGATCGGCCAGTTGAAGAATTGAGCTGAATCTTGAGTGTTCATCCCATTTTGTTTCGATGTTTTTGATCGGCCAGTTGAATCAAGTAGACAAATTTGGCAACTTCTGTTCATTTCAATTTGACTGAAATTTCAACTCCTGTCCCGGCATGAATCTTCTACCTTCCCTTCTACTGCTGAATTCTTCGTTTCTTCCGTGCTCTGCATTACCGTTCGCTAAAATTCTTCAACAACTTGCTCTCTGACTCGCATGTGATTGTGACACGTGCAGCGCGGCGCTAGTCCAGCAATGGAGAGGGAGGCGAGGAACCACTACCACACGCGAGGCTCCACGCGCGGCGGGGGCACGGCGGCGGAGCGCGACCTGCTGCTGCAGTGGGGCAACCGGAAGCGTCTGCGCTGCGTCAAGGTGCAGCGCCGCGACGTCGAAGCCGCTGCCACCGCGGCGGCCGAGAAGGCCGCCGTCGGCCAGCGCCGCGCCGCCGCCGCCGCAGCCGCTGCCGCGCAGCACCACCCAACCGGCCACGCCCACCACCACGCCCTCAGGTCTGTATCTCCCTGCTGTTCTTTAGCCTTTTTTTAATGGAAGCTGCTCCGGCGTGGTATGTAGTCAGGATGTCTCCCGACGGTATACCTCCCTTGCGCCGTCGCTCCCCTCCCTCGTCCTTTGGAAGCGTCACCACCGCCCTCCCCTCCCCTCTCTTCTTCTGCCCCGGAGCAGCTTCGCGCGCCTCCTACACCGGCCCCGCCCCCTCCACCACCACCACGGCCAGCGGCACCGTCACCGCCGTGCCGTGCTGCCCCCCGAACCCTTCCGCTGCGTCGTCCTGTCCAACGTAACTATTACAACCGTCGCTGCCACCGTTCTCTAGCTCAGCCCACCGCCCTCCTACCCTGCTCATTGTCCCCCTGCCGCTCACTGCCGAGCCACCACCTCCCCCGACCTCCTTCTATGTCCGGGAGAAAGGTAAACCCGTATCAAGGGAACCGGATCCGGCGGCGGAGGAGAGTAAGGGGATGACGGCGACGAGGAGGGAGGGAGCGGTGGACAGGAGCGAGAGAGAACATGAGAGGGAGGGAGCGGCAGTGCTTCGGGAGGGAGAAGGCGCATGAGAGAGAGAGGGAGTAGAGTCGAGAGAGTGCGGATCAGTCTTGTGCCCCCCACGCGCTAAGTGCAAGTGCGTCCGGGAGCGCCACGTGTCCCCAAAATTCAAAAACTTCGAAAAATTCTAAAAAATACGTAAAAATCCAAAACTGTAAAAGTACTTTTGTAAAAATACTTTTATTAAAAGTATTTTTAAGTACTTAAAAAATACTTTTTATAAAAGTATAAATCAAAAAATTTAAGTACTTACAAAAATACTTTTATTTGTAAGAAAATACTTTTACAATTTTTCGGATTTTTAAGTATTTTTAGAATTTTCGGAAGTTTTTGAATTTTGGGACACGTGGACTGCTGGCGCACCTCGCACTTAGCAGCAAGCAGAGGGCACAGAGAGGGGAGTATACCGTCGAACGGTATATCATTCCATAGTTTTTCTCTTTTTTAATTGCTCGTGTCATTGTTGCTGCGTGTGCTCTCTGACTGCTTTGTGGTTAGTACCTGTTAAACTGTTGATATTTTTCGGAAATCACTTGTTAAACTGTTGTTGATAAGAATTAAGAATACATATAGGTTGAAAGAACACAACTGGCTATCACGTGATGTCTGTCCTGGTCACGTGACCAGAAGTTTTGGTGTTCCTGATCTGATTTGGTTTTGCTCTGGAGGTCAAATGCTATTGTGAATGTAGTATGATGCACATTACCTGAGAAGATGTGCATTATTTTTCCTCTCTGAATAACTGAATTTAGGAAAATTGGTGGTTTATAGTGGAAGCACGCTAGGTAGGCAATGAATTGATGGTTTTGTTTTGTGTGGGAAACATGATTGACGTTGGTTTTGGCTTATGGTGGTCGTTGGGCCAACCTTCTCTTCTTCCAGAAATGGAGTAATCCTGGTCCAATATTGCTGAATTTGGCTAGTGGATGTGAAGACTGAAGACCATGGTGTCCTTGTGGTCTTCTCCATTTTAACCTTGGTAGATATTCTTGGGGCATGTACTACTTTGGTTCATTTACTCTGGGATTAAATACTGTTGTCTTTTGTGGCTCAACTTGGGTCCTTGAAAGGATAAACTATAAGAGAACCTGATTTTATTAGGCTAAAATCGGAGGGTTATTTTCTCTCTTCAAGGACAAGCAGATTGGTGCTTGTTATCTGTCTTTTCGTCAACCCAGCTCCAAGGCTTCAAGTCAGCTGGCTGTATTTCAATTCAAGGTCTGAATTGTCAAGAGTTCGCTTCTAAAACGGAACTGTTGGTTCATGAATACTAATTTGGTTCCATTTTGATTGCTTCATCCAGCACCTGTGTTTTTTGCTGGTGCGATGCTTCTTAGTTTGATATATAATTTTGCTCTGTTCGAATTGTTTGTGAAAACTGTGAGAGATGATGTTTTCGTTATGTGGTTGATGCTTGTCGGAATTACAGTCGATGTGCTTGGATGGTCGTATCAGCTGTTTTTTCTTGACTAATTTTGGCTTGAGACGGAAACACCATATTTATCTCAAATCAGTCACCACCGCTCGTAAATTGGATGGTGACAACCTGTTCATTTAAATTGGATGGTGACAACCTGTTCATTCATTGTTCTTCCCTTCCCTTTCCTTTTCTTCTTGTAATCCTAGTTTTGATGAAGCCTGATATAGGTAATTGCTGGAAGTTGTTGCTTGTTACCTGTCCCTTTCCCCTATACGTGTGTGAATCATGAATTTTTGTAGTCTTCAGTTCTTCACTCTTCCCTTATTTCAGCATTTAAGAACGATTTGCAGTAAGAAGTTAATAGAGTTATTTATCTGTTTATCCCATTGTCGCTGTGAAATCAGTCACCACCATTGAATGGTTCCCTTTTTTTCTAGCAGTAGATAAGTACATTACCTATTGCCTGATTTGCCTGATTTGTTGACTGATAAGACTATACACATGATTTCTTATTGATGATTAAACTACCCCTTGCTGTACTCAATGAATAGCTATATTTGAAGAACTTGTGCCTGTACACTTTTCCCATGAAGAGAATAGAATGAGCAATTTTTTGTTCAACTAAATGTTTTTTGTTTGATAAATTCAACATGGCCAAACTTTTCTGTGAATTCATGTGATGGAACCCTTTTTGGCTGTAGATTGTCCTTTTCCATCCTCTAGACAAGCTTCAGGATCATACACCGGTTGCTTGCAACCACAACCAGACCAAATTCACAAGAAAACAATATCTATATAATTCACCATTCCCAGATGTACACATTTTTTTTTGTCTCGTTTTGTTGTCATTGTAACATTACCATTTTTCTGTATCGTTTTTAACCTTTGGTGTTACTGAATTGGTAGGAATTCTGAGGAGTCCGGAGCAATGAGGTCGCCAGCACAGCAGCAGCAGAACAATGGGATCCGCACGGTGGTGTCACCGGACAGGGAGCGCCATGCAAGGGGCAACAACAACAGCGGAGTTCCGCCGACCTCTCCAGATGACATGAAGGGCTCGTCGTCAGGGAGCGAGGGATCAATTTGGCCCAAGTTTGCAGTCACCCTGACGAACAAAGAGAAGGAAGAGGACTTCTTGGTGTTCAAAGGATCCAAGCTGCCTCAAAGGCCCAAGAAGAGAGCCAAAGTCATCCAGAGGACCGTGAGTGTATGACCCTTTCTTCTTAGCTTTCAATTTTAGAAACTGCTTTCACTATATTCGAGCCTCTTGGTTCACATCAATGCACATAGGATTCTTATCTTGGTACAGAAAGTAAATAAAATTAGTTCCTTGCTAGTTGCACAGAGATTCCAAACTCATTGCACAATATTACTAATAGACAGTAATTATGGAGTTCAAACATAAGTGCTAGATCAGCAAAACAAAGATTTATCAGGGGAGTAAATAGATTTGCATGTTTTAATAGATACAGCCATACAGGGCATGAGATCACATCGACTATAGGCCCACCTCTGTTGTCATGTGGGGGCTCATATACACCAGGCATAAACGACAAGCGCTGGATCAGTTGGCACCGGCTCTGAATGGGGATGACTTGGCGGCAATGGCGACAATAGCTTGACCCGCTACAGTGCACAGAGGCTGGTTTGTTTTAGCGGGTGGTTGTGAGCATTAGGAAAGAGTTCTGCATTAGGAAGGTTTTGGTTTATCTACGCATTAGGAATCTTGAGTTTGAGTCCGGATGGAATTAGCTTGTCCGGTTAGATAAGTTGACTCTGTTTGTAATACTTTTAAATAGAAGTCTCTCGGCTGTTACGAGGGGAGGAAGAATCAATCTATTATCTCCCCTTTGAGCTTCTCCTCCTATCCCCTCTTCGGTGCTGTTTCCCCTGCGCCAACTCTGCTACTCCGACAACTATCACGGCTCCCCCAGGTCACCGGAAGGGCCTTGGCAACCGGCCTCAGGTCTTCCACGATTATCGTCTCCGCTCTTTGACCCGTGTATGTGACATCTGTGCACGCTGCCTCTCTTGCTCCTTGACCAAAGGAGACGTGCAAATAAAATACCAAGATTAGGTGGATGCCTCCTTTATTATACCTGAGATTAACTTGCTTGCCAAGAGGCGTCCATAATACCATAGCATGCTTCTGTCCGAAGAAAATATAAGACTGTTTAAAAGTTGATGCTTTCCATTTGGCTGTCCCCTCAATGCTCGATGTGTTGTACTGTCCCTGCTATTAAGTGTTAACTTTGCCTTCTTTATTTGAAACAGACAAACTAATTGGCATTCTATGCTTGTGACAGTATTACAGTTATTGTATCAGTGAACTAACCTGGTAGGCCATTGGCCAGAGATGTTGTGCCATCTGCCCATCTCTGTTGAATTCCATTCTAACATATGGTGGAGCAATAGTTCTTGTGTTCGAAGCATGCTTGGAGTTAAGCTTAAGAAAATTGATGTTTATTTACCGAGAACAGAACTATTGATGTTTATCATTTTATTCGTACGTTTCTTTTGAAATTGCATTACACTGTCACTATTCTGCAATTCTTACCTAAGGATTGTTCATCTTTGGCAGCATGTATGCCCTGGAACATGGCTTTGCGACTTGACTGTGGAAAGATATGAAGTACGAGAGAAGAAGGTTTCCAAAAAGGTGAGTGAACTGACATGTCGATATCGATTTCAATCCTGCAAATTCTAGATCATGCGCTAGTAGTAACGCAATCACCTGACATTGTTATCTGATTTTGCAGCGCCCCAGGGGATTAAGAGCAATGCACAACATGGACAGCGACTCGGAATAATAGGACCGCGAACATGAGCAGCTGAACATTAGAATGAGGACACCGCACAAATCCAGTAGCTCAAGATTGAAATTAAGCTTTCCGAATGGAACGATCAGTGGGCAAATGTAATGCCACAATTTCTAGGACCATTAGAATGTTCCGCAACTGTCCAAGATGTTCAGCTGTGGAATACTATAGATGAGTGTGCATTATACTAATACAACCTTACAACATAAAAATCAAACTTTATTACAAGATTATGACAAGTTTACAGTTATATTATATTACAAAAGAAAAACCACATGCGTGCCTGAGCGAGGGCGAGATTTAAAACCAGAGATTATCTGTACCAAATGAATCCTTAAAGTCTTCCTTGAAGGATTATTCATTATCGTCCTAAGGTTTTTATGTTGATGGTTTAGCAAATATGAGTATAACCTTATTCAACAAGTCACAAAAAAGTACCAATTATCTACTTGCCAATATTTCAAGAAATGCATGGGTATTGTCTTCATTACTACATTTGTAGATGCATGTTTATTTGTAAATGACTTTCTAAGCAAAAGCTAACTTCTTAAGAGAAGAGGTTTAATCAACTTAATTACCACATTGGAAATATTATTAAAGCTACTTATGCATTGTTGCTGGATTCACCTATTAAACAATCTTACTTACTGAAAGCACGATGTATTCGAATACTATTAGTTTTATTATACAAAGTTACCCAGCTTTATCCACAAGATGTCTTAAACTCTCAATATCATGCAATAAATATGCAACTAGATAGCATGCGACTGTGTTGAGATAATAAGGTATTTCACTGCTTTTATCTTTCTAACTTCCATCTGGTAGGGTCATGGCCACCATCTATCAGTAAACCACTGGCCAATGCAAAAAACATGAATCGACTCTAAGTGGACCTACCATTGTGAAATATGCATGATACTTTAAGTTCAGCCTCCATACCACCTTGTTATATGCATGTCATTCCATTGTAATGGAAAAGCTAACCCTTCTCTAGATATTCAATTGAATCAAGTAGCTATTAAACTAAGTCTGACAAGTTAAAACTTGTGGTTGAGCAATTTCTATGTCATTTACTCAGCATAAGATTATGGTCCATACTTTTCACAAATAAGGTAATCGATCATAAACCCAGTGTGTTATGACACTGCCACCAAATCAAATCAAAGTCTCTACCCTAGGGTAAAGTCGTGGATTCCAATCATCTAATGGCTTTCTATGAGTTTTTCTTAACCCTAGTATCATTTTATAAATCTATCAGCAAAATGTGGAAACAACTTAGTAGTGTAAAATATTTGATTGTCTAGTCTACTGGTGATTAATTACACAATAATTTATTATTATTAAGACCGTCAAGGTGAATATGGCCTTCAAGTAGAACATGGCTTTTACAGTGGTAGGATATAGCTAATTATCATGTCATTCTAAATAATTATTTTAAATAAATAATAATGCCAAATAATAATAATAATGAATGTACTGATAATTAAATTATTAAATAATGTAGGTTCAATATGATCAAAAACATGTAATTTCTTATTATTCAAAGTACTCAACTTATTCGAAGTCTGTTGTGTCTTGACCTGCCTTTGGGACGGATGGCTTGACATATTCGGGAGCTAGTGCAAAAAGACAAGCAAATAAATTTGTGCTTGAAAGAACTCAAGCTAGGAAAATAAAATCAAATAAAAAAGGAATAAAATTCAAGAAAAACTGAATGTAGGTGGGTTTGGGTTTTATCGAAGTCTGGTTTGGCCGAACGGAGCTAGGAATGGTTTAAACAAGATCAAAACGATCGAAATGGGGATAAACTTGCTAAATGGGTTTTGAATGAATAGTAATAGGTTGGCATTGTTCATAACGGGTCAGGTATGAACAATGATGGGTTTGGGCTGCATAGTAATGAGCTAAACAATGTTGGGCGGGCTTATATAGTGTTGGGTTATCACTGTGGGCTCGGCCTAGTGGCTCGGCTGGGCTGACTTAAAGCTTTTGGGCCGACTTGGCTTGGCCCAGGCACATGGCCTGCTTCGGCTTCAGCTTGCTCTGGCGCCATGGCCCCAATGTAGAGAACCACAGCAACGAGCTCGTGCTCATGCACCACGGTGGTCATCGACGGCAAGCGAGGATATGGATGGGATCTAGGAGATACAAGGATTCTATTTTTGGGGTGTGCACTGATCGAGGTTCACCGGAGCTGGCTAACGGCGGGAAGAGTTCACCGAAGCATTTCCATAGCATGACAGAGTTTCGGTGGTCTTTCAGCAAGGCACTAAGGGTTTTGAGTGTCTATGGCAAGCTAGGAAGCTTAGGGTGGTGGTGGTTGAGGTTGGCTTGGCGATACTGGGTTGTCCATGGTGGACCGGCTTGGACGGCAACGGCGCATGTCGCCGGCGGTCTAGGGGCTATGGCAAGGCATGGTGAGGTTGGCTTTGGGTTTATGGTGGCCTGGAGATGCTATGGCTACAAAGAATCGGATTATGATTGGCCACGCGCGAGGAATTGAATGTAGAGGCTCACCAACACAGGGCACAGCGATGGCGGCGATTGGAGGTTAGAGCTAAGGAAGGAGAGGTTCAGGGGTGCGATTGGGGGCTTAGGAAGCTGGATGTGCAATCGGTGATGCTTTATAGCATGCACGAAGGCGATGGGAGCAAGACACGGCAATAGCGGTGGCGGCGCGTGGACGGCAAGCTGGCGGATGAACGGCTTCATCGGCGAGTTAGCTGTGGCTCTGGAGCTTTAGGGAGGTTGCATCTCACTAGAGCTTCGGCGTGCGCTCGCAGGGCAGGGCATGGGCGCGGGCATGCGTCGGCCAAGCGGTGCGTGGGCGGAGCGGTGGCATGGTCAACGGTGACAAGGTGATGAGCCTTAATGGCACGGTCGGCAAGATGGAGAAGGGCTGAGCGAGCGCTGACGACTGGCTATGGCGAGGTGGCACGCGTGAGCTAGCAGCGGCGGCGAATGGCACACGGCCGTGTGGCGAGGTGGCACGCGAGAGCTAGCGGCGGCGGCGAATGGCGCACGGCCGTGTGGCGCGGCTGCACAATGGAGGAGGCGGGTTTGGAGATGGCTCCAATCGTAGGGAGAAAGCATGAAGGCCAAAAGGGGGAAGCGGCTTGTTTGGGAAAGCTTCCAAATTGGGAAAGAAATCAAATTTGGTCAAATTTCAAAGAAATTCAAAAACTTTGATTTTTGGGGGCATTTCAGCTAACCACTTGTCGCGCTTACTTTGGGAGATCAAGAATGACTGAAGTGTCGGATGCTGCACAGAAGAACACGGAGGGGCTGCAGGTTATTTTCATGCCTGCTTCTGTTTATTGTGAGCATTGGCTATTATCTGCCTCCCAGTAAGGCAGCTCTGCATGTTTCCAAGGCCCTCTTGTTAATACCACTTGAGCACGTCTTGGTATGTCAGACAAATATCACGTACTCCGGTACAGGTGGATGTGTAGTTTGCCCTCTGCATGCATTGACAATAGTACTTAACATGAATCTGAAAGAGCCTTCAATAATTTATCTCCTGGTGCTGTATACATCCACTGTGAATCCAAATTTGGAGCATCATATGATGTCAAGCGTTAGCTGATCAGGCAACACAAATGGATGTGAAATTTGTGGCTGGTCTGTGGTTGGGCCTCTTGTGTAATTCAGGACAAAGTTGCTGTTACCTTTTCAATCTGAATGCCAGTGTGTGGATCTCGTCGTATGATTTGTCTCAAATGGATCCCTTGCATTGCGGTTTGAAACTGACTGGCAATTCTAGGTCCGGCGATCGGTTATCTATTGAATTGTTATGCCATTGAAACTGACTGAAGAAAAGCAAATGTTTTTTTTCTCATGGAGATGACCTACAATTTAGAAGTTGCACAAGTTTTCTTTGCAAGCTTTGTTTGTGTGGAATAAACGGGGCTGTAGGGGCTCTTCGCAAGTTTTGATGTACAGGATTTGCGTTGTTGCATCCTGCTGTCGACGGACGACTTTGGAGGCCTCAGCCGGCGGCCGCAACCAGCCATCTGGGGCGCGTCCGCCGGGCCACTCATGTCATGTGCCGCAGCTTCCCGTGCCAATGCAAAGCCATATGCCCGCCAACCAATGCGACGCCCTCGCGCAACTTCCCCTCTGACCCGCGCCTGTTCCTGCTCGGGCCGGCGCCGGCGCGCGCGGCGGTGCAGTACTGTACGTTATGTCGCGAACGCTCGCCGTACTTTTCTCGTACTTGGCCGTGTGTTTCGCGCGTCGGCACTCGGCCGCCGAAACGCACGCAAACTTTGTGGCGCGAGTGTAACGTCCCGCAATTGTCTAGGACTATTCAGTTACGGTGTACTGTATATGAATGAATATCAGTTCAACACATGTTTACTGAATATCAGTTCAACACATGTTTACAACAAAAGAACCAGACTATATTACAGAAGTACAGCTTAACAGCCAAGTTTAGACGCAGCGGGTATCCAAACCAAAAGTTATCTTACAGCACAAAACAAATTCCCCACATACATACTTGAGTGAGGCTAAGACCTAAAATCAATATATCAATTTATTTTATGTTTTCTTAAATTCAAACATCTGTTCACTAATAATAGTATGAATTTTGATTGCGTAAAATTATATTTGCTGCATTTATCTCAAGTTAGCTTAACTCTGCTAGCTCTTTCTCTATTTTTAGTAGGACTCTTCACAGAAGCATATTTATATATTTTTGCGATTCTTCATCAACAACTTGTTCATCGTTGTCCCACTATTCTTTTGTTTATTATTTAGAAAGTAATGAGTATAACTGTACCTAACAAGTCACAATGGTAAATCCTAATTTTACTGTTTGCTAAGAGGGAATATATTAGTTTTATTGTGTGTAGATGTAATTTTATTTGTAAATATTTCTAAACATGAGATAACAAAACTATAACTTCTTAAGAGTAAAGGGTTTTCAATAGTTGTTTACTCAGATGAAAACATAAAGAAATTTACTTATGTCTTACTGTCACAATCATTCATTAAATACAACTCCATTAACCGAGAGCACGGCATATTTGAATATCATTTATTTTACTCTACAGAGTTGCTCAAATTTACCTATAAGATTTCTCAAACTCCCAATGTCATGCAATAGACACACTTCAGTTAGCATGCGACTGAGTTGAGAAAGCAAGGATTTTCACTGCTCAATTCTTTATATAGCCTCTACCCAGTAAATCACCCATTCAAACTCGGGTATCCACTGGCCAGGTCTAAACACTTTCGCCTGTCCTGAGTGGTACCTACCATTGTTAGGTATGATTTTATCATTCCCATACTAACGCCCATCACACCTACCTCCTGTAGATATTCAATCGAGTTGAGCAGTTACTAGACCAAGATTGACAAGTCAATACTTGTGGTTGAGTGATTATTGTGTCTTTTACTCAGTATAAGATTTTGGTCCTTACTTTTCACCACAAGGCAACTATCCACACCTAGATCCTCAATGCTCTACGACACTATCACCTATCTACTCATGTCTCATCCCTAAGGTAAGATCGTGGACTCCAACCAACTAGTAGCTTTCATGATTCATCCTTAACCCTAAAACTATTTTGAATAAATCTACTAGCCAAATTCTAAGTCACTTAGTAGTATCAAAGTTTTGAATGAACCAATCTATAATTATTTATACAGTAATTAAATATTACTAAGGTTGTTAAGGTGAACATGGCCTCAAATTAAACAGGATATTTTTTAGTGGTAGGATATAACTAATTTACATGTCATTCTAAATATTTATTTTAATTAAATAACTTTGGATAAATAACAATAATGAAAATACTATAATTAAATAATTTAAATTCCATAGGATTAAATATGATCAAAAACTTGTAACTTGCCTTGTTGTTCTATGAACTCTACTATCTCGCACATTTCGATGCCCAAATCTGGTCCTTACGTGGTCGCCTCGGAATACTTGAAAGCTAACATTAACACATAAAATAACATAAGATCCAGGCTCAAAATTAATCAAGCTAGGAAAACAAATAAAATTTAAAGGAGTAAAATACAATAAAATTACCTAGGGTTTATTTAGATTTTATTGGAGCTTGGGTTGGTGGAATGGATGTCAAAATGGATCCATCGAAATGATCGAAATGGTGGTATTTTTGAAAATTATGGTTCGAATGAACAGTGTTTGCTACAGTATACTACAATACTAGGCTGGCCCAGAATGAATAATGTAGCCCACACAAGATTTTTAATTTAAATGGCCAAGTGGGCCAGTTGACTTGGCCCAGCTACGCGCACAACCATTTCAGTTTGGTTACAACGCGTGTGCGATCTCAGCCGCCAGCGGCGCGCAGACAGCTGCGAAGCGACCACATCGCCGCCCGGGGGTCTTCTTCAATCTCCGACCAACTTCTCTCTAGTGGAAAATGGGGTATGGCCCTTTTCACAATTCAGCACTAGCGAGGTTATCTGGTGGATGCGAACGGCACGGACGGGTTCCTCTCGATGAGGCAACCCTATTTAGGGTTTTGAGAGAAGCTAAGGTGGGTGGTGGTGGTGGCCGATGGCAAGAGAGATGGTCTTGGGTTCTTTTATGACTCTATGGTTCTTCGACGGATTTTCGGCGAGGATGAAAGTGGTTTGACCATCTAGGGTTCACAAGAAACACGGGAGTGGTGGCTATTTGGGTTAAAAGCTCCCAGGAGAGCTATCCATAGGAGAAGCGCCATGGCCAAAGGAAGCTCACAATGCCTAGGCTCTAGGGAAATGCTCATGTTCAAGCGAGTTCTCCATTGTGTTCGGGGTGCAAAGGAGATGCTATGGGTGAATGTAATTGAGTTTTAATCGAGGAGGAAGAATATTGCATTTAGGGTTCACTGGACTCAAGGGAGGTTAGGGGAGGAGCTACGGTGTAGGTGAGTTCAATTGGGTGGCTTTGTTATGCAATTGGGAGTGGCACAAAGCTCTTTGTGAAGACAATTGGGCTTTAAGGGCAAGGAGAGGCGGTAGGAGCAGTAGAGGGGTGGCGGTGGCCTTGGCGCGTGGAAGAAAGAGGGAGCGAGGTGCTGCCGACGAGGGAGATAGGTATAGGAGTTGGCGGGAGTACCACGGCCCTGACTAAGGTCGTAGAGGAGTGACGAAAGCCAGTACGGCGAGAATGCGCGCGTCGGCCTAGGAAAGCAGTGGGTTGCGGTGGGAGAGGTGCGAGTCAAACGGTGTGCCTAGCGATGGAGAGGGAGTAAGATTGGCATTAGCAGCTGGTTGGGCGATGTGAACACCTGGGGAAGGCGCGACCGCATTTCAGGGCCGGACGGGCGACCACGTGGAGGGAGGAATAGGGAGGCGGTGGCGGGAGGCGGCTTCTCCAAGGGTGCTAGCGGAAGGGAGAGGTGAAAAAGCAAAAGGGGAAAGCAAGAATTCAAGATGAATTGTCAAATTTGGGTTGGTTTTGAGAATTCAAACAAAAGCCAAAGAAAGAAATCCAAATTTTGAATTTTGAGGTGTTTCAGCGAGATTTACCGACGTACGTGGCATCTACTATCTGCCACGAGCCTCCCAATCTCATGGTCCACGGAAGAAACAGACGCGAGCCGCATGACGAGGAGCAGCCGGCTCGTTCGGCGCATCGGAACAGCACGTCGCAATGGGACACACTATCATGAATCAGGCAGAGCAATCCCATACATGATTGGGAGGAGGGAGCAAGACTTCCAATATGACGGCAAATCTTCAATGGTGCATTTACGGGCATGTTCTTTATCTCACAAGCTAACGGTTTTGTTTTGCTATAGAGAATATTTTCTCAAGGCTTAAAAGCCCAACATCATACTGGACAAAATATGGGTAATCTATGTAAACAACCAAAATTCAAAAATTTCAAAACCATGGTGCGAAAATATACATCACACCTCTTGAACCAAAACAATGTTTATCTTTCCCAGCCTAAACAAACACCAAAGTGAATTCGACGATAAGTTGAACAGCACTAAAAAAGGTAGGTTAGGTTCCATTGTTTACGTATACGCCTGCTTTACATCAATGAGATGCTATTGCTAGCTGCTTTACTACCTGCTTTTACGCTTTATCCCATTTGTAAATTTCAGCACTGCAGCTAACCACTTTTTTTATCCCAACTGAAGCGCAACTTTTCCCTGTGAAATGAGATGTAAATTCCCCCAAAAGACGATACGTTCGTACGTGCTTTGTCCTAGCAGAAAGAATAAAGCAAACTACGAAAGAAAGGAAAAGGTCACGAGCTATCTGGAAAAGAATCACAAATTCGCATCAAAGCAACCTGTCTCGTTATCAAATCACTCTCTCAATTCTCAAAAATCTGCCAGACTCTGGGCAGACATCATAATCAGCAGACTGAACGAATGCTGCTATAGAAACGGTCTGAACTGAATCGAATATAAATCCATGGGATAGTAGTACAAGGACGCACAATTCAGAAAACAAGCAGGCAAATAGAAGATATCATGCGACGCATAGCATGCATGTTGACAGCAGCATTCATCTATGTGCCTTTAGGATCCACTGCGTGCTCGGTTCAGTGGCGCAGGTTGCCGAAGAGGAGCGCCACGGCCGGGCAGAGAATGGCGGCCACGAGCGACGAGGAGACCGCGGCCGCGCCGGAGGTGGGGCTCGGTGCGGGGGCGTCGGCAGCGTAGGCAACCCCGGCGAGGGAAGAAACGGCCGTCGCCGCGACGACAGCGGCGTAGAAGACCTTGGAGTCCATGATGCTGTGCACTACAAGAGATTTGTGCGTGCTTTGTGCTGTAGATTTGTGGACAGGTGATGAAAGAATTGGAGAGTTGTGAGAGATCAGAGATTGTGTGTGCCTTTTTATAGGTAGGAGGAGAGAAGCTTTGGACCCCACATTCACAGTCTGGCCTATTTCCATCATACAGCACAGCTCATAATCAGAGACTTCAAGCCAGAGCTTAAAGATAGGAAACTGCTATTTGTGAATGATACAACGTATCAAGCTATAATTAGCAGCTCCTAATAGGTGTATGATAGGCTGAAACAGAGGCAAAGCAATTGGAATTGTGCTTTTAATACTTGGCAGCCAATGCACGAAAAGAGAGAGCATCATGGTCCAAACTGAGTTCAGACAACGATACACCTGTCAAAGAGGATTATGATGTTCTAGGGGGGTCTCACTCTCCTTTTGGGTGCTTGAATCTTGTTGGTCCTTTGGTCATCCCAGCACGGCACGGATCAGCAAAGTTTTAGGTAGCAGTACACTCTGGTGTAATGAGATCAATGCATGCATGCATATGCCAATGGAATGTGGGTGTCACTCTTGTTCTTGTTTCTTGGCAAATTGACCCTATATTGATTCAGGAATGGAATGAAGGCATTGCCTGCCCTGTAAGCACTGGCTCTGATATGTGAGGAGTAGATGATGGATTGCACAGTTGAACCGCTACAGGAATCTTACAGTACAGTAGATGGATGGCAGAATGTCAGAAGATATGGACAATTTGAGCTACTCATAGCACAAATGGAAGTGTGGAATGGATGCCTTACCACAAACACTTCAATCATTTGTCTTCAGACAATAGATTGGTGCATCTCAGGGGTAAGCGGCTGTCGAGAGTCGAGATATATATTTTTACTTGAAGCCACAGGGATCATAATTACTGAATATGTGTTGAAGCACATATGTGAAGGTAGAAAATGACAGCTATCGAATTCTTGGCATCTAGCCATGAGATAGTGGTTCTAATATCTGAACTTCTACACTCGATCAAACTGGCTATACTAATCCATTAAATCCCAGTTTTGTTTTTTTAATACTATATACATGATAGCAGCTAAGATTCTCCTGCGTGTCGGTTTAGTACTACCCAATTAGCCATAAAAAGAATGTTTGATAAGCAGTTCATATTATTATTGGACACATCAAATAGAGATGTGTGGCAAAAATATGTTATGCCAAGCGATCAGACTAGTATTCAATTCATTTGCTTTTCAGTCTTCCTCAGATAGGAATAATCTGAATTTTCACATCTTTCCTGCACATTTCTCCGTACCTAAGTAATCCTATATCGATGCATAGATTGCTCAACAACTCATATGTTCCAGTACTGAATATTTTTTCAGTAACAGCAACCTCAGAAGAAGATGGTTGTGTCAAAGAAGCTTATGAAGGTTGGCCCATGGGGCGGCACCGGAGGAAACCCGTGGGACGGCGGCGGCCACACCGGGATCCGTAGCATCACCATGTCGTACGACCGGTGCATCGATTCCATCAGCGTGGAGTACGACAGGAACGGGCTGGCCGTTCCCGGCGAGCGACACGGATGAGCCGGCGGCAATCACACTACTCAGGTACACATCACATATATATATAATGTGCTTGACAAGATTGTGTGATGGCATGGCACGGCTGGAGTTTCTTGACTGAATTGCGTGCGTGCTTAGATCAAGCTGAACTTCCCGGACGAGTGCCTGACCACCGTGAGTGGCCACTACTCCCTGATCGCGCACGACGGCTCGCCGGTGATCCGCTGGCTGGCGTTCAAGACCAACCAGAGGGCTTACGGGCCGTTCGGCGCCGCGGAGGGCACACCGTTCACGTTCCCGGTGGACGGAGGGGTGACGGTCGGGTTCTGCGGGAGGAGCGGCTGGCAGCTCGACGCCGTCGGGCTGTACGTCGCGCCGCTGCACCCGGAGACGACGTACGACAAGGTGCAGAAGCTGGGGCTCATGGCCTACCGGTCGATCAAGTACCGGATTGGGCCTCAGCAGCAGCAGGTGCAGGTGCAACACCAGAACGGCACCGTTCAGACAACTCGCAAGACTTACTAGTGATCAGTACACACTAGTCAGAATACAAGGCTCGGTCTCTGTACAGATTGATTCAGCTTGGTATGAATCTAGTGCACCTGGAATGCTTAATATAGCACGAGTTTACTACATTGCGTCATGCTTTGGGAAGATTAATGCTAAGGCGATCGCCGCCGGCGCCATCAATTCAGCGCTCTGAACTTGAGTTGGCTCTTATATACCGGGCTAGATGCTTGGTGCTCCACAAGCCTGGAAAGAGTCGTTTAATTACACGGTTTCTTCCAGGATGATCCAAGGTTTCGCTTCCAGGCCATTGCAGACTTCCCAGGCTGCTCAAACTAACGTAGCCATTCCTGCTACACGGGTGAAGAGGTGTAACACCCGACATCTCAACAAACAAATACGAATGGAATACCAAACTTTGAGCTCCAGATTGAGTGATAGCACAAGCAAAGAAGTACTAGCAGCGTAAGAAAAAAATGGAGCTCTAGCGGAGCCACAGTTTCAGTCCATTCGTTGTAAGAAACGATATACTGATTGTAAGCATAAGCAGCGATCACAAAGTGCAACGCAAATAATAATTATAGAGACACGCAGCAGCCTAACACAGTCAAGAGTACAAACCACCTGGTAGACTTGTAACATGGTTCTAACAAGACTCAAAACTGTTGGAACTGTGATAATAAGCTGGAAATATGAACTCAAAGAGGCCCCTCAGCAAAAAGCGAGCATAATGCGCTTTACAGCTTAGTTGGCTGCCTGTTCTTCTTCTTGGCACCAGACTTGGCAACCTGGAGGCTGCGGTACACTGAGCTCAGCCTAGCAAGAGCTGGCTTTGTCAGATCAGGCCTGTAGTAGTTATCACTGACCTGGCGGGCAGAGAAACAACTCATTAAAGCCCACACAATTGTCTTCAGTTATCAACAAAGTAATTTAATGATCCAAAAAATCCAGAATGCAGTAAAGACTGAAGCAATAACAATTTCTTCTAAAATGTACATACAAGAATGCTATTATGCAATAATACAAAGTGGTCTGCAGGTTCAGCTCAGAAGCCAAGCGTAACAAGTATATTTCATTGAAGAACAAATTGATCGGTTGGTCTTCTTATGTGTTATGGCTCATCACAGCATTATCTTGAGTTAGCAATGAAACCCAGACAGACAAACAAAACAGACTGCCTAACAAGAACAGCTCTCACATGATACCATACAGTGCATGAAGCAAATAACTGATCTCTCAAAAACAAACGAATATCAACTACATCAGTGTTAGAGCTATTGAAAGTTCCATATAAGAACCAGAAGGTTTCAGCAATAAATCAACAAGAATATGATGCATACAATAAAAGAGTGAAGCAATAGCTATTTCTTCAAAAAGGTACATGTAACAATGCAATTATTCGTTAAGACAAAGTGGCCTGCGGGTTCAGCTCAGAAGCCAAGCGTAACAAGTATATTTCATTGAAGGACCAATTGATCGGTTGGTCTTCTGACGTGTTATGGCTCATCACAGCAATACCCTGGGTCAGCGATAAAACCCACACAGAAACAGAACAGATTCTCTAACAAGAATAACAATTCTTAGTGCTACAGTAGAACTCACAAAACTAATAACTATCTTTCGACACAAAGGAATATCAATTGGTGTAAATATTGGTGGTAAAGCTACTAATGTTCCATAAGAAACACAAGGTTCCAGGCCTATTTACCACAACAGAAAAGGAGTTTTGACATATGGAGGTAAAGACTGCATGGACAAATAAACAATGTCGCAGCTCAGAAGCCAAGCATAACAGTATTTCATGGAAGACCCAACATGATGGATGGCCTTCCTATGTGTCAGGGCGAATTGCAGCAATAAATAAGCATAAATAATTTGCAAACACAATATTTAATGCATTACATTCATAACCTAGCATTATGGCCTCTGGAATCACAAATAGAATCAAAGCATAAGGGTGACATGAAGATAAGCAATTGAGTATTTTTCTCGTTCTACTACCTGGTTCTTGACGGCCTTGGCCATTTTCCGGAACTCCTTGCGCATCACAGACTTGTGGTAGAGCTTTGCAGGGGCGTTCTGCTTCTTGGTCTTGGTCGTGGAGAGGACCACAGCCATGTCCTTTCCGCCTGACGGCTGGATAGTCACGGTCTTCTTGTTCGCCAAGCCTGAGAAACCACATCAGCCTCAGTTAGCTCTTCAAAAATAGAGTGGTCAGTGGGCACCAAAAGGTAGAAGCAGAGCAGGCACCGACCAGAGTGCTTGTAGGAGTGGACGTTGTAGAGGTTGTTGGGCTCCTTGCTGAACTGCACCTTGGCATTGCCGTTGCCGAACTGCTTCACCAGGAAGGAGTTGTTCTTCTTCACAATCTCCCAGATCAGAGGCCCCTGAACCGTCGCCATTTCCCTTCGCCTATATCCACCAAACCAACGACTAAACATAAGATCCTACGGCTAAATAGAAGCGACAGGAAACAAGAAAAATACAAGAGTATAAGGTGACATTTGGCCATTTGCAGAGAAAATGGATGCCGATTGCAAATGGAAGCTAGGGTCACAACTTTTTTTTCGCGCGAGTGGAGAAGTTTGTGCCTTTCATGGGTATTTCTAAGCATGAACATTCCTGCGATGTACTAGATCTAACTTGTCGGGGAATCAAGCATAGTTGTCAAATTTAAACCTAAGAGGCGATCTGACCAACGAAAAAAACGAAACCCCGAGCTGATTTCACCGGATCATACAAATACTCCAAACAGCGATAACTCAGCGTGGAGAGAATCACTACAACAGCAGCGAACGGAACAGTCGAAACTAGAATCATCACGAGTGTACCGGGCCAAACGCCACCAAAGCTAAACAAATCGCCACATAAGTCGCGAGATCCGTATATAGAGCACATGAGATGAGAAGGGGATCGTCTCTACTAACCGGAGAAGCCGGTGGTGCTGCCTGCGGCGTCGCCTTGTTCTGCTCCGGTGTTTGTTTGGGTGGTGGCTGCGGAAGGTTGGGGCGGCTTGGAGCCTTGCAGGTTGTTGGCTTTTATACCTGGTTGCGCTCATAAACCCTAGCTTTGGTCGGCGCGTTGTGGGCTCAGTTGGGCCGGGCTCGAATGTGTAGGCCTCCAATCCAGCCTATCAGAGCCGGATAATCCATCGAAGTCGCCCGGATAAATAAATGTGTAATCCCACCTCCACAGCACGGGCCGAAACATGAGCCCACGCATCCGCGTGCGCGTCGCCGGTTGCCCACTTGCCGGTCAGTATGGTGCAATCGTGCGTGACTTCTAGCCCTCGGGACGCGCGGCACGGAGCCACGGACAGACGCCGGCAGGCAGACCGGGCCACATAGGCGGATCTGAGATACGGTACAATTTGGCTACGGCACCGTAGGAACCCTCGGAATTATCAGATGTGCTGTGCTTAGACAAGCATCTCGATATGATGAGCCAGACACGATACAAGCTAGTCTGATACGAAAGTATAATACCATACTAAGCTATTGTCCAATCCAGCCTGGCACACTATTTATCCCAAACTCTCTTAATACAGTAACTCTCATGTGATAGTATAGTACGGTTGATAATAAAATTACTTGTCTTAAGGTTATTGAACTCTTACGATTAGCAGTAAAATTACTTGTGATTGGTAGTAAAATTACTACCTTGCTCAACAGGTTATCAGTGGCTCGTGGGCTAAGCATACCTGAGCCAGTCCGACCCATCTCTATGCCATACCTAGATTGGATGGCAGACACATGGATTGATATAATACGATAACTTATTTGGACCAGCTTTGTCGGATCTAATAAAACCATATCTAAGTCTGTAAACAAGTCGAGTTCAAACGAGCCTAGCCTCCCAAGCTCAAGCTCGGTGAAGCTCGAGCTAAGTTCGAGCGAGTCTGAGTTGGGGTCCGAGTCTGGACCTAGGCTCGAGCTCAGCTCGAATAATCTCGATAACAGTTAAAATAATTTAATATGCACTAATTTTTAATAATAAGAAAAGCTTGAGCTCGGCTAGAATAAACTTGATAACAGTCAAAAATAATTCAACATACACTAATTTTCAAAAATAGAAAAGCTCGAGCTTGAACTCGACTCAATTAAGCTCTGTAAGAGTTAGTATGTATCAATATTTAAGATCGAATCGAGCCCTAACGAGCTATTCCAGCTCGGCTCGTTTAGAGTTCGAGTCGAGCTCAAGCAAATTGCGAGTTTCGAGCTTTTTATAGCCCTAACCATACCCTATCCAATCAAATCATACCCCATCCGAGACCATGCCGACTGGCCCATTTGGCCAGGTCTGCCGACTATGGGTGGAAACGAGCCGACCCAAGCTGGCTCGAGCCAAGTCACCCAGAGTTGCGGCTCGGCTCAGCTTGTTCAAGAAATGAGCTAAAAACCTAGCTCGGTTTGGCTCGAGCCGGCTTGCGAGCCACATGATGTTTTTCAGCCACCAGCAGCAGTTGTTTATGTGAGTCTACTCCATGGTGTCAGATGAAATAACATGCTTGCCAGAGTTGTGATGCATGTTGGATATATCGTCTGTAACCAGTGCTTACTGCTTGCTACCTCAACAACTAGCTTTACACTAGGAAGTAGGAACTACAAGCTTATCCATCAAAATCACATCTAGTATAGACATGCACTAAAAACTTATAGGACGTGTGTCCACTAGGAAAACTCTTGCATCCATCCTTTAAGAAACTTTTTCACCATGACAAATCACACTGTCTGTCACTTGATCATATAACTGAGATGAACATGCCAGGAAAGTGCCATGTTAATTTCAATTAGCAATGAAACATGCAACATTTTAAAGTGTGAAATTATCAACACACAAGCACACAAGGAAATTTGTACCTCCTTTGCATCAGGAAAGCATCGCCAAAAGAAGTCCGGCCTAGGTCTCCCTACTGTATTTTTTATCACATCAGTTATAACCGCGGTTATCAGCACAACAAAAAGAACACCTACAAAATTCATTCAAATGTATATAGCTTCATAACTTTTGCACAGAATAACTGAAACATAAGAAGAAACTAGAGACAAACGTCGATCTCCTAGTGTTGCATGATGAAGATCATAAACATCCTAGTGATATATATTGATGCGAAGATAACCATAGGACACAGTATAGAGATTATCTGGCAAGAGGTCCAATATCAAGAATCAGTGATGAATGATTTTGAGCTTGTATCAAACAAAGGAACTGCATAGGTTCAGAGACATACAGAAACACCCCATGCTAGTACAGTACTTGGTTTTACTGGGTACCTAATATCAATCATGGCATCCTTCCCAATGGAGCGGCTAAACGGAGGTGCATAATGCAAGGCAAGCACAAATGCAGCTAGAAAAACAAGAACAACCCAATCATGTGTGTGCTTTCTGGCCAATCTAGCTTCATGCGTCTGAATTGTGTGCGAGCATCTCCTTGTCGACAAGGCTACGAGATACCTCCACAGTCCACACCTTAGCCCATTATTACCTGGTAGTGGGAGGTGGGGGCGCTCCTGGAAACAATTGAAGTTATCCGATTGGGCGAAGTAGCGCTTGACGACGTCGAGGAACCGGTTGTTGTCAGCGGCGAAGCAGCGGGGATCCTTCACCAGCAGTGCCCCGTGTCCCGAGGTTGGTGCTCACCACCTCAAAGAGCACCAGCGTCAGGCCTTCAGCGATCTACAGGTACGTGCAAGCTCCACCACGGGGAGGTCCATGGGTAGGGCGAGCAACGCGGTGGGCAAGGCAGAAGAGGATGGGGAATGCCAAATAAGATCATGATTGGGGTGGGACAAGAGCCGAAGAGGATGGGAAATGCCAGATCGAGATCAAGATCACTGGAGCTATAAGTTTGGGGCACGACCGACTGGAGAATACGAACAACGGACTGCAGACACGAGCCAAAATATGCTCGCAAGCCAGCGGCTTAAGCTTTTTACAAGCTAAGAAAGAGGCTCAGTTTAAAAATTCATAAGCTCGAGCTGAGCTAGCTCAGCTTGTAACGAGCCTAAGCGACTCACGAGTCTCAAGCTATTTTTCCAGCCTTACTTACTGCCGGCAGGACATGCCGCACGGGAAGGCCGACGAAGGATGGGGAGACGTCGGCGCCGGGCAAATTACACGGCACAAGCGCGGGTCCGGCACAAAAGCACAATTGCGGGCACATGGCACGTCTCCCCCGCTGTGCCGGTAAATCACTATGACAAGAATTTTTGGGGCATAAATGACCTCCCGTTCACTTTCTTAAGAGGCTAAAACTGTGTCACATTGCAGACTTGCAGTATGGAGAAAATAAGTTCAGATACAACGATTATTTGTGACGATCCAACTACCATCAAGACTGAGAGCGCCTTCCCATCTGGGTGCCAAAAAGAAGTGAAAGAAAAGGTTGTGACAACATTAGCAAGTGAAAACGATGCAAATCACTCCTTTTTCTTGCCGGTGACACCTGCGACCACCTGCGTAAGTACCAAAGGGCCACCAGTTAAACACTGTCTCAACGAATAATCACGATTTCAATACAAACTATCAAAGTATAGATGCAGCAGGGATGATTGTATCTAATCAAGATTGTTCAGAAGTATGAAACCTGATAATGGCCAGGTGAACTATGGCAAGTCCTCAAGACTAACACACAAAGTAGCGGTTATGCAATGCAAATTATCAAAAGATGCCATGTGATAAGTCATTCTAAGCTGCCAGTCAACTATTTAGTATTCCTTTCCTGGCATTTTGTAGCCAAGTTGACATGGAGTAACCAAATAGAAAGTTACTTTAAGGCTATCAACAGGCTGTGTCACACGATGAACAAGATAAAATTTGAAATGATAAATGGTGTGGTTGGAAAAATCAGATACGGCTGCTATTGGGGTAGTGGCCCCACCTTGACCCAATCGGCCCACTAGATCAAAGGCCCATCACATGTATGATCATGTGGCAAGCCTGGTATGGCTATGCCAAGGAAAGGACGTGTTTGCTCTCGCTGTTATAAACCCCAAGAGAGGCATTTATGTAAACAACCCCCATGGCTATAAATATGGCCACTAGGGCACCATTGATGAATAATAGAATAGAAATTATGCTCATTTTTTATGAACATAAGCAGCATACACAAAACAACCCAAAAACAGAGGACATCACATACATCATTTAGTGCAGGTGGAGGAACTTGTTTAGCAGTTTCCCAAGAATCCAAGATTGGTCTAACAACTGCCGGAAGAAATAGACCTGAAATTGCAAATTATAAGGTCAGCTGAAGATATTTGGCAGAAGGATGGAGACTGCTAGTTCTTATGCCAGTCAATAATTCCAAAATTTCATGCAGCCAAATCAGAAAATCTTAGGAATCATGTACTGAGCTTGCTCTAGTTTCTTCCTGAAATGTCAAAGAGTGACATAACACTAGTTCGGTTCATGACTATAAAAGGCAACAATTAGCCACCACTCAAAATGTGATGTCCTACCACTGTACCACACCACAAAAGCCTATAGTTTGATTGAACATTGAAATGGGGATTAACACAAAATGCTTTCGAAGTTTTGATTTTGACCACTTTTGTGCTGGAACTTGTTGGGTGAAAGGTAGAATGGCAAATAACAAGTGTCCACTGCTTGATGCAGCACACTAAATTTTAACCGCGCTGGTTGCCAACGAAACGCATCCAGGTTGCCACACTCTTAATTTCATAACTGGCAGCCTGACACAAACTACATCAACAGGCAAAATAAGAAGTTTAACAATTCCAGAGGACGAAGGAAAATTCCAGCATAACTACATTTTGGGATGAGATTCAGAGCAACCCTTGTCACCTCTCACCTGTTCTGACCAAACGCAGCAGACAGAATAATCCAAGCCGAATCGGCAAGGCCTATATCACATAGTACAAATCCAATTCGTTTAACTAAAAAGTGAAAAGGAAAGTAAATGGGCGCATGGTTCTTGAGCTGAAACCGTTGCTGCCGACTGTGTCCTCCAGTACAGTCAACTGCTCGGCTAAAAAGGAACAGTTGGATCTTTATCCTGAGGGGGGGAGTGCGTAGCTCATGAATCATGACTTATGAAACAAGCTGAATCATGTGTCATGGGAAGTGCAGTTGAACAAGGCTAGGCCAGTGATCTCGAAGCCTGGATCTGACGAACAGCAGCAGAAGAAAAGCACATCGAAATGTAATTAACCCCCACCCCCCGACCAGTCCGTGGAAATCAAACACGCGTCTGCGAAGCCGAGCTTAACGGAGACGCTCAGGGCGGAGAATGAAGCCTGCGTCCTAGAGGCGACGTGCGCGCGCGTAGGTACTAGGGTTTGGGTCAGAGCGGGAGAGAGAGAAACGGAGGGTACCGAATCCGGCGATGAGGCAGGAGGCGGCGACGACGGGCTCCTGCACGACGAAGATCTTGAGCTTCTCCATCACGCCCATGGCTGCGCCGTTTCTGCTCCGGGACTCCACTCCTCCGTTGCTTCCTTCCTCGCCGCCGTCGCTGGAGATCAGATGAGCGAGCGAGTAGCGTTGTGCGATCTGCGGGTGTGGGGCCCTTACGAGAATTCCACCGCCCGGCCCGTTTACGAGCAAGGCCCAAAGCCCATCTTTAGGTGGTGGCGAGTCGATCGTGTTGACGCCTTCGTGAGAAAGAAACGCACTCGGCAAATCAAGCATCGCCCGTAGGAATATCCTCTCGCTAGTGGGAATATTTTGCCGCGAAAAGCGAATCTACCCCCCTCTGCTTCCCTTTCTTGCTTCGTCTTTGCATGGCAATTTGCGCGGCCACCCATCCTCTCCTCTCAGTTCTCTTCAACCTCTTCTTTCCTTCGTTCGTGTATACACTTCCCTTTCAATTCTCCGACTTCATTTCGTTTGCCTCATCGTCGAAGCCGTCGGTCGCCGGCCGGGAGCAACTGTCCATCATGATTACCAGGTTAGCCCCCCGTACTGTCCCGCGCTTGAAACAACAATTCTGGTTCATCTTTGTGCGATGGTGTTGGTAAAATCAGATACTTTTCTCCTGCTATGTTCCCTTCTTACTTGTATGCAAGCCACCAAGCCCTTTGCAATCTGCGTATATACAGTGGCACCCGTTATATAGTTCCACCTTGGGATTGGTTCCTTACACCATGTCAGAACCAGCTCTGATTCGAAGAGCAGTAAGCAGCAGCATCGATGATTGATGAGTCCATGTCCTGATGTGCCATTGGCTTCGATTTAGGATTTACCAGCTGAATCCCGCCGATCCATTGTACCAGTGGTAGTTAATCATGTCATCTTTATCTGTTTGATCATGTGCCTAAAATAATCTCGACCGAGACTTCCACGTTGAGATTTGAGACGAGGCACTTGGCCGATCTTCCCATCATTCAGATTCCAGACCTTGAAAAATGGAAGCGGAGGAACCGTTCTTTGTATCGACGTTTGAACACGAACACCTCTCGCGCAGTCACCTTCTATGCACCGCAGAGGCGGCGGACCGGCAGTGGAGCTCGCCGGAGCCGGATGGGCAGGCCCGCGTGTTGATACATGCTGCTACTACTATACGCACACGCACGTCTCTTCCTTCCAAGAACCAGGCGATTTCGTGGCGTCTCCACGGAGACGCTGAGGCAGGCTACGCAGAGCAGTATGATGCATGCAGATGCAGATGTAGATGACATGCCTCTGGGACTGGAGTAAAGGATACGGACGCGGGGTACGGCCAGTGCGGGGATGCGGCGGAGCGGCGGCGAGAGGTAGCAGAGCCGTTCTTCCTGCCGAGCACCTTGACCGGTGGGCCCACGTACCCCACATGTCATAGAGGCCGCAATTGACACCGGTGAGCCGTCCGATCGGATATACGCTGTCCGGATGGGGACAAGGGAGACCGACGAGCCGGCGTGGTCAGATGGGTCCGTTGGATTCTCCGGGAAGAGCTGTTTAGCATCGACATCATTGCTCTGGCCGTAGCTGTTCCGCAGCCGGCAGCACGGCCTATCCGCGAAACTTCTCTACGTCCAGCACCTGGTTTTGCATTGGCTTTACATGCTTTCTGTTCTAATTCTGCCCGAGTAATCTGCCCATCCGAATCGGATACTCTTGTATGAGCTTCTGAAAGTCTGTAACATTAGCTTACCCACAACTTACGTGTGCTGTATGTCGTACAGGAGACGAGATTTTTAGCTACGCCACATGGATACAAAGCAGAGAAGAATCGATTATATTCCCGGGAATGATCACAGTATGATACAAAAGAATGGTGGCATCACCAGCACAGCATGTGGCCGTGATATGGTTACAACTCACACTCTTACAACAGGTACATCAATTGTGCATCTGTGCCCGGGGACACTTATGTCCACGTGCACGCTGTAGTTCAGGCGTTCAGCAATGCTCTTGTGTCGGATTATTCCGCTAGGAGCAGACGTTTGCTCGAAAGAAGTTTTGAATCTTTGGAGATGCTACTCTAAAATCATCTCCACAGTAATGAGGAGACATGAAATATCGTCTCCTTCACGATTTTGAGAATAATTTGCATGTCTTTGTTTCTGAAAAATCAAACACAATGCGGTAAGCATTTGCCAAAAATTAGGAGATGTCGTGATTCAAGTAGAAGCGATTCAGTGTGTTTTGGGGATTTTACCTTATGACTCAATTGCTGCGACCCTTACTGGCTTCATTACTCTTAGAATGTTCCTCATATGCTCAAACCCCATCACTATTAGTCCTATGACATAAAGAAAGCTTAGTTGCAGCTTGCCAAGCAAGTTATAGACTGCTACAGCAACATTTCCACCTTCATCTGTTCGTATCGTGACGGTAACAGATCTTGAAGAAATAAGTGCTCCGGTTTCTGATAACGATGCAGGGTAAGAAGCATGCCGTGGAACATAGCATTCGACACAAATTTGTAGAAAATTCAGCCTTGTTAAGCTTACCTGATGCATTCTCTGGCTGGGACGACCACTCCTGAGGTTTCATCATGGATTTAGTGGCCTTTATCAAATCCATTAGTGCATCGTTGACCTGCGATAGAGCAATAGTTGTATAAGTTATCTTGTGCTTTAGTGTAACTGTAAGGACGACAAAACAAAAAGAAATCAGTGTTCATATTCTCAATTGTATTTTCTCTTTTTCCGTCTCAATGGCAAAGTAGGCTGGTTGGTTTGCTCTGCGCTTATAAATATATTACATTATAGATGCTTCTCTTTCTCAGAAGAAATCTTCTTTTTCAATTCTGATGCCCTTAAAGTGTCGAAGTCTGTACATCATTGTCCAAACATCAAGTTGCCAACTTGCCATAAGCTAAATATGTTCAAGTCTAGACTACTATTAGAATTAGTGTAGCTGGTAACTTCACGTAGTTGCCTTAGATCCACTGCCAAAGATTCTCAGTTGTCTAGGATAAATGCCTAATATCTTTCTCAAATATAATGGCGCCTGAAGGGAAAGTCATTTGATAGTGCTGGGTATATTGCTGATGGAATGATGAGATGCATGCCTCATCTTTTAAGTTAACATTAAGGTAATTTAAAATCTGGCCTGGGATAGCTATTTTACTGAAGCCCACAAGTCGCTTTAGAGCCGACCAAACAATTATCTTCAAAAGTAACATGTTCCCTTGCACAATTTAGGTGGTCAATGATGCTTTCAGAGAACCATAAGGTCGCCTTTGTTCAGTCAGCAACTTTGGAACTCTTTGCACAAGTTACAACAACATGCAATAAGATTCTCGTACATATAAGCCTTCTTCTGAGTTTGGGAACAAAAGAAATGCATTTGTTAGCGCATTTACGTTAGTGAGAATGATGCTCGAAGAGAACCGCAACATTTGATATTGTCTGGTTTGATCAGCTATTTTAGGATAGCCCAATTTGCAAGTGTTCTCAATATTTTAGTTGCCCCATGTTCTAGCATTTGACCAACGTTCACGCTTACCTCCTCTGGTCTTTCATGGCTTACTAGATGTGCACCATGAAGTTCTACCATTCTAGCAGCAGGAAGAAGTCTTTCTGCAAGTCGTCTTGCATGACATAATTGTGCAATAATATCATACCTGCATTATTTTTAAGCAGGCCATGAGAAAGGGAGGCACACTATGTTTGTGAAAAAGGAATGTGTGTTATTCTCAAGATCGTGCACAGCTAACCTTCCATGAATAACTGAAACTAGAAAACCAGCAGAACGTATTGTATCTAGTTCTTTAGTTGTCATTTTGTGAGTCCAGCATGCATTAACTTGCCCTTCAAAACCACAGTTAGATTGCATCCCTGTTGATGATATACCCTTCACATATTCCTGAAATACAACGTACATCACAAAAAAATTTGGTAACTAAATGCAAACGAATAAAGCTTTGTTACATCAGCCAATAGATCCAAAAGCATAACGCCAAATTTTCCGTATGCGCTGTATCCTAATCAATATGCTTATATTCTGAACAGGGGATGCAAAAGCGTAATGCCAAAATTTCCATGAAAGAAGGCCTAGTCAAAATGCTATGATCCCATGTTATGAGAATCTTTACAGAATTCTCAGATGAGCTCGCTAAAAGATTACTAACATACAGTAAGCATTAAATGTGTATAAGCAGCAAATCTCATCCATAATCAAATTTGGAGGCACAATAAAATGGCATTAGAAGACTACTGGACACTCCATGCGAGTATGAGATAGATACATATCTAGCAGATACACCATTAACTACACATAATTGTTACCAAACATCACCCTAAAATTAGTAAGATCACTCACTTGATAGAGGATTGTTCTCCTTGTGCATGATCCAACTTGGTCATCAAGGTATTCCTGCATTGGTACAGGGAATATGTGAACACTAAAGCTCAAATCCACAGAAAAAAAAACTATTTTTTTACATCAATTAAGAAATCACAATGAATTCATCCTCACCTTCGTGTAGTGGGTTTCCAAATCTACAAGAGCTCTTTGTTCTGGAGTTCTCGCCCTTAAGAAACGGAATGCAAGAGAGAGCATCTGCCCATCTACCTGAAAAAGTGGACAAGCTTCATTGACGAAACTATTTTTACTTGCAACATTCGAGATTTCAAACCCATAGCCTCTTCTCATCTCAGTTCCTCAAACTCCCCCAAACAAATAGGCATATTTCAACATCCCAGTACCTTTGGGAAGCACTCAAATCCACCCCCAGTGACATTGAGCAACGCCAAGGAGCATAGCCTGTGAGGCGCCATTGCTGCCAGTTTGCAAGAAATCATCGCACCTGTTTGCAGAGATCCATGGAGTCAGTGCCTAATCTGTACAGCTGCCAAAAGATAAAGCATCAAAGACAAGAGCACATGAAGGATTCACCCATGGAGTGGCCGAAGACATGGGCTTTTTTCCACCCCAAATGATCCATCAAGGCCAGCGCGTCCCTCGCCATGATCGCCGTCCTGCCAGAGATGAACGTCCACATGGTCAGTACTCAGTACCACCGCCCGTTTGACTTTTCCAAGCTTCAGCAGCGTTTGATGAAAGATATCCCCCCTCTTTCTTCTCCATCACACATTTTCTCATGAAGGCTATCGCGGCAGGAATCGAGTAAAACGTGAATTTATTCTCATCCAAAGCTACATGCAGCGCAGCTCTTATCCCCTTCCAGATCTCTCTCTATCTACATCTTCAAGATTGAGCTACATCTCGAGAGGAGGAGCAGTATCATCCACCTAACTCCCCCTCCGATCATCGAAACCGATGGGAATTTGGATCTATACGACGATGAGATTGGAGAGGGGGTGCTAAACTCACGTGTAGTAGGATTTGTGCGGGAGCACGGAGCTGCGGCCGACGCCGCGGTTGTCGAAGCAGCAGACCTCAACGCCCTCGCCGTCGTCCTCCGCCGCCGACGCCGACGCCGCGGCGGCGCCGGCCTCCTCGTCCGTCCGCGGGACCTCGTCGTCGGCCGGCTCCACCGACCCGGTCAGCCCCTTTATCTGCGGGCCCCACGAGTCGTGCGTCCCAGCCAATCCTTCCACACCCAAACCAGACCATTTCTCAGAACAACAACAACAAAAAGGGTGTCTTTTCTTCACACGAGAACGAGAACGCAGCACGCGAGAGAAGCGCAAGCGCGGCCGCGGGGGATTTTACAATTGCACATACCGATGACGAGGAGCACCTTGGTGGCGCCGCGGCCGTAGCGGCGGTAGAAGAGCCGGACGCCCTCCCACTTGTCGCCGTTCTGGTACCTGTCCACCTCGCAGTAAGGCATTGCGCTTGCTCGCCTGCGATTCCTCTTCCTCCTCTGCAGATTTAGCTTCCGGTTATCGCCGCGCGCGATTGTGTTAGCGTAGCTTGAGATTTTCGGGAATGGGATCGTGGGATTATTATTAAGCGTGGAGAAAAGTATGAGGGATGTGGAGCGGAGCTTTGGAGGAAGGGGCGGTGTTTTTATAGCCGTCGGACGGGAGCGCGAGAAAGGAGGAGGAGGATTCACGTGGATGGATACCAGACGGACGGACCACGCCGGCCGGTCGCCGTCTGCTCAGTCGAACGGTTTGTGTTTGTGCTCGCGGATGGATGGGATAAATTTATGAGATTGAGGTCCACAATTTTCGGAGCATTTGATCGTGCTGCAAGGTCATTCGCATTACCTTTTGACTTTGATTTTATAAATAGTAAAGTTTATAGAAATATTGTATTCGTGTATGATTTTGGTATAAATGTAATGACTATAATATGTATTATAATTAATTAATAAATTTTATCTTAAAAGATACCTTATTTAAAAATTAGATACCATAAAAATAGCTTTTAAAAATTAATACAAAGATGGCCTTTGATGAAAAACAGAGTAGCAGCAGTCCAGCTACATTTGTCCTTGTGAACAAGAGCTGGGTAGATAAAGCAAGCAATGATGTTTGAAAAGCGGTGCACCTTGTCAGTATTTAGCAAGTTTTTAGGCGTTGTACATATTGAATTCTACATTTTGCTTCTGCATAGAAAGCCAAAAGTCAACACAAATATCTAACTTATCGAAGTGCCTTCGTTATTCCTTTCACTACCATCTTACTTCAGTGATAAGGTAAAAGGTCACAGGTACATCACGCACTCTACTCCTCTTGATCCTGTCACGCGCACGTATCTCTTCCTTATTTTTTCTATCTCTTTCTAAAAGTCACTTCTTTCTATCATACTATTTATTTTTAGGAAAAAATAAGCCACAGCCTAAGGCTATCAAAAAAGCCAATATAAGGTGGTGATCGGTTTCGGCTGAAAAGCTCATGGCTTATGGCTGAAAACATCTGTAGTGGTGAAAAAAAAATCAGATGTTGTGAGGCTTATTTAGCATAATTAAATTTAAAAAAATTAAAAATATAAAAATATGTTAACACATTACGTATAATACAAACAAATACGGGAAAAAAAGAACTGACAAAAAAGCTCAACAAAAAGTCAAAAGTTCAGAAAAAGATGAAACTTATGAATAGTGAAAAATAAGCCAGAAATCGAAGCCGAGTTGATCAGGGTCTAAATGTTTCTTAGGGCATGTACAACCCATGACGGTGGTTGTCTGTAAGTTATTGCCACATCATATAGATAGCTCATACAAATGGATCGCCTATTTGACTGTCTGAAACTGCTTAATGCATACATACATCTATGATCAAGTATGAATAAGATCTCTGTGTGCCATTTTGTTGCTTGTGTAACACAAAAATGAGATCAAGCATAAGTAAGATGAACATGGATACATTATTTCTTGAGAACCATCAATTCTAAATAGGCTTTCAAAACATTCAGAAGATACAAAGGACACTCAGCAAAGTACTAATGCAAAGGACACTGAAGAAATAAGAAATAGCATAGTTGCAGCAAGACAATTTTTCAATCTTACTGAAACGTACATACATATCAAAGAAAAATTTTACTGAAATGTCTCTATAGATACTTCTTTTCACACATCCATACAAGAGCCAGCTAATTCAGATATATATAACATATTTATTCAGATGGCAATTAAATTGATGCATTCAGATATATATAACATATATTCAGCAAGCTAATTTTGCTTGTGCTCTATCTATCAGCTATCATTGGGAAGGAAAAAAAGAACTGCCTCATGAGTTGGATTCTGAAATGCAAACCAAGGTATGGCAGGGCCAGGAGATTGGACAAGAATAGATGGACATACTTTGTGTGTGATGTTAGCCTTGCCCAGGAGATTGGACAAATCCACGATGCAAACTCATAGTTCTCTGACTGAAACTCTGAAAGGAAATTACATGTACTTATGTTAACAGTCTAACAACAGTTTTATCAATAGTCCCATGCAACCATGATCGAGTTATGTGGTTCAGAGAAACACAAGATATGATTGGACACCCAACTGTTTGGGGATGACACTAGATGATGAGACGTCTCAAGCAATTCTCGAGGGAAAAAATTGTCTGTTTCAAGCAATTAAGCTACAAGTTCTTTCGCAAGATGTCTTACTAAGATTAAGAAACTTTTATTTTCCGCAGTGTTTTCTGTTTAACCTCAATATCATCACATGATTGCTATTTTCCTTGGCACATCGTCCATTCAATGCTAGCAACCCAAGAAAACAAGGTTTCTGTTTAACCTCAATATCATCACATGATTGCTATTTTCCTTTTATTTAGCAACCCAAGAAAACAAGGTTTCTGTTTTTTTTTTATTTCCCGGTATCAGTTCAAATGGATCTCTTGATTTTTCTCACTCTCCATGCATATCACTACATTATCTGATATTCTGATTATCACATGTTGGAAGGAAAAGTATAGTTTTTTTCGTTGAGGAAAAGTTCAGTTTTATTATTGTTCTATACCAGTTCAACTGTTCAAGTGGATTGCTTTATTCCCCTTT